>OZ020482.1:15007499-17407499 GCA_963971345.1 Andrena flavipes | reverse complement strand
GCACTTTCTTAGCTTTTTAAAACACTCTTGAAAATTTGTCTAGGATTATGAGTTCGCGAGTTATAGGTGTCCAAAGTGAAAAGTACCTTTTTTGCTTTGATCGCGATTAACTCGGTAAATAAAAATCATACGACAAAACAAAAAAAAATAATTGAAGAGGGAATGTTTGCTCTATAAGAGCTCTTCGTTGAATTTCCCGTGAAAAAAATTGTTCGGCCCGTGCAGTCGTTCAATCTAGACAAAAATTTCTAATACTTCGTTTTCTGTGCTTTATATGCATAAAACAGTATCATAATGGATGAACAAAAAATATTGAGTCCCTGATTAAAAAACTAGAAACTTTAAGCGTTAGAATGCGTTTTTTAAATATTTTTTGCAAAGATACAGCCATTTCATCGCTTAAGGGGACTAGGCAGTCGTTTTTTCGTGAGAAAGAAACTCTGTAATTTATTTATTTGTAAAAAAAATGAAAGCACATCCAGATGTATCCTTTTATCCAATCTTTATTACTATCATACAGATTAAAAAAAAATGGTGAGAAATATATATGTGCTTTAAACATTTTAAAAACATTCCTTAAACATTTTAACGTTTTTCTGTTGTTTTGCATTAATATCGATCTTAAAATGTGACGTAATCCGATTTCAAAGGTGAGATTCTTGTTTGTTGGATTCATAGTTTCCGCGAAAACCTGTAAAAACAAAAATTAAATCAAAATTATGCGTTTGGTGGCTGATTTTTCCGAGAAAAAATCGTTCTTATTTGTACGCTATTAAAAACCGGTGACATTTAAATTTTTTTATCAAAATCTCCAATTTTTATGGGCTATATCAGAGGTTCCACGTAAAATGGAACATGTTTTACACATACTGTAATTTTTTCAAGTCGATTTGAACCTCCATTCGTTCGCAATCAGGAAAAAACGTAGAGAAAAAATATTCGAGAAAAACGCGTTTGAAGTTTCCGCTTGTCGTTTCCAGCTGCCAAATCAACAATTTTGCTAATTTTACTATAAACCAAGGGGCATTTTATTCAGAAAGGATAGTACATTCGGAAAAATCAATAAAAAAACAATTTTTCGACTGCCTAGTCCCCTTAAACTTGCAAAATCTCAAAGCTTTTTGTTCAAATATAATAATTTGGCCACCCACTGTATATTACATTTCGTGTTAAGCTTTCAGCGTTGCATAATGCTGATGTGTTTGTTCGTGGACGATAGGTTTGTATAGACTTTGTGGATCAGCAACGAAAAAGAGGATACTCAGGGAAGCCTTCGAGAGGAACGCTCGTTCAGTGAACCTGTCGCCTGACAATGTCCCAGACATCAACGTCATTACTGGTAAATTAATTATCTGCTCGATCACTGGAGACAGCCTCGCAAGCTAATCATTCCTTCACGCCTCTGAAATTCCTCTTCAGGTGTGCTGAAGGACTACCTAAGAGAACTTCCAGAACCACTCTTCACGAAGTGCCTCTACCAAATGATGGTCGATGCACTGGCCGTCTGTCTGCCAGACGATCCGCAGGGCAACGCGAAACTCATGTTCAGTATACTCGACTGCTTGCCAAAAGTGAACAGGGTTGGTAAAATATTTGTCATCCCTTTATTCCCAATGAATCTTCTTCAGGGATTTATATCGCTGCGATTAAAGCTTGCAAACGTATTCGAATAACACTAATCGTTGATTTATGCCTGACGACAGTGTACACTGATATATTTGCTGGACCACCTGGCAATGGTGGTGTCGCAATGCAACAAGATGTCGCCAGCAAGCTTGGCGGTTTGTTTCGGGCCAGTTCTGATGCTCCACTCCGAGGAAACTGGGCCATCTCTGGACTTCCAGCAACCCATAGCAGTACTGAAATACCTCCTGGAGATATGGCCAGTTAAGTCAGGTAATGTCGTCATTTCTAGCAATCCTTCTTCCTCAAAAATTCCTCAACTTCAACACTACAAATCAGTGATTCTAAAAATCTATCTTTAAAACTGACAAGGAGACGTTCTCAAATTGATGGAAAATCGTTGGAAAATAGAGTGTCAATTTGACTAAGTCCCCCTGTTAGTCTGAAGATGAAAGAATTGAATCCGAAGAGTAAGAGCCGAATAATAAGTCGCTCATTTCACAGACAGTTCGGAAGATTTCTTCAGTCGCTTCAGCGCTTCCTCGAGTTACGCCAGCAGTCGAGCACAACAGCAGCCAGCATCAGCTGCAGCAACAGCAGCAGGCGCAGCAACAACTGCAGGGAACATTGGGACGCACAGGGCTGCCCTGGCAGCAGCAACACTCACTTCATCAACAGCCCCCAACTACGGCACCCGTAGCCCTCGCGCCCTCCACTCGTCCTCCACCGCCGGTCAAGCCTCGACAGGTCAGTATCCCTTTAGAAACACTACCCTTATCTCGGTGCCCTTCGTTTCTATCTTCCAGCTTTCTTCGCCCTCCTCTCCTCTGCCCCTCGTGGCTTCAATGATCTTACGAACACCTTGCGAGCAGTTATTCTAGAGTTATTACGAGCCTAGAAACGCTGGTCTCCAAGAGTCTTTGTCTCCTGGTTATACTTGGTCACCAGTGTTTCAAATTTCAGTAGCAGTGGCTACTTTCATCTTCATTCCGAAACGATAAGGTTTGAAACTAGTGCGGAGGATGGGCGAAAGAAAGGTGGAAGCTTTGTGAAAAGTTACAAGCTTCCTGGTCTTCGATTCCTTGTTACGAGCCATAAATCTTCGCCCTAAATTTCAGCAAAATAAAGGCCAGGAGGTTCGAACGGAACGCTTAAAGAGATTTGCCTCGTGTCTCGCTCTCCGCTTCTTTGTCCGTGTCCCACATATGCATTATCTGAAGCGTGTTGTGAACAGCATGGTAGGCAAAGTAAACGAGACTCTGTTCTTCCCCTCTGTTTCGCTTCGCAGAACAAACCTGACGCGCTTCCATAATCACGGGGTCGTTCGCCAATCAGTGAGACGTCCATCCATTCATTTTACTCACTCATTCATCCGTTCAGTACATTCGTTCAGCTCGCGCCGGTTTCAGATCACCGTGGTCCTCGAGGATCCTTACTCCTGCAAATTGTTCTCCGCGCGGCGAGCTTCTTCTTTTTAAACTCCAAGCGGCTTTTAAACTATTGCTCCTTCGCACTTTGTGCTAAGGAAATTGAGTAGCTTGTTGCGCATGGTGGACAATTTGCAAGCGCCGCGACAAGTCCGTGTAAATACGACCGCACCAGAATCGTCTTCGTGCATGCCTCGATGTCAGTTGTGTACGTTGTTTTTTTTTTCTGGGTGTATTTGGGCTTCAATGGGTCGCTTATGATTTCCATTGTTTTGCGCCGCCACCGTTTTCTCTCGACGTGCCCTTCCAATTATAGTGACGATTTACGTTGTCTTCTTTATCTTTTTTCGTTTGGGCACGTATTCTTCAGAGCAAGCGCAAATTGCCGGCTCTACCAAACCGCTGACAGCACAGAGACGCCGCTTCTTGCACAGGTATTATCGTTATTATCGTTTTCATTCGCGTTACCATCAGCCTTTAGTTTATCGTTATCACATGCATGGCCCGAGTCAGATATATCAGAGAGCTGGTACCGTACACTTAGCCGTCTGTCACTTTCTATCACTTTTCGCACAGAGTCTAAGTGTTCTCGAATAATATCTATCACTATCACACGTTACGCCTCCAAAGGATATAGAGTCATCGAGGAACTTTTAATTGGCCTTACGAGCACTCGAGATGACAGAAGTTTCTCTCTCGAAGACTCTGTATCGCAAACATGCGAGTGTGTAAATATTTGCAGCCCATTGGAAAACTAGTGGGGGATATTTACCCTTAAAAAGATGTGGCAGATAAGAAGTAAAGAAAGATATAAAGTACGTATCTCATCGAATCGCTTGTGAAAGATGGAGTAAAGACAAAAGCTTGGTACTGCCTCCGTCTTTCAATTGATCGTTGAGAAAATAGAGCCTCTGGTATTCGCGCAGCATAATTTCACTACACGCCACACAGATCCTGACATAGTTAGAGAGCAGTGCGAAGGAAAGGATCCCTCGTAAGAGTAACGTTACTTTCAGTAACTAAGTTAGCTCTCGATAGTCGAAGGGATCATTAGTACACCCAGCATGCCAAACATTTCATCTCTCCTAGGTACACATTTCTCATTCGTAACCCAGAGTACCTCGAACCTTCGACAAATAGTGTATAAAACACAGTACACAGCGGGGCATGTAAGTTGTTCGTTCCTTGCTCTGCACTTTCAATGAGTATCGCCAGCGCAAGGAATCTTCAGGAATAGCAAAATACTTTAACTACGGCTATGAGTTTCAAGTCGTTGATCTGAAATTCTGTACGATTGCATCGTTTCAGACTCGTATTCATCCACTCATCCATTTTTCAAAACTAAAGGCCTAAGAAGACCCTCCGCAAGAGTGTTTTCTTTCCACTTTAGGGATCGCCCAGGGACATCTACATGCCAAAAACACTGCATCCACCCCGCACACAACCACAAACCATCGTAACCACTCCCCGATCCGTGTTCTTCTATCGTTTAACCCTTTGTACGGCACAGCTTCTCCTGAAAACAGTAGTTTCCTAGCCATTCGAGTCAAAAAGGGTACTGCGATGGCAGTCCAGACTTCCAGTCGAGCACCTAACTCTTAGAAAAATAATCAGCTGCTTCCCCCACAGTGCAAAGGGTTAAAGTTCTCTCGCGTGTACACTTGGGTGAAAGGAAAGAGTGCGCAGTTAACGTGAAACGTCGCTGGCGGTGCGGCGTCTCTGTCTGCACAGGTGATAGTCTCGTCTCCCGGTTCACCTAGCAGTGAGGAGTCGGAAGCCTCGCCGGAGCCGATTAACAAGAGCCTCCTGGGCGGCCTGGGACTCGAGAAGAGCAACGAAGGGGCCGCGGCTGACTCGACTGGCCCTGGAACAGAGCAGATCACGCCGACAAGCAGCGTCGACACCGAGGAGGGGAACACACCTCAGCCAGAGGAGGGCGAGAGAGGCGTCGAAGGCGACGCTGAAGCTAGTGACGACGACCGACACCAGCACGTACCCAAGACACACTAAAGCCCTGTTGAACACGCGGATCGATAGTGGGATGTGCACCCTGAATAGCTTGATCGTTTCCAATTAATTAACACTCCGGGGAAACATAGAATCGAGAGATTACTGAAAGCAGCGTTGGGCAAAGTGAGTTCTGTCAGCGAGCTGAGCTCTGGTCTGAAATCATAATCTTGAGTTGCCAGCTCGACGAAGCTTTGCCCAACGCTGGTGACGAAGAGCGTGCCATTCTCGAAGAGTTGTTAATGAAAATTGCGAAAGCGGAGAGCTTCGAAGCCTGGGTCGAAACAGGCGCTTGTCGATTGGTTGGAAGGTTTTTGTTGTTCGCAAGCGAGTTTGATTCAGCAAAGGGAGAACGAGGGAAAATTCTTAGGGCAATGCTTACCGGTCAGAATTTTACCGCGTCTTGATATGTTCAGGCAGAGTGCGAAGCTTGAGTCTATTTTAAAAATTTTAAACGATATCTATGCGGTGAGCAAGTGTGTTAAGAGTCTTCCTCTGTACTTCATTCGAGATTCTTATGATGTGTTAATGGGAGCTGAAGAAGAGATGATCTTTCTTTGATTTGTCAGAGAGTTAACGCGTTGACTGCTTTGGTTTGGTAGTCCGATGCAGCGTGGTGTGCATTGTAAAAAGATCTTTCATTTAATGAGTGAATGTGCGATCGACTTTCTAACGCGAGCTGCGTTAGGGTGCACCAAAGACTCGAGTCTAGTCAGTACTGCGTTTAACATTTTTCTAGTCAATGATTTTTTCTTCTTTGATAAATATTATTGCACTGTTACTGTGTTAGAGGGAAAGAATCTTCTTCGTTGTGATGTTGTGTTTTGAAATATTTATACGTGTTTCTGTGGCAGTCAGCGCGTCGAGTTCCACGCGTGTTCGTCTAGAATAATACGTGGAACAACCGCGAAGGTATAATTAATACGAATCAAGGCTGAATCCTGTCGCCAGACGCACAATAAAAAGCGATCATTGTTTCCCAAACGAAACGACGCGCGTATAATGGGACCACCGCGAATATTCGTTTACAAAATCGTCGCGAAGAAACGAGAGATCCAGCGCTGAAATTGACGATCTGACGACTAAAAGTCTTTTACGAGCTTTGCATACGAATTCTTTTTGTATCGTACACCAGACAGGTGTTCGCCAGGTGGCACACCAAAGAATAAGCCGCAACGTAAAACATAATTTTCACTCTTCGGCTGCGAACAACGTTATAATTTTATAATTCCGAAAGACTGTAACGACGTACGCGAACAAACTGGTTCCTAGTTTGCAACTCCTTGCACAAAATTCGACTACTAGACTTACCGTACCCTCTTTCGATCGGAGAGCTAAAGACTCCGCAGCTGAAGGGGTTCGACTACCACGAGCGTTAAAACTTCTCTTCGCGCACAAGCACCACGGAAGGAAATCTCTCCAGGACTTGAACTTCTTTTCTATCCTACGTTAAGACTGACTAAGCTTCTTTCGCGAGCCTGAAGTCGATCAACCGGAAGAGGAGCAAAAGGAAAGCGACGAGAGGACACTCTGAAGCGTGGAACGATCATCCCCCCGAAAGTGACTCAAACTGCACAAATCCGCGAAACAACCCAAGCTGCTTCGATACGACGAGGGGGGGGGCAAAGATCTGCGATTCGTCGTGCACATCCTCAGCTCGAGCAGGCTCTACCACTTTCAACAGAGTTCCAAGCTGTTTCCTGGCTGGTCGAGGCTCTGAGATCTCGCGCGAAGTGTTCCGGAAGCAGAGATCCTAGCTGCGGAAATAGAATGGCAACAAGAAGACAAATGCATTGCGCAGAGGGAGGAAGCGTGACAGGAAAAGAGACACACAAGGGACAAGCAAACAAATTAAAGAGACACAATGTTCGGTTTATATACGATATACTATATATATATACATACATATATATATACATATTATATATACACAAATAGGCTAGTCACAATATACATGTGCTTTTGATAAAAAACTATTACTTGTAGAGGATAACTAGCCCTCGTATACAGAACACAAAGGAACTGCTGATGTACACTGCGTCCACGTATACGTGCACAGTCGACTGATAATTGAATGAAGGGAGCAGCGAAGGGCGGGGAAACCGTAGCGAAGGGAGGAAGCACGGCATAAGTGTACGCAGATGCTACAGTTATACATAATATACATAAATCTGAAGACTCCAAAGACTTGTACATGTTGACAATAGCAAAATCGACGAACGGATAGCGAGGAAGAAGCGTGGAGGAGGTGGATCGAATGAAACCAGAGGGCAGGGGGGGGGAGTCGAACTCACCGAGAAACGATAATAATTACAAGTAAAATTAATTGTAACTTGTAAACAACTAAACATAGCCAGTATTATTGTGTACGTGAAGAGGGAAAGCGTTTTAGGAGGGCGAGCCGAGAGAGACCCTGCGCGCAGGGCGCAATCATGGTTCGTTTGTTCTACGATCTCGTCGACGGGGACACGATCGACCATTCGACTATTATTACTAATTATTGTTAGTTAATAACGCGGGCGCAGAGCGAGTCTCTGGGAGTTGTCGACTGAGCCAGCCTCTTCGCTTGTTTGTGCTCTCCAGTAAACACGCTGCGTTCGATGGGATCCTCTTTTAGCGTTCGTAGTCTACAAGATATTTGTTTACCGTATTGCTAATGAGTCCCTCGGGCGGAGCGCGTTTAGTTGGAAGCGCTTGTTTCTAAAATTAACGAATAGGAACTCCGGCTGGCTGACGGTTGCCGACGACTCGCAGGGTAGGAGTTAATCGCGTCGTCGATCTGAAATATCACTGCAAACGCGGGGCGATGCGGAGAAGTGGTCACTTGGAAGATTTGGAGCACATCCGAGGCTGCATGATGGAGACAGAGGTTTTCGAAATGTCTCCAGATTGTGGTGTTCTCTTGGTAGCACACAACTTTTTGTACAAATCATCTTTTCGTGTCGCTCTGGGATATTTCAGATCGGGCGAAGCTGTTACCTCGTATAAATAATGTATAAAAGTGCATCGTAGGTAAATAACAGCGATGCTAGAGTCGCTGAATATCTGTTAGCCCTTTGAAGAGGCATCACTTTAAACTACTAAATTTTATTTTAGCTTGCGTAGGAGGAAGGAGTTTTCCGCTGTTTACGTGAGAACGATCGTCAACTGACGTTTGAAGTTGTATCAAAGACACTGTTAATGAAACTACACTGTTGAGAGTGTTCGGGACCCTTCAAAGGATTGACTCTCATTGCCATTGCTTTCATTCGCTCGTGTCCTCGTGAGAGAGAGTGCAGTTTGCGTACGCAGCATACATTATCCGTGTACCAACGTTGTCCAATAGAGTCTGTACAGCTTGAAACTCACTTCATTAAGAGATAAAAGGGAGAACGTAACGTTTCCATTAAGCGATCAGCATTGTTTAATATTAGTTGTACACTGCGTAACGATTTATAAGACCAACCTGACCAATCGCTCTACATTCCATTTCAAAAGAATTCACTTACAATCAATTCTGCTTCACGAGAGGTGAGTCTTTATGCAAAGCAGAGAGGAATTCTCTAATTCAGGGGTGGCAGTGGTGGATTTTACAGGGCGGCTGATGAGCGGTTGCCGCCTAGGCCCCTGTACAAAAGGCCCCTGCAGGGCCCCATGACGAAAAAAAATTAGGATTAGGTATCAAAACACTACATTTTTTTCGTTCTACTACACTTATCCCATTTTTTAGTAAACTTCTTCATTTTCCCGGAGAAATGGACCCCCCAGAACGTTTGCCACCTGGGCCTTTTTTCTTAAATCCGCCACTGAGAGGTGGACCTAGAATTTAACGCGTCTCTTTGGCCAAAGTATACTGGATTATCCAAGACTTGTTGGACACCGCTGTTATAGTACACGAATACTCGCCGGATGTATTTACACCTGTATGCGTATGCTTACATCAGTGCGCTCTCTTTTTTCGCACAGCGTTAGTTTCATTGGCGGCATTTCGGTAGAGGATGCCATCGAGGGCGGTGTTCGTTTCGAGTAGCCGAGAATCGAGGATCATTGTATAGCTCAGTGTACCATATTTCGCGTAGCCACACCCTAATCGTATGAAACCCCCCCGACTGTTTCACTGTCGTTCGATGTTCACGCGCGATGGAACGCCGGATACTGCCACCCTCGTCGCGTCTCCTTCGAGAGACTCAAGTGTCTCTAGCTTGCCCTTGGAGTTTGAGTATATTCAGGGCTTAAGAAACCTTAAGTTTGCTCCCCAGGACGTGGAAGTTGAATCTTGAAATCAGGAGTAACGAAGTATTTGTCTTAAACTTGTGTAAATCAAGCAGCAAAGTAACTGCATTTTAGTTGTGGCTCTAAAGCTCTGATAACTCTGAATCGCCTTCTAAAACTCCACGAGTGGGCTTAGAAATCACTTGACTCCTACGATTGTCCTTCCATTGACCTGTTTTGGCGAGCATTTCAGTATTTTCTACGGCGAAGCATTGTTCGTTTAATTATACATGTACTACCACTTTTTACATTCGTGGTATTTTGCACCCGAAGGAATGGCAACGCCTAGCTGCTTTGGTACAATACAAAGCTGTAAGAAATTTCCTCAGTAATTACCGTAAGATTTCTACAAAATAACGAAACAGCATCTAAACAGTATAAAGTATTGCAACAGGAAGTATCGTCGAGGACAATATTTCACCGGGAATGTTGCAATAAATGTGTATACTGTGGTAAAAGATAACTAGTACTGTTTTGCAGAAGAATGATGTTAAAGGTACTGCATAAAATAGTATCGGCGATGGTGGACATTACAAGAAAAATATATTTCAGTAAAAGCTATTGTTGAGATGGATTAATCGAGCGATGATAATTAAATTATTCCTTTCCGAGGGGGATTGCCCTTTGTTCGTTGACTGATCGAATTATCTACAAGCGAGTTTTGCCAGAGCCTTCCTCGATGCTAATATTTTCCTACGAAGAAAAAGAAACAAGTGTCCTGGCATCCGGCGTTCCTCGACGTTCCTAAGTTTAGCGATTAACAATAAAATCACGTGCAAAGAGCGTGGTACCATTAATTATATTATACGTGAAAGCACACTGCCGCAATTTTGTATGATTGACTGTTGTTATATATATCTATACCTACATATTACGCTATGTATACATAATTATTAACGGAGACTTGAATCGAATGATCAATACGTGTCTGTCGCAGGCTTCCGGGCTATGGCTGACGAATCGATCTTCTCTCGCGTCCCCAAGCTTCTCCGACGCATTCAGCGGGGAGACTTTAATGTTAAGAGAAGAGAATTATCTTCGGAGTAATTGGAGGATGTTAAAAGTGTAGCGCTTTGGAAAATAATCGCTTAAAAGAATGTATGTACCCTCGTGTAGATAATATTGGACATTGTATCCTGGTAAGAAGGGAAGACGCGCTGAAAGTGTCGAAGATCGTTGAAGAGGGATGCTTCTGAGATTCTTTGGACCGGTGCGAAAGCGATGGGGACGTTTGAAGTGGGCAGCGAGTAGTTCTTGTTCAGTGATCTAACTCTTCGGATTGGCGTAGTTTGAAACACAGCAAAGGGTTGTCCTTAATGCAAGAAAGAACCTCACACCATGACAATCAGTTGCGAATGATAAAGAGTGAACTATCCACGTCATTCTAGCTTGTAATGTTTATCCAAGAAAGTTCAGCTTTGAATCCAGTTGCCGAGAGTGCTTTGCGTTACAAAAACTCCCATCGCTTTGGCAACGATGCGAGGATAGCGTTTAAGTAATTGCGAGGAAGAATTCTCATCTAATGTAATGTTTGTTTGCCATAGCCCGCGAGGAGGAGATTCTACGAAAGGCATTGTATCGTTCTTAAGCAACCCCTTGACCGATAAAAAGCTGAAGGAAGGAACTGAGCCTGAAAAGTTACCGGTTCGTGCTCTCAACTTTCCCAGAAACCTTTGTAACCGCTCGATACTTCTTCTCTTTGTAACTGGCTCCTCGGAGCCTTAATTTTCTTCATTTCACCCTTCGCGACTTCCTACTGTCTTTATTTCTTCGTTTCTCCCAAAAGGAAGAGAAATGTAATCCCCGATGAAAGTCAACAACTAACTATCCGCTGAGGAAACTCGAGTAAGAATACTCACAGAGGCTCGAAGAGTGTCTTCAGGCACGATATCCTCTTAGTTTCTCGCTTCACAACGAAACATTGGGAAAGAGAAGTGCAGAGGGCCGCGTACCATCATCTGGATTCGCTTTCGTTTTGCTAGCAATGCAGACGCAGGAGAAGAAGGGAGAAGAGAAGGCTACGGAAGAGGCAAACGAAGTAGAGTAGAGGGATGAATGGGGAGAGAACCGGAGCGAGGGGCGTAATAACGATATAAGAATCTATATAATTTTTTATTGTGCTCGCATTACCTGACTCTCTTGTGCAATCGCGTTTCATCGAACAACCATCGTGACTACCTACTTCTTCAGGACGAAGCTTTGCGTGGAAGGATTTGCTTGTATCTTCTACCACGCGGCGCATTCTCCGAGCGATTTTATTCTCGTTTACGACGACCCCGCGATATTTTATAGGCTGAGATGAGTCCGATCAGCTCGAGAGTGCATCTTTCTCGCGGGAGAGAAAGGAGCGTGTTCGTCCTGCTGGTGCGCGAATCGTTGAAGCAGAGCCCTCGGATTCTCTACTAAAGGAAGAAGGGAAGAAATAGACGATGCAAGAAAGGATTAGGATAATTTATTTGAAAAGAAGGAAGTGAGAGCTTTGTGTAAGGAAGTCTCCGTTTTTCAGGAACCAACTGGTAGTCCACAGAAGTTGAAGTAAGAAGAAGCTTAGACCCATTGGCTTCGTTAAGCGGCAGAAATAATTGGACGAAGAAATAGGGGTCAGCGAGGATGAAATTCAGGAAATGGGTGTTCGAAGAAAAGAAGAACAGCGAAGAAGAGGATATTCGATGGCTCTGAAACTTCACACTGCGCGATCAGGTGAAAGAAGAGATTGAAGATTATTTCTTCAGGTTTCTTCAATGATTCATCAGCACCAGGGTTGTTTCTGATTTCCCCGCGTACGCAGGTCTTTTTAATCGTCGAATCCTAGCGCTAACGTATATGAAACTACGTATATACGATGGACCACGTTTGTCATACTGAAACGTTTATAAAAAAAAAAGACAAAAAAATATGTGTGAAAGAGAGATAAAGAATTTTTTCCATGATTTTTCTATGATTTAGAGGCAGAAAGTAGCCAGCGGCGTAGTAGATATTTCTTCTGCGCCCTGAAGAAGAGAATTATTATAAAAAGAAAAGGTAAAAAAGTGCAAGTATCGACTTTCTACTATTAAAACTTGAACAGTTCTTGTCGTATAGTTTCTAGCTGTTCCTCAGAAGTCCCAGAATCGTCGCGAGGTTCACGAGTCAAAGTATCCCGAAGAGACTTCCCTTCTAGTGCATTCTCATTGGGGAGAATCTAGTAGTCCTCCGATGAAACTTCTTTCATTAGCAAGTCAGATTCAGTTCAGGGAAGGTTCATGCTTTCTTCTTCTGAACTCAGGTGTTCTAAGTTCTAGAATTATTCCAAACTAACCCACCATTCGAGTCGCTTCTAACACTGATCAGAAGTCTACTTAAGTTACTGCAAGAAGAGAATTGGAAGACACTCTTGTACCCAAGAAGAAGAATGCCTCGCAAGCTGGGCGATAAAAATCACCCGCTTCTAATCCAAGGTTTCAGCAACGCTTCAAGTACATTCCTTCATCTCCTCACGCGACAGGGAGCCAAAGGAGCAGGAGCCGGGAAGAGATGTAGCAAGAGGAACCTCGAGGCGATTCACCAGCAGCTTGGCTACGATTTACGTTGTTCTTCCTTCGTCCTTCCAGAAACCCAACGACGATCTTCGATGGCTCCACAGGGAGGCAGAGCAAACAGGAATGGGAAAGGCAGCAGGCGAAAAGAAAATCGAATTCCTCGAGCCGCCGTTCACGACGTAGACGTAGAAACGACGAACTCCATAAACTCCCTTTTCGGTGCTCAACGACTCCAAAGCAGCAGCAGATTATAATTAGCTGGTTAGCAACCGAAGTTGATTTGTCGAAACGGTGAGACAGACTACGTATACCAATAGAGAAAAAGCAGTAACGTACTACAGAAAGAAGACGACGACGATAGCGAGGAGGGCAGCCCGGAGTGAAGGGACTGGTCCCTCTATCGTTTTCTCAGCTCCAAATCTCGGGGGATTCGAGGCACGAAGGCGCTTTCTTCTCCACACTCCGCGCCTTCTCTGCGCGCAGAGAAGAAAAGGCGAGAAGGGATGAAAGCAACGTCGCAAGGTGAGGTGCTGGATCGAGAGATCGACGAAGCCTGTAAATAAGTAGAACGCGTCTCGTTCGTCAACGTTTCCGGCCACGAAGACAAGAAGTGGCGAGACACACACGGACACATGTACCAGGGATTGGCCACCTCGGGGCAAGGGGTGTGACTTGATATTCTGACGCTAGGTGTACAGTTTTGGAGACTGTCGAGGCGAGGGGCCCCGGGCTAGGTGCAGCCCAGCACACGTATTTTCCAGAAGGGCGTAGTTTCTTGTGTAATTATGTGAATTATATGTAGAGACGCTGTCCTCAAGAATCGCTGCGAACACATATCTCAATCAGAAGTCATTCTATATCGGGGGAGAATTGGCAGGGATGGACTCGAAGCAGTATCGGAGGGTGTGGGCCCAATTTGGGAATCGGTGTCTGGTAGAGTTTCTTTCTAGACGACTGGGTTTCAAGACGGTTACTTTTATCCTTCGCCCCCTTTCTTTCGCTGCAGGAGAATCCTGAAGTCGAGCTCTGCGAATGGGGCTGGCAAAGATGGTTCAGAAGAACTAAGCTCTTTGTTAGGAAACGATGAATGGAAAAGTGGTCCGTTTGGTCTTCTTTTTAAGAGAAATTAGATCTCTTGGGTTTCTGTAAATGTATTTCTATGAGCGTACCCTCAAAGTCTTGGTAGATTAAATATCCTCGTAACAGGGCCCACAGAGTCTCAGAATAGTATCGAATGACTGCGTCGATTAAGGTCTGTGCTTGGTCATCTCCATCCTTCATCGAGCAGGGGCATACTTAGGTCATAGGTTTCACCCTAAAGCTTTCATCGTCCTACATATCATAGAGAAAGAAGAGATCCTTTTGTTTCCGTAGAGGAGGGCCTACGAAGGAAATTCTTAGGGTTCGGCGGTGTATCTTATAAAGAAGGGAGGCACGTAGAAGAGATTCAAAATGAAGAGAAAAAAAAAGAGGGCCTGTAGTCTTTGATAGGGAAACAAGCCACGTTTCGAGACAAAATGAGAAACACGCTTCTTAGGATTAGTCGTAGCTTCGACCTAGCTCCCCCAAAGTGAATCTAGGAAGCACTGTACGATACGCATCTTTAAAATCTTGAAGGGTTCTTTCCTTTTCTTCGATTATCAGGAGCACTGCCCTTCGCTTTCCACTTCTCCGGAAACAAAGCTGTAGAGTTATGTAAATAATTACACGACGATGTTTGTAGCGCTAGTGTCCTCGATTAACTGTCTCCAGATTAAATACCATTCTGTGCTTCGGTCTTGTACAGTTTATCTTCAGCAGTTTCTGCGATCAATCTCCCAGAGTGCTCGATGATAACGAAGGAAAAGGATTCGACACATCTCGTAGAGTCGTTGAGTTTCTTAACATATCCATCTTCTGACCCTCGTATTTTCATAGAGCAAGATATACATGCGCATCTATAGATTTCATCGAGAAATTATTTTCATAGTCGGACCGATCTGTACCGACCTCGTGCTGTTCTTCTTCAACATCCCTTATCTCGCAGTATTACAAACGACCTGTTTTCTTTATTATATTTTCTAAGAAGGATACTTTTGTACCACTAATATAATTCACTTTTCAGCGAGTCTCGCTTCTTTCTGAGCTAACAGAAGCATTCTTAACGTTCGACGTGATGATTTATAGGAGTTTCTACAGACGTGTACATATAAGTGCTTAGATCATTGGATCCCTACGCATAATATCATTGTCGATCACTGTCACGCGAAGAGGAGAATGCCGAAGGATAAGAAGAAGCTTACAGTTATTTAGAGAGGAGCCTGTGAAACTCTCTGTCAACGGAGACAGTGCGAATGAGTAGCCACAATTCACTTGTTGTATAATACACGATAGCTGCGGAGGTCTGTTGCGTGTGAATCACTGCGTATTGCCCTTGCAATTGAGCTTAATAACACCGCCCCGCGCGCTTGCTGCTGAAGCTCGAAGAGAAGACGCAGAGATCTTGAGCAGCGTTCAGTCAGCGAACAGTAAATTAATAAATGGTACGTTGACACAAAGAATTTTTTCCACCTGAATGTTCACTCCCCGAGTGCTAACTAACGTGTTACATTGCAGCTCTGACCCGCAACAGATCTCCCCATGGATACTTTTAACGTGTGAGAGAGAATATGGGAGTGACTAAAGCATGCGAGGGGAGAGAATGCGTACACTGTGTGTCTGAGATGAGAAACGAGAGGAGAGACGATACGAAGAAGCCAGGCGATTAAATCGCCCAGAGAATTGAAAATTCTAAGT
Organism: Andrena flavipes; assembly: GCA_963971345.1. Lineage (NCBI taxonomy): Eukaryota > Metazoa > Arthropoda > Insecta > Hymenoptera > Andrenidae > Andrena > Andrena flavipes. The sequence continues at coordinate 17,391,898 of OZ020482.1, read as the reverse complement.
CTATAAATATATTTACAGAAGCGAGTGCGTTATGCCGCGTGTGCGTGAGGACGAGAAAGCGAGGCGCGAGGAGACGACTTTCCAGTCGGCGCGTGGAAGATTTAGTGAGAATGAGGGGACGGCAGTGAACGAGACGCTAAAAATATAAATACAATAGAATTAACGAGAAACGAGAAGGTATAAATATTAATTTTAGAAGAACAAAGGGTTGACGAAATGAAACCGGGGGTGGGGGGAGAGGAAGAGAGGCGGTAGTGAGCGGGATGTGTGTATGTTCTATCAGTATTTGCGTAAAAAAAAAAAGAAGAAAAAAGTAATCGCGACTTGGAGCAAAGCGTTTAATAAAGTAACGAGGCGATTCGAATTCCGAGGATTAACAGTCGGATTGAAGCTACTGATCGATCCAAAGTACGAGTGTAACGCGCGTAACACGGCTAAAAGAACGAGAGAGATACTATATATATATATATACATACAAGAAAAAAATATATATATAAATTATACATATAAAAATGAGGGGGAAGAAAAAACAACTATCGTTGATCGCTATATCAAGCAAGTAGATATATATATTATATTATATTGAAGAATATATATATATATATAGTAGCGTGTCGGTATAATTACGATTTGTAAAGCGCGCGTCGCGGTGCGCTCACAACTAGAGGCGCCCATTTGCCGCTTCTGCGAACCAGAGAAATCAACTAAAAAATGCATCGATAAGAGTGTTGAGAGACTAGAGACGTCTCGCGGTTCAAAGTAGACGAAATCGCGTGTTTTTCTGTGTGACAGTGTCAATTGTAAATGTGTTCGGCTTTCTCGAAAGAATCTCCCGCTTGAACCGGCGACTTTTTCAATCACTGATTTTTCCTCTCGCTGATCTTATTCAGCGTCCACTAGAAGTCTCTGAATCACTGGTCCCATAGAAATTGGAATTCCCCGCGGTTCTTCTGTTCAAATTTCTCCGATCGTACCAATTTCTTCCCGCTGCTAAAAAATTACTAGAACACTTGGGTATCACCAAATTAAATTCCACCTCCGTTGAGACTGTCGAAATGTTATTCGAGCGTCCAGAATTAATGCCCCGACTGATTTAATGTTTCCGATGTGGTAGATGGAGAAGATACTAGCGATCTCTAAAGCCGAACGCATACCAAGAAAGTGTAAACAGCACAGTAACGTGGATAAGAGTAGTCACATTTTAACAGCAAACGTGGAACGGTAAATCTCCTGCAATACAACAGTTAGATGAATTAACGGGGACTCCTTGTAGCTAGAATCGAGAGTGTATTCGTATTATTCCCTCGCTTTCAAGTTCGTATTGCAACGAGCGATTCCCGCGGGGTGGCCTGGGGGGATAAAATGTGCAGGAGGGGGGATGATTTGCAAACGCGAGAGTCTCTGTTCTTCGTATTTACGTTGGTGGATCCCCACGTGAGTGTGAGTTTACATGCGATTGTAGGCCAAGCACGACGGGAGGAAAAGCATTTCCGCTTTCGAGGACTGACTTTTTTTATGTCGTTCTAAATAATAATTACTAATGATAACAATGATAATACTAATAATAATATCGATGATATAAAGAAATAATAATGATAACGATGCGCGTTCGAATTGCTAATAATAATAATTATAACGATACGTATACTTTAAGGCGCGTGTTCACTCGGCGTGCTTGGCCGTGAGTCTTCTTTTTTCCTCCTATTTTTTGCTTTCTCTTCTGTAAAAAGGATCTATCGAGTAGGTTGAGCGAAACCCTTAATGCTCGAGCGGCCAGTGCACAACGATAATTCCGTTTCTATTTCACGACGCGGAGGAATGTACAGAGTCTAGGGATTTCTGGGGTCGTTACAAACGGTTACTATAACGATGTAAATTGGGGGGGGGGGGGGAATGGTTCGAGCGTGAAGGGTTCGTTAGTTACTAGGCGAACTTCATTTCTTTTTCATTTGACAACGCGCAGGCTGCCAATGCGTAGTTCCGAAATCAACGAAACAATCTTCGATAGAAAATAGATATACATTTCGTTTCGAAACACGTGAATGTTCGTTGAAAACTAGGGGAAGTCTAGGGGAATATGGATCTACGTCGTTTTTATAACAGCAATGAGTTCGACGATCGATCGCTAGTTGGCAGCCGACGCGTTGAGATCGATGATTTAATAGCGAATCGATAAATCTCGCGGGAATATTTGAAATCGTAAATGTAGGGTTCTAACGCGGCCGATTTAGGCAGCGATTTAGTCGGTGTTAAGTCCACGTTAATCGAAGGGGGATTGATTGGCGGTGATCTCGGTCGTCGATCGATTATAAATCAACAGTAGGCATAGTAGAGCGTGAAAAAGTTTTCAGAGAGGTAGTACTACCGTTGTTCCGTTGATTGTTTTTCATAGATTTTATTGTGCCGTGACCGCATCGCGTGCTCTTGCTAAACGTTCGTTTACTTGCTGAAAGGTAACAATAAACAATTGACTTATTAACAAACGATGCTCTTGACGAGCTTGTTAAATTGTTCACCTGGTAGCTTCGACGTTTCATTTGAATCTAGCGGGTCTGTAGATGGCGATTGGTGAGACATGAAAAGTCCCTATATATTCGCGAATAGAAAAACCCTATTTCAAGGCGTATTTACAAATTAGCGTGACGGATTGCCGAATGTTTCAATCTCTGATCGAATACATCGCCCGCGGAAGATATTTTGGAGGATTAATAGTGTCCATAATAATTAGAGAGTTCAACGATTATTCTTCGTAAATCAGAATTGATAACCTCAAAAAATTATTTTCTGAATTACGGAGACACGATGTGGAGCCCAGTCAATTAGCTGATCCTCTCCAACAGATTCTTCGGGCGAGTGTATATTTAAAACGATCGAAACCTACCCCGTTCTAATTTAATCAAAATTGAATTTTAATATTTATCATTTAGTCACTAGACATCGATTAATCCTCATTACGTCGATAAATATTAAAATACCAACGGGAATTATTCTTTCAGAAAATCAAAACGCTCATTTTCGAATGCAAGGTACCAACATCAGCCGCGTGATTTAACTAGAACGAGTGCACTGAAAGAGTAAATTCCCTAGATAATCGGGGATCGAAATTGGCAGCCATGGAACGCCGCGAGAATTCAAAAGAACGGTCGAGAGATCCCACGGGACGCGGCCACGCCAGCCATGACTATTTTTCTAAGTTGCAAAGTATAATAAATTAACGATGTTGCATTATCGTTACATAGAGTATATTATAATGTATATTGATATTTTAACTAGCCCAGTAAGTATGAGAAAATGTTACGAGCATAGTAGAAGAACTGCGTATACATATTGTAGATACCATGGTCGCGATCGTTCGCAACTGACTTTTGCACTGGTTCGCATTAGCGGTAGGTGGGCGCCTGCGCACGCCGCGATGCGTCATTTAGGCGGGCGCTAATTAATCGAATCAGCGGCGAATAAAGGGGTAGGGAGGAGGTCAGGAATTAGTCGGAGGAACGAGTGACAATTTCGCAAGTGGAGTACGCGTGGTAGCCAGCTCCAGCGTCGATTGTCGCGGTGATCGAGGGTGTATAGCTGGCAGAGATCGATCTAGTGAAAACGAAGTCCCTAAAGCCTGGAGCTGCGCAGTATGTCTGTGCGCATGAATGAGAGCGAGCGAGGGAAATACGAACGCCAGTGTCGTTCTACGTGAATTATGAATCGTTGTGTCAGTCACCTCACCTATATTATACAGTGTCATAATACTATGCTGCCATATGATATAAATATATGTCTACGGTAAGGAGTATATTACTAAAACATTATAAATAAATATGTTATAAGTAGCTGCCTTCTGCTTCTTTTCAGTGGACACTTTATTTACTCTCTGCATTTATTATCGGAGCTTGAAGATGAGACACACCTAAAGCTTCGTTCCCATTAGTCAAGTTTACTGGCTTCAAGTCGCTTGAAATCAGTAATCTTAACTAATATGAACCTGTTATTCGCATCACTTGCTATATCCTTTCAAGTTTCAAGCAAAGTAGAGAGTGTTCCAACTTTTCTTGCCTTGAATTTCAAATAATACAACTTGAATAGTGTGAACTTAAAGTCACGAAACGACTTGAATGAAGCCAGTAAATTTGACTAATGTGAACGAGGCTTAACTCGAAGTTTCGCGAACTAATTCATTTTATATTTCGCGCCATTGTCAGCCATCTTGATTTACAAATTCGCTCGCCAGGGGGCAGCGAAGTCGACGAAACATAACCTACAGATAGGTCGACTAATATGACAGTATTTATATAGTGATCGATGCGAATCGCGAGGGCGGACGTATCTCTTCAGCGAAGAACATAACCTCGATTATTCTTTTACGTCCGAAACTTTTGGAAGTTTTCTACGATAATATCATTCTTCTCGTATGCTTCGTAGACGTCTCCAAACGATTCTCGTACTCTTCAGTTCCTAATCGAATCTCAAACATCGAATCTGGTCAAGAATCTGAGTCTGTATTTCGAGGTTATGAACGGGTTTCATACATTATTGGTACGAAAATATACTTCCGTTTCAAGCGTACGCAAAAGATGAGATATAGATTTATTGCGTGGCATTCACAAATTCCTACAGTCACGATTGCGAGGGTGTACCTTGGCTTTTCTCTTCTTTCAGGGATCTCCATTCTTTGTAGCATACACAACTTAACTTATGTTTTATTATGAAGCGACGTCAAAGGAGACCCGTCTTAGAATTAAATCAGTCGCAATCTGGGGAACACGGACAAAGTAATAATTCTGCATAATTTTTAACAGCTTTAACAGTGGCGGAAGCTTTTCGTATCAGGATTGTATCACGTATTAATCACTTCCAGATAAACGCAGGCAAGCGAGCGGCGAATACCCCGGACAAAATGTGCCAGCCAATTCCTTGGCAAATTTACTTTGTCACTACAATTCGGATAGCGATACTGAGGAGTCTAAGAAAGATGTTTGTAAGCTAGACGATCAGGTCAACAATTTCCTTAAGGCAAGATACTTTTATACGCATACTCCGATTTACTCGGGCAATGTTTTGTATTAAAATCTTTTGTAAATAATGTTTAAGGGAGGAACTTGATTTAGTAAGCAGAAAGAATTATTTTCACAACAAATCTAATGCGAATCTTTCCAAAACTTTAAGGGTGTCTTACTGCGTATTCGGACAACAAGAAATCATTTTTTTTATTAAAAAATAATTCGTTTAACATTTTTTTATTGGTATATCTTCGTATCTTCCATTTTTTGCCAGAAATAAAGAAACCAAAGTTTTTCTTAATTGACATGAATTTTTATCGTTGATGAATTAAAAAAATAAGAAAAAAGGCTAAAATTGACGAAGTTAGGGGATTTTAAAGAAAAAATCACGATTTTGACGGAAAAATTTCGACGTTTTTATGTGAAAAAAATTATTTAATTTAATTCCCGCGTAAATGTTTTTAATTCATCGACGATGGTTGGTCGGTATGTAACTAAAAAACCCGGGGTGAAGTCAATCGGTCAGTTAAATTTTTCTCTATCGTGTACACAAATTTAGAAAACGTGGTTTCGAGAAAAACGCGTTTGAAGTTTTCGACCGTATCTCAGGCCCGGAGTAAAGGGGGGCTGCAGCCCCGGGCCCCACTTTCCGGGAGGGGGGGCCGTTCTAAGAGATTACCTCCCTAACCCCCCCCCCCCCGCTGTTTAACCATGAGGGGCCTCGGAGGTTTGAGAGTCCCGGGCCCCAAAAATCTTAATCCGGGCCTGCCGTACCTATGTCGACTGTATTTATGAAGCTATTTCGAATTTCTGTCTGTAACTTCGGGAATATATTTTCCACGAGAATTACTATCGATTAAAAAAATAATAAAAAAGAATCAATTTTTTCAGCGCCGTAAATTAGGTTCCCCCCTTAATATATATTCGATTTACAGGAGATTCAACTTATAGCTCCTAAGCAGCCAATCCCAAATGAATCCAGCAACTCTGCCTTAACTGCAAACTCTAATACTTCGGCGAATGTAAACCATCCGGGACTGAGTAAGGTTTTACCGCGATGTCTGTTTAAAACTTCAGAATCTATCTCTAGCGATGCGACTTTTTTTCAGTGTGGCGAGAATGTTTGGACGAATCCTCGGGCTATCCTTATTACTGGCACATCGAGACCAACGAAGTAACGTGGGAGATGCCGGAGGAGCTGCAGTATTTGAAGAACAATGCTAAAACAAGCTCCGCGGGCAAGCCACACTCGGGGCAAGAATCTCACTGGGTTGATTTCTCATCCGTAGCATGTAATTACGTTCCCGAAGATTATTTCTGTGGTTGCAAGGAGAAACGCCGCGTATCGTAGTTTCAAAAAATTCGAGTTCATGCAACGTTAATTCAGCTGTAGAATGTAGGATTTATGGATTCATCAGGAAAAAGTGCGTGGAAACGAGTTTCATGTGTTCAAAATAATAATGCAGTTTAACTAAATCCAATATTAAATTCATACGCATTTGGGAAAAGGACGTAAGTTCGTAAAATTCGGAGTATACGAAGATTACTCGTATCTTTCTTTTATGATCACTTTTTATTTTCTGTTTTTATTAATCTACTTAAATAACTAATTGTCTCGCGGTAAGATCCTTTATGCCAGTAAGCTTTGAAAATTTTCTCTGATGCTGCATCGTAAGCACAATTTATTTTACAATTATCACTGTTAATCGTGTAAATCTTCTCGCCGAAATCGTTTTTTCGGAAGATTTATCGTATGATATTTTAGAATTCCTCTTTTGTTTCCTAGTACCTCGAGTTTCGTTAAAACTAAAACTATCACTCTCTTCGTGTGATTTATTCTTCGCATTAAACGTTTCCAGAACAAGAACTTGAAAAAAACCCACAAATTATTATTTATTATCCGTAAATTGTTATTATTTACGTTAATTCTACAAATATTGAATATTGTGCAAACTGAAGAAAATATACGTTCAAATCGTAATAAGAAAGCAAGGAAACGTTGCTAATAAGAAGACTTAGTGTTTAGAACTTTAAACGATATTTATCTCGAAAGTGAAAACCTGCGATTCGCGGCATTTTTCCTTACAACCACGGAGATTTATCCACGCTCGTTCATCCAAGCTTAAATACACAATCGCTTCAGATCAGCAATCTCAAGAAAACATACCGGAAGGTATGATTCCGAGAGAAGTGGTGGCTCGAAACCGTAACAGGTACATTTGCAACGAGACCGCTAAGAAGCAAGAGTCCCAACCTGACCAGGATACAGCGAACACGTCCGACACGATGGACAATGACTCCGACGACGGGTACGCCACTGAAACCATAAACATTTCTTTCAGTAATGCAATCGTACAATTTTTAACGAAGCTGAACACTGTTTTATAGAAAAATAGAAATGATAACGTCTTATGGGAGCGACGAGAGCGACTCTGATACCGCGGACGAGAATCAATCGAAGGGCGAAGAGCCTGTGTCTGTAACCGAAGCGACGTCTACGATTTCGGTAACGAAGTCTAAGAGCATGGAGGTATTCCCTTCCTCGGTTCCAGTGCTGCAACCGCCGACGTCCCAGAATCTGGATCAAGAATGCGACAGCAAGAGCATCGTGGAGGACGCGAAGTCAGAAGTGTCGGACTCAAAGTCGACGGAGGAGAAAGAAGCGAAGTACTTAAAGAGTCAACCAGAGCCTGAAGAATGCGGGGACAAAGGTGGCAGTGATAATCGAACAGTAAAGGAGTCCAAAGTGAGCGTAACGAAGAAGAGCAATAGCAAACATATCCCTAACTGTGACTTAGACTTCCGCGTGTCTCTGGTACCTGGGTACGACGAGGATTCCGACGTTGACGAAGAGTTGGAAGTGAAGCAGGAGAAGAAAGCTCTGTTTCCAATTCCTCAAAACGAAGACACCGTAGAAACTCTGCCCTTGATGCACAGAACCACGCAGAGCAAGCACCCCGCTCTCGAGAACAGTCGAGTAACAGACAGCAACGACAGCGATGTTATCGCGGAGAGAAAGAACGAGCAGGAGAACGAAGGGACCTCGGAAAGCACGGAGTGCGTCGAGGAGCCAGCGGCGAAAGCTGAAGACGACGGGCAAAGGACTAACAAATTCCTCGACAATTTCCCGGGGCGGAGCAAGTTTTTCCAAAGGAAAAAGCGAATTGCGTTTGACGGTAGGGACGCTAATATCTTACGACGATTAATATGATTCAGATTACATAGATCCTCTTTTCAGTTCCATCTACGAAGCCGAAGGTGAGCGACGACGCTGAGGCGAACAAAACGGAAGTCGAGGCTCCGCAAGAGGAAGCCAAGTCGGGTGATAATGCTGAACGCGATGGAGAATCGTGCCACGAGGAAGCGACTGCTGTGATACAAGAGGAGAATACGGAGAATAACGGGAACGCGAAGGAAGAGTCGGAGAACGCCGAGGAAGAGACGCAGACGGCTTCTGAGGCGCCTGACTCGAAGGAGGATGAAGGAGAAGTTAATCTACTGTCGCAGATCATACTCGAGAAGCTGAAGTTCCTGTCGGAGGGGAAGCCGAGTGTGTCGCCTGTTCAGATGATGTTGATACAGTTACAGGTAGATGAGAATTTTACGAGGCTGGGGCATGGCGGAGGGGTTCACTCGATTAGCAACACTTGTTTGTGGATTTCAGACATTGTGTGTCGCGTGGGAAGGAGGTTACTTAGAAAAGAGTTACTTGCGTAGGTGGTTGACTGACACCAGTCACGAACTGGAACGCTTGGAACAAGAAGCTACACCACCAGGATGGCTTTGTCAGTGGGATAGGTATAGTATACCATCTAAAATTTGTGTATTATTTCGTACAAATAAACATGAATCGTTCCATACAGAACATCGTGGTATGTTATACACGTCACTATTCTATGAGTCTTTGATCATGTGATCTTTGCATGTACCATTGCAGCAATGTAAAAGTGTCGATAAATGGTAATCGAGGCCTCTTTTTTCACATTTTAAACTCCTGTTTCAAAGAGCAATTCTTTAAATTCTCTGTTTTCGAACGGTATAAGATCTTTGGTTGATCGCTTCAAATTATCTTTTTTCAAAAGCAACAGATTACTTTCTCAAAGTTTGACCTTCAAATACTTGATCAACTTGACTTTATCAATTTCAGAGTTAGCTATAGTGAATATTTGCTTTTTAAATTTTGTCAGGGTCATTGATTCTGATCGTATTTTACCGTAAACTTGGATTTATCGAGATACAGGTTTCATTTGTACGTAGAAGTGTACGCGAAAAAGTTCTGCGTTGTTTTTCTTAAACTACAAATAAATCACTGCAGCAGTAAAGATAGGTCTGTGTTCCGAGTGGATCCCCATCGATAGTGTGCGAACCACTCGGCTAAAGCATTGAACCAAGAACACATGGAAGAATTCGGCAAAGAATAAAGCCAGCGTCTGATGACTTTGAAGAATACGCAACTGTTATCGAGTACACCCGAGTAATTCAAGAGGGAAACTGCGAGGCGACGAAAGTCGTGAGCTTATTTCAGCGAACGAAGTGGAGAGACAAGAATCGTGATGGATGACACGAGTGAAATGAGTTCAGACCCAATTTCTATTTAAAATTGGAGTTCAAACTGTGCAAGCGTTGATGACACTACGCGACGACTCAAAGAGGCTGCTGAAGATTCAGAAGAAGATTGCGCGAGAAGAGCTTTTGCTGGAAGGAATCGTCGAATATTAATAGAAACTTCAGTTACACTTGGCTGCAGGACGAAGCCTGCGTTCCAAATAGCTGCGTACTTTGACCCCACCCTCGTCAGCATAAATCTTCTGCACGCCTGTCGATCGAACAATCATTTTGGAGAACCGTGACATGCTTTACACTCTTATCTGTTAATATAAATATTCCATGCGTCCGTACTAAAATACTTTATTTCTCACACACCATCCGCCCGTCTCGTCGAACACTCTCGTGTACAAAGTTTTAATTGTGATAGTCGAAGCGGTCGCGCGCTCGCCCCCCCCCCCCCCCTCAGCGAGTGCTTCGTGTCGCATCTTCGAGAATCATCCTCGGGACATGCATAATCAGTTCGCTTAATTTCGCTGTAGCGTAATCGCAGACGTGTCGTCGACGTAAACTCGATGCTCGTGTTGCGGAAGAGAGCGCCTTCTATGTAACCGCTAAGTAACACTTAATCCTTTCTGTAATAAAAGGGCCAGGCTGAGTCGTTAATGGCACGCCGAGTCGCAGGTAGGAGTATCAACTGATTTGTTTTTCTAGCTAATAAGTCGCTTCAGAGCTCGGGAGGACGTTCCTTTCACGGAGAAACGTCCCTCGAAAGTTTGTCTGTCAATGTAAAACATGCAAGTAAGTCAACCGTGGCCCTCTGCGCACTACATTCCTTGGCGGGCATTTTTTCCAGGTCGCATAAGCGATATTATTACCAGAACACTGCGACTGGGATAACCCAATGGATCTATCCGGACACTGGCATCGCCGGTGGCGCGGAGGAAATGGAGATCTGCTCGACGCCTCCACCAACGGAGCAAGAAGAAATGATTGCTCAAGGTACGATCGGATTTCATTAGCAGAAGTACCTTATCAAGGTTCAGTCTTTGGTGTAGGCGGAAGTAATTTCAGAATTATCGTGTCTCTTCTTCGCAGCAGAAGAAGAAGGACTGAAATCGAAGCCAAAGAAACCGCAAGAAGGTAGCGAGATGAGTGACGACACAACAATTACGAGGAACACTGACGTGGAAGCTCCACCGCCTCCACAGATTTCAAATCCAAGCCCACCTCCGCCGCCAAGAATATACGCGGAGGATTTGAAGAAGGATAAAAGGAAACGAGACACGGGCAGCGATAAGCTAGAAAAGAGGCAACGATTGGGGGAAGGTGAATCTATTATTAAATAGCTTATCGTTTTGATTAGTGCGGTCTGTAGACGTTCAATATTATTTAAAATGATTGAATATAAATGTTGTCGGCGCACTGGGTCGGTCTGTTATTATAACATTTATATTTTTTAAAAGGTTTTTTTTTTGTTCAATATTATTGTGTAATATTCAATATTGCACAATATTATTTACCGTTTGTGGATCATATTGGATGGTTGCGCGACAAATTTGAAAGGTCGCGCAATAATATTGAAAGGTTGTACAATATATTGCGTGAATGAAGAAGAGAATCGGCCCCTAGACGCTCAATACCTACCTATATTGTGCAATGTAATGCAATATTCATATTGCACAATAATATTGACCGTCTGTGGAACACCCAGCATAAGTATTGTGCAATATATAGCACAATAATATTGATCATAAGCAGCCCCTAAACGGTCAATATATCGTGGAATATATTGCACAATAATATTAATCGTGTGGGACACGCAGCATAAATATTATGCAATATATTGCACAATAATATTGAGCGTCTACAGACCGCTTAAGAGCACCGATTTCATTTAGCGTATCTTCTGTTAAAGATAGGACAGTGATCGCGGAGGTGAACCAAGTAGAGAATCCCTCCATACCTCCACATTCTTCGACTTCGCTATCACCTCAACCGAGCCTCGCTAACGTAACAAACGTGGAACCTCTGCCACCCGGCGTAGACTTGACAGAGGCGCCTTACGAACTGCCTGCGACTGCTCTGAAAAGAATCATCTACAGCGCAGTGCAGCCGCAGGGCGGTGCGCTTTACAATGCTTCTGCGAGGGACCCAACGGTGCCTATCCTGAGTCATCCAGCAGCCATTGTTCAGGAACATTACCTTCAGTATCCAGCTTACCATCAACACTTGCACGCTGTAAGCATTGAATTCCCTCAACAACTATTCAAACTATAACACCTCTCGCAATGACTCTATGCGGTGTCCAACAGCCAGCGACGTTAGTACTTCCACACAAGCACGGTGTACAGCCAGCGATCCAACTGATACCGGATTACACGCCTATTTACACGAATCACAAGGTGATCGAGAAACCGCCCGTCAAGACGGCCAAGGAGTCGTTAGTCTCCGCCCTGGATTCGTTCTACAGCGACATTGCTCGCATAGAAAACAGTGGGCCCGAGAAGGTCCCTCAGAGCCCGGTCACCGTGATCGTCGAGCCCCCTTCGCTGCCGCCAGAGGAGCCGAAGGTAGAGGTGGAGCAAGAACCTCCTCCTGTCGACATGACCGTGAAGGAGAAGAAAAGGAGAAAGGTAAAGTCATTTTAGTCCGGTGAAATTGGGATCTGTCTACGGAATAATTCCCAGCAAGCTACATTTCGGCACTGGGCCTTTATTTCGTCTTTTCAAAAGAGCGATCCGACATCCGCTAAAACTTTTACTAAGGGTTGAAGGTAAAAAAAACTGTTTTTCACGAACAAAAATAGTTATTATCAAATTTGTAGCTTAGGAAACTATCATTTGGTAACTTACAGTCTCTACAATTCTTCTACAGTTTGCGAGTTTGAACACAATATCGGAAAATAGAAGGATTTTCAGGGGTCAATTTTGTGAGAGTTGAAACTTGGTAACCCGTCATACATGAAAACGGTTACTCCTCCGAAAAAACTCATAGGACTTTTTATGTAGAAAATTTCCTAAACTACAAATTTGATAATAACTGTTTTTGTCGCAAAACTGATAGCTAACGAGATATTCGTAAAAAACAGTTGTTTTTTTTTTTTGCCTTCAACCCGTAAATTGTCTATATTTCCGTCTAATTTTACTGGACTATTTCGGCAGTGGAGAAGAAGGGGCCGTAGGCTATCGTGCAGTATGCTTTCAGGCGAGAGTTGGCATCAGTAAGAAGCACAAAGAAGTGTCCAGCATGGTCGCCAAGTGGCAGAAGGTGCAGCAGCACTTTGAAAATACGTAAAGTGACTATGCAAAACGGAGGAAATGATTGTTCGGCGAGGAGCAGGTAACTAAGTACATCTTATTCCATTAGAATACTTAGATCGAAGCTTCTTTTAAATTCATAGACCGATAACTTTATCTTCCAGCTGGAACCTTTCGTGACGTCTGAAGCATTGAGCCAAGGAGTAGCGGCACTATACCCGCAGCTATTACAATTCTGAACTCTTCTTTTCCACCTCTAGAAATTCACAGATATCCTATTGTTTCTTCTGTGCACAAGAGCCGATTACTTTCTCTAGAAGGGAGACGTTACTGCAGTTCGCAAGCATTTAAAATGGGAGAAGCGTTACAGGTCGTTGGCGTCCGCTTTCGTACTCTTCAGTTCGCGCAGTCGGAATCTTCCCATCCCTCGATGTTTATTATCAGAACGGAACACAGGACAAAGTGCCGTCGACGTTGTAAATACCGTGTAACATTTTTATGTGACGGGCGGTCCCGCAAGTGGATTTAAAATTGCCGCCTATTTTCTGAAGACGAAAAGCGGTGGCCGCCCGCTTGTTCTCGAATCGATGTAAAGATAGAACGCCACGATTGTTATATGAAATCGTATTACGTACGACGTAATTAAATGAATGTTATTTAAGACGCGGGGCCGCGTGAATGTTTAACCAGAGACCATATTTAGATACTTCCATGAGTAGGCGAATATTTTTTAAACGAGCCGCGCGAAGGCCAGTATCACTGCGGAGACTTATTTGTAATGTTGTACGCGTTGCAGAGTTCTTTTTGTAACGGTGTGTAAATACATGATGAACGGAATATGTATAAAAGTTAATTTAATTATTACATAAAGGCGTCTATTTAATTCACGAGAGGGAGGAGAGAAACTGTAATTCAAAGTTCTGTGATCGACGCAACAGGCAATACTCTGCCGGCTCTTCCGTTAGAGAGCTGTTTAATTAGCCTGAAACATCGAGAAATAATGAGTACTGTACCCCCTCATCTAGCCAGACAGGCAGCGAACATTGAATCAGTCAAAAAGTATTCACGGAATCAAGAATTATACAATCCGTGTTTGAAGGTAAATTGGTTGATTCTTTTGAGGTTAGGTGAGCATTCTTTCCTTGATTGTGATAAACATTAGAATATTGAATGTATTTACTAAGTGAGATATATTTTTCATTTAATAAGTAACTGTTGTTGGTTGTTAATTTCTCCTTTTAAGGATTGTGAAATTACCTAACCTCAAAATTTAAAGCTATATAAATATTACTAACAAGATACTAAAAATTCAAAAAATTCTGAAACTTGAGAAATATGTAGGGGATTTCCTCCTGATTACAACGCAATTTTTGTTTGCCATTCAAATTCACTCAAAGGGGGTGAAATTAACCCCTGAAAATTTGTCTATTTTCCGATTTTGCGTCTTAACTCGCGAACTGTAAGAGATGGAAAAAAGTTTCAAGGCAAAAGTTATTTCTTTTAATCAGATCTATCATTTGATAAAAAAATATTTTACAATTCGCGAGTTTAAACACAAAATCGGATTTTCAGAGGTTAATTTCACCCCCTTCGAGTGAATTTTGGCGGCAAACAAAAGTTGCGTTACAGTCGGGAGGAAATTCCGTTACTTATTCTTCAAGTTTTGGAATTTTTGGAATTTCCAGGTTCGGGATTTTCCCTCGGAAGAAGTGTCCGCCTCTGATTGCTTTGATTTTTGGATGTTTTAGAGAAATAAGCAATTTCTGTTTCAGGAACACAACTTGTCTTCGAAGTGCCTCGACGATAATAATTACGTCCAGGGGAAGTGCACAGTGTTTTTTGACAATTACAAGATCTGCAAATCTTTTTGGGTGACTTGTATTCTTAATTGATGCGTATCTCTTTTACGCTCGGCGGGAAGCTCACGCGTGTTCTTGGTATTTTAGAGTATGGTAATGAAGGACCGTAAGTCACGCGGTATCAGTCCAGCTCTTCCAGTGCCCGAGGAGCGGAATATGGTAAAAGAGCAATACCTTAACTCGCGAAAGGTGTAACACTACTCCTGGATCTCTTTTTTTTTTTTAAACACATGGGGCGATTGTATGCTTTATGCTTCATATCGCACAAAGGTGTCTGCGGTAAGTTTAAATATTGCTCTCATATATTAACTAACTGCCGTTACAATATCCGAAATATGCAACTAATAAAAATTCTTCCGAAATTACCACGCCTTACCTATATTCAATATGCAACAGGTAGGTCGCATAAACTGTTCCGCTATGATTTCAGAAGCGCCGACCTGTAGAGCGATAATTAAGAGGGACGAATATAAATAATTTCAATGCGAAGTTACTTTTCTTACCTTTCCATTGTACCGACAACGCGCGCCGCGTTTAAATATTGGTACTTAGTTCCCGAGAGAAACGGACTCCGGTTTACGTAAAATCATTTTAATATCTTTGGCAGAAGTAAACTTTTGGGGAATAGCACAATTACATTTACCATCGATAAAGGAAAGCTTACTTACATCGAACTGAAATTAAATAGCTACGGCGCAAAGTTACGTAGGATTTTTTAGTTGGAACGGATTACATAGATTTTATCGGCTGCTAGTCACGCAAGTACGCCATAAACATTTGGGTAGTTAAAAAAATTTAGCGTTTCAGGATCGCTATGCGCAAAAGCTACGTTTCTTTTTCTTTCGAAGACTACAATATGTACACGTGCTAGATTTTACAAAAGACTTCTTTTAGTCCTATGAACATTCGATTCCAGCTCGGAACGAACGAGTGACTTGCGTTGCGAGAGGTAACGCATTGAATTCCAGTGGTTACGATCGCTAACATTCATAACGCGAAATGAACTAGCAAGGTATTGAGAATTACTCGATTTTTACTACGGAAATGGGCGCGGATCAAACGCGAAATGTAATCGTTGGATTTATTCTAAACGAGCATGAACCTTGAGCGAAGATTCTAATTTTGTTCTTCCAACGTGGGGTACTTTAATAACTATCTAATATATAATCTTGCAGGCACAGAACGCCGCGTATAGAAATATATTTCGCTAAAAATTTGACCCGATGCTTTCTGACGCGTGTTACGCTGCCCGTCAACTTCAGTCCGCGCGAATTAAAAAAATAATTTAAATAATAATTACCAACTACGTATTGTACATTGTCTACTATTGTCATGAAGATCGTGTTTTCCCAACCGAAAAGCTCGATTAAGCCCTAAAGAATGATCACCGTAGTGAAATTATCAGAGCGAAGCATTGAGTTGATAAGGTGCTGCGATGATCGACGAAAGATCGCACAACACACCGAAAGAATCATCCTCCGATGAGATCGTTGCACAAAACCTTCGCCCGAAATTAAAACCGCTTCTCCACGAAATTCTGACTGTGGCTTCGCGCACTCTTTCACCCACGTTGAAGAGCCAGCAGTTTTACACCAGCTTTGAATTCTTGGATACTCGAATTTTGACCGAACTGTTCAATCTCAATGGAACGTTTCGCGAAACGGTAACTTTTGGTCAAGATAAAAAAACACGGATTCCTATAGTTCCCCTCCGAATTGACAATTCTACGTTTTAATCTACGGATTTGTCTCCTTCCTCCGGGACGAGGAGCCCTCTCGGCTCGCCTCTGTCGCCTTATCGCTTGGAATAAGGGAGACTGCGCAGCTCGTACACAGTCCGTCTGATTCGCCGCGGCAAGGGCAGGAGTAGAGGGGCATAGCGAGCGCTTTATTTCGAGGGCCTACTGTAAATTCCCTTACTGGCTACGGATGTCGGAGAATCGGTTAATTTGACGTCGTTGTCGCCGTTAGTCGTAAAGTATCGACGTTCTAGGTCTCGCCCAGTTAAATGCAATAGATAATCAACATACACATGCAACCTTACACAAAATAAATAATGTTCTCTTACATGTATATCTTATTACAAGTGTACACCGACGTTACTTCACCATCTACGAAGTGTTTTACGCTGCCGGACAATACATGTTAAAAACGCAGAGCGAAAGAGATCTCTTTTCTACGCCGCGCACACACAGTCAGAGTTTACGAACGGAACACAAAAAAGACGACGGGTGCTCTTTGATCGATTACGCCTTTAAATAAACCCTTGAAGACAGAAGCTTGAGAACGATCCCGCGGCTATGCGCCGCAGCGACGCCGCGGGACTTTGCGTGTTGCTTTTAAATGAAAAGTGCGCGCCTCCGCGAGCGGCTAATGAAGATCGCTGAACAGGTACTGTTTCTTAATTGGATATATGATCGGCGATGATTGGATGCGTGAACGAACTGATTCTATCCACCCTTCCGTTCCTCCCCACATACTCCGTTTGATACTCTACTCTTCAGCGAGGCTGCTCCGGATCCGCGTAATTTGTCGAGTCTGCTTTTCCCATTTGTCTGCTCTGTACTCACTGGTTCGTAGCTACCTCCGACCTGTTCGCTTTTCCTCCGTTTTTAACATGTATCGTCGTCAAGTAGTCAATCGGTGCGATCCTTGATGCGGAATGTGTGGATTCGGAAGTGGCGACACATCTGACGGACCTGGCGGAAGAATTTCGATTATTGCGAGCGATGCGCGAGAGTTGCGGGTGTGCGAGAACCCAAAAAATGTTGAATTTTTTCTCGATATTGGGACAGGTTCCCAAGGGTTTCGGGATACCCGAGAATGTCCGGTATTCTCGAGAGAGTCGGGATTTCCGAAAGTCTCGGGATTCGTGTTATTAGGACTGAGTGATATTTGTACTTCAGAATATCAACGATATCTCTATACTTTTTCTTACGATGCGTTGAATGTGTCATGTATTCATTACACGGGTCCCTGGAATTTTCGGCAATCCCGACTCTCGAGAATCCCCACACTTTCAAGAATCCTCATATTTTTTAGAGTCCCTACTCTCTCGAGAATTCCGACTCTCCCAAAAATTCCGGGAATCCCGACTCTCTCGAGAATCATGACTTTTTCGAAAATCCCTATTCACCCGACAATCCCGAGAATTCCGACTCTCTCAAGAAACCCGACTCTTTCGAAAAGCCCGGACATTCTCGAGAATCCCGAAATTTCTAGGAACCCTTCTGATTTCTAGGAACCCTACCCAACCCGTCCTGACCTCGGGTTTCCGAAATTTTCGGGTTCTCGCACACCTCTAGCGCAAGTAAACAAGTAGCTATCGGAGCGTAGAAGAGAATATGCGACTTACCACGCACGTGCCGTAGTGAATGTGAGCTAGTAAAGCCACGATGGCTACTATGTAGGCACAAATCAGGTCCACGCTTGGCAAGATGAAGGAGAAGAGAGCTGCGACTCCTACAGGTAGTAGTATCCAAGGCAGAAGGTCGCATCTGGTATTACTCATTTGCGACACAATCAGCCGGCACTGGAAAGATTCAAGGAGATATTAATATTATATAAGGAGATAGATAATGTGAGTATATTCGATCGACTGATTTATCCATCTTACGCATATATTAGAAAAGATGGTTCCAATAATCAAGAAGACTATTCGTGGATCTTTCTCTACGATATTGCTAGGCGAGTGGATCACCCAGATTGTTGAAATTGCGAATAGAACTGCTAGAGGTAACAGAGGTCTTATGGCGTCTAGGAATGTTCGCATTTTGCCAGTCTTGTCCCTGTACGATCTGAAAATGGAGATAGACTTTGGGTTATCGGGACTAGCGGAGGACAGATACTTGAAATGATTTCATTCCACTGCACCGACATGTATATGTGCCAGAGAACCACGGGTAGACTGGTCAAGATCGCAGTGACGTAGAGTACTATTTCGAACATGACTCCGATGGAGATTTCACCAGGCAAATCAAGCTTCCAGGTTCTGTGCCCCCCTACGCTTGATATAATGAACACTATGATGGTACCCTGAAAGTTTAATACGATTATCAATTGCTCGAATTATAATAAATTATCGACAGCGATAGAACAAAAACCCGAGGTCGGAACGGATTCCCGGAAATTTCGGAATTCCAGAAAATGTCCGGGATTCTCGAGAGAGTCGAGATTCTCGAAAGAGTCGGGATTCTCGGAAGAGTCAGGATTCTCGAGAGAGTCGGGAATCTCGAAAAAGTCGGGATTCTCGGAAGAGTCGGGATTCTCGAGAGAGTCGGGAATCTCGAAAGAGTCGGGATTCTCGAGAGAGTTAAGATTCTTGGGAGAGTCGAGATTCTTGGGAGAGTCGGGATTCTCGAAAGAGTCGGGATTCTCGAGGGAGTCAGGATTCTTGGTAGAGTCGGGATTCCTGAGAGAGTCGAGATTCTTGGGAGAGTCGGGATTCTCGGAATTTTTGGGAGAGTCGGGATTCTCGGAACTTTGGGAGAGTCGGGATTCTCAGAATTTTTGGGAGAGTCGGGATTCTCGGGAGCTTCAGGATTCTCAAAAGTGTGGGGATCCTCGAAAGTGTGTGGATTCTCGAGAGAGTCGGGATTCCCGAAAATTCCAAGGATTCGTTTAATGAATACGACATGACTCATTCAACGCATCGTAAGAAAAAGTGTAGAGACATTGTTGATTTTCCAAAGTACAAACATCACTCAGTCCTTATAACACGAATCCCAAAACCCTCGGGAACCCGAAAGAATTTCTCGTCCCAAGATTTTCAGGTTCTCTCACACCTCCAGTTAGGTATTACTTACCACCATAGATAAATCATATCCCCAAGGAAGGAACAACACACCAGTGTTATATTTCTCCCAATGCGTCAAGTAGAAATTGATAAACACGCTCCACAGTATAAAGTACATTCTCAGCGGAGACACGCTGTGATCCGTCCTACCGAATACAGAGAACATACAAACTGTAATCAGTATCGTCGTCCAGCTATCCAATCCATGGTCAAATAATTCTCCCAAGGGACCAGACGTTTGCGTACGCCTGGCTTGCTTCCCATCTATGCCATCTACGACGGAAACATTATTATTAAAGTCTCTCCAAACATTGCAAATACTTGAAAGAGCACCCTTTGCGTTCTTACCGAGCGTGTACGCCATGAAAACGTTAAACGCTCCTAAGCCGAAGATCCATCTCGGTATAGGAGGATACTGTGGTTTATCATCGCTGGACGCGTACAGATAGTAATCGTAGCTTGCGAATATAGTGAAATTGAGGACCGTAAACAGGAATCCAGAGAAAGTCAACATATTCGGCGCCACCCACTTCGGACAGTACTGAAAAATTATTTCAAACACACGTAAGAGACTTCGACCAATTAAAGTATCTCGATCATTTACCCAGAAAAAACTGTACCTGAACCACTTTGTTCCAAAACGGGTGCATTATGTATAAGCTGAGGGGACTCGTGTCCACTGCGCTATACTGAAAATAAAAAGAAACAAGTTAATTACAGAACTATAATTATGGCTCGCTTTACATAGTCAATTACTTTCCAACGATGCATCAGCAAAAGCATTACCTCACAAAGCCCATTGAATGCAAATGCGAGGTAATACGTTGCGATAAGCTTTCGTAATACATTCTTCTGCCTCGCTGGCAAAAACCCTGACTACGACTTAAAATCGTCATTTGTAAATTGCTTAAACCAGCTGCTTATCAACTATCTACAAAGATGCGTCGCGAGCTTAGATTCTATTATTTAGAGTCTACGATACTGCGCTACTCCTCGCAGAATAACATCGTCGAGTCTCGTTTCGCTACGGTATCTTCGTGCTGCGAGCTCGGCTAAGTTTAAGCCGAGACTCAAGCGTGTCCTATCGAGTTCCGATACTTCCAGCAACGAACTTATAACCATCGCTGGCAACACCCATAGAAGAAAAGTGCCCCTTGAAAAGTGCGCCCGGCCAGGCGCGACCCGGCAGAATCTTCCGCGCTCGGAAAGCCGCGGGGGAAGGGAGTGACTTACTTTGTAGCCCTCGAAGGCGGTGAGGTGCTGCTCGGTGAGGTACTCGACCTCGAGACCCAGCTTGCGGTACATGGTGAAGCCTCTTAGATGCGACGAAGTACGAAAGCTGGAGATCGGCGGTGTTTCACTGCATCGAGGCGTGCGGGCGGGCTGCCCCGGAATAACGTGAAACGAGCGAGGTTAGATCTCGGCGCAGCATGAAGGATATAAACCAAACACGTGCTCCCTGTGGAGTGGCCACGGACGCCGAGCGTCAATTCATCGTGACAACGAGCGCAAACGACACGCGAGCAGCGCGAAAATCGGCTTCCAACGAAAGTCGTGCGGCGGTTCGCCTCAAGGCCGATCCTCACGTGTACGTACTGGAGAGCCCAGCGAAAAGGAAACCAATCGATCGTCCTTCGCGTAGTGAATTGAAAGGGGAGAGGACGCGATTCACTGCGAATCACGCCTGATCATGCCTCTCGCGTGACACCGATAGCGCGTCACCATTCTTAAACTGGCTCGATTAGATATAATGTCTAGTTTCATGCGGGTGGAGGGGATAATTATTGACCTGGGATCGCGTTTGGCTGTTACGTGAATAAATTATGCGTTTATTTGTTCATCTTCCCGAAGGTTTTCTTCGCTCTGGATGAGGCGGAAGTATTTGTTATCGACGATTAGTTTGCTCGTAGGCGCTTGTTAGTCACCTTGTTTACGCAGCGTTATGCAATTAATTGTGGGTGTTCGAGAGATGTTGATGCTGTTTTCTAGGCACGCGACGCAGAGCGAGTGGAATATTTAATAGTCGAAGATGTAGGATGAATATAATATGCATTGGGATACAGAGATGGTATTACATGGTTCTTAATATTCTTTTATTACAAATATGTACATCGCGCTGTGCTCCTTACGGCGGTACAATAACTTACTAACGTCCATGCCAGTAAGACCTGAAAGGAAGTTTGTTAGAAATACATGTTGATACGTCGAGATCGTGAATAAACGCTCGAGACTCACGGGGATTCACTTCAACAGTTGACGGCGAAGGGTGAAGAACGGTATGGCCATTCCGCTGCCGAAGAACACAACAAACATTGCGGTGAGCTTGTATCTGTTGTCGATGCTGAAGGGAAGATTCTGGAAAAGCGAAATACATTCCGATCACAGAAACCACGATTAGTTTAAGGCATTTTACTTGTAAGAGGGCGTTAAACGCTCGAAAGCAATTTTGTAGATCCAAAGAAACGAAGGCCGAGTATTCGAATGAAAAAAACTCGGCGGCGTAATTACGCAATAAGAGTTGGTTGTCGCTTTCTACGTACAGCACCGGGGAAACCGTCTGGTTCGTGAGCGCTCCTCCTCACAGCGCTGGTTACGAAGGTCCTGACGTGTCGTGAAATCATCTTTGAAGCTTCTTTTCAGCGTTGAAGCACCGTGCGTCGCGTTGGTTACCTCCGCGAGCTTTCTGACTAAAATGGCGATCGGTCGTCTGCTCGACGCAACCTTAAGCCTCGTTCGCATTGGTCAAATTAGTTGAATTCAAGCGACTTGAAGGCTTCTGACTTTACGTTTGTGTTCGGTAGTGTCAGCTGCCTTCAAGTTACTTTGAAGATTACTCGAAGTATTGATATCTATGTACATTTAAAAAAATTATAGCCGGATTTGGGCGAATTCCACTTACGCCCAAATCACCTGTGATTTTTAGGGCGAATTCCACTTACGCCCAAATTGCCCGTGATTTTCATTAAGGTAGGTTTTCTATACGCGACAGGACGCAACGTGAAGACTTTCAAAAAGAGTTTTTTTCTCGAAAATGAAGCCCGATATAAAAAAAAGTTACTCTTTCTATTCGACTAATAACAAGTAAATAAATCGAGAAAAAGGAATAAAATTTTTTGATATTGCGCTTCATTTTCAAAAAAATCGATTTTGAAATTCCTGACGTTGCGTCCAATCGCGTACAGGAAATCTCGGGCGATTAGGGCGTAAGTGAATAATATAAGGAGTGATCGGAACAACGTGTATCGTCTCTGATTGGTTGCCGCCATTTGTAGTAAAAGCGGAAGTAGACAGAGAAAGAAACTGTAAAAAAGAAAGAGACAGAAATACGGATAGAAAGATATACATAAACAAGCAGCTTGGAAAGCAGGCAATTCATTGAATGTGTATGTTTTTTGTGAGAGCTTTTTAATAATAAGTGATTATTGTAGCTGTGTATAGTTTAAAGTGGCTTAATACTTGACAAACATCTACAATAACAGTAATTTAGTGTGTTCTGTGTATCGTAATTACCTATCCTAAAACAACCTATTCCATAAGTTATTGAGTGTGTCATCGTTATTTCCGAAGAAATGGGAGGTTGCTGTGCAGATTATTGCACAAATTCGACAAAGAAAGGTTTTCAAATGTGTAGATTACCCCGAGACGAGACAAGACTGAAAGTATGGATTGAAAATATCAATAGAAAGGATTGGGTTCCTGGATCGTCATCAACATTATGTCATGTGAGTTTGTGTGAATTAACATAATACATATTCAATTCTTGTATAAGCTTGGTATACTTTAATTGTTTTATAATTCAATTTCGATAATAATATACTTTCTTATATTATAAATGAGTTGCAATATCTCTTATTTTATTTATTTAATTGTATTTACTCGATTGCCTAAGGAAAGTAAGTATTCTACTATTACTAAGTGACTTATTGTTAACAGTGTTGGAAATTTGATTGTTTGTTAATAAAAATATTTAATAATAATAATAGTGACTGCTACCAATTTATAGTTAATTATTTTGTAAAATTTGTAGAAACCATTCTATTGTTCTCTATCAAGATAGATCTTTATAGAGTGACTCGAAACAAGAACAACAGTGTTTTTCATTTGGGCCCTATCGCCCTTTAAGGCGGTGAAAACTAACCTCAAAGTCAAATTGGACACTTGCACTTTTTCGAGTATAACTCTCAAAGTACAACAGACAGAAAAAAGTGTTTCAAACAAAAGTTTAATGGTGCAATAAGCGCTACAAACTTGCGTTAACAGAATTTTGAAAAGAGTTAAAAAAAAGTACCTAAACGAAAAAAACTTTTTTCAAAATTTTGTTAAAGCAAGTTTGCAGCGCTTATTACGCCATTAAACTTTTGTTTAATACGTTTTTTTCTGTCTCTTGTACTTTGAGAGTTATACGCGAAAAAGTGCAAGTGCCAATTTGACTTTGAGGTTAGATTTCACCCTCTTAAAGGGGCGATAGGGCCCAAATGAAACATAACGTTGTTCTTGTTTCGAGTCCCTCTAAAAACCCACAAAGTTGCGTTCTTGTTCGCGGTGTTTCCTTGTAAGTTGATTTTGATTCTTATTTCAAGAAGTTGTGGTGATTAAGTATTATATCTTCAACTGAGTTTTTGAGTTGTGAAATATAACAATAAGAAATAATTATATGTCCAATAAATGTATTTAATCCTTTCATTCTTTTAGGTACACTTTACGGAAGACATGTGGGCCAAAACTCGAGACGGAAAGCGTCGTTTGAAATCTGATGCAGTCCCCACAATCTTTGGTGAGCGCATAATACCAGTGCAAACTATTCAACAGCCAGTGTACGAGCCAGTAGAAATTAAATTAGAAACAGGTAAGAATGAATATTTTTTTGCAGAAATTACGATGAGACTAATTCTTTCACATTTTTAGAAGATATTCCAAGCGAACCGTCAGAAATTGAAGAAGCAGGCACAGAAGGTAGTCACGAACTACCATTACAACAAATACATTTTCATAAGGATGATGAGAATTCCTATCTAAAGAAAAGACTGTCTAGGCTGGAAAAATTATTCGATGCTTCCGAGAAAGCAAAGTTGAAATACAAAAAAGAATTACATACAGCGAATCGTCGTATTAAAGCATTGGAAAACAGAATTCGAAATCTGCAACAAGCAAGTTCCTTAAATACATCGCTGAACGAAGACCAAATCAAAGTAATTACAAAAACATATAAAAAAATTCCTCGCTGGTCCAATGAAACTTTGATGAACGCTGTCAAGTTGAGATTTGCTTGCGGTACGGCTGGATACGAAGAGATTTTGCGTCAAAATCTTCCCTATCCATGCATTAGGACATTAACAAAAAAGATTAGAAAACTTTAAATTTAGTGGTGGTACTACTACTAGTGAAGTTTTTGAATTTTTGAAGATTAAAATTAGGCACTTCGATAAGGACATTTATAAAGACTGCATGGTAGTTTTGGGAGAGATGAACATTACGCCTGGTAGTTTTTATGATACATCTACTAATTCTTTCATTGGTAACGTAACATTATCTGGCCATGATGAAACCAAGGCAGCTACTTGTGCCTTAGTTTTCGTGTTAGCTGGACTCGGTGCGAGGTAGTTGTGCGATACGATTTTGCAGGAGCCTCGGTTAATGGTATTTATTTAAAACCAGTAGTGAATATTATTTTAAAAGCCACAAGTATTGGCTTCCGCCTATCACCTTGCATCTGTGTTGTCGTATTTGCCCAAAGAAGTTCTCTAACGCATTTTGGTTTAAATTATGCGGTTCACATTGGGAGGAATATTTTAAAATTTTTATTGACAGCAAAATGTACCCTCGAAGTGCGAGAGTAAATTTTTTTAAGGACGGAGGTACTATCTGTTTTGAATACCCCTCTTTAACAAAATGCATCTTCAAAACGTAACGCTCGCATTTGTAGCTTCTAAAACGCAATATGACCTGACTAAACTCTTTGAAATGTTGTCGGTTTGTATCCGACCTCTATTTTAAACTGTCAAATAATGTCAGAATTTACACACTCTAGCTGTGCCAATACTATTATATAAACGATTCAAAATTATTTAGAACAGAACGAGGAAATTTTATGGAAATCAAAACTGGATTTATTGTAACACGTCGGGATTGTAACAATGTCGATGAACGAATTGCGAGGCGAAGACAAATATCTAATGTTGTAAAGTTCAGCCTCGACTCTTTTCTAATAAATTTAATTTATTTACTTCAAACTTCGCGCTTTAAGAGCCTGCGTTAAACGCCGCTAGGGCGAGGATCGCAACGCCTTAAAGGTGCAATTTCATGGTGACGCTCAAAACGAGCGTCGAGCCAAAGAGTAGGTATAATAAGAGGCGTCACTCCGGGCGGAACCTTTGAAGTCCTTGCTTGACCTTGGCATTTAAATTGGTTGTCTATTTCGAGCGGGATATTCAAATGGACTAAATGTACCTTACCTCATTGGCTGATTATTGCCGAAGTTTACTTCGATCATTGCCGAAGCTTAGCGATCATTGCCGAAGCTTAGCGATCATTATCGAAGCCCAGCGATCATTGCCGAATGGGCATTTAAATTGGTTGTCTTAGTGATTTCCCCAGATTATGTCTGTCCTTGTCGAGTGACGCCTCTTATTATGTCTCCTCTTTGGTCGAGCCAAAGAGGAGATATAATAAATGACCTTGGCATTTAAATTGGTTGTCTATTCGAGCGGGATATTCAAATCGGCTAAATGTACCTCAGCGCAATTGGCTGATTATTGCCGAAGATTACCGATCATTGCCGAAGTTTACCGATCATTGCCGAATGAGCATTTAAATTGGTTGTCAAGTGATTTTCCTAGGTTATTTCTGTCCTTGTCTAGTGACGCCTCTTATGGCCAATTATTCACCTTCTGTTATCTTCCAGTTAGAGTTATGTTCCACATAACGGCCAAATGATAGCATCTAATTGATCGACGAGTGCCACATAATAGCATCTAATTGGTCGTTCACTGACCGGCACTTTAGTCGGAGGTGAAGAAATCGGGCATTATTATATCTCCTCTTTGGCTGAAAGTCACGTGGACCGATCACGTGATTGGTTTTGACGCTCGTTTTGAGCGTCACCATGAAATTGCACCTTAAGGCGAGTTCGCAATCCGTCGGCTGGACAATAGTTCTCCCACGTGTAGGGGACGCGCGGGAAAGCTGGCGGAAAAATGGCGTTCGCTTCGTCTTGCTGCCAGGCAGAGGGTTTATAGTTTATATACCTGAGAGTTCCTTCACCTCGTCAAATGTGTAATTCAGAAGATCATATTTGGTTCAGAGCCTTCCTCCTCGGTCGCGTGTCTACACGCACGAGTCGATGTGGGAAACATATCACTCTGGTGTACTGTTCGCTGTAAAGCTGGTTATCAGCTTGTAGATCACAACAGCTCCAATGGCATCCACCAGTAGAAAGACCTCCACACCTGAATCTGCTGAGGCGAAGCGCGCTTTCGGACCACAGGCAAGGCAAATTATATATAACGTTCACCAGTACTTGGTAGAGAATAAGAGGATATTTAATTTATGTTACAACTCTGTGGAATCTACCGCGCAAGCTACAGGTATCTCCCCGTCGAGCGTAGCAAGAATAGTCAGGGAAGCAAAGATGTCGTTGGCCGCTGGGAATCCCACGCCGACGTTCGTAAAGCCCAAGAACAGACGAGGCGGGCACAATAAGATTGAGTTCGACGAGGGGATTCTACGGAGGAAAATATACGAGTTCTATACTAAGAAAAAGGAGTCGCCGACCGTGCGAAAGGTGCTGCACTGCCTGAAAGAAGAGGGCGTAGTGAACTGCAGCACCAACACTCTCAGAATAAAGATCGCGGAGATCGGCTTCAAGTGGAAGTCTTGTAAATATAACAGAAAGTTTTTAATCGAGCAGCCGGAGATAGTAGCGTCTAGGTTTAGGTACTTGCAGGCTATAGGGGAGCATAAGCGGAGTCGACGCTCCGTAGTCTATTTAGACGAAGCCCACGCTCACTCGTTGCACAACGCTAAAGTCTGTTCGCAATTGCGAGAGGACGTCGGTGTGGCCTCGTCGGTCTCTACTGGGAAGAGACTGATCGTTGCCTGCATCGGCGGAGATATAGGCTTTATAGAGAATACTCTCCTCGCTTTCGTGTCGTGCGCGACGGCGGGTGATTGCGACGGAAACATGAATCTGAATAACTTCCAGAACTGGATTCAGGAGCGGGTGATACCTAATTTACCGCCAAACTCGGTGGTAATTATGGACAACGTGGCGTACCACTGCCTCGATAAGAATAAGAAGCGAGACAGTGTTGGCCTGAAGAAAGATATGCAGGACTGGTTGAGGCAGAAGCGTGTGCCTTTCTCGCCGGATATGACGAAGGAGCAGCTTATGAACATTATTAAAACGATACCGGACCCGACGCAGTACATTTTAGACGAGATTCTCGAGAAGAACGGTCACACTGTGTTGAGGATTCCCCCGTATCATTCGGACCTTAATCCTATAAAGTTAATCTGGAAGGACATTAAGGGCATTATGGGTAGAGAGATAAAACGCTTGTCTAATGGTACCGACGAGAAGAAAGTGTTCCAGAAGAACAGCTTTGACGAGTGTACTCGAGAGAAGTGGAAAGACTGTTGCGCGCAGGTGGAGAAAATTGAGGAGGAGTATAGGATAAGTGATAGACTAATGGAAGGGAGTATGGACACGCTTATAATGAACTTGGACGACATTGTAACATCTGACGAAAGTTCCGAGGATGAAGATTAAAGATTTGTACATCGTATGCGCGAGAGAGAGAGAGAGGTATGGGACTTCTGCGAGAATGTGCGTCGCCGACGGTGCTCAATTTTCGAGCTCTCGGAGCGAGTGAAAGGGTTGTATGCGAATAACGTATGTGATATTATTGAAATAAAAATTGTACTTTAATTGTTATATTATAAAGAGCATAATCTTTTTAATGCTTTCGTTTTCTACCGTACCATTAACAATTTCATCTTTGCACGTCAAGCATGAAACTATAAAGCGGTAGTTGAACATATTAGAAATTGGTCGGTCTCTTCAAAAGGGGGGTGAGCTATTCCCAGGCCTGGTTTAAGATTTTTGGGGCCCAGGGCTATCAAACCTTCGAGGCCCTCCCGTGGTTGAACAGAAGGGGGGGGGGGGGGGGGGGAGCTAATCGCTTAGAATTAGCGGGCTGTTCTGATAAATTGCTCCAAAATCCGGCCAAAATTTTCAGAACGCCCCAAAATTGGGCTTTGTACTAGGAGAACATGGCATCGAAAGAGGTGGCACTTACTATCGTCTTCGGAGAAAGAATCTAAGTTGGAGAATTAATCAACGCAGAGGCAGACTTTACTTGTAATTGACAAATTCGGGATTTAATTAGGAAATGGAAGTTAAGGTACAGTTCTAAATTAAAAGATACGGTTTTTCTCTACATGTAGTTTATTAAAATACTCTGAATAATGTACAATGATAGTTAGTACAGATATGCTTATAATAATTCCATTGTTTAATTACTTGAGTTAAACTTTCACTTAAAAACCACATATTGTATATGCTACACTCGTCCAGTGCATTCTCGTTACACCAGTCGACACGAACCGACGTTTCCAAAGGAAAGAATTGCTTACCTATTGTTACGAAAGTCCCGAATTAATTAACCAGTCTTCGTAATATAATTGCTACTTTAACACTAAACAACACTAGATAGTTCTTACTACACTTTTAGGAAAACTTATTTAATATTATATTTATTTGCAAAATACACACCATTTTATTCTTATCCCGGTTGAATAGATTCCGGGGGACCCGCTCAACGCAACGCTGCCAACAACCCCGCGCAAAATCCTCTCAATTTTCTCGAGCACCGCCGTCTGACGGTTTGATTTATAAATAATCTTGTAGAATCCAACAGTTCAGTCCATTCGTGTGTCAATCAGTGTTAATTAATGTCAATACTTTGTTCTTGAACGTCGCAGCTGATAAGAGAACTGCGTAAAATTCAAAGCACGAAAGGTACATAGGTACTTTTTAAATCGCAATTAGATTTCTTATGTACTTGGCTTCGGCTACGACTATACAATTTATATTAATATCTTACGTCTTACATAAGTTTCATTGCAGAGCTATCATGACAGAAGACGTGGATCGCCTAAGCAATTACTTCGAGCAATCTCTGAAACCTAGTGCGAGGACAAATGTAAGGAGGACACTTGGAAATCTTCCACATTACATACAAGCAATTGTAACTGAAGTCAGTTACTTCAATTGTCTTAACCTTTTCTATTACATTCCCCGTTTAGATTATTCCTGTCAAGTAAACATTCACTTACAGGGAATGGAGTTTCCCGATTTGGAATATATTTTTTTTAAAGTACTCATAGTAACTAAGAAATCCTGAAAATTATATCTGCATTGGACCTATTTTACTTATGTGCTATCGAGGTGTACGCGAAAAACGGCAAAATCCTCTTATTTAAGAATAATTGGCTAAAACATTTGTATGTTTTTTGAGGTACTGAATATGAAGATGTTATTTTTTTTTTGTGTAAAAAATTCCCAAAGTAGTTCTATTCAATAAAAAATTGGTTCTTTAGAGATAACTTAAAAAGAAAAGACAAGGGAATTTCTTAAGTAGACTACGTCAAAGTTAACAAGGGGGAAATGTGACGATAAACACGATACAGCAGTCAATGTGAAGATCGTCAAACTATGCACAACTCGTATATATTCATCTTGCAGTGATGTTATTTGTGCCCCTGTGTTAGCTTTGAACGCGTCTATTTAAAAAATTCTCTGGCCTTCCTTTTGTGAGTTATCTCCAAGAAACCAATTTTTT
Organism: Andrena flavipes; assembly: GCA_963971345.1. Lineage (NCBI taxonomy): Eukaryota > Metazoa > Arthropoda > Insecta > Hymenoptera > Andrenidae > Andrena > Andrena flavipes. The sequence continues at coordinate 17,361,608 of OZ020482.1, read as the reverse complement.
ATTTTTAATCGATTTTTTTAAACCGAAATATTCTTATTAAAATTCTAAAACTTTATAAGTATGTAGGGAATTTCCTCCTGATTACAACGCAATTACCATTTGCTGCGCAAATTCACTCCAAGGGGGTGTAAGTGACCTCTCAGAATCCGATTTTGTATTATAACTCGTCAATTGTAAATAGGTTTTTAAAAACCGGGTTTAAAAACCAGTTTTTGTTTATAAATTCGAAACCAGTTTTTAAATTGAAAATATTGTAGTAGGCAATAGTTTTCTGTAAAACTAATCTTCGTGAGATCACATTTTCAGAAAAGAAATAATGGAATAAAGATTTATAATTTGGTACTGCCTTTTACAAGGTTTATATTTTGTACGGATTGTAGTTTTTTTTCCATTTGGTTTAGTATGCAGTCTATTTTTGTAAATCCATAAATATTAAATGAACTCAAAAATTGTACGTATTTGTACGGATTTTAGTTATTTTGATTTTTTTTTATATTTGGTTTTGTGTATATAGAGTATATTTTTGTAATTCCATAATATTAAGAAAAATGAACATTTTTAAAGCAAGTATTAATTTACTGTTTCAATTATATTTTTTGTGAAAATTCGAAAACCGGTTTATTGGAAGTAGTGGAATTCGAAAACAGTTTTTTTCTTCAAAAGTCGGTTTTGTATAAACCCTAAATGTAAAATAATTTTTTTACCAAATGATAGATCTAATTAAAAAAAGTAACTTGTCTCGAAACATTTTTCCATCTCTTATGACTCGCGAGTTGTAACAAAATCGGGAAATAGCCGAATTTTCAGGGGTTAATTTCATCCCCTACGAGTGAATTTGGGCAGCAAACAAAAATTGCGTTGTGTTCGGGAGGAAATTGTATTCACAAAGTGTTAGTTACTATGAGCAGAGCCGCCCTTAGAGTTTGCGGGGCCCGAGGCAAAAGTCGATATTATTAAAACATTTTTAAAAAAGCATCTACTTGACGCGTCACTTTAGCTTGCCGAAAATCAGTTCCAGAAAATGGATACTTCGACGATTATACTTGATTCATTCAATTTTTAGAAAATAAAATCCCTAAGCGCTGGGCCCGGGCCCCGCCTACCCGGTGCTAAGGGCGGCTCCGATTATGAATACATTAAAAAAATATATTCCGAATCGAGAAACTCCATTCACTACAACTAAATGTTTACTTATAAAATGTTCATAAAATCTCTCGAACATTACACATAGATCCGCGAATAGTTTCCACCCAAATGAAACCCTGCCGTAGTTCAACAGCACATAGGACACTTTTCATACTCAAATGCCTTTTTCCAGGTGTTAGAATGCCGTGTCTGCGAGGAGGTATTCACTGTCGATGGAATTAAAGTCCCACGACTGCTGTACTGCGGCCACACAGTGTGCCACTTGTGCTTATTGCGACTGAGGCCCTGCATAACAGATCAGCAGTTCATACTATGCCCGTTCGACAGACAGCCAACGGACATTAGCCAGAACAACATCTACAGTTTGAAGAAGAATTTCGCATTGATCGAGTTGCTGGAGAGGCTGGAGCATTCCAACAGCGAGAAGACGTTGGTGCTCGAGCGTGAGAGGCTTCACTCGAACCAGTCCTGCGACGAGGACGAGGCTCACACCGCCGTACTCTACTGCACCACCTGCAACACCCACTTATGCGAGAACTGCGACAGTGCGATTCACTCCTCAAAGACCCTCGGCAAGCACAAACGCGTACCCTTGTCGGAGAAGCCGAAAGACAAGCCGAAGTGTCCGGTGCACGCGACGCACGTGGCAGAATTCACTTGCACGCAGGACGGCTGCGACAATGCGCTGATGTGTTACTTGTGCAAGGATTACGGCAGGCACAGCACTCACAAGGTGAGCAGCAGAATCCCCGGTGAACAAGCACAGTATATCCCTACCTCTTATTATAGCTCGCCTTGGTAGAAGCCGAGACGGAGAATGTGAGAAAGTCTATCGTCACTGCTCTGCAGAAGATGACGCAGTTTATGGAGAGTATGAGGGACACGTCGCACAGAATCGGTATATTATTTAATTTTCCGTTTACCAGCAGCTCGATAGAATTGCGAATTAAACGTCGAGCCAAGGGAGGAATAATCAGTGGAATTGTTACGCCGACAGAGACGGTGATTGGAGAATTAGAGGGATGGGCGATAGAAGACGCGAGGCAGAGGGTCCGCCAGCATTTCGAGGAGCTGCGAGCCCTGCTGGCGGAGCAGGAGAGTGCAGCGGTTTCTTGCATAGAAACTGAGACTAGGGAAAGACTCTGTGCTCTCAGGCAGCAGCAGGAAGATCTGACCACCACGAGGTCTCAGGTGGCCGACGTGTGCATTCAATGCGAAAGTATCTTGGATTCCGAAGACTGGAGACTGCTGAGCAGCGCGGTCAAAGTTAAAGAGGTTCTGACTACCTTGGAACAGCAGCAACAACATTACGCCCAACTGGGCCCCGACTTTCTCACGCCAGAGTCTTCTATACCCATCATATTCAGCAGGGTTCGTTCCTTCGGAAGTTAAGAATGTTGGGTATTTGAATTTTTGTATCCTGTGTTTTATACTACTTTTATTACTCCAGGATAATAGAGTTCACATTGGCACGAAGATTGATATGCGTGTGGTGATCCTCGGACTGGACGGTGCTGGGAAGACCAGCATTCTGTCTGCGATGAGAGGCGTTACGCTTTCAGGCCCACCTATCCCCACTATTGGGTTTAATGTCGAAAGCTTGGAGTATAAGAATCTTGTGTTTACTCTGTGGGACGTTGGCGGGCAGCAAAAGTTCCGACCGCTCTGGAAGCATTATTATCATAATACGCAGGCTGTTATCTTTGTGGTGGACGCCAGCGACAGGTCGCGACTCGAGGAAGCGCAGAACGAATTGTCGAAGATCGTCAACGAGAGGGAACTCAAGGACGCTCTGTTTCTGATTTACGCTAACAAACAGGTGAGAATTATTAACTTCGGGAATTTTTTGTGGAAAATCTAATGTATATTTTTTACAACTATTTGCTTATTTTAAAAGTACGTAGGGTAAACCAACCGATGTCAATGTGTAATTGATCACATACCAGGAATGACCATTAGGCAATGAAATGTTAATTATAAATTAAATATATGTTTATAAATGGAGTGTAGTTGCACTTTTAATATCACATATTGTTACGTGTATTAAGTAAACATTAATAAGTATAATTCTTATTAAAAGTATGTGGTCATTTACTGGGCTTCTTCACATTTTGCATTTTATAATCGTTTTTTTTTTAAATTACGATAAGAATAAGTAATTATTTTTATAGAAATTTCAAGAAAAATAAATTTAAATGCAAGCCGAGACGATAGTAAAACAGTTGTTTTGTTGTTATACATAAATATATTCAAGTGTTAATCTCAAAGGTTCGTCAATTCAACAATTTCGTCATTCACTGGTTGGTTTACCCTATATTCAGCAACTTTCAGTAATTTTGTTGCAGGAAAATTTTAAAAAATGAACGAATAGCAGCCACTCTCCCGGAAGATATTTTTTTAGTGATTTTTCCGAGCTGGATCATCTGAAATCGGAACGTGAAGAAGATTCTGTTGGTATATGAGTTTATCCGGTGCGTGGACGAAGGATTTTGGTTTTTGATGAAAACTCTATTTTAACCCACGAAAAACGAATAATTCAGACATTGAAAATCATGATTTTGCGTTAAGGGGAGTAGGCAGTCTAAAAATCGATTCTTTTGTTGCATTTTCCGGAAGTACTATCTTTTCTGAATAAAATACCGCTTGGTTTATAGTAAAAATCACAAAATTGTAGATTTGGCAGCTAAAAACGTAAAGCGGCAACTTTCATAAAAAAAAATTAAGAAGCCACCGGATTTTAGTAGTGCATCATTGTTCGGCACCTTAAACGGCCATTGTGTCTGAAATCATTTTTTTTTTAAATCCACACCAGATAAACTCATATATTAACAGAATCTTCTTCACTTTATGATTTCAAATGATTCGGCTCGGAGAAATCGTGCTCACCGCCTTTATAAAAACAGCTTCCGCGAGAGTGGCTGTTATTCATTCATTTTTTAATATTTTCCTACAACAAAATTACTAAGGGTTGGTGAATATATGTACTTCTGAAATATGGAAATACTTGTAAGACACATATATCACATTTTTCACAAAAAATTCCTCCGGGAAAAATTCCCTTAGGGACCGTCCATTAATTCCTTAAGGGTATTTTGGGCGAATTCTTAACCCCTCCGTCCCCCAGTATAAAAATTCGTAAGATTTGATATTCCAACCCTTTCCTTACGTAATATTTTTTCAATTATTAAAATTCTTTTAAAGGTTTATACAATTCATTTATGTCGGTTTCGGGAAATTCGCACTTAAACTACTTTTCCGGAGCATTAATGTTAGAATTTGAATTTGTTTAAAATTAAGTTTAAAATATATTACGTAAGACGCTATCTAACTCCCCCTCCCCTTGTAAGAAAACGTTTACGTTTTTACGAATTGAATACTTAAATCGTTTTTTACGAATTTCTTAAAATCATGATCCCCTCCCCAAAAAAGCCTTACGTAATTTTAGGACAACCCCTTACAAAGAAGCCAATAGCAAACTGCACGTTGAACTTCAATTGCTTCCCTTCAAAATTATAATTACTGCATTTGTTCTCGCAATTTGTTACCAACAATCCTCGCAGGATATCGCTGGCTGCGCGAGCGTCGAAGAGCTCGTCGACATCCTCTGCTTGCAAAAGCTGTGCTGCGGAAGGGCATGGCACATCCAAGGCTCGTCTTCCTTGGTCTCGAACGCTGGCGGTTTCACGCAGGGCCTCGACTGGCTGACGCAGCAACTCGGAGCACACGAAACTCTATACACGATACCCACGGTATCCTAAAACCGCGCATTACAGAGATTTCATCCCGGAGAATAAACGAGATCAAGTCGCTCAAACGATCTCCGGCCTGCTTTCGAATATAAATTATTGCACATTCCGTGATACCTAATGGTCGATTAATGAAGGTTGTGATGACAGTGATTGCAAACTCGTAACTCTACCCGAAGTGTGCTAACGAAGTTTGCCGAAGAAGTATCATAATGAATCCATAGAAAATGTAGCCATGTGAAGAAGAATAAACGGCCCCGAGCACGTCTAGAAAAGTCTTATTTATTTTATTACATCGGTTATTGATTTACCTTTGATACGTAATTCATACCAATTACTTTTAGCTTTACTTATTCATTCAGTCATGTATGCACACATCCCAATCACTCTCACGTGTCTTCTTTAAACTGGAGCGAGCGTTTCTGTTGTTTCTTTTTTTTTCCTTTTCTTAATACGCGTACATTGTACGGAAATTGAAATAATATATAATATATATATATATTTTTTTATAATATAGCATCGTTAAATTACATCTCAATTACTTTTTAATTGTATATAAAAAACACTTGACAAACAAAAACGGAACAACTTAGAGTCTTTTTATGGAGCTGTGCCATGGAGGGGACACACAGAGGGGCAAGATGACTATAATACATATATATTATATATGTATATGTATATATATATATGAAATATATATATATATACTACGTAATGTGTTCTTTTTCGATTTGCAGTTGCACAACACAAGACCCACTTTGATTCGTTTCTACATCACACTCGATATTCGTTGCGATGCTTCTCGCGGGGGAATTTCTCGTCGAACACGAACGAAGAATCGAAGACTAGGAATTAAAGAAGTTTAGGCTGCGAAGACAAGGCCGTGCTTGGATCAAAAGAATTGAAACTCTGGGGCTCGTGCTGTTTGCGAAGTTTCCAATGGACAGGAATGAATATTTTTTTTCTCGGCTTTCGCTCATTGATTTTCCATTTGTTTCCTGGCAATGTTCCTCCTCCCCCGTTGTGACTTGTAAAAATTTCTGAGCTGGGAAATTTTGGTGCGTGTCGCGGCCACACAGCTCCTGGAATACAGTCTGTGTTCGTGTCGATCACGCGACACCTTTATTTACAATTCGTCGTGCTCCTGGAAAAAAGGAAAAAGTTTCCGTGTAGCGAGGATTTCCAATGTCTTGTTTTCGTTAATTTTGATGTTTAATCAAGGGAGATCCTTACCTCAGGATCTGGAACACTGTTTTCTTCTTCGTCAGCGTCCTCGTCCTCATCGTCGTCCTTGTTGTCCTCGTTCTCTTTGCTCTCCTTTTCTCTCTGCTTTCTCTCCTCCTCGTCCTGGGCTTCCTTCATCTTCTTCTCGCCCTCCTGAAAGCACATAAACATTGTTCTAGAACCCACTCTATCTGCCGATCGGTGACGGGGAATTCTAGGTTTTTTTTATCGCTTTGACCTTCGGCAACGCATCGTTCAATTTTTAAGATATTCAGTTTTAATAAACAGTATAAATTTAAGATATTCAGTTTCTTTTCAGGCTGAAAAGATATTCATGCATCGGAAGTATATTCATTTGCATATATATTTGAATAGATATAAGAGACACTTTTAATTAATATGGAGACTAGATTCTGCGAAGGAGAAGCTTAATATTGCTGCAAATTTTTAGTGTATTCATTCTGAGAATGATAAATTCTCCAGGTATCAGTTCGGGTTGATAAAAAAAAAACAACCGGTTTTCGAATTCCGTTATTCCCAAAAATTTGGTTAAACTGGTTTTCGAATTAAATAGAGAAATAGAAAATAAATATCCGTACTTATTTAAAAAAAATCTTTTTTTTTTTTAAATATTTATGGAATTATAAAAATATAAGAAAATAAAATAGATTACAAAAAAAAAAAAAAAAATCCGGTACAATTTTTGAGTTCATTTAATATTTATGGATCTAGAAAAGTATATGAAAATAAATTATACTGTATCTATACAAAAATAACTAAAATAACTAAAATCCGTACAAAATATAAATTATAAGTCTTTACTTGATTTAGTATTTTTTTCCGAAAATGTAAACTCACGATGATTAGTTCTGCAGTAAACTGTTACCTGCTATATTATGCTTGTCTCCAAGGTGATTTCAAGTCAAAATGTCAATGGTTGTAATTAAATAATTAATTCATTTTTGCATATTAATTCTAGTACCTATATAAAACCGCTTTTTTAAATCTGTAAAATTCGAAAACCGGTTTAAAAAAAAAGAAACGGTTTTCGAGTTTTACAAATTTAAAAAAACCGGTTTTAAATACTAGAATTAATATGTAAGAATGAATTAATAAATCTTTACTTCATTTAATATTTTTCATCCGAAAATATGAACTCACGAAGATTAGTTTTGCAGTAAATTGTTACCCACTACAATATGCTCGTCTCCAAGCCGCTTCCAAGTCAAAATGTCGACGTTTTCAATTAAATAATATTGTAGTGGATAACAGTTTACTGCAAAACTAATCTTCGTGAGTTCTTATTTTCTGAAGAAAAATACTAAATGAAGTGAAGATGTATTAATTCATTTTTACATATTAATTCTAGTATACAAAACTGTTTATTTTCTACATTTGTAAAATTCGAACTTTGGTTTTAAAACTTAAAAACACCGGTTTTCGAATCTTACAAATATATAATAAAAAAGAAAACCGTATAAAGAAGATCTTAAAAAACTGAAGAATATGCACTTACGTAAGTAGGTTTCCACACTTCCTCGCCGAATTTACGAGCGACATCGGGATCGTCCGTAATGAGCACGCTGTCGAAGATCGTTCCAGATTTCACTTGCCAGAGATCGAAACCAATGGCGCAGATCTCGTCCCTCTTGTACAATTCTTCGTCAGGAGTGTACGCTGGATTGTCCATCTCTGGATGAATCCATGGTCCCTTATAGTTGGGATTGTCGATCTGTTTAGGTTTCCATTCGCCCTGAAGCAGGAAAGAAAATCAGTTCGCATTTACAAAAAAATCCACATCCAGAAAACGATTCATATAACTCAGACATGGGCAAAAACTGATTCGAAATAAAATAAAAATTTGAATTTCAAATAATTTTCTACCCATCTCTAATAAAATCTCAGGCTCCGAACCTTGTATTCCGGATTGTCGATCATGGGAGCCTCCCACTCTCCGTCCATCTCATCGTCCCAGTCATCAGGCTTGGTAGCCTCGGGGTCGGGAATGTGTTCTGGCTTGTCCCAGTCATCGGGTTTCTTATCGTCCGGATCCGGAATAGTGGGCTTATCATCCCAGTCCTCCGGTTTGCTCTGCGATGGATCCTTGATCTTCTTCGGTGGCAGGAAGTCCCAATCGGCTTCCAAGTCCCCGGACTCAACCTCTTCGTTGTCAATAAGAACCTTTAAAATAATAAATCGCCAAAGTTAATCCCAATTCAGGCCCAAGTATCAAAAACAATCTTAACAATAATTCCAGTGATGCGATGTCGTTCTTTCCTCGTTCTGTAAATAAGCAGGAACTTATCTACGTTTAACGAGTAAGATAATCTTCCCTCTACGAGACTCTTTAGCACTTGTTCCCCACGGCGAATCAATGAGAACACGTGACTCTAGGCTCGAGATACAATCGCGCCGCCGTTATTTATCCCTACCTTGTACGTGTTGTCGGGCTTTACGACCAGAGTGTACAAATGCGTGTAGATGTCGTCCTTGCAGCGGATGTCCTTGTTGATCAGAAGGTTCTTGCCCTTGTAGCTGAAGATCACGTGAACCTTTTTCGTTCCAGGTCCGCAGATATCGGGCCCTGCAGAGAACCACTCATTCGTGCATCAGAACGAAAGGAGAATGCGCTTAGTTGGACACGCGCCAAGCAGAATGCGAGGCTGCATATCTTAGGAGAGTATCAAGCGTTCGCGAGTTTAAACCGCTTACGTAATTCGCGATAACAGTTATAATTAATGTATCTTCACAGGTAACTGGAATATGTACGGTAACTATATCCAGGGCATAAGCAAGAGTTTACTCTCCGAGTACCATTAGCACCGATAGACCATTGGGTAGAACCAGTAACTCTAGGCTCGGCTATCGCGATTCTAAGCTCGAAAGCAGACTCTTACCAAACATAATCTCGTACGGAGTTTCTCCGTGCATGTCCTTCTGCTCCAACGAGCAGTCAAACACCTTCACGTAGCCACCGCCGCAGTCGATGTTCTGCTCGTGCTTGACGCTGAACTGGATAACAAGCGGCTTGTCTTTGTTGCTGAAGGGTGTGAATTTTCTGCTGAGCGCGTAGAATCTCGCATCCTGGGATGTCTGGATACCTAACGAAGGATCGAGAGAGGGAGATATATATACATGTATATATAAACGATTTACCGATAGAGAAGCGCTAAAGCGAGAATCTACCTTTATCCTCCTCAGGATCGTTCCAGAACTTTCCGTGGCTCAGAATGAACTTGCCAAACTCCTTCCCAGGGTGTTCGGAGTAGACCCAGTTCTTTTCCCAGGAATCTGCGTAGAGAGAAAAGCGTGAATATGCGAAAGGAGCTTTTCTTCAAACAGCGAATCTATATTATTTCCTCGAAATTCCACTTCCAGGTAAAATAATCTATATTTACCCGCGTCGGAGTTTAGGAGAGGGGGGGGTGGAGGGGATTCGAAAGGAACTCCCGAGAGACAGGAAGTAGGGTGCACATGAAAATCGGCTTCACGCCGCCACGCGAGGAGCTTTATTTCCAAGCGGATCAACCGATCGATCGCGCGTCATGTCGGCGGAGCTGGATGCCACGAGACGTTCGCTCGCCACGTCGAGTTCCACGCCAGCTAGCTCGCATATGGCACCGTAAACAATTTTACGGTGGCGCGTGCAATCGCTATCTTCGACCTCGCACGCCTCCGGCTGCACGCCGCGCAGCACGGCAAGGGCGTGTGTGGTTACCAAGGAGAAGAAACAAGCAGCGTACCGTGCCGCCTTCGGTTCACCGCCGCGACTCCAGATTTTTCTAGCGAAGCGTGCGTTCGGGGCGCGACTTTGTTTAAGGGATGTAGCGGGAATGGAATCGTGGGTGTGGTTCGTTAATGGAAAATCGGGCGATGGGAGTTTTCCAGACCACCGCGGACATGGAGTTTCGTATGCGACGATAAGGGACGCTTCGGGTAATGGTTGCCGGGGTTGTTTCTTACCGTCGGAGAACTTTTCCTCGAAGTATACCTCGGCGGTGACCAGGGTGACCGCCAGCAGAAGCAGGAACGAGCAGAGGGACCGCATTTTTAGACGCCGGGACGACGAGTGCCCGCTCGACGATGCTCTTTACTCTGAGACGAACTAGCCGATAATGCCCGAGTCGCGGACGTGGTTGGCGAGTTAGCCGCTGCCGGGGCAGACAGATGGAGGGCGGCGATTGGCTGGAGGCCCAGGGCCAATCGCCGGCGACCACGCTCGACCAACCAGGCGCCGCGCCGTGGCAGCTTATGGACTTGCCGCGCGCAATGTACCTACGCGTCACTCGTTACCATTTGTGTATCTGTCGTCGATACGGCAGGGGATTGGCTGTCGATCGAGTGGGGCGCTGCTATTGGGTGTTGTCTCGTGGACGGGCTTTGGAGGGATATTTGAAATGATGGATATTTATTTTCAGGTTTTTATGGGGTGTTACACAGCTTGTTGGCTACAATTGCACGAGTACGAAGGGTTACGAATGATATGGTGAAGATTTGGGGCGAATTACACTTGCGAACAAATCGATAGTGATTTTCATTCAGCTAGGTTTTTCCGTACGCGACTGGACACATCGTCAGGAATTTCAATATTCCTTTTTCTCAACTTATTTACTTGTTATAAGTCGAAAAGAAAGAGAGACTTTTTTTGATATCGCGCTTCGTTCTTGAGAAAATCAACTGTGAAATTCTTCAAGCTGATTTTCATTAAGGTAGGATTCCCGAAACTTCGAAGTCGATTTTCTCGAGAATGAAGCGTAATATAAAAAAAATTTATTCCTTTTTCTCGACTTATTCATTTGTTATAAATCGAAAAGAAAGAGAAACTTTTTTTGATATCGCGCTTCGTTCTTGAGAAAATCAACTGTGAAATTCTTCAAGCTCGTTTTTATTAAGGTAGGTTTTTCGAAATTTCGAAGTCGATTTTCTCGAGAATGAAGCGCCATATGAAAAAAATTTATTCCATTTTCTCGACTTATTCATTTGTTATAAGTCGAAAAGAAAGAGAGACTTTTTTTGATATCGCGCTTCGTTCTTGAGAAAATCGACTTTAAAATTCTTCAAGCTCGTTTTTATTAAGGTAGGTTTTCCGAAATTTCGAAGTCGATTTTCTCGAGAATGAAGCGCCATATGAAAAAAATTTATTCCTTTTTCTCGACTTATTCATTTGTTATAAATCGGAAAGAAAGAGAAACTTTTTTTGATATCGCGCTTCGTTCTTGAGAAAATCGACTTTAAAATTCTTCAAGCTGATTTTCATTAAGGTAGGATTCCCGAAACTTCGAAGTCGATTTTCTCGAGAATGAAGCCGTTTTTTAAGTTGTATACATCCTGAAAATTTTGTCAAAATCGGTTAATGTTGCTCTAATCTATAAACGCTTAAAGATCGCAGAATAATTTCGTGATTTTCAACCTTAAATCAATCCTTTTAGATTCTCAAAAAAAAAACAAAAAACGCAAGTCATGTGAACCAATTTTAAACAAGTTATACGATTTTAAAAACTGTCCACATACTTTTGTAAATATCTTTCAGTCAATAAAATTACTGAAAACATTATTAAAAACAAACTCATTTCGTAAAAAAAAAATTGAGCAAATTAAACGAAAAGAATATTCAATAATTAGAATTCGAAGCCCCCAATTATTACAGAATAAGCTCCTATTCTTAAAACTCTTAATAAAATTCCAACCTTCATTGAATCTAAATTTAAAAAAAATAAACCATACCGTTATGGATAACAATAAAATTAATACAAATATAAATTTATTTTATCAATAGAAAAATTGTTTCTTTAATAATTTAAAACTCTAAAACTTTTTGCTGTCGATTTCACAGCAAGCTACGAATCAACAGGGAAAATTATTAATGGAAAAGCGAAGGTGAAGTAAAAGATTGAATTGAAAAATGCGCGCGAATAATCCAAATTTAATTTGAAGAATCCGACTAAGTTCCTTTGTTAGCCAAGAGTAATTCCTTGAATTACTAGCAACAGGTTTCCTTGAATTCTGTTCAAGTTTTGTTCAATAAATTGTCTACTGCTTTTATCAGTGGATATTGATTTATTCTGCTTCCTTCTAATTTACGCTTTCGCATGCACGGCGAAGAAACTCTTTTCGTTCTCTTTTTCAATTCGACAGTTCTCGGCGCAAAAATTCCGTGTCCTTCCACGCGTGCACTTGTGTAATCATTTGATAAGCGGAGGCTACTTGTCATGCAGTCGTGGCCCCAACGAAGCTTTTTTTTCAGGCACCACAAGCGCAGTAGTTCCCTTCGCGCATTATCTCAAGCAGTATTCGAACAAAGACGGATAAGAATTCTTCAGCCCAGTGCTTATCACTGGACAACAATCACTTCCCAAAAATTACCCAAGCTACCTTCCCCTGCCTTTCAATATCTCCGCTACCAAAAATACAATCCACCGACTTCTCTTTGCACGGCAATCAGAGAGATCCACGAATCACCGGAATGCAACCCCATCGCGCGGTTTGTTTGCCGAAGCGAGAAGCCGAGCCTTCCGCCATAAATTGCTCCAACGAAAAATTCATTACCAATCCTGTAGAGACAGGCGCGAACTGTATTGTGTACGAATTGTTCCCTTGGCAACGATTCCCTTCCGCCAGCGCACTTCGCCCCAGTCGAGGCGCCAGCTGCCTGAAAATCCACAAGTGAAGCCAGCGGAGCTCCCTCAAACTTGAAGGGACTCTCTTACAGGGAGGAGCCCGAAAAAAAGAGCAAAAAACGCCGGAGAATGTTGCGTTCCAAGGCGGCGGCCGCTCTGATGCGGCTGAAGGAGATGGACAGGAAGTACAATATTAAGCGTAACGAGGTCAAGCGGGGCCAGAGCAACGTGAGCACTGAAAGTTCCATCGATGGCTCGTCGAAGGACCAGCGGCCAGCCTCCAGCCACGGGAAGCCTGAGGAAGATAAAGATTTGAAGGTTGCAGAGGTGGACGATCAAACTAAATCTAAGGTAGCGATACTTTCAAAATGAATCTACCTTGGTTCTGAAGCTCTGATTCACCTTCGGCGTTGGCTTGAGGCTTTCGAAGCAGTTAGAGGTCTCGGATTGCTGTAGCTTTTCAGAGTAGCCGTGGAAATTATGTTGCAACGGCAGAAATCTTGGCAAAATTCTTACTGACGCTCCCAGATCTTTGAAGATTTTTAGAGCCTCGCTGCTAATCTAATTCTTGCAAAATAAAGTTGCTACTAAAAGGATAATCCCTGCAGGTCTCTCCAAGGCCCAAGATCCAAGTGAGGCTCCCAAGCTTCCTGACGAAAGATGATCCTCCCAGCACTGACGATGAGCCGTCCAAGTTTAGGTCCTCTGGGGATTCCCCTAGAATGCACAGCAAAGCCTCAATTACAGAAGACAATGCAGATGACATGGACGAAGAAGGGACGTTGTCAAAGGAGTCCTCGAGGTCTTCCTTAAACCCAGACCCCTCCCTCAAGGAACCGAGCTCTAGCTTCAAAGCCGGAGTTTCTAAACTAAGAACATCGGACTCTAGGGATCTCCCGAGGAGCAGCGAGGGCTCCTCAGTCGCGACGATGCTCTCCGAGGCATCGGGCGGTTCTGAAGTGGTTTCGGAGCTGGCTAGGTCCGCGGAGATGCCGAAGCAGGGAGAGACTACAGTTGAGAGCAGTGCTCGGGGATTGGACAGCTCGCAGAAGACGATAGAGGAAGTCGTCGACACCCCGGCTGATAAAAGTCAATCAAGGGGATCTTCTACGAAGGTGCAGAGGATTCAGTACGAGAGTGACACGTTCGAGGAAGCTTCCAGTTCCATGGGATCCGTCAGCTCCGCGGAGGAGCGGCTGAAGAAGGCCTCGGAGGGGAAGGTGGTTCAGGATACGATCAGATCTGGGGTGAAGCAGATCATGATCACACCGCACAAGCAAGCTGAGGCGGTTATCCCGAAGAGTGAGCCTGACGAGAGGTAGATATGTTGAAGGGAGAATTGGAAAGATAAGATAGAGTTATTTGCAAACAGGTTCGTGTTTTTTATTTTATTGATTCTACAGGGACAAAGAGATCATCGAGCTGGTCGCGCCGAAGATAGTGAAGAGTACCAGCGAGTGCGACTTGGGATTGGACGAGGAGCTGTCGAAATACGTGAGGAGCACGGAGGACGTCGACGAGGCGCTGCCGATCAGCCTTCTGAAGCTGTCGAAGCAAGCAGCGCTGGGTAAGAAGCAGCCTAGAAGGAGCAAGAGGCACAGAATGTCGTCGAATGAGAATACAGAAGAGATTCCGGAGGAAGAGAAGTCCCCTGTGCCGTCTGACCAGGAGAGATTAACGAAATGGAAGGAAAACAACGGCGAGGAGAGCTCTCCAATGATAATGTGAGAAACAGAGCTTGAGAATCCTATGAACTGGCTGGAATAAATCAAATTTGTCTGATTTCAGGAGTAGCCAGGAGAAGGAGAAGGAAATGTCCGAGGGAAATAGAAGCGAAGAAGGCAAGGCTGAGTGCATGGAAGTGGAAAAAGGGGCGCAGAAGGACGAGTTTGATAAAGTGGAGCCGGAAAGCATCTCCAGCGAGAAACTGCTGGGAGATGTCCCCAGGAGATCCGACGCCACGTGTACCCTGAGGAAATTGAACAGAGATGCGATCGACGCAATCGCCAGGAGGCACAGGATTCGCCCGCCAAGAGAAGCTTCGAATAAATGTAGACAGTGCAGGGCTTGTGGGACTATGGTGAAGCTGCCATCAACCGAATACGAGGCTCGAGGAAAACCAGAAGGAGATGAGAGCAGATCTGCTTCTCTAGAGAATGTTAGCATTGCGAATTTTAATATTTCTTCAATATTCTTCGGAATCTACTTTGGCAAAAGTGTCCGGAGTACGCTACAGCATTCCTCGACCCTTGCAGTGTAAGGAGCCCACTCAAGATCAAAGGACGAGGAAGAGGAACAAGGGGAAGAGGGTGTGCAAGTCGTCAAAGGCCAGGAGAACGTCGCATCGGGGGAAAGTGGAGGAGAAGCAGTCGAGATTCGAGTGCAGACAGACGCATCGCCTGCGAAAGCACGCAGCCGCCCTGAGGCTGCAACAGGAACGCGAGGACATCCGTAATTACTTGCTGGAGCTAGAGCGTACGAGATTAGAATTCGGACCCGGGGATTCGAGCCTGTGTTCCAAAGGCACTCCATTCAGACCCCTTGAATTTCCAAAGATCGCGACCTTTATGAAGCCTGGTACGATAAACTCACTTCTGCTTTGCCTAAAATGTTTTAAATCTCGGTTAATTCAAAGTGGCTTTCGCAATGAATTATTCAATAAATTCTTAATGTGCTTCGTACCTGTTCAACTGTTCCGCTTCGCAGGCCTGGAAGAAGTGGATTTAAAGACCAATGACACACTCGCTGGCCTGCAAGAGAGAATATTGACGATAAGGCAGTGGCTGAAGGA
Organism: Andrena flavipes; assembly: GCA_963971345.1. Taxonomy (NCBI): domain Eukaryota; kingdom Metazoa; phylum Arthropoda; class Insecta; order Hymenoptera; family Andrenidae; genus Andrena; species Andrena flavipes. Next base: position 17,346,084 of record OZ020482.1, on the reverse strand, counting down.
TCAATACGTCCTTTACAGGGACTACAGCAGCCTGGCGCAAACCACGAATGCAAAATACATTCCTGCTAGTCTGGAGGATGCGAAAAGGGTATTGTCTCTACTAAATTGAAGAAACATTTATAATTTAAAGGGGGATTCTCGTCCAGTAGCCACAGAAGTAACTGATATTTAAGGATGAATTTCAGTGACAATCTTAGCCGAAAGCTAATCAATTTCCAAGATATTAATCAATTGTCCGGAATTCTTTTGACAATTTAGTTCGGTGCTTAATATTTCTGTACACGAAATTTCAAGAGCTTTGGCCTATTATTTCACTCTTAATTTTATTGTTATACTTCTCAATATTGCGGTTTCCCATAAGATTATATGTTAAATTTAAAGTTAAATAATTTAAAAAATTTTGCGGTGGGTTTACTATTGTAGAAAAATTCATTCCTCCAATTTTCAAAGACTTTCGCTTATTTTTAATGTTATTGAAGTTCATTTTTGGATTGAAAGTTAAATAATTTGAAAACTTCCGAATAAATTTTTTTAAAATTTTGCGGGTGGTTTACCATCGTAGAAAAATTCATTCCTCTAATTGTGAAAGATTTTCGCTTATTTTTAATGTTATTGAAGTTCATCCTAAAGTTTTTTTTTTAAAAAACTGTTTGTCATACTGGATTTAACTCTTTTGTGATATAAGGAGGCATCTTTGAACTTGCTTTTTATTATTTATTAATTATTCTAGATTCTTTTCCACTTCTTCTGTAACTTCTGTTGGCGGGATGTGTTGCGCCCATCACAGTCATCTAATTCCAAAAATAATAGAAGTTTCTTAAAGTTACATAGTTTACGCTGAAGTTCAATTTAAAGAAAGAAAATTAAAAATTGAAAGAGTTATAGCGTTTGAAAGAAAAAGCAAGTTTTTTCCTTGGACTTTTCCATATCATTCTTTATATCGACGAAAAAAGTATTATAAATAAAAATTAAGATTTTAGGTCCAGCAGCAGCGTAAATTAATCAACTTTAAGAAAATTTTCCACTTTTTGCAATCGACTGTGACGCCAACATCGTCAAAGAGATTCCACAATAATTAATAAATAATAAGAATCGACGTAAAAAATATTTCCTGCAAGTTTAAAGATGCCTCCTTACACCCCAAAAGAGTTTACTGCAATATTAACAATAGCTTTTTAAAAAAAAAATCTAAATTTAGGTGGCTGTTACACAAGAATCCCCCAAATTAAGAATCCCCTCAACACTTCGCGTCCTTTCCTTCCATCTGAAATCGAGGAGTCTTCATAAAAAATACTAAAGTGCCAAAATCAAAAAACAAATTTGACAACACTATACAGTATAAAATTTGATATTTTTGAGCACTTGCAGTGTTTTCTACAAGGAATCTTCTTATCAGTACGAATTTAATCAATAACATCAAGATTTTACTGCTTGTACTTAAAAGTACAATAAAACAACCTGCAAAATTTCAAATAAATTCGTTCAACAGTTTTTTTTATAAAAAATTCGCAAATATCACCTACTTTTTCGGTCCCACAAGGCAGAACCCCCGCTTAAAAGAGTCCGACATATACAAGTTGCTCGAAACAAAATATCGGTTTCCACAAGAGTTCCGCGCAACTGCAATCTAGCATAACGAGATGGAAGAAAGGGAGTATCAGACAGTAGGAAGTGCAAGGCGCGTAGCAAACAATAGAAGCGAATAAGGGACCTTCGGCCGACGAAAGAAGTAGAGGCGCGGATAGAAGACCGCCTTTCGAAAGTTTTAATGCGTTAATCCTGTTCGGTTTCAGACGATCCGGCAGCTACAGAGAGCCACGATTAAAACCAGGTGACCGGCAGGTTCTCTGGAACCCTCGGCACGCGCGACACGACTCTCCACGTAATCGAGTGAACGGGTGTGTGGCTTTGGAAGTGATGGGCACTTCCTCAACGCCGAGTGATCGTGCTTGTGCATCTCGTCCTTTCCCCTCCGTCCGTACGAACCTCGATTCTAAGAGTTGTCCCCTTTCTCATTAACAATACTTTTACATGTACCAAGTGTTCGCCATTGTTGTCTAATAAAAACTGGGAATCCTTCAGCGATTATTGATCCCGCAGCTGGACTCTTCGATCACTCTCCAGAATTCCATATCGCGCAGGCAGCAGAAACGTTCGCGCTTCCCCTACCGCCCTTCAGGCGAATCGATATTTGATATTACCTCCCCCCATGAAAAAGGGGCCGTCGACGAGGGGAGAAGGGCAGATGCCCTACACACGAGACGCGTGCGTGTTGCACGCGCACGTGCAGGAGGACGCTCGAATGCGCGACGCTGGCGTTTCTTCCATTGACGTGCTCCTCTCTCTGCTCGTGCTCCTCAGTTCCCAGCGAGCCTCTGCACGCGCCTGTTCCCGGGGAATCTGTGCCCGCGAGACTTGCTCGTCGTTCGATCGTAATTCTGCGAATGGTGCCTCGGTGAAAAAGCTCGGCGAAGGTGCATTCTACTTCCTCCAAGGGATTGGGAACTTCATAAACAGACACCAGTTTTGGTAAGTCCTAACGAATCGAATGCCTCCGAATGCGGCGGCGAGTTCTTCTTTTCTAAAAGTAATGATAACAATAATAAGAGAAATTGGAAGGAGTTCAGTTCGTAAGTGTAACTTCAGAGTGAGGAATTTGTGGTGCCAGGTGGAGGAGAGTTTCTTCACTCCTGGACGCAGTTAGGGCGAAGAACCTTTCCAATAAGAAGTAGGAAGACACTTCAAAAGCTTCTTGTATTTTCCTGTTTGAGAAGTCTAGTCTTCTTTGAGTTGCACTTAATTTTAGGCGAAGTCTGTGGTCTCAGATTCCGAGGAGATCCTAAAAGCAGAATGGCGAGGATTAATGCGAGTACGAGGAATTGCACAGATTACGCTGTATTTTCTGGCGACAATCGCACGGATGCTTGCATAGATGACATCAGCAAATGGTTGAAGTAACCCGCTGCACGATCCTTGCCTTATTAAATATACAGCACCTTGTTGCACCTTGAAAGTAAAACCGCGTGTACTGTGTCAAGGTTCAACGGATCAATTGAAATTGTGCAAGCTTAGATCGGATCCTGTATGTATCCATCGAGTAACTAATTATCCAGCATGCAACTAGGGCTGGGACTATACGAATAATTTAATATTCAAATATTTTACAAGTATTCAAATGCTACGAATAAACTTCGAATATTTGAGTATTCGAATTCCAGAATAAATTTCGAATATTTGAGTATTCGAATGCTACGAATAAACTTCGAATATTTGAGTATTCGAATGTTATTATTCGAATACTATTCGAATACTTGGATATTCGAATTATATTCGCCAAATAATTGAGCAACTGAAGTATTCGAATATTCGAATACTGAAAAAATCGACGAATAGTCCCAGCCCTACTTGCAACTGAGGTTACACGGTAATGGAGCAACAATTTTTCTTTGGGCGAGAACCGGGAAGAAATGCTTCGTTCAAATCTGAAAAACAAAATAAAGCCCTGGACTAAAAAGAAACTGATTACCGATTTTTACAAGTTTCTCCCAACTCGCAAAATCTACGCTTCGGACCACTCGGCGGCCCAATTATGCTACCGGGCGCCTGAATCTCACAGGAATTAGTTACAATTTCCGCTGGTGATCCACCGAAGGCGCACCGCGGCCTTTGAGCGCGCCAGTCAACGGCGAAACCGAGTTTAATGCTGAAACGATTCCCACGAATTTCTCTCTCGTCGATGGGGCGTCGAATGAAGGAAAACAAGCCCGCTAACGAGTGCTGTCGCCCGCGTAGAAATTCGAGCGCGCTTAGAATGGCGAAAGTAATCGAGAGCTCTCCTCGCTGGGGACCTTATCCTTGAGGGAATCGAGGTCGGGGGACCCGCGGCTGACGTCGCCGTCGATGAGGTCGTCGCCGACGCCGCGGAAAAACGGCCCCGAGGTTTTCTAATATCCGTTTCCGGCGACCCTAATGCGCCTTTCTCGATGTCGCTCGTGTGAAATGGAACAGGAATTCCAGGGAGGGGACGGCCGGGGTCTAACGATGCTGGGCCGACAAAGCGAGAAACTTCTTCCTCTCGCGTGGAATTTATGGCGATGATAATTAATACAGAGAGGGAGGAGATAGTGGTGAACGCCTGAACCCAATCCTCGAGGTTTTGGCGTTAATTAGAGCCTCTCTGTGTGCTTGGCTGCTTCTTTCACTCTCCAACGCTGGTGTTTAACTTCTGAGGAAACATCGGACCTGTAAGAATTTCCAGAACGATGGAGATTAGAGCACAGCGGATGCTTGGAATTTTTTGGCGAATGGAAGATTTTAGGCTTTACGCTGAGTTATCGAAGCTGGCGTAAGGAATATCTGCTACGCTGCTCAGAGTAATCGAAGCATCACCTCTGTGTCTACTTATTTCCCTACTTTCTGTTAATATCAAGCAGTGCGGATGGCTCCTTAATGTCACTGATGGGTTTAGCACAGCATGCGATGCTGAAGAACACGGTTTCCACCCCTTCGATGAATGATACACATTCATGAATGCCGTTGTATCCTCGCTGTACCATGTATGAACTGCTTCGACACACAGATGCCGCTCTCCCGCCCCGAAGTTCAACCGAGCGTGACCTCTGACCTGGAAGAGTGCACACGCTCCGTCGATCTCAGAGTGGCCTATTGTTAAAGGCCAATTTACTCGAAGGAAGTCCGAAGGAATATTCCATTTTATGAAACATCCTACATAATGCTTCGGGCGACATAAAAATAGCTCTTCCCCTTGACATTAACTTTCAATTTCACTGATTAACCCTGCTCGTAGCAAGCGACCTTTCTGGACCCTCGTAGATGTCCAGCGTCCACTTTTATCGCAGGCTGTGTACCTCACTGATGACCCTTTCATAATGCGATCAGACCTTTTCCCTTCGGGTTCACTGGGGTCACGGACACTTCGGTGATCTAATTCATCTTTCTACAAAGCAGACTCGATTACCACGCATCACCTTGATGCGGATGCTCCAATCGATACCACCATCATTGTGGCGTACATTAGTCTCCTATTGTTTACTGACCTACCACCAAGAACCTCTGATCGATTGCCTGCGAGCTTCCGAGTCTTCGCAGACAGTGAATGGGCACCCTGTGCTTGCTACGCTCAACGCAGACTCTGCTACCCTTCCGCGAACACCATGTGCCTGAAGTTAAGTCGTACAGACTCTATGCAAGGTGAATACCAAGGGTATTTCTTCATCGACTGGCTGTTCTTTGATGCGCAGGGCTATTTTCAAAGCAGCTCTGGGAAATTTGCCCTAAGAGGCAGTTGGCACAGATAGCTGGAATTAGATTTACTTGGACGTCTTGCTGAAGCGTCCAGGGTCAAGTTAACGTTCTATTTCCAAACAAGCAGAGACAACGCTCCAGAGCGATCTTACGCCAAGGTTTACGCGGTTCTCCATCGTCGCGAGGCACGGCTGGCGCCGCGACGCTGCATTTCAGTCCACGGAAATAGTTCGGGGGCTGGAAGAAAGGATAAAGGAGGAGCTTTAGTGGGATGAAAGGGCAGGCTTGAAACCGAGACGGATGAAAGAACGAGCGGAGAGAAAATCGAATTGAACTGGGGAGTCAGATCGTCGTCTGTTTGTAGAAAGACACTTTAAGTACCCACGTTCTCTTCCTTTTACACTTTAGCAAGGTCTAAAAATAATTCGTTTAGAAGAGGGGAAGCGTGTCCTTGCCTCGTCAGGCGACTACGGATGCATTTTGCAAATTTAATATCGAGATCGATATGAAGGGTTTCGCTAATGTAATGCTCGCCTTACAATTGGTCTTAAAATTACATTATCATGCAATGCTGGTAAGACAATGCTGGTCTTAGAGTCGTTCAATTAAAAATAATTGAAGTGTCGGATGCAATATGGGGACTAGCTTTCGGAAGTGCGAAAAATTACCGTCCAAACGCTAAGAAAGATTGGAAAATTAAGTGTTGGCGAACTGTATTTTAAAAAATATAGTGTTGTAAAGTTCGTCAAGACTAGGATTGGGACTATTTGTCGAATTTTTCGGTATTCGAATACTTCAGTTGCTTAATTATTTGGTGAATATAATTAGAATATACAAGTATTCGAATACTGATGTATTTGAATATTGAAGTATTCGAATACTGATGTATTCGAATATTGAAGTATTCGAATAATAATATTCAAATAGTATTCGAATAATAACGTTCGAATACTCAAATATTCGAAGTTTTTCGTAGCATTCGAATGCTTGTAAAATATTCGAATATTAAATTATTCTAATAGTCCCAGTCCTAGTGAAGACACATTTTTCTACAGTTTGTTTATCATTACTATTCGAGCTAAAAATTTTAAACAAAAAATTTTTTATCATCAAAAATCATTATTTCTTTAAACAGTTTAAACAAAAAAATGTGCGTCGTGACGAGCTTTACAACACTATATTTTATAAAATTCTGTTTAATAACATTTAATTTTCCAATCTTTCTTAGCGAATGGACAATAATTTTTCCCACTTTCGAGCGCTAGTCCCCTTATTGCATCCGAGCTTCCAATTCAAAGATCCTAATTATGTTAAGGGGTTTCCCTACTTTGACGGCTTGAAAAGGAGCGTGACATTTGGGATTTTTTTTAAGAGAAACTCTCAAATTATATTAATTGAAAACTTCACGCCTGTATTTGCACATATTTAGGCAACATTTAAAAAAAAATTAATTAGAAAATAACAGTACCTAAAACTTTAAGCGCGTCCTTCTCGAAACGATATTTTTCAAATTGTTTAGCACGATATCTCAATAATCAATCACCCGATTACTCCGAGTTTACTCAAACTTTGTACATATATTCAATGAATGTCCCATTCTCGTTGCTTCCAAAACGAAGATCTAGATTAAATGAGAAATAGTGAAAAGTAAAAAAAAAAAAAAAAAAAAAAAATATAGCAGCGTTTAAAGCAGGAAATTTCGATTTCTGCAAAAAATTCGCCATTCCTTTAAGCGGCAAAAATCTAATCTTGTAAAACCGACTTAGTTTTAGAAATAACGAGAATGTGATGTCTATTGAATATATGTGCAAAGTTTGAAGAAAAGATATCCTGCTAACCAATTCGAAAAACCTCGTTTTGAGAAAGACGCCTTTAAAGTTTCAGGTACCGCCTTTTTAACAATGTTTTCCATGAATATAATTTGAGGGTTTCTCTTAAAAAATTCCAACTATCGCGCTTCTATTCAGGCATTCGAAGTAGGGAGATCCCTTAAATATGCTGAAGTTACAGTAAAAAGTCTTTCTCCTTGAGGAAAAGAAGGAAACTCTCTTACTATTAGGAACCAGCTCGCAATTCTACCGAAGGCCTTGCTCGCGAGTGCTGCAGATTTATAGAATAAGCGAATCGCTGGATCCAGTCCTTTGTTTTCTGCGAAGGCTCCCCTTCTATTTATTTCCTCCGTACCAGGCGCCTCCTTTTGCCTCTCCGTTTTCTGCTCCTTCACCTTGCCGGTTAGAAATGTTTTCCTCTGTTACCCAAGTTACCCTGTTGCATTTTCAGCAGCACGCCCTATCGAGGATCAAACCTCTCTCACGTGATACAGTTTGCGGTGTCGGCGAATTACGAAATAGCCGGGTTGCCCAAGGTATCCTATGTGTCCGGTAGTTTCTCTTTGTTCCACTGGCTGCCTCTCCAGGATAGCCGGCTATCTTGCCGCTGCATACATACGTTCCCACTTGGCCGCGGTAATTGCCGCGCTCCTCGTCGTTGTTTCTCGAATCGCCGGTCCATTTAACCCATTCCTCCATCATCGATTTTACGTAATCCGCTGAAACAGGAAAGGAAATTCTCTTGAAAACTGGGTTCAGCGACCTTGCTGTTATTGAAACTCGTTCCTGTAGAGTCGCTGTCTTTCAAAGTTGAAGCTAAGTAGTTTTGTAATATCTCTGAAGCTACTTCTCGAAGCGATTCCTCCGGCGCTTTGTCTCGTCAGGGGCGAGCAGTTGGAGCGAGGACAGGCGAGTGAAGGACGATAATGACTCCTTGATTCCTGAACGATGCGGGCGGACGCTCTCGATAAAAAGAGATTCCATGGGGGCATTTTTTCTCTCGTTAATCGATTCAATGCGGAACGGCGTGCACGATTGTTCCAACAATTGCTCAACAAGCAAGGAATCGATTTCGCGGTGCTGCAACGACTCCGCTCCGAGGAGCTCTCGTTGGCGATTTCACCACTGTTCTATGTTCTCTGCTCGTGCTTTTGACCAATTAATGTGGTGGATTCACTGCGAGCAACTGGAATTCCATAAAACGGCATTCACTGGTTTCCACGTAATTCATTCATTTTATTCCACCCTTGGGCAAACAATGAAGTCTCAGCACAATACCTATTTTTAAATCAATCTTAACTTGCGGTCAGATTACTCCACGATGAAAAACAGAAGCTTTGTTCGGACATTCTGCGTTCTATTCAGCCTGACATTTAAGCAAATATCCAGTGGCGGATTTAACAGGGCGGCCGATGAGCAGTTGCCGCCTGGGCCCCTGCTCAGTAGCTCCCTCCCCCCCAGAGCCCTATAGATTTTTCTGTACTACTACACTTGGCCCGTTTTTATTAAACTACCTCTTCATTTTCCCGAAAAATGGGCCCCTGGTCAGAAGGTCCCCGGGCGTTATCATAAAAAAAATATGATTTTGTCCAAACACTATATTTCTTTTCTATACTACTCCACTGAGCCCGTTTTGTAGTAAACTAACTCTCCAACTTTCCGAAAAATGGGCCCCTCGGAATATTTGCCACCTGGGCCACTTCTTAAATTCTCCACTGCAAATATCCCATTTTCCTCTCGCTCCTTTCCCAAACAAATGAGTAACTCCACTTAGCAGCTGTAGCTCGGAAAGGTGCCCTCGCATCTCTGATTCCCAATTCAGCGGCTTCCCCAAGTTAAACGAAACCCGAGTTAAAGAGGAAATTGTCAGAAAGCCGGCGGATGAGTCAGCCGGCCCTCTGCTGCAAGGGGCACGAGGGGGTGCAGATAATGTCGTCACCAGAATTAATTTACAAGCCCATAAAGGGTGAGCCAGCCGCCTGTCGCGTTAGCAGCACAAAAAATGCTCGCCAAAGCATCTGGAAACGATGACGCGATTCACAAAAAGCGCCCTGCCGCGGAATTTTCATGCCTGCGCCCACAACTCTTTCATTACTTGGAGCATCATCGGAGAGATCCCATCAGTGTCCGCCTGTTTTCACGGTAGCCCTCGGATTTTCAGACGCGGGTATCTCTGAGGATTAGCTCCAGCGGTTTTCGAGCACCTTGTACGACAGAAAACGTGTTCCCGACCCGATCTTAATCATCCCGCTGGCCAGTTTACGTTGGTCCCTCTCGCTCCCCTGCTCTCCGCCGCTCTTTGGGGACTGGTCGGCTGGCCTTATCGCTCCTCGGGGCCTCTCGCTTTCGCACCGGATCACCTTGGTCCACGGGACCCCTTCCCTGTGTGACTTCACCTTTACTACTGCCCACACGACCTGTTGGCCACCTCTCGAAGGATCCACGCGCCTGTGTGTACCTGCCGCACACGTGCACCGCGCCGATGCGCTCTGAGCACTGCTTTCTGACCCAAATTTGAAACTGCAACGCTTGCGCGTCGTGGAGACCTCTTCGATCAAGATTGTAGCTTCGCATAGGCAGATTTAGATGGTGAGGCCTAACAAAGTTACTTCCCACGATTGTTGCGAATATTTTAAATTAGTTCCGTAGGTATATTTTATTACAAGGCTTGGAGAACTCGGGGAACTGGTTGTCGAAGAACTTTGTGCCTCTCGGAGAAGTTAAGCTTCGAATCCAATCGTAAATAGTAGCCGAGGTTTCCCGTTTCACGCCCCTCTCGCTCCTCTAAAAGGAAAAGGGTTCCGCCACGCACAAAGGGGCTTCGGGATGAAAGGAGAGGGTGTGAAAGAGTCGGTTATAAATAGACTAAGGAAGAGGCGAGACGGAGAGGAAATAAAGGAGAGTTTGACGGGGGAAGGAAAGATCCAGACTTAAATGCAGCGCGGAAACGAAAGAACGTGGACACTGAATCAGACAATAAGGGGAAGGCTACAGAGTGTTCGTCGCTGCGGAAGAATTTCGCAGATCAATAAGGAAAGTGTGCCTAACATAACACCGCTCTCAAATTACAGTTCGAGGAGAATTCGTACTGGAGTAATAAGCTACTAATGCAAGGAGCTGTGAGAAAGAGAGCAGGCTGAAAAGAGAAGAAAAGGAGAGTCAGAGCAAGAGCAGGAGAGAGTGGAGAAGAAAGGGGAAGCCCGAAGGGGGGACGGAGCGAGGAAAAAAGTGGTTCGAAGGGAGACGAGAAGAGAGCGAGAAGGCAGAGGCTGATCACGGTGGTCGATGACGCCTTCAATGACTCGTGGGAGCGCGGCTTTAACAGCCTACTCTCTAGCATTAAGTGACCCCGGTGCAATGCAACGTTTGCAGCGAGATACGTTAACAATCGACAATGGAGAAGGGTGCCTGCAAACGAGGTCCGATCCGAGAGGGATTTAAAAATCTCGGTTCCTAACAGAGCCCACAAATCACTGAACCTTGCCTCTCGTTCGCCAAGGTTTGCCGGGCTTTGTACAGTATGTGCCGGGCATTCGATCGCGTGGGTGGAGGAAAGAGGTATCGAAAAACACTCGAAGGCTAAGCACGCGGTGAGAAGACTTGCGCAACGGCGATTAAAATTCAGCAGGACTTCTCTGGGAGAACAGTCTTTCCTACAAAAGTGAAACCCTCTTAATTGTGTAAAGAGAAATGCCTAATAAGCTGGAAAATTTAATACCTGATAAATTGGAAAAATCCTCTTCCGAGTTTCGAGGAGGCGAAGCTTTTGATTTTGGTGTCCAGTTGAGCAGAGCCTCGCGATTTCCTACAGCCGTTCTCCCCCGGATGCCAGGAACGACACGGGGACAGGGCAACGGGAATCCAGGCGAGCAAAGGCCGCTTACACGCTGCAGGTTGCATAACGGTTTCGCGCAGCATCCAGTATCCGATGGCTGCGAATAAAAGAGAAAAACAGACGGATTCGCGTTGTCTGACGCGCTCAGACACGCGCGAAGGGGCTTGACCCGTTCTAGCTGAGGATCGATACGCTCTGCTCGGAACAATCGGGAGACCTCGTTCGCGGAGGAAGCCGGAGAATGTTTAGTAACCATGATAAACCATGTTCTTCCTCATTTTAGACGCTCAATTAATCCTCAAATAACTATATTCGCCGTTCCTGCTGGGGCTATTCGAATAATTTAATATTCGAATATTTTACAAGTATTCGAATGCTACGAATAAACTTCAAATATTTGAGTATTCGAATACTATTCGAATACTGATGTAATCGAATACTATTCGAATACCGGTGTAATTGAATACTATTCGAATACCGGTGTATTCGAATATTGGGATATTCGAATTATATTCGCCAAATAATTGAGCATCTGAATTATTGAAATATTTGAGTACAGAAAAATGCGACAAATAGTCCCAGCCCTAGTTCCTTGCACTCGTTTCGCTCTTTTGAAGATATCGTCTCTTAAATTCTAGCATTTGTTTCGCCCTCCAGACAGGTAATCCTCTTCGACGAAGCTCTACTCTGTCAATTACGTGAAAGATATTGCCTCGGGGTTAATATCCAAGTTACCCACAGGCAAATCAATCTTAAATGGCGCGTTCGAGTGTAGTTTCACTCACTTAGCGAAGGCAACTTTTGTCACTGATCTTACGCGCAAACAGTCGCAAATTCATTGTCTTCTCCACCTTTCCTTCGTAACTAGTCCACTATCAATTGCTTTTGGATCAGCATTTCCAATTAATCCCGCAGAATTCTGTCCAACGAGTGTTGATTATTTAAAGCGACTCCGTCAGGCCCTCCACCGGTGGACCGATCTGTCTTTTTGCATCCAGCGATCCGGTACTTCCAGTTCTGCGATCGCAAAAACCGCTTGGCTTGATACGCTCTCATTCTGGCTCGCTTTCTGAATCCGATGCTGTAACCAGGCCTGAAAGAAAGGCGGCCTGTCTCGCGAATTCGCCGCGGACCCCACGGCAGGTCAACGAAATGGACGTTCACTTAGGGTCTGAATTATTGTTTATCCTCGCTACTGCCGCCCGAGATCCTCTGCTTAGCAGTACGACTGGGACTAAACTAATAATTTAGTATTTGAATATTTTACAAGTATTCGAATGCTACAAATAAACTTCGAATATTTGAGTATTCGAATGTTATTATTCGAATAGTACTCAACTACTTGGATATTCGAATTATATCCGCCAAATAATTGAGCAACTGAAGTTTTCGGATATTCGAATACCGAAAAATTCGACAAATAGTCTCAGCCCTACTCAGCATGACTGTTCGGTTCACTGGCCCGAGATGCGCATCTAAAATCAAATCGAGGGTCAGCAAAGAATTTTTACATTTGCAGTTAAGAATTATTATTATCTGCCTGAAATTAAACGAGGCTACGCAGCTGTCGGAGCCAGAAGGATGCAAATGCATTTATTGCGAAACGATAGCGGTGCTTGAACCTGTTTTGGATTGCGCAACGTCTCATCGGTTATTACTGGTACAGATGAGGCACCGAACCGCATCGCCAGGGGAATCCGATAAATTCATCACGGATTCGCGGCGGTTCAGCGACGTGGAACGTCGCGGCAGTTCGTTAACGTGAGAAACGATCCTATCCAAGCGAGAAACTGATTCTGAAATGCCTCGCCCGTGTCATTTCATTTAGCCCGGATCGTTGCACTCTGTTTTCCACCCTTAATGATATTTACTTCCATTTATGACAATGCTTATGACACGGTAGCGCGGGATGGTGATGTAATTTCATGGCTCATTGGACCGTACAGCTTACAAAGTAGAGAAGAATTCACAGCGGACACTGAAAAGATTGAAGTAATATAATATTGTACAGCGTAAGAGCTAACACAAAGTTGTTGTATCTAATTTAAGGTGCAATCTTCGAATCGCAGGATTAAAAGTGTAGAAAGATGAAGAAGCTACAGTTTCCTGAATGAATCTCGGTCCAAAGGAGAGCTAGGGGCAGTTCTCTAAAGCCAAATCTCGCTGCTTGGTTGGTGGTCGAATGGTATCACACAAACGGCGACTCCTCATCGACGTAATACACTCCTTCTAGTGGTTTCCAGCACCGTCTGCCTGGGAAGATGGCCTCTCTTCCCAAGGTCCGCTCCATTCGACCGCAAACGACTTCCTCCAAGAGCGCGAGTCTTCTTCCTTCTTCTTCTCAAGTCTGGAATTAACGCCCAAGAAGATCTAATCACTTTTTGGCCAAACTGATGGCTACTCCCTGCTTTCTGCACATGGATTCTTCTTCTACGGACCCAGACAACTAACATGAACTATACCCAAGTAAAATTGTCTAGCGACTTAGTATTGAGAGGCTTTGGAAAACCGAAGGAGTTTAATTCGAGCTCTTTGAGGTCTTAATATCCCACATATTATTCCAGCAGGATATTCATGCGTTCAGCAGGGCTGGAAGTAATCGAAAAATTTAATATTCGAATACTGTTCGAAAAATTTAATATTCGAATACTACTCGAATATTTCAGAATTCGAATACTATTCAAATAGTATGATGTGAATTATAAATCAAGTCATTAGTTTACAAGATTTCACCCTGACAAACTAATGAACTCACAACTGAAACTAAATAACAGCTTGTAAAAAAAATGAACCTGAAGAACTTGATTTATAATTCAAACCATAGTATTCGAATACCTAAATATTCGAATCGCATTCGAATACCTAAATATTCGAATAGTATTCGAATACTTAAATATTCGAATATCATTCGAATAGTATTCGAATACTTGTGATATTCGAATTATATTCGCGAATAATTGAGCAACTGAAGTATTCGATTATTCGAATACCGAAAAATTCGACAAATAGTCCGAGCCCTAGTTGAGAGTGCTTCGATCACTCTCCCGATCTGTTTTTCTAATATATTTTCATACTTCATTGAACCATTCAAATTTTAAATACGATAATTATATAGTTGCCATAAATAGGCTCATCGAAGATCAAGGAAAAGATGACCCGAGTTGCAAATGAGTGGGTGGGAAGGACAGCGGAGTCAAAGGAGAAAAGAGGTATAAAGAACCAGCAGGATAACTCGTTAACCTGATGATATTTTGCCTTCGAGACAAACACAGATCATTGCAGATGCATACCGGTATTCACAGGATTGTTCTTTCTCATAAAATCGAGGACGCCTGCATTAAATCGCCGGCTTTAAAAAATGAGCGTGTGTCGTGAACGAAGAGTTTCTCTTCGCAGCTTCATTACGGGCTTCCTATTTCACGAATAATCGAGGCGGACGCGTTACTTTTACTATTAGTGTAATTGTTGCTGGAAGAGGATCCTTATCGACAGGAATTTACAAACAAGTGGGTTCGTAGAAAGAAGAGGAATGATAATCAATATACGTCTAGCTTGTTCGGGCCTTTCTTTCATATTCAATGCGCAACGATTGAATTTAAAGTTCAATAAAAATCCCTAATAAAGCATTTAAACGTTCATTGCGAAACCCTTCATTCTAATATGTTATAACATGTAATATCTATTTTTGCAAACCTCGCAGAAATCAAATTGTAAATCAGACTTTCTTCTAAATCGTGTAGATGGCTAGTTTTCTTCTTCCTCTTTTTTCAGCAGCACATAATTGCTTTCACTTCGATACGCATCAAGCTTACAACATGGCTTGCCAGAGTTTACCAAGCGTTCGCTGAAGGTTTTCCTGATATTCCTTCTAGATATTAACAGGAACAAAAGTAACGCTTGTGGCGGAGCGCTTGAAAAATATAATGACGCCTCTCCCACACATATATTTTGCCAGTTATCTGCGCAGGAATCGTTTCGCAATGACATTACATCATAAAAAATTTCATTCGCTGGTGCCCGAGCACAGTTTTTCAGCCATTTTTCCTGGCGATGCTTGAGCAACATCACGATGGGGAGGAAGTGACATCCCAGCGTAGAAATAAAATGCAATCTAAAACTTTCGATTCTTGCTCAAGTTATATTCCACCCCGCGTAGAAAAAGAGAGGTAAAAACAACTTAACAGAAAAGACACGTAAAGTTTCCCGAAACAGAAAACACTTCCTAATCAATTCGCAGGACAAAAGAATTCCAAATGTCTCCGTAAAAGATCAAAGTCTGATGCGATACGATAGGAAACTTAAAATTACAGTAATCTCGAGAAGTTACCGAAGTATTCGTCAACAGTAGAAAGCCCCCGAAGAAAGATAGCACACCCAACATTGTCCAGCGAACACCCAGAACAGGAAGAAAAGAAAGTTCAGCGTGATACAACACGAGATTATAGACCAAATACGTATTCTGTTGATACACCACTGTGTTATTTCCAGGCACCGTTAGCCTTTATTACGTTCCACGTTCTCTGTAGTGGGTGGCAGCTTTCTCGATAGGACGTCATAACACCCAGCGTTATCTAACGCCGAAAGAAACGCGAAAACTCTATTCCAGCCGAAAAATGGTGGATTTCAGCTCGCGCAACGACCGATCGCAATTAGAGCCGGGCCTCAACACGGTGTACTGCATTAGATAAAAAGATCATCGATAAGCGTCGAACCACTGTGACGAACTGGTTGCAAGCAGACCGACTTCCGGGTTTTGCAAGCTTGGAAAGCTGAATTTCGATGGGCAGGTTGCGAAATTGCTAACTTGTTAGTTGCACGGTGCGATATTATCGAACGAATTGACTTCGTCGTAAAATAGGATTCAGTTTTATTACACCCCTGTAGTTCTGTTTAATTTAAATTCTAAATTCTAGAATCTCTGTGGATGCCTGAGAAACTTTTAATATTAAAATTCTGTTTCAAAGTATCCCGGTGGAGAGTAGGGCTGGGACTAGGTATTCGAATAATTTAATATTCGAATGTTTTACAAGCGTTTGAATGCTACGAATAAACTTCGAATACTGGAGTATTCGAATGTCATTATTCTTTACTGATGGAAGTAAATTCATTTACTTCGAATGTTATTATTCGAATACTGATGTATTCGAATAGTATGGTGTGAAGTGGGTCAAAATTAGCTTGCAAGATTTCACCCTGGCAAATAAACCTAAAGAACTTGATTTATAATTCACGCCTTATTATTCGAATACATCAGTATTCGAATACTTCAATATTCGAATAGTGTTCGAATGCTTCAATATTCGAATAGCATTCGAATACTTAAATATTCGAATAGTATTCGAATACTTGGATATTCGAATTACATTCGTCAAATAATTGAGCAACTGAAGTATTCAAATATTCAAATACTGAAAAATTCGACGAATAGTCCCAACCCTAGTGAAGAGTAGTGTTTGATGAACCCTAAGTATTCTAACGAGTCTTCCCAACCAGTCGCTTCGCCGAGACCGAATAAAAAGAGTGGATGCCAAAACGGGTGTCAAAAAACTGGGGGAGCATGGTTTAATTAGATTCGTCTAGACACCCGCGGTGAAGTGATTAAACTTTAACGGGAGAAGACGAGGGCCGACCTTTCTCTTATGTAATGTAGACTGAAGTTTCTGCTCGGTGTAGCGTGCAGTTAAGCCGCCTCGCAACATCCAAGCAAAACGATGGGGGGCATTGTCTCACGTGTTCGACCGACTTATTCTCTTTGTGATCCCGGGAACAGGCGAGCCCCTCAGATTTTAGCTTGAATCTTGCTCCAAGTATTATTTCCAATACTCGAGATCACAAGTCCCCCCCGTCAATTAATTCTGAAGCTTCCCGAGGAGAATCAAGTTTGCCAGAGACAAAGGGGCAGAAATGTCCGCGAGAACCTTGCTCGAAGGATGCCCGGAGCCTCAGCAATTCTCCTTAAATCCCAAACAGAAAACGTGTTTCCGTGACCAGGCCAGAATAAGGCCAAGGAAACTGGCGCGAGCGTGTAACAAGCTCCGAGACAAAGGGAACCGCCGAAGGCCCTGCCAGAATCGTGTCTAATCGCAATTATCATTCCCCGAACGTGTGCCTGCTCGTTGTCTTCTCTTGTGCCCGCCACAAGACGAAAGTGACATCATATTCTCTTCACGAACCAGTTCTCATTGACTTTAATACCGGTTCCCTTCGGGCGGAGGCTCCGCGCGCTGGCCAGGTGAGGTCGTAACCTTAGTCGCTCTACAGTATGACTCTTCTCTAGCCTCGGAGCTTGAGCAGACAAGTCGAATCCACAGTTAACGCTGGGAGAGAACAGAGTTCATCCTCTTCGAGTCGCAAAGTGATACCCTTCCTTTCTTCGTCTCGGAATATTCATCGGTCGAAGTGAAAGTCCGATAGACAATCTCGGAGCGAGATGTTTGGTTTTCCAAGCGGTTCGCAGCAACTTTTGCTGGATCTGCAAGGAACAGGAGTCGAACCCTCCTGGCCTGTGAATCATCTCCTTCAAGGATTCATGCGCCAGGCAGAAAGAAGCAGGGCCTCGGTGTTGTAATCACCTCCGACGAGTACAGCCGCGGATCCTCCTCCCGCCTCTGTCCCGAGGAGAGGGGAGTTCACCTTTCACCCTGGAGTAACTGTACAGCGAGGAAAGTCAGGGAATGGATTATGCCGGCGGAGGTGAACAGCTGGGACTCGATATAACTCGTCACGTCTGCTTTCCTGGGTATTAATTTTCATTCACTCTCCAGCGTTAAATAATCGTCTCTTGCGCTCAGGAGAAGCTTCGTAACAGAGACCAATTGCCGATGAGCTCTCACTTCCGAGTATCACACTCGAGATTCTTTTTTGGCTCCCAAATTCTGCTCCGATCTCTTTTAAAACTTCCAACTGTGTTTGTCTTTAGCAGAGTCCTATTCAGATACTTCAGTCGCAAGGAATTCGTTGACGATGAGCAAACGCAGAAGTGAATGAACTCTTGTGTTTACAAGCGACCGAAGTTTATTATCGCGGTTCGTTGAACGAGGAACAGCGGTGGAAAACGAAAAGGAATCGCTTACGTAAACGCTTTCGTTTGTTTTTCAAATATGCACCAGGCCGATCCTGATTCAGCGCGGAAGAGCATGCGCCTCCGCAAAGTTCGCAGCGATTCGCGCCGCTGATAGTAGAACGGTAGAAACTCGGCGTTTCGTTTGAACGATCGCTGCCAGGTTCTTGCGAAGAAGAATAGTCACAGAAATTGCAACGCTTCTAAATCTAATTCCGGCTTACAAAGGTGTCTTCCTTCTTCTTTGTTCCTCTGTTTCCTAGATCTATCCTCTACGCTTCAGCAGCTAGTAAACTCTTTACAGTTCTGCTCGGTTGGAAAAATGTGAACAGTGTCCCTGTTTCCAGTCGTGGCTTAGCCTGTCCACTCGACACGAGAACAATTCGATCGTGATTCAGAGTGGAGAGCGTGGGCGTGCTGCGGATAATCGGATCGAGAAGGGCTGCTCGGATCTCGAAGTGAAAGTCCCTGGATCGGCGTTTAGTCGCGCCGCGGCCAGGAGCTCGAGCGGTTTCTATCGTGCTTAACTCCGTTCCTCTGCGACAGATCCCTGTGAGAATGAAGAACAGTGAAATGGTGAACACGTGATGCATCTGGATTAAGAATATCTCATGATCTATGGAACTGGACCTTCGAGGTGTGATTACCCGCCGCAACTCCAGAAACCAGGTTCCGACTCGCGCTTTGTCTGGCTCGTCGCTATCTCAGGTTCTTGATCTCTGAATCTCAGCGGATCTGTTCTTCTTCCTGCGGTTTAATTAAAAATAATGTAGAAACTTTACTTAAGTTCTAGTACGAGTTCCGTTTGATATTTTTCAACTTTTGGAACGCAAAATTCAGGTTGAGATTGCAGAACCCGCAGCAGTTTGAAGTTTAGAATTCTGAGATCAAGAGATTTCGGAGGTAACGAGTCTCAATTACAAATTACCCAAGCTTACTTAATCGTAGCATCTAAACTAATTGCTTAATTACACACAATCTTAACAGGCTAATTGATTTTTATTACAATTTCCCTTTTTTACCTCGCGTCTCACAAGCGCATTATAAATTAACTTTAACTTTTACACGCAACAGGCGTGAAAGAAATATACTCCGATTCTTCTCAAAGATTTCGTAATCTCTTGTTTACTTAATACTCGTTACTCGGCTCTCCATCCATCGCGTGTAATTATAAACAGTTCGAAATCCGTCTCGCGTTCAATCCCATATTAAACTACGTTATCAAATCGCTGCTCAATGATATTACTTTTACTTCGCGTTAAGCGCAACAGTGAACGCTGATGATTTCTTCGACCATTCTCCTTATTGTTATTTGGCTGAAAGGTGCAACCTCGGTGCGCGCGATAACGGAGATATTAATGCGCATAGCTCGCTGGAACTTTCGACCATACGAGCTACGAATCGATCGTGCCTGTTCTCCGTGTCCTGTTCGCTTCGATCCGCCATGCGTGAAGGCTCCAACGTCGGCTTACGGTACATTGCAGCGTTATTCCGTACGCTAATGGCCAGCGTCTGCCTGTCTTCTCTCCTCCCTTGCCTGGGAATAAAGGGGCCTTATCCATTCCCCTCAAACTCCATTGATGTCCTCCCTTTTGTTGCCACAGCGGGACACCATGTATTCAGCTTGCGATTGACAGTTTCCATTCGCACTGCATTCCAGCATCGCTGGATGAATTAAGTGTGTATCGCACACATAGCTCCTTGTCGATTGATCCTAGAACACATCGGTACAGATTTAGGGCAGCGTTAGGGACTTCTGTCGAAGCTCACAATTGCCCTTTTTCTCCTGGTATTATAGTGACAAAAGAAAGAGAATAGCTGCGTTATTCTTTTATATGGTACTACTCATTCGTCACAGTATTAAACACAAGCATAATTTCATCGCATCATCTACCTTGCAAGGCATTTTATGAAAAGTAAAGATTCTATCAGCTAAGAGAAGTTTGCCATACTGATACAGGTCCAAACCTCAGCAATAGTACAGAAACTTCAATCTATCGTTGAACGATACCATGAACGAAAAGCCAACAAAACCATGCCAAGTAGCTGGCGACCTAAAAAGCAGACAGCGCATGATGAACCCAGTACGAAGTTCTGAGATTAGAGGCAGCAATGTAAGCTGAAGAACACGCGTAAGATACAGGTTTATCTGTATCCAAAGGAACCGGTTAAAAAGTAACGATTACCCAGACATTACAACTACGCTGGACCAATTTCTGAATATTTTATTCCACCTCACAAGGGCTGCGCTTCAACTATATCCCAAGTAGAAAGTTACTCAACATTAGCTCTGTTAAAAGTGCTAACAGCGTCCAATTACGAGGAGAATAAAAGGGAAGACAGACCAGGTGAATCTTCCTCGGTGCAGGAAGAAGATGTGACGCAAGGTTCGTTGAACCCAGCAGCCAATCTCCTCTCTGCGTCTCCATGCTGATTCTTTTTTGCGAATCGACCAGCGTCATAATGAAAGGGCAGCGACGCGCTGACGACAAAATTGCGGCAGATCCATCCGTTCAAAGGGAAAGATTTTTCGCGTTGATTGCAGCACACCGGCTAGACTCGTCCATTAAGCCAGTGGCGCGCAACCACGTATCGTGCCGCAGGATAATTTACGATCACGCTTATTAATCGCGTAATAGCGGCGTCGGTTGAACCGGAATCGTCGCTTATTTCGCAAACGCTGGGCCTCGAACGCCGCGCAGAGGTCGGGTGCCCGCAGGCCCGGCGAGGAAAAATAATGAAAATATTATTTACGAGGGAGAAATTTTCTTTGTCCGTACTGTAACGTTTCGTAATGATTGCTCAATCCGTGTATCACAGATCTGAGGCTTTATGCAACGTGGAGCACCTTTTCCTTGCTTTCGAGGAAATTGAAAATGAGGATATTTTCAGCGTGGCGAGTTGTTGGGCAATGCTGAATAATTACGCACACAGTAAGATTGATGGGAATACATTGTTGGAACAAATGTACTCTATTAGCATTGGGACTATCAATTACTAGGCGTGGAGGCTCGAGTTAAGCCGGGAATCCACCGGAAAGCTAAGCTATGCTATGTTTTAGCTTAGCTTTTGGTGGAAACGGTTCCATAAGAATGTGTTGAAGATAATTTTTTTAAAACATAGCATGGCATAGCATAGCAACTAGGGCTGGGAGTATTCGAATAATTTAATATTCGAATATTTTACAAGTATTCGAATGCTATGAATAAACTTCGAATATTTTAGTATTCGAATGACATTATTCGAATACTTGGATATTCGAATTATATTCGCCAAATAATTGAGTAACTGAAGTATTCAAATATTCAAATATAGCCCCAGCCCTAATAGCAACGCGTAGCATAGCTTAGCTTCCCGGTGGATCTCCGACTTTAGTGCGTGCAGCAATTGTTTCTTCCACTTTGCCGAATTTGTTGCTGGGTGTATAATTTGTGGTTTCTAAGCTGAAGAGTTATTAGTGCTTGATGTCTTTTAGATAAGGGGATCTAAGGCTGACTAGGAACTAGAAGAATTGCTATGTAAAACTGCATTCGTTGGGTAAGCGAAGCCTATTCGATTTTCTGGTCGCACGTGCCAGGAAACTAGTTTTGGCTCTATTAAAAAGAGTTTGCGCACCGCTGCGCCGGCTTGACCGATACCAAACGTCGATAGAAGGGTAATATAGCGTTTGTATCGGCGGCGAGGCACGACAGAGCGAAAGAGGAAAGGAGAGGAGCGGTTCACCCGGGCAAAACTTGCTGCCTGGCAACCAACTAGCCAGCAGGCGACGGGGATTTACTGTTGGCTCGTTGCAAAAGCTATGGAAATTACTTTTTTTTCTATGCAAACTTAGCCCAGTCCCTGCATTTTCATTGAAAAGCTGGAGGAGCTCTTTGATGGCTATACGTTGACAAATATATTTTTACGGTGCGCGTTAGATAAAGCCACAGCCATTTTCACTATGCAAATGAATCTAGATGAAGATAAGCTACAGCTTAATACGTTTTCTGAAGTTTCTGCAAGCTCAAAGTTCTGTGGAATTTAAGATTTCCCGTGGGATCTCAGAAATAGGTTAAAAGACAGCTGGGAATGTTTAATTAAATAGTAATCAATTAAAAAGGAAGTTAATTTCAATTGTATTTACTAGAATTTAGATCCTCCAACTATAAATTTTGACATAATCAATTAAAATCCAAGTTAATTTAATTAAATTTACTAAAAATTAGCTCCAACTAAAATTTTCAATGAAATCAATTAAAATAGAAATTAATTTCAACTAAATTTACTAAAACTTAGCTCCTCCGGCTAAAAATTTCAACGAAATCAATTAAAATAGAAGCTAATATCAACTAAATTTACCAAAATTTAGCTGCTCCAACTAAAATTTTTAACGCAAACAATTGAAGTAGAAGTAAATTTAAATTTTAATTTAAATTAATGAAAATTACTGGCTGTACTGAACTCTCTGTCGTCATTGCCAAGCAAAAAGTGTCTTGCTTCCGGTAAATCTCATCCTACGTAGAAAATGTGTGTTAACGTTGAATGTAACAGTCCACGCGACGCTCGGACCGGTATCCCGGGTGCCACGTGCGCGCACACATCATGAATACTTAAAGCTCGCGCGAATAACTCTTTCGTAATCGCTTGATTTGCATTCCGGAGTATTGTTGGAACTTGCGGCCCCAAACCAGCGCGATCTGTATCTAAAACTAGCTAATGTAAAACACTATTAAGGATTCAAATCCGAATACACCAGATATAAAATTAATTTCGCGAATTCGCCTAAGATCCATGGCTAACGACAGGATGCACAAATGGCAAAGGCAGCCAGTCGATGCACAGCGCGCCCACGCTTGCATATTAGAATGCATTGGTACTCGCGCGCTCCTCGTGAGTCGCGAATGGAAAAAGAACTTTCTGGGTATAAATAAAGCGGTTTCTCACGACGCAGATGGAAAGTGCGCCGAGGGAAACGTGGGCGAGATTTCGCGTTATCGATCGATGGATCGAGCCACGAGGCCCACGCTGGATCGCGTAACTGCCACGGCTTTATCGCCGGGAACAATAAACCCGCTGCCTTTTTATTAATGCTCCAATAACCAACTGCCAGCCTCGTTCCGCTCGCTCCTTCGCAACTTTAATCTGGCTCCGTGCTCTCTGCCTTGCCGATCCTATTCTGATAAAACAATTCAAGCTCTGATAAGATCGCGCATCCATTGCAATTAGGGCTGGGACTATTCGAATATTTGAGTATTCGAATGTTATTATTCGGATACTAGTGTATTCGAATACTAATGTATTCGAATAGTATGGTGTGAAGTGAGTCAAAATTAGCTTACAAGATTTCATTCTGACAAATGAACCTAAAGAACTTGATTTATAATTCACACCATACAATTCGAATACATCAGTATTTGAATAGTTAAATATTTGAATAGTATTCGAATACTTGGATATTCGAATTATATTCGCTAAGTAATTGAGCAACTGAAGTATTCGAATATTCGAATACTGAAAAATTCGACAAATAGTACCAGCCCTAATTACAATTCAATATATATATATATATACTTTCGATCGTTCGCAAAAATGTGCTTAGAAGTCTCGCATTGAAATGAATTTAAAATTGCTATGTAGCAAAGAGCTGCCCAAATTGAAAAGTCTCTCCCTCCCATGAGCTGCTAAACCCGCGCCATCCGCGTGGAGATTGAAAAGCAACGAGAGCTAGGAGCAAAACAGAGAGCAGAAATCTCTAACCGGGCCCGCAATGTCGTCGACTCAAGCGTCGCGATCTAACGGTCTGGTCATTGCCGATGAATATTTCTCTTTTCCGCGAGTCCTCGAATCCGGTCGAGCCGCTTCGGATCTCCTCCCCGACGACGATTAAAAACCCCGTGCGTTCGCTGGAAAAGGAAACGTGCGGTGCAGTGAATGCATTATAACGGGAATAAGTTGCGCCGCACGTTAAAGCTCCGTCAACCGCCTGGACGCCCCTCATACGCGACCGTGCAATTTAACGGCGCCTGGGAAACCGCTCGCAACGGGCGCACATGCTATCTAATTATCAACGGCAACAGGTTACTCGTGCCAAAGACACGTGCCTCCACTTTGCTCCTATTTGCACGGAGCTTTCTATACTTCTAAGTTAGCAATGTTGTGTGGCGAGGCGCAGTAGTCGGGCTGCTTTGAAAACTAATCGTTAGCATGATTGTCAGCTTTCTATTGTGAGCTGTATGAATTAGTGGAATGAAACGCGAAGCGCAAAGTACACAAAGAGCAAAGTGCAACGGGCAGATTGTTTTGAAATCTACTCAGCAGTAGTGCACCCAGAGAGGGGCCAAGGGGCCCTGGAATCTTCTTTAAATAAATTTTGAATAATCACCTAATGAATTTTATTGAATATTTTTATCTGTTCAACTCGGCTCACTTTAAAATTAAATCTTGAGTGCGCCACTGCTACTCATTAACACATTATTATCATAACGACTACTAGGAATTAGTAGAATGCTATATGAAATACAGAAATGTATGAAAGACGCAGCTCAATATTCAACCGAATTTGATTAAATTTTAAGGTAAGGAGTCCTTGGCATCTTCATGTACAGACCTCTATTACAGTTGGCGAGTTTGTTTGTAAAGAGAAGAGACTTGAGTTTGTGAGATCCTTACCCATTAAAGAATATTTCAAGCTACTCAGCTGCTACTGCAAATGTTCTTTTCGCTGATTTGCACGCATTGCTGCTGGAAAACCTGCTGAACGTAGCCGGCATTGTTAGGGGCATCTCGTGTTGGACGCTATCAAGGTTAAAGCGAAACTGCGAATCAATTTATGGTAGAGAATTAAGGGTACATTCGTGTCTGGATACGAATATGCGTATACTAGCAAGTTTCTTGCAATAAAGTAGCAAGTAGAATTACCTGTGTGCGCGTTCGAAGAGAAGCAGGCTCGCAGGAACACCTTCATAAGGTTTATTACGTCTGAAATACGGTTCGTGAAGAATTGGCGGGAAAGTGCTTTGAAATTCGATGCCGAACTCTGATTGGGTGTGACCACTGGCGCGACTGTTTGCGCGCCAAATTTCTGGCGGGTATTTCAATTCGAGCATGCTACGAATTAATAGTAAATGTAACTAAAATGTCCCAATTACCCTACCTTTATACTTAAAGATGCTGTACAAAAAATCTCGCATACATAAATAAGGAAATAATTTTTTTTAATTAAGTTAAACTATTAATGTATGTTCTAATTAAAGGATAAATGATTTCGACGCACTGGTTCGGTCTATTTTTGTCTCAATTGAAATTCTGGTCTACAATTTATATTATTTAAAATGGATGGCGAAACACTCACACCTATAACAAAGGAAAGTTTTTTCAAGTCAATATCAAGACAGTTTGGACCTGAAACTTTAAGAAATCTCAAGGATTTATCGAGGAACAGATTGAATTTGGTTAAGATAGGTAAGAGAAAATTATTCTTACTAAAATGTAGAACCAATAATATTGTCACAAAAAAATAGACTGAACCGGTGCGTTGAAATCATTTCTCGTTTAATTAGAACAATTTTTGGGGTCGAAATTCGATTTATATTATTTATTAATGTATGTGTTACAAATAAGAAGGTTGCATTTTTAAATAATTAAAGTATAGTAAAAAAATTTAAAAAATCCGTATGAAGATTTCGATGGATTTACCTAAATCTTTACCGGAAAGGATCATGTACTTTACAGAAGTGAGTGAATTGATAATTATCATGATTTTCGTTTTTCTTTACGTACTAAAGGATTTTCCCGTTTATACAATAAATAAATAAATAATAATGATTCGCACTTATGTAAAGTGTTTTATCATAAAAGGTTGAAATTTTATGAAAAAATAGCAAAATGAGCACTTTTTAAAACTACTTTTCTGAAACATTAATGATAGGATTTGTATTTATTGAAAATAAGGTTGAAAAATATTAGACACCCGTCTAATATATATTGTAATTAATATATTGTAATAAATTGTAAGAAATTCGCGACCCCATCCCCCCCCAAAAAAAGTCTTGCGTAATTTAAGGACGACCCTATATCAGGTAGAGATGGGAAAAATTTGTATTTAAATGAAGTTTCGAGTAAGAAGTAAAAGTTTATTTAAATAAAATTTTTGACCTCTGCAGGTCCGGATTAAAGGGAGGGGGGCTAGGGGGGACTGCAGCCCCGGACCCCACTTTTCGGGGGGGGGGGGGCGTTCTAAGTGATTAGCTCACTACCACCCCCCCCCCCCCTCCTCCCCGCTGTTCAACCACGGGAGGCCGCGAAGGTTTGATAGCCCCGGTACCCAAAATTCTTAATCGCGGTCTGTGATATCAGGTTGCGAAGCTACAGTAATTGATCCCATCAAATTTGAATTAATTCAATATAAAGCAATTGGAATTCCGACTTTCAATTCAATTTAGTAAAGTGAGAAAATCAGATAATTAAGCCTCTCAAAAGCCTAACTAATCAAACCAACTTACAGGAAATTTGAGCACGTAATTACCGATGAACTTGTCACTCTTCTTTGCTTTTTATTTTACAGAGTCGATCATATCGGCTTAATAAATACTCCTCTGAAATTACACTCGCGACTTAATCATCTTATTAATCTCTAAATCCTCAAATATCCGAAGAAAAAAACCAGACACCTACCCCACAAACTTTCAGAAGTCTGTCCTATCTAAGCTTCCAATAAAACCACTTCCACCACTTCGATCCCAAGCATCTCCCCACCCTAACGATTCTAATAGCTCCGTAAAGCAGCAGAATGCTTCAAAGTGAATTAAATTTTTCAGAACAATAGCCGTGCCGGTTTCGAAGCGTCCCCGAGCCACGTGAACTGAGAACAATGGCGAGGCAGCAGACGTCCGACCGAAACATCCCCCACTTGAGGGACATCTTCGGGTTCGGCAGCAAGTGGGAGAACACCCGCATCCAGGCGGAGGAGAAGGCACCGGGTCACGACAGCGCCGTATCCGTGGGCTCAACCTCCGGCGAAGAGGAGAGCCCCAAGAACAGCAAGAAGAAGTCACGCCGCCGGGACAACAGCAAGACCCTGACGGAGAGCGACGTGAAACATCTAGAGAGACACCTGTCCATGAAGAAGACGATCCGCAAGAAGATCATGCGCGACTTGCAGCAGGCGTTCGTCGAGGACCCGAACGAGTTTCGCGTGGACGACATACCGCCGGAGCAGCTCAAAGCTGAGATCAATATCCAGAGCCTGAGCTTCGGCACACCCTCGCAGAAGCAGGGGCGTACACGTGGGAACGCGGAGAACACTTTCCTCGATATGCTGCGCGCTGGAGGTGGTAGAACTCTTACCGATCACTCTCCTGGGGCTTCTGAAAAATATGGGGCACTGTAGTGAAGGCACTCTTCGTGGTAGAGCTATGGCGAACGCCTGGAGTCTTTAATAGCGAATTCGGTACCTGACACTGACTCTGCACTGGTGCCAGAAAATAATTTGGATTAGTTCTTTCTGATAGAAACGAAGAAGCTCTATAAGAATCAACCAATCCAAGTCATTTTCTGCCACAAGCACAGAGTCGGTGCAAGTTACGGAATTCGGTAAAAGATACAGGGAGAAGTTAGCCGGAAGGATTAGAGGGAGGAATCGAAGCCTCGCTTTGAGTAATGTGGAACATCTTAACTATGATGCGGTGCTGGGGATTCAGGAATCAAGTACAGTATTGTCTCCGTATATCCTCGATTTTATGCACGCGATACAAGCTTGTCGCTATCCCCACCACTTTTGTCTCACTCTTGTCCGGCAAAGGCCAGAGCGAGATGGAACGGGTTGCGTGCGCGACGAACAAACACTCAGAATTAGGACTCTGTACAGAATATATGCTCACCACCGGTCCCGAGCAGCGAGCAAATACGGAGACAATACTGTAACTCGCAAATCTTTGAGTACGCTATTGGGAAACTTAGTGGAGACGTGGCTTAGTGATCCTTTAGAGAGTAATCGGAACAACGTGTATCGTCGTTGATTGGTTTCTGCGATTTGGAGCAAAAGCGGAAGTAGACAGAGAAAGAAACTGTGAAATAGAAAGAGACAGAAATATTCGTAGAAAGAGATAGTTATGTTTATTTCCGGTTTTGCTCCAAATTGTGACAAATGGCGGCGGTTATGCCGATCACTGTCTAGAAGATCATTAGCGTGGCTTAGATTTCAGCGCTGTGGTGGTAAGTTGGCAAACTATTGAAAGTAGGTCCGGATCTCACCAAACATTCCGAATAATTTTTTATTAATCGAATAATTAAAAATTTAGTGTTGAAAAAAGTTTAAAAACACTCGTTTTTCACAACATGTTTATTTAAACATTGATAATCTTACGGGGCTTCGATAGATTTCGACCTACTCTCAGTAGTTCAATTTTCTGTGACTAGTTGGCGTATCGAAATTCTGGGTTTCCCAATAGCACTACCAGCCGGTATCGTAATAGCGAATTCGGTATCTAGCACTGACTCCCTGCTCGTGTCAGAAAATGACTTGGATTGGTTGATTCTTATAGAAACGAAGAAGATCTATAAGAATCAACCAATCCAAGTCATTTTCTGACACGAGCAGGGAGTCAGTGCTAGATACCGAATTCGCTATAAGAAATGCATTACACTGCGTTAACACTCTCGAAATTCTCAAACACTGGATCAGGTAATTGTAGCGTTCAGTTGAAACGTAGAATCAAACGTAGAACCACCAAATGTGTTCTTCGCACCTCAGGGCCTTAATGTCTCCAAGCTATTGACTTCCCAGCGAAACACTACACATAAGCCCACCCCCAGGATTACAATTTCCTTAGCTATATATTTCTCAGTTAATAAATAGAAAGCGAACGTTTCGTTTCACAATTATCACGAGCTAAGTGATTATAAAAAAGATAGCAATGGTAAATTTGTCGCAGGTCTGGAGAAGAGCGCTGTGGACGGTGACAGGGATTCCGGGCACGGTGGTTCCCCGACGAGGGAGACACCGAGCGCGCAGGACACAGACGAAGAATCCAGTTACCCTTACGACACGCCGGCCGCGACGCCGTCGAAGAAGAGCGGCAACTTCTGGAGGCGTTTCACCATGAAGAACCGCAACAAGCGGTAAATCAGTTGGCGGTGAAAGCGTCTCGAATACTTATCCCCCATTTCTGTAACTGTACCAACCATAGTTATTCGAGCAGAGCTTGCAACTGTGATATTCATGAAACAGGAAACCCGAGTTGTCCCGCGCGCGCCAGCGCGCTTTCCGAATTTTTTACGATTCCAAGAAGTTTCTGGGTCCAACGACAAACGAAAACGAAGGCGTAATAATGGTTTCGTACGGAGCAGGGAGGACGTTGATAATCAAAAGTTCATCGCGCACATATCAGGGCAATATTTTTCGAATTATTTTTTAACACCTCTCCGCGGATATCTCGATCCGAGCGGGGATTCATGGCGACGCGGAGATTTCTTGGAGATTTTTGCGGCCCCCACAAACATTACAAGGAACTCTCTTGGTGTGTACTTAAGTAACGATTAAGGAAGGAGCACGTGGAGTACCTAGAACGTAAGAGTAGATAGTTTGATATATATATATTTTTTTTTTAAACTTTAATTGTTAAGAACGAGGAGAAACCAGGTGAATGTAATTTAAACGATACATTAAGCGTGCACAGCTCTTTCATCATACCTGTACATTATTAGTGTTAGCTAGTCAACCGAACAAGTTTTACATGCGATCGATGAGAAGGCAACGTTCTCATGCGACCACGCGCAAATTTGATACTGCCCTTTTTGCACTCGAAGGCGTTTCAGACCATGTATTTTGATAAAGAACGAATTGAATCGCGCAAAAAAGATAAATCGTCCACTATTTTCTTGGCTTATTGCAAAATTTTTCTCAATCCGAGAGCGGAGCCAAACTTTTGTACTTCGAGTAGCCTTTGATTATTCGAAAAGAGAGACCGCGAGCATTTCGAGACATTGCGCATTGTAAAGGTTGATGTTGGTGTGAAACTTCCATTGTTCCTATCGTTCGAAGGCACCCTATCATTTCGGGATGCCTTTTGCGATGCCAACAGCGTCTATGCTTTAAACAATAAAACTTGGTCACCGTACTATTAACAATAATCATATTTTACCCGATGTATCGACTGCGATGCTACATTAACTGTAAATGTAAAGGTAGCGATTAAATAAAAAGTTCAGCTAGAACGTTACTTCCTCTCCTCTTTGCTTCGAAATTGATGTTTATTAAACTGTCTTTATTAGCGATAACAACTGTAGATAGGGTGTATATCAACGTAAAAAATTCTCGTAGAAAAATAGCTTCAAGTATTATATTCCAACAGAGTCAACAGATGGTTCCCTTTTAGTTGTTTGTAAACTTGGGCGGTCTCTTCTCAATGAAAGCAGTCATTCCCTCTTTCCTGTCAGCCTGAAGATATCATTTCACATGATTTAGCTTTAAAAACGCTGCTTCTTCGATATCATATCTTCGACGAATTTCTTACCGTGGCGAATGTAGCGTGGAATGTCCTCTTCTCGAAATGCAGGCCTTCCTTCAAGGTGGTTTCGAAAGCTGCAGAAGAGGGAGAGTGTTAAACAGTAAACGAAGGAACGAGTGAAGATCTTAGTTACCAGTGTTTACAGATTCCTTCGCCATGGCAACGATCAGCTGCGAGTGGGAGGCAATCTTCTCCCCCAGTTTAACTGCCTCTGCGACCAGCTGGTCTGCTGGCACAACTTTGCTGACTAGACCTACGGTTACGAACATGAATGTAAAATAGCTGTACAGCAAAACAGAGTTCCTTTTCTAGACACTAACCGCTCTTTTCTGCCTCCTCAGCGGTCATCTGGTTTCCTGTTAGGACAAGTTCCATCGCCTTGCTTTTCCCAATAGCTCTGGTCAACCTCTGAGTGCCACCTGCGCCAGGTATGGTTCCAATAGCAATCTCTGGCTGTCCAAACTTAGCTTTGTCCCCAGCGTAGATGATATCGCACATCAACGCTAACTCACAGCCACCACCCAGCTGAATGTTAAGCGTTAAGTAAATTGTTCAGTTATATAAATTCTTAGGAGATTTCGCTACTCACAGCGTAGCCATTCACAGCAGCGATTACAGGCTTTGATACTTTCGATACCCCGTCCCAATTGGTCAAGAAATTCTCTTTCATTGTCTGCGCGTAGGTATTGCCCTGCATTTCCTTGATATCAGCCCCTGCGTAGGATAAAGGTAACTGGTATTTGAGAATTTTTTTTTTTTGAGAAAACTGTTGGTCATGTTGGAGTAAACTCTTTTGGGATATAAGGCGGCATCTTTAAAGTTGCAGAAAATATTTTTTTCATGCCGATCCTACTTATTGTTTATTAATTATTGTGTTGGTGGGATGTGTAGCACTTATCAGCAGTCATTTGATTGCAAAAATAATAAAAGTTTCTTAAAGCCAGATAGTTTACGCTGGGATCGGTTCAGTTTAAAGAAAAAAAAAATGAAAAATTGAAAGAGTTGTAGCGTTTGAAAGAAAAATAAGTGTCTTCTGTAGGCAAATTTTTCATATTATTCTTTATATCGACGAGAAAATTATTATAAATACAAACTAAAATTAAAAGTTTAGGTCCAGTCCCAGCGTGAATTATTTAACTTTAAGAAAATCTTCTTTTTGCAATCTGATGACTATGGCAGGTGCTACACATAATTAATAAATAATACGAATGATCGACGTAAAAAAAAATATTTTCTGCAAGTTTAAAGATGCCTAATTGTACTCCAAAAGAGTCTACTGTAATAATAACAATAGCTTGTTCAAAAAAATTCATAAATTTCGGGGATTGTTACAATATTCGACAAAAGTGTATGAAATTTGAAATACTTGAATATCTACATCTTACGCATAGTAAATCTAGATGTAAAGAACTCGAACGACAGTTGGAGTCTTATTTTTACTCCGAGAAAGGTATTTTTCACTTTACAAATGCTTTTTCAAGAATTATTTGTTAAACTTTTGGCAGTGAAAATGCCCTGAATTCACAATTTTCTCGAGTTATAATTTATTTCTTTAAAATGGAGCAGTGAAAACAATTGAAACTCGGCAGATATTTTCATCTATCCATATACTACACGTACAAAAAAATTGAAATCATTGCTACCATTTCTTCATTATTTTTTCAGCTGTTTTATCCGTCAAGATCTCTACTCATCCGTACGCGTAAAATCAGTGAAAATTAAAATCGTTATAACTCATCAACCATTTAGAACAATCTCCATAAAGAACAATCTCACAAATTTTCATCAACTTGGTACCAATTTGAAGACAGATCAGATACATCCTTAAATAAGATTCAAAGGGTGTTTTACCAGCCGCGAACGCCTTCTCACTGCCAGTAATCACAACAGCTCCGACACTCTCATTGCTGTCGAACCTGCCTACTGCGTCCGTCACCTCGTCCATCAATTTATTGCAAAGGGCATTCAACGCCTTCGGTCTGTTGAAAGTGATCAGACCAACGTTCTTCTTTTCACCCACAGTCTCGACTTTGATGAACTCATAGTTCGGAACTTGACCTATTCAAAGAAAACTTCTGTAATTAATAACTGTTCCAAAGTCCTCTTCTCAAAAGTACAAAATTACACTCTGGGGTATGAAAGAAAATATATGAATTTGAACGCTGGACTTTCGGATACCCACGAGTTGAATTCAAGGCCATGATCGTTCCACAATTTTCACTGATTATGTGGGAGTTACATAACGATTTTCAAAATCCTGTTAATCAGCAGTAGATCATAGACGAGGACACTGAATGGGGGTTCATTGAGTACTGCTGATCACTCGCAAAGTGTGCATGATGAAAATTTATTCGTCGAATAAATTTAATTTTAATAGTCGAACAAGTTTTTTCTCTCTCAGTTATTGCAGCGAAGAAACATTCGCCTGGTGTCTTATACCGGGTTTACACCAAGGCAAACACGAACAAAAACAGTGTTCGCGAACGTTTTCGTCTGTTCTAGTCTTGTCCACTCCGTGGCAAACATTAACAAAACTCAGCATATGAATCGTACGCGAATGTTTTGTTGTGTTTGCGGCGGTGTGGACATGACAAGAGCAGAGAAAAATGTTTTTGTTCGTGTTCGCCTTGGTGTAAACCCGGCATTAATAGACAAATACAGTTTCAGTTATCTAAGTAGCTGTTCAAACAACTATTTCATAATTGAATTACCAAAATATTAAATAAGGATTCTCGTAATACTATGTCACCCTTGAAACTACATCCAACGCTACATAAACAAAGGCACTGCTAGCGATACTCCAACGAGCAAGAATAGAATTGCCCTTGGCAAAGGTACAGAAGAGAACGCTATCTCTTCAGCTATTCTCTTCGCAATGATCGAATGAACTTTGACCCAATAAATACTCACAACAGTAGTATTTAACATTGGACGCAAAGTGTTTCCGACCCAGGGTCCTGGTGAAGAGGATTTGGCTGGCACGGGCGGTTGCCATGATGAGCTTAGGACAGATTGAAACTGTTGCCAGCAAGGAGGTCTCACGAGTTCTTGCGCAAAGAATGCTCGAGTTCGCGAAGGACCGATAAGACTACTTGCCAATCACTGTACCAAATAGGAACTTGGTGCGTTCTCTGGAGCCAGTGGCGTGCCTAAAAATCGCGAAACCCTATCAATATACGCAAAGATATAGCGAGGTCGTAAAAATGGTAGCGAGTGTCTGTTTACGTGTTTCGAGAGCCGGAGCGAGCGAGAGATCATGGGCAGAGGAGGGGCCCGGGCCTGACAAGGAAAGATCCCGAACTCTGAATTTTTTTTGGGGCCCGAATTCATTCGAAGGGGGAATTGACTAACGAAGACTCGGTTATTTTCCGATTTTGTGTTATAACTCGCGAATTGTAAGAAATAGAAAAAATGTTTCGAGATAAAAGTTCATTCTTTTAATTACATCTATCCAGATGGGCCCTCGGTTAAATGTAAAAAATAAAATGACGCTGATCTGATTTTTTTTATCATAATACTCGTATAATCTAAATAAGAATTTAATTTCAAAATTAATATCGAATATCAAAACTGAACATAACATTAACGTAAATAAACATTCAAGGTACAAGTTAACAAAGAAGATATAAAAAAGTGCTAATTTTTCGATGAAAATATTTAGAATGAGGGGCCCCCAGCTAAACGGGGCCCTAGGCTTTAGCCTTGTTAGCCTAAGGGTAAATCCAGCACTGGATCTATCATTTGGCAAAAATATTATTTTACAGTTCACGCGTTGTAACGCAAAATAACCGAATTTTCGGAGATCAATCTCCGCAAAAAGTTTTAGAATTTCTTTATTCAATTCCTGCAGGAGGATACGGCCCTGGGTGCTGGGGCCTCAAAGCTGTACCGAATGTTCTACATAAACGCGATAAACGGTATTTTAACTCGCCTAATTAGTGATTAGGTTTTTAATTGAAGGCTGTTAGTTTTATAGGGGGGAAGGATTTTTTTTTGGAAATTCGAAGGAAACCCCATCGATGCGGAATGCATTCTATTTCTGGCATCATCGCGCCATCGAACGGCTGATAATGCAAATCAGTTCAGGCGGAAGATAAACGTGACGCTGCTGATAAACCTTGGTGGGACTGCGGAGATCGTTGATTTGTTATGTAATAAAAGTGGAGCAAGTTTACGAAACTTGGGAATTTAGCATTTCGTGGATACGAGACGGAGTAAAGTGGAATCCCTTCATTTCACGGGCTAGGCGTAACCTTCGGGGTCGATGACCTCTTACCCTGGAAGTATGCAACCGGTTCTAGGGATCTATATTAACATTCACCAAACTTGGAATTCAGAATTCTCAAAGATGAGAGATTTTGTGAGATTTATGAGCTGAATTCGGTGAAAATTATTGGCATGATAACTCAGTAATATAAATTAATGATGAATCTAAATTGAGAAACTCTATAATTGTTAAATATGTGTAGTTTACTACAGTGGTGCATCCAGTAAAAAGAAAACTTAATTATTTCGTAAAAAGAAATTTTTTTTTCATAAAAAGAATCTAAGAAAACAGAATTTTTTCGTAAAGAAAAAAGAAAACTGAATTTTTTCGTAATGCAAAAGAAAACTGCATTTTTTCGTAAAGCAAAAAAAAACTGAATTTTATTTCTTAAAAATAAAAGAAAACCGATCTTTTTCGTAAAAAGAAAAGAAAACTGAATTTTTCTGTAAAAAGAAAAAAACTTTTCGTACAAAGAAAAAAAAAATGAATTTCCCTCTTTAAATACATTTTTATAATCCCCTAAATTTCATCGAATTCGCATTAAAAATTCCCCGCGAGTGCGCCACTGTTTCCCTACTTTATTCCTATTATATGTTCAGTATTAACGAAGAATTAGTATCAGGAAAAGTTAATACTTAATTCTTTCTAGTTTCATTTAACGTCTCGGTCTATATGTAAATTCTACTGTCTCGACTGTGACGAGGTAAATGAGAATTCGTCACGGCGAAAGCACTCGGAGATTCGGTGCCAAAGTGGGAGCCAGCCAGGGACAGGTAATGGTAGGGACTCCTCAATGAATGAACTTGAATTCACCGTCAGTTCACGGACGTTCGTCTGGCAGCGTTCTGCGTCATGCAATCACCGCTATGTTTCTTACTGTTCCTTGTGTTCACGCTGAAACAACGTTCAGCGGGTAAAGAAAGCGGCTCCTCTCTGCTGCCTGATAACTCAACTCACCTTTCCAATTTATTTCGTATTAACACTAACAATGCTTTTCGAACATATTTTTCAATTAATCACCGTGGGGCTTCCAATTACCCTCCCAAGCTCCGACTTAAAGTATTCATTCCCTACAGTTCGATACTAAATTCATTCTCCCTCCATAACGATAAAAAAAAATAATAATATCGAACAACTGTTCTGTACTGCCGCAGAGGAAATATGGGAGCAGGATCTGTCGCTGGACATGGAAATTGGAGCCTCCACAGAGGGGTACGAGCAAGTCGCCCTGCGTTGCGGGGCTGAGAAGATGGTAGTGGACCTGAGCACCTCCGAGGACTTTTCAGGAGTGATATACACTCAAGGTAGCTTCCATTCTAAACAGTCTCCGTGCTTTCTCGATCTAAATCACGGTGGTAGCTTTACTATGAGCATTCCCTTCGATCAATGTGCAACTAAAAATGTAAGTACGCATCGTTAGCAACTAGGGCTGGGACTATTTGAATAATTTAATATTCGAATATTTTACAAGTATTCAAATGTTACGAATAAATAAACTTCGAATATTTGAGTATTCGAATATTATTATTCGAATACTCAAAGCTAAGTATGATGAACGCGATACTGATATATTCGAATACTAGTGTATAGTGTGAATAGTATAGTGTGTAGTGGGTCAAAATTAGCTTACAAGATTTCAGATCGACAAATGAATCTAAAGAATTTGATTTATAATTCACACCATACTATTTGATGTATTCGAATACTTGAATATACGAATAGTATTCGAATACTTGAATATGCGAATAGTATTCGAATACTCAAATATTCGAATAGAATTCGAATACTTAAATATTCGAATAGCATTCGAATACTTGGATATTTGAATTATATTCGCCAAATAATTGAGTAACTGAAGTATTCAAATATTCGAATACCGAAAAATTCGACAAATAGCCCCAACCCTAATATAGCAACGCAGCAGCTGCAGGATAGTGGAGTGATTTAAGAAAGATTACTTGTCACACCAGGTGGGCGATAAGTACAGAAACATCCTAATCATTCAGCACGACGACGAGCTCGTTACACCGGGCGATGCAGCTTTTATCTTGGAATGCGACTTCTCTAAACCGAGGGACCTCACAGTGTCAGCCGAGCTGAACGAACCTGAGAAAAGGCAAGCAGTGTTTCTTCGATACTTCGGCGATTATTTTCCGCGTTTAATCTCGCTAGGAATCAGCATCTTTGTTTCCAGGGGAGTCAGGTCCAGTATTTCTCTAGTGGACGCCGATCCCGGCAGGGATGAAGCAAAGAGAGCAGCGTACGTGGAAAGCGACACGGAGCGAGTTGTCTTCGTGCCCAATTCAATTCTCAGGGTCAACGATGAATTATAGGGTCACCGTTGGCAGGCAATATAAACGCTTAGCCAATCGCTCAGTCCTCTGTTCATGATTAAACTCTCGAGGAATATTTGTTGCTTGAAACGGACGAACGGTCACTGGGTTCTCTTTGTTTCTGGATATTTCGCTACGCTCCTCTTCCAAGGAGTTCGAGTTTTCTTACTTTCTCGAGAGCTCAGGTGTCCATCAATGACTTTGGCACACTACACTCACCCCAGGGAATCTGTCAAGGTACCAGTGAGATATCGTACAATCAAAGCTAGAAAAGAAAGTATCGTATAAAGTGGCAAAACTGTGGTCTTAGCTAGAAAAGCAAGCGACATTGAAAGGATTAACTCTGCGACGATAAAGCCTTCACGAGCAGCTACCGCAGGGAGGCTGAACTGCTTCATCATCCTCCAGATTGCCAGGAGTCTGTTCGCGCATTGATAATGAAATTTTCGCCCTGATCAGGAATAAATAGACCGAACAGCGAACGCCTGAATCGGAAAAAAAGCCGAGCCGAAGTGACGAAGGCGCAAGGACAACCTTCCATTTACAGAAAGTGAAAAGGCATGGATGAATCAGTTCGTCGCAATTCCTTCTCTGTCGCCCTTTTTTATGTATCTGGTATAATAAAGAAAATACAGAAAAATAAAGTACACCTTAAGCGTAAGTATTCGGAGCAGTACAAATATTCTGTCACCTACAAAAAGGAATAATAAAAAGAAACTCCCACTAGTGAATCCGTCCCGCCTTCTTCCCCATTCTTTTTTAAAGTGGCTACAGAAGCTCGAAGCCCGCTGGTCCGCGACCAGTTTCTTTCCCGTTCAATAAATTACTGGAGGAACTAACTTTTTACAGAGGCATCGCGACTGGTTCCGTCGCGTTCGCGGAACAGAATTGCAGGGAAGAAGTGTTTCTCTGCCCCCTCGGAGCAGGAACACTTCCACTCTACGCCCACAGAAAAGAAGCTGCTCGGCTTAACTTAGAACCTTTTAAATTCACCATATTCCGCCCTGGAACATATCTGTATTGCGATAGCTATAGTTAGATACCAGTCGTTTATATATAATATATTCTGCGTACGTAACCGAACGAAAGATATGCATCGGATGCATATATTGCTCCACTGTAAGTCCAACGTTCGTCGCGAGAATGCTCGATGGAATCGAGCCGCCGAACAACGAACGTGCCTGCCTGAGCGTCATTGGTCAGTTTGGTGCGTCGAATGTACAATTATTGATATTAAAAAAAAATCGCTTCCAAAAATCAAGTACAAATCCTCCCCGCCCTTGGAAGAACAGATCGGGACCCGGGCGAACGCTTTACGCGTGCAATTGCTTCGAAGTTGGGAAGTTCAACGGGCAATATTAAGTTTCTTCGGAATCTGATTGCAATATCTAGGCATTGAGAATATTGGGACATGCGAATTCGTGAGTTTTAAATCTAATTCCAGCGGGGAAGTGCTCGCCCAGGTCGCGATCTCTTAACTCCGCTGCCCAGAATTGTAAAAATTCCTCCGTCTCCTCCTCGAACGTTGCAATTGCTTTAGAACTTTAGGGATTTAGCGAACAGCGAGGCGATAGCTTGCGCCTTGTCCCCGTTAAATCGCCGCAGTTCCGCGATAACTTGCGCCCTGGTGAAGCCCAGGGACTCGATCTCCTTCACCGTCGCCTCCGTGAAGGGATCGTGGGGGAAGATGGTCGTCTCTATCGACGCTGATCTGCTGGACGAGACCAACGAGGCCGTGCCGCTTGGATTATTGCTTCCTTGACCGTCTAAAAAGCACAGAGATGAGAGACTTTCTTCTCGCGCTTCTATGACTAACGAATAAGTTTCACGGGTACGCTGATCAGGGAGTGGTTAAATTTCGGTTTATTGAAAACACTGGCGCGGGGAAGTTTCGGCTTGTCTTAGGAGCTTCCTGGATCGGAGAGAGAGATATATGTGTTACTACATGCAGGAACGTTTCGTTTTCTAAGGAATTACGGAGGGAAAGGACAGTTCGAACTACCGCGTGCTCACCATGCTGCTGGCGTTGCTCCTTTGCGTCTCTGGAACTATCCTCCAGCGCTCTCTGGAGCTCTCTGTCATCGAACACCTCATCGTTGCTGCCGCTCAGCCTTGCGCACTCCGGCAAGTCACCTAATCGGACATACAGGGATTTAGTATCGTAAACAGAAGAGGGATTCTACAATTCCAAGCCCCTTCGCACCTTCCGCTAGAAATGACGTCTCCGTGCCAGTGGTGCCGATCTTCAGAACATTTTTCTTCAGGTCTATGCAGCACTGGTGTCTTTTCAACATGTCAAGGCCAAGCAGCATGTCCATAGGCTGCTCTTCGAGGACGCTGAACGAGGTCGTTAAATGATCGTTGCCAATCTGAATTTGTACCATATGTATGCGCCCAATTATGCACTGAACGCCGACGCCCTTCGCCACGCCAGCCCACCTCGTGTCAACCAGTCGCATGATGTGGCATCTTTCGGCGCAGGCAGCGGACATGATGGTCGCCTGCGCACCTAATTATTCACAACGATATCGTAAAAGAGCCTTGATTCCTGTAGAAGCTTCAAGATTACTCCGATATTTAAAAGTACGCCATATGGGAGAGTGCAGATTCTGGTGTCTAAAATTAAACCACTCCCTCCATGAGGAATGGCACTGCAAAGAATGAGTTTCAAAATGCAGGAATTTAAAAATAGACGCCCACCACCCAAACGTAGCCGAACAGAGATATTTAAAAATAATCTTGTCTCCGATTCACCAATAGTGTCGGGTGTCCCAGCACGTCTCGTTAACTTCCATCGCACTAATTACACATGAAAATGGAAGGACCGAGAGATGCTCACCTGAATCGATAAACGCTTTAACAGGGAATCCGTTGACTTTACAATTAATATACAACATAACAACTGTCCCGAACGTCTCCGGATTGTACTCCATAGCAGCCTCCATATTCGCCTCGATGTTCTTCTGCCTGATCTCCTCCGCGATTAGCCTCTGTGCCTCCGTATCGAACGGATTCGCATTCATCATCCTCAATCTCTGAGCCTGGCGCTCTTCCCTGGCTTTTATCTGCTCCCTGAGCACAGTGGAGAATCTCTCTGTAAATCAGAAAAGCTTTTAACTAGAGCCGACCCTCGGAATTCCAAGCCAATCGTCGCAGATTCCTCTTTCTACTGAACGCACCGAGATTTCCGGAGAGTAAGGCGTCAGCTAGCCTAGGATTATTCTGTTCGAGCAACGCCAGTTGATCTGGGTTAGCCAAGAACATGTCTCTTATCATCGCTGGATTATCCTCGCTCCTCGGATTCTGTATTCTCGCCGCGTTGCTCGAGTTCGAAGCGGTCGGCTGGCGACTGTTGGACGACCCTGGTACTCTGATGGAACTGAAGTCCAACATGGGAATAGCTAGAGTGACGTATCTTGGAATTTAATACATTCTCTTCTTTACTACACGGAGCGCGCTCTTAAATAACTCAAAGCAAACTATGATTAAATCGGCAGCGATTAAACGGAAGCTTTTGGACCGCGGGGCTCGTCGGCTCTGCGAATTACCGACCTTCCAACGAGCTCGCTACGTGCGAAGCTGAACGCAGCGGTCTACGCTTGGTCGATCGGCTCGCACCGAGGTTGCGAGAAACTCGTAAGCGACTGGTGCTAGGTTCTCGTAGGACGATCGGTTGGAGCTTGAAGATTGGGGAACGCGAAAGGGAGGCGGGAAATTAACCTCGGGGGTCAGCTGATCGTCGGAATTAAATTACGCAGATGCGTGGAAGCTGACCTCCGTTATTCGGGTGGACGCTCAGGTCGGTGCCGCTGTGGTGCATATGCTGGAGGATGACCGCGTCACCGTCCCTTATCCCGTGATCCTTGAGGGACTTCTTGTCGTCCATCAGCGGCAGGCCATTGAACGCGATGACGATCTCGTGCGCGGGCACGCCGCTCTCGATCTCGCAGAACGCTTTGAAATTCTCCAGCTCGAGTTCCTCGCTGACGTCTAGGACGAAGATGTCGTCGCTGAGCGTGGTTACTGTTACCTTCATTCTCGTCGCCCTGGTTAGGTCCGCGCGGTCCAGACGGTGTTTGGTCACTGATGGGTGCCAGTAGTGCCAGTGTTCGCGGGGGCCAGCGTGGATTTCATACGCGAGAATTTCTTCGCCGCCCTCCTCTCCTCTCGCGGGGCTGGGGACGAAGAGCGACTCCGGGATGTAAACAACAACCCAGCTCAGCAAAAATACTGGCCGGCCTCCGGGGCTCGAGCTGAGGGCCACCCAGATACCGTTCGAGAGCTGGAACTCGATCGAGGCTACCGTGGCGCCACCTTCGCGCTGACATTTTTGAATTTCAAGTAAAGCGCGCGGCTTATATTTGAACTAAAGACAGTTGGGCGAATTCCACTTACGCGCAAATAGCCTGTGATTAAGAAATACTTGCAAAAGTAAAAAGATAAAAACCTAAAACCAAAGACGAGGAAAGGAAAGGAGGTAGAGTAAGATAGTTAAGAATTTAAAAATTTAAGAATTTAAGAATGTAATGTTTTAGTGATAGCCCACACAGCACAACGTCCCTGGGACGTCTATAGACCGTCCCAGGAACGTTGTGCTGTGTGGGAGATGGCTGTGAAGAGATAGCGGTTTATACCCACACAGCACACAGCCGTCCTAAAGGCGTCCCAGGGACGTCTGTCCCAGTCGTACCGGACATCCCGGGGACGTCTTGACCCAGATAGCACAACGTCTGGTAAAGTCTTAAAGACGTCCAGAAGGCGCCTTAAAGACGTCTTAAAGACGTCTTGTTACAAATCAAGACGTTCAGACCTAAAATAGACATAAACTAGACGTCTCTAAGACGAGGTGTGCTATCTGGGGAATTTTCCACGAACGGCTTATATACGTCCTCTGAAGGACAAATGTTATAAAAAAAGTCGTCCCGGGTACATCTTTTAAAGCGCCTGGATTCGGACTGAACAAGCGTTTAAACGACGTCTATGGGACGTCTTAAACAGGCCTGGATTAGGACTGAAACAGTCGTTCGAAAGACGTAATTAAGACCTATTTATCGATAAATTAAGTCAAGTGCAGCTCTTTCAGAACCGCAAGTAGGGCGTATTTAAGATAGTTATCGATACCGATTAATTATAATTTAATTTGATCCAACAAAGCATGATGTAAGGACATAAGGTGTGCTCGTGCGTAGCCAAAGAGTAGGTATAATAAGAGGCGTCACTCCGGGCGGAACCTTTGAAGTCCTTGCTTGACTTTGGCATTTAAATTGGTTGTCTATTTCGAGCGGGATATTCAAATCGACTAAATGTACCTTACCACAATTGGCTGATTATTGTCGAAGTTTATCGATCATTGCCGAAGCTTGCCGAGCATTGCCGAATGAGCATTTAAATTTTTTGTTTAGTGATTTCCCCAGATTATTTCTGTCCTTGTCGAGTGACGCCTTAGACCATATATACTCATAGACGCGGCTCCAGATAATTTCCTTGACGCAAAGATAAAATTATCTACGTGACGTCACATGTGGGCAAAATAATAATGGAAGCTTTTATGTTCAAAGCGATTTAAAAATATTTCTGGAAATGCTCATGTGGTTAAATGTAGTAGTAAGAAAAAATAGGTATAGTGTTGGGATATAATCATAATTTTTTTATTTGAAGATGGGTCCTTGGGGGGCCTTCTGGGCAGAAGCTCAGTTGGTCGCCCGTTAAATTATTTTACTGTAAAAAAAATAGTAATTTGCAACTTTTTATGCAACATGTTTGTACCATTATTAATAATTCTTTGCAGAGAAAAGCTGTAACCTCGTTTGTATATGCGATGTAACCAGCCTAACCACGCTAAGGGCTGATGCAATGTGCAGTAACCACCATTTTGAATTATCTTTTGCCCACAAGTGACGTCACTTTTGCCCGTTATCTTTGCTTCACTTCGGCTCGTGGATGCATATAGAGCGGGCCGTGTCTATGAGTATATATGGTCTAAGAGTGACGCCTCTTATTGGTTGTGTTCCAATTCACGCATACTGTGCATGAAATTGGTAGCACCGTATTGGTGGCATCATACGATTCCGTAGAATTTCTCTCACCACCAATACGATGCCACTTCCGGTGCAGCGAGCGGTGCAGTGACTGCTTCTCCTTTGAATTTCTGCGATAGCTGCACCGCTCGTTGCACCGGAAGTGGCATCGTATTGGTGGCAAGTGAGAGAAATTCTAGGGAATCGTACGATGCCACCAATACGGTGCCACCAATTTCATGCGCAGTATGCGTGAATTGGAACACAACCATAATCTTTATATTATCTCCCTACTCCAAAGAGGAGACATAATAAGAGGCGTCACTCGACAAGGCAGACATAATCTGGGGAAATCACTAAGACAACCAATTTAAATGCCCATTCGGCAATGATCGCGGTAAACTTCGGCAATAATCAGCCAATGTGGTAAGGTACATTTAGTCGATTTGAATATCCCGCTCGAAATAGACAACCAATTTAAATGCCAAGGTCAAGCAAGGACTTCAAAGGTTCCGCCCGGAGTGACGCCTCTTATTATACCTACTCTTTGATTCTGTTCTAGGGTAGATATCTCAATTACCGTACCCTGTACCAATTACTGTGCCTTTGTACTTAAAGAAGTTGTACAAAAAAACTCGCATAATTAAATAAAAAAATAAATTTTTTAATTAAGTTGAACTATTAAGGTATGTGTTACAAATGAGAAGGTTGCATTTTTAAACAATTAAAGCATAGTAAAAGAAATTTCAAAAATGCATATAAAGATTTCGATGGATTCACCTAAATCCTTACCGGAAACGGTAAGGAACACGTACTTTACAGAAGTGAGTGAAAAATTAACATTTTCAACCCGAAAAAAATAAATTAATAAAATGAAAAGTTCAAAATACCTATATAAATTTTCACCAAGCAAAATTAAGTTCTCAATATTTTA
Organism: Andrena flavipes; assembly: GCA_963971345.1. Taxonomy (NCBI): domain Eukaryota; kingdom Metazoa; phylum Arthropoda; class Insecta; order Hymenoptera; family Andrenidae; genus Andrena; species Andrena flavipes. The sequence goes on along the minus strand of OZ020482.1, from coordinate 17,302,059 downwards.
CATATTACTGAGTATCTTATTATTAATGATTTTGTACAAAAAACGTTCTGAATTAACTTGGATTTCATCACTAAACAACTGTATAAAATAAAAATGCGTTGCACTCAATACTTTAATAATACAACTAGGGATTTGAAGATTTTCTCAAAGTCGCCCACGGTCTAAAATACCTGAATTTAATCCTTTAATGGTAAGGTTTTAAAAAGTAGACAAATTCGCTGCTACTAGCTGCAATTAATAAAATAAATTATTTTACAGTTCACGAGTTATAACACAAAATCGGAAAATAACCGAATTTTCAGGGGTGAATTACACGCCCTTAGAATGAATTTGGGTAGCATACAAAAATAGCGTTGTATTCAGGAGGAAATTCCCCACATATTCACAAAGTTTAAGAATTTTTTGAATTTACGGGTTCAGGATGTTTCCTCGTTATTTGTAGAAAGCCCAGAAGGAATTGCAATTTTTTTCTATATCTCACTTATTCTACTTAACATAAATTGAAAGTGTGCAAATTTTCACAATGAAACTCCAAACCGTTTGGAAGTAATTGCCATGCTCAGTTATTGTCTTTACGTCGTTTCACTGTGCAACGTCGAGAATTTCAAAGACGATTTTCTCGAAAATGAAGCGCAATATCAAAAATTTTTATTCCTTTTTTTTCGATTTATTTAATTGTGATAAGTCGAAAAGAAAGAGTAACTTTTTTTGATATCGCGCTTCATTCTTGAGAAAATCGTCTTTGAAATTCTTCAAGGTGATTTTAATTAAGGCAGGTTTTCCTATACGCGACTCGATGCAACGTCCAGAATTTCAAAGTCAATTTTCTTGAAAATGAAGCGCAACATCAAAAAATTGTATTCCTTTTCTCGATTTATTTAATTGTTATGAATCGAAAAGAAGAAGTACCTTTTTTTATATCGTGCTTCATTTTCGAGAAGATCGACTTTGAAATTCGATTGACGTTGCGTCCAGTCGCGTATAGGAAAACCTACCTTAATTAATTTGGGCGTAAGTGGAATTCGCCCATAATAATCTCTAATTTGAACTGAGAGCGCGCGGTTTATATTCGAATTAAAAGCGCGCGGTTTATATTTGAATTAAAAAAAAAAACGCGTGGTTTCTGTTTGAATTCAAACTGGGAGCGCGTTACGCGCGTGCATGGTGTCTTTGAGCTGCATGACAATTCTTTCTAAGCTTTTTAACTGTTTCTTAGCTGAAAATCGGAAAATATAAGTGGGATGAATCTTTTGGGGGTTCTGCAGGCTGCTGGTCGTTTAGAATTTGGATGTAGTGGTTTTTAAGGGTTGATTTAGTCCAGAAGATGGAAGTATTGTTGAAATAAGAGTCCAAAAACATTAGAAACTTCAGAGAATTTTGCAATCGATCTCGCAATCTACTAGCAAGGCTACAGATGTTAAAATGTTTGCACAATAGCGAAGGAAAATCCTTATTAGATTATAAATATCCAAAGACAGGGGAGGTGGATTTATAGATTCCGAGATTATCAATAGCTGCAGCCCCATGTATGCAAAACTCTAGGAATTAAACGCTCCATTCATCCCTCTTGATCAACGCAAAGATACCTTCCTCTCCCCTCGTTCCACAGGGATATCTTGATCACTCCAACCATTGAATAAGAACGTACGCAGCAAAAATAGCCACGTCGATAATTTCCATCCCATTCCAATGCTTCTATCCCCATCTAAACAAAATTATGCGCATTTGTGTAGCCACTTTATCTGGCATCTTTCTGAATATAGTAATAATCAGAAGAAACAGCAAGGTATATGGGCCAAAAATGGTAGGAAAATTTTCGAAGGAATCATCTTGCATTTTCTAGCAATAAAAAGACGTTCGCCATGCCTTGAAAAATCAATATTTTTTCGAAATCTTTACTTCTCTAGTATTTAGTGTGTAGATTACTAAACTTTTTGCCTTTTTGTTCCAGGTCTTGTGGAATATCGCGCCCTTATTTTTCATTAACCCTCATCCGTCCCTCGTGTCAATTTGACAGTTTTCCCGCTATAAGTTATACTGTCCTGTTATTTGTGATTCTTGTAAAAAAGCAGTATGTCCTGCGCATCGTTCCATTTTATACGAAAGTGGTGAAAACTCTAAGCTGTAAATGTTAACTCATCAATTTGAATAAAAAAAATTACGCAAAATAACTGTTTACCCATGATGTAAGGATATAAGGTGTGCTCGCTGAGCGGCTCATTTTCGTCTTCTACTGCGCCTTCCCAATTTCCGCCATATTAAAATATGTATGTATATAAATGCATATGCAAGTGTACGGACACGGTATCGAAATGTTGAAAAACTCATTCTATCGTATTGGTTGACAATCTAATACGGACGATCTTGGGAAGGGCACGTTATTGGCTAATCTGGAAAGGCTGCGCAAAAGCACACCTTATGTCCTTACATCATGTGTTTACCTTGTCACTTCATCGATCTTTTACCACTGTGTCAATTTGACACCGAGGGCCAGATTCAGTTCGTGAAATGTGTAACGGATGAGGGTTGACAAAAAAATCTGAAAACAAAAAATATATTTCCTTTTTATAAATATCACAAGACCCTTACGTAACATTTTTAATAAAGTTCATGAATTTCTTTAACATCGCCATCAAAATTATCCTACCATTTTTGGCCCATCACCGCGACGTTACCCATTAACGGGTGAACAAGGGGGGGGGGGCGATTTTTTTTCTGGCAAAATAAAGATTGCCTTAAAACTATATAAAAAATCCAAGCCCAATATTTTTATTTATACGAACAAAAAATCCCAAACTTTTTAGCAGCTTCTGGGTGGGATTCCCCGTTAAGCTCCCATCCACACAAGCTTCTTTCGCCCACCGCTATCTGCCCCGAGAAACCACGTCACTTCTTTCTGCTAGGTAATTAAAATTAATTACTCAAGGATCTCCTGAATTGGCCTGCTCCTCCACAGAGTTTCTTGAACCGAGTCCTAGGCAGAATATCCCACTGCTCTGACGTTCCCCAACGAATCGTTTTCCGTGGGCACGGGGAGTCGAGGGTGCAAAGGTGGCGCAGCGAAGCATGGAACGTTCAGGGGGTCGCGCCCCCCTTGGCAGAGGGCCAGGCCACGAGGACACCGCAGGGGGTGACATCCCCCACGCACCGGAAACGGATGCAGGAGTGGATATTAGACAGGTGGTTGAGCAATTCGCCCGGGACAGGCTGATGGTTAAATTAGCCTACGATTCGAACGGCTCGCTCGATTGCGCCTCCGATCGTCCAGTTGCCACCGGATGTTTCCAGATAAACATTGTGCAAGGTGTGCCCGTCGCGTTGCACAGTGTAATGGCTGTTTTGGCAGCAGTGGAAGCTTTGGCTGAAAAGACAGAGAGCAAAGAAATAAGTTGAACTGCAGAAGAAGTATAATTATAATTGTGAGTTTGTGATTGGAACTGTTAGGTCTGAGTTGCTGTGCCGAAACTACCGAACAGTCCGGTGTGTCCTGATATTTGAGAAGGATTCCACAGGAAGATCTTTAAACTGGAATTTTCAGGAGGCTTAGTTTATAAATATTCTTCATTTTTTCCGAGGCTTTAAGGGGACTAGGCAGTCAGAAACTCCATTTTTTTGTTGCATTTTTCAAAAGTACCACCCTTCACGAGTAAAATACCGTTTCGTTTATGTTAAAATTCGGATTTTACAGCCGAAAAGGTCGAGCGCGCCATAAACGAAACTTTAAACGCGTTTTACTCAGAATCATATTTCCTCTTCGTTTTGCAGTAATTGCGAAAAAACGAAGGTACAGATCAATTTGAAAAAATTCAGCATTAGGGCTGGGACTATTCGAATGATTTAATATTCGAATATTTTACAAGTATTCGAATGCTACGAATAAACTTTGAATATTTGAATATTCCAATGTTATTATTCGAATATTTAAGTATTCGAGTACTATGGTGTGAATTATTAATCAAGTTAGCTTACAAGATTTCACCCTGACAAACTAACAAACTAACAAATGAAACTAAATAAAAGCTTGTAAATAAATGAACCTCAATAACTTAATTTATAATTTACACCATACTACTCGAATACTGAAATATTCAAATACTGAAATACTCGAATAGTAATCGAATACTGAAATATTCAAATACTGAAATATTCGAATATACGAATACCGAAAAATTCGACAAATAGTCTCAGCACTATTCAGCATGTACGAAGCATGTCTAGTAAACTCCTGTTTTGACAAAAAAAAAAAGTAGAATGGCTCTTTTCTCTGGCAAATAAATGACGTTTCTTTAAAATTTGCCGTTTTGCAGCCACCACTTTTAGAATTCTGATTTTTCTTCTTTTTCAATAGGTTTCAGGGCAGAATAGGGGTCAGGGCAAAGTATCAATTTCAGAGGATATTTCACAATTCAATTTCTTACGGCCGGAATCACTACAAAATTACAGCGGCTCCAGAAAAAGCGCCTACAGATCCGACGACTGTAGCGCTGTCATACATATGTATATATAATATATAAATATTTTTTTTACTATTTATAGTATTAATAAACATTACCCAAAAGTACTAGTCACAATTTGTGTTCATCTCCTTGTAATTAATTCGCAAAAAATACTTGATTTTCGAGCAATCTGACTGCTTAGCCCCTTAAGGGTACCCTCCGGTCAAAACGCTTGAAAAATACTAGACATTCATGAATTAAACAAAAAGAAACTGAACGATGTACACTAAAAAAGCTTTTTAAACAAAAAAATTAGTGTTTGAATTTTACCAATTTTTGCCTTAGATGTACGGCATTCATTGTGCCGCTATAGAAATTAGAGTTCTTGACGGACGCCATCGGAATTCGTGACAAAAAAAACAAAAAAATATTTTTAAAATATTTCGCCCTATTGGTCTTTATTGCAAACAAACAATCCGGCGATTTTTAGCACATGTTGTTCTACGCATAAATCTGTCCTTAAAAAAAAAGTGGGTGATCCAAAATTATTCTTTGCAGATAAAGCGATGACGAGTCTAATTATGAACAGAATGCCGTAAGAGTTTCTGAAATCGGTCCATAATTAAGCTTTTTACAATGGCGCGCGTCAAGAGCTCTAATTTCTACAGTGGTACAACGAATGCCGCATATTTAAGTAAATAATTGACAAAATTCAAACAAATTTTTTTGTTTATTCTTCAAATATGTAGTACTAAAGTCCAAAAAGCATTAGTTTTTTTTTAATTCATGAAAATCGCGTATTTTTCAAGCGTTTTGCTGATTAATGCTGATCAAATTCTAGTAGCTTCATTTTGCAATGGATTTCAGATGCCCTCATTATTCAAAGTGCTTCTTTTTTTTCTAGAAATAACACTGATGGTAAAATAGACGAGTAGTTTGATATGCAAGATAGGTCAAACTATTTCCACATTAAACTTCAATGTCCCGATCTAAAATTCCCCTCCTCTTCAAGAAGTAAAATGGGTCAAGCTAGACCCGGCGCCCGCCAGCTGAGGGCGAAATAAAGAAAGATTGGGCTCTAGCGCCCGCGGAACATCACCCCCCTCGCAGAGGACACCCGCCCTACGTGTAACCGATTCTCCATGGTACATCCTAGCACCCAGGGACCCATGTCCAACACCTGGTATTCGGTGCAGCCCCAGGAACATCCTGGTACCCACTCGAAAATGTAGCTAAACCCCCTAAGTGTCTATTAATTTATACTCAGCGGGAGTGTGAAATCGATTTATGCCCGGTTTCGATTCACTTCCAGAGCATCCTAATGCATTCGCGACCCTCTCTGTGTAACAAACCCCTGTACCATGAAATTCCAGAAGAAAAGTTTCGTAGTAATCCAACACGTGAGTTGCTCCGATTCTATTTAAAGAACTTACAATTAAACATTCGAATTCCTCAGTCCAGCTCCTGTTCAGTTCAATCTAATCGAGCTCGATTTCTTCAAACTTTAATTTACCTTAATTCAGACCCAATATTCAGTAAAAATTGTCTCTAATTTCGAAAGAGCAGAACAGTAAGTGCCTAAAGGAACAGCGATAGAATCTTTAGTTTCTTTCGTTTAATTCCTCCCGCGGGTTGAGTAGAATCGCGCACACGTGCCCCAGGGATTTGCCGTTTAAATCTGGTCCCCTTCAGCTATCTCTGGATCTCGAGGATCAAGGATCACAATGGACCTGTCTCAATCTGCTATTTTCCTTTCGGATTAGATTCAGACAGGCTGCGGTTTTTCATCCCTGGATCCTGCAACCCTGCACCTGCACGCGTTGCGCTATAAAAAAAGTTGCGCGTGACTTTTTAACAAATTTTCGAGACTCGAAATTTGAAATTGTTTCTTACGTGTGGGGGTGACGTTGCTGTTTTGCCAGTTGCGAGAGTTTCGAATTGCGTCCGTGGGAAACAGGCAAATCGTTTCCTTGATTTCCTCTGCAACAACGCGCCAGATGGAGCGAATAATTCATCCCCTGTCACGAACCCTCTAAATTCCCTCCGTGTTAATTATCCGGGCTGGATGGCGAGTTTAGTTAATTTTGTGGGGAATCGATAATGGTTTGTAGTTTATACCGGGGCAGCGCTTCAAAGGGAACAGCCCGGAGCTTTTTCCTCCCTGAAAGCAACAGTAGCTTTACATTAATTTTAAGGAAGGTTTATTTAAGGGAGCAGCTTAGTACTTAGTGAATATTATCTCCTGCGTTACAAGTTCTACGATCTTTAAAGAAACTTGAGGGGAGGTTCCGGTCTGAAAATGATTTTTTTTTATTTCATTTTTCGAATGCTCGACCTTTGGAGAATACGTGTTTAAAAGGATTTGTTGAAATTCGTAAAATTCCCGAAGTTATAGGCACTCACGTAAAACTTTAAACGGGTTTTTCTCGAAACAGTGTTCTTGAAATTGGTGGAGCCTATATCTCGAAGAGTAGTTATTCAATTCGAGTGAGAGTTTTTCGTTCTGAAGAATATACTTCTGGTTAGGGGGGGGGGGGGGGGGGCAGTCAAATTGAAAAAAAAATGAAAATTTATAATTTTTAAAAGCGTGGAAAGGACGGAAAATATAAGAGAAAAGTGATTTCAAACTTCAAATGTCGTTATTTACTCAAAAATGTCATTTTTTGCCATTTTTACTGCTACTTCCACGATCGAGTTTCATGCCCTTTAATAACCAGGCATTTTTTATTTCAGACCAATGGTTTAGCTGCTACAAGTTCCACCGGTTTGGATGAATTTGTTGACGCCTCGAATTTAACGACACCCCAGTGCCATCTGCAATGATTAATTATAAAACAAAAAATATATTTCTCTACAGTTTAAGACATCCTTAATACAATGCAAAAAGTCCCAATAAATTATATGTAGTAGTTTTCCTCTAATTAATTCCTCAAAATCACCTATTTTCATGAGCTCTAGACTGTAACATCCCCTTAAAGTACAGAGATTCTATCTCGAATTGCATAAACTTTATCTCCTTCCTCGGACTAGTTCCACTTTTCACAGTAACATTCACTGAAGAATGTCACCTCAAACTTTTAGCACCATAAGCTTTCTAAAAAGTGAATATAAAATCCACGAAACTTTCTCAGTCGAAAGAACGAAGAAGAACTTCTTGCTCCACCAGTCGCAGCCTATCCTCCACTGTCCTCTTCAGATCCAATAGAAGAGTGATTCTTTTCCGCATCCGCTACAAGCACCAGTCACGGCGTTGGCCCCTGCAGAAAGAGCATTCATGAATCAAAGGTGTAACGGAGAAAGAAATTAGGGGCGCGTGTCGCGCACGTGCGGCAGAAAACCCATAGGGGAAAGGGTTCGGTCGAGGGTCAACCACTTCGGCGACATTTGGCCCCAACCGCGGTAACGTGTAATTATGCGCTCCGTAACAGGTTCGATCTGATTTCTGGTACGTTATTACCTGCCGCGAAATTACATTATTCGATAGCGTGGGCTGCCGACAGTATGTTCGCCGGAACTACGTGTCGCGCGCAGGAAGAAATTGCAGTCCGAGCTGGCTGCGATATTCTTTGTAACACAGTTGGAGGTCTGGAATTAACTTAGGCTATTGTGGGAACTTGTAGGCAGTGATGGGATCTGATGCGCTTCGAATCTATATTTATGACGACAACTTTGAAGCATTTCACACATGAATCGAAGCTTAAAACTCTTGAAAGTCTTGATATGTCTTGAGTCTTGGTAGGTCTTGAAACTCTTGGAAGTCGTGGAAATCTTGAAAGTCCTGAAATTGAACCTCTGGTTGCCAAAAACTAGCCAGGTTGAGCGGCCAGAGTGTCTGGCCAGGGTTGTGGTTTATGACTGTACTGTTCCGCGAGTCGGCGGTGGACGTACATACGGATTCCAAACCTATCAAGGTTTCGGTAGACCTGTGAAGCAAGAGTTTCAAGTCTTCCAAGTAGGGCTGGGACTATATTTCGAATTTTTCGGTATTCGAATATTTCAGTTGTTCATTTATTTGACGAATATAATATTTCAGTATTCGAATATTTCAGCATTCCAATATTACAGTATTCGATTATTTCAGTATTCGAATATTTCAGTATTTGAGTATTTCAGTATTCGAATATTTCAGTATTCGAATATTTCAGTATTTGTATATTCCAATATTCGAATATTTCAGTATTCGAATATTTCAGTATTTGTATATTCCAATATTCGAATATTTCAGTATTCGAATATTTCAGTATTTGTATATTCCAATATTCGAATATTTCAGTATTCGAATATTTCAGTATTCAAACATTTCAGTATTCGAATACTATTCGAATATTTAAGTATTCGAATAGTATGGTGTGAATTATAAATCAAGTTATTGAGGTTCATTTTCTTACAAGCTTCTATTTATTTTCTTTTGTGAGTTTGTTAGTTTGTCAGGGTGAAATCTTGTAAGCTAATAACTTGATTAATAATTCACACCATACTATTCGAATACTTAAATATTTATCAAGACTTTCAAGAGTTTTAAGCTTCGGATCATGTTCGAAGTGCTTCGAAGTAGTCGCCTGATATTCAAGACAGTACTTCATCGCTACTTGTAGGATACAATATGTAGCACATTTGCTAGTTGGAAGGCTCCAATCATCTACCACTGTATCATAAAAAAATTCTACAACTCAAAGGGTTAACAATTCAGCCCCCTTTTTCCAAGGAGTAACGACCAAAGTAGATATTGAATTTACAAATTCGCTCGATGATCCCACAACTTCTCCGCGGGTTATCCGCCAACGAGAGCCTCCTTGTCGCTTATCAGATCGATGAAGAGGCGGAACCGGCGCCCCGGCAACCAGGGGTGGCAGGCTCCGCCAGCGAGCAGCTCGACGAATGGGGTTGCCGTGCTTTCAACCCCTGGAATGGCTTCCACTGTCCTCCCTCTCTTCCCTTTCAGTCTGCACAGACCACCTGAAGCAAAGTGCTCGTCCGGAGTCTCCTCGACGCGGGCCAATCCTCGGTGCCCCATTGCTCTGTTCGCAGTTGAACTTCCAGTACCCGATCCTTAATTGCGGGAGTGCTTGGTTCGTTCAGTGTCCTACTAATCCAGGAAGCTCACAGTTCTTTATCGAGGAAATGACCCCTTAGTTTCTCCGAAAACCGTAGGGAACTCTTGGCCCAACATTTCCTTGAACAGAAGATAAATTATAAATAATGACAGTTGGAGGTCTGCGCGAGTGTTAGGAAGACGGCGACAGTGCGATGAAGTATACCTTACATGGATTGATGTGTTCCATGCTCGAGGATGAAGACGGCTCTTCTTGAAGGCTTCCTGGATGTCCAACGGAAAGATCTCGGCCGAGGATCGTTTGGGTGGGCGCTGATAAGCGTTCTAACAAACCTGGACACGTGTCCTGGCCTTCTGGCACGTGCCGCTGTTTAGAAGCATTTCCTGGCACGCGTCGGGGTCGCGTGGCGTTGATAGCATCAGTAGATCCTCGGGACGTGATCGAGGGTGCGTAGGAAATTCCAATGAAAACGGTCTGCTGATCCCGGTGTAATTGAATCAACTCAGCGCTGCTTATACACCTCGAAGAAGCAGTCTATTGGAGTCTAAAGAGAACTTCCATTTTTCAAACTTCATCTAGGAACGCTAGTCCTTTGGAATCCCCGAAGCCGTTAGAGAAGATCTAAATGAGTAAACTGACAATAGAAGAAGAATCCAAGACGCTTCATTTCCCTCGCAATTTTATTCATAAGTGAGTCGTGCCTAAGTCTCCTCATCGAGAAAGCACTAGTCTTCAAAGTTGCTGAACTAAATTGAGCTACGTCGCGAGGACAATGTAGGAGTCTCTTCGCCTCGCATACTGCACCTAGTCAACGATTCTAGTCCGAAGAATAGCGGGCAGGCTAGCTGCTGCTTTTACCAAAGACTCTGGAGGAACAGTTTCAAGGAGACAGCGCCTCAAGATGTATTCCATGGACAACATCGAGCTGGACATGATGAACCGTCAGTACATGTACGAAGCGCACAGCTTCCTCGGGAACCCGGCTATCCCGGCTTTGCCTCCGCACTGCGGGGCGCCTACCACGGCTACTCTTCCTTCCATCCCGTCACAATTGGCATCTCATCCTCCGGGAAGCACGGGGAGCACCAGCGGCAGCGAGATTTACTTGTACGACGAGAACAGCAGCGACAATGAGAGTGCTTACAGCAGCGACCAGGAGAACCACGCCAGAGAGTGAGTATCCCATTGGTATTGTTCTTCAGGGAACCTGTAACAAGTCTGTGGCTCAGAAGAGTGTTGGTAGAAGTTGGTGGTAGCATTCTGTGGCAATCGCAAATATTCATAATCCTCGAAATATTGCACAGCGCTCCGGAGAAAGCTCCTCTGTGGCCAAAAGTAAATTTTCTTCTCTCTAAAAATTCTTTTTTTTTCTGTAAATTCGCAACTCTTGAAAGCTTCGAGATAATTACGCGATGAAAGATAGTATTCTAAAATCAGAATCGTGAATTTGAAGGTGACCACTAATTCCTTTAAATACAGAAAATCGGAAATCAGGTTTGCGTTATAGGCAAAGGATACTGAAATATTCGAATAGTCTTCGGATACTGAAATATTTTAATAGTATTCGAATGCTGAAATATTCGAATAGTATTCGAATGCTGAAATATTCGTATAGCATTCGAATGCTGAATATTCGAATAGTATTTGAATACTTAGTTTTGCTATTATAAGCATTTCTTAGTCATGTAAATAATGCAATATTTATCTCAATTTAACCCGCCGTGGGCACACTTATTATCGCACCTCCTGTGCGCACACTGAGTCGTTTATGTCCACGGCAGTTTTCCTTACTTACTCGACTTTCAAAAAATGTGAAAAAATTATGGGATAGTTTCTACTTTAATATACAATCGTTCTCGGAGTCAAATGTTTAAAGGTTTAATTAGGAAACATAACAATTCGGAAGCAACTTTAAAAAAAAAAGGGAATTTTCCCGGACATGAACGACCCAGCGTGCCCACGTTGATCTTTGAGAAGGATTTTAAAGAAATGCTGAAAGATGCTTTAAAAGCTCAGATAATTCCCAAGAAGAGCCTGTAAATTTTAGCTCTACCACCTTCAACGCTACGCGGATCTTAACGAAAGCTTTTAGCCACGGAGGAGCTGTGTCGCCGCGCGAAGTAAGCTCGCGTTTGCCCAAAGCGCCGTCGTTCTACTTAAGCCAGCGATGCTCGTTCACAGAAGAAGCCAAGGTAGCAGGCGCAACGGTGGATCAGGGAAGAGCCCGAGGCAGGCGGTGCAGCAGAGGCAGGCTGCTAACATGAGGGAGAGGAGGCGTATGCAGAATATTAACGACGCCTTCGAGGGTCTCAGGGCTCACATACCAACCCTCCCTTACGAGAAGCGTTTATCCAAAGTGGACACGTTGAAGCTGGCCATTGGGTACATCAAATTTCTAAACGAGCTGGTCCGAGCCGACGCTGGCAACGACCCGTTGACGGGGAACGGTGGCCTCTCCAGGTGTTCTGGCCGCGACGACTCGAAGAAGGTCATAGTTCGTGGTGAGGCCAATACCAATCGCAATGGCACCTTCCTCCTCTTCGACCTTTGTAGACGACTCTGGGAGCTCTCAAGCGGCAGCTCGAAGTCGTTAGACCTGCAAGCAAGGTTTGAAGTCACTGGAGTCAGGCTTCAAGATGCGGAGTGATTGAGAGCTTTCAGAGGGTCGTTCGGAGCGAATTGATTTAGAGACGTTGAACTTTCAGGCAGCGAAGGGAACCCTTTCATATTCCACTCCCTCTCCTGGTCCAGGAAGACAGACATATCACCCAACGGGACGATGTACGCCAAGGTCTGGACGCCAGAGGACCCGCGGGCGTCCAAGAACAGCTCGACGTTCGAGTGAAGTGCTCGGGTCTTGATTAACGAGAACACAGCTCTGTTATTTAGTGTTTAAGAACGGATAGCTCTAGTCATCGACCAAAGATTTACACCTTGTTTTCCTTTCGAATTTGCGGCCCGAATCGCGGGCGTTTTAATTAATTATTGAGCGTGCAATTATTGCAAACTGCACGCGTGCGGATTATTTTGTATCTAGTCAGTTTTTATTGTTGCTAATACTATTTGATTATTGTGTCTTGTACGAGGGATAGATTTCCTGTAGCTTTGTACAAAGGAACCCCAGTGGAATTTTAAACTGAAACTGAGTTGATTACGCTGACGCGTCTTGTCTTCTGGTTTTCTCTTCGGGAAATGCTCAAAAGTAAACTTCTACGATTATACAAAAGGAGAACAAGCTGCGAAGGTTCTGCCGGGGATTTCCCATTGTCCTTTCAGCAATAAAGTAGACGGCGTGGCGCACGAGCTGCCCGGCAGAATTCACGTAAACGCACGGTACAATTGTAAATATAGGCCACAGTTACAGGATTAAGTAATGTAAGCAGATATCGTTTGTACGTGATCGGGAAGGAACAGAATGATTGTCAATATCGTTGCCAGTGAAGCCAAATAAAGTAGGTTCTTCAAGTTTGCGACTGTCTTCAATCCCCCATCCTATTTCTCTGTAAAGGTAGATTTTCCTAGACGCCACTTCAAAGTCGATTTTCTCGAATATGAAACGCGATATGAAAAAAAGTTACTCTTCCTTTTCGACTTATAACAAGTAAATAAGTCGAGAAAAAGGAATAAAATTTTTCGATATAGCGCTTCATTTTCGAGAAGATCGACTTTGAAATTCAAGTTCTCTTTTACTACGATAAATGAATCTCGGAGTGGAATTTCTACCAATAATTTGCAATTCGGATGTACATAACTACTTGCATGGTGCATTTAGAATGTTCCGTTCTGATTTTAAAGCTTCCAAGTTTTCCTAAAATTTTCATAACAACCATTAAGTTCCCTCCGAATTTATTTAACGACAAAATTCTCCCCCAGAATATCACAATTTAAGCGCAAAATGGCGACAAGACGGTTCCAAAAAGGCAGAGGGTGGAGGTTGCGCCAAATTCTGCCGCACAGTTCGCTAGAGGGGGTAGCAAAGGGAGAAGAAGCGTCGTGGGCGGTACGTCGATATTGCGGCGTCGCGACGCCCCGCGAACAATGGCGTCGACGGCTGTGGATCTTCCCACGGCACGATCCTGCAGTTCCCTCTTCGTTATTTTCCAGCATGAATGACCCGGAGTTTCCTTTCCTCTGCACTTCCACCGAGCTCCGCGTTGTTACGTCAATGGCCTCTGTTTTCTGCAAAGCTCCCTTGAAAATTGCAATGCCATTCGCCGTAATACCGTTCAGTTCGAAACGAGTTGTTACCCACTTTACGTATATTTCCTATCCAACCCTTAAACAGTTAAAGGGTTTTCAATAGCACTCTGTTACTAACTACCGGCATTATAAAATTGATATCTGCTTATTCTTGTAACATTAAGCCAACATCTGCGATGCTTCTCCATTCCCCCAGTTTCTGCTCTTCAGTATTCCCTTCTCAATGTTCCGTGCTCCGTTAAAGGCCCTACAATTGAAAATAGTAATTAAATTGGGCCGAAAAGCTCCGAGCACTTGTTACTAATCACAGCGATTAAATCCACGTGTAGCTTCTCCAGGGTGTCCGGCTGATCCCCTCCAGAGGAAAGAAGAGTCCACCAGGTGGACCTCCGACATCGTCGACCCGCAGCAGGGACGTGGCCCGCTATCAGCTGTGAAAACAGCATTGTTTATAGACACCGTGGCACAATGAGGTGTAATTGAATCCATACTCTACCCCGTTGTGTTTGGAGCCCCTTCGCTGGAGCTAGCGGAACGCCCCTGGCTGCCCGGGGGTGCTTGTACTTAACGGTTCGGAAATCGAGGGTGGCAGTCGATTTGTGGACAATTAGGGGCCCTTGGGACGAATCGATCACTCTTCCTCCACTTCCTCTTGCTCCCGTAGCGTTGAAATTATTTGGGACCAGAGCTAGGAGTTATGAAGCTACCCCTTAGTTTCTTCTAAGACTGTTTTGCGAATTAGTGACGATGTAAAGTGCAAGCGCAGAAAGTTTTGAGGAGCTGATCCCTCCCACTTTTGATGGGCGAGTCGAAAAAGGAAAGAGTATATATATATATATATATATATATATATATATATATATATGAAAGAAGAAGTCCTGACTGACTTATCAACGTCCAGCACAAACCGTTTAACGTAGGAGCGTGAAATTTGGAAGGTACAATGTTTTCATGACAAACAGGGCTGGGACTATTCGAATATTTTACAAGTATTCGAATGGTATGAATAAACTTCGAATATTTGAGTATTCGAATGTTATTATTCGAGTATTTAAGTATTCGAATACAATTCGAGTATTAAGTATTCGAATACTAAATATTTAAATATTTTCACGCATTTATTTTTAGTCATAGGAGGCTATTCGAATATTTAAGTATTCGAATACTATTGGAGTATTAAGTATTCGAATACTAAATATTTAAATATTTTCACGTGTTTATTTTTAGTCATATGAGGGAATTTTTCTCAGGCAAGCATCTGGGCGGGTATCAAAATTATTGATTCGTTTTTAATACATCATAATAAAAGCTTGTCTTTAAAAAAAAAATACTACAAAGTATTTCATGCTTTTTAGTGAAAATATTGTATTGTCATCGAAAGTATGTATGTGTGCAAAGATTCAAGACGATCGGATATGTTGAAGTGGGGTCAAAATTAACTTACAAGATTTCACCCTGACAAACTAACGAACTCACAACTGAAAATAAATAAAAGCTTGTACAAAAATAAACCTAAGGAACTTGATTTATAATTCACACCATACTATTCGAATACTGAAATATTCGAATAGTATTTGGATGCTTGGATATTCGAATAGTATTTGGATGCTTGGATATTCGAATAGTATTTGGATGCTTGGATATTCGAATAGTATTTGGATGCTTGGATATTCGAATAGTATTTGGATGCTTGGATATTCGAATAGTATTTGGATGCTTGGATATTCGAATTATATTCGCCAAATAACTGAGCAACTGAACTATTCGAATGTTCGAATACCGAAAAATTCGTCAAATAGTCCTAGTCCTAATGACATAGGGCATAGGTAGCTACTAAGGAATATTTGTTGGAATGTATTTTCTCGTACTTCTCAATATCTCTCAGGCGTCATTAGATATCAATTTGTTTTTTACATTCAAAGGTTTCCCACAAAAATCCCTAAAACTCAATTTCAGGATATCGCTCTAATCAATCCCAAGGGTGCAAAAAGGGGTAAACTGTGTTTTCATGAAGTCTTTAATATTTCTTAGACCCGATTTGAGGCGCGGGGTATTTTGCTAGTAGTAAATAAGATTAGTGTCTATTGATGAGGGTGCACCCTTATCGGCTCATCAAAAGTGGCTCAATCTTTATCTGCCCGCGCAGGTGTGTCCATACACCTGCTCTTATCATCATCCACCGCTTTGCGTTGTGTCGTCCCTTTTCCAGCACTTGTGCTGATATAAATACTGAATATAGAGTACCACAGTGATATTCTTCAGCAAGCATTATTCATTTGCGTTCAGTCTTCCTTGATTAACAGTTCCGATACCCTAATTACTCATCCAAAGATCCCTCGCATCCTGAGCCGCTAAACTCGAGGCTTTGAGAGCAAAACAGACTCGAATTAAAAGAAAAATTAATTTCTTTTCCACGTGGGTTACCCCGTTTTTGCTCTCAATGCCTCAATTCTCATCCTAACTACCCTCTGGCTTCCTGGAAACAGGAGCAACGTGGTTTAAAGCACCTCGGTCTTACAAATTATTATTTTTTAATTCATAAAAGCGGCAGGAAGCTTCGCTTGGTCTCCGGCAAAAGGTCCAGCGGTTAAGCGGGAGGCGTGAAAGTTCAATACCCCAGGTTGAAGCCTAATCGGCTCGAACGTCACGGTGCCGTGATCCCGTGAAAATTAGCAAACCATAGAATCGCGCGCGGGGAGCCCCCTTTCGCGTATCAGAGGCGCATTAAGAGCACCCTCTCGTCGCGCGAGGGGACGCACTTGTGTTGATCCACGCAGCTGGAGTGACACACAAATAAAGTATTAATTCTCCATTCGCGTCGTAATAGAGGCGGGCGTCGCATTCACGAGGAGCGGTTTGATTGAGGAGGATAACTGAAAAATTCAGTGGCCATCTTCTGTTCGGATGAACGTGAATGAATTTGGAAATTTGATGTCCAGGGTCCTGAGAGAAGGCGTGTGTTAAGCTTCATAACTCAGAGCTGAAGATATCCATTTCTTTGTGAATAAAAATCCAGATTACCAAGCAGAGCCTCTTCTCTCCAACTTAGGGGTGTGTCCTACTTGTTCTCTGAGAATTTCTTGGTAACTGACATCGAGCTCACTAACTAGTAACAGGCTCGTTAATTGCCAAGTTTCTCCTGAAATGAAGTAATTAATTAACTTAAAGTACACGTTACACTCTCAATATAGAAATTATAATAGCAACCATCCCTACAAATTATATAACAGCAGAAGCTTGAACGCAACAGTTTGAAGTTGCAGACCCAAGAATCGAATTAATTGTGTTACACCCAAAGGCAGGAGCTTGGGGGTTCCATTACACCGCAGTGCTGCGTTCTGGGGGGGGGGGGGTGCAAAAGAGAGCATCCATCCACCCTTCTGCCCCCTTGAGCTCAGACCCTCAGCCGGGGTGAAAATTGGGGCACGCAAATACCTGGGCAGCTGCGTGCTACGGGGTGTTTTCTGAAGTTCCAGAGAAACTCGTCCACCCCTGTGCACCCCGTCGGATCAGTTTTATCCTTGTAGCTCCCCCGAATATGCTCTGGCCGATTGTCGGGGGAGACAATGTAACACTTGATTCGATTGTCGTTAGCGGACGATTACAGATAAAATAGGTTCAAGGAAATTTAGTGTGGGGCACGAAAGCTTGCTTTCTGGCTTGGCTGAGATTCAATTGGGAGTCTCGAATATCTTGGATTAAAATATTGAACATTATAGAATAAACTGTTAAATTGAAAAGTAATCGTAGTGTAATTACCTAAAGGGTCAGTCAGGAGGCCGAAAAAGGTGTGATTTTTGAGAATTTTGTTCTCAGAAACTATGAAACTTTTATTGAAGAAACTTTTTTTTTGTTCGTAGTACATTTAGTCTCTGAATTTTGGCGTTATAAAATATTTATTAATGGCAAAGTTATTTACAATCTCCCAGATGTCCTGTTCGAAAAAGGGGTTTGCGGTGACTGAAACTATCTAAAATCGCAAATTCAAAAAAAAAAAAAAAAAAAAATAGTTAATATATTAAATTATCTAGTCCTTGAACGAAGGGTTTTTTTAAATATTCATTTAGGACAAAGTGGCAAATGTTCAAACTAAAAATGTCGATTTCAATCCCACTTAATTTTCGTTAATAAAAAAAAAATAAGGAACAGAAACAAAAACCCTTCGTTCAAGGACTAGATTTAATATATTAACTAATTTTTTTTGAATTTTCCATTTTAGATAATCGACTTCCGAGTAATCGTGGTCACAGCAAACCCCTCTTTCGAACGACATCTAGGAGATTGTAAATAACTTTGATATTAATCAACATTTTTCAACGCTAAAATTTAGAGACACATCTAAATGTACTACCTTCCAAACAAAAGTTTTTTTTTCAATAAAAGTTTCATAGTTCCTGAGAAAAAAATTTCCAAATATCACACCCTTTACGGCCCCCTCACCGACAATGAGCGTAACCCCTTAAAAGCCTTTCATTAAATTGTGGTAACAGAAACTCTGATAATTCTAATTTAATATCCTAGAATCTCTCTTCTATTGTTTAGATTTTAGGAATCTAAGGGCCTGTGTAGAGGCTGAATAATGAATTACATTTTCATCTGCAGAGTACAATTTCTGCACCGAATTCCTGTGCAATTAAAAATCAGGGTATTGGTCCACTTGCAGAGCAGTATAAAGATTGAAGAGTGTTGAGAATGAGTCGACGCTACCGTTCCTAGGAGAGTGGATAGATGGGCCACAGAGGCAGATAAGGATCTAAAATCCGCGGTGAAATCCAGCGTGAAGATCGGAGGCGCGTCTCGATGAAATCCTATTACTTCATACTTTACAAGGGGCATTGTTCAGCTGTAATGCGACATCGGAGCTTCGTTCATCCAGTAGAGAATCTAGAAAGGGCAGAGATACATCTGTGAATTTTAGCTACGCTATAACTGACTCTGCATTCCCTGCAAAATTAGTTTCCTCTTAAGGGAGTAGTCTAGTGTAATTCCTCATCTTCATGAATTTATAAAAAAAAAAAGCTAGAAGTTTATACTATCTGGCGTTTTACGTGCATATTAAGACATACTTGAAGTAACACTCAGAATTTTTTTGAGGTCTTTCATCGCATATGTACATAGATACAGTCGATGGTGCAAGCCTCTGTAAAAAAATTCTCCGAGAGGTTGATACGAGAATTGTTTTAGTCATCCGAAATGGAAGAACAGAGGCTTATTTTATTTATTATGGTTGTCTCTATGGTTGCAATCACGGGGCCTCCTAAAAATAAAAAATTGCAGAATGGCAAGATTATTAGTAAAGCTGTTCAATTTTCACTAAAAATTTGACTGTTTTCCTTCGGCAATATTAATCTTTTACAAGACTAATATTTCGAATTTCAAAAAGTCGCTGTGCAGAAATATTTGTCTTGTCACAAACTACGAGATAAAGCAAAAAAAAATCAGTTTTTTACTATTTACACTAGAGTAGGGTTGGGACTATTCGAATAATTTAATATTCGAATATTTAAGTATTCGAATACTACTCGAATATTTCAGTATTCGAATACTACTCGAATATTTCAGTATTCGAATAATATTCGAATAGTATGATGTGAATTATAATTCAAGGTATTAGCTTACAAGATTTCGACCCTGACAAACCAACGAACTCACAACTGAAATTAAATAAAAGCTTGTAAAAAAATGACCATAAAGTACTTGATTTATAATTCACACCATACTGTTTGAAAACATCAGTATTGAATACAGAGTACCCCTTTAACAATCTAATGTACCTATTCACTCTGATTTGAATATCGGAATTCTGTTCAATATATGTACCTACAGAATGCAATGAAATTCCTCAGAAAAGAAGAAGTTTGATATGCATTCCCCTGCAAAGTAGCACAGTCATTCTGCTCAACTGCTGACAGTAATATCCCTGAAACTTTCAGTACTAGTAGAAGAGAGAGTGCTGCCACTTTGCAGAGTGAATACAGTAATCCTGAATTTTCTATTAAAAATCAATCCAAAGATCGGAGGCCTAATCCATATACAAGCGGTAACAATTGCATTCGAATAGGACAGTGTCTTTCAGCGTTATCCATGAGACACGGCGCGTACTCGTGCACTCTCGTGTAATATTGATTCGCCAGAGACGAGGTCGCAGGTGAGACTTCCCACGATCGTTGGACGTCACTGAGGCAAACGCCAGGGATTTGTCTGCTGTCTTAGAGGCATCACATATTCCTACAAACAAGGAAGTGCAATGAACGCTCCGTAATATCTCACTGAAGAAAGCAATCCTACGCTTCACATGCTTTCAGCATTACTTTATACAGAATTCATACATTTGTAACGAGCTGCGTTGAAGCACGTTGCATCTATCGTTTCCTTTGAATATAGAAAAAAATTACACACCAGGAAACAGAACTAGTAGGGAGTAACTCTGTTCGACACTGAATAATTTCATGGATTACGCTTTTAACAGTTCGCGCTGACAAATTTATAAACTGGAAGCAACGTTGTGCTTTGTGCGAAAGAAATCGATCGAAGGTAACAGTCCCTTTGAACGCATTGCGTGCAGTTTAACAATTCTGTAACTCGCTTTGGATGTTCTTTAAGAATCCCTTGAATCGTCATTCAGTCGGAGAAATAGTCGATTTCAAGATGGAACAAGAGCATGCGGATGCAGGAGTGCTTGCGAAGCAGGAAGCGTGTTGGTCGATGCAAACTGCGACGCAGTAGTTTAGTCTTCTTTTATTACATGCTTCCGTATGCACAGTTACATTACAAAATCGTATCGCACAGTGATTTACATCCCTGGATCTGGATCCACACGACTCCGGGACAAGGCTTCTGAGGCAGCCGTGCGCTATTTAATCCCCGCGATCCCCCAGAATCTGCTTCGAGCACAGAGGCAGAGCGGTTCGGAGAGACGCAAGTGCACGTTTAACATAAATCGGCTTGCATCAGAAGTATCGTCCTCGTTCAGGGTGAACATTGACTCTCGCCCGCCTCTGGTCCCCCCACTGTGACCGCGTACAATCATGTCAGGTGTAAATATAAAAACGAGAGTTTCTAGGCATCCGATCGAGGCAGAGATCCTGGTCTAGTGGCTGTTCGCTCGCACTTAAGTCAGCGGTTCCAGGCGGCAAATACTCTCAACATTACTAACACGCTTTTACCCCTCTCTCTCTACAACAAAACAAGTAATAAATATAGCTCACGCTCTTCGCGACAGATAATTTACTAAAACAGGACTGTTCAACAATTGAGCAAGCCTACGACGACCGCACCGAAACGCTCGCTTGACGCTGGGCTAGGAAACACTCAGCAGGGAAGAGCGTGGCCAAAGATGCGAGGAACCACTGACTGAAATACAGCTCAGGGTGCGACCAAGGGGCGGGCGAGGTCGCTGTTGAATCGTTAGCGCAATAAAAAAAAAAAAAAAGAAACAATCAGCCTTTCCTCGTTAGAAAATCTTCCCTCTGTGGAAACACATATGGCATTTCGCTCGGTATGCTTCTCTCGCCTTACTTTTACGGGTACAACATAGACACATGTGTTTAGGACAGTCCAAAGGTGGCTCGCTGCGGCAGCCCCGGATTTCTAGCTGCTCGTGTTCCACTTGAAAATATACAAAAGACCACCGGAGGTGACGTGCCACCTTTGGAGTGTCCCACGCGACGCACCCTCTCCTCTTTCGTTTTTACATGGATAACTAGCGCCGCGAACGTTGGCAGGCTCCCCCGGTAGAGTCCAGGCGCGCCTGGCTTCGATCTTTTTACAATAAATTCCGCGGTGGAAGCCTGCGAGAGCGCGTGTGGGCAGAAAGAGGGCTCGCCTTTCCTCGATCTTCTACCCACATCTCCTTGTACAATTATCTTACAGCGAGTCGCTTTTGTTTCTGCTCGTTCGCGGAGGGATCGGCCGACTCTCGCTTTCTCGTAGAAAAGTGGAAACACGCCGAGTCACATGCACACGTTTACTTTCCGACAGTGGCGAAACTCGAGTATCAAAAAACGCTACGTGTTCTGTGCCAATATTTTGGCCAATCAAAGCATTGCTGCCGCCTTTGGACGTTGATCTTTGGACAAAATTTTGCTCCCACTTCTAAGATCTCGCTTCTCCGCCAATTCCGACTATAATCAAACAGTTGTAGAACCCGCGTAAAGCTGTCGCGTTAATTGAAAGCCTGTTGCATTTGTCTATTCGCAATGCATGTCAGTGAATTATGATCGTCGCGCGAATGCATGCTCCGTCCAGATCGATCGCGGAGCAAACAATCTCAACGTGAGCTACGCCCTTAATACAAGGTCTCCTACGTCTATGCTAAACGCATCACTTTTGTGTACATAAATGCATACATACGAAACATTTAACAGTTACAATAAATCTACGAATAGAAAATCCTAATAAACAAAAGCCACCGGGTTTATACGAAGTTTACGAGGAGAGCGGTTCGATTAAATTTAGAAATATAATTCCACGTTCTATCTGTGCCGATGAACGTCTAACAGCGCAATCGCACGATTCTGGAACATAGTTTCGGGCTGAAACTCTCTCGTCCAATTCGTATAAACCCAATGTTCCCTTCGATTAGAGAACTTTGGTCGGATTAAAATGAATTTTCAAGCGACAAGCTTCGAAAGAGTCAATATCCACAGAGCGCGGATTAGGAACACAATAATTTATTTGTACGAACAGAAGAACCGAACGCAAGAACGAGAATCAGTGTTATTTTCTTTTTTACCGCAGCATGAAGATATCCATCGAAACGATAATGTGTCGAACAACTACCACTATTCTCCCCCCGTTAGTCAAGTTCGTTTAAGAAATCGAGGAGGTTCAATGATTCGATTGCAAAAATTTGGCACGATATGCTGTGTAAAAATATCATCGTACTGCTCTCTGTTACTTCGCTTATTCATTACGCGCTTTGTTCTTGCTTTCTCGTACTGTATATAATCTTAAACGTACAGAGATATTAGATCGATTAATGCATAAAATACTCTTCATTGGTATAAACGCGCTGTTGTCTTTAACGATCACTAATTACGTTTTTTCTCCCTTCTTTTTTCCAAACCCTTTCGAATCTTCAACGAAGCCGGGAGATCGCGGATGTTCCTCCAATTCTGCATTGATCGCTGTGCAATTTAGAGGGACACTGGATTTCGATAACATCGATAAATAATTCGGAAAATTTAGCTACTCTCTGGGTGCTCAAGTACGACTGCAAAATAGCTGTTTCTTTTACAAAATAGGTGCCATTTCTGCGCATCCAAAGGTGCACAGTAACTAATGTAGAATTTTTACACGATCGACGGAGACGAAGAAGACTCGACAGAATTTTCTACAGAAAAATCGATTCTCCCTGAGTGGTGACGAGCTAATCCTGAAGATTCGGTGCCCTCGTGATCTACCACTATCGTCTTATCAAAGTTATCTCTATCATACGCAACGTACGCCTAGAAGTTCCTCGGATCGGCTTAAAAAGTTTCGTCTGAAATTCACATTTCCTCATGCAATCGCTCGCGCGCCCCATCTCAAATCGTCTTTCCTTGAAAGAGCGTTTAAAATAAAGAACACAATACGGCTAAAACAGCTTCGTTTCTCCTCCAACGAAATGAGACATTAGTACCATTTAAATAATCTAATACTAGTCGAAAGGCAGTGAAATTAGACTGAAAATTAATTCGTTACAATTAGCTCGGCAACGTCGTTGCACATTCTGACTTTAAAAATACTTTTCACAATTCTTCTTCGGCGGAAAGACGGATTCCCGATGTCCCCTCCCAGGCCAGTGCTACTTTTACTCACTGGCCTCCAATGGAAACTTCTACCCACTCTAGTAGTACAAGAACAGAGTGAAAAAAAGAGTAAAACTTATTCCTCCGCGTTGCAAATATCCTCCCGTTTAAAACGTCGCTTATTACCAACATCTCTGACACAGTTGCCCCGAATTTTAGTTCTCCCTTCTCGTCGTACAAATAGCCCTAGGTTTCTTGAGCGAATGTCCTATCCTTAACTCTCAAACATGCACTCGCCTAACAAACTGCTCTTTTGATTATGCGTCTAGCATACGGTTACAACGATCGACAAAGGTTTCAAGTAAAGTGTGTGTGTTGGGTGGTGCCATCGAGAAAGACAAGGTACTTAGCAACGAAAAATCAACCCGCTGTACACCACAGGGCGTGTAAAAAGCAGCAGCTGCCGCGAATGAACTTGTAAAACTAAGGATTACCTCGGCTGAACAGTTCGGGGTCAGTTTCCCAGATTCACTCGTGAAATCATTTGCCATTCTCGCGCCCCGTGCATCACGCGGTCCTCAAAGATCCTTGAGAACACAACTCTAAAATGTGAAGACTCCGAGCCGGTCGGCGCCTCGACGTCCAACCGGCTCTGTGAATTGGGAGTTGAAACGATCTTGCGTTCACTGTGGAGAGCTTTTGGGGCGGACCTGTCACGCAGAGACCTTTTATTGGTGGAAGGCAGTGCTCGTGTTGTACATCTAAGTAGTATGCTTTATGTATAAGATTAGAATATACATAGTCTTGCTGCGGGACAGATCCAGCCCTTCTTCCGCGATCTACGAAAAATACACAACCCTTCGACGGGACCCCCAACGAATGAACAGCTCGTGAAACGTGAGACGCTTGGAAATGATGCCTCTGTAAAAAAAAGAAAGAAATGACGGGCGAGACGCTTTGTCGTACCACCGGACTTACACACGCCTGATCACCTCTCGTTAAAATGTACACCTACTCGTAATATTATTGCTATTCGGTCGCGATAAGATTAACTTACAGTCTAAGATTTGTACATCTGCGTTTCTTTTCATCATGATGTTGACGATGGAGAGATTGTCTCAGACGTGCCCGACATGACGTGCGACCATGGAGGAATTCAAAAGGGGGGAATTAATTTGAAAAGTGCTCCAGGCCTCTTTGTGCTACTGTGTTCGCGATTCTTTCGTGTTCCGAGCGACTGAAGCTGCTCGGTGAATATCTGAATTGGCAATGATGGTTCTTAGCTTCTGTGTTCTCGGTAGGTAATGTTGAGTTTTCGAAGTTGCAAACTGATCGGAGTGTGACGGGGCAGAGAATTTGGCGGTGGAGCACGATTCAATGTCGAAGATGAGGCGATGAATTCCCTGTTCTAGCACGTCACGGTTACCTATCAACCATCATCACTACTACGCCTATCAACTGGTGCAGCACGCTTCTGTGCGCACGCTGTGTCCATCTATCTTCAGCTGGGTTTCCCAGGCGGCCCGTGGCTCGGTGGAGAGGGTCCGTGTGAATGGAGGTTGTGAACGTTACCTACTTGGTTGCTCGCGAGACTGGACATTGTGGGTTGGTACATCGAGGGCATGTAACTGCTCGATGACTGTGGCACTGACCTGAAAGCGCGACAGACTCCATGTAAATCTAATCGCGCGGTTTAACTATAGCGTGTAAAACTATAGGAGAGAGTGATATTGAAAGAAATTAAAAGCGGCTAAAAAAAAAAAAAAAAAAAAAAGCATTGAAAAGTGAAACATCAGTTTCTTCTTTATTTAATCTAAGAATCCCAATTTTTTTTATGTTGACGACTCATCATTTACAATGTGTAAATCTGGCGCCGACTTAAAAAAATTGAGAGCACTAAGTGGCGGACAAAAGTTTACAACATTTAAAATCGTATAACTTTTATAAAATTAATCCAAAAGAGTTGAGTTTTTTTGAGAAGCTACAAGTATTAATTTGCTAAGTTTCGTTGTTTTGAAAAAAATGCACTTGGTCGGAATAGTAAACGAAAATAGTAAATGTCATTTTTTAAACTTTTTCTTGTGAGCCTGTAGTGAAAATTCAAAAAAAAAACGTTTGTAGAGTTAAGTATGTTATATACGTGTCTAAAATTTCATCAAAATCGGTTAACGTCGCTCTGAGCTATGATCGCTTAAGCATCGCAGAATAAAGTCGAAAATCGCGAAATTCACGGAAATCAGCGATTTTCGACCTTATTCTGCGATCTTTAAACGTGTGTAGCTCAGAGCAAAAAAACTCATATCGTTTGGACCAATTCTAAAAAAGTTATGCGATTTTAAGAGTTGTAAACTTTCTTTCGTCCGTCACTGTATTAAATAAGGAAGACTTCTGATTTTTTAGTGCATTTTTATTTTTTTTGAGGTCGGGTTTAATTTTCGATTTTTTACTTTTTTTTTTAGTTATTTAAATTGTACAACTACGTTTATTTTAAAAAATATGGGCAGGTTTACGAAAGGAGCTGCTCTTAAAAAATAGAACAGTTTGCTAGAAACGGAAGATTTCAATAATAATGAAACAATTTCTTATTTTTGGTGTAACTTTTGGTGTAACTGATTTTGATCATTCTTTTTTCATAACGTAAGTTGGTTGAAGCTGTACTGAATGCAATAAGTTTCACGGAAATCGGTTCAGTAGCTTCGAAGAAATTTGCGGTCAAACATAATACGTACAAACACATCGAACTGAAAATCTTCTTCTTTTTGAATTCGGTTAAAAAGAGAAATGCAGGGAAAGTGTATCGGTAATTTACCTTGGTACTCCACGCAGAGGATCTGGTGTGACGGAGGAGTTCCTCACCACACCTGCGTTGCTGGCAGGCGCGGGGGACACTATGTTACTTGGTTGGCCTTGGTGGTACGCACTCCCAGCAGGGCTGTGTCTGTTCGCAAGCATAGAAATAGAGATTAAACGATGCAGGTACATAGCTGTCGGTGCAATCGAACCTCGATAACTCGAAAAACTTTAAAGACGAAAATTTTCTTCATTCCCTTCCGCTTCGCTGTAAACACGACACGAAATAAACTTACTTAACTCGAAATAAAACTTTCTTAACTCCAACTATATTTTGCATGTTAAATTATGTATTTCACCTCTAGAACTCTAATTTAAAAGAACTCCGACATCTCGAACTCAAATTTAGAAGAACTCCGACCTCTACAAGTCGAAGTTTACTTCTGCATATGTATTACGAAATTTCGTAGAAAAATTTGAAAATATCGAAGAAAATGTTTTCTCTGCATTATTCGCGATTAAAAATGCTATTGATTTACAATACATTAACCACTTCGGTACGAGCGTCGCCTATAGTCGACGGCCAGAGGTGACCCCACACAGCCGAGCGTCAACATTTAGAAATATCGTAATAAAAACATGCGATCTCTTGATTTACATTACATGCCGCCTGTAATGTAAAACAAGCTTTCAGTGTTTCAAATCTTATCTCGTCACAGATCTGTCGATGAACGAGGCAGTGTGCGGACGGTGAGTGCCGGCTGTGGGCAACGTTTCGTGGCCGATAGGCGCCGTACCGAAGTGGTTAAAAGACTAGCACAAAGACAAATCACAATTTTTTTTAATATGTAATAAAGAGTAATATTTCGAGCATAAAATGTGTCTTATAATTATTTTAAGTTGCACTTATATGTGATTATATGTATACAATAAACAAATGATCTTTAAAACTGTAATCCGTCTTGCTTTACAACTTCACAAGTCTACAAATGAACAATCGCCCAAAGCCTCTATAAATCTAATTTTCGTTTGTTGTTCTCTCATGCTCAAAAATTCAATAAGCCGAAGCTTCTATAATTCGAAGATTTTTCCCTTCCCTTGAGATTCGAGTTATCAAGGTTCGACTGTACTTGGAAGGCAGAACAGTTTACCTGATCGTTGGACTGGGCTGCGGTGCAACCAGAGACGTCCTATGCTGATACTGCGAAAGAGACGCCGCAGCTGGCGGAGAAGGGTCCGGAGGTAAACCATTCTCCAAAGTTGTCGAATGATTACTGGAACTGGAGTGGGGCATGTACGTGTTGTTCACCCTGGACTCGCGGTTCACTCTTGGGACTGGAGCCGCAGCTCCTGGCGGGACGTCTGGGTGTGGAACGTTGGGGTGAGCCGGATTGACAGACGGGTGGATGTTGTTTGCTGCAATTTTTCAATAACGTACATCGAACCATACTCGCTTCAAAACTAGGGCTAAGACTATTTGTCGAATTTTTCGGTATTCGAATACTTCATTTGCTGAATTATTTCGCGAATATAATTTGAATATCCAACTATCCAAATACTATTCGAATATTTCAGTATTCGAATGCTATTCGAAAATTCGAATAGTATGGTGTAAATTATAAATCAAGTTCTTCAGGTTCATTTTTTTACAAGTTTTTATTTAGTGTCAGTTGTGAGTTCGTTAATTTGTCAGGGTGAAATCTTGTAAGCTACTAACTTGATTTATAATTCACACCATACTATTCGAATACATCAGTATTCGAACAGTTTCCGAGTACTTAAATATTCGAATATTATTCGAATAGTATTCGATTACTTCAGTATTCGATATTTCGAATCATATTTCATACTTATAATTCAAATACTTAAATATTCGAATAATAACATTCGAATATTCAAATATTCGAATACTCAAATATTCGAAGTTCATCCGTAGCATTCGAATACTTGTAAAACATTCGAATATTAAATTATTCGAATAGTCCCAACCCTATTCGAAACTGGAATAGAAGAGTACACTTACTTGGGTGCGCACTGGGCTGACTGGTCAGCGGAATAGCGAGTCTAGCATTCACAGCCAACAAATGATCCCTCCTTTGCAAAAGACTATTTACATGTTCCTCTAACCTAAGGTTCTCCGCTCTTAACTGATGAAGACACGACAGCAGGGAAGCGACTGTAAAGAGGATTCCACGTTGCGATTAATCTCCTCCTCCGAACAAACACAAACGTTTACTAAACCTAACGAGCCAGGAAGCAATGTGTTTCGCACGATGCGAAAGGAGTTCATGCAAACAGACCGAAGGACAGAAGAGATAATCCCCAGTTTCACCGAGCCCATGCGACTGAAAGCATGTTTTTCCTTGCCGTACACTCACTGTCAAAATGCTGGGCCTGCTCCATCAGGAACTGACTCCCTTGCTCCCACTGCCTTTCCAAAAGTTGATCCAGCGTCTGTGGTATCGCCCCGCCTCCCAGCGCTCCAGTATTAGCCGCGCTAGCAGCAGCACTGGCGCTGGCATTAGCATTGATGTTCGCGTTGCTGGTAGCGTTGAACACCGAAGAGAACGACGTGGGTGGTACGCCTATTTGATTCGATCGTATCTGCTTGTAAAACAATAGACGATGATTGAAACAGGGGAAACTTCGGGCAGTTGTTCTTCTATTCTCAGTAAGCGGCATTTTAGTTACACATACAGACGCGATCACTCGACTGTGCAGTTGCGGACCGACTAAGTTCGTTGTAGAGTTACTCGCTTCTGTGAAAATAGAATGCGCCTCCAATTCTTGTGAGAGGGTGTCGGACATCTTCTGCGCCATTGTCGAGGTTGGGTTCAATTGATTTCCTAGCATATGCGGCGCGCTAACTCCGTTCTGGAACCTATTAGACACTTTGAATTAATATATATTCAGCTAGAAAATCGCGTTACTCTAGTTCAGACACTTACAGCTTGACATCTTTCTCCTCTTTAGTGTTCGTAAGCGTCGGAGTACTGGACGCGGAGGGGGTAGGTGTCGTAGAAGCTGCGCTGGCACTTTTCCTCTTCCGCCTGCCCGGCCCGCTGCTACTCATACTCTCGGAACCAGGACTACTGGGCGGAGACTCTTTGACGGTGGGGCCCATCGCGTTAACGGTGCTGACGCTAATGCTACTGAAGTGACCAGCGCTTAACGTAGGTCCTTGGATAATAGATGGTACAGGCGTCACGGTCACAGCAGGCGGGGGAGTTTGGTGGTTATTTCTTCCCCCTCCTCGTTTGGATGTTGTAACCACCGCGCTGCTGGAAACCGACGTTACGACGGAGGAGGCTGTTGGCGGAGGTTGCTGCGGCTGCTGGTGTTGGTGCTGCTGATGCGGTTGATGCTGCGACTGTGATTGTACTTGTGGCTGAGCTTGTGGCAGTGCTGGTTGACTGTTCGACGACCCACGCTTCGGCTTGCGGGACTTCTCTTGTTTATCTGACGACTGGGAGCTGAGGAAGCAACAACACACATTCACGCGTGTATTCTCACGTCTGTTGTCTGTTACAAAGCAGACTTTATCGAAAATAAAACACAGGTCTGATCGAAGTTTATGTAATTAATTAGGGATCCATGATAACGGTTAGAGGTTATGTGAGATTTCGTGAGATTTTG
This sequence comes from Andrena flavipes, assembly GCA_963971345.1. Classification (NCBI taxonomy): domain Eukaryota; kingdom Metazoa; phylum Arthropoda; class Insecta; order Hymenoptera; family Andrenidae; genus Andrena; species Andrena flavipes. The sequence goes on along the minus strand of OZ020482.1, from coordinate 17,272,212 downwards.
TAGAGAATGCAAAGTAAACGGACCGTTGCTGATTGCCATTTAAATTGTCACGTTACTCCCTTTCTTCGTTCGTTGCCCTTGAGGCCCCTTGAGGTAGAAAAAACAAACATAACCTCAAAGTGTCCCTGAAGCTAGAGAAATCAGAGAGCGCCAAGTGAACCAGCCGTCTGCGAAGTATCGCGGGCCCGAGGATTCCTTAATATTTACGCCGTAGAAAAATAAGATTTTTTCAAACTCCTCGGAATCAACTTCTCCCGTTCACCTGCCCCGATACTGCGAGTACTTTTCAATCGCAACGATGCCCTCCACTATTTTCAACCAGCGCAATCGCATTTTCGCTACGCAACATTTATCACAGTACTCGAAATCTCTAGACTACAAAATTTTTCTATCCCAACGATTTTTACGGTACGCGCGAAGAGGTTAGGTGCACAGTGGCTTGTTTATCCAACGGGTCGGCCATTTTGATGTCTCCTGCCTCGGCGCGCATTTCAAATCGAGCGCGCCAACCGCGCCAGCTTTCAAGCGTATCAGAAAGAATTCGAAACTAGGGCTGGGACTATTTGTCGAATTTTTCGGTATTTGAGTATTCGAATACTTCAGTTGCTCAGTTATTTGGCGAATATAATTCGAATATCCAAGTATCCAAATACTATTTGAATATTTCAGTATTCAAATATTTCAGTATTCAAATATTTCAGTATTCGAATACTATTCGAATATTTCAGTATTCAAATACTATTGGAATACTGATGTATTCACACTCAAATATGAAACTGATGTATTCACACTCAAATATGAAACTGATGTATTCACATTCAAATATGAAACTGAGTATTCGAATACTCAAATATTCAAAGTTTATTCGCAGCATTCGAATGCTTGTAACATATTCGAATTTTAAATTATTCGAATAGTCCCAGCCCTACTCGAAACTAGGGCTGACACTATTCGAATATTTTACAAGTATTTGAATGCTACGAATAACTTTGAATATTTGAGTATTCGAATGTTGTTGTTCGAATACTGATGTATTTGAATAGTATAGTGTGAAGTGGGTCAAAATTCGCTTACCAGACTTCACCCTGACATATGAACCTAAGGAACTTGATTTATAATTCACACCATACTATTCGAATACATTAGTATTCGAATACTTATGTATTCGAAAACTTGGCTAAATAATTGAGCAACCGAAGTATTAGAATATCAGAATACCGAAAAAATCGACAAATTGTCCCAGCGGAACTCGAAACGTTTGTTTAATACTAGATTTTACGCGTCGCACGTATGGCTCTTTTTATTAAACTGTATCACGTGTGCTATACAATTTAAATTGAATTTTCAGAGTTAGCAATACATATTTCTATCGCACTGCTTACCGAGACCTCTTGGCGGGACCTTCCTCCGTCGCGAACCTCTCGGAGCTCGGCATAGCGCTCGTCCTCGGCTCTGCGGTGGCTGCAGTGGTAATGATACTCTGCTGCAGTTGCTGGTACAGCGTCGGAGCGCTGGTCACCACACTCTGCACAGCGCCGGGCAGCGAGGTCGCCGTGAGAGGAACAGACACCACTATGCTGTTGGACGTGGTGGTCGGCGACTGTGTGACGAGCGACGACTGTGGCTGCGTCACCGCCATTATCACAGGCGTGGTGGTTGCCTCCGTGGTGACCGGAGCGCTTGACGACTGAATAGGGCTCTCAACTTTCAACTAAAACATAGAAATACACCATCACTCCTAACTTCCCGCCTGGAACATCGATTATCCGATCGTTACTTCGCGCTTAGAGAATTAAACTACTGATCATCATTCTCCACTTAGAAAATTAAGTACCATCGCGGCTTGAAAGCTCAGAGAACCAGAGACGTGACTCTAAGTGTGCATAGAATTATTCCAGGTCTACTGGCGATTCCCTAGTTGAAAAGGGCGGCTAGATAATCGAGAAAGTTTGCAGCACGTGAAACTATAAGAATTCTTCTTCTCACCTTCTTCGACTTCTCCGGCTCAGTGGTCGTGCTCAAGCTAGTGGCCTCCGTTATGGTGGTCTGCACGTTGTTGCTTGAAACTGCTTGCTGCACAACGGAGCTGACCGCCACCACCACGGAGCCGCTGGCTTCAGAGCTGACCGACTGGTTCGAGTTCTCGTTCCCTATCACCGTCGGCGTCCGTGCCCCCGTCTTTCTCTTTTTACTGTGGCTAGACGCCTTGCTGGATGCCGACGAGTTCGATTTCGTTTGCCCACTGTTTTTGTGGCCCGCGCTCGCGCCCGATCCCGATTTAATCGTCGCCACCGCGGCGGTGGAGGTGCTGCCGTCGTGCCCGAACACACTCTCCGATTGGGTGACGATCGTCTCTACGAAGTTGGAAGTGGTGAATTTACTGGGATTGGTGGTGTTCTCTTTGGGTGTGTTACGGCCGCTGCCGCTTTTGTCGTCAGCGACGCCATTTAGCTCTAGGCTTGGACTAGTATTGGATTTGTTTTTAGAATTGGTAGTGGATTTGGAACTTGAACTCTTTCGTTTACCGCTTGACGAAGACTTTATCGGGGTCTCTGCTTCCTTTTCAGGAGACGAGTCTGACGAGCCGTTGTCGGCAGGTATTGGCTTGTAGGGTGGTATTGTTTTAACGTTACCACCCTTTTTCTGTAGAAAGAACAGGGGGGGAGGCATTGTTAATCAAGTCTTCGGGATGGATTAATGATACTTGCGTCGGTTCAACGGCAGGCTTTTAGGACTGACCAGTTTCGAGTAGTGATGCTGGCAGTATCCGCAGTATTTAACGTTGTCCAGATAGTTGCCAGCCTCCTCGCAGAGCAAGCCGAGAGCCTGAGCGCACGTCACATGAAATTGCTGCCTGCAGCCGGTCTTGTTGCACTGCATGCAGGCCCCCACGTTCGCTCTGCTGCCTCTTCCCTGCTCCTCGCAGATATAACACGACTGAAACAGTCATATGCCCGAGCATTTCAAGCATCCATCGAGAACATTGTACATCTTAACAGACTCCTACACGATCGCCGGTTAATCATTGTCGCCCTTACTTTGCTGAACCTCTCCGATGGTATAAGCTGCAAAATAATCGGCTCCATCGTCGTCACGTTACCAAATCGAACCTCCGGTATGTAGAGAGCGCAAACGACGTGCGCCCATCCAGCCTGATCCGTTCTCTTAAGCGCTCCATCCCGGCTAGGACACAGCTCGCAGCGCTGCCGAGCAAGATCAGAGAACGCATTCATAAAGAATCCACCCTGAGATCCATCGGCGCTCTCCGCCGATAGCTCTAACAACCGACGCATCGGCGTGTAGATATTAAGATAAGCGTAGAAGCTAACCGTAACGTCTAGAATAAGACGAACGGGCGTCGTAAACATCTACACACCGATAATCCCTCCACCTAACTCACCACACGGGCGCTCCGCTCCTGCGACTCGCATTTCCTGCAGTACCAAGGGCCCGTCGGTACCGTAACGATGCCGTAGCAAGCTGCAAAACGATTCGCATATACCACCGTGCCTCGCAGCCGCTCTGGCGTTACAGCGCGCAGAGCCGTCGAGACGCTATAGCAACAACGAACCTTGGTGTACGGCAACGGTGCAGCCCTGGCCATCGCAGTACACCAGCGGGTTCTCAGTCCAGCCCCTCTCGTCAGAACACACGCAGCACCCTCCGAGCATCTCCTTCATGCTGTGCTCCAGGCAGTTCGGAAGACAAGACTAGCATGAGGAGCTAGGCGAGCCTGTGGTGAAGACGTGGCGCGTGGCAGCCCCGCTCCCGCAATTGCATCCTGGCGACGTTCGTCCACGCTCCTCGCTCCCTGACCGCGCTCCACGTTCACTCGTGCACGCGTGTGACGCATTCAACGGGGGGGGCACGGAGTGTCCGCGGGCACGCGTGTCCCTCGCTCCACCGCGGGCAACCGGGGGCACAAACCGTCGGCACCGGGGGCGAACGCGCCTGGCGCCGGTCCACCGTCCGCTATCCCTGGCTGATTCGTCCGCGGCACCTGCTTCTCAACGTTTGTTATTTACAACGGGCGCTCTATTTGTTTCGCTGGTCGGCCATCTTATTTTTTGTTGTCGCGGCAGAGCTGCGCACGCGCAGCCGCGCGCACTGCCGCGAAACCAGGCGAGCGTGTTCGTAAACGCGGCTGCGAAACTAACCCCTAACGTGCCGCTGCGACCGAGCCACTTCGCGCCCTGGTTTTTTTTTCCGGGGGAAATTAGTTGTATGTGTTAGGGCTGGGAGTATTTGAATAATTTAATATTTTGCATGTATTCGAATGCTACGAATAAACTTGGAATATTTGAGTATTCGAATACTATTTGAATATTTAAGTATTCGAATACTATATATTTAAGTATTTGGATACTGAATATTTAAATATTTAAGTATTCGGATACTTCCCACACAGCACAACGTCCCGGGGACGTCGACAGACCGTACCAGGAACGTCCCAGGTACGTCTGCAGACGTCTGTAGACGTCTCAGGGACTTTGCCGGACGTTGTGCTGTGTGGGTTAATATTTAAATATTTAAGTATTCGGATACTTAATATTTAAATATTTAAGTATTCGGATACTGAATATTTAAATATTTTCACGCGTTTATTTTTAGCCATACCCACACAGCACAACGTCCCAGGGACGTCGACAGACCGTCCCAGGAACGTCCCAGGTACGTTTGCAGACGTCCCAGGGACTTTGCCGGACGTTGTGCCCCATACAGCACAACGTCTGGTAAAGTCTTAAAGACGTCTAAAAAGCGTCTTAAAGACATCTCAGAGTCGTCTTGTTACAAATCAAGACGTTCAGACCTAAAATGGACATCTCTAAGACGTCTCTAAGACGAGGTGTGCTGTATGGGGCTGTGTGGGTACGACGGAATTCTTTGCAGGAAGTCATGTGGGCCAGTATTAAAATTATTGGTTCCTTTTTAGTACATTTTAATAAAAGTTTGTTTAAAAAAAATGATACTATAAAGTATTTCATGCTTTTGAGTGGAAATATTGTATTGTCATTAGAACTATATGTACACTCGGCTCAAACGATTGTGGCCGATCGAGTTTCGATTGCATTCGAGCTCACTAGGGCTGGCTTTTTTACATGGTGGGTACTGCCAACGGGAACCTGCTGTGCCCCCACCATATTCACGAAATACTGTAGAATCGTAGCGATGTAAAAAAGCCAGCCCTAGTGAGCTCGAATGCAATCGAAACTCGATCGGCCACAGTCGTTTGAGCCGAGTGTACGTGTGCAAAGTTTCAAGTCGATCGAATATGTTGAAGTTTGTCAAAATTAACTTACAAGATTTCACCCTGACAAACTAACGAACTCACAACTGAAAAGTATTCGAATACTTAAATATTCGAATAGTATTTTGATACTTGCATATTCGAATTGTATTCACCACATAACCCACACAGCACAACGTCCGGCAAAGTCCCTGGGACGGTCTGTCGACGTCCCTGGGACGTTGTGCTGTATAGGAGGTTCAAATGTTGGTTTGAATCGTCGACCGCGAAATGATTTGGCCACCCGATGGGCGTGTGGAGAAGCAACGAGTAATGTTATAGCGAATTCGGTATCTTGCACTGACTCTGTGCTCGTGTCAGAAAATGACTTGGATTGGTTGATTCCTATAGAGCTTCTTCGTTTCTATAAGAACCCAGATAGCACAGAACGTTTTAAAAACGTCCATTTTATGTCCATTTTAGGTCTGAACGTCCACGGCTTGATTTGTGAAAATGGACGTTTTTAAAACGTTTTCTGGACCTTTTCTGGACGTTTTATGGACGTTTTCTGGACGTTTTTAAAACGTCCAGAAAACGTTTTAAAAACGTCCAGAAGTCGTTTTAAAGACGTTTTTTGCAGACGTTTTAAAAACGTCTTTTGCAGACGTTTTCAAAACGTCCAGAATACGCTTTGGTTACCTACAAAACAGGCGTTCAAAAGAGGCTGTGTGCCATGTGATAAATGCGGATAGATTAGGATACATGAGTTCAAGGAAAACCAAGGATTGTAATCGCTGTCTAACCCAAACCATCCACGAAATATGGATAGATCGCACAGGTAAAGCCTAATTAGATCTACATACATATATACATATAAATGTTTATATGAACATTTGTTCAAAGAAACAGTAGAAAACCAAAAACACAGAGGCATTTGGTTAAATGTTTCTAACCGAATGTTTGTAAACGTTTGTTCATACAGTTTTTATACAGCTCTCATAACGTATTTGTACAGTTTTTGTATATTTGTTTCAGTATTTGTGGTCATAGGTATGTAGTTCTAGGTTAGGGTTGGAATAATTTTTAAATTTTAGGTTAACGAATTGGCAAATTTTGATGATTCCAATCAGTATAATTTTGTAAAACGGGCGCTAATGTCGTTGATGACCAATGGATGTTGCATTGCTATTTAGTTGTCCTTGGCAGAAAAGGGAAAAAAGATTTCCATAAATTAAACGTAGCAACGGTTTTAATATGTAACTATCACCCTTATTTTACTATTCCTAATATTGATTACTGTAAAATTTAATGTAATGTTTCCTCGAAATTCTTGTTTAAGGTGCAGCAGAACACAGGGAAATGGCAGAGAATAGAAAAAATACAGAGCTGTCTATTTAAGTGCACATCCATATCTATTTTAAGTGAATATATTCTGTATATTGGACCTTGTACTAACATATTCTTGTATCTATTGTAAGTGCATATATTCTGCATTATTTCTGAATTCAACAAATAAAATAAATTGTTATCGAGTTTAATCTTATTTTGAAAACCTTTTACTTCCTTAAATTTTTATTAAATCCAACCAGTACCGTCAAGCGTCCCAAAAACGTCCTGAAAACGTTTTAAAAACGTCCAGAAAACGTTTTAAAAACGTCCTGAAAACGTCCAGAAAAGGTCCTGAAAACGTTTTAAAAACGTCCAGAAAACGTCCTGAAAACGTTTTAAAAACGTCCTAAAAACGTTCTGGTTTGTGAAAATGGACGTTTCTAGGACCTTTTCTGGACCTTTTCTGGACGTTTTTAGGACGTCCTGAACGTCCGACTTGGACGTTTTTAAAACGTTTTGGTGCTATCTGGGAATCAACCAATCCAAGTCATTTTCTGGCACGAGCATGGAGTTAGTGCAAGATACCGAATTCGTTATTATTCTGCCGATCAGAAAAGTTCTCGACAGAGACAGAAAAACCACATTCCCGTCTAGAACGCGACAAATCCATGGCGAAGAGTATTCGACTCGTTTGAATTTCTCACTTCCATTGTAACAAAAGATCTTCCAGTTTTACACTGATAATTATACTAATGCGAATATAATACTGGTAGCTTATAGCGAATTCAGTAACTTGCATTGACTCTGTACTCGTGCTAGAAAATGACTGGGATTGGTTCATTCTTATATAGCTTCTTCGTTTCTATCAGAATCAACCAATCCAAGTCATTTTCTGGCACGAGCACAGAGTCAATGCAAGATACCGAATTCGCTATGAGAATACCGCCCTTAGAGCGGACTCGCTTCGTGCAGGGATACACTGTTGATTGATAGGAAACCGGCAGGTAAATTGCTACGACCAATCGCGTGTATCAGATCTGTAGAAGCTGCGCAGATCGGTAGGGGTGTAATCAGAGATCGGCTGACTCGGGCTGTCCCTAGACACCAGCGGCTTCACGCACACATTACCACCCCTCCTGTAGGTGTCTAGGGACAGCCAGAATCAACCGATCCCTGGTTGTAATAGCCACTTCTCCGCAGCGTGCTCTGTTGCTACGAGGACTTGAAAAGTATCAGGCTAGCATAACCAGAGTTGGTGGCACGCCACCTAACCTCTATCCTCGTCGCGCGCGCTACCCCTCCGCCCCCCCCCCCCCCTCCCCTCGACAAGGACAGAAATAATCTGGGGAAATCACTAAACAACCAATTTAAATGCCCATTCGGCAATGATCGGCAAGCTTCGGCAATGATCGATAAACTTCGGCAATAATCAGCCAATTGTGGTAAGGTACATTTAGTCGATTTGAATATCCCGCTCGAAATAGACAACCAATTTAAATGCCAAGGTCAAGCAAGGACTTCAAAGGTTCCGCCCGGAGTGACGCCTCTTATTATATCTCCTCTTTGCCTACTCTTTGCTGATTGCCCGTGGTTAGCTTCGCGTTGGCACTACTTGGTTGGCTTGGCGCTGACGTCAGTTCACGCACACATTACCACTACCCCCTGTCGGTGTTTCCCCCCTCCATTGCTAAGCTTCTCACCTTGCTTACACTACAAATTGTGTTACAAAATAAAATCGAAAAATATCCAAATCTTCAGGGGTTAAGTTCACCCCCTTAAGGCTAGAACAGACACGTCCAGTAATTTAGTCGAGTATCGAGTAATGTAGTAATTTACCATCGTTTTACTAAGCTACTTGACTAAATTTAAGTGTCTTTACATGAGAAATTACTAAATTATTTGCTACTCGACTAAACCACTGGACGTGTCTGAACCGGCCTTTAGAGTGAATTTAGGTAGTAAAAAAATTGCGTTGTAATCAGGTGGAAATCCCCTACATAACCACAAAGTTTCAGAATTTTTTGAATTTTCGGGATCTTCCCTTGTGAGTTGCTGGAACAGATGTTTTTTTTTTTAAATCTCTTAAAGTCCAAAACTTTCTCTGAAACATACTTGCAAACGTTGAGTTCTCCAAATCTAAATACACTAATTCAATATCCAGCATAAAATCAATATTACGCGTGTACAAAAATCGCTTAAACTTTAATTTAAGCACGCCCTTCGATAGATGAAGATACCGAGCCATCAATGAACGCACCGCCTTTGCGTAAGATTAGCAGATAGGCCAATCGCAGGTCCCACCACTTCAGCTGGAATCCTAGAAAACTCCCACAAAGTTGGTCTCTGCAGAGTAGTACAGGTCTATCGAACGTACCAGTGATGTAACTTGTGATAGAAGAAGTCCGAACGAACAGATGCACATGTCAGCATGTAAAGCAACCAATCGTGACGCGAGATGAATTGCAAGAGAACGAACTGTGATTTAATCTTATCTAAAGTAACACCTCACTTAACTAAAGCACCATAAAGATCGAAGGGGCCAGCAAAGTACGAATCCGTTTTATTGCACACAGAAGAAGTGCCGATTGGGCTAGCCAAATAAAAAGACAATTTAAAAATGGCATCGTGTACTGATTCGTACAGCATTCTATGGGCAGCAGAAGCTCATTTAGCTGAAATACTATCGTTCTTGCACGAAAACTTCGATAAGGAAGAGGCCATGCTGAAGAGCTTGAGAGATAACAGCTCTCTGAGTAAAGAGGAGGCGGAATCGATGAGGATAGACCATGAGAGGCTTCTCGCCTTGCCTGATAGCTGTAGAAAATTCCTCCAAGAGGATAATAGGGGTGAATCTGATGATAGTCAGCAAGAGTACAAAGTTTGATAACATGAACAGAGTTTCCGCGGCGTTTAGCAAGAACCCGCCTGCGACGAGATTAATGAAACAGTATTTGTCGGAGATCGGCGAGGAAGTTGACTTGTACGCAAGGTTTCCCGGTTCTAAAGCTGCTGCAGAGTTCTACGCGGTCGCGGTCGATAGGAATTATCGCAGGATGGGTCTGTCAAGGAGATTGATGGCTGAAGGAACACCGTGTGTGAAGAATACTCTTAAGGATGTCGGATTCATATTTGGGGTGTACACTTCTGTGTACTCTAAGGGTACGTTTATATTGGAGCTGCGACAAACGATCAGAGCGACGATAAGAGCGAGATGACTATATAAATGACTAACGATAAAAGTGTTGAGAAACAAATATTTCTCTTTCTTCGCTATTATCGCAGCTCCAACATAAACGTACCCAAACGATAAAAGCGTCGAGAAACAAATATTTTTCTTTCTTCGCTATTATCGCAGCTCCAACATAAACGTACCCTAAAAAGCAGCTGAGAAGCATGGCTTGAAAAGTGTCATGGATGTGGACCTGTTGAAGTATAAATACACCGAAGGTCGAGTTATTTTTGAAGACACTCCTCCGCATAATATTGTTTCTGTCATGACCTTGCAAATTTAGCACGGTTTCACGCAATCAACTGAGGCGATTCCATTGGGGAGAAAAGTGCTCGGCATTAAGAGAATATTTTTGTATAAAATACACACAGTTTAAACTAACTTTTGTGTCTCGTTTTGTTTACTTCTCTGAGACTACTCATAATTTAATTATTATACAGTATTTATATGATAACACAGAGGTGTATATCGACTCTGTGAGAGTTCAAACCTGTAACAGATCAACTCTACGGGAGATCAACGCTTGAGAGTTCAACTCTGTGCGAGATCAACTCTGTGTGAGATCAACTCTGTGCGAGATCAACTCTATGAGAATTCAACTCTGTGAGAACTTAACTCCACGAGAGATCAACTCCACGAGAGATCAACTCCACGAAAGATTGACTCTACGAGCGATCAACTCTACGAGAGATCAACTTTACGAGAGATCAACGCTTCAGAGTTCAATTCTATGCGAGATCAACTCTATGAGAATTCAACTCTGTGCGAGCTTAACTCCACGAGAGATCGACTCCACGAGAGATCAACTCTGTGAGCGCTCAACTCTGGAAGAGATCAACTCTACGAGAATTCAACTCTGTGCGGGACCAACTCTATGAAAGATAAATAATTTTTGCATCAAAATCCTACAAATGTGATGCATCAGTACTCCACGAAGGTACCTACCACCACTCTCCCAGAGTATATTGCATCATCTCTGAGTCATAGGAGATGCATTGGACGTTCCCCGATGCAGTGTCTGTATCAGTGCTGTACGGAGCAACTTGACAGAGATAGAAACTGGACAGTTGCCTGAATCGCCCAGCCAATGATCAGTTACTCTTCCTAGGGACCATTTATCGTCTAGCACTCCGTTAGACTGCGATAATAGTACCTCCTCCTCCAGCGATATTACTATGGGAAGCACCTGCGGCCCGACATTAAAAGTCCCGAGGATCGAATGGGTTTTGTTTCGCGATAGAGCGAGATAAAAGGGAGCTCAAGTTCCAATCAATTTGATCGTTCCTCGGCGCATAGTCGTGGCTTGGGGAGCTAAGAAACCAGTCGATTCTTCCCTGCAAAACATAGACGATTGTAAGTAACGCTCTCAACGATCAGCAAGCAAGCCTCGATTTTTCTTTCGCTGCGCGAACCGTGACTCCGTCGTCTGCTGGTTTGACAGCTGTAACGTGTTATCTCTGCATACGTTGCCTCCGGAATCCGTGACTCAGTTCCCGGTAATCGATTTAAAAAACCTGATTCCGCGACCACGCGACAGTGCTATCAGTTCTTGGGAGACTTGCGCGATCCGCTGAGGAACTGTGTGGGATTTACGCCTGCGGCTTTTGCTTCTATGATGTCAATTCTGACTAATTCAGTCGGCCCGTTCACTGGACTATAATACGAAACGCGGTGTGCTCCATTGCATTTAAGAAGATCTCCGTCTTTTAAATCCTAATCTTCATTCTCCGAAGCAAAAATTGGAAACCTTGAGAAAGGCCACTTCGCTTTCAAAGTCTACAGCCGCCTTTTGTCAAAATCAGTTAATTTGATCTAAAATTATCTTATTCAAGTTAAACAAAACATCTGAGGAACGGAGCTTCGTATATGAATCAGAGAATTTTTGTTAAAATCGGCCTCAAACTAACCCCGCAGTCAGCGAGTGCTAATGACGCAAAGCTGAATGAATCTAGGCGCCTCGTTGGAATGAGATTAGCGGTCATGGACCTAACAACCTTCCTCGCTCCGTTGTGAGACACCTAAATTTATCTGCGCTGCATTTCCACGTTCCCTCTCGCCGCCGCGGCCTTGTAGACTGAGAGTCACGTGGCGCGCCGACTGACTCGTGCTTACCACAACGCGGATCGTGTTTCTTATTTACCGCTCACATTATTCAAACCGCGTGCGTGCTATCTTAGACGACGATTGTTGGTCGAGCACAATAGGGAGCATTCGACTCCGAAGAATGCAGCCGGTATCCTTTTCCTTAGCCTCCTGTAAATCAAAGCCGTTTTAGCACCTTGTAACACAGACGAGAACGCAAACAGAATACACGAGAAATACCATTGATTCTTGGTAGCTCCGGGCTTAGAATCTTGCTCCTCTTAATTCCGCTCGAATCTTGGAGAATGTGGAGCCACCTAAAAATGGTGAATCTGTTTTGACGAAAGATGCCGAATAAAGATAAATAGATTTGGGGGCAAAGTCGCGACGTTCCTCGTAAATTTCGTAAATCTTACTTCCGTAAATTGTACACTGATTACTCTCAGCTGATAGCACCAACACGTGCGAGTTAATCGCTCAAGCTGGCATGATGTTATACTCCGAGCTCGCTCGCTGATAGTCAGTATAACGTGATCCGCCAGCAGCCGAAGATCCCTCTTCAACAATGAGGTACGCAGCAATCCAGGCACCTGAGAATATCAACTTTTCAATTCGTATTTATACAAATCACAAGTTATTAAGTTCGCGAGCCTGAGAGAATATCGACGAACCTAAGCACAAAAGGACAAAGACAGTCTACGTAGCTAAAAGACCCCTTCGAAGGGATACGAGAGGTTTCTGATGTCGAATCGAATAATTCTGTTTTATAGGCCCAGAAAGAGAATGCCATCTTATCGGCCCTGGGGCTCCACAGAGGACGGGGCCATAGAGTTCGAGTCTCTGACAGAGGACACTCTGGAAGGTGCCCTGAACGTGATGAGGAAGAGCTTCTTCGTCGACGAGAATGTGTGCAAAGGTGTAGCTTTGACCTCTGAAGCGGGTGCTGCTTCGGAGCTTGAGGAGCTGTGCTTGGACGCCGCCAAGGACGGCGTCAGCGTCGTGGCCATCGACGTGGCTAGCGGCGAGGTCGTTGGAGCGGCTTTCAACAAAATTCAGGTGAGGCTCATCATCCGTCTAATAAAGCTAGAAACGAAAGAGACAATTAGACCCGAATCGAGCTGAAAACTGACTTACGATCGTTCAGGTGTTGAAGAGCCCAGCGCAGAAAGGTGTCTTCGAGGAGTTCAGCGAGCGCTGCAAGTGCAAGTCGTCGAGAGCTCTGGTGGACTTCATGGTGAACGTGGACTCCAGGATAAACCTGTTCAAGCATTACAACACAGACTGCGTGTTTGAGGTGATGTTCTTGGCCACCTTGCCTGACAACCAGAAGCGGAGGATAGGAGAGCTGCTGGTATCCTCGTCCATAGAGCTAGCGAAGGAGTTGAAACGAGGGAAAGCAGTAAAGACGCCAGTCGCGATTAACGGCGACGATGCGATACAGAATCTGGCTGCCGTGCCCAACCTGGTCTCCGCGATCATGACCTCCAACTACTCGCAGAAGATCGCAGCGAAGTGTGGTTTCGAAAACCTGTTCCGAGTCAGCTACAATGAGTTCTACTTTGCGGGAAAGTCCTTCAGCGAGAGGATAGGAGAGGAGCACCCGAACTGTCTTCTGGTAGCCAAGAGGCTGACTTAATTAACGAGACCCCGTGTGTCGAATTTCTAATTTCTTAACAAAAAAAAAGTCCTTAAGTATACTTAGGAAAAGTTGATCACAAGGTGTCGCGTTATGTGCCGAAATGTAATGGAAGTTTTTAATTGTACAAGGTCGTGCAGACTTCTGTTATCACGTCAGTTGTGCCAGTTCGGGCGAATGAAATCGGAGTTTGGAAGAGGCGATAAGGAAAACGTCTGGAACGTTTACGGAGAGAGTTGGAGACAGCACGTTTTTTGTAACTTGAAATATACTCGTGCTTCCTCAGAAGCGTTAATTAAGTATTGAAGGCAAGAATAAATAGACTATTTTTTAAGCTGTTCCTTTCCTTCCTACCACTCTGCTCTCGTTCGAAAGTTCCTTAATCGCGTTTGCCAGCGAGAAGATAGGAGGAGCTTAATCGCGTTTCTAGGTCAGACCAGGCAGATAACAGAAGCGTTTTCCGACTGCACTAATTGCACTAAAGCGACTAGTTATCAAGCCACTGTCTGCACCAACAGAGTAGGCAAATAGAGCGTGGGCTGTATGGAACAACTGTCTCGAATCTAGCTTCATTGCGCCACCGAGTCAGCACGCGCGAAGATCGTCGCGTGCTTCTTATACTCGAGTCTACTTAATCCTAGAGTCGCTGAAGTGACAAGCAACCGCGTCTTTCGCTTGGCCTTTCAAAAAGCTTCTTAAAACAAAAGGTATGAAGACTCCGACGCGAAGATGTTTTTCTTTCGAAACTGCAGTTCAAGTTTATCAGTTTTAAGGCCATGTCTCTGAATACCCCTGAGCCCGGGGAGCTAGAGTACAAGCTGCTGACCAGGGACAAGGTGCAGGAGGCTCTGGCGGTGCAGGCTGAGACCATGAAGCAAGAGTGCCTGGCCCTGGGTCTGGGGATGTTCGAGGAGCAGGGCGCGCCGGAAGAGATGTTGCTGGTCTTTAAAGAAATTATGAAAGACGGCGCCACGATCATCGCTGTGGACAAAGAAACCGATCAACTGGCTGCCGTTGCCTTTAACAAGATACACGCAAGTCATTTCCTCGGTTTTCTATTCCAGTTTCAAGCAGCTGGACAGTCCGCTTTCTCCGACAGTGCCCGTTGAAACGTTTCTCTGTGTGATTGAAGGCTCGGCCGAGGGAAGGCGACGTGGACCAGCTGGAGGGCTTCATAGAGGAGAACCTGAGGCGGCGGTCGTGCAGGGAGCTGGTCAAGTTTCTCGGTGACGTGAGTGGTTTGCAGTTATTGGCTGAATTGCTTCCTCACAATTGAGCGTCTCCGACTGGCTCGCTGCTAATTGCAGTAAACCGTTGTTGCATTAAGTTTTAGAATGCTGTAAGCAGAAACTCAGATACTGCGACTTGTACGAAGAATATTAATCTCGCTATTAATGCTTCTTTTCTCTATTGCCTTGCCGATGATAAAGCTATCAGACGTATGTATACACAGATATATTGTTGACAAACAAGTTCGCGCAGCAGTTATCACAAAGTCTACATTTGACAAATTTCTAGATAAGATTTAGCACAAATTCCGCAAGAATTGTTCGAAAGCTCGAGGAGAAATTGAGCTGGAATATTTCACCAAAAGTTCTTCCCCTGCAATTCAATTTCAATGCTCGCTGGAAGTTTCATGCCTCCTATTTTTACAGATTGAAACCAGTGTGGATCTTTTCGAGAAATACAGCGCAAACGGCGCGTTGGAGCTCTTTTATCTTGGCACGAATCCGCGGTACCAAGGTCGCGGGATCGGTTGCCAGATGGTGAGCAAGTGCGTCGAGTTCGGCAGAGGGCTGCTGAACGGCACAACGAAGAGGAGATCGATCGGGGAAGCGATGCCAAACGAGAACGTGCTCCCGGAGCTAGTGTTCGGGGTGTTCGCTTCGAATTACAGTCAGCGAATAGCTGAGAAGCTGGGCTTCGAGATCGTGCACGAGGTGCAGTACGAGGACTACACTTTTGGCGGTAGGAAATTGTCGGAGAGAATAGGCGGGACCCATAAGACAGCCAGGCTGCAAGTTCTCAAGCTCTGACTTGTTCGGACTGGGTTGATGAATTCTGTGCAGCAACCCATTGTGTATTGAGATTAGCTCGAGTATTGCATACCGATAGAATGATGGTACGCGTCCAAGAGTTAAATAGGAATTACTTCTAGAATAGGCAATAGTAGATGTACTTTCAATTCTTAATATAAGAGATACTTTTACGTTATTACGTGGTTTCGGAAACTGTAAAGTGGTCGTAACATTACTATCCCTCTATTAATTTCCTTCCGTATCCTTTCATATTCAACGAATACAAGCGTATTTAGATTAGGGCTGGGACTATTCGAATAATTTAATACTCGAATATTTTGCAAGCATTCGAATGCCACGAATAAACTTCGAATATTTGAGTATTCGAATGCTACGAATAAACTTCGAATATTTGAGTATTCGAATGCTACGAATAAACTTCGAATATTTGAGTATTCGAATGCTACGAATAAACTTCGAATATTTGAGTATTCGAATGCTACGAATAAACTTCGAATATTTGAGTATTCGAATGCTACGAATAAACTTCGAATATTTGAGTATTCGAATGCTACGAATAAACTTCGAATATTTGAGAATACTGACGTATTCGAATACCATTCGAATATTCGAATACCGAAAAATACGACAAATAGTCCCAGCCCTAATGTGGATACATTCATTCATTCAGGCTGAAAATAAAGGATTAAAGTCTACACTCGACAGAAGAGCTCTTCGAATGTACTCGAGTCCAGAGGCGACCACATCTCCTAGTGCTTCGTGCATAATTAACTTTGTTAGATGTTCGCTGCTCCCTGGCATTTTAATTGGTCTCATTATCCTACCAAGTGCAGGACAAGTGGGGAGAAGATGACTTCCACTCTTGGGTCGCACTGCTTTTTTTTATATAAGTATATATATATATGTATGTATTAACACATTTACAATCCTGGTACATAATATTGAGTATAGTGAGTATATTTGAGCGTAATTATGAATCCAAATACCGGCGACACGGCAATGCGCTAGTTTTTTTTTGTCATCATCTCTGCTGACCTTCGAGGTAATCTGCTCTGTTGGACGACTTCTTTTGAGCTGCTTTGTATGCCAATAAGTTCTACAGGACCGGTTAACACCGGCGTGGATCGAAGTGGAAGATTACGACAGCTTCAAATTAATCCAGTGTCCATCAAAAATGGCACCGCGAAGGAAGCTAATTTAATTTACAGAATACCACTAGAAGCTTCCGCTTCCGTTATTCCTCCTCATTAAAGAGTGGACTCGGTAGTTTCGATTTACAAATTTTGTAGCTTGCTTCGTCATTAGAGCTGTATTGCGATCGTCACATTCTGTCGTCGAAATTCTGGATTCCCTTTTCGGAATGTTCCGACCTCCCGAATGCCAGAAGAACCCTCCAAACTTATCTAGAAGGATTAGATTCACTATAGCTTCTCGAAAGAATAATTAAGCTACGGTAATCAGAACCGAAATCAGACGACTGAACAGTTAGAAGAAAATCATAACGCTTCAGGGACTTGTAGAATTGTTCCAGCACTCGAGGAGCATGGATTACAATTGAGTATGCGTGACGACTAACGTTCTACCCGTGGTGAAGACACCCAAGTGTAAATGCACGGCACTGCTGATCGCTGGTAAATAGTTAATAAGTTTTGTAAAGCGTCTATCTGAAAGAGATGCGAAATACACGTTTTACTTTCGCCATTAGCGTCGCGCTATTCCATAATTATTTAAACGGTGAGATCGCACTACGGTCCCCTTATATAAAAATATTCAACCGGTAATCAACCAGATAAACGCACGCCGGCTCCAGCACCGTCAAAATCCTCGGGTCGAACGAGGCTTCGAGTGTCGTTTACTCCTCTATCTGGTCGATTCTGCTTAAACGGTCAACCCTCAGAGGCCATGGTCCTCTGATAAAAAAATAAATCGCTATCAGAAGTGAGCGGCTGAACAACCAGTACGCCGGAATATATCCTCAACATCTCGGCAATAACAACAAGCGCAATTGAACAACATTTTGGGGGAACAATCCGAGGGCTGGCCTGAAAGGGTTCACCAGGTATAGGTACTTGATACACGGTAAAAACAGCAAGTTATTGCGCGCAGAGTTACAGTAGTCGAGACGAATTATTCGACGCGTTCAAACTCAGAGAGCTCTAGGATTACATTATTGGGGAACTCGGAGGTCTCGCTTCTTGAATGAAGAGAGCAGCTGTGACAAATTCGGAGATACATTCGGACGAGTCGAGGTTGTAGGATTATCAATTTATTCTGAGGTTTCTGTGGAATATATACTCGAGCTCATTTAAGAAGGAACTGAATTCGCGCATGTAGAATGCGATCATTGGCTCCGAGGGAGCGTTTGTTTGTGTATAGCCAATAGTAACTTGTTTCGTCGCCAACATGTGCAGAACCAATCTAAACTCGTCGGTCGGCAAGTTCCTTCTTAAATGAGCTCGAGTATAGATAAGTAATGACAAATATTTGAAGGGTAAGGGGAAAGCGGAGAACGTCACAAAACAGATTTATCGGGAAATTTAAGTGTGTCGTTCCAGTGCAGAGTGGACATTATCTGTTTTTAACCGACTTCAAAAAGAAAGAGATTCTCAGTTCGAGGTGTTTGTATATATGTAGGATAAACGCACCAATGAACGAATACTTAAGGAGGTATAGGACTATTGAACGACTGAAATCGACGGCTTCTTGTCAGTTGGATTGCTTAGATATCAAATAATCACCATACTGACACTTTTCACAGTTTTTTATGTACGCTTTTACAAGTAATGTAAAATGAAAGAATTGTCAGAATGTTGAAAATTATTCAAGTTATTTGACGCTAAAGATGGTCCCGCGTAGCCCGTAGTTGTAATTGATGTGCATAGTCCCAGGTGAACCAATTATAGAAAAGCAAAATGCTTTAGGATGATTAGTTTCTACACTAATACATATCGTGTGGAACTTTGTTGGCGAATTTAAACAAAAATTGTAAAAGTTACACACGAATCAAGTTTTTCCCCACTTTTTATGGAAAAGAATCGTCTTTAATCAGTTGTAAAATGAGTTTACAAACATCCAATGTTGATGCGGAAATTCCACACGATGGAGAAAGGAATTCTACAGCTCCAGTTAAAATTTTAAATGAAACTATTCATCCGTTCAAGAGTTATGACGTACGCCGTGTTTGAACATGTAGTTTCGAGATAAACGGCTTCAAAGTTAAGTTCCGTACACCTATACAGCTCTGTGAGGCCATTACTCGACGGTGCACTCAATTACGCTCAGCGCTATAATTTCCGTAATTATTCGAATTACCTCGCGATACATTGTTGTAAGTGTTCACGAAACTATGTCGTTCACTTTCAAAGTTAATAATAATAAAAAAATCAATTTTAAGAGATTTCAATAGTCCTATACCCCCTTAAGGCTAATGAATGAACACTATTATAAAATTATGTTTGCAGGGCGATTGATTCCACGTGAAGCAAAAATTGTTTGGATATTGAGCTAGAAATTAAAAGAAGTCTCTAATTAACTAGTTGCTTATTTTAATACCTTATTGTATCCATTTTAATAAAAAATGTTCATTCACTTGTACGTGTTTATTTACTGGCACATCTATTTTCTATAATTTCTCCGTAACTACTACTGAACCGATTTTCGTGAAACTTATTGCATTTAGTTTGGCTTCGATCAACTTAGGTCATGGAGAAAGAATTATCAAAATCGGACAAGTAATTTTCAATTTCACCAATAAAAATTAAAAAAAAAAAAAAAAAAAAAAAATTGAAACAGACTTCAAAAAAAATAAAAATGCGCTAAAAAATAAAAAACAATTTTGTTCTTTATTTCTCATCTACGACTCTCGATTTTTTCAAGTCTGCGCCAGATTTACACAGTGAATCTGAAATGATGCGGTGTCGACATAACAAAATTGAGAGTCGTAGATTAAGTAAGGAACAAAAATACTTTTTACTTTTTAGCGCATTTTTATTTCTTTGAAGTCGGTTTCAATTTTTTTTTTTTTTTTTTTTAATTTTTTAACCACAAAAATGAACATTCCTTGTTTTCCCCTTTACCCTTCATCACCACTACGTCCCCTAATAGCCTTTGCCACCCAAGTTGGCGCTCCATTTATCACAAAATTCTTTCCACAAGAAAACCCTGCTCTCCCCACGAAAGCAGTGAAACCGCGAGTTCCCTGCGCTCCTCCGGTCTCCAAATTTCTAAGCGTAACTCTGTCTCCCTTTTACAAAACTTTAGAATCATGTTTCCCTTGTGTCGAGTAACAGCGCCTTCGAAGAAACTCGGACTCCTCTAAGCTGTTACGTGATCTCCCCGAATACTTAGTACGATTGAATGCTGCGACTATAGTGTGTAATAACAGTAGTAAGTTAGTACATTCGTTATTGTATCTCGTCATTATTGTAGCTGCTAACGTTAGTACTTTGGAACGCTTCTTTTCTTCCTTTTTCTTTTGTAAAAAAATGTCGTGGACGTATAGCTTTCCCTTCGAATAGAATATATGTATGATTGACGGTACTTCCAACAACGAATAATCGGGCCTCTTTCTTATCGGGCTAGAGAAGTCGCCTAGCTGCCAACGACTACCAACCATGATCGTGCTTCGACATGGGTAACGACACTTAATTACTGTTATTAATACATACGAGAGTTGAATACTTAATTCTACGGTCGAGCAGCGGCTCTTGGAGGCTCGACGGTTTTTCTTTTGGCACGAATTGCATATTACGTTCGTTTCGCTCTGTCCGAGCCACTTTTGAACTTTTGATTTGCGTTTACTTTCCCCACAGCTTCGACTTTTCTTGGTACGTTGTGTGTCAGTCTGGGGAGAAGGAGGAGTGGAAGTGGGGCTGGAGAAACGATTGGCTCTAAAGAATTGATCCACGACGAAACACAGTGGACCTTACGAAAACCGAGGCTCCTCTAAACGCCGCGTAACGAAGCCACGAAGAGGAGCTTTTGTTACCCAAGTACGCTCACTCGAGAGTACTAGGCAGTCGCTTTTATCGAAAATGAAGCTTCTCTTTTTCAATTAATTACGAAGAGATAAATAGAAGCCGAGGCTTGCTCTTTGACACGATGTTAAGAGGGTTTTTAAAAAAGTTTCCTTTGTTCTGCTTCACTTTCCACTTCGGAGCGATTAAAAACGAAACTCCTGATTAAAACCTCTTACAACTAGGAGACGATAAAGGAATGTTTGCGAGCCACTCTTTAAAATTGATACCGTCAGCTACAAAGTTCTTTGGAAACAGTTTCTACACGCACTACCGGAATATATGAATTCAGTGCGGACGAATGGTCGCTAATAAATGCCTTACACACATACGCTGTGCGTCGAACAATTAAGTAAACCATCGACAGGATTGCTTATCGCGAAAACTGAACGTGTACAAGTATAAAAAGTGTCTGGAAACGCGCTCCTTATTCTGTCACAGGCAGAAAAGCAGCTCGCGTTTCGGAGCTCACTACGAGGCTCCTCTCTCTAAAGGTAACGCTGACTAGATTGAATCGGTTCGTGTACTACGATGGAGAATCGTGCTCTCACACACACGCACCCATGCTTAGCTCCTCATAATACTGAGGACTCTCTCTCTGGCGAATATATTGCACTTGATTCACGCGCGGGGGCAGAGACACGCGGAATACTGGAAAGCTTTGTACAATAGAAGTCCCCGCACGCCGGGGGACACTTTGGAGGATTAATTTTACGCCTATCTGCTTTGTAAATTATGAAATATCAACAGTATTGCTCTGTGAACGGGATCTGCAAATGCGGAGGCTGAACTGCGTCGATTCTCTTTCTCTATTTCTGCAGAGGTGCGTCCAGATCCCGCGATTCCGGCGCGGCAAGCTTCGCGACCGCGGGATCTAGACGCGCCACCTGTTTCTAGTTTCTTCGTTAATCTTTTGACCAGCGCGCAGCTGGTTGTTTTTATAAAATATTCTTTTGTATTTTCTTTCTTCCCTGTTTTCTCTCCCTCCCAGGCATACGAACTCTCTCACACGCGCGCGTTCTCTCTGTCTCACAAGTTACAACGCTCTCGAAAATATGAAATATATCTCGTTATCAAAATAAAATATAAATCGGCAATAACGTTGTGTGGCTAGACGGACGTTCACGCTTGGCAATACATAGGAAACATTGATCGCTCTCTCCTTCCTTCTCCACCCGCTCTTATTCTTCTGTTTTGTGTGCACCGGATAATCAATATTATCGCCTACCCCCCGCCCCTTATCACAAACTCCGCGAAGTTTTTCCAGCGCGCTCAGAGACGAAGCTTCATCGAGCAACAACCGGAGAGCTAGGTCCAATCAATTTAATCGAGAGAGATCGAGTCTGCTTCGAGATTTCTCTATTCTAGTTGCCGCGATGGAAATTAATCGGACCAATTTCCCCCGTCGGCTTTGTTCGCCTCTGAATGCACCTTGCGCGCAGACTTTCCGCCGCGTAATAACCCT
Organism: Andrena flavipes; assembly: GCA_963971345.1. Lineage (NCBI taxonomy): Eukaryota > Metazoa > Arthropoda > Insecta > Hymenoptera > Andrenidae > Andrena > Andrena flavipes. Next base: position 17,250,190 of record OZ020482.1, on the reverse strand, counting down.
GGAGCTTCATATTTCCGAAGTTTCTTCGCGCTCCTATAAAATATTGGCATTGGAAGCTTCTCCTTGTTTCGCAACTTTAGAATGAAGTTCCCGGGACTACGGTCGTAGAGTTTCGAAGCGCCAGGGTTAATTAATCAGATGGATTCGTCAATCATATTGAGGTACTCCGCTGCGCAAGTACCTTGAAGTTGCTCGGAGGGGAAATGCGTGCCTTTGCGAGGCTTGAAGATTTGTTTCGTGGGTGAATTCATCTCTGGGAAGGCTCGCACTGTACTTCAGGTGGCTGCATGGTCAGGTAGCAGGGCTGGCTGTCCCTGAAGTGCGATCTGACGAGCAAGCCAAGGCCCAGGAGCACCACAGGCAGACCCAGCAGCGCGCAGATCAGTTCCCCGGTGACGCCAGGCGACCACGCGATGGACCCTGTTCGAGTTCTCCCCTTAGTCTTGCTTATTTACCTGACAGCTTTCAAACTTAAAGCTCTTGCGTTTCCGTGGCGCTCGGAGTTTAATTAAAACGGACTTTTCAGTGCCAATTAAAGCTTCATTCGACTCGGCGCAGCTCGGATGGAAGTTTAACTTCCCGAGACTCTAACTTTCATTTAAAATACAGGATTGTGGAAAACTCACCGCCGTGAACGCCCACGTCCATCTTGTAAATACTCCACCAGATGCCCGACAGGGGAAGAGAGACGGTTGCAGCCGCGACAGTGAAGACGGCGCTTTCACACATGGACAGGAAGCTCAGTACGGAGATTGAGAAGATCACGTACGCTGCCAGGAAGGTCCAGCCATGCGGGCCGATGTTTGAGCAGGATTCAGTGTTCTTGAAGTGGCACGTTAAGCCGTGCTCCACTGTGCTGTAGAGTTCTGACGGGGACAAACCCTGGAAAAATTACAATCGATTTTTGAAGAGTTCTTGTAAAAAAGACTGCGGGAGCCAAAATTCAAAAATACATTTTTTTAGCGGGAAATGTTCTACGCGTGAATGGTAATACTATACAGAATTTGATTTTTGGTACTTAGAGTGCTTCTTTACACTGACTCTTCGATTAACATACAAAACTTGAGCTTTGATATACAGTCCATCTCGGAAATTAAAAACTCAAGTATTTTCGGTTTTTTCTTTAAACTTGAAGACTTTTAAATAAACGTTTGTATGTATATTCGAATGCATATATTTGGAATTGCTCGCAGTGTTTTCTTGCAATGCAATACCTACTTAAAATTAGAGGGTTTACCGCAAACTTCTGAAAAAAAATCGATATCGGGAGATCGCTGATATTTCTTTTATACTTTTCTATTTTCTATCGCAAAAATTACTACGAGTAGTTCAAAGTGTACACTTTCGAATTCATAAAGGTTTGATTAAAAAAGACTTCAAGTTTTCCCTCCCAAAATTCCCGAATATATATGGTTTTTCAAACCCCTTAATGCTTCTGAAGCAAAATTATTTGAATTAATTAGAATGTGAGTAATTTATTCCTCCATTACTAAGTTCTTCGGCTTACCCTGCCTATTCCTGGCAAAGTATCGATCCAGCACATGGTTAGAATGGCGAAGAATGCAATGGCGTGGATGTAGAAGAGAGTCTCCAAAATCGGAGGCTTCGGAATGTGTTTTGGCTTGATGGTCGGGTCAGGATCTGTAACGTGGAGCAGTCTGCCACCCTCTTCGTCGGAGCCACGTCGACGGATGTCTCTGGAGGACACCAGACGCGACACCGTGTAGAGGAAAGAGTTCTGCTGATTGGCCATTATTTGGCACATATTCTGTTGCTGTGAACAGAAAGGGAATTTTTTCATATATATATATATATATATATATATACAGTAGAAAATAGATCCGGTGAGTGAACTTAAGAGGGAAACCTGGTTCAGGACGCTAAAATCGGTGCTTTTTAACAGACTTCAAAAAGAAAAAGTGTACATATGTATTATGTTTGTCCGCGAATTATTCCGTAACTACTATACCGATTTTCGCGAAACTTATTGCATTTTGTTTAGCTTCAATCAACTTAGATCATCGAGAAAAATTATCAAAATCGGTCCAGTAGTTTTGAAGTTACACCAAAAATAAGAAATCTGTTTCCTTATTATTAGAATCTTCCATTTCTAGCAAACATTTTTTTTTTCTTTTTTTTTCAAACAACTCCTTTTGTAGGCCTGCCCATACTTTTTAAAGTAAACGTAGTTGCCCAACTTAAATAATTAAAAAGAATAAAGAATACAAAATTAAAACCGACTTCAAAAAAAGATAAAAATGCACTGAAGAATGAAACATAAGTTTCTTCCTTATTTAATCTATGATTCTCAAATTTTCAAGTCGGCGCTAGATTTACACAGTGCAAATGATGAGGCCCTGACAAAAAAAAATGAGAGTCATAGATTCAGTAAGGAAGAAACTTATTTTTCACTTTTCAGTGCATTTGTATTTTTTCTTAAATTTTCATTAAGCATTATTTTCTCAACAAATACGAAGCGAATGTTTCCTAGACTTTAAAAGTTCCCCGGTTTGAATCTATCTGCAATCGGGGGTGCATCGCACTGTGCAGCTGCACACTAGACTGTCGTACAAAGTTGGCTTCTTCTCGAACTAATAACTGGACTCGCACCTCTGTGGTGTAGTGGCCCTCGAGCAGCGTGAAGAACATAGCGAACGCGGCCAGAGCACCCACATATACGAACGTCCAAACAGCTCGGACGCCCCAGGTGCCCCTTGCTAAGGCAGCGTGAGCGGAGACCTCCCTTCCCCTGCATCGAAACTCATCGCAGAGCCCGTAGTCGACGCTTATGAACAAGCCCACTATAATCGTGGTGCTCGAGAAGATCCGCTGCAAGCTCATCACTGCAACAAGCACCCCGTATTACATCCACTTGCCCCGATTCCCAGCGGCGAGGGATAATACGCACACAAAGGACTCTAATATTTTATTCGATCGACAGGACACTAGCGTCTCTGAAATCGACCTTCGAAGCCATCGAGGAAAAAGGAGCAGCCTCCGGCCAGAACTTTTTAAGTCCCTGCACTGTGAAATCTTCTGGGTTTTATGGGTAATTGAATTAAGGATAATGGAGTTGGGTTGCTCGCAAAGTGGAATTTTAATGGCATTACGTGGAGGATTCAGGGCTTGTTTATTCGGACTTACTCTTTCGACAGAAGAAGAAGTAGTAGACCAGAGAGAACACCAGAGCGATGCCTTTAATGGGGTCCTGCAAGTGGCAGAGCACCCTGTCCTGGTCCAGCGACAAGGTAACGAGGATGCCAGAGAGAGCGTAGACCGAGCTTATTTTCAGCAAAGCGCATCTGGGTATCCTGACTCGCATGCTGTTAGGGATCAGAGCTGGTGGTGGCGAAACCCTCCCCACGATGAAGCAGATGATACCCAGGGCGCAGGTGGAGCTCAGCGCAGTGAAAAGGAGCCCTGCGGAGGTAACAACACTTCTGTGAAAGCAGAAGTCTCTGCGCCTCGTAGTACATATGATCTATAAAATAAATGCCTGCGTAGGTGAACTGAAATCAATATTAGAGAATTACAGTCTCCATTGTGGGATTTAGGAGAGCGTAGAGCAGAATAATAAAGAGCTGGTGCATCGAAGCAGAATAAATGCATACGTAGGTCAGTTGCAATTAACATTATCAGTTATTCACTGCGCTGGGTACCTGTGTAAGCGTTGGAAACGGTGCTGACGCTTTCGAGATAAAGGGGGTAGGTGATAACCAGGAAGGTAATGGACACGACGGCGGCCAGGAGAGTGGCGACGAAGCTGAATTTTTGCCAGGCCACCCTGTCCGTGTCGAACAGCTTATCAGCGGTTTGATAAGCGACATATGGCGACTCCTCGGTGTCGGTGTACTCCTCGACCTCGACGTCGCTTCCCGTGCAACGGAGCTCCTCCTGCTCCTCGTCGTCCACCATCGTCGAGACGCAGCCGGCCAGGCTCGCCATCCTCGGAGGCTTTCCCTTTCACGTTACTGAAAAGATTCAGGGCAATTCAATTACGATTGCCTTCAAACTTGCTCCTAGGACGACGAATGACATAATTAGCGGTTGATTAGCAACGCAGCTTTGTAATTTTAATGAGCGGGTAAATTGAATTCCAGAGAAGTATACAAACAAAAAACCTCTGAAGTCCATTTCGTTCAGCTTGGCTGCAGAAATTGCCCTTCGGGAAAGTGCATTATTCACTCCGGCAGATTTCTTCCCTTGGATTGGGGCTCATTATACGGCAATCTTGTCATCGTTAAATTGTAATGAGACAGCGCAATTAATGTGTAACTTTCCAGGGAATATATAAAGGGACATTTGTGGCCCGCAGGTTCTTCTAATTAAAGATCTGCGATCAGGTTGAGGACCCTCAGTGCCGATATTAATGTCCCACAGTTATATTAAGAAATAAAGAATTCTTTAGCGCTAAAGAATACATCAGGTTTAAGATTAGAATTTATCGCGGAGCGCGATGAAACCTTTTTGCAGCCGCAGGGCTCACGCGATACAATTCCGTTGGATTCGTTTTTATCCCTCTTCTTTTTCCCTTATTTCATCCTTGCCCGGGCAGGATTAACGAGCACGTTGCATGCACACGCTCGCCGGTGCACACTTTTTGCCCTCCGAGAGATTAGATAACTCGTTGCTCCCTTATCGGCGCACCGGCGTCGGGGAGTTTCGTGCGCGGTCCGCGCCAGATATCTCCGTGCAAATGCAAACAGCGGGGACCATCCAAGCTCGCCCAATTCTTCCATTTTAAGCGCAGCGATTAAAAGATTCCCCGGCAACACCGAACGGTATTCCTACCCCTTGTGAATGCTAACAACGTTTATTTGCAGAGTGCACAACGTTGGAGGCCCCTTTTTTTTAAGTGAAAATGTTTCCACGGAGGGAAGAGTGTAGTTGAATTTACAGTTAAAAACAAAGCTCCTGGTATTGAAATCGCTTTATCTCTGCGTGGAACGCAGGAACTAGGCCCTCGAACAAATATTTTCATCGCAGGTAGTTAAATAAATGAGTGTACTTCTATCGTGCCAAATATCTCCTCTCTCTCTTCCATATTTTATTCCAGCGCAGAGAATGCATTATTCATACGCGCATAGAGAATGAATATTATAAAGTGTTGGCTGCGAAACAAACACAGTGCTGTGCACCCAATTCTCAACTTTGCTGCTCTGCGTCATTTAAAAAGGCATTACTGGCCCGGGAGCTCCTACTCTTTATAAAACACACTCACGTGGCCCGGGAGTTTCAATTTCCCTTAACAAAGCCAACCCTAAACATTCCCCCAAAGTGCGAGAGGTAAATGAACTAAGAGGTCCAACATGTGACACACATTCTTCCCCAGAAAATCATGTTTGAAATTCCCAGTCCCAACGCCGCGCGGTACGTGACACAAAGGCGTCTCGGGGACTACTAGAAAATAGATGAAGCGCAAAAGGGTTTCCTTTCAGCATCTAATAGACGGACATCGAGAAATCGAATTCCGTTCCGCAAAGGCGGAGGTAACGGCGGAGCTATTTGTCAGAGAGAAACGATATCGATAGCGGGCGATAACAGGCCAATCCATGCGTGTTATTTTACTTGATGCAATAGATAAAAATATATCAGCACGTTCTGGGAACAGGTATAAAGAGCTTCCATGGAAATCCATTTTTTACGCGGCTAAACTAAAATCTGCGATCTACCTGAAAAACTATCTCGAGTAGCAATCATTGTTTAAAAGAATCTGGGTCATTCGAATGGGAGAATTAATATGGATCGGCGCTTGGGTATTTTATATGTCCTCGATTTTTCAAAAGCTGTCTGTGAGAGCTTTTTAACAGCGCTGGCTTTGCAGAGGATTGATTGACCTTTAGGTATTATATTCTTCTACATGGAATGGTAGCTGTGTTACATGACGGAGGAACTGTGTAACAGGATCAAGCGAACTCTTTGACTATGGTATTTAAATAACTCGCTGCTCGTGGTCTGACTATTAACGGAGAATTCTACTCGATCCTTTCTGTGAACACAGGAGAATGGGACCTTTTCTCTGCTTTATTCGATCTCTGGACTTTCGGCAATTTTACTGCTTGATTAATTCTTTAGTTTGTGAGCAATTGCTATACAATAATCCATAAGAAGTTATGACGGCATAAGAAGATAATAAACCCAACTTTAATAAAGTAAATACCTCTCAACAAGAATATGAATATGCTACCAACACCTTGATTATTATCGTCATATTAATTTGACGCAGACAAACAGATTTAATATAAATACCTCCTAGAAACCTAAAAATTAATATATATTTAGATACTTCAATCGAACTTAAGTAAAAAATTATTAAAAATCGTAACACACAGTAAGTTCCTAATTTTAATAAACTAGAAGCTGAAACTGTTGAACCAAGAAATAGGTGCTTCAACGTGAGCCTTTAATAATCAACTATGAAACATATAACAATTGCTGGTGATTATCACATTTCCTTCCTTGTTATTAGTTTTTTTTTTGTTTTGCATTAATGGCTTCCTATTTCAGAGGAAAATGTCTGTTACTACTATTACCAGATCAGTTTCCTAAATTTCTTATGGAACACTGCCTAAGACACTCCTTTGAAAGGATTAATTTGCAATGGAATCTCATTAAAGTGCCCAGCTACTTTGAATGCATTACAATAAACTGAAAAGGGGCAATCTTGAGGATTTCTAACATCCAAATAAACGTTATATTTTTTTAAACACTTCCTCCTATTTTCCTTCCCTAAAAATTATATTCTTTATCGTGGAAAGGCTTGTAGTTTGCAGCAGAACGTTGCGAGCAACCTGCTTTGGGAGAGCGAGAGAAAAAGGGAAAGCCACGATTTAAAGGCAGAACAAAAGAATCTAATTACTGACAACTTTACTCGTCACAAGTGGCCCGAGACAGAACGCAACTCGAGCCTCGAGGAACAATAGGATAAAGTGTGAAGCAAAGCACCGGTGGCCGAGCTTTCTTCCGGAGTTTAACCCATTTCTGGAATTTCTCATCGTTTCAGAAACCTCGCGGAATTCCGCGCTGAGAGCAAACGAGCAGCCGGAATTTTCTATTTTACGTAGCTTCCAACTAAAATATATCTCCATTAAAAAATATACAGAAATAATTCTCCTGTGTATTGTGGATAATGAATAACTAGTCTAAATGTTCGCGGATAAATTTTTTTAATTTATCTCTGATAGCTTCTCTGAAATTGCACGAGTATTCAATTTCGGGGGAAATTTCGGGAGGGGATGCTACTATTCTCTATCCGCGTGGAATTAACAAATGTTGGGGAGCGGAAACCCTAGGCGTTGAGGAAACTCGTGGAAACGGGACACTTTGGAGCATCGAGTGTGCTCGAGGGATTACAACTTGGCGCATCTTTGTGCAGAGGCAAGATCGGCGAACTTTCGCGTGGCTTCCGAGAGGAACTTCCGGCCAGTTTCATCAGAATTTACACAACTTTCCAACTGCCAGGTAAACTATCGCAGCAATTTTTTTTCTTCGCTTTTTAATCTCTTTTTAAGGCGGGACATTTGCCAATATCTTCCATCAGAGTGGAAGCCAATTTCGAAGAAAATTGCAAGTAATAAAAAATTGATTTCTTGAAGAAATAAAGCGATAAATATTCTTCCAAAACTTTTGTAGTTTGAATTGTACTAATTGAAAGAAAAGTTATTACTTTCTGTTCCACAATTAAAACTCTTTTAATTAAAAAGGTGATTAAACTTGAATCAATATTCTGAAAGCTTCTCTGAGTAAAACATAATAGTAGAATAATTAAATAAATGTATTTCTTCTCCCAGATAAACGAGATTATTTCAGCTGAACGTTGTACAAACAGATGAATAAATTTTCAGCACCATTGCGGATGTAAATAATTATGCTGTAATTCATTTAGCCCAAATTGGAATATTTGCATTGCTAATATTTATAAAAAAAGAACCCAGCAGCTCTTGTATATTTATCAAACCAATTTACTCGTTTACGTATAAAATCAATTCAATCGTTTATGCACACATTCTCCCAAACGCAGAGCCATGTTTATTAAAGTACCCCACCTCGACAGCAAAATATTGGCAGTTCCGTGTCAACGCCGCGAGAATAATCATTTTAAAACTTTCCTTACCCCAAAACAAAAGCACAAGCTACAATTTATCTTATTATCATTCGTTCCAATCCCCTCCGATCCAAAATTTGCCTCTTTAAAAACCACCGTCTCCCAAGAGAATCCTATCCTTGCCCACGATTCCTCGACCGAATCGCTCCTAGAAAACTAACCGCCGCCAAAAGCTGCCATCGTCAATGACACTGACCTTACAAGCGATTCGGCGCAAACGCATGCAAAACCAGCCACAAATGCCATCCAACGTATTCATTCTTTGCCCCAGGTAAACATTTGCCTCCTCGAGTGACAAGGATAACAACCCTCGAGAGCTTGCGCGACTACAGTTTCAAAGCCACCACTCGGACCGAAGTCGAGGTGCTTAATTACACCTGCTTACCGCTAATTACGCACGCAAGCACGGGGGGCCAGCGCCGCGCGAACTGCCGAATAATATCCACGCACGGATGAAAGAGGGATAACTCGTGGCAAAAATTGTGTCGATCGATAAGGGGCAAGGATCGGTGGGGGGTTTTGGTGAAAGGGAAAAATGAAAAGAGCCACAAAGGAGTCGGGTTGTCATTGAACCCCCCGCCGTGTGTCGGTACTGCGACTTACCCTCGAAACCTAACCTGACTCCGCCCAGCGTCAGCCTGAGCACAGTTCCCCGCCTTCGGGAACCACCGGGGCTGGAAGTTTCTTTCTGGGTGGCTGTCGTTGGTCCAGGATTCACAGTCGCGGAATATCGGGGCACTCGTCTTCCTCGGGGATCGCGAAAATCCAGGATACACCGCGGCTACGTCCCATCGTGAGACGACTACTGCCTTCGATGCGGGCTCCGCGGACTGGCGCGCAGGGCCGTGCTCCATGGGCGGGACGGGGGCACCGGCGCCCCTTCGGCGGAAACGTTCCATTGCACCCTCCCGCGCGCGCGACACCTGAAATTTTAATTGGTTGTTAGCCCTTCGTGGCATTTTAGAAAAAATATTTTTTTAGACTCGTGTAAGTCATACTAACCCTTCGTTGACACACCTCCTTTTTGGATCAACTTTGACATACCTGGGTAGAATTTAACCCAGAGCAATTTTTTAACGACTGTTTTTCTCATATAAAGCATCCAATCGGCATAAAAAAAGTTTTAAGGCCTCTAGAATGTATTCCAATAGTTTTTTATTTTTTTTTTTATTTTTATTGAAATTTAATCGGTTTCTGTAAAAAAAAATCTAAGTTACCATGTGTCGAGAAAAAGGGAAGGAAATATTTAAAAAGTTATATCTTGATTTCAATATTAGAAGATAAAAATCTACAGAGTTGATGCGAGGATATAGTATTTTGTGAGAGATTGAGAGAGAAAATAGTTTGTAAGTCGGCTTTGGAAAAAATGTAAGAAGTATAGAGCGTCAGAATCAGCTTATGGGTGACTCACCACCCAGAGTGTTAGCGAAGGGCTAATAAGGAAAAATAATATAAACATTTTTTGGATTTTTTATTTTTCCACTTTTTCCGACATTACGATTATGATTACTTAAAATACTAGAATGTGTGTTATTCAAGATAAAGTAGTTACATCACACTGCATGCTAGTTGCAACCAAAAGATTGAAAAGGGAAATTGTTTTGCATATTTGCAACAGCATGCAACGAAGGGGTAGAAAGGCTTGGGGTGTTTTATCCCAATAGCTGTAGGAAGCTTCTGTTTTTGTAGTGAAATGAATATTATAAATTATATGTTCCTGTTTTCGAGTCGTAATTTACAATTAAATAACTGTAATTTCCGTTAATGGTGCTTTCACAGATTTCTCTTTCTTATTTCAGAAGACTTTCATTAATTTTGGAATGTTAACTATAGCGTTGCGGGGATTTGGGTGTAAGTGGAATTTCGCCTTAATAGTATTGTAGTTATGTTGGATGTTGCCATTTTTGGAGGGAATGCTCGAAGAGCATTATAAATTACATTACACCCCGTTCTTGGGGTGTAATGTAATTTATTGGATTTGTAATTGTTTGTGTGGGTTAAAATGAGGGTTGGGGGTTTTGAAGATTGGATAGCAGGAAGTTGGAAGTATGAAGGGTTTAAATTCGAAATTGTGTGGCGGAGGGAAGCGTGGAGTTGAGAATTGAAATTATTTGGTAGAGTTTTATTTGTTGATCTAACATTGAATTTTAATAATAATTTTGATGCGTATATATTTCTGAGAAAAAGTTCATTTTTAACCGACTTTAAAAAGCAGGTATTTTTTATCATTGTCTTTTTTTTTTCCCCCCGAAAGAGGGTGATGCTGCATCAATATAAGCCCCATATTTTGCCGATTCTGCTAAGTGACATGTTTCGTCGTTTTGGAAAAAAAAATGCAATTGCTCGGTGTAGCAAAAAAATTATAAATGTCGTTTTTTCTTTCTTTTTTTTTTTTCTTTTCTGTGCGCCTTTTCAATTTTAGGCATGTATACAACTTACTTCAATCTACAAAACTTTTTTTTTTTTTTTTTTTTTTTTTAATTTTCATTACAGGTTCACAAAAATGATTAAAAAACGACATTTACTCTTTTCTTTTATGCTATTCCGGCCAATTGTATTTACTTCCAAAACAACGAAACATGTCACTTAGCAAACTAATCCTTCTAGTTTGTAAAAAAAACTGATGTCGTTTGGATGAATTCTAAAAAAAAAAGTTATGACCAATCTAACCTGAAACCATCAAGTAAAAAATGTTTAAAAAAAAAGGCGACTTCAAGAAAATAAAAGTGCACTAATACATAAAAAATAAGTTTTTCCCATATTTAATCTACAACTCTCAATATTTTTATGTCGGCTCCTCATTGTTTGCACTGTGCAAATCTGGCCGACCTAAAAAATTTGAGCATAGATTAAATAAGGGAAAAAATTATTTTTTACTTTCTAGTGCATTTTTTTTATTACCACTTTTACAAAAATGACAAAGAATATTTATACGACTGACCTACTTATTTAGAAGTATTTAAAAAATATTTTTTGTAAGGCGGCACAGATTTTTTGTGAAGACGGCGGCCCTGAGGCTAGCGCATGCGCACCGAATTGGTCACTTCTTTACGTACACACGTAAACAAGGAGAGCGTTTTGCTTCAACGTCGAATTACTTCTAATAGTTATGAATAGTTAAACAGCTGCTTGACGAATTTCATCGTCGTGTTTGAATCTGTATCGATTCCCTCCTTCGTACAGTTGCTTTGGCACTATTTCGCGCACACGTCAATTGCAAAGACGGGAAATCGATGGCAGATTCAGAATCAATGGAACAATTCCATTACCCGCTGTAAATTCGTATCCGCGGATTTTCAATCGAAGTTTGATTAGCCTGGTAATTGTTGGGAATTACGATTTCGTGGGGATTCATCGCTGACAGAACGCAAAACATCGTTTAACTGGTTCATATTTTTGAAAATCATTCTTCCCACGATGCTTCTGAGAGCGCGGGAAAGCTTGTAATTTTAAAAGTGGACAGATTTAAATTAGGCGCGAATTTATGAAGTTGATGTTATGGACAGGAATTTTTAATGGAAGTTATTTTGAATTTATAGTATAACTAATGTTGTAATTAGGAAATATTTGCGGAAGGTAATAATGGATAATAGGAACAAGATTAATGCGCTGAAATTTAATACCTCCAGTTAAATTTTAGTATAATCAATTAAAATCAAGTGAAATTTAACACCTCCAGTTAGATTATAGTATAATCGATTAAAATCAAATTAAATTAAATTTACGAAATTTAGCACCTCCAGTATTGATGATACTATTACTATTATGAGCTGGTACTAGTAGATATGATCGCACTAGTGAATTTTATTAGTATTATAAGTAGCAAAGATTACTTTTACACGTGGAACTAATAAATATTGGTAATAATTATGATACTACTTAGTGACAAATAGTAATACTACCGTGGTTTTAGCAAAGAATACTAATACTGTTTATTATACTAATAGAGAATACTAGTATTTCTTGCGATGCCAGTACCAAGTTCTATCAATACTCAGAATATTAATAATGGTATTAGTATCAAACACCAAATTTTCTGATGATACTAGCAAGAAACATCAGCTTTCCCAGCGGTACTATTAACTGACACGATTGTTTGCAGACGAATAAGCTTAAAGAAACCACGAAGTCACACATTCCCACGAATTTGCCCGAGTTTGAATGAAATTACAACAAAACCCCAAACAATTGCCACCCTCCCATGAAATTCAATCGAAGATCCAGAGAACAGGTTCACTGGTAGAAGTTGAAGCAGTTTTCGTAAATGATCAAGGGGTAAACTCCCCAACTTTGCCAATTGCGGAGGAGCGTCCTCGAACTTTGGAAGCACAACCCGTGAAAAGGGACAATACCTGCTTACGTTTCAATGGGACTATCTGAATTGTGAACAAGCTTCCTTCGAATGCTAACATTTTCGGGTCTCACAAAATTCTCAAGACACTTAGGTCGCTTAGCTTAAGAAAAAATTCGGGAAAATTTTTCTGGACATTGCAAGTGGAAGATATTAGAGTTCTGGATACTGGATGGTCTTTTAGAAGCCGAGGTGCTTAGGTCCACCCTGAATGTGGTGTGGCAAGTCTGTACCGAGGCAAAACTGTAACATGTGTTTGCTTGGTCAAATATAAACAGAAACTCCAGAGTCCTTCCCAAAGTTTGATCCTTCATCCCAAGTGGCCCTCGTTTAAGCACATGTTAGAAGCACTCATCCAGACCATCAAAGGTCTCTTAGGATCCTGACGAACCCCCACAGAGGCTCTATATATCCCCATACTTTTTGAGAATTTCAGAATGACAATGAACCAAGCATTAGATCTCTAAATCCCTCGTCTAATCAGAAGACTCCAAAATGGGCCTGCTAGAGCTCACACCCAATCGTGAGAATGATGACTTCACTCTGTGAAATGGAGGGGACGCTGACTCCGCCCACTGTCTATCTTCTGCTCGCGCATGCGTACTAGAGATCTCATTATCGCTCTTTATACGTATCCCCAGCTAACCAGTACCGATCGTTCTTTATTATCTATCAAATATCCATTCAATAGACCCAAAGAAACCAGAATTATGAGCATTAATTCCTAACAGATCTATACACTCCACAAAAGGAAGCTGAAAGCACGTGTTGGACAAGCTGCAGCGTGGGAGACTTCTTAAAGTCAGTCAAGAAGCTCGCAAGCTGCGATCAGACTTCAAAGCTGCTAGTCCACAGAGTTGCGAGGAGATTGAAGCGCTCGAATCAGAAATAGACCGTTCATTGAATTCGTGAGGCAAAAGTAGAAGAAAGTCAGCAGCACAACGAGTAACACACTCGTACACAGGAAAATGTGTACGGCTGGCGACGAACGAAACCCTGAGGGGGAATCGATAAGAACTGGGTTAATACGATAATCTAAAGCAGTGGACTTCTTTAACTGGAGATATTATATTTGGGATCGACGCAGGACAGACGGCAAGCTAAGCAGTGCCTGGATACACACGTCTGTAATCCCTGGACAAAGAGTTTCCGTTGGAAACATCGAGATCCCGTTACTAGTTCACGCTGCACCCCTTTACTTATGCCTTATAGCGAAGTCCCTGTGTTTTGTCTTTTTAAAAGGAAGCTTGAGGATTTTTCGCCCCACTTTTTGGATTTTTGGATCATGGATTGGACTCCCAGCTATTGTGTTGGTTTTATTTTGATTATGGACTTTGGTTTTTGAGGGTAATTTGAAACTTCTTTGAGGGAATTTTGGGGAATTCTTATTCTTGTCTTGCGTGTGGCGAGAAGATCAATTTTTCTATGAACTTTTTTACGTTCCATGCTGCTTTATGCATAGGAGTTTGTTTCTGAAGTTAAGATTTCAGCTTTCACTTCGGTTCAAAAGTTACACCCCACTGCTACACTTCGGGCGTCGTATTGTACTTCAGTTTACGTGCTAGACTTCGGTATTGCAGGCAAGCTGGAGGCAATTTTACTACGTGAAATGCGTTTGGAAATAGGAACTTTCGTAATCCACTTCATCGGGAACTGTAAACTCTACGTTTGAGCTGACGTTACCTCTCTTAACTTCGCCTTTAAAGCCTGAACTTCGCTTTTATGTATAAACTATCATTTTCTAGTTTATTTACCTCTGTGGACTTTAATCGTCAGTTGCAGGTTCTTGTTTCGACGTCGTCTCGAAGCCTTCGCTTTTATTTTGCAGCTCATTACTGAATATTAACTCCACTTCTGAACTTTGTTTGACGCTGCAAAGGTCCGATTGACTGTTCTCCGCTGACTTCGTTCGTTCTCAGTTCTTTCAGAGTTCAGGAAAAGGTCTCCAATCGAATGCCACTAAAATGTCAACAGGTCATAGTATATAATTAGCTTTCAGAGAAACATGTATCCCTTTATAAATGAACCCACTCACACCTCACAAACCATTCCTTTGATTCCCACAGAAACACCCTCCAAACGAAGCTTTGTAGTTCATGGATCACCTAAGCAGACTACCACCACACAAAATGGTCCCTCCTAAAACACCCATCAAGATCCCCTCGAAAGTCACAATCAAACACGACTTTCAATCGTTCACGGTCCATAACCGCGAAACTTCAATTACTTCCTCGCTCTTGTACACTCCATAAAAGCCTATCCCTCGCGCTACCCTCCTTCAGAGCCATCAATCCTCCCCCTGGAGCCGTTTACAATCTCTCGCCGCGACCCCCAGGAAACACAACCCCCGCCCCCGCAATCCAAGGACAAAGAAACACATCTCTCGCCACTTTGTCAACCGTGCTGAATCAATCTCAATTCCACACGACAGAGCCAAGACCAACGGGTTAAGGGTTAATCCCCGCGGTCGGGGGGTGGCTGCGTGTGTCAGCTGGGGGGAGCACGCGAACCCTGCGCGCGGAACGCGTGCTGGAGGCAGCGAGGGAACGCTGTTTCGCGTCAGTCTGCGCGCGGCATTCGCCCGAGACGCGTCGCGCCCCTCGCCCACCGGATAAGCCGCGTTCGGTGCTCGATCCTAGATCCCCGCCACGAGGAACCTCCGCAGATCGAGACAGCAGGGTCTTCGACGGCGACTTGGCACGAGTTTGCCCACTGGGAGAGGAGTCGAGCGATTTTCTGGAGATAGTTAAAGCTTCCGGGGTGCATGATTTGGGGGTGGAGGTGGCAAGGTGAGGAAGAGTTGTTTGGAAACTTTTTTGGGGCCGAGGGGAAGCTCTGGGAGAAGATTGGGAGAGTTTGGGGAACGTTGAGGGCAAGTCTGTGATAGAGCCCTTGGAAAATTTAGCGAAAGTGTCATAAAGCTCTTGGAAAGTTGAAAACAAGTCCGGTAAAGCTCTCGGGAAACTGAGGGGAAGCCTAATACAGCCCTCGGAAAATTGAGGGAATGTCTCACATAGACCTTGGAAAATTGAAGGCAAGTCTCACAGAGCCCTTGGAAAATTCATGACAAGTCTGATAAAGCTCTTGGAAAATTGAAGAAAAGTCTGATAAAGATCTTGGAAAATTGAAGAAAAGACTGGCGAAGCTCTTAGAAAATTGAAGTAAAGTCTGACGAAGCTCTTGGAAAATTGAAGAAGTCTGATGAATTTTTTGGAAAATTGAAGAAAACTCTGTCAAACCCTTGGAAAAATCTAACAAAGCCTTGGAAAAGTCTAACAACGCCTTGGAAAAGTCTAACGAAGCATTCTAAAAGTCTGATAAACCCCGGGAAAAGTTTGACAAAGCTCTGAAAAAGTCTGATAAAGCCTTGGAGAAATTAAGGGCAAATCTGACAGGGCCTTTGGAAAGTTGAGGGCAACTCTGATAGAGTCATGGAAAAATTGACACCACGTCTAGCAGAGCCTTGAGAAATTTCATGGAAAGTCCTGTAAGGTTCTCCCAAGTGCAGGACTAGTTTTTCTCAGAATTCAATAATAAAAAGGCTGGTTCTTTTCAAGGATCAGACAAGGATCTATTGGTAATCCCTTCAAGAGTCTTCTAATTCTTCCTAATCGACTTTCCCCCGGAAGGGGGTAATATTCGCCTTCCCCAACGCTGGTGCAAGTATCCTGGGGCACTATAGTAGAAGCGGATACTTCTTAGGTAGCCTACAGAGCGAATTCAGAGCAACGCCAGGTATATCGTGCCTGAAGAGGTGGGACTGAGTGGTGGACAAGAGCAACGAACGGAAGACGGGGTTCGTCGGTCGCTCAGGCCTAATTGGGAGGCTACTTGTCGCGCAATTGGACCCCTTGTTCCGGTGTTAGCCAGTCAACGATTCACATTCAACTCTTCCACATCCGAGAAACCAAACTGCATTTCAATTCCCGCGTACGTGTGCGTGCTTCAAAATGGCACATTGATGGGAGGTGCGGAAATGGAGAACAGTTTTGATACGTCCTACAGAATTTACGACACTCTGGCTTGTTTTTGGTACCCTATTGTGTGACTATTTACTGACTATTCCGCTGAATCCTGGACTATTAACCGAAGCATATTCCGTGTTGGAAAAAATCCTTTTGGTCGCAGAAGCTACGAAACGTGTTTTCATAATTTTATCCTGGAAAACGCGCATGGAAATTGAGTAATTACTATTTTTGGGAGCTGATAGTTGCGCAGAAGGAATGTGAATATTAACGACGAATCATTAGTACCATCACCAAGGACTCAAGTGGAGGAAAAGAGGACAATTTTGTTTAAGCCAGATTCGAAGAAATTTGCAAGTGGAGAAAAGAGTATTGCCGTTTTTTGTGAGGTAGGTGGGGTGAAGAAGGACTGAGGAAGATAGTAGGCAAAAAATATCAGTGATGCTGCTGGAAATAACAGTTAGGGATCATGCAAACCCTCCAGGAAGATTGATCAGCGACGTCTGTGGCGGAAGAATGACCGCGAAGGGGGTCTGAAGAGGGACACCCGTCGACGAGAATGAGAAACGTGTCAAGATCGAGCGACGAGTGAGGTAAGGATGATCTTTTATCGTCTATTAGTATGAAGACTCGATAATCGCCCTTGCCAGCGTACAGAAGACCTCTAAGAAGGAGCTTAAATAATTCTTATTTACATCCGTTATCAAAATATCCTGAAAATTAATTGCCAATGGAATTTGACTCCCTAGACATTGAACAGCTTGAAAAGATTCGCTCAATTTTTTGTATAAATTTAGAGATTCTTAAGATTACTTCATTCAAAGTGTTGAAGAATATTAAGATTCGTTGTAATTTTAATATAATTGGGTAGCTAGCTACTTAGGTGATTTTAGAGTCTCAGTGATTTTGGCCCATTTGGGGACTAATTGTAAAGGCCCAGAATAGAAAATTAATGAATAACTTCAGGTTTGATGGGAATTTTAGCAAAGTTGAAGTGACTAATTTCGTTAAACTTTAAAAATTAGAGGAATACATGAAAAAAAAATCTGATTCCATGGTCCCGCTGATTTGAGTTCATTTAGGGACTGATTCCAGGGCCCCATATGAAATCGACAAAGTTAGACGGATCAATCTCGTTAAATTTTAGAACTAAGAACAGACGAAGAAACTATAGTAGTTTAAAGGTTCTACTGATTTGGGCCCATTTGTGGACAAATTCAAGGGGCCCAAAAGGGACAAGCAGTGGTCGTCAGACTACATTAAATGCGAATGGAACGTGGAACTTTATTTTTCCTTCATTTTTATATGTGCCGCGGGTGTTATTCGCTTTCGAATCGACATGAATCGGGAACGTCATTCGAAATCGATGCTTCAGCCAGCTTTTCACTGCAATTGGCAGCCCGGTTACACGCGTCTCCGACTATAATGGCTCGCATTAGCAGCGGCGTGCCGCGTTCTATTATTGGAAACTGATTGATTGGGCCCTTTTAATAACACAGTTTCCATTTTCTTAATTGACCGATAGCTGGTGGACTTCAGACCCCGTGGAATGACAAAATTGACGGCAAACAATGGGGAAAGGTCCTTGCAGTGGAAATTAGTTCGCTGGTATCTTCAACTTTCCCGCGAATATGAAAGCCTGCTTCAATATAGAAAAGAATAATTCTGAATTCACTATTGTGATACAATTGCATTTACATGAGAATTTTGGGGTCCAAAGACATCCATCTTACCCAAGTTCTTTGAATCATCTAGCTGATCTCTCTACGCATCCAATTTCCCTGCAGAAGTATCCCACTCTTTGGAGAATACTTAATAATCACCAGCCTTCGCAGTCAGGAAGTCACTCAAGAACCCTTCACAGCTACTATGATGTAACAGCAACACACCCTCGATCTACCTCCTTACTCCCTTGGTTACCTCTAAAATCTGAGCAAGTGTCTCAGTACCCCAAGTCTCATCGCTGCACTCGAGGGATTACAAACTTCAACGTCATTAATGTCTTCAATACTTGTGAATATCAAGTCCAAGAAATACTCCTCTACGTGAGGTAGCTTTACATCCATTTAGGAGCCTGGTAACTTCAATCTTTATCAGTTGCTCAGGATGTTCTGCGAAACTCCTAGTGTCTTATGCACCTGATCGATAAGGTAGCACGTAGGGCTCAAGTATCACGCTCGCTGGGGTTGTTTTTAATGCCTAGCCGGGCTCGTAATTAACCCTGGCTTTTAGAAGTTGGTGAACTTCTTCCACCTGGTCCCTCGAGCCTCCAGAGATGTTCCATGTCTACTGTTAATTAAGGATACATCGTGACTTGAAGAGAAACAAGACTGAAGTACGTAATATGTTTACTCCAAGGGTTCGAGAATTGAGGAGTGGATTCCTTTTACTTTGGTGGGAATTTCGTACTTCTAAGCTAGTTAACAGTGGTCTCTACCAGGAACAGGCATTTTCCTTTACGTGCCTCCACTTTTGGGCTATGTATATTTACAGAAAATACGAACTACAGAGAACACGGTGGTCCAGTTGAATAGCTGCCAAGTCCCCTTACCCTGAGACCTTCGGCCGCACACGGCAGATTAGGTTTATTCATCCCCAATTTAATAATTGATCAGATTTGCACTCTGCAAAGCGGAGCCCCCGCCAAGTGGACTGATTAGAACCTGACGCGTTCAAACATTCATCAAAGTTGAATGTGAAACTCCACTAACTTTCGGAACACGAACCAAGAGCCCACTTTCGCCCATATCTGGGACTCAACTGCTCCACTTCATTCAGTGCGACACTGGATCAGTGAAGTAACACATCTCCATCTCCACCCCAGGTCGTTGATTTGCGATTAAGAGCGCCTAGGAGGCTTGGAAGAAAGACCCCCCAACACCTCATTATATCAACCACCCCCTTAGCCCATGCACCTGGGTCCACCATTCACTTCTCACCGTTCAGAATTACTCGCCAGAGTCAGTGATCCTTGATGAAAGCTCCGAGTTTCAAATGAAACCAATTAATCACGTCATCAAGCCTCCACCTGACACGACAACCAAGTGTCACTTGACCCCTCCATAGGTCAGTGTTTTTCTTCTCATTAGACAGTCACCAAGCAGGGTAAAGTTTGATATGTACTCGGGATTTTAGGATGAATAGAGTCATTCGACAAAGGGAAGCAGTACAGCCGCATGCCTCGTGCTGCTAAATTATGGCATTGTTCGGAACAACGCGATTCATCTGTTCAGCGATAATTTAGCCCGAACCTGGCGTATCCCAATGATCCCTGGATCCAGCCAGGCGCTGATAGCATTTAAGCTCGACAGCGAAACCTCTGGCTGATTCCAGCTCGTGTCATTAGCATAATGTCAAGCGGCAGCTTCAAAGGGCAGGTGGGATGTTCCTCGGGATGAGGATCAGCAGGTGCAATCGCTAACCCAATAAGTTGTGGGGGTTCTTTTGGTGTTCAGACACTCTTTACCCCTACATTTTGCCCACAGATCATCACTTCTCACTTAGAAGAATCTTCCCCCAAGATCAAACTCCAGACTGTACTAAATTAAACAGATATCTCCACTCACGTAGGCATACGTGCTACACTCTACGCGAACCCTCATCCAGAAACGATTCCCAGCTCCTCCCCAATCCCCCCGTCGGATAGAAAATATCCCCCGTTTTACGTTTAAAAGCAACTCTCTCCCGATCCCGAATCCAGATACGTTCCTTCATCCCTTATTCAGCGGATAAGCGGCCGAGCGTCGCTTTATCTCCTCCAATTCAACGTCCCAATTTTTCCCTGCGCTTTATAGGGCAGTCCGCTAAAAAAGCGCGGTAGTTACAGCTGACGAATAAATAAATTGACCCATGAGAAAGAGTGATGAAATCGCGATTTTATCAAGGGCCGTGGGACAATAAAATACAGGCGAGGTAGGGGCTGTAGTTTCGCGGTGAAATTTCATTTCTTACTCCTCGGTTTTTATTCGTCGCGGGCATTCCGCGATCAAAGCGATCGTAGGCAGCGTTATTCTTCCAGGCGCGCCGTATTTCCCCTTTCCCATTTGGATTCTTTTGGGATCAGCAGTACGCAGGCAGCCTTTGAAGGCAGTCTTCACTCGGGGAAACTGTAATACCTGTCCACGAGGACGGTTTGCCTCTCATTTATTGCGAGAAAATTGCTGGATATGGCCCTCGCATCCAGTGGATCGCGAATAAAACAACATTCATGTGACAGCCCGTTGTCACGAGGCATGGGAATTGTTTGCCCAGAACAACGGAAACGATGTAATATATCTTCGGTGAAAGCCGTCCGTTCGGATTTCGAGATTTTTGGGAAACCGTGAAAGGTTATCTGCTGAATAATGAATTTTAGTAATGGAAATAAAATGGAAAGAGGCAATAAGCGAGATCTTATGTTACCTGTTAAAAATATTAATGCAATTAATCGATTTCTGAATCCTCCTATTATGGATGGAAAAAAATTGTTAGATTATTTTATACGGAAAAAAAATTTTAATGCTGGAGGAATGTACCAGCGAACTTTATTCGAACAATTTCAGAGTGCCAACAAAATTTCGCAGTTAGATTAAAAAACTCCCCATGATTAAACGACCTATGTGAACAGGCGAAAGTTGCGGTTAATTGGCTCGCGATAAAATTGAATGGAAAACGTTGGTACAACAGGGAGATAGAAATGCTGGTTTGTCAGAGTTGAATCAGGCTAACGTGATTTTGGTATAGCCAGGCTATGGGCGCTGTTTAAAAAGCGGAACACTTCCTGACTGTCTGTCTTGTCGGCCAGTAGAACAGGCGGCCTTTAATCAGACGCCCATGAGGGTACCTGCACTTATCGTCGTTAGCGATTTTAATTGGCACTCTGGCCGTAGGAAAAGCGTTACGTGAACGCGAATAAATAAACACATGGGGCCTGGTGCGCGCAGCTGTTCGCGATTCGCTTTTCCATCGATTTCTTCTCCAATTCTGGCGCCATTCAATGGCTATCGACGGATTACTATTATTGTCAATGCCCAGGTGTTCATTGCCAGCGAAATACGAGGTTCGAAGTGGAATACGGAGGAACTATAATTTAATAATGAATGTCAATCAAGTTTGCAGGATTGTATTATTTTTCTTAGAGTATTATTTTGTGGGTGTACCGTTTGAGGGAAAAGGGGTGGTAGGGGAAGATACATAGGGAAGGAAAAGGGACAGGAACAGAGGAATGAGACACAGTTGAAGAGTGTAGAAAGGGGAGGGGACAGATGGGTGGATTCTAGAAAGAGGTGTTGATATATGTAGGTACCGGAGTCGTAGGGAGGAGTTGGGCCTATAAGTGGAAGAAGACGATAGGTTGGGCCTAGAAGTGGGAGGGGACGGAGGGTTGGGCCTAGAAGTGGGAGGGGACGGAGGGTTGGGCCTAGAAGCGGGAGGGGGCGGAGGGTTGGGCCTAGAAGTGGGAGGGGACGGAGGGTTGGGCTTAGAAGTGGGAGAAGACGATAGGTTGGGCCTAGAAGTGGGAGAAGACGATAGGTTGGGCCTAGAAGTGGGAGAAGACGATAGGTTGGGCCTAGAAGTGGGAGAAGACGATAGGTTGGGCCTAGAAGTGGGAGAAGACGATAGGGTGGGCCTAGAAGTGGGAGAAGACGATAGGGTGGGCCTAGAAGTGGGAGAAGACGATAGGGTGGGCCTAGAAGTGGGGGGGGGGGCGGAGAGTTGAGTGTAAAAGTGGGAAGAGATGGTGGGTTGGGCCCAGAAGTGGGAAAAGACGATGGATTGAGCCTAGAAGTGTGAGGGGACAAATGATTGCTCGAGTCAGAAGTGGGAGGGGCCGGAGGGTTGGGCCTAGAAGTGGGACGGTACAAAGGGATCGGCCTAGAAGTGGAAGGATTTAGACGTGTGTACAGAAAACGGAGGCCAAAAAGGGGATTGTGTATGCCTCCATAATAACTTCCTGAGGCGATCAGAAGCAATATGGTACCTGGAATCTCAATTTATTTGGTGTGGGCAGGTTTTCAACAATGCTTTTAGGCGGCCACCTAACTTTGTACCAACTGTAGTTGACTCGAAGTTGCACAGTTTCGTCACGTGACAGGAATATATATTGCCCTGTCACTGTTTACTTTTACCCGGATGTTTACGAAACCGGCGGGAAACAACGAAAGCTCTCTTTCATCCAGGTTTAGTGAGCCTTCGGCCCCCGATGCTTCGATTAACGTTCACCCTGGATAATCCGGGATTCGTTTATTAGACAACTTCGATACACGTTAAATATAAGAGCCTCCAATTGTTCCTCGAGAAATTAAATAATAATAAATAAATTAGGTATATAAATGGTTAACGGGAGCAGCAACTCATATTTGAATAATAGTGAAATGTTTATTCGACAAAATAGAGATGTGATCGGTAGAGGGAATAGAAATGGCCACTTCACTCACATTAAATTCCATATTTTGCAGCTTCGAGTCGATTCAATCGAACGCGAAGGATTAAAAGTGCAGAATTTGCATATGCGTCCTTCTCGTAAATATAACTGGTTATTTTTATTTAACCTTTGTGGAGGAAAATCGCCGCGAGCACAGATGAAAAATTCAATACACAAAGGAAAGTAATAAATTATTTGCAATAAATCGTCGAAGCGTGGGAATAAAGATTCTCGTGAATGCGGTCACGTGCGTTTACATACATTTTACATTTCTCTGCGCAATTGTGAAATCAACAATAGGCACTGCAGAGCACCTATTTGTTCAAAGAATTGGTCTTCTTATTCCACCAATATTCCTTTCATATTGTCAAGGACGAAATGGTATCCCTATTATCTTTTCCATCCTTACAAGATATTATAAATAAGAATATGCACTGCACTCTGTCTCTTATTCACGAGACATTACTAGAATTTCTCGTTTGAATTCCTTTTTAGCAGAGAAATAATTTTCATTAATAAAAATAAAAAAATGGTCTATGGAACATGCTGCTAGATTCTTTCCCTGGAAGAACACTGCGCCCACTAATTACAACTATCGAAAAAATGATGCCACCATTATGTCTGCAGTGACACAATCAGCGGATCATCCTCTATCTACCACCGTAAAAGATAAATTTCAGGTCCCAGAAAGTTCCCTTCAATTCCTTCACGACTCCAAAATTGATTTCTACCGAAAATTCCCCGTCCAAAAAATTCCAATCGAAAAATCGATTTCAAACCGGCAGTAAAAACGGAGATTAAAAATCCTCCATAAATCAGTGACCAAGGGAACTGAAATTGCAATTTTCAAAGCTCTTCCAAACCACCCACAAATTCTCCTTTCAAAAACCCAGAAAAATACACTCCCAACAAACACCTCCACATTACAAACGAAAATAGCTATACCCAGTATCAAAATTCCATTCGAAATAATATTCAAAATTTCTTAACAAATATAATCTAATTCCCACTGCACAAGGAAGAAGGGAATCAGTTAAAAAATCCACTGTTTATGCTACAAATAATCCTCCCTCGCCAGTCGCCTCGAACAGGGATGGTGTATTGGTGGTTTTTGGTGGGAAGATTATCGAAAGGGACTTCATTATACTCTATCGATTACCGCTACCCATCGCACCGAAATTTTCGTACCGCCATTATCGGGTGAACCGCAATTCCTCTGGCTGCGGTGAGCCCACAGGAGTCAGGATAATTGCGGGCGGAATGACGTTCCGTTTGTTGCTTGACAAATCGAACCTCCCCGGATGTAGGACCGCCGTTTCGGCTGATTGCGCGCATTCTACGGGGTACAAGTGTGCGGTACGTGTTTCTGCGTGCACAGGAAGCTGTCCGTCGTGAAATACGACCGTCATGGCCGCGACTTGTGCTTCGTACACGACCGGGAAACTATTTTATTATTTAGGGTGGCATTTTGAAACGACTGGAAGGGGTGGAAATTTTTTTTCAAGCTCTGCAGAACTTGGCGGAGTTGATTGAGGGGAAAAAATGAATTTAATGGCAAATTTTGAATTTCGTGACACATGGGTCGCAAGTGGTTTATGACACTTGAGGGTTGTGAAATTTTCGCTCGAAGGAAAGGTATTTCTCTGATCAACTGTTGAAATTAAAATAGAACAAAAAGCATATAAAACAATTATTCTTTTTTTTTTTTTATAGGTGAATGTGGGAATATCTACAAGAAATTTGATGTTTCAAAATTACATTTTAAAATTACATTTTACTGTGGTGAAATAAGAGAATGGTGACGGTTTTAGTTTTACGAGTATTTCAGGATGTATTATTGGAACTGTTTGTTAAATATTGCAAATTTCCGAGGATCATTCCGGGGGAATTATAGTTTCTAGAGTGCACATACGTGCGGCTATTAATGATGCTCGGACTCCAGCGCGATTTCACGCAACAGGATTAGGAATCCACCGATTTGCATTAGTCCACCGGATTGCGATAATTATACCACTTTTCTATAATTTTTTCATTGATCCCTGACAAGGTAATAGGGAATATATCGTGTGCCGCGACAGTCCCTGTCCTCTTTATTATATAATCGTGTGCGAACGGTGGACAAGCTTCAGATTGCTTGATTGTGTGGATACACTCGTTGCCCACCGATTTATGCACGTTACTGTCCATTAATACCCCCCTTCTAATTAAGTCCTGTTAATGGCAACCGCCATCTGCACTCGTGCCTCGAATTCTATTTAAAAAGATCTGAAAATTCTTGTAGTTCTTTAACTCAACAAGCTCCAAAAGTGTTAAAAAATATTCCATCTCCAGATCCTTCAGTTTGTACAATTATTAATAATTTCGGGAGTTATTAAAGCTCGAGTACAAGAATTCCAAAAGCACTAACAAACAGGTGAAAAAGAAAAGAAGCGTACCAAGTTTTTCGGCAGAAGGCAAGGAGCGCATCTTGACTTCTCGACCACTAAGTTTCTTCTGAATTTTTCATCGAAACTTCGCGGAATTTCCACGGAGCCGTGGAAAGTTTCCTTCGAAGAGGCGACAAGAGGCCCCGAAGCCGGTAATACTTTCGCTCCGGACGGAAAAACGCTCAGAAACAGCTGACGCGACCGAAAAACCATTTCCCCCAACCCACGCTTCCGGAAACACTCTGGGTGCACCGGAAATGAGGCAACGCGTCCGAGGAAATTCTCGTCAACGGTCGATCCGCCCTTTGGCTACGGAGAAGCAAATTTGCCGGAGCAATTTCACGCGTGGCTGCATCAACAAATTCGAACTTTGTCGATGTATCATAAAATGTCGATTATAAACGATTCCCTGGGACGATTAACAAAATTCTTCTCCCAAATTCTGTGATTACAGAAAATGCATGGAGAGAGAAAAGATTTTTCTCGTGTTGGTTATTGGATTTTTATTTACGTGCATGATGGAGGATCAGGTAGAAAATTTTGACATTTTTATGTCGGGCTTGATGAATGACTTGACCCATTTTTTTTACTATGAAAAATGCCTGAAGGGTGTATTTTTATCGTAACATTTTTCATTTGATTCTGTGAAATGTTTTCTGAGAATTATAGACTTTGTTGAAGTATACAGCTAGAATATTTTTTAGGAGATTCTACACACGATTCTATCATCAATTTTGGCTCTGAAATTGGCAGAAGGCTTTATTTAGTGGGATAGATTTTATTGGAGTATTCAAGCAGAATATTTTTGGAGAGATTCCAAGCATGATTTTTCCATGAACTTTGGCTGTGAAAAATGGTTGGAAGATTCGAACAAGGGCCTGCGTGAAACGTTATCGTTACTTTACTACCCCTAATTGGGCCAAACGAGAGACTTTAAGCTCCAATTATGTCCCAACCACCCCTCGTTTTGCATAATTCTTCGTAAATGGTAGTATTGATTGTTCCTCACCGTCCAATGCGTTAAAACGATCTCAGTATGATTCCCCCTCAGACACATCACCGTTCCTTAATCTATTTCCATTCAATGTAACGAATGAAACTTATTTTCTACAAGTCTGAATCATTTTTGGAATGACATCTCATCGAAGATGCAATAATTCTCTTTCCAATTTTTCCTTCACGAGATAAGCGTTGAAAATTAAATACACAATTTTATATTTGTACAAATACGAAGATCAGAATTGTGAATGTGCTTTTAGAAGTATAAGGTGAAAGATTGATATTCTATTGCGTTGTTGAAAATCAGAGGCAGAGCAATATTGGGATTATGGAATAGGGAAGACGAGGATGGTTCGCGAGAGTGAAACTGGGCTTCGCGTACTCGAGTATTGTGTCGTTGTCGATAAAGATCGATGCAAGGTAGGGACGGGCATCAATTTTTAACGAGGCTCCGTTTCATTCCAGCTGAACGCCATTCAAGAACCTTTCCTCGTCGTCACTCGGTCACAGACCCCCAACGATTCACTGAGCATCAGATCCAATAAGAAATTAAGAAAAAGGGTGCTTCTTTAAAAAAAATTCACTGAGCATCAGATTCAATAAAAAGTTAAGATAAACTGTGCTGCATTTAGAAAAGATGTAACTACTTAGTACCTGTATTCGGGGGGTCAAGTACTTGAGTACTTAATTTTCTGAATACTCGAGTACTTGAGTACTTAATTTTCTGAATACTCGAGTACTTGAGTACTTAATTTTCTGAATACTCGAGTACTTGAGTACTTAATTTTCCTTAAGTACTCAAGTACCTGATATTTTAAATACTTGAGTATCTAATATTTTAAATACTTTGACCCTCGAATACTTTCGAGTACTGCATTTTCCCTTGAATTGTGACTTTGTGACTTCCAACGATGGTAATCCATTCTCAGCCAATCCATAAGCTACAAATGCAACTGATTTATAAATTTAGCTTCCAGCGATCCGTAGAAATAGGTTCTAACAAAAGAAACAGGATTCCCAGAGCGCAGCCTGTGAACGACAAACTGTTAACGCACCAAGGGAATGCAATACAGCGTCTTCCAAGGCGAGCTTCGTTGGAGAAATAAAAATAGATACACGAGGAACATCTTAGCCCCTATTTCCCCTCTGCACTCACTCTCTTTCTCATTATTTTCCCTTAACACAATACCACACAGCACAACGACTCCGTCCTACGCCTTACTTCCCCCATCGATTCCAATTCCCCTCATCATTCTTCTCCGTCACCATTCATTTTCCTCGCGTTACTAAACATTTTCATCCGCACTCCCGTCAAGAATTACTCCCAACAGCAATCCCTGCCATATATTCGCGAGAGGAAAGATCCTGCCAAAGGTCGGCCAACAGACATTCAGAAACCTTAACAGGCCACTAGGGTCGTTTCCTCCCCAGGAACTTAAATTAAGGAAAACTTGAGTAGACCCTTCTCCCCAATGTGACTGCTAATAAAAACGTACAAGTGTGCTGCATGAAAAAGAAACGGGATTGGGGAGGAGTGAAAGCAGCTTCGAGATAAAATACTTTCAGGAGATATCCCCCCAGACGGTCTGATATTAATGTGATATTTGGGAATTTTTTGGGGGGAAACCGTAACGGATAACACTTTCTAACTTTCTACATATGTTTTCTTATATTTAGTGTGTATCCAGGAATTTTCTTTGCTAAGAATACTGAGTCATTACGGCTTTCTCAGCAGACTTATCAAAATCAGAAAACAGAAGGAAATTAGTGATCTACCGAATGTGGCTATCGTCTGAGAGACATCCCCTTCTTTTGTCATCACCTTCGATAAGTTTCGAAGTGGTATCAGCATTATAGTCCCGCTTCCAGTGGAACGAAACATAAACAAATCAGTGAGAACAGTCCGTACCAAGTGGATATCGATTTTCTTGACCGTTCAAATGGGGATACCCCCTCGAGGAACAACGAACGACCCTGGACACTCCTGGACGACAGAGAATTCCTCTCCCCCGACCCGATCAGCCGTAGCACAGCCAGAGAAAAAGGATTTTCGATATCGAGTGGCGGAGGCGAGTCACCGTCGAGAGTTTCGTCGAGGGCCATCTAAAGATTCCAATTTGTCCTTCGTCGCCTGCGAAAGCCAGAAAGAAATTAGAAAAATAAGTGACCCGTTGGATTTATATCGAGGAAAACCCGAGGAAAAAAATCGAGGAATAATCGACACTCGACCTTTTCCCGGACTGATTCCATTTTCGCGATAAATAACGTTCCATCTGAAAAAAATGCTCGTCAGAACTTCTAATTCCATCGACACTGAATGCCCTCAATATCTCTGCAGAGCAGATTTTTCATATCAAGGAGAGAACAAAAAACTTGCCAAATTGCTGGAATGCTTGAAATAAACTCGATTATTCAATCGTTGAGAGGGGAGCGTTTCGAGCATCCTTCTTCGTTACCCACTGCCCCGATTCGATTACCGCGCGTAACACGTGGGAGTGCAGCCTTCTGTCATTATGGAAAGGCGACGCGTGGAATGCTGATAAAACGCGATACGTCTCGCCGTGCTCCACGTCGCTGGCGATTATTTCCCACACGGGCAGCTTCGCTCGCGAAACAGCGGAGCGTGGAATCCCACTGGAGCCTGGATGCCTTCGAGGCTGTCTTGTGTCACCCTCATCCTACAGTTTATCAACATCCGCGAGGGTAGTTTCCCAGTCACTTTTCAATTAACCCCCAGTTAAAACAAATTACGAATTCTTAGCCTCGACACGTAGAATAAAACAACTCCCTGTTCCTCGTTCCTTTAAATGGATTAAGAAACTACGTCTGTACTGTTTAAAATACTGGACGAAACTTCGCCTTCGATTTCCTTTTAATTCTCCAATTTGGGGGAAGTGGATGAGGGAGAAGTACGTTCCAGTTACGGGGATTTAATTGTTCAGAGTCTTGCTGAACCATAAATTGCTTCGTTTTTCCAGGGGCCTTGGGTGAATTAAAGTACAGGGAAAAGCTTTCGAGGAGCTGAATGCGAGGGTGGAGTTATTTTGTTTGTGCCTTAGTGGGGGAAGGGGGAGAGAGGTTTTGGAGAATGGAATGTGGAAGCGAGGAGTTTGAAAATATTTTTCTGCTTGACAGGGGGAGCATGAAGTAGAGGACAAGCCGGTGTTCCATTGCCCCGAAGGGCTTTTCCAGCGGCGACAGGAAGAACGAGAGGCAGACATGGAGAAATACGGAGTGGAATTCCCGAAGCACGAGTGGAGTCACAGGCTCAGCCTTCGCGGCAGCCGGAGGAGTCACCAGGTAACGCTACCCCCCCCCCCCCCCTCCCTGTGATTTTCCAATTTTCCACTAGCGACATCATTCTATAATTATACAGAGCAAATCCTCGATGGGAAAAAGAATTATCGTGTCTCATGTGAGACTTTAATCTCATGAGACAATTATTTTTACTATTTTTTCATCATTTAATCACGAGTTTCATGGAATCAGACAAGTTTCATAATATGTTTTCAAAAATTTCATCTCTCGTGACTATTTCTATTATTCACATTTAGTTGTTGCTGGGATTTTTGTTTCATAACAGAAAAGTCTCGTGTAAAATCTCATCGTGGATTCGTACTAGGGCTGTAACGAATATTCGAATAATCCAAGTAGGTATTCGAATAATCCAAGTATTCAAATACCAGAGAATTCGAAATTAAGATATTAATATTCGAATACTTCTTTTATCCTTATTCGTATTTAAATTATTCGAATTATTTTAAATTATTCGAATAATTACAGCTCTAATTCTCACTTTGATATAGAATAAACACTGTTCATGTACGAGTTCAACCCAGGAACTGATATTTCCAAAGTGATGCATTTTCTGTCGTCACTATTGTATTATTAATAAGAGAACGTAGTACTTAGTAGAGCAACTCGAACACTATTCAATACCCAATACCTTACTTAAATTATCCTTCTCGAGGTAAAAAATGAGACAACCCCTGCTTAGAAGTGCACGCTGCATATAACGTTTCGTTTCTACTCGTCCGTTATTTAAAAGCGCAGAACACGTGTAGCTTCATCCATTATTCAGGAGTTTTCTGCCGCCGTAAAACGCAATGTCACACGCTATAACACCGCGTCTACGAATTACAGTAGGTGGAAGGGGCGATAATCCCGTTAGGCGAAATTAAAATTGAAACCCCTGGCCCGTCCACTGAACAACAAAACACCGCGGGGCTTCACAACTGTTTGATCTACCACTAGCTTCGAATCTGCTAAATCATCACACCAGTGGAACCAAGTAAATGTAATATCCAAAAACATTCACAGGAACACTCAAAACACTCTGCAAAATTCACGCCGAAACAATCTGCGCCCACTGCGATTGAACTGCTCTGAAAATGGACCTTCGTACGCAGCGACTGTGAATTATTAAATTCTCGTTACGCGAAGCTGTGACATTCAGCAAGTTTGATTGGAAAGCTAGCGCAGCATGGTGGGGAAGAGAGGGAAAGCAACGTGACACTTTTCCGAAACCTTCAATAGTTCGGTAACCTGATTCGCTTTGGAGATGCATAATCAATTTTCTTAATTAGTCTCTGGTAATTCCACTCTGCACCGTTCCTCAGGAGTGATCGCCAAGGTGCGTAGGGACTTTCCCAGCTGAAAGACTCTCCTTCCCTTCGCCAGTCTCCAAGCTCGTTTCTATAATGGATTTTTCACAAGGAGCGGGCGACAATCGCGGGTGGAAAGTTATTCGCGCAGACAACAATTTGCTAATTAATCGTTCTCGTCGATCGAGCGAGAAATTGCACGAGAGACTGGAATTGGTCTGTCAGTTTCCATCTCTGTGGATAAAAATAAGCGCGCAATGAACGGATGGTATTTGGGGCAAAATTTTTGACGTGGCGTTTTAACTACTGGGAAAATAGGCCTCCATTCGAACGGCAATTATTTCTGCTTGCTTTGGTCGATTACGCAGCAATGCTATTGCGAAATTTTGGGTCACCTTCTCGATGAGTTTCGTGATTCTACACGCCGATTAAACTTCAAAGCGTCGTAAATGATTCCAGGGAAAACGCGTGCCTGTGGGTTAGGTGGGTTTCATTAGAAGCATTAGAATTTGATCCTTTAGTCTCGATGCAATGGAATATGTTTGTGTGGGTGTATGTAGTGTAATGGGTGTAGATCTATTAGTTAACACAATAGTGAGTTGTAATTCGAATAGTTCTACGTTTCAGAGACTTTGAGGTAACACGTAGTATTATATTTCATTTCAATTTACATTAAAATCATAGATATTAGGTTTGTAAGGAATATTTTAATAATGTATGTATACAAATAATCGAATACCAGAGAATTCGAAAACCGGAGAAATCGAATACCGGAGAATTCGAGTACCGGAGAATTCGAGTACCGGAGAATTCGAGTACCGGAGAATCCGAGTACCGGAGAATCCGAGTACCGGAGAATGCGAGTACCGGAGAATGCGAGTACCGGAGAATGCGAGTACCGGAGAATCCGAGTACCGGAGAATCCGAGTACCGGAGAATCCGAGTACCGGAGAATCCGAGTACCGGAGAATGCGAGTACCGGAGAATGCGAGTACCGGAGAATCCGAGTACCGGAGAATCCGAGTACCGGAGAATGCGAGTACCGGAGAATGCGAGTACCGGAGAATTCGAGTACCGGAGAATTCGAGTACCGGAGAATTCGAGTACCGGAGAATTCGAGTACCGGAGAATTCGAGTACCGGGGAATTCGAATATCAGGGAATTCGAATATTCGAATAATTAGGAGTATTCGAATATACTCCCGATTATTTGAGTACACAAATATTTGTATTCGAAAATATTCAAATAATTACAGCTCGACTAGATAATAAAGGAATCTCTACTGTCTAGTGAGTACATGATGCACAAAAAGTTAAATTATTGTTAATTAGCTATCACGTTCTCCCATCAGTAAGCTAATTTCAAAGGATCGATTCTCGCCACCACATTACCCAATAGTATTTGAGAAGCGCTTAGTGCTACAATTTACACACCGATAGGCTAAATTGTTGTCATAATTGTTAAGTGGCATCGGGTGAGGTCACCACGTTAATCGCTTTACAAACTTTCTACTCAACAATTTAACAAACAGCAGGTGCACAACCAACTAGAAAATTTTAACTGCCTGACAGACATCCAGCAAACCCCATACACTTTATGAATTTTAACCAGCCTCAAAATTTCCATAATATCAATTACCTTCCACCGTCCCATTAATAATATCGCAGTCCAATACTGAATCACAGTTGGCATCATTCGACAGAAGGTCTATTACGAATTCCACTTCCATTGTCGTATGAACATTGCGCACACTCTTCAGCGATAATTATTACACCAGTGGTACGGATTGGCGATGACAGGATCAATTTGCAAAATAAACGGAATGAATTATTAATGAACAGCTCGAATCGACGGATTAATAAAACATGACTCAACGTTTCCCAAATTAGAAGGGGAGCGTTACAGGCGTTTACGGAAATTTTTTAAATTTCATTAAACGCTGACAATGAATTATTTATGTGTTACAAAGGGGAGCATTTTGAGGGGAACTGGAGGTGGCAGTGGTAGCTGTTAATTTTAGATGTAACCAGTAAATTTCAAAGAGGGAGGTGTCACTAACTTTTCCCCAGGGCGGCCAAGCAGAAGCGTATTCGGCGAGATAGCAGGATTGTCTGAAAATTTGTGCTAGGCGATGATACGTTATCAGGCTTTCACGCGGACCGCATACAATTCCAGCTCGTCGGCGAAGAATTCACTGGGTACGAGTGTTTCGAGCGCCCTGAATTTCAGTCGGCTTCATCGACGGACGATAAGGTGTCTATTAGCGGGCTCTGAAATTTGCCCCACTTATCACGAGTGTCAGTTCATTCGCCATAAATAGAGGAAAAATTAAATGAAGCCAGAAGAATTCAGAAAAGCGTCGCAAACGAGAAGAATCAATGTGATTGCGATTGGAATATGGATAATGATAATATTGGAATAATAAAGGGGTTTGGAACGGGAGATTTCGAATGAATTAACATACCATAATTAATTCCTATTATCGTTATGCAACTGTCACTAAAAGGCACTTAAATAGCTTTAGGATTAATTAAATTACGAGATGAAATGTCTCACCTGGAAGGAAGGAAGTTGGAAATTATTACATTTAGATACTTTTTAGTGGAAATACAGTGCCATATTTATGGTGCACAATTATTGGTATCAGGCATGAAGAACGTAGTACTCAGTACTCAACTTATAGTCAATAATCATCTTATACTTAATACTTAGCTTACAGTCAATACTCAGCTTATAGTCAATACTCAGCTTATAGTCAGTACTCAGCTTATAGTCAGTACTCAGCTTATAGTCAGTACTCAGCTTATAGTCAGTACTAAGCTTATAGTCAGTATTCGGCTTATAGTCGGTACTCATCTTATAGTCGGTACTCATCTTATAGTCGGTACTCAGCTTATAGTCGGTACTCAGCTTATAGTCGGTACTCAGCTTATAGTCGGTACTCAGCTTATAGTCGGTACTCAGCTTATAGTCAGTGCTCAGTTTATAGTCAGTATAGAGTTTATAATGAGCAGAAGCCGCTTATTTTCAAGCTAAGGAGGCCCCTTAACCCAGACGTGAGGGCCCATTTTGACTCATAGTAATGATCGACACACCTGAAAATAAGCTTTTTGTATTAAATTGTAATCTTGTTACGATCTAAAAATCTGCCCTTATCAAGGACCATTTTCTTTTCTTAAATAATGTACCACGTACCTATTTAAAATCCATCGACTAGTTGCTGTTACCCGTCCGTTTGTAACTCGTTTTACCAGATTCGTATAACATTGAGCGGGATCGCAATAATTAAACGAGGCGTTAATGCTCGACGGAATTAATCCGCGCGGCGTTTAATGAAACAACTGTTGGCACCACGACCCCGGGCGTAGCATTCGTTTTAATTGAAAAAATGAGTTACAGGGACTCCGACGGCGCGCTTGTACAGGGTGTACGGTAACAGTTAGTAGGAAGTGAAACGGGTAAATGCAAAGGAAGACGTTCAGCCATTTCTGAAATGTATCGATATTAGGACCAGTATCTCGTCGATCCATAGAGCTCTGTAATCTAGGAGAGCTTTGTTCCACCAAGTTTAAGCTAATTTATTTACTCATTGATGTGGTATCAGTTTCTCTGACGCCCAGGGTCTAGTTCAAGGGTCAGGGGTTGAACGGTGGCCGTCTACGTGGGCGAACTATTAACAAGTTAACCCGGACTTCCCATACGTGTGTATTCCTGGAACTTTGAAATGGGAGAGGTAGGCGGGAGGTATACTGAAGCAGCATTGATGGAGGATTCCTTTGTCTCCTGCCGAGTTCAGGAGGATCTTGCGAGCCTATGTAAGGGTGGGTGGCATGTGGCAGTATATACGTTGTTTAGGGGTCCAGCTTCTTCTGAGAGAAGTATGACAATTTCGTTCGGAGTGCATCTCTAGGAGTTCCTACTCCATCCTAAAGGATAATTAATTACGACAGCTAATTCAGAGGCTTCCAGAGCAATTTTTAAGTCGAATAACTGCAATTAAAGCAGAGTTTCAGAGTCTATACTACTCTCCTTGAAGGCGATAAATTCTTGGAAAACCTCCCTCTGACTCGCGAAACTTTAATCGCATAGAGAACTTCTCCCAACGATGATAAAGCGATGGCAATTCTGCCAATTTGATCCCCCAGGTGTTGTTTTAACTAGAATTTCATTCAGGGAGCCTTTAATAAACGTTTTTTTAAGTGTCTCAAAAAACAGTCCTTTGAAAGACATAATTTTTTAATTCTCATTTTATTTTACTGAGCTTGGGCTTTCATTCAGCTTTTCTGGTCAGCGAAAGTTGGCAAGCTATTATTTACCTCGAGTTAGAAAATTATTAGGATTATGCAGTTATTGGAATTCGAAGGAGATGATGCGAATTTCAAGCGACATAAAGAGTAAGAGCTGCCAGGATATTGAGGCATGAGGGTTGTCAGCATGATTACAGAGAAATTTTCCTGTCGATCGCGACAACACCACGAAGGCTACCTGAAGAAAATTGTTTCCTACCGGTGGCTTAGACGAAACACTCCTCCTCTCTTTCTGGGACAGGAAGGCACAGCGGGAATAAACAAATCCTGGATCCAAGCTTTCAAGGCTTTAAGCTTGAATACATTTTCCTAACGCCGGAGAGGGCAAACGCAAAAAGTATTTACAGAAACCTGGACGTTGAGGAACCGAGAATGAAAAGCACTTATGAATTTTCCATAGAGCAAACACGCGTCTCTCGAAAATTAGGAGACGCTTTGCCATTTGAAATGAACTACAATCGACTTTTAAACTCCCGTTTCAGAATCCCATCCCAGAAACTAGAATCCTGAATCTTGAAAGAATACATACACAATCCTACTTCTCTATCACAGTTTTTGTTCGAAAACTGAATTCCGAGACCGAAAGTACTCAGAGAACGACGAATTCTCTTTCCTTTCGTCTCTCCAAACAAGCTACGGCGTATTAAACTTTCAAATTATTCGAACACAACTCGGTATCCTCAAAGAAGGCAAAAATCAACAGCGGGAAA
This sequence comes from Andrena flavipes, assembly GCA_963971345.1. Classification (NCBI taxonomy): domain Eukaryota; kingdom Metazoa; phylum Arthropoda; class Insecta; order Hymenoptera; family Andrenidae; genus Andrena; species Andrena flavipes. The sequence continues at coordinate 17,214,321 of OZ020482.1, read as the reverse complement.
GAGTTTGCTAGAGAAATAGCACGCGAGCCTGAAAGAAAGTAAGATTGATGCAAAATGCATACTGGTTCCGAAAGCGAAGCGTCTAAAAGGCAAAATAATGCAAGAGTACCGATCTTCGAACTGAGATCGGAGATCCTCTCAAAGAGGAAAGAAGAATAAAAGCAGAGGAAACGGAGAGCGAAGGATGTTCTATTTGTAAATGGAGAGGTAACTGAGGATAATAAAATTTTTCATCTGCTACATTTATTTCAAGAGATGGGTAGCCTTGAGGTGGAGCAAGAAAAATGAAGGAGGGTCCTTTGTTGTTTTTCCCTTGGCAAGAATTTCCTGTGTGCCTCCAGAGGGATAGTTCAAAAAATATTTAAAGGAAAGTTTAATAACTTGAACACTGTTTTTACTGAGTAGGTGAAGGAAATAATGAAAGTACTCTAATTAATTCATGAATTATTTTACTTGAGTTGGGAAGTAGGAGATTTAAATGTACATTTTTATTTGGGATGAAATATTAGTGTCTCCTATGGAAATTAATATTAAGTGATGGAATAAAGACATAGTGGGTTAAGAAGGAAGAATTATTCTTGAAGATGATGTCAACGATCCTGTGCACAGGATGATGTTGCAAGAAGCTTTTAAAGGATCCTGAATAAAAGCAAAGAACGTTCGAGTCGTCTTAAATTCCTATTTCTTAATCAGACGTGGAAAGCAGGTCTGCAACACCCTTTCAGTTCTGTCTCTTTCACCATGTCTTATCCCGCCCTTTCGTTCAAGGACACTTTATTAATCTTGTTCTCTAATGGACGGGCGAAATTTCTTTCACTCGGATCGTTTCGCCGATGATCTCTTTAAGATCTGCTGTCTTTGGGAGGATTTTCCTCCAATGTGTTATTTTCACTGTCTTGAGGAAGGAAAGGGATATTTTACAATTACTATTTCACTCTTCTGGAGTCATCTGATAGCCCAATAGTAATTTAGCACACTGTAAAGCGTGCTTTAATACTTGGAAGGAAACTGAACACCCTGAAATGGGGATTCGCAAAGAAACATCAGGAATCGAACAATTTATGATTTAAGAAGATAGAACACGCCTAGTTTATAAGTTGTAGCCTACCTTCGTGAAATAATAATACTGTAATCTGAGAGAAACACCAGTACTCGACATCTACAAAGTACTAGTACTCGACATTCGCAAGAGTACTAGTACTCGACATTCGCAAGAGTACTAGTACTCGACATTCGCAAGAGTACTAGTACTCGACATTCGCAAGAGTACTAGTACTCGACATTCGCAAGAGTACTAGTACTCGACATTCGCAAGAGTACTAGTACTCGACATTCGCAAGAGTACTAGTACTCGACACCCACAGAGTACTAGTACTCGACATCCACAGAGTACTAGTACTCGACATCCACAGAGTACTAGTATTCGACATGCACAAAGTACTAGTACAGGACATTCACAAAGTACTAGTACAGGACATTCACAAAGTACTAGTACAGGACATTCACAAAGTACTAGTACAAGACATTCACAAAGTACTAGTACAGGACATTCACAAAGTACTAGTGCAGAACATCCACCACGTACCAGTACTTCCATGTTCCCAAGAATTTCCACGCTTCTCCAAACCACCCTGATACACTATCCTCAATTTACCCATCAGCCGCAGACACCACGCAGCCCCCTACCTACCTTCTTCCTACCTACTTCATAAATCACACCTGCCTCCCACCCCTGTTTTCACGTTCCATCCGCCACCCCTTGCGCTCATCAAGACACCGAAGGCTTCTTCCACCCACGTAATTCATCCTGCACGTCTGATTTACAGGGCGAGGTGGCGGCTAGGTCGGTGACCGGGTCGGTGAGGAGCACCAGGAGGTGGGCGAGCCTGAGGCAACACGTGAGCTCCAATGACGGCGGCAAGCCCCGTGTCGAGCTGCTCCTCGATCCCCCAGGATCAAAGTCCTCGACGCCGTCCTCGCAGCCGCATACTCCCAACACGCCTCGCACACCGCACACCCCCCTGAAGAAATCCAACTGGGAGGTGATCGAGCACTTCACCGGTGCACCCCGTCCCTCCATTATCACGGTGAGTGGAATGCGTGCCAGAGGGAGGACAGCAGGAAGGGATGAAACCACTTTGTCCCGTTTTCATCCCCCGTCACCCTCTTCTTGGAGGGTACCCTGGCTACAGATGTGTTTCACTTGGCTAGTCGCAAATTTCTCTTAGTCTAGGAGGAAGTGCGGACTGCCGAAGAAATGTGGCTTGGCTGTACTGCCCCCGCAGGACCCGGCGAAAGGGCCAATTGTCTGCAACACCGAGTATCCGTGGGCAGGGCTCTCTGTTTGTGTCTTTGGTTCGGGAAATTTTAGGTCGCTGTTCTCGGGAATGTTGTGGCGAGGATGCAGGTTTCCTGGGGTAACGAGCTCTGGGAAAGTATGTGGAGGGTGGTTTTATGACGGGCATTGTGGATGGGTTGTTTATGTTATGGACACACTCCACGCTGAAAGTAATTGATACATTCCCCATCAATTAAGGTTTTATTATTTATTTCATCATAAATGAATCAATCAGAAGATACAATCTGGATAGTGTAGTGACTAATTTAAATCACTATCCTATCAATTTCTGATTCTCTGACATTGGTTAATTCGCATCCATATGAAAAGAAATAGTGAATTGTTTTTAACTAGAAAACTTTTATTGGAACCTGAGCATTCCACCTGTTAACTTTCATTCCCCCTTTTCCATCCCCACTTCGAAATCGAAAAACCCGAGGAAAGGACAAGGCAAGGATTGATCGATGAACCCTCGGGGCTGTCCACAGATGAACAGGGGCTCGGAAGTCGGGGTCGGCCTCACCACCGGAAGGGAAACAACGCAGGAAACCACCGTGAACACGTCGATAACCCAGCCAGCGAGGAAATGTGCTCTGTGCCGGTTTTTGAACTCGCTCTGCGCCTCGCACCGCTTCAAAGACCTGCAGGTACGTAAAACGAGTGCAAACGAGACCCGAATAGCCCCTTTACACAACAACCCTTAACCCACCGTTTTCTGGAAAAACATATGTAGATTTAAAACCAATGAAAAACAAGAACGAAGTGCATAATATTTTCGAGTGGATCATCCCGAATGCATCCTGAGGGATGTTTTTCGAGGGAAGAAGCGTTCTCTTTACCTAATATTACCTAAAATATATTCTTGGAAAAGAAGCGCTCACGCAAAATTTTTAACTTAAATTCGTAGCAGGCAGAATCGCCACTTTTTAGGATGAAAAGAAAGTATACTTTGGGACAAGTTGGAACACTTCAAAGGGAAATTTAGAGACCTTCTGTTTCACCACGAGTAATTCCATACGATCGACAGAGAGTTGCCCAAACGAATATCCGGGCGTGCACGTGCAGAGAAATTCTGGCCCCAGTCAACTAAATAGGAAAGCAGAAAATCGCGAGGCAAGTTCGCGCAACCGAGCGGAAATCCAGAACTAGGGGAAACCAGTTTGGAACAGTTTGAAACTCGTAGTTCTGGACGTTCGTCTTTTCTCGCGTGATTCGACCACGAATTTGCTGCACTGAACATCGTCCGTGCGAATCTGTGACATGATGCAGACTGATTATGGTTTATTTAATAGAAAAATCATTACTTGGACTTTTCCACGTGACAAATGACAATAAAATGTCTTCACCAAAGAAAGTGACATAAAATAGTACATTAGGAAGTCTACAGGTGTTGGAAAGCATTAAAGAAGTACTATGGGGTTGTTTTATAGAATTTTATAGTGGAGTTGGCAACACCATAGGTGGATATCTTTTTACAGATCTAAAATGTAGTATTAATAGGCATCCTCGAAGTAGAAAATCCTCTTTCACGATGGGGGATGAGTGACAGCCCTGGGAGAGTTTTTTTTCTGCTGGGAAATCTAAATTTAGATTGAGTCTAAATTTAAACTTTTATGAAGTTCTACATTTTATATTTTAAGCTAATTATTTCGTCGCTTGGTCCTACATTATCGTTCATCATCGATAGTGAGCGATAAGAAAAAGTAATCCCCTAACATTCTCGGTTTTTGAAACCATATTTCCACTTTGGAAGCCAGAAAAATCAATATTACTTCAATAGTGAACAAATATACGTGTCAGAACAGGTTCGACCTTGTCCCATATTTAATTAAAAGGCGAATGTCCATTTGTCTTCCCGTCACAGTTCTTCGTAAGGGACTAATAATTCTCTCAGTCAAAAGTCGAACAAAGAACTGAGTAAATGTGGAAGCTACAGAGTCAGTTACGACATCCATTCTGATTTATTTCACGGCTGTCAGCGTCTGTTTTCGTGGCTTCTTTAATTATAACGGTGCACTAATTCGAGCTTAGTCGAGGAGTATATTTAAACACCGACTTCTTTCTCGTCTGCGTTCCGTGGCACCTTCGCTCGGATCGAACTGTCAAGCCCGAGGCTTGATTTTCCAGATGCTAAATTAATCCTTACTCAAGGGGAAACAGCGCAACATGAGACTATTATAAACGTGACAACGTGGTAACGAAATTGGGAAAGTTTCGTTCTGAAACAGCTTTAAGAATTTATAAGAATTGAGTGAATCAAGAGATATATTAATCAAGAGGATCAATAATTATTGATTCCCGTTTCTTCATCGAATTTCTCCCTTAATGAGCCCGTATTTATAATGTAGGAATAATTGTTTAATGTTTAAGTTCCTTGAGTACTTATTTTTTATTGTAAACTATACCCTTCGCACTCCAAGTATGCATTCTGACATTTTTAGTTACGGTTCAAAGGGCATTGTATTCGACATAGTAAAAATGGAAGGAGTAAATGAATTACTTCTTTCGAAATGTCTGTATAAGGAATGTGGAGCAGTAGTGAGGTTCCAAATGCACAGATCTAAGTGGGCGGAGCAGTGGGCGGAGCCCCAGACCCCCTCCACAGCTGGAGACATTACTACTGGGTGGCATGCAACCACGGGCCTCCCACAAACTGCATTGTTCCCACCTGTACGCCTTGACTCCGCCCGGAAACCTCTTAATTGCTCAGTACACCTATGCTATATTATTTTCCCACCTCTTGTGTATTAAATGCAGCGTATCATCCATCATAAAAAAAAAATTAGGTGGTCGGAGAGCCAGGAACTTGAACCACAAAGGGTTAAAAAATCATTCGTGACCAAAACGAAAGGTTTTTGAGGACTTTCTCAAGAGGAAAGTGATTCTTGAGATCTTCTGGAAGATGGACACGCTCCTTAACGTCTTCTAAAAAACAAATGGGCTGACGAAGGATCTGATTGCCCAACAAGCGTCGCACGAATGAAATCATGTGGATGATAGATGAAAGAAGAGATGGAGGGCGCAGTTACTGAACGTTTTGACAAGATACAGGGTCTCGAGGAAACCAGAGACTTTTTCAGATGTTTTTCCTCGCCAAGGCTGGTGCCGGCAATCTCTCTGCCAGTCAAAAAAAAAAGAAGATTACAACGACGCAATCTACGTAACGCCGCTCGAACAAGCGGCGGAGAATATTCTTGGATTTCCCTCGACGCGTGGGAATAGAGCCACGTTGGCTTAGACGGGATTTGCGTTATGGGATTCACCGCGAATCGCGGTATGGCTCCGAAGATCAACGATACGGAGCTCCGCACCCATTATGACTATCGCGTATTTCTGTCTGGAACGATAATCGTTGAATGCATTTGTTCAACTGCTATTTGTTGCGATTTACGAATATCATCTGAGGATAGTAGATTTTATTTATGAAAAAAATACTGCCAATACTCAATGGGAGGATTGTGAAAATTAGAAAACACACATTGATGCTTGGGGGAAACGGTGGAAACATGAGTTGAGCTTTACATTCTTTATGCCGCAAAGGAAAATATATGAGTTAGAGGCATAAACTGGAAGACATGTATGTGAAAAGTGTGGACTTTATGGTACTACATTCAGGAATGCAGTATGAGCTGGTCTTCATTTAGCCACATAATCCTATAGCCTAGCATTACATAATATCCCTAAAAGTACAGACTTGAAGGCTCGAAAAAATAACTCTCTCAAAGGAAGGAGACTCCATTTACAAAATCCCCGGAAATATGATATAAAACACATTCGTGCTACCCCGAAACGAAGATAAACAACCAACATAACAGTTATACTGAATTGAACGTAATAAAATTATTGTCGATCACTCGACAAATATTCCAGCTGCAGTCGTCAACAAATCTTTCCGAGAATCAGACAAAGGGAAACGACGAGCAAAAGGAAGCGGGACCAGGTGTCTAATTAATTTTAATTAATTTATTCGCTCGACCGTGACACGAGCCAGCCTCGTGCATCTCCCATCCTTGCTATGCAGATCACTTTTCACACAGAAATGTGTCTAACTGTGTGTATCTGAGCGTTGTATTAACTGCAATCCCTTTCATCTTTGCTAGGCGTTTCGAGCAACATTTAAAGTGATATAATTTCTCATTTCTGCCACGCAATTCGAGCTGACATTTTACTAGATTTCACTCGGAGGCATCTGCCCTCGCCTTCTAAACTATTCCCAGAGAAACAAGTGCGTGTTTTGCCGTGGGAAACGAGTTATGAGCGATTCCTGCTCGCGATGAAATTTCCTTGCGGGTTCCCCGAGGCGTCCACATTGAAACCTAAAGGAACGAATCAGTACGTTTTCGGCAATAGTGCAAGGGAAATATTTATCAGACTTCACTGTCTTCAGAAGACTTACAGTAGAAATTACAGAAATTTTATTCAGAACGGTAACAGATATAGGAATATACCAAGGTACTCGAAATATCCGGGTACTCAAATATCCGGGTACTCAAATATCCGGGTACTCAAATATCCGGGTACTCAAATATCCGGGTACTCAAATATCCGGGTACTCAAATATCCGGGTACTCAAATATCCGGGTACTCGAAACATCCGAGTACTCGAAACATCCGAGTACTTGCACAATAGTGGTAAAAAAAAAGTTTAACCTCAGAACGGCAACAAAAACAAGACAGATTTACAAAAAAAAAGAATTGTATCTGGAAATTTATATCCCACAGATTGGAATAAATGCGAGTGTAAAACTTTCTTTTGACCACCACTGTGTTAGGACACTATAAAAGTGTCTGTACTGGTGTACTTCTGAGAAACTGGGCCAAGTTAAAACAACCTTGTAGTTCGTCAAGAATGAAAACAAGGGAAAATCGGACATCGCGCATTCCAATAATCATTCTTTGATTCCATCTCATTCAGGTGGAAATGCTGTATCAGCGATACTTTCTGCGAATGAACCAGAGCAACATGACCCACGTGTTGGGCCTATTAGCGGGTCTGGCGCTCGCTTTGGGCCTACTTTTGATCCTGAGACTCAGTTTGGATGACAATCAACAGTTCCTAGCTATGCTCGAAAGACCCGAGAATTTATCTCTGGCTATTACCCTCGTCGTCTGCATCGCTGTCTATGCTGGTACGTATTAAAATCAATTCTTCCCCAATTTTTTAAAACACAGTTACCTGAAAACCCATAACCAAAACACTAATCATACCACCCACCGTCTAGAAATTAAATCAAAATCAAAATCTCCAGTAGAACAAGTAACTGGGAGAACAAGTAAATTGCATTTTAAACATTTTAGTAGTAAGTGTCAGTGATCGGTCAGACATCCCGCTGAAAGTCTCCACTTCACACTGTTATTTCACCCAAGCTTCTACCGATATCTGAACTTTAGCCTCAACAAAATATGCTCCACTAGCGCATGAATCACAATACGTCGAAATGAAAAGGAAAAATAGGATGTCACGGTGAATTGATCCAAGGAGTGTGCTGAGATCGTTTCGAGACACCGAGGTGAAATAATCTCGAGGTTCGAAAAAGCCCCTGTTCTCTCTTTTCCCTATTGACAATGACAAAGCCCTGGTCCATTCGCCCACGCCTCGCGAACGTGCATCCAAAGCGTTTGCACGGCGAGGGAGGGTCTGATAAAAATGGGCTGTTATCTTGTTGCCCATGCTCGTGCGAGACCAAGTCAGACATTAATGGATAACCGGTTGACGGAAGCTTAAACTAATCGCTTCGAAGTAGATGGACATTATGACTCATACAGTTTGCGATACGACCTATTTTATACATGCCAGTTGAAATTTCCCTAGGGAATAATCGCGGGTCGATTGTTAAAGAATACTCTCGAAACATTGCACGATGGTATGGGCAGAATGTTGTTGCATCGGTATCGGAACGCGTGAACGTGCTAAAATAGCAGCCAGAGAAACGTAACACTGAAGGCGTCAAAGGTGAGGGGTCATTTTTCACGTCCACTACGCGAACCCCGACCTTTGCAAATTCTTTTTCCCCCATTTTCCGATAGTTCCGTGGGGATAATGTGTATGCTGATGAATAGGTAGAGAGGTAGTAGTAGCATTTACGAATTTGCTTGCATTAGGAAGAATGGAGTGGGATCGAAGTACATCTACACACAAATTTCAAGCAATTTCTTGCCCACTTTTACCCCATCGAATCACAGCTAAACCTAATCCTCGAACATCCCTCAATTTTCAGCTTTGGTAGCAGCCATATCGAGGCCTGGAATGAACGAGATCTGGCTAGCAGGCGTCAGTGGGATCGTCGTAGTGACCCTGCTAGCCCTTCAAGTGGCTCTAAACATCCACCTAGCCCTGGGGTCCAAGGAGCACCGAAGTGGTGGCCCGCTAGCAGCAGCCTGGGCTGTCTGCTTCTTCATCTACATGGCCTACGCGCTGCTCCCCATCAGGCTGCGACACGCCTGCATCGCCGGCTTTGTTTTCTCCGTGGCACACCTGATCGGTGCATTTGCCCTCTACCCGTCGCACTACCCAGCCATGATGGAACACGTGAGTGCCATTACCAACCATCACAAATCGCGCTTTCGCGTGCATGTACGATTTGCCAAATCGCTTTCCCATGTCCTCAGTCCTCTACACTTTTCCTTTATCACACTGGTCGTTTCCACTAAAGTCAGGCGCCAAATCTGCCAGCTTTTTCGCTCCGGTCTATACACAGAAGTCCTCCATGGCTGCCCGAAACATTCCAAAGCTTCCACAAAGGCACAGGAAGCCTTTATTTAACTTCCACAAAAAATTCCTCCGTGTGACTGACAGATACAGGGATGCATGAACACGTCCCAGTGGTCATAGAAAAATTCTCGCCGGGTTTGGTAACACAAAACCGAGCGCAGGCTTTATAAAGCCTGGTTGATTACAGTGCGAGCCTCTTGCCTCGATAGTTGTTAGAGGGAGGCGCGTCATAGGGGCTTATTAAGGGGTTTCAGGGGGCCATTTCGTTGAGGAAAGGTGGTCGCAAAAAGTCGCGTGCAACAGTGGTGAACATCGCCATCGGGGGTTCGGGGAGGGATGAATACTGGCCAGGCTTGCTCTGGAAATTTGAATACCAGAGTTCTGCCGCGTTATCGCCTCCGTCGGGAAATTTCAATGAGGTTTTCAGCGAGAGGGCTGAACGACGTATGCATCAGCGTCGGTAACGACGCGATTATTAACCGAAACGCTGCGATCGATGGGTCGTTGGATCCAGATACGCGCCAGAACACACGCCACATGGTATCGAGACACGCATTGTGGGTGTTTGTGGTAATAATAGGCCAAGACAGGTGGATCGAGGCGAGCTCAGGAGCTTGTAAGGAAGTCTCGAGAGTGCATTCACACCCTGGATGGCTCCTTTGGGTCTATGGGGAGCAAGATGCGCGATAGGAACCCCGAAACACGTGCATACATTTTGACGTAAATGAATAGAGGTAGATGGAGGGTTTAGGGGTTGAGGATCGTGGAAATATGTGGGTAGGAAGATTTTAAAATTCATGTACTACCTTTTGGAACAAGAACCACACAGTTCAAACCCTGTTTTAGTGATCACTTTTAGGATATTTTTTCTAGAAAGGTGTGAAATAAATCGAAAATGTTATAATTATATTTTGATCTTGGAACCTTTAATCATTTAAAAAAAATTGCGTGATACACTTTTGTCAAATATTGCCCTTCGTTTTCTGCGGCTGCAGCAACCTCTGCACCAAAAAATAGGGGCCGCCACCTTCATTCCCTGAGAAAAAATACACAACATTAAAAATTCATCGCCGGTCTTATAAAATGGTGTTCTAGCAATGGTAAATCGGGCAAAAATTGGGTTACACCATTTTCGAGCCTAAAAAAGCAGCTACCTTTAAGGTACTTTTTTTCCAATGATGAAGGAAACGGAAAATCTATAACAAAGCATTTATCGTACAACTATTGAAGTATAAGATAAAATTTTTGTTCCGTCGAACAAAATGGCGCCGCTGGTCCACGATAAGCTTCTTTTCTGGAGCGCGCGAAATTGGTGTGCATGATAACTGCAGAGTAGTTGGACCTACAATAAAAAAAATCTAACATTTTTCATGTTCTACATATTTACTAAAGAAATATGTGGGGATTTTCCCAAAGGATGTTTTTTTTTTGTGGAAATGATGAAATTTTTTTGTATACTTCAATAGTTGAGCAATAAATGCGTTTATATAGCTTTTTAATTTTCTTTATCATTTTCCCTCTCAAAATTCGTAGACATCTGCTTTTTTCCACTTTCAAAGTGGTGAAATCCCTCAATCAATAAACCTCATACCCTCCGCCACTTAAGGGGGGACCCCACCCTAAAGCCACTAACAAAAGACAAAGTTCGGGACTTTTTTGTTCGTATAAGTAAAAATATAGGGCATGGATTTATATATAGTTTTAAAGCAACCTTTATTTTGCAGGGAAAAAATTTTTGTTTATGAAAAATTGAACAAAATGGCGACGGACAAAATGCCTTCCCGGAGAACTGCATAAAAAATTGACCCACATTCTCGGGAATGATTGGATCACTTGAGAAAGAAATACAAAAAAGATATATAAACTGGAATACGCGCCAGTTATTATGTTCCACCTGGCCTATGATTTTCTCAAAATTCCAATTATTTTGGAAATTATAGCAGTTCGAATAATTGACTTTAATTTTTTACATAAAAATTTGCATTGAAATGCTTGTAAAAAAAATGGAATAATTGAAACATTAAAAAAATCCTACGCTAAGTGGAAGATGGTCCAGTCATTCTCGGGAATGTGGGCCAGATTTTTATCATTTTGTACAATTTGTCATAAATTTTTTTTCTAGCAAAATAAAAGTTGCTTTAAAACTATATTTAAAAAATCCAAGCCCCATATTTTTTTTATACGAACAAAAAATCTCTAATTTTGTCTTTTGTTAGTGTCTTCAATGTGGGGTATCCCGTAAATCTCGAAACATCCCATCTGAAATTCTCAACCCCATAATGGATTTTTCGCACCTACAAAAACCACAGTACTCTCCATCAACTCTCCCAGTCCAAACCCACCTGCAATTCAACAACTGTCTTTCTGCCACCTTGTCATTTATCCCCAGAACGAAGTGTCCCTCATCACCGCAATAAAACCCCGGTCTCACCAGCGTTCTCTCAGAACTTAAGCAAACTTAAGCCACGACGGAAGTAGACACCGTTCCCTAGAAGGTATCAGAATACACGGCGACGGTTCATATCGCGGGAACTTGGTGTCTGCACGATCGACGCGGGTTGTTACGTAGCTGCGTCGGGAGTTTCTAATTATCGACAGGCAGCAGAGCGTATTTACGACCTGAAACAATCGCGCGCCAGGTCGATGAGTGATACCAGCGGAGTTTCGTTTCATTAAACTCGCTGGTGACTGCATCTCCGTCTTCCAGGGACACCATCGCGAGAGCAACAGCGATCCGGGCCTCGCTAACGAGGTACAAAGCGAGCCTCGGCCAGCCGTAACGATCGCACGGATTATTAACCGAAATGTGATCGATACGGATCCGTTATTCGGGGCTGCAAAGGGACCAGCGAGGTCTACCTGGGGCCCCAGGTGCGGTGCAAGGCAAGGAACTTGAGCGAATCAATTCCAGGGAGAAGGAAGAATTGAACGAGCTGAATATTGAGGTGGAGGTAATTGAATGTGGAATAACTGTGGAAGTTTGAAGCGTTTGAAAGAGATTCGAAGAGCTCTGTGTGAGCTCGAGGGCAGCCGATGGTGGGGATCGTTGGAGAACTGTGGAGTACCGGGGATGATTGAATATGCAACGACTGGAAAGGTCTGCTGCTTTTCGCCCGATGTAGGTAAACGGTGGCCGTGAGTGATGGGTTTCTCTACTGGAAAATGGGAATTTTTAGTATTTATCGAGTGAGAACAGCTGATTTTGAAGGATTATTGTTGAACGTCAAGTTTAAAACAAATACCAATCGGATACCAATGAGCATTACTTTACCGAGTGAAATGCGGAGGCCGAGGCGCGCTGCCTGTCAGACATTACCGAAATTGAATTTGACGTCTAATTAGTGCGTGTTGCATTACCCCCAGCTGTTTTCATCGATAGCGTTACGTTCGGTTAATCCAGAACCTTTGTCCCGAAAGGTTTAACCGTATCAAATAGCGATATCGTCACGCTTTCATTGCCTCCACGAATGGAGGAACTCGCGCAACACCATTTTCCGGGGCGACCCTGGACGCGATCCAATCGCGATGAAAATTTCGGATCGGTGTCCACGTGTCATCATGAATTATTCAAACGATCTGGCGAACAGATGAACCCGAGATAACTATTTTAAACTACACGCAAAAATAAAACACCGGTGAATAACAAACTCTGGAAAATAGAACTGCCAGTGGAGGTCGAACCCGACCAGTCAATTTCCAATTTTGAATTTAAAAACCTCCATTTTCTGAGGACGTAATTCTTGTAGCCATTTCATTTAAATTTTCGTAGCTGAGGGAGGCAGGCACAGAAGAGCTGGTAATATTTTTAGATGGACCGTGGTGTCGTTTAAAAATTCAGGAATTTAAGAATTCATTACGAAAGGAACTCGGTCTAGCGCGAAATATGGCAGAGGCTTACGTGGAGGATTTCCGCGACGTCAACGGAACCGATACGCTGCGTAGGACATATGCGTCCATCCGATAAGAGATAAGGAAACAGATCGATGACAGGAGAACATGGAGCCAGCAAAGTGGCCGCTCAAATCACATGGAAAACAGTCTGTTGTTATTGGATTCATCCATCAACTTCGTTTCGCCCAACCCCTTTATCCCTTTGTTTACAATTTATCCCGCTAAAAGCAGTATAATCGTGCTGATACTGTTTCGAAATTTGTTGGAAAAACAGGTTTAAGGGAGCACAAGGGCTAAAATGAACGGTTTCTGTTGGGTCGGATTGAAGGGCGAGTGAAAACTCATACCATTTGCATGTTATGCGATACTTTGTTGTGGATATAACACGCATTTTGAGACTGGGGAACCTTAAAAATATTAAAAATTGAATGAACTACAAAGCGCCAAAGTGGATATTTACGATTTAAAAAAAAATCTATTGTTAATATTGGATTAAATTCTTTTGGGATATAAAAAAGGTATCTTTAAACTCACAGAAAATAATTTTTTATATTGAAGCTTCTTATTTATTATTTATTAATTTTTGTAGAATCTTGTCAACCTCTCCAACTCCTGTTGGTGGTAGGTACGTGTAGCACCTGTCCCAGTCAGCTGATTACAAAGAAAAAAGAAAAATTCTTAAAGTTAGGTAGTTATTGCCCTAATTTGAAGAAAAAAAAAGAAGAAGAAATTCAAAAAGTTACAGCATTCAAAAAGAAGTACCCTTTTTTCCTTCGATAAATTTACTTTATTTCGATGTAAAAAGTATTATAAATTAAACTTCAGTCCCAACGTGAATTATTTAATGAAAAAAAAATCTGGGAAAAAAAAATCCCAGATGGGTTTAATCCAATATTAACAATAGTTCTCCAAAAAAAAATCATGAATATCAGTTCCTCTTCGGGGCCGTTACACGAGAATGCCGCCTTAAGGGATTAAGGCGGATTCACACTTCCATGTCAAAGCCAACCAAGGAATTCCCGTCCTCCTCTTTGCACAGAACTTTACCGACAGTTGACTTAGCAACTGAAACTCGACAGAAAAAAATTCGGAGCGTCCGTTCGAATGGAATGGACTTGCAGATTTCTTTTTGAGGGGCAAGTGAAGGAAGAAGTGGGCCAGATTGTGAGTCACGTCGTTTTTCACTACGTAGCCGAAAGAATGTCCCTCATAAGCGTTCATGGGACGTGAAATTGGTGGATAGTGGAGGCGAGAGGAAAGTTTTCGGACGGTCCCTGGATTCTGAAGGCGAAACAGGTCGATGCAATCACCAGCTACGGTCAGAACGTGACGTCCAGCTCTATTAGAGGCAGATTCGTCGTGTGCAGCCTCGTCTACCGGGTGTCCAGCAGCCTTTGAGCCGCGACTGTTCAATTTCGACGGCTGCTGGGAGCTTACAAAAGCTGTCACAGCGACGGGCATGTTAACTACCCCGCTGTTCTGCGATGGGGACACCAGGTTGTTCAAAAGGAATTCGTTACGAACCCGCGTTCCCAAGGCTGGGGGAGGGAAATTACTGGGCTGGGGGAGGGGGGGAGTGTGCCCTCCATTCGACGTGCCACTACGTTCTCACTTTGATAGTGATAGTGAGGAGGTTGATAGTGGCTTATGATTTTTGAAAGGTGACGTCGGGTGCCTTTGAAATAAAATTTTGAGTTTTCCTTTGGAATTGTGATAAGTGATTTGAATCGTCACAGCAATAAGCTAATTGCAGTCTTCTGACAAATAGGAAGTCATTTGCGAACAACTGTAGCAGAAGTTTTTTTTTCTTTTTTCTATCTTTTTTTTAAGCTTTTTTTAGTTAAGTGTTTAGCACGTTGTAATGTGCTTTTTTAGAATGCAGAAGCTTAAATTATTTTTAGAGGTTTTATGTGTTTCGGAAAAATGGCAGGATTTAATGTAGTACAGCTTATTCTAATAAATGATGATACGAAATTGACTCAGAGTGAAAATTGCGTGTTTTTAGTAGGAAAGTGCACCAAAAAAATCTGAAGCCACATTTACCACAGTTCTTCAACTTTATCAAAATGCCCAGCAACTGGAGCCAAGTGTTTCGAGTCCGAGTATCGATCCCCAAAGCGTCGCAGCATAATGTGCATCGCGAAACCGTGGTCTGACCACGAAAACGTTTTCCTTTCCCGAGCAACTTAACCGCGTGGGAACCCGAAAGGGAGTTGGCAACAATTTGCCAAATTGCTCGGTTAACAGGCATTCAGGGGACGCTGGGGATTCGAGGAGGGGATCTCAAGAATCCTCCCCCTCTGAGCCCCAAACGGCGAGTTATCAACTATAAAATCAACCCCCTTCGTTGCCTCACCATTTTTACGTATTGTCGACCAATGATAAAAAGAATGTAAAGTAAAATTGAACTATGTAACTGAAAAAGCAATCTATATTATTCCCAGTTATATTGGTCCTCCGTTCGACTAGAATTTTATGTAAAATGAGCGAAGAGTTAATGAGTTTTTAATTACATATTTAATGGAAATTTGCAAACGGGTGCTCGTCAAATTTCGGCAAGGGATTATAGGGGGAGATCGTGTTCCTTGTACAGGGAACGTGTTATAATTAGTGGAGTGAGATTAATGGCCCATCTTCCTTGCAATTTGTTATCTCTCATTACACCGGTGGTCAGATAATCCCTGTTATCGTTACACCACTTTCTCATTAGTAATCCAGTGCTCTGTTTTATTCTCGCTGTTGCCTTTGTGATTTCAAAACTCTTTAAAATTGGAACTTGGTAGAAGGCACGTTGTTCTATTTGCTTTTGATATTCAAAGTTTTTTAATAAACGCTTTTCTCTATCATATTACACACGCCTCTCTGTCGTTCTCATTTTGTAGAGATTACAGTTCATGCATTGAATATTTTCCATTTTATGAATATTAAAATCCGGAAAATTCGAGTTGGCGAATTTTACCGATGTTCCACTTCTCCCTCGGTATTTGCACCGTCCTATTATAAACCATTTTAATGAAATTGCTTTGCACATGCAAACGAGTTATCATTAATATTCATCCAAACACTTCAATATTCTGTCGTTACACCAACAAAGAATTTATCAAAGATCGGCGTGATCAGAATTGCAAAATGCCATCAGTCTCTAAATTAAATACTTCATTCTTAGATAACAAAGGAATGCAAGGATATCGCAAAAAATTGTAAATAATTTGATCTCGTGTCCCAAATAATGCCAATATTTTTAAATTCAGCGAATACCATCTAGTTTTCAACACTTTTTGCATCATTCGGTTCTCTAAAAAGTTTTCAGAGTTGCATCCGCAAATTTAATCCTGAAAAAATGGGGTATATATTTCTATTTTCGTTTTAACGAATTCGAGTGTAATGAGCGTGTTCCGAACAAAGAGATTGGACTCTTTGTCTCGTGAAAAAATGCAGCACGCGCTGCGTTCCCATCAATGAAAAATTGCAGCATGGGAGAAGATACGTGGGCTACGTGTGTTCTAGCTTCGTGTTTAGCCTGTTAGAGCTGGGATACAATCTGTTCCTCGTTAGCGGGTCCACGGGAATCCGTTGTTAGCTGGGCAAACGACTTCGGTGGCGGAATTAAAAAGTCATTTCCCGCGCCGATGAACGAGAATTACTCGTGAATTTACTCTAACTCAACGTGGAAGACGAAAAAAACGTGAAAATTACTGTTGCATGCGGAATCGGAGGCTGCTTCTGTGAATGATTTGCTGGGATTTCAAAGGAAAACAATATTCTTACTTTTATTCATGTCGATCGTTGTATATGTATACGGAAAACATAATGCGTACTATGCTTACGATCAAATACAGTACTCTCTCTCTCACTCTGTTTCAGTATTCTGAGTACAGCGCTTCCTGTTTGAATACTCTTGAGTAAAGCACTCCCTTCTTGAATACTCTTGAATACAGCACTTCCTGCTTTAATACTCTTGAATACAGCACTTCCTGCTTGAATACTCTTGAATACAGCACTTCCTGCTTGAATACTTTTGAGGACACCACCCCCTTCTTGAATACCCTTGAGTACAGCATTGTCTTTGTGAATACTCTCGAGTACAGCACTGTCTTTGTGAATACTCTCGAGTACAGCACTCCCTTCTTGAATACCCTTGAGTGCAGAACTCCCTGTTTGAATACTCTTGAGTACAGCACTGTCTTTCTGAATACTCTTGAGTACAGCACTTCCTTCTTGAATACCCTTGAGTACAGCACTTCCTGTTAAATACTCTTGAATACAGCACATCCTGCTTGAATACCATTGAGTATAGCACTTCCTGCTCGAATACTCTTGAAGACACCAATACCATTGAGTACAGTACTGTCTTTGTGAATACCCTCAAGTACAGCACTTCCTGCTTGAATACTCTTGAATACAGCACTTCCTGCTTGAATACTATTGAGTACAGCACTTCCTGCTTGAATACTGTTGAGGACACCACCCCCTTCTGGAATACCCTTGAGTACAGCACTGTCTTTGTGAATACCCTCAAGTACAGCACTTTCTGCTTGAATACTATTGAGTACAGCACTTCCTGCTTGAATACTGTTGAGGACACCACCCCCTTCTGGAATACCCTTGAGTACAGCACTGTCTTTGTGAATACCCTGGAGTACAGCACTCCCTTCTTGAATACCATTGAGCACAGTACTCCCTCTTTGAATACTCTTGAGTACAGTACTCTCTGTTTCAGTACTCTAAATACATTGCTCTGTATTTTCAAGAGTTAAAGAATCGATATCCAAGTACACACTTCAAAGCATTCTTGATAGAATGCAAGGTGAACAGTGTATCACAATAATTATCCCTACTAACGTTGGCATTCAATAATTCACCGTACTACATATTTCTCTAGGCATCCATGCTGAGCCTTGGAGCACGTAGAACTACGTCATCCACTGATCGATGAATGTTTTCGAAAGAGTTGTACGTACCAAGCAAGACGATATTACAGAGAACCGGGTGAAAGCTTGTACGCAGATAACCTAGGGAACGTGACGTCAGCATCGCCAACATCCGACAAGTTAACCATTCATGTATTCCTCGTTGAAATGAAGGGGAGAAGAGGAGCGGGATTACAGAATCCCGCGTACAATTCAACCCACAGCCAAGAATATGTTTCTTTGCAGACGGCGGGTAACTCACGTGGGGTCGAGGCCCCGAGGGAATCGAGGGACGAAATTACGCGGCCACAGTTTTTTCCCTCCCATCTCCTCCGTTAACATGCGTGTAACAGTGGGAAAAATTCGCGAGCTTCATCCAGGGAAAGCCTCGATCGACTCCCCCTCGCATGGTTGACGCTCCTCGAGCAGTTTTCTTTGTCTTAGCGATAGTTTTATCACGCGGAGGATTTACACTACCATCCATTATTCACTGGACACTTGTCGAATATAAAATAAATTTTATAAATCGTTAGAAAATTCTACTTATGTATTACATGCACAGCTGATCACTGAAACGTAGTACTACGTGCACAAATAATTCACAATAAGGAGTTACAAATAGTGAGCGTGGTCCTCGGAGAAGTAGAGGGGGGTTGAAAAGCTCCGCCCACTTCCCCCTCCACTAAAGACCTCAAAACTGCACAGTACAGCTACACTCACATCAGTTTTCTTGCAGCTTTAAAGATGTTCGCTATTATTGTACCTTTAAACTACCATGATTTGCCTCTAAGAATATTCCCACCTCAATTTTGCAGTCCGCCATCAATTTCCAAGTCGAAATAAATTGTTTTCGGCATACTGCGCGCAGTACAGTCCACCACAAACTCAGATTCAAATGAATTATTCAGATTTCAGACTTCATAAACCGGGGGAAAGCAATCAACACCAAAGACACGGCACACACAACAGAATCGATATCGAAAATGCTGTGAAAGCACGAGGAAATAAGCAGAGTGTCAAATCAGCTGAACAATGTTTGCGCACATTAATTGGGCGACTGATCGTTTCTCGAGAGTGCCACTGGGCATGATGTGGCACAAAATACTTGCCCAGTAATTGAATCATCATAAAACACCAATTCATCTGAGCGATTTTTAATCAAACCTCCCAAAGTTTGACAATATTAATTAATTTTAGTTCAATGACCAACCCAGAAAATGTTAAAATTAACACTCTGGCGGTGCATAAAGAATTGAAGCCATTCGTGTGAAAATTGTGCTACAAGGCCCGCGAATCTACCCTACCACCGTAACATCATTAACATGCAATCATGAGGTAGTATCAGGTTGCAAAGCAGCATTTCCCTTTACCTTGCGTAATATCTACTTCATTGTAATACGAAACTTCTCAAAATAATCACAGTAATAATACGGAATGCTTGCAGTCATCTTGAAAGTTGCCAACGACGCGCAGAAAGACCGAGAATATTAAGTTCCACAGAAAAGTGACATAGGAACGTTTCTGCGGAACGATCGATTCATCGATTTTACATTAGATGAATGCTAGTGCGTTCCGCGGAAGTGCAGAGGACGATGAAAGGCAGGTATCGATAGAGGGCACAGGCTGCTGTAAAACTTAATCGAGTTTCGTGGATCACTGTCGGATATTCATCCACGATCTGCTTCCTGTCTTCGAATTTCGTTTCTCGAAAATCCAACAGATTCATCATCTGACAGACTTCCAGTTTCGAGAATCCCTGAGGGCTCCCCTTGGAACCCGATTATTCGATCTGACGTCTACTCGACTCGTGTAATCCGTGGCTATTCCGAAGTTCTCATAAAAAATTCAGTTGCTTTGAAATTGATATCCCCACGTGGAAAGAATTTCAGATAGACTCGCGAAAAATTCTCGAGACGTGGTTTTGGGGAATTGTCGAGGATGTCGAGCAGATTCTGTGGGAAATCTCGTTGGTATTTGAAGAAATGGACGGCCACAGTGGGAATCTGAGACTGCTGGGGGCAATAAAGAGGGCTCGTACATGTCGCGCAGGGAAGAAGAGGAACATCGAAATATCGTGCGCTAGCTGAACTGGAAAATTCAATTGACGTTTGAAGAGGAGGTGGGAGTTTCTATCGGTCGAACATGACCGGAAATATGATCGGAAAACGAGCAGCAAAGGAAAGGCATAGCTGAAACTTGAGAGAGGAAATCGTGTAGCTGCACTTGTCTAGTTTACTTTCGTCCTGACCCACTACGAAACGCAAAAGAAATAGAAAAGTCTGTCCGAGGGAAATGTAATTAATCCCAATCTTCCTCTATTAATTGACAGTGTTACTAAATAACGAACAGGGGGAAATAGAAAATATTTTTTAGAAGGAAATTCAGCCTTTTTTGTTATTAGGTGAAATTAATGAGTGCATGTGTCATTACTTATGATATTCGGGCCGAAATAAAAACAATGCGATAGTTAATTATTTTTGCACGAGCGGAATGTAATTAAATTTCTCGCTGACGCAGCTCGCAAAGCACGACGATTAAATATCATCTTTAATTTCACATGGACCTGCAATTAAACAAGAAATGAAAGTTTTGATGCGAGTCGTGATTAAAAATTCTTGGAATCCCTTCGTTTAACAATTCCCCACTGATTAATGGAACTGACGTATGTTTGAAATAGTAATACATATTTGCAATTACAGCAATCAAGGAATTGATCGAGCAACGTTTACGATACAACAATACTCTTGCTTTATCAACATCACTTCGTTTGCTGATAAAACATAATTCAATTATTCGAAAATAGTAACGATTTCCAAATTTGATTTTCTTTTTTCACCCCCTTCCTGAAAACCTTTGCCTTCACCAAACTACACATTTTATAGAGGAAGGATCAAGGATGAAGCATGGAATATTTATTTCACAGTAGTCCTTCCAAAAACGATACCTCCGTCCTACAAGGAAAATCGAGTCTCCCCTCTCCAGTACACCAACACACACGATCAGTTTTATACCTTTACAAGCTTACTGAAACGCCCACACTGCGGCACAAATATTTAACACGTCCCATTCGAGGTCGAATTCTAATTTGGCCACGAGTGGAGGGAAAATGGACTCAAAACGTAAGGGTCGGGGTGCATAATGCAATGGATAATCTCGCAGAATTCATGAATAATTCTCGAAACCCAGGTTCGCGCATTAAACATTCAAAGGCTGTGCATTCTGCGCGATTACTTCGCTAATCTTCTTCAGCTCTGTATCCTAGAAGAAACGGAGACTTCAGGGAAGCATTATCCGCTTCGTGGCCACGGAAATTCAATAATTCTTGAATTATCTTTCCCACGCAGCAGCCAATTGAAAAATTGTGTGAAACACTGCCTAACGCAAACGATTACTTTTTCATCTGGCGAGAAAACTCGGTAGCTTGTAGAGAACCATAACAAGAATACAAATATTGAAACTAGTTGAACAAAACGTTTTTTTTTCGTCACCTTAAATGGCATTTTTTTTAAACCGTGCGCCACTTGAACATTTAGCGAACACTGTGAAAGTATGGAGCATGTCCTGGAGTATTCGAAAGTGTTGGTCGAGTGCTGGACCGATAAAAAATGAAAATCCCTCGAAAGTAGTCGAGTGAAGGATTCGAGCGATGCTACAGGTGGTTGCGGATGAATTCGCCTGACCGCGGATCGTTCGGCCCAAGTTTGACGATTGGAGAGCTGCTTTGAAAATTGCTACCACAATAACGGGAAGGGTTTCGAAAAATCAAGAGAGCGAGAGCAATGGGATTGGTCTAATCTCTCAGAAGCTATATCAAAGCAAATATTTCGTCTGCATACATCCCCCAGCTGGGTCGTCCATAAACTTAATGAATTCTCCCAGCATAGACCACCTTCGCGGCGTTATTCATATCAAAATGGAAATCGGTGGCCAGCACAGATTCCAGAGAAGACGAAGGTTGATCAAAGAGGCTGTCTTGCACGTGCACGTCGTCAGACTAATTAGAGCAGGGCTTTGCAATTAGTACACTGCTGTATCGAGACACCGCCCACTTCGTAAACTCAATAAACCAGGCCCTTTGACCGCGCTGCAGACTTTTTGGTAAGCACCTGCTGATGCCTGAGAAGGGAGGGGGGAAATCTTGGGGGTACGAAATGGACCTTAGGAGTAGGTACTTGGGGGTGTTTGGAATTCTTTGTTTATTTTGGAAAGGTTGTGAATTTTCATGTATTTGTTGAGTTATAAATGTGGGAGTTTGTTTTTCAGGTAAATAGTGTGATTGATGTATCACGTAGGGATATGTGATATCCTGAGTGATAGATCAGGGTGTCTTCCCAACTTTTGGCAAGGAAGATTCATCTCCGAATATCATTCCAGAGGTAAATAGTGTGATTGATGTATCGTGTAGTATGTACATACTACGTTTGGCCTCTAAAATGAGGAACCACGAAAATCTCTGATTCTTAAAAGGAAAACTATGTTCTGAAACTTCACCTCCGAAAGAAATAGCACCACTGAAGGATCACTTACACATATATATAATCCCATATTTTCTCCAACTTGCCAAACTTCTGTACAAGATAGTGCTACGTTTTAATCACTATCTACGAGACCCATCACTCATCCCCAATGTTCGTTAGACTGACGACATTTGAAAAGGGACAAATGCCTTCACGGACAAAGCCTCGACTTAACAAGCCTTTTGTTATCGCAACTGCTCGCGAACGGTGCCTCGTCTCCAGATCCCTTCCACTCTGTTAATCCAGGCTCAAAGTTATCCTTCTTGCTCAACCCTCAGCTAAACCTGCCTTAGTCACCTTGTACTCCGAGTTTCCACAAGCTTCACCGCTATCATTCAAGAATACAATACCCATTATCAACAATACCGCAGGAAACCTATAACCTCCAATTCCCTTAGCAATTGTATTTTATTTTGTACTCGAGAGTCGAAAAGGAATTTATTTTGTCGTCGGTTTCGCTGTCCCAGTTGCTGAGCTCCATCGTCGTGGTTGGCGGGACGAACATGGCAGGCGTGCTGACCCATCATCCCCGAGAATTGGCTCAAAGGCAGGCCTTCCTCGAGACCAGACAATGCGTCGAGGCACGTCTAACCACACAGCGGGAAAATCAGCAACAGGTACGTATGTGGATGCCTGTGGAATTTCATCTGGCTTGGAGGAGCAGTCCTGCTAGCCTCCGACCCAATAAAAACCGCAGCGACGCGGAAACCACTCAAGTGTCACCGTAAACTCGTTCCCGGGAACTGTTAGTTGTTTCCCCAGGAAACAGTAACCTATCTTCCTTAGTCACGAACCGAGCATAAAAGTGCACCAGGAATATCAGGTCCCCAGTTGTACAGTGAAATGGGAGGCTTCGCTGTATCAGTATCGACGAGAGTTTCGAAAAAGACGGAAGGAAAAGGAATGTTCCGTGGAGTTATGACACTGTTTAACAGCCATCGAAGAAATGTTAAATTTTGTGGAACAATGCTATTCATTCTCTTACTGGGGCACGAATTATTTACACGCGAGATGATTGTCGATCACGGTTGAACATTTTATTCGTTTATTCATGCCCCGATTGTGTGCTGCTATGCACCAGAACATTTGCATTCCAGAAAAAGAAAGAATTTTGGTGGAGTTGAGTGTTTTGATATGCGGAGACTGCCGGAGGGGCAGTGTAATGTGTATAAGTTGGAAGTTTGAACGGCCCCCATGGAGCAGCTTAATGAAATTGACGTCGTTATAGTTGGTGGGGCTTTCCCTTTGCTCAGAATTCGGTTAATTGATGTAGTTTGCTAATTATTTATGGCATAATCAAGGTCCAAGCGCTCGGTCGTGAAACAATGTCAAAGTACGAGGAATTTTGGCACAATTAGGAACATGCTGGATTTAATTTTCATTTACTAGTGTAATTGCAAGTTGATTGCATGACCGAGAGCGTTTTCGTAAGGGATTGAAAAATTCTATTGTCGAGTTTGAAGCTGAAAGGGTTTGAAGAATTAAATAATTCTAGGGTACAAAGGCACTGAAGTACTCGAGTACTGTGATACTAGGGTATTCGGTTACTCAAATACAAGTGCTGTCAGAATACGGGTACTCAAATACTAGTACTCTGCGGTACTCAAATATCAGTGCTCTGCGGTACTCAAATACCAGTGCTCTGCGGTACTCAAATACCAGTGCTCTGCGGTACTCAAATACCAGTGCTCTGCGGTACTCAAATACCAATACTCTGCGGTACTCAAATACCAGTATGTACTCTGCGGTACTCAAAATGCCAGTACTCTGCGGTACTCAAAATGGCAGTACTCTGCAGTATTCAAAATACCAGCATTCTGCGGTACTCAAATACCAGTACTCTGCGGTACTCAAATACCAGTGCTCTATACTCTGCTGTAGAACTCTGCGATTCTAGAGTACTCGATGCTAAAATACTATTAGTTCCCCAAGATCCTAAAATACCAGGTCTCCAAGCACATGTAATTCTGGAACTCCATAGCCCTGAAACGATAGATCTCCAGATCTCTAGGACCCCAGGATCCTAAAATGGTAGAACTTTCTGTCCAAGCCTCGCTGTAAATAATAATCCACCCCTTCATTCTATAAGAATCTACAGATGACAAACGGAAGGAGTTCAATAGACGGGGGAAAAGCACGTCCAATTTCCGAGGTGGTTAACCCCGGCGCTTTATTTTTAGCGCTCCCGCTAAATTGTTAGAAACTCGCCTGGGGGGCCTATTAAAGATAGTGGGCTTATCAGCCATCGCTTATAATTCCAGCGTGACCAGGTCCATTGTGCGGTTTAATAGGGAATCCGTGACCTGCCGCGATAACAATCGGCCACTGTCCGAGCTTGCTTGTTCATCAACCTCTAAACTGCCCCTGTGGCCACCCCTCAGCGTCTAACGTCACTCGAATGAAGATCCATGACCTACACCGCTGCAGCAACCTTCCCCCAGTGACAAACTACGTTATAAATGCACACAAGTTCCTGCACGTTTCAGCGATTTCCTCCGGATACTCGAAAGGTCGAGGAAAAGGTTCAGCATCATCTTGCCCCGTTGGAGCGGGGATATCCTGACGTTTGTTGAATGTAGAGGTGGCCTCGAGATATGCCAGAGAGCGTAGTTGTCCAGGAAACGGGTTTACTTAGACACGGATGACGTTCTGGCACGGTGCAACGGTAACTCCGCGAATGCACATGGGCCAAGTGATGCGTGTGCATCGCGACGCGCAGATAAGCCGCGAACTACGAACAAAACGTCGGCCACGCTTTCCCAGGCACGTCTCGTGGAGTAATCGCGCGTGCATGCGCTCTCGAGGAGTTCTGGGGGAGAATTTCAGTTAGCGGGGTGTTTTGATGGAACGTTTGGGGGAGCCCTGGCATCAAAACGCTTGAAATTGGCCATTTTTCTAGTTTAATAGGATACTTGTGGAGTCGAACAGCTTGGGGAAGGAGGACATCTGACTTTGATAGTAGCACGTAATACTACGTTCCCTTTTAATGCGAAGGAAACTGATGTTTTGGTGGATAAAGAGAGTCGGGAATGTATCTCTGTCGAACTTTGTGATTTTAGTATCATTTAATAGTATAATACCTTCTTGTTATACTCTCCTCAATTCAAGTACTTACTACTTAAATACCCATAAGAGCTCAGACCCAGCATTCTACATCCTCCAATCTACAAACTCTGCACACCACGCAGACTAAATTCTCACGTTCCCTCCGTACAAAACACCTCTAAGCTTCACGCGCCATCCCGCGTCAAACCCCGCTTGAAATATCGCCTCCCATTTCTCCTCAGTCTCAGGAATCACGTAGTGCTACGTGTTAATCACCTCCCACGTTACAAAGGGGGTATTCCGCGACGTTCCTCGGATTAATGTCTCCGTTGTCGCGAGCTGAAAGAACCCGTCGCGGAATTTTACCGCTGTGTACGCCTCTGAGACACACGACGGTAACAGAACCTTGCCGAGACGCGAGCAAATTTGCAGGATTAATATTTCAACACAGTCGCCTCCCTCGCGAAGACACGCGGAAAGCTTCTGTGCTCCGCGCTCAGCAGACATGGACCTGTCCAATGCATTGCTCTCACTGCGGCTGATAAGCCCTCGGGGAACTGATAAGCTTCGAAGTCCCGTTGAAATGCTACCCCCATCCGTTTCAGTGCACATCAGACGGGGCGAGTTGCGAAACACGAAGCATCTCTGGGAATGCATAATTCGAGAGGCGAGTTCCTCCCCCTTTCCTCCACTGAAGAAGACAACCGGGGTGGACTGGTAAATTAGAAAATCAATTTCACCTGTTTTCGCGGACGGAACTGAATTACGCTTTCCTTAACGAAATTAAATTTCGTTCGCTCGCCGCGGAACTCCCGCGGGAACGAAATTAAAGCACTGGGAGGGCTTTCAGTGACGTTGCCTGGCGGAAATAATCAGATCGGCTGGTCGCTTCTCGCGTACAACTACCGAATTCCTTTACGGGGATATTAGGTCTGGCTCGCTTTGTTCTCGATGGAAAAATAATAGAAATACGCCCTCGGTACGAAAGAAAGCGATCTTCGTGCACTTTCTATCAGAATATTAGACGAGTTTCACTTATAAAAAGCATCAAACGAGATCCTCCGAGTGCTTGTGACTCTTGTGCTCACCTTAGCCTTGTATTTTCAACGAGAATTTCAATTTTCCACGTCCTCTTTGAAGTAGGAAAGACGGCACGCGGATGGCAAAAGAAATTGGCAGATGAATTTAGGGAAATTCACGGCGACCTCCAAGTATTTCATTGAAAAATTCCGGGCTCGCATGATCGGCCGTCGCGATGTCCTTTAAGCCGCAATCCCTGCGAGGCAGTATCTCGCGTCGCGGGTACACGCGCATTAAATATTCAATACCGATCTCCGGTATAGGTACGTGACAAGCAACCACCGTCGGGTTTCTCATATTACCGAGCACCGTGGAGAATCTGAAATTACAGCGCGCCCTTTGGCACAGCTAATTTGACGCGTAACAAATCGATCACAGTAGCTGCGACAACAGGTTGGTACACCTGCGAGATGTGATTTCGAATCCTTAGCGATGGGTTAATACAGAGTGCTTCCCTTTGGTGTTACGCGCTGCTAGCCACGTAGTGCTACGGTATGCTCGACTGTGATGAAGTGTCAATTGGCTGTCGTGCTTCGGCAGCTGAACTGTGCTGTGGACTCGATGGTCGGTTCGTTTTAGCCATTGATCGAACTTAATTAACAGAGGAGACTAGGAGTTGATGATAGTTTGAGAATATAAATGTATATACATTTATTGCAATTCAATACAGAGTGTTTGAGTACTATGAATGAAGTGGTTGGGGGATAGAATAATAGAAAATTGAGTACCTAGCAGTGGAGTATTGAATACAGAGTACTCAAGTACATAATACTCAAGTGCCGAGTACTCAAACACAGTACTCAAACCCAGAGTACTTAAACACGGAGTACTCAAACACGGAGTACTACGTGTTAATCACCTCCCACGTTACAAAGAGGGTATTCCGCGACGTTCCTCGGATTAATGTCTCCGTTGTCGCGAGCTGAAATAACCCGTCGCGGAATTTTACCGCTGTGTCGCGGTAAAATACTCAAACACGGAGTACTCAAACACGGAGTACTCAAACACGGAGTACTCAAACACGGAGTACTCAAACACGGAGTACTCAAACACGGAGTACTCAAACACAGAGTACTCAAATACAGAGAAAATAGAGTACCTAAGTAAAGAATAACTTACACTTTGAGTTCTGCGAATCGTGTAGCAATCTGAATACACCAAACCTCAAACATCTTTCAATCTAAACTTCCCTCTCTCCCAGTTCCACAGCGTTACAACTACACTGCAGCAAAAAAAAACATCACACACGTACAACTACATGTCCCATAGACCTCGTTGCAAGAGTACTAGAAACTTCTGAACGACCCTTTCCTGAATATATTGTGGCACAGTGCTCCACGAGAAATAAAAGTATAGAGAGGGTGCATAAATTCGATCGGTATAGGCAGAATTCATGCGAACACCGTCCACTGGTGGCCTTAAAATATAAAAAAAAAGGTTGTTACAACCACCCGCGATCACGCAGTGCGGTCGTTCCGCTCAGAAATGACCAACTGGTCACCATGTGGTGCTGTGGTAAAATTTTCCAGGGTGTCCCATCGATATTTATAAGCCTAACGATTCCTGGAATACGAATTCCAAGGAAGACTTTGCCATCACTTTGGAAAAGTGCTCCAAATTCAAAGACTACAGCTTCGAGACACGGGCAGAAAGTTCCTTTACTTATTCAAACGTTTGAACTGCTGTGGTTGCACATTTTGAATTAGCGATTTACCGAGCATACCGCGAGTATCCTGCTTCCTATGAGAAATTAATTGGCTAACTAAAGACCCCAGGGAATCCAGCCAGTAATTCCACAAACGCGTCTGTTTAAACTGACAAATCCATCCAGCTGTCGAAGGAGCTGTATCTCTCGCATAACTTAAATTACAGGCTTCGACTCGCCGAATTAAAAACTCGACAAGCAACTGGGGTATTATTCAAACAGGTTCTCAGTAATGCCTCAAAACACTACAGCTTCCAAAAGATATATTTGTAGTACCACGACTGTTACACAAGCCCTGAATCCTCACCAAGACGTTACCTTCCCTTAGAAAGAAGAATCATGAATTACAACTACACTCAATTTCGACATTCAAGTTCCCCAAAGTGGACCAGAACTGTGCATTCTATAATTCCATAAATGCTTCCCAATTTCCACGCTACTTTAGCCAAATTTGAGGGTGGGAAAGAAAGAAGTGATCAGCAAGAACTCACATCGTACCCCAGAAATGACTAAATAATTAAGAAGCACTAGAAATATCAGATGGCAATTATTATCCTTATACCCTGGCGCCACGAAATCACGTGGTCTCGAGCATGCTCGAGCAGTGGCCACGAATTCCCAAACGATACACGGGGCAAATTGCATTCCGTGCTCTCTCCCTGGCGTGTAACAGAGAGTTTCCTCTGATTTTTTTCAGGAACGACTTCTATTGAGCGTGTTGCCGAGGCACGTAGCCATGGAGATGAAAGCCGACATCGCTGGCAAGCCAAAGGATACCATGTTTCACAAAATTTACATTCAAAGGCACGAGAACGTCAGGTGAGCATTGCCTGGCAAAAGGTGACGTGACACCACCGCCTCGAAGCCATCCGATTTTCCAAAAATGATCAAAGAACGGAGAATCCAGAGAATTCGACACCAACTAACGTTCATCCAAACATTATTTCTCCTCACAAATAACAATCCCTCCGGAAGACTATATTTCACGAAACATATTTCTTAAATGGAACTCAAATGCTCCTGTAAATTCATAACACTTAGGTAATACTGAATCTGTACCAAAGTTTTAAGAATTACAATTATAAAAGATTAACTATTAACTGGTGAGGTGGAGTCCCGGGATTTTTTTTTTTTTTTTTAACTTGCTGACGTTGTATATTCTCTACGAATAAAATTTTACTGGAATAATTTGTTCCAAAAGAAAAGTGAAATTTTTACTGTGCGAACAGAAATAACAATTGGGGTATGTCAGACCCCACGTCACCAGAGTTAGGTAACAAGGTTCTCGCCGCACGAGTTAAGGGGTAATGTCGTCCCGCTGGGATTCCGGTTTCACTTCTACGTGGATATCCAGTTATTCGAATAATTATGAACGTCACTGTGTATCCTGTCCGCCACTGGACGAGAATATCCAGCCACGTTGCACGTCACGGTGATGTACGCGTCCATCACGCGTTAGAGTAACACGCGTCCGCTACTCGTGGCTCGTTATGTCGCCACGGTGCGCGCTAACGAATTCCAATTAACACGCCCACTTAATTACAAGCCAGGCCTCCGAAGAATACAGGCTTGAAAACTGTTTTGCAGCATCCTCTTCGCGGATATCTGCGGATTCACCTCGTTGTCGGATCAGTGCACCGCGGAGGAGGTCGTTAGACTGCTCAACAAATTGTTCGCCTGGTAAGTAAGGAAATACTACTAGGAGTCCACTAATTTCAAGCACTAAAATTAATATACTGTTTCGCCTTATCTTGTTTTGTAGGACAAGGTCATTTCAGAGAGTATTTCAAAGTGGTAGTGATTTTTATAATGATGGTTTGATTCCTTGGGAAATACTAGTATACTTCTACTTGCTATTGAGATTTTCTGAAAGGAAATAAATCCAACTAGACTTCTGCGTACTTTTAGCATAATCGTGGACCCACAGTTTACATTCTTATCGATTTCAACACTAATTTCCAACAGAAATTAGATCTGGAGATACACAACCCCTAGATTTTTGTGATTTAATGAGGAATAGTACTACGCGACATTCTCCAGTTATGAATGCTATAGAAAAATATATTTCTAGGCAATGTTATTGTAAATTCCAGTAGGTAGATCGTTCAGAATCTCTACGAAGGCAAAATTACGGAGAATTCAGAGGTTACGCTGTTCTGCAAAGCTAATTAGGGACCTCTTCATTTCCTTTTTGCAGGTTTGACACACTCGCGGCCGAGCACAATTGCCTCCGAATCAAATTGCTCGGGGACTGCTATTATTGTGTCTCTGGACTCCCAGAGCCAAGGCCTGACCACGCGCGATGCTGCGTGGAAATGGGCTTGGACATGATCAGCGCAATCACGTGAGTTCTTGTCACACCGATTTTCCATTACACACCCCCGGCCCCATCAACTACCTGACCTCGATCCACCCCTCTCTGCCCGCGAAATCTATCCCAATTACGAACCTCAGACGTCTACCTACAAACCCTCACGATTACCAAAACTTCCACCGTGTTCCTCCTTCACGAGCCAATCAACCTCAGCCAAAGAACACACGAACATCGCTCAGGAATGGATCGTTGCTACCCCTACTCCACTTAAGAGCCTCGAAAATCTGGAGAAGCATAGTTTACAGTAACACATCACGCTCTCGAGTTCTAAATTAATATAGGTCAGAATTCTTACCCCCAAGACAACGATCACGAAGCAATTTATCCTTCATCTCATCGTGGATCGTGGCCAGAGAACGCTCAGCGGAGAACGCGACCGTTTTCGTGTAGCTTGCCTCTCCGCTGGGCGTTTTACTCTCGAAGGAAATCATCCCTTTGACGACGCCCCGCGTTTTCCCCTCGAACCGTAACGAGGACGGTCGCACCGCGAGTTGCTGGCTTACTTTGACTCGTTTACTTTGTTTCCTGCTCTCAGGAAGCTCTCCTCGGTGGTTCCCTACTCTCCTCCCTCCCCGTCCACTTTCCAGGAGGAAGCAACGATGAAAAGGCAATAATTTCTCGACCTAGAGTCGTTCAGACCACCGTGGGCGTTCAATCGAGGCAACGATCATCACTGGATCACGCTAATGGGATTTCCTCGTTAGTGTTGCAAATATGGGGATCGCTGAGGCGTCAGGACGCGAAAAAGGAATTTAATATTCGCAACAGGTTATCGGAGCCTCCCTCGAACTTTAATTTAAATAGGTCCGGGGGGTAGTAGTGGTAAAAGTTACTGTAAGAAAGGTTACATAACTAGGAGTAATGGGAGAATAACTTGTCTTTAATTAGAAGTTTGTAATACTCTTCGAGTTAAAGAAACTTGGGAAGAGAGTTTTTACGATAACGGGGCAGAAAAGGTAGGAAGTGTGTTGTAGTTAAATCCACACTGATTTAAAAGCCAGTCGGTGCAGATTTTAATGGAACATGGATTAACGGGGCATAAAACAAGTGGAACACGGATTATCGAGACTCCGCAGGCTTAATTAAAAGCAGAGAAACGGGGAGCCTTCAAAACCTCCACAAACCAAACTTTATAATCTTTACGGAGTTCAAAATTACAGAAAAATATGCTAAAAAAAATTGGACGAGATTTGATTTCATTTTGGAAGACCTAGCAATTAATCGAAGAGTGAACTTTTTACGTGAATTTTTGTGAGGAAGGGAACGAAAAATTCGAAAGGTGGCCTTGGTTTTTAAATTTCCTCGGTGTGAAATTTTAATTGCAATTTCCGACGTAACGAAGTCAGCTCACTGAACCACCGACTGCCCCGTAATAACGTCCCACGGTGGAGATTAAATTGTAACCGCGAGAATGATTTCGCGAGCCGGTCGATACCCATTTTCCAGCCTGTATCGAGAGGTGGGCGCTGTCAACGTGAACATGAGGGTCGGGATCCACACTGGCAGGGTCCACTGCGGGGTTCTGGGACTGAGGAAATGGCAGTTCGACGTCTGGAGCAACGACGTTACCCTGGCGAATTACATGGAAAGCGGCGGAATACCAGGGTGAGTCTTTTCTCGTTTTTCAAGAAAGAAATTCCTCGCGCGAACTGACGCGGGAACGTTCACAGCTCGGAAATTCAGATATTAATAAAACTTCACGTTAATGTAGAGCGTATTGGAGTATGTAAAGAGGAATTTTCCTTTTTTGAGGGAATTCACTCTGAAATCAGCCCTTAAAAATCATCGCGTATTTTCGTTCTTTGAATGTAAAAAAAATTCTCTTTGCATACTCCAATGTGCTGCATTCACACGAAGTTTTATTAAAGTCGGGATTTTCGGACTGGCAGCATTTATTTACGAGTGAAGAAAGAAAGTGGTTCTCTGAAAAGAATGTGGAAAAAAGGAAATGAGACTGCGAAAGTGTGAATGCAAAGTGGTGGGCACCTACCTCTGTGTTAAGTTTCTTCATTATTTTCTTTCTTTCGAAAAAATGAGGGAAAATATAAGAGCGCCGGGTTATCACGTATTATCACGTGATAAGTGGAAAATTCACCTGGAGGTGAAATTTATAAATAAAATTATTCCCGATGGGGAATACTG
Organism: Andrena flavipes; assembly: GCA_963971345.1. Classification (NCBI taxonomy): domain Eukaryota; kingdom Metazoa; phylum Arthropoda; class Insecta; order Hymenoptera; family Andrenidae; genus Andrena; species Andrena flavipes. The sequence goes on along the minus strand of OZ020482.1, from coordinate 17,181,607 downwards.
AGAGAGCCACTTGGGAGGAATAATTCCCTTTCGAAGCGAGATTTAATTATCTTTGTACCAACAGACCGGTTTACACGGGGAAACTCCTCTGAAACGTTGCCGTTTTATAGAGGAATTTTTCAAAACTCGACCATTCACTATCTCGACCGAGAAACGTTGCGTTTTATTATAAATAAAAAAATGTTTGCAATTCAGCGGTTCCACGGTCGTTCATTTCCACTGAATCGAAACTAGTTGAAGTATTCCTTTTATTAAAAAATAAATATTCCCTCGGGGCCGTTTGAATAAACTCGAGCGCTATTTGCCACGAAATAGAGCGTACGCTCGTGTAATTAAACGTCCGATTACTGCCTGATATCGTGATCAACGATCACAGCGCGATTATTGCCCCCTGTAGACGGGTGCACATCACGAAGGAGACACTGGACTGTCTGGGGGATTACTACGAGGTGGAGGAGGGCCACGGTGGAGAGAGGAACGCGTACCTGAAGCAGCACAACATTCAGACGTACCTGATCGTCCCGGGGGACACATTTAAGGGCAGCACGCCCTCCACAGGGCTAAGGAAGGGCTTGCCGGCAAACGGAAACGTGTCCAAGGAAATGAGGATGATGGGACACGGATCGCAACACGGGAAACAAACCAAGTGAGCGACTGACACTGTTATCTACTTAATCCAGTGATGGGTTCGAGTCTCTCGCGAATATCAAGAGAGGGTGATAGTTAAGGTGATCACGAGGGCAATATAAATTATGAGGGAGAGGATTCTCGAGGCTATGGCGAGTGAAAAATGTTATACGAACGTGGACTTTATTCTTAGTAGTTTTGAATATATGAGGGTTTTCATGAAGGTGATAAAAGGGGGCGTGGTGAGGGGATGGTGGGCGTGGCTTAGAGGTACTAGAGTAAGAATGACGAAGAGGTAAATTAGGAGTTATTAAGAGATTGAAAATGAATTGTCGAGTAATGTGAAAAAAAGTAACTAAGAGGTTAAGTGGGCGGTAGCTAAAGGTCAAGTGGGCGGTAGCTAAAGGTCAAGTGGGCGGTAGCTAAAGGTCAAGTGGGCGGTAGCTAAAGGTCAAGTGGGCGGTAGCTAAAGGTCAAGTGGGCGGTAGCTAAAGGTCAAGTGGGCGGTAGCTAAAGGTCAAGTGGGCGGTATCTAAAGGTCAAGTGGGCGGTAGCTAATGGTCAAACGGGCGGTACCAAAGGTCAAACGGGCGGTACCAAAGGTCAAATGGACGGTACCAAAGGTCAAGAGGGCGTGGTTAATAAACCAAATATGCTTAACCACGCACAAAAGAGGCGTGGCAAAGTAGACTTCTGAGGCAGACCCGTCAGAAAATGATTTGAGTCGCTATCTAACTTCTATCCGATTATATTACGCCCGAAACAAACTCAATTTTAATGAAATAGTACTTCACTTTTGAGTTTACTGATAATTTCGACATAGATACTGTACTTAATCCCATCGCTGCCACTCGAATCTCCTTCTTTACAAATTACACCAGATTTCCATGAAATTGATTTACTTTTCTCTGAGAGTAACTTTTATCTCTAAACGCTTTAAGAATCCACTTCTTATAACATAATTGGCCCTGCTGGCAATAAATGTCTGCAAACGGGGTTCTACTGAAATACATTTGAATAATGGGAATTATATAAAATGGAATGCGAAGAAAAATAATGTATTAATCAGATTTTCTTGGTGAAAGAGAAAGATAGGCAATATTCGTCCTCAGTATTGAGTTCTCAGAGACTATTATCGATTTTCCGTAAAATTTAAATTTTCGAGAAACTGCATCAATCACTGATTTCACGATAGACTGGGCTTTGGAGATGCGTCTGAGGCCAAGAAGGATCCTGAAGACGAGGTGAACGAGTACCTTAAGAGGGCAATCGATGCCAGGAGCATAGATCAACTGAGGGCGGAATACTGCACACCTTTCATCCTAACGTTTCGACGACCCGACGTCGAAGAAAAGGTACTGTGATTTTCCACTACACAAAGCATCAAACGCAAATAATTTTAATCGACAATTTAAGGTAACTAGTTTTAAAACAGTTTAATACTTCTCACGTCGAGTTACCTAGCGGAGACTGCAAGAACTTATTAATCTGTTATAAAATTCTGATCTGAATTCATTCTTTTAGTACATTTTTCATGTTCCTTTTTTAGGATGGGTAGTTGAAAAACTACACGTGTCTCTACAATTGTGTTTCGATGTTCTGTTGCAGTATTCTCGCGAGAGGGACAGAATGCTGTCTGCATATTTCGTCTGCTCCGGTTTCGTGTACATGGTGGTCGTGATTGCCATAGCAATCACTTTATACGGGTAAACGAATCATTCCAAATAAACTGTGTATCTTTCAAAGCATGTTTTTTTTTCAATTTTTTTTTTCTTTTTTTTTTTTTTAATTTTTATATCTCCCACCTGATCAAATATCAATGAACATGCTTCTATGGATTTCTACAACTCAATTTAGTTCGAAGTATCCTACCCACAAAGAAAATGTAACTCTTCCGTAACGCAATCATAATTTTTTTTTAAATCGTGCCCATATGAAAACTGTACAAATTCCAGGCATCGATTAATGCAGTTCTGCTTTACACAATACGCAATGAAATATGATTTTTCAGGAGTGTATACTTCTACACGTGCGTGGCAGTAAGTATACTGGTGATCGCCTTGATCAATGGGATTCTACTGGCAGAAGAAAATGAGGTGAGTCCACCAATCTCTTCACTCTTCATCCGCAGATGATGAATCGACTTGATGCAGTTTGTGCATCGAATGCATGTATTTTGAGCAATTTCCAACGCGACTGAATCGATCGAACGGCTCTTTGGAATCTTGCCACTTCCTCTTAACCTTGAATTCGTGGCGGGATTCCAGGTCACCAGTGATATCGCCGATTCACTTATCATACGCTGGACAGCGTGTTCAAAGGAACCAACGATCCCTGATCTCTCAACGACAGAATATTGCATGATAACGATACCATCAGAATTTTCAGCGAATAAAATTGCTGCATTTTAACGGAAATTAATTAGGGAAAAGTTACAAGAAAATTGTTGATTCCTGATAGCAATAAGTACGAGCAGTATTCATTTTGCAGAGGGTGCCCAAGTACCTTCGAGATTTCGCTGTACACGTGTTCGAGAATCGAGGAATTGCACATGCCCTGGCGACGTGCGTCGTGTTTCTTACCTTCGTCACGGCACTGAGCCCTCTGGTAAGTGCGACGTATTATTACGTTAATCTAGAATATTGCACCTTACAGTATTGCTTTTCCATGAGAATCTATAATACCGATACGTCACTCCACGACACCTTTTCCGATTGACGTATTACTACGCCAACGGCGCCAGTAATCATCGTTGCGGGGAATCAATGGGGCCCCGAATGAATGCTATCTATCATCCCCGAGAGTGCACCGATGAAATTTGTGCATCCTGAGAGCTCTCCCTGATTAATGGAGCCATTGATCGTCCGGCTTCTTCGCGAAGAACGACAGAGCACGTCGAGAAAGGGACAAAGCAATCCCTCATCGTCTGTTCCTCTTTTTCCTCATTGTAGCTCACGTTGGAGGGGGCACGCGTGTGCAGCAACAGCACCATCTTCACGGAATGGTCCGAGAATTCCAGCGTGACGTTCCAGAGCATCGACACGCCTGACGTCTGCTATTACACCGTTTTCGCTGACGTAAGTTTCCAGCGAGATGATCGATCCTATTCAGCTTAACGCAGGGTACGCGGGCATTCACGTTCTCGTAGGATACCAGGCACTAAGCCAAATTGGATGTTCCCTCATCAAATTAGCTTAAAACCCTCTCAAGATTATCCTGAGAGACTACCTATTACTCTCTAAATCGAACTCGAGCTGGTACAATCCGTTTTCACCTGAATGTCAGTTTAAGCGGAGCTATAGTCTTCGAGAGGAATGAAGACAAGCGATACTGTTGTTTTGACAGAAATGGATAAACAGATCGACTTATCGAGACATGAAAGTCAAATTGGGCCTTATGGTAAAACATTCCCTTTCTTTGGGATTCGAAATTAAGATGGACTGGCTATTGGGTTCTATATTTGAGGTACACCTTTTTTGGTGTTTAAAATTGTAATAGACTCTATTTTTCAGGCCCCAGACATCAAACGGGGTCCTACCTTTGGGCCTGAAGTAAATTATACCTTTCTATTGAATCTAAAATTAGGATAAACCTTTCATTGGGTCCAAATACTGCGAGACTTAATTACCTGTGGTTAAAATTTAAGTGGGCCCACTTTTTGGGCCCTACAATTGACCACATTTTATCTGCGAACGTGAATCTCAAATAAACCCTTCTATTGTGTCTAAAATTGGGGACTGACCTACCCATCTGCATTTAAAATTGAGATGGGCCCACTTTTTGGGCCCTACAGTTTTAACACTCTACTTTCAAGCTTAAACTTTAAGTACTCCTACCTCTGGCCTAAATTTCAAACAGGCCCATTTTCTGGGTCCAAAATTCGACACACCCATTCTTCCAGATCCGAAGTTCAACTAAACTATCTTATAGCTCCCCACAGAACTCACATTCAATACCTTTTCTTCTCCTACCTTTCAATCTCCAAATGGAAATGAGATTGGGATTGAAGTACCAGCAATCAAGGGTCCAAGTCGCTGCAAGAAATAATTAACCCTCTGATTGCAGCTGTTCCCCGTGCTGGTGATGCTGGTAATGATAACCTGCGCGGTCTACCAGATCCTGACATCGGTGTTCAAAGTGGCGATACTCAGCCTGGTGGTCGCTTGCTACCTAGCAATTAGTATTTATGAGGCCCTGTACGAAAAAGACGTCGAGCTGACTGGAAGATGGCTGGCTGGCGTCTTGGTGGTTTTCTTCATGGCCTATCTGGTCGCCCATTCGCAGCATACGGAGGCGACTTACAGGTGAAATATCCCTAGGAGCACTTCTCTTAAGGAGCTCCCGTCGCGACGATTTAATTCCAATTGATTAAGAATGAGATTCAACGAATTTCTTTGGCGATGAATTAGGTTGGACTTCTTGTGGAAGCTCCAAGCTACGGAGGAGAAGGAGGAAATGGAGCACTTGAAGGCCTACAACCAGAAGCTACTGGCGAACATACTTCCGGAACACGTAGCTGCCCACTTTATGTCAAGTGTTAATTCAGACGTAAGTAAAAATTGAAATACTCCTCTCAACTTACGAATAAAAGCATCATCCCTTCTAACTACTTCTCAAAGAATATTTCTGAAAGGTTCACAAATTATATCACTTTGATTGAAAAAGAACCCTTCATGTTCCTTTGTTACTTGTGAAATTAGCTTTTGCAAACGATGAACCCATTTATGCAGTCAGTCGCATACGATTACCGCCGATAGGCGTTCAGTAAGCACTGCGAACAAATAGGCCTCGCAGAATTCCGCACGCGGCGAACGATACGCGTTTCCATCTCCTTCCGAAAATGCTTAATATACACTGCAGCTCCTCCAACGTGTTAATACGATCCTCCCAAGTCCGGAAGCAACTGATCCCACCACGAGATACACTAGCACCCAGCGTCCCACTCTCGCCCGCAACACTATTGGAATGATCGTTCCGCAGGAGCTGTATCATGAGCAATGCGACTTTGTTTGCATAATGTTCGCCTCGATACCAAACTTCTCCGAGTTCTACGTGGAACTCGAGGCGAACAACGAGGGCGTCGAGTGTCTCAGGCTCCTGAACGAGATCATCGCGGATTTTGACGAGCTGCTCGCCGAGGAGCCGTACAAATACATCGAGAAGATCAAGAGCACAGGGGCAACGTACATGGCTGCGTCCGGTGAGCATTCGCACGCCTCCGTTTCCCAACCGTCTTGCCATTTACATTCAACGAGAGCGCTGTTTAAAATTTCCGTCGACATCTCGCGCGTCCCAAGAAACACACTTGCTGCAATAAATTTGCAAAATCTACTAAGTAACCTTTGCCCCCTATTTATTAATATTTCTAAACTGGCACAATTGAGAAATCGCTCCTAATTTTTTTTTTTTTTTTTTTTTAATTTCTGGCCATTGAAGGGGTGTAAAATTTGATACATAAATTGGAAGAAGATTTTAATGATTCTAAGCAATAGGAGGAAGGTTTTATTGGAGGAGTATTGGGGGATTGAAGTGAATTTTGAGATAAAGAAACAGTGTGGAAAATGAGAAGGTTTGTGGCACTTTCACGCGGTTTGTTACTATTTTCCTCTTTCAGGTCTGACGAAGAGCACCTGCGATATGAAAGATTACAAACACGTGACCGCGATGGCTGACTACGCGCTGAGGATACGCGAACAGCTGGCGTCTGTTAATGAACACAGCTTTAACAACTTCCGGTTGCGTGTGGGCATCAATATTGGACCGGTAACGTCGATCAATTTAGTGCCTGGCTGTTGCACCGTTCTGGAAACTATTGTCGACCATTTTAGGCAGCATAAAGTACTCCCCCCACGAAGGCAAACTTTATTCCAAATTCAAAGAATATCATTGAAAAAGGATTCAATAAAACTTCGATCAAATCAAATTCTGAAGTCCGGTGTATTAGACACCACAGATACTTTGCAATTCTGAAACTAAAAAAGTTTCTGTAAAAGAAATTAAATTCAAAGATAACCGCCTTTTTAATTAAAACTTAATTTATTCCCATATCAGACTCCGTAAAAAAAGCACCTTCCAGATGAATAAAAGCTTATAGTGGACCCAAATTCAACTGACTGTCCAAAACCACTGCCCCTCACTGTGAATCACAGAAGTAGTGGGAGTAGGGGCGTGGTTAAGTAGTGGGAGTGGCCTGGGCGCGTGGTGGGGGACCATTGAGCGCTCCAGTGGGCGCGACTGAGCACGGCAGCGGGGAAAATAGAGTCCTGGTGGGGCAAGCCACCCGCAGTGGCCTTGGGCAGCCAACTGAATTGGAAGCAAACTATAGCTACCACTCAAGAAACGAGGAGAACGTTTCGACCCCGAAGCCACCCAAAAGAAAGTGTTAAAAAATTCTGGTTTACATGTTCGAATGTAGGTCGTCGCTGGGGTGATAGGCGCTCGAAAGCCGCAGTACGATATTTGGGGTAACGCAGTAAACGTGGCCTCGAGGATGGAGTCGACTGGCGTCTTGGATGGGATTCAGGTCACCCAAGAGGTTTGCGACATCCTCACCGCGAAAGGATATCCGCTAACCTGTCGCGGCAACATCCAGGTGAAAGGCAAGGGCAGCATGGTAACATATTTCCTGGACGGTCCTCGGAATTCGAAGCAAGTTAGCATTGCCGAAGGGAAACTGAACTCTAATAACAACAGCAACGTGGACAGACCTGTGGCTACCAGTAACGTCGCTGTGTGAAGGATCTTCTGGGGATTTTTAAGGAACCAAGATGGAAAATTGATGAGGGAGATGTAGAACGAAATATTTTACACTTTGTGGAATTTTCGAGAGTTTGGGAATTTAATTCTTTCATGTTTGAAAGAACAGAGTGGGGTTTTGAGGAATCAATAGGAAGAAGTGTTTTTTGGGGATGTTCGAGAAAGCAAAGGAGGGTTTCGACTCTTCTGGATGATGTCAATTGGAGTTTAAGAGATTATAATTCATAGGAGAAAGAAGAAGGTGTTGTTTCTCGTGTGAAAACTTGAAAAATGCCTCCTTCGATGAAAATCAAATTGGTGTTCGAGAAGTTCGAAAGTCATATATATTCAGGCTTTTCTGATCATTAGCTGATAGTCAGAATCAATCAAAATTTAAGCGAAGTTAAAGAATTTTATTGAAGAATCTTCCCATATTAACAAAGTTGGATTGAATAATGGGCGCCTAAGTGAATTATATTTATAATAGAGATGATGACGACCTATTTTTGGAGGTAGTTGCAACTGAACCATATAAATCTGTGCAACATCAAACTTTCAGAATAAATTTAACGCAAGTTCAACGTAGTTCTATGATAATATAAATTTTCTAAGAATACGTGAAACTTGAACTGTCCAGTTCTCTCTTGAACCTCGTTGTTTTCCAAAAGGAGAATACTTTCGCTCAAAGAAACTTCAGATTAACTGAACTTTGGCTTAAATTAACTAACTAACGTTGTCAACTTGATTTTGCAACCTATCGATGTTGACAAAGCAAATAACGTGGAACGTCTAAGCAAGTTCTCTTTTCTCTTTCAAATGAATTCTCGGAGAACAATAATCGTGTGCCGTCCCTGAAAACGGTTCGATCGATATCCGACTCATCAAGCAATTATCATAGTCATAAGTGTCACTAACAAGCAGAGAATAACGAAGCGTAGGAGCTCAAATTCCTTACCACATACCCAGAACTTTGTACTTAAGCCATCTGTGTCTAAGTTTGTGCATTATCATTTGAACGCAGGACTTTAAAAAATTCTCGAAATAACAGAACAGCGAAACATTCCTTATTTAATAGAAAAAATAAAACTCTATGTGTATTTTCTAATATCGAAGAACCTTGAGTGTCTGATGATTGAAAATGAGTTGAGAATTTTTCAGAAATAATGCAGTAATATGAGTTCTCTGCTTTTAAATTTAAATGCAAATTTTGAAATTTTCCCAGTGGAAGAATGGCTGAAAGGAAATGTGAAAATTGTGTCGCTGCTCGCTTTAATGAATCTAGTCAATAGAAATGGGTTTCGAGGGTTTGGTCGCGACGAAAGGAGCTAGATACAACGAAACTGACGACGAAGTCTTCATTTCTTTCTGTTTTTCCTAATTTTAAGGCGTTACTTTGATTAAATGGAACGGGACCACGGCAAGTTTCTACCAATAATTCTAAAGAACGACGAGGAGAATGAAAGACGAGTTCGATTTCCAACTGTTATTGAACGAGAAAAAGACTCGCTATTTTGCATTTCATTTTTGTAACGTATTCAAGTGATAACGCCAGTCAATGAATTCTTTTTATCACGTAGAGGCATTGATCTATATTCTTTCAATACTTCGACGAGAAAACGTTTGTGAATTGTGTAATTTAATCTACGGTACTAAAAAGAGTTATATATATGTGGAGAAAATAAAATTCGGTGGAAGTGGAGGTCTTCCTTACAGCAGAAATTAAAGTTTGAAACGTTCTGTTTTCACGATTTTAATTTTAATAAATAAGATCACGAATTCAATTTGCATATATGTATATAAAAAGTAACAATATTTCACCCACAGTCTAACAAATCCCCCAATCAATATCTAAAACATTTTGTTTCATTCCCAAATCAATTTAAATTTCATCCACAACAAACCTCTTTCCACCCTCCCAAATTTGACTATTCTCATTTCACTTCAATTTAAATTTTACCCATAACGTAATAATACGTCCTCCACGTAGTACTACGTTTCCACAAACTTCCACTGAATTATTCCATCACCCAAAAATTTCATTAAACCTATCAAGTCCAACTTTTATTAAATTTCCCAAAATTAACCACATTTCCATCCTTTCTGCCCTGTCACCTTTTTTTTCGTTCTGACCAGTCTATAGGTCGTGTTTCCAGAATTATTTTTCCCTTCGATCAATTTCTGCCCCTCGAAAGACCTCCACGGTCCCTGAACGCGTGTACGATAAAACTGATGTGTATATACATAAATGCATACACGATGCATATGCAATTATGCAGGTATCCCTGTACCGTGAGTATCTATAGCTGTACGTGCATCGCATACGACGGACAGACACGGAAATTTCAGCGCCGCGGCGCCATTCGATGCATCGAGCCCGCATCAGCGGGGACACGTGTAAATATTTACGTGCAAAGTATCTGAAAGAACAAACAGCTGGCCGGTGTGTACATAGTCACGAGATTTATGCGCCAGATAAGGTGGATAATAGTCAATAATGAAACGAACGGCTCCCTCGCGAAACCGTCGTAATTTTATTGCAGCTGGCTGAACTAACGATTCCAAACAACATTAATGGGAAAAAGGAAAGGAGGAAAGGTTTGTCAGCTTTGTGATATGGAAGAAATATTACGTTACACATGGAAAGAATGTTTTCAATGGCAGGGCTTGCATTTTTAGATTTTTTTTACGTTTAAACGATTCCAGGGATTGTGAATATTTGTACATTTCATTTGGAGATTTCAGAGAGACGGAAAGTTAATTTGCAATGAAATATGAAGTCGATTGTTGAATAGTAATATTGTGTTAAATTTTCGTTCGTTTGATGTGGAATGAAAATTTCATTGGTATTAAGTGAATTATTTATGTATGCTGTTCGGAGAATGGGGTGGTTGGAATTTTATTTCATCCAGCTGCAGGCCACAGAATTTTAACAAATCGAATGTCAAATGTGGATAGTATTGTGATAAATGTAACTTTCCAAAGAGTTTAATTAGTCACTCAGTCAATTCGACCTCGGTCTTCGCTTGTAGAGCGAAGTAATTAAATGTTCTCATGACCGAAAAATTATTTTGATGTTGCTGGCAGGTCCAGCTATTATATATAGATGTTAATTGACGTGAATCGAACGAATAATGGGCCATCGTTTGGACGAATCCTCATGGGTGCTTCGATGACCATAAATTAAAAATAATCAAATATCTAAAGTTGAAGAAAAATCGAACTCGTTAATTTCATCAGAATTATAAAATCGACACATACTTTTCACGATTTTCATTCTTAGATACTCACTTCTTCTTTACAGTTTCTTCAAATATAAACACAGTTATAATGAAACTATAACTTTGATAAAAAGAAAAAAAAATTGAATTTTGAAGGCTATAATTCTCTATTTACAAATTTAAATATCGTTGCATGTACTGCCTATGTAGAAGTCATCGAAACACCGTGAAATATTTTCAAAGGAACATCTGAATCGTCCCAAAGTATAAAAAATTAATTAACACTGTCATATCAAAGTAATCATGCGAAATGTATAGTCCCTGTCGAAGCCTAAGGATGTGTTAGTTCTCTAGGGATAATTGTTTAAACAAATTCGAGCCATGTGGAGCTAGTATTGCAAAAATTTGTTAAGAAATTGGAGAGGAAGATCCTGCAGAATTTTCGGGCCGATGAATTAATGCAATAGTGGCCTATAATGGCGAAAGAATTTGGAATCCTGCGTGAAAATTAGGCGTTGATAAGTCAATTTACGGAAAAGGCAGGTTTCTCCAACGACCTGGGGATGATTTTCCATATTTCTCGTGCAATCTCGATGGCCTAATGAGTCTTGGAATCTGTATTGAACACAGGCAAGTGTATCATAGAATACATACGTATATTCGCGCAAATGTGATTTGTCAGGAATAACATGGAATAAATTTTTATCGAAAGACATCAATGTGGGGGAGTGTATTTTTTTTAATTTCTCCCGCCTGTGCTCCCAAGACTCTGATTTCCAATGTGAAGTGATCGAAGACCCGGTAATCGGTGAGAACCAAGCCAAAAGCTGCGATTGTCAAATATTCTAATTAGATGTAAGAATATTTGGAATAATATGAAAGAATACTTTGGGAAGAACTAATTGTAAATTGAAGGGTTTCAATAAATCCTTCCCTCGCTTACCCATACAGCACACTTCGTGGCGGCAACGTTGCAGAATGGTTGCAGTAACCTTGCAGTTACTTACGCAATGTCAATGTTGCGTTGCAATATTGCATTGCAACGATCCGACAATGTTGCGGTAATGTTCCTACAATGTTGCGGCAACGTTCCTACAATGTTGCCGCAACGTTCCTGCAATGTTGCCGCAACGTTCCTGCAATGTTGCCGCAACGTTGCTGCAACGTTGCTGCAACTACCATTTAAACCTTAAATATTTCCGTTGTTTTTAATGATACGAGAAAATGTCTAAGGAAAAATATCATTGATGGTTCTTTTAATGGGATGGCGTATTTTCATTACTGTAACGTTATAACCAATAAAAATACAAATTCAACCATGTATAATACGTTGTCCTCTTTGTCTAGCAATCATTTTGTTCCTGAGACATTTTCTCGAATCATTAAAAACAACGGAGATATTTTAAGATAAATATTAGGTGACTCAGCCTGTATATTTGAATGTGTAGAATGACACAGGGTGGAAGTTGTAGTACATACCTACAGTGTTACAAAACACTAATGGAGTTTGTCAAAATGAGCCTTCGTTTTTGAATAATTTGAGTTTAAAGTTTTGCACAGTAAGAGTATAAGTTCGATTACGTTAGCAGTTTTTTCAATTAGTAGTTGTAGCTGCGGCGGTAAAGTGTTCGCTTACGACGCTACAGGCCGGTTCGAATCCCCTTGGGGGAAAATAATTTTCTATGAGAAAAAACATCTATGATTCCTCCGCACTCATTCAATATATATATATTGTTATGTATACATCGGTATTTATAATTTTTTGGCCCTACTGCCCGAATCGTTGCAAGAGGTGGACATAGAATTATTGCTGCACCTTTGCGGCAACGTTGCGTGGCAACATTGCAATCTTACACTGAAACCATCCTGCAATTTTACTGCAATGAAAGTGTGCTTTTTAGGTATGTCTACCTATATGAAATATCGATGTGTGGAATTATCAAGTGTCATTCGATTATTCCTACCCCACCTCAGAATACGAGTATCTTGTTAAGATAGAAGAATAATTGGAACTTGGATTATTTTTTAATATTGCAGATTTTCTTAGTTTATTTATTACTATTCACGGGATAAACCCTTTCGTACAAAAATATATAATGCGGGGAGACATAATATACTTAGACAAATATACATTCCAAAGAGAACGAAAAGAACAGCAGATACAGAAATTTAAAAATGAACAGACAATAACAAATTCCAGAATAAATTCTGAAAAATTTTAATATCTCCGCTTCAGCACCTTACTAAAATATTCCGAGTTCCAATTCCTTGGCGAGGTACACCAAGTTACATCACTGAAACTCTCCAATTTTCAGATACCATTTTTCGAGCGAACAAAATTCACGTTTACGTTTTGCTGTGATTCTTCTTTCTCTTCCGTTGGAGGGAATACTTTCATAAGGCGGTCTTTTGTTTCTAAATCTCGAGCTTCCAATGGTCTAATTTTACCTACGTGGGATTCTAATTCCGACCACGCGTGGGCGTTACAATCTGTTTCGAGACTTTTCCCGTGACCCTAAAATAGTAAAGGTGTCCTACGAGCCCTCAGAAAACTGCATTGGATGTCCGGTCTATCCCACAACACCTCGTCCGAGATTCAATTCCCGAATCCCAACAACACGCGCCGTTAGATGTCACTGCGCTCACCCTAATCTGCTCCGGTTCGTAGCTACCTTTCAGTTCAGAGCGTTGGCACCACTGACCAACTGCGGGCCAGTCGATAACAGAACGCGCAGGGAGAACGGCAGAACACGTGGTGCTCCGTTTCAATTCACGCCAGTGTCGAAGCTCGCGCAAGAAGCACAACCTCCACCACGCACATGGCCTTTTCATCCCAGCGACATGAGACCAGTGAAATAGTCATCTGCAATCGATGATTCGTTGCCCTACCACCGGGTCATCCCACCTGCCGCCGGCTAACGACATGCGAGAGGTCAGGAGACTGTTATTTAACGTGATACGGGAAAAGTAACTCGAGTCTGATAAGAAAACGTGACTGGGGAGCCCAGACTCCCTCCTTCTCTTATCAGAGGAGCAAAAAGGCGCGTGACACAGATCTGTTTTGCTCTGAAACGTGTGCTGAACAACTTTCTATTGAACCCACACGTGGGTAGATTGTGTGATATACTTTTTTAATTGGAGAATTGCTTCGTGAATTGAGAGAACCACTTTGACCGTGTTGAGTACTTGAGGTTGAATAAATAATTCGAAGTAATCTTATTTTGAATCGGGGACTAATTCTAATAATTCTGGAGTCGGCAGTGGAGGGAATTTGCTGATGAATTTTTGCGGGGGATTGAGGACTAATGAAATTTAAGAAGCTTGAAGGAATTTTGTGATAGTTGCTGTTTTTATTGAACAGCGGAAGAACCAGCAACAGTTGGCGTAATACGAGCGCGCCCTAATCGCTCACTTTGCGTCGTGATTGCGTCAGAATGATTCGTGAATAGATCGAAATGCCGCGATAAAATATTTTCCACCTTTGAGACGCTGACTTTTTTGGCTTCAATTTTTCTTCAAGCTTCGAGCACATATCAGAGAATTATAAAATTATAAAATCGTTTGCAATATTGTGGGAGGTCTGAAGGAGACCGAAAATGCAAGATCAGTAATTTATAATTATTATAGCTGTTTCTATTTCTAATTTGAACAAACCCAAGGAACGGAAGTTTAGAAGATTTCACACAAAATTCACGCCAAACTTTTCGTATTATTATACCTTTCGCCTAAAAAAATTGCAAATAGATATTGAAAAGTGAATAATACTTAGAATAATTCTACAATTGGACGATAATATTTTGTAAGAATATTTTCACCATTTCTTCGTTTCAAATTTTTCGACTTTTCAACTGAAGATGGATAGTGAAAGAATAATGCTCGCTGTTGCAGGAAAGGGCGTCGTTTCGCGCCATTTTTACAAACGTCTCTCGCGGGTCTAACTACTTAATACGGAAGTCCAATGTGGAGTTGACAATAAACAATTTACGTGCCTGTAGTGCAACAACAACGATGATCACGTGAAACGAAGGAAACGTGCTGGTTCATTTTCCATTGTTCAAACGTCATTTCAAAGTTGCCGACGACCATGGATAACGAGGTAATCGAGAATTAAGTAATTGAAAGTATCGTTCAATCGATATGAAATTCATATAACAACGCTCTAGATCAATTAGAATTAAGTATGAAAAATAATAGCTAAATGAAAAATTCAACAACCCAATATTCCTTGTCATCGATACAGAGAAACATTTCCCTAATAACAATCTGCCTGCAGTCTGCCGGCAGAAGGACGGCAGATCCGCAGCAGACCCTGCCTTCAGATGGCGCTATTGGATGTTTCAAACGGGCAGCAGGATCTGCTGTGGATCTGCCGGCAGATGAAGGCAGACCCTGACAAGGCAGTGTCTGCCGGCAGACCTGGTTATCAGGGTTGTTTTCTTTCTTGAAAACGTTATGAAACACGTTCGATGTATATTTTCAATGATATTTACGTAAGATTTAGATAAGGAGGTCACATAATAACATAAGTATTGGCCTCGAGCCATTCAACAGGCAAATAAACATTGAACTTCGCCAAGAGATCCTTTGCAGCAGCATATATATTAATAATAATAATAATAATAATAGTTTTTAACGGAAGCCCTTTGATACATAATTGAGAAAAAGATCCAACTTAAGGCGAGCACAACGAAGCGAATTAACAAGGCAACAGATAAATTAACTCCCCAAAATTAAAAATTTCTAACGGTATCGATGATGCTCGCAGTATGCAGGAGGACTTGGACATTTGGTCGTGTGTCAATTACTCCTACTATTTACAGGGTGTTGTGCTTAGGGAAGTTCATGAGGTCATTGACCTTGGTGTCTGCATTAGAGCTGGGACTATTTGTCGAATTTTTCGGTATTCGAATATTCGAATACTTCAGTTGCTCAATTATTTGTCAAATATAATTCGAATATCCAAGTATTCGAATACTATTCGAATATCCAAGGATTCGAATACTATTCGAATATCCAAGTATTCGAATACTATTCGAATATTTGAGTATTCGAATACTATTCGAATATTTGAGTATTCGAATACTATTCGAATATTTGAGTATTCGAATACTATTCGAATATTTGAGTATTCGAATACTATTCGAATATTTGAGTATTCGAATACTATTCGAATATTTGAGTATTCGAATAGTATGGTGTGAATTATAAATCAAGCTCTTTATGTTCATTTGTCAGGGTGAAATCTTGTAAGCTAATTTGGACCCACTTCACACCATACTATTCGAATATATCGGTATTCGAATAGTATTCGAATACATCGATATTCGAATAGTATTCGAATAGTAACATTCGAATACTGAAATATTCGAATAGTATTCGAATAGTAACATTCGAATACTGAAATATTCGAAGTTTATTCGTAGCATTCGAATACTTGTAAAATATTCGAATATTAAATTATTCGAATAGTCCCAGCCCTAGTCTGCATAACACCCTGTTTCGATTTCAGACCTCATTATACGCGCTCTATTAATAAGGCCATGAGAACAGTGGGTTTTATGTATCTCCAGGTTTGCGAGGCATTTTAGGAATATTGAATCCCTGAAGTTGTTATACGTGGCCCTGGTCAGGCCTCATGTTGAATATGCTTCGATTATTTGGAGCCCTAGGCATGCGAAACATATAAAAGCAATTGAAAGTGTGCAGCATAGATTTTTGAGATTTGCCTTATGTACTCAGGGTAATCCTATGGATAGAACAGATCATGATTATCGCCATGTACTTTCATCCCTTATGTTAGCCATTCTGGAGGATCGTAGGCATATTGCGGATGCGATGTTTCTCTATAAGATTATTAATGGCTTAATAAGCAGTCCTTATTTGTTGTCCTTAGTTAAGTTCAATGCGCCAGGGAGGGGCTTGCGGTCAAGGCCCATTTTTGTCTCTAGTTTTGCCGAAGTATCGGTATTAGGTATGCGTGTGACCCTATTAATAGGACGATGGGTATTGTGATCCAACATTTTAGCAGTACGGACCCCTTCCTGTGCTCCCTTGAATCGTTCAGGACGTTACTTCACAGGACTGTCTATAACCAGAATGCTGTAACGTAGTTTATCTGTTTCGTGAGATTATTACGATTATTATGCTTATTATGTATTAATTGTTGCTAATTTTTGTGTTCAGACTCTCGGTATATTTCACTAGTTTTTTCTTTTTTATTCTTTCTTGTATGCCATGTGATTTCCCGTATGATAAATAAATAAATAAATAAAACTTGAATATCATTCTTTTTGAACCGAAATTCTTTTTGAACCGAGCTCTTCTAAAGAAACTTTTTGAACATCTTTTTTGAGCAATATGACCGAACATGGTGAATTTATTTTTAGAAATTGTTTCCCTGTTGCATGAATTCACTTCGTCTTTCAGCTGAAACCGAGAAAGTGCGGGACATCCAGAATATGGAGGAAATACTTTGAATGGATACAACAGACATCAGTGGAGCCGACCATGTGGCTCTACATGATGGCGTACATGATCACTGCGGTAGTGGAACAGGCTTTCTTCGTCTACAAGTCCTGTCGCGTGGACCACGGTTATTCGGAGGAGGTCTGCGCGAAATTGAACGACAACGAGACAATAAAAGCCGCTGTCCAGGTATTTATTAACCGACTGAACCAAATTCGGGTCTACTTCGAGAAATCAGGTGTTTGAGGGAAATGGATGAAATGAAAATGGAAATCGCGGAACGAGAACTGTGAATAATGAGCACACTTGTCACAGTATTATTGTATTTGCTCATATGCTTAAGATAATCACCTGGGCACTTGAATAACGATAAGACTATGTAGTCATGGTTTGTCATCAAAATTGTCGTCTACGAATTTCTGAACGGTAAACTCTGCCTGGCTAATACAGACAAATGTGATCATTTTCACAAAAAATAATTAAAAAAAAATTGTTTTTCTTTTATAAAAACGGAATTTAAATTTCGGGCGAAGATGAGTAGTAAAGCTAGATAAATACAATCCCTTGACATAGTCTAAAAGATCAGGTCGAATCTCCCAGATCTCTTTTTCTAAAAAGTAGATTCAGGGTCTCGAAAGTCGAAAGTCGCTCTTGACCCTGAAAATGGCAAAATTTTTATTTAAATAAAATTTCAAATAACAAATAAAAGTTGAAGAAAAATGAAGTGTCTTTTAAAGTGAACTCGGATTAACAAACGAGTGACAAATATTTTTATTAACCATTATTCGTTATTCGAAATTTTATTGAAATAAAAATTTTGCCCACCAAATTTCTGACCCCGAAAATAAAATTAAGTCGGACTAGGCAGTGATTCCCAACCTGTGTGTCGCGAAGTGTTTTCTGCGGATATTTTTAACACTTATTTATTTGCATATTATTGCATTGCCATATTCTAATTACGTAACACTGATTATTATAAATAAAAGGAAGGATATATTTACCTTCCCTTGGAGGGGGGAGGAGGTGCCGCAGGTTATTTGAATGAAAAAAGTTTGGGAGACACTGGACTATGAAAATGAATTTTCTTTCAACGAAGTGTAAAATTTCAGGTGACTGTCTCAGAATTCCATCAATGGAACAATATAGCCGGCCACATGGTCCCTATTATCCTGGCTTTGTTCTTTGGGAACTGGAGCGACAGGCGTGGGCGAAAGATGCCCTTGATCTTGGGTTTGGTAGGCAAATTCATCTACTCCTTCATGGTCGTGATCAACTCCATGATGGACACGTGGAACCTGAACACTGTTGTGTACACGGCGAGCCTCCCTATGGGGATGCTTGGTGGTGACGTTGCCATCTTTGCAAGCTGCTTTGCATACATATCAGATATATCCTCGGTGCAGCAGAGGACCTTGAGGATCACCATCTTGGATGTCGTGTACCTCAGCACTATGCCCACTGGTACATGCTTCTTTAGGTCTATCAATAATTTTTTTAGAGACTGGAAGAGCAGAGTGAAGGGAGTGTTTATTGAATTGATCTCCTTCGATACTTCTGGAGCATCAGTGATCCCTTTTCTTTTGAGTAAATGGGATTAAAGACGAATGGAAGGCAAGGTTTTGTGATCAGTCGTAAGAAGTAGATATTATGTGGCAAATAATGAAAATTCTTAGGGTACGGTGGTAGCTCTTTTACTCTAAATTCTTGACTGGCAATAATAATCCCTCTATTTCACAACTATATAGAGCATAGTACAAATTTCACTTATTCAAAGTGAAAAAGCAAGTTTCAACATAGCTTCCATTATATAAAAATAAAAAGCTTAATATTCTTCCAAGTAAAATTCTGCACTACAAAAGAGTTGTTCAGCTCAGATTCTGCTACCTTCTCCCAAAATCCTTTACCATTAAATTAAATTAAAAAATCTTTAGAAGTATCAGTGAAATGACTCGCCATTCAACAAACACCCCTTCAAACTTTCAATCCCAATACCTTTCCCACAAAAAGCCCCACTGGTCCGCAAAACAGACTGCAGATCAAGATAAAGTAGGCAAGCTTATTTGGAGGACTTATTAGAGAGTTCTAATCACTAATTTCCGGTTGCAGGTGTGGCACTCGGTTCTTATCTCTACACGAACGTGGTCCACTCATCCTACACGACAATGTTTATCATAAACACAAGCCTGTTGGTCCTAGCTATCCTCTACTCGCTGATTAGGCTCGAGTGGAGAACTCTGCCGCAACAACAGCCGCTTTTAGGCGCCAATTTATTAACGGACTTCTTCGATAAGAAGCACGTGATAGCGACCGTGAAGACGGTGACCAAGTCAAGGCCAAACCACGGCAAGCTCCACCTGTGGCTGCTCCTGCTAATCATGATGCTCTACACATTCCAAAGGGACGAGAAGCCTATGAGCTACTTGTACACGCAGCTAAAATTCAAGTGGGACGTGACCAAGTTCAGCAACTTTAAGACATTCCAGTCGATCACCTTTGTACTAGGTCAGTTCCTCGTGCTGTAGAATTCAGAGCAAGTGTTTGGTCGGACAGTAAAGAGCCTAGTAGCATTTCTGGTTGGCCTACAGTCTCCCTAAGTTGCGAATTAATTGGTCATCAAAATGCCAACAATAATTGCTACTGGGGGAAGTGTCCCAAGAAACAAGTCCTAGGTCCTCTCAGAGACCACTTAGTATCCGTTAAGTAGACCTCAGAGCCGCCGAAGACCCTCAGAAATGAGTGACTGTGCAGTTAAGATGCTTTAAATAACTGAAAATTTGTGACATGTACTTGATTGCATTTAGGGACCTCTAAATACTTTTTAAGTAGATATAAGGAGCAAGTGGGAACCCTCAGAAGGCCCAGACAGCACAAGAAAAAGGTTCCTCGAGAAGAATGGAACCTTAAGAAGACCACCTCGATGGCAACTTGACCTGACACCGATCTCAGGCCAAGTAGCCATTTCCCTGCCTCATATTTTCCTTGCGATTCAAGTGAAAGGAGAAATCCTGCTCCATACTTTCACTGGTCAAACATCTCAGCTCTCTCTGGGAAGCCAATAACCCAGAGAAAACAGAATCCCGCTCAGCCTGAAACCGTTTGTTTTTCAGCGATGCTAATTGGAGTGCCATTGATGAGCAAAGTGATGGGAATAAGGGACACGCTGATCGTGGCCATCGGTGCCATCGCGCACGCCTCAGGGAGAGTAATCTTCGCGCTGGCCAGGATATCGGAATTATTTTACGTTGGTAATTGAACCATACTTGAAAAGAGAAACTTCTAAAACTTTCCTTTTACCAACACATGAATCAAAGATGATGTAAACATTGCCAGGTGCTGCTGTGGCTGCATTGGGTCCCGTAGTGGCACCAGTCTTGAGGTCAATGACGTCCAAACTGGTACCAGTAGAGGAACGAGGTAGGAGGCTAATCACACATGTTCCCCTTGGAACATTCTGAAGGTTTCCTGGTTGCTTGCAGGAAAAATGTTCGCTCTCCTCTCCGTCTGTGACAACGCAGTGCCTCTGTTCAGCGGTATCCTCTACTCTCAGCTTTACAACGCCACGATAAACACAGCACCGAGTTCCATCTACTGGCTGACGTTCTCCACCCAGGTCTCGCTGCTGCTTCTGATCTTGTGAGTGAAAGCCACGGCGAAATCCTTACGCCTCGCCAGCGCTAAATTCACGCGGATGCCAATCAGATGTTCCATGAAGCGCTTTCTTTCAGGATAATACACTTTACCATGAGGAACAACGGAAATCTTGGCCAGGAGGACCAGGACATCGAGACTGACTGCCCATCACTGTCTTCCATCTCGGAACACAACATGCCAACTGTATTCAACGGGAGATGAAGCTTCCAATTTAGGACTTCCATAAGAGGTCAACTTGGTTTCTATGAGCCAGATTGAATCATTCGAAAGTCATTGCGATTTGGAGTGATGGGATCGAAGGGAAGTGTAACTTCTTTGGCTTTTGTATTCAAGTGTTTCGAAACACATTAGTAAAATAGTGATTTCTAATGAAATAAGTTAGGTATTTTGTACTATAAGAATTTTAGAAGGAAACGAATTCTACATACAATGACTCCCGAAAATATTCGGACACTTTTTAAAATCGCATAACTTTTTTAAAATTAATCCAAATGACTTTTTTCACAAGCTAGAAGGATTAGTTTGCTAAGTGACATGTTTCGTCGTTTTGAAAAAAATTGCAAGAATCGCGGAAATTACCGAAATCCGCGATTTTCGACCTTATTCTGCGATCTTTAAGCGATCATAACTCAGAGCAACGTTAACCGATTTTGATGAAATCTTAGACACGTATATAACTTACTTAAATCTACAAACTGGTATTTTGAATTTTCATTACAGGCTCACAAAAAAAAGTTTAAAAAACGACCTTTAATATTTTTTTTTTTTTTTTTTGCTATTCTGACCAATTGCAATTTTTTCCCAAAACGGCGAAACATGTCACTTAGCAAACTAATCCTTCTAGCTTCTCAAAAGAAAATTTTTTCGAGAGTCACTGTATCTGGAATAATTCAGGGACACTCGTAAGGGTCCTGGAATCGCTCAATTTTGTTGAAGACAGCCTTTGCCACGCTGAATAAAACAGTATACACAAGTTACTTAGTCTCTACATTGATTATCCTCCTCACTATCCTTCTATGACAAGATCTTCGTGGTAATAGCAAGAAGAAAAACAGTAGTCTGTGCTACGGAGGACGTAACAAGCGGACTCCTGCGTCAAACAGCCAGATTTAAGAGCAAAAACACCTTATGAATCACGCTGATCCATAGTAATTAGTCATTTAAATGCACATCTCATTAGTGTACGACACTGAGTCATTGCAAAGCAGCTGAACTGTTTCAATGATCATTAAACTGGTCTGAAGACACTCGAGTTACCCACGATTCGATCTGTAGTAGGGCTAAGTCCATATTTCGTGGCTTTTAAATGTCCGACGTTTATGGACGCGGTACGTGAAATCATGTACGCTATGTATGTATCGACTTTCGACGAAATGATTGTTATTCAGCACGTACAGGGCACAAGCGTGTCAAGGACCGTCTGCGAATTGTTGTTTACTGTTTAGGATTTTCGACAGAGCCAGTCGAGAACGACAACAGTGACGAAACGGAATGCATTCTATTCTTATGGCTCTACTGCGAGCCGCAGACCATTGCGATCTTTAAGAAAGATACTGCTGAAAGTATCTGAAGGATCAAAGAGATGGGATTTAAGTTTGGAGAGCTGGGTTGAATTAAATATTAATTATAGTTAAACCTGGGAAATTTCTCAGTAGCAGTGCTTTAAGTAGTATCTTTTAGAAATAATTTCTAACAAAACTTGTCCAGCTCTGGGAGCATTTAATCCAGCAGAGTTCTAAATAATGCCACAGGAAAGATACCAAGAATATTTAACTGGCTGTGACTCACACCGGCCTCCAATCAAAACAAAATCCCATCAGACCAATTTCACTAGACCAGACAGTCAATTAAGCTGGGTTGAAACTACAAGCCTGCGATCAATTAAGTGATAATGAATTTTAATCACGGCTAGTTTCGTTATCCCCGCGAATCGGGTAACTCTGATTATTTGAAAGTGGTGAATGACGGTGAGGAGTTATCAGGGCCAGGTTAGTTGCCTTTGAACCAGCAGGGCCGATAAGTGAAAGAGCAAGCATGAATGAAAACCGACGGTGTGGGTCGTATGCCAAACGACAACTGGGAATTCCTCTTTGCATATTATACGGGCTCTGACCCAAATGAGTGTCCACCTCTTTAAAACCGTCGAGTATAAAAGTCAGCGAACCTTTTGCATCCGCGACCTGTTCTGCACGAGACACCGGCAGCGGAAGAAGTTGGCAAATCCGCAGAAATATCGAACATCTCAGAGAAAACGACTCTATCATGGTAATATAACTTGGGACGTAGACTAACATCTGATGGGATCAGCTCTTTCCTATCGCGAGACAGCCTTGATCAATTCACACACAAGTGGAAAGTTACATTTTTCGTGGGAAAATAGGAAGAGCAATAGGAAGAAAGAAGCAGTGAATTTTTACAATACATACTTGGCTGGCAGACTGTTCGTAAAGTAATTGCATATTTTTCATTCACATTCTATGCAGTTTGCGAGCACTTATCACTTCCTCATTATTGTGCTGCAATGAGGTGATAGACCATATTGCGTAATTAGGAATTTATTGTTGAGAATATAGGTCATTGTGGTGCGGAGAAAGTGGAGGGATATTGAAGAAGGAATTGGAAATGATTTAGGTTGGCTATAGGCTTCAGAAACCTACAGTACTGATCACTCTAGTGGTACCTTAGTAATTCTTAATTATAATTAATATTAAGGATTATATTTTGGAAATATGAAAAATACAATTCGATGTACCAAGGAATAATAAATATTTAACAAAAAAAGAAGAGATCAAAATCCGTACATTAGTTCTTGAAAAAAAAATCATGAAAAATACCCTGGACAGCTCAAAATCAGGCCCTTCTTCAAACGCATATTCTGAAGTAATAGATGAATATAGAGATACTTTTTGTTTTAATTTTCAATCGTCATTTCGTTGACTTTAATGCACGAAAAGAAAATTTAAAATATATTTACCGGGAAAATTGTTATAGGTAAGTATAAATGTGAGTGTCTACGCGATGCACCGTCTGAAACACAAACTAAAGGCATTTTTATAATCTGTAAGACAATCTGCATCTAGTGTCGAAAGCCAAATTTTGATAAAGAAATTAATACACTTTTCACGATGATGTATATGGTTTTATCTTTTCTTTTTGTAGGGAAAATATTTATGATTTTTTAAGACTTTATATTGAAAATGTGCTCGTGGCACATTGTGGAGAATAGTTCCCTGCACATCTATGTAAATTTTTCATTCAAATCGCTGAAGCAGTTTTTGGGATTTTATGTTCACTGTTTTGGAAAACCTAGTTTCTAGGAAATCGCGTTTAAAATTGGACATGCAATTTCGTCATTAATTTTTGGAATTTCGGAAAGAAAACATGTAGCTACCCCCTTAAATCGAAGCAGTTAGACCTATTAAGCTTGAGTCTAAAACCTAGCAAGCCCCCATTTGGGTTCCAAGGGATCTAACTTCCAGGCCTCAAGTCCCCCCATGTCTAATTCCCTTCTAATTTACCACAGTCTTCCACAAAGATCCAATTTCCCCTAAATCCAGGCTGCCTAAACCATCAGCTGTTCTCATTACTTGCAGATTGCGTCGAAGATGATCATTGCCATCCTGCTGGCCGTTCTGGCGATATTCGCAACACCGATGACCGCTAAGCCACCCACGACTCCAGTTCCTTCAGGGGCCATTACCATCTACCCTGTACCTCTGAAGCCATCCTATGCGCCTGCTGGTCCTTGGATCTACCCAAAACCCATATATCACCAGCCTCCTGCAGCTCAGTTCGCTCAATAGTGGAGGAGCTCTCTGCAAGAACTCCTGACAGAACTTGGGAATCAGTCACGTTGCTTTCAGCAGGATCTTTATATTCAAAACGCGATTGGACTGTGGAACACCTTGATTTTCGATTCATGGAGTGGATGACGCGACTGTCCTTTACCAAAGAATGTAGGGTACCAAGAATCTTGGTCCTCTTGTAAGGTAGTTTAAGTTGTAGAAACGGAAGCAGTTATCAGAAGGCGTGGGTATCAGGAATTCACTGCAGGGAAAGGTCAGAAGCCTTGCATGACCTGAGATGTTTGATCTAATAGGTTCTTCTGTGACCCAAAGGGTATTGGATTAATTTTATTTTTAAAAGGATCCCAGTTGGAAATTAATTAGTAGGTTGATATGCTGCATTAATGATCGGAAGTCAGATTGACTCAGAATACTTGTATGTTGACAATAAGTTATTTTATTGTTAAACTGCAAGATTCCAAATCAACCTCGAGTGTTCTCAGAGAACCATCATTCCTATGCTTAATTTGAAGTCCAAACGTAGATTCAACAATGAGTAGAGAGATAAATAAAATAACAATTTGAAATCTGATGAAGAAGTACCCAGAAGCTTAAGTTAACTCGTGGAGCACAGACTTCGATTCAAGATTATCACGCCCAAGCTGAATATTAAAAGGAAACTGAATTCCTCTATGGAGAAATCTTGCGAATCAAAGCAAATGCTAAACGAAGAACTATGGAGCAAAAGATTCAAAGTGAACTTAACAGGGAGGTGCAAGTAGTCTATCTAGAGGAACCACTAGCTGCTGTCACTGCAGTCACAGACTAGCTCCATCAAAAATTCCCGCGATTCCGTGAGGGAATATTTCCTCATAAAATCGCGCAGATCCACGAGCTGCTGACTCCGGCAGCAGAAATGAGTGTCACGTAGGTGTCCTCGCACGCGACAGTCACGTAACAGCAGAAACATCTCTATGTGAACTGTTCCAGCCACGAATATTGTACGAATTTTTGGGATCCACTGTATCACTCAGAATTCTTTATTTATCTATTATCTCTTACCCTGACCTATACTTGCTCGATACCAAAGTGCACTGCATCGCGTAACTCCTTTACGCAACGTTACATGCGTGCTTACCCTCTCTGATAACTGTTTCAATGAATCAAGTTTGTATAATTATCTGGGCATTGAAATTTGTCAGGCACCCCGCAAGATGTTGAAAGAACACTTGGTGAATACCAGAATAATTGTGTATCCTTTCCTGTTCTGAATTCTAATTAGGATTTTCGGAATTTAAGCTAACATTCACTCCTCCTTGAAAAATAGTTACTTTTAAGGAACTCTTCTGATGAATATAACTGTGTGTTTATTGTATAATTAATAGAATAAAGAGCATGTTACTTAAATGACTTCTTTGTTAATTCAAGAAGACACGAGCATTAGTCAATTGAAGTTTATTTTAATAATGATTCCGTTTTTAGTTTCCGTGGAGTCACTCGACTTTATTTCCTCCCATTTTCTAAGGGAAATTCTCATAGATTGATTCTAGACTGCTCGCGACGCGAGGTAGATAATATGTATGCAGCGTTCAGGAAGTGAACACGTCTTCCTACTTCGTTCAGTAGAAAAGAAAGAAAAGAGTGAAATGAGTGGCGTCTACAGTATCAATAATCGGGGAAACAGGACAACTGAAAGTCCAAGGAACGATTAAGGCTGCAGTTGTAAAATTCGCGTAGTCTCAACCTTGGGCAAGCTTCGGTGAATCTATTACACTAGTAAAGAAATGTAGGTTGAATTCTCGAAAGAGAATTGTGACGAAAATATGCTAATACTGGTGATATTAAAATTGTAGAGTTTAATTTTTAGAAATTTAGAAAAAAGTCCAAATCGGTAATTAAAATTCCAAACTTCTAATGATTGTTTAAAAATTAATAAAAATGGAAATACAAGACGTTATTTTTTCCCAGTAAAACTCTGAAAATTATATTCATCAGTTCATTCGGAATATATTAATAAAGATTTTCAACATAATTCTACAGTTCTCCCTTCATCTTACAGAAAATTATTAAAACACATGCAGAAACATTATATTATAGGTACAATTGCAGTTGCAATAAAATGTTAGATAAATAAATGAACAAATCATACGAGGTGTAATTTTTCTACTTTGAAGTTGGAAATTGTGATTTAGCATTTATATTAACAGTAAGTATACAGTGGCGGACAAAAGAAAGTTTACAACTTTTATAAAATTAATCCAAACGAGTTGAGCTTTTTTGAAAAGCTACAGGGATTAATTTGCTAAGTGACGTGTTTCGTCGTTTTGAAAAAAAAAAATGCACTTGGTCGAAATAGCAAACGAAAATAGTAAGTGTCATTTTTTAAACTTTTTTTGTGAGCCTGTAATAAAAATTCAAAAAACCTGTTTGTAGATTTAAGTATGTTATATACGTGTCAAAGATTTCATAAAAATCGGTTAACGTTGCTCTGAGTTATGATCGCTTAATGATCGCAGAATAAGGTCGAAAATCGCGAAATTCACGGAAATCGGCGATTTTCGACCTTATTCTGCGATCTTTCAGCAAACTAATCCTTCTAGATTCTCAAAAAAACTCATATCGTTTAGCCCAATTCTAAAAAAGTTATACGATTTTAAAAGTTGTAAACTTTCTTTCATCCGCCACTGTTTATTACTTTTTATACTTACTAGAGTGTAAGTTCATTACAGTTTCTCTACATTGCATACTTTTTATATTTTAAAAGTCCTGCACCTTGAATTTTATTCTATTTTGCACTTTTTGTGTTGTGTACTTCTTGCATTGTTAATTCTCTGTACTTTTTACGTTTTATACAAAATGCAATAAAATGCAAAGTACAATGCTGAATGTTTCATGCTCCTTTAGGCCTCAAAATATTTAATAATTCATATATCATGCTTCAAACTTAATTATTCAAATTTCAAAACTTCTAATTTCATACTTTGAAACTTCATAATATGTATTTTATACGTTGTACTGTTTAGCTGGTTTAGCACATGCTAAATCATTCATAATTCATGAGCTATGGATAGTGAAACAAACATTTGATACTTTCGTTGTACATTTAAAAGGATTGAAAACATGTGAGTGATACATAAATTGCATGCGAAATGATTTTTGTAAATTAAAACACCTTATTATTTCAGTAAATCTTGTATATATGTGTATACTAAATCATTTGTCAACTACATATCTGCAGTATAATCATAATAGTTGTATTATATTTACTAAAAAATTGTTTACTGCTACTTTTTAAATTTTCCTAGTATCTATTTTTTATAGTTTCTATTTCTTGGTGCTTCTATGCAAAGTACAATGCGTGATTCTATTCAATTTCTCACATAATAATATTAATAACATCCTACTTTATATTCCATGAAGAATTTAACTTCAGATTACTTTCTATTTCATAATACTTTATCTTAATATATAAAGCAGAAAGTGTTTGTGTGTTTGTCTGTCCCCTACAAACTTTCGAACGGTAAACTCTGGGGTCACGAAATGAGTCAACTCATTATGCCTAGCTAATCGAGATGACCGACTATTTTCACAAAAAAAAAAAAGTAAATAATTTTTTTTTATAAAATCAGAATCTAAATTTTGGGCGAAGCAGAGCAGTAAAGATAGAATTTGATGAAGCTTCCTATTTCATAATGCTTTACATTCTATACTTCAAAATACTTCATACTTCAAATTTCAAAATATTTCCTATATTATATTTCATTATACTTTATACTTCAAAGTGAATGATTTAGTGCATATACATCACAAATAATAAATAAAATAAGAAACACGTTGCATATAAAAACAAAAATAGCACACACATTTTTCAATCAAATTTTCCATTCCAAAACGTCGATATATTAATAATGAAATGGACTCACCAATCGATGCGATGCTCCATCGGTGTGAATTTCCTGGTCACTCGAAATCATTGTCAAAATCACAACTCCCGCAGAATATCGGGAAATATCGTCGATCAATCGCGGGTAGGAATCGCGGTTTTCCATTCAGCCTGGAAAAACAAACAATGCAATAATAATATTTGCACCGACCAGACCGAGATTATGGTAAAAGTTACTAAAATTTCAATAATTATTAACAATTATTTCGTAATTAATAATTACGCAATAATATTTCAACAATGCGATATATGAGAAAAACGGTTCAACAAATTATCATTAATAAAATGACCAATTATTGATACAATAAGGTATAATAATTAATAATTCGACGCGGAATAACAATAATATCGTGCAACGAATCCTATGTCCGTGAATAATTCTTGTCATACATACTTGATTTCATTGAAATTCTATTATGACAATGCAATAATGTTCTGTTGCTCGTTAATCCGGAGTCTGATCGGTAATATTGCAATTATCAGGCCAATAAAACAGTAAAATTCTTCGAAATTCAATCGAAACGCAGTAACGTTCGCCGTAGCAAAACCGTTATAAACGAAAGGGAAACGAATAGCGTCCTAAGCCACCTTTCGCTACCAACATTCTCTTCCCCTTCGAATGTAAAAAGATGACAGAAAAACATGGAGATTACCTTCGGAACATCTCAATTAAGGTACTGGAATACTTCGCCACCGAATCTACACCACATTTTACTAAAAATTCTACTTTTAAACATAAAGAAACTAAAAGCCGCGAGGAATAGCTCTACCACTGTCCGCGGTGCAACCGGAAACTACGCTTCGACGTGCTTTCCAAGCAACAATGCCTCGAACCGGAAGTCAAATTAGCAAGTGGACCGTTACAATATCCCACGGTCACGTGACCATAAAAAAAAATCACAGAAGTTTCATAAAAAAATGAACAAATTCCATGAAAATACTTAAAATTGTATGATTCCGCAAGTAAAAAATGATGCGAAATAATTTCAAGTGAATAATGTATGTATATTTTTTTTTGGTTATAAAGGGGATCGATGTGAAAATCGATTCTCATAAGGTACTGCAGAAAATGATATCCCATATTTACCAACGCTATTCCAGCAAGAATGAGGCTCGATATTCGATGAAACGCCGGCGTACCAATGAATTTTGCATTAAAAACCACGCTAAACAACCACAACGCGATCCCGAGGTCACTTGCGACGCCACTTCGAAGCGTAACGTCTAGTGGCTGTCCTCTAGAAACCACTAGTCAAAGGACGCACTCTTTTAATCGAAAGAATATTTGCAAAACAAATTATTCAAAGCGAAATTACAACTCCTATGCAATCAAAAATCCAGGAATACATAATTACTAATTATGAAGTGCATACGGGCGAATAAATTTGCTCGAATATTCTTAACAAATTTGTAAAAGTAGATACATACTTAATACTACCGTAGTAGAAACAGTTGGAAGGAATAAAAAGAAGTGTAGTAGTGCGTCTGTGTGGTTCCCGGTTAAAAACAAGATTTTAGCGGGAAGATCGAGGAACTCGCCTTTAAACTTAGGTAAATATGTCAATTAACTATCACTTTCACTAAAGAACGTAGAAATGTCAATAAATCTTGGAAAAATGCGATCGCTTTCATCGATCGAAAAATCGATTGCGCACTTACCGCGTTCGAAGGGGAGAGGGTCGTTTTCTGTTGGCAAAAATAGCTGTGAGCACCCAAAATCACATTTCTTCTCGGTTACATTAATAAATATTCAGCTTTCCAGTTACGACATACTCGCAATATCGTTTTATAACATAAAACCAACTTTCACGCCACTTTTTCGGCACAAAATTTTGCTTGAATTATTTGAACACACAGAACAAACTCAAGCAATTTAATTAAAACACTACATTGCACAATTGTTCTCTTTGAATTTATTTCGTTTTAGTAAAAATTCGCGAAACATAATTTTCCCTCGTTTTTCGATCTACTGCGACGCACATTTTCGCGAGCACGAATAGCGTAATAGCGTTAATTACGTCGATTAGTTTGTCCTTGGAGAGCGTTCGATGCGATGCTCGGGAAACGAAAGATTCAGGAGGACTGAGGCTGTATTAAAAGTGACTCGTTTAGCCCTGCGTACTTTGTTGACTTTAGATAAGGAACTCGCCACGGGGCAAGCAAGTCAAAGAGGCACACGTAGATTGTTACCAGATTGTTTAAGAGGCGTGACTTGGCGTGAAAAGTCTTTTGGAAGGAGTTCCGCGACCACAAGGTGGCACGCTGCTACAGCAATCTAGTGGCTTACTGGGGTAATGCATAACCTTTGTCTTCATCGCGTTTGGTAAGTGATTTTTGTATTACCCTTTTGATGCCATGGATGTGTTTAAATCTTAATATATACAGCGAAAAGTGTTTGTGTGTTCGTCTGTCGCCTAAAAACTTTCGAACGGTAAACTCTGGGGTCACGCAATGTGTCCCAGCACATTATGCCTAGCTAATCCAGATGAATATGATTATTTTCACAAAAAAATCAATAAATTTTCTTATAAAATCAAAATCTACATTTCGGGCGAAGCTGAGTAGCAAAGCTAGTACGTGTATGTTTCTCGGTCACTCGTAGGGTTTTTGATATGGGTGATGTTTAGATTTTCAGGCGATGGTGTAAGGTTGATGTGTACAGGTGAATTTGATTCTATGACTATTTATTATGCGGTCTGTTTGGGTGTTTGGAAGTTTGTTTAAAGGGATGTGTATCGACGGGAGGATGGAGGTAGATTTTACTTTGATTGGGGATGAATGATAGCAGGGGCGACCGCAGACTTTTTTCCGAGGGGGAGGGGGCAACTTTGGGATGATGGTTAAAGAAAAATATACCCCTCTTGCTTTTTTAACCCATTTTATAGTGTCAATTTAATTAAATATTGAAAACCGAAATTTAAAAATATTCTCTTTTTTAGTATAAACTTAATAAAGATCAGTTTTGAAAAATAAGCGATTTTTTCACAATAACCAGGAGAGGTATCTGTCCTTTTTGGACCCCCCCCCACCCCCCTGTGGACGACCATGAATGATACATTGTTAAACGATTTTATTTCTATGTTCTGTTTTGGTGTGAACTGTAGGCAAGCTTTTTATAGCTAGATCTCTATTGTTTTGAACTATTTTAAATTGAAAGATAGTATTGAATAGTAGTAGAATACAAAGTTACCTTGATTACTGATGAATTCTGGATTTTTTTTTATATTATTTGTGGATAAGTTGTACACCACTTCTATGCAATTTTTATTTCGTAAGTTTTGTAGTTGTGGTTTATTTAAATGTGTTTAATAGCAATTGAATATAAAACTTTCTTTATATAGCCTTTATTTTATAACTTTTCAGCTTGAAATTACCTAATAATCTTTCACCCTCTGGCATTTTGTCAGGCTTTGATCTTTATTTAGTCCATAACAATGGTCAGTGGCTTGAAAAGGAATAATCTATAACATTAATTGCCCATTGTCAAATAATACAATATGTTAGCTGGATTAAATCACTCCTTTATTATTTATCTATTGTGTGAAAATGAAATGGACTGGGCTGCACGTTTTATGTGTAACTCATGTGATGATATTTTTTCATGATTCTCGTTTATTCACAAGCTGCAGTATAAAATATCTTAATTCTTCTTTAAACTCTAGAATTTCTCAAATTAATCTAAAGAGAATTCATAATCATGCTCCTCAAAACATTCCTTTAATTCTTAAAATGGTCACAGGATTGATTAAAGATGTAGTTTAACTATAAACATTCAGCTCTGTATTTGTACATTCACTTCTGTTTTGAACATTTGCCCCCGATACAGATTCCAACTTGCACTAATACCCTCCAAATCAGCTTCCACTCCTCTTCACTTACCAGAAACCAAGCCCGAACAAAAGCTCATACCACCCAACGAAAGCTCCCCTCGCAAGCCTAAACCCTCTATAGCTTTCCCTGCGGCAAGCTCCGACGCACACGGAATATCCATTCACTCCCCATCCTCGATACTTACCACCAAATCACTGCGCTAGTCTCATTACCGCTCTGCAACCTAATACCCCTGTCTGCATTCAAATTCCTCGTAAACACACACGTACCAACGTGCACCAGGTCTTCAGCACCTCTTGCATAACGTCAACCAGTCCCATCATTCGTGCAGACCGGAAACGGCCCCCTCTCCGTTGACATTTCAAACATCTATTCAGCTTCCTGCTCGCTGTGTACGTTGTTCCACCTGCGTGATCCATGATCCAGCGGCGATCCAGGATTGCGCGAGGCCATCGCACGTGGGCCACCTTGTAGCGCTCGCTTTCGCTGGACGGTCTGTTGCACGTGCACGAGGTCGGCACACGCAAACCAACGCAACAAATGCCCACGTCGGTCGGCGGCTACGAGTTGCCTCTTTCATCTTGCCAGTCGGCCTTCCTGCTCCCTCGCGAGCAGTTCGAATGGTCCCTCGCGCGCGATTCACACGACAATCCTCATCGATCCACCAGTTGCAGAGTTCTAGCTGAGGGCTCCTGGTCCGACCGTCATGCAGCTCCACGTGCTCCATGGTGTCCTGCTCCTGGCGGGCTGCGCGACCCTTCAGGGGGTCTCCGCGCAGCCGGAGGAACCCTTGCCAGTGATACTGGGAGGTATAGGGAACGTTGCCAACACCGCTACCAATTTCCGTGAGTCCCTGTTCCGGCTCTTCGGTGTGACGCGATGGGTTCCTGTTTGGGTTCATCTGGCTCGCTGGGCGACTCAGCTGGGATGGGAATTTCTGAGGATGGAGTTGACTGCTCGAGGGATTTCTTCGACCTTCTTGTCATGGAGTCTGTGGTTCTGCGTGGTTTGCTGCGAGTGGGTGGATTTGGAGGATTGCTATGAGGGAGATGAGTTTAAGGGAGTTGGGTTTAAGTATCCTAAGTAGTTTTTGTCAGATTTCTTCAGTTTTCTTGCCTGTAAGTAATTTGTGACTTGACGCATCCATATAAGGAGAAGATAAAAGGGTAGAATTGCGTCTGGATAACTTAGCCAGTGTCCTTGCGGTAATAGTAAAAGTGGTAGCGCGTGTCTGTTACATGTTTCGGGAGTCGGAACGAGCGAACTGACAGATACATGGGCCGATAAGGGGCTCGGGCTTCGCTCAGGGCCAGCCTCAGGGCTCAGGGTATGTGGCCTGATACTCAATTTCTACTGATATTCCTACAATAGTATACCGCGTACGGCCCAGGCTGCTGGGGCATCAAAGACCGCTGCTCGAGTATTTAATTTACGATCTCGCTGTATCTTTGCGGGTACTATAAATGAATTCTTTTCTACTAATGATTGGTAGCAAACTCAATGAAGCTCAGCTTGCTCAACAGCTTCCTATGAATCTTCTTCTCTGGTTTCTTATCAATTTCACTGAAGCTGGCATGTGTAGGTATTAACAGTTCTTCATCAATGGGAAAGAGATGAAGCTGAGTGTTTATAGAAAAGAGGGACTATTTCCGGGAATTCCGCGGAGTTAATTGCTAGGGTAGAAACAGAGTGAAAGAAAGAAACAAATTAAACGAGTTTGTTACACTTGGTCTCGTCCAATTACCTCTAACTGATTGATGAATGGTGGCATTCGAACTTGACAACAAGAGAAACAATGGAGAAACCGTTAGCTTTGTGGAACAGTGTTGGATTGACTTATAGGAGCATGTCGTTGGAATTTATTTGGGAGAGTGGAACAGACAGTGAAGATTCATTGCACTTTGGCTCCTTTGACTGATTGATGAACCTAGGCCCTGGGGGGGGGGGGGGGGGGGGGGGTCAGGCTTGCAAGAAAGAAGAGCAAGATTTCTTTTGATCAAAGATTGATTGCTAGAAAATTGTGTGTAGTCTGTTTAATCATCTACCTCTGGTAAATCCTCGGTAAAGTGGTCTGCTTATTTTAGATTGGTTGTATAATGAATAGAAGAGTAGGTTTATGCAGGAGATTCAAGATTAAAGTTGAAAGTGCAGAAAGATATTTAAATTCAGCTGAGAGGAGGAAGGTGCAAAGTGCAAACTATCTTGTACTCCCACTGATATCTGTTGCTCCGGCAAAGCCAAGATCAGTGCCACTGTTTTCCTCCTGGAATATTTCTTTCATCCACATCTATGATTCACACGATATCTGGTAACATTAATCTCGGGAGACCGCGTCAGCTTGCGTACATTAATATGAATATCCATCGCCGACAAAGAAGTCAGCAAAAAATTAAACGAGACACGCAGTACATTTTATCAGTTGGAAAATGTTGACCTCCTCTCCTGAGCAGCCGACTCAGCTTCAAGACTGGTAAAAAACCACTGAATTCTAAGCAAAAAAGAGCACTTAGATCGCTGTAAGAAAAAGAAGAATTCACAAACAAACTTTTTCAACGATATCACTCTTCTGAAAATAAAATCACCTCCGAAGAAATTCTTAGATTATTATCAGTCGTACCATTCACTAAGCGGAAACACTGTGACTTGAATGCGATACAACGTGAGCCATTGCGAAGAAAGAAATTCTTTTTTTTTTGCATTTTTCAGCGTCATTCTGCTCGTACGTGCTCCGCGTCCTCTCTTTCTCTCTTTCGGAGCATAATAACAGGAATTGCCTCATTATGCCAGCGCCGTTACGCTTTGCAAATAAATTAAACACGCGTTTAACATTGTGTGCGTGGTTGTCGGACGATTCACACATTTTCAAAAGCTTCTCCATCTTGATCGCCCGTGGAAATCGTTTTCCGTGTTTTTAATTCGAACGCTTCCTTTATTCGTGTTATTCGCGCTTTTTTGCTGCGTCACGTTTGCGATTCGCTGTCACTGGGAGAGCAATTAATTATATCTTCCATGTTCTTGCCTCCTATTTTAAACATTAAATGAAAATGGGGTGGAAATAAATTGGCCATATTCAGAAGAGAAATGGCTTGCAGTTTTTTTTTTAGTCATTTCTGGATTGTTTGGGATGTTTTTTCTTTTGAAGGTGGAAGATGTTTGAGTTATGTCTTTGTATTTT
This sequence comes from Andrena flavipes, assembly GCA_963971345.1. Lineage (NCBI taxonomy): Eukaryota > Metazoa > Arthropoda > Insecta > Hymenoptera > Andrenidae > Andrena > Andrena flavipes. The sequence continues at coordinate 17,146,177 of OZ020482.1, read as the reverse complement.
CAAAATTAGGAGGTTTGGAATGGTACTCGATGTGAGGTAATTGTTTTTTGAAGGTTTGAGGGAAAATGGCACCCCTTTTTGTGGGACTTTTGAATTAGTTATATTTTGGAAAGGTTTTTTCCAAATCAATTTAGCCGTTCAAATTTACCATATTATTCCCCTTCTTCTGATCTTAAGTATTAAAAATGGTACCTAGATAAAAATTTGAAACTCCCAATAAGTAATTTAAACAGGATACCTGAAAATGACACCTCGGGTAAATTAGTCATTTTTATAAATGATTATATACGTCATTTTCTGAATGAGCAATGTACAAATTTGCCATTTCCCTGTGGTAATTTATTTACTAAAACTCAGAACGCGCTTTAAATACATCACTTTTCAATAAACAATTTGCACACATGGAAATGGCACGCCAGATCGGCTTGCTCGTAGTTCACTGCTCACCGAGGTATATTTCGGTGCGTGCTCGTATAAATAGAATCAGATTGAATGAATGCAAATGCGTCCGGTGCGTGGTACGAGTTATCTGGAATGCAAATTCCGGAGACAATCCTACTGCTACTGCAGCAAACCACGATATCTCTACCTATTTATATGGTAAACAGCAGAGGACCACAGTTAAATAATTCTCCATTCTCAATAACCTAATTTCCAAAGACAATCCGCTGAGAAACAGCCATACGTTCCATAAAAACCCTACTCCCATCTAAATTTGTTTGAACCATTCGTTTGTTCGTTTCTGTCACTACTAGATCATCCAACAGTTCAATTACCTGTATCATCGATCTACGAACCGTTCCATGTCACTGTGTTATCCATTCAGCCCCCAGATCACGCATATACGATCAATGTTAATCGATCAGTCGTTTGCTCCACTTCCACTTCCACTTCCTTCGACCTTCGCTCACCAATCGCTTCATTGCCAGTGTTAATCCCTGGAATTAAACACTTGACGAAGTGCCTCCACTGGAAGCTTCGATCCCCCCTCGAAATTAGCTGATCTTCGTCAAGATTCGGTGATCGAGCGCCCTTAAATCGATCGCTAGATCGTGCACCTCGACAAGGAACGGGCCTGGCCGCTGCTCCAGTGGAAATAGTGCCTTTAAACCTTTGTTGCAGTGACGGGAATCATGCAACGACAGAAAGAACTGATACATCGCGTGACGGACACTGCATCAGATTACAGTACGTGATACTTCGATCCAATCCCCCCTTTAAATCCTGGATCTTCAAACTGATTTCACCATGGGCAACCCTCTTCCAAGCGTCAGTGCCTAGAACAGTCACCATTCCAAGTTGCGTCCCAATTAGACCACGTAGAAGCAGTGAAAGGCTACACGGGAATCGGAAAATGTTGATACACTCGTCTAGTCTTTATTTCTGCATCCATGTGCTCGAACGTCCAAGTACTTGTAGAAAGTATTGGTCAAAAGAAAATTGCCAAAGCACGGTTCCATCGAGCAAAGCAAATACCAATAGTGTCTGATGCAAGCGGACTGGGTGCCACTTTCGTGCAATCGAGTTTGTAGACCTGGGTGCTTGTAAACATCTCTCAGACTTGCACCAACTTGCTTCTGATCGACGACCAGCTCGGATGTCAGGGCCTAATAGGCTTGTGGAGTGAAATAATGGCGATTGCCAGTCTCCAGAGGATTGCAAAGTCGTAACAGACGATCCCTGCCCCCTTTTCCCCTGGCAGAGACACTCATCACAGTTTTCAGACTGTCAGGAGTGTCCGTGCCTCGACCTGGTGGTTGAAATTGATCATTCCGAGTCGTGGGAGCACAGTGAATTATGGTTCCACCTGGTCGTGAATGCTGCAGGGATAGTTTCCAAGACGCGGGGAGCAAATTAATGAAACTGGTGTTTTGTGATCGGGGTGGAGCGATATTTCTACTGTGACAAACGAGGTGTGTGTAATTTTGAAGTATTTTGTGTGGTGGAGGATTCTGGTGGGTCGAGAGAATTATAGAAGGCTGAAGAGTTGCTGAGAACTTTTATTCAACTCGCAAAGAAACTTTGGAAGCTTGGAATCGTATTCTCAGTGTTGCGATCCAAACGTGGAGCCTTGGATCAATTTTCCACCACCAAGTTGGCTCCTCGATCATCCACCATGCTCCACAGCCACTGCCAATTAATTTCACAGCGATACATCCCACTAGCAGCTTATTAACCGGCATCTCCTATCCCTCGATCAAGTTCCCTTCGTTCACCAGCGTCCTCATTAGTGATGGGCGCTCAACTGAGACCTTACAGTGAGTTCTGAGACAGTTCGGCTATCCAGAGCATGAACCCAGTGAAAGAATTCATCCTGGAATCCTCTGGAGGCTTCTGTTGCATCTCTGAGGCCAGCTCTGGGTGCAGAACGGTCGAAGGCGTGTTGAATCCATCACTACTAACCTTTGTTTGAAAACACCGCTTCCCTGCAGTCAATCACGAACTTGTCGAAGTGAACGTCTATCGTTTCCCTTGTTTTTTTAGTCACCAGTGCTGTAGAGAAGCCAAGAGACCTATTGATCAACGCCACCAGGGCGACCACTGGCATTAGTAAGTAGAAAGAATGGAGAGTCAGTTTTTTGGTGAATTGATGGCTAATCGAGAAAGGACAGTCGACAGCGCAGCCTCCAAGGGCCTTGAGTTCAAGCTGAGGAGGGTCTTGGAGAAGTTCCGTGGCCGCATGAGGTACGGGATACCGGAACTGGGGATCCCGCCACTCGAGCCCTTCCTGCTAGACGAGATCGACATAGATATCGACAATCCAGAGATAGGAAAGTGAGTCCCCGCAATATTTGGTCGACAGTCACGTCGCTTTTGTGGTCTCTGTTAATTGGGAGTTGCTGATTGGAAACGAGATCCGAGTTTCAGTTCATTTGGTGGAGCTTCCTCGGTTGTTTCCACTGTCCATTTGATTTTTAACAGTTTCGAGGGCTTTGTGGAATTCTCCCCTTTTATTTCGGTGGATTCAGAGTAGCGTGGGCTCCACGAGCCTTTGTGTTTGATTTGCGAGACGTGACGGTGAGAATTTCTTAGTTCCTGAAGGAAAAGCCTCATGTGGGTGGGGTCAGAGCGGGTAGAATTGGGAAATTACACTTTAGGTTGAAGGTATTGGCTGTTCACAATCGCGGATCCTGGCCACGCCCACTCTATCACTAAGCCACGCCCAGCCTACTACGTAACCACGCCCAGTACACCGCCTACCTACCCCCACTCTGCTAACTTCCACTTAACTCCGCCCGCTACACATAAAAAATAGAAATAGAGATTTTTATTACTGAAATAGATAACATTGCTTTGAACTGTCAAACTTTCGTGGCCCAAAATACAGGATGAAGACATTTAATTTTTTGCACGCTTCAGGGTCGTTTAAATTCGGGTTTACAGTGTTTCCCTCGTGATCGAGAACCTCGAGGTGCACAATCTGTCGACTTTCGTCATCAACAAGGCGAAATTGTCGCTGGTTGGGCCCACGATCACTGCGAACATTACTGTTCCACACTTGCACGCCCGTGGATATTACAATATATCAGGGATTGTGGGTGATATGCTCGATTTGCGCGGAGACGGCCCCTTTAAGGCCGACATATACGACTTCGAGCTGTACGTGCACACAGTATTGGGCTTCTCGAGGGGCGTATACCTGAAGACCTTCGATCTGGACTTCTCGTTGAGGACGATAGACTTAGGGCTGGAAAATTTCATGGGCGACGATGAGCTCAGCAGAATAATGAGCAAGGTAAATCATGCTTGAATAGATGCACTGAGCAGTAGTGAGGTCCCCAACGCGCACGCGTGAATGGGAAAGTGGGCGGAGCCTGTAGCCCCTCCTATATTGTAGGCGTGGCAGAGTTACTGTTGGTCTTCTATTTTTTCAGCTCCTACATTAAAGTCTACATACCTCACTAATGCTTAGTACACCTGTAGAGTATATTTTGATCAATATTATTGTTTATATTCGACAGATATATGTGACTAAATATATTTTCTTATATATTTCCCAATTGGAGGTGGATTATTATTAACATTTTTTAAACCATTCAGCTCTTTGCTCTTAGCTGTATTTATTTTTCTATTAATTATTTTGGAACGAAGAATTCCCCGTAATTTTCAGAATCACATTACTTTCCTCCCTCGCGAATAAATATTATTTCTAGCTCCGTGACTACTCATGTTTATCTTGCTTTTTGGTGAAAGAGATATCCCTTAATTAGAGGCAAGCGTGGTCGAGAATCTCAAGTGGACAACCATTGAAATTCACGGGGGAAATGTGATTGATTTTACGTCCGTTTATTCCCAGGTCTTTCAGGATCTCACGCCAAAGGTGTTGGACATTATTAAGCCAGACATACTTCCGGGTATTCAGGATTACATAGCCGGCAGAGTTAACGAGACCATTCATCACCTCACTATGAGAGACATATTTAACGTCCTCATTGGACAGAATGAAATTCGCGAATTCACGGATTTATTGGTGCCTTAGGGCTTGTTAATATTTATGAATGATAGATAACGCAAACCACCTTTGGTCTCTAAATTTCAACGCCTGAAAACACATACTTTGCCTCAAATAACAATTTGAATTCAAATAAAATTTTCGGGAACTCTTTCAATCAAATAGAAATAATAATTTAACCAGTGAAGGTTTAGTGGATTAACAATTTTCAAATTGATACATTCGGGGACCAAAATTTTGATACACTTTATCTGTAAATAATAGTTAGTTTTACATGAATATAAATTTAGTAGATTTTCTAGACTACCAAGAACCCCCATAAAATATATTCCCACTTATTTACTGGGTTATAGTCAACGCAAAAAAATTGGTTGCTCGAATTCTATATCGTACATTTTGGAACCGTTAAGCAAAAATACAACACACACATAATTTTTAAATTTTCTTCTATAAAACACGAAGACCACAATGGTGTAGTGATGTAATTTGCGTTATCAAGGGAAATCGTCAGAAATTAACAAGATCAGCCTTTGAATAATTAACTCACCGCTCTCGTGAAGTGAGTATAAGGAATATTGTTGTGACGATTGCGTGCTCCCATTGTCTTGCCGTTCGAGGAGTGTTTAAATGTAAGACCAGGGTTCGTCGAACTTCCCCAACCCCTGGGGGAATTTACAGCTGTACTTAATTACCGGTTCGAAAGTCGTTTAGCATCTACAGCGAACCTTGACGGCGATATTGTCGAGATAATGGTAGTTGAATGGCTGCGTTGTAAAATAAACTGCTGTTAAGAGAGGGGGTTCAAGTTTCAACTGAAAGCTGCTACTACCCTTTAGAAATCGATTTCTAACTGAATGGGCGTATGCAAACAAATTGTTGGTACCTTGTCCGAGGTACCACGAGTGTCATTCAAAAATAAAAATTGGGGTTGATTCAGAATTAAGATTGCATAATGGTAATGGTCATTCCGTGGGTGGTGACGCTTGGGAGGCACGACGGTGGCCATCACTTTTCTTATAACGAGATAAAGCGTCCGGAAGACGATGATAAATGGAAGTTTTTCAAGTTTCAAAAGTTCTTCAAGTTGGAAGGTGCTTACCTTTGTAATCTCTGGGAGACAAGGTTTTCTCTGCATCCCATAGTTTTGGAGACGTTTAAAGGTGCTTTAGACACTGGGATATTCTGAATATTCTTTTCTCATGTTCTGAGGGGATTAGAGTAGCTTCTTCAGGTCTCATATCTTGTCACCTCGATGAAAAATGTCACGATTTTTATGGATACATTGGACTTTTCTTTGTCACCTGGTAGAAGCATGAAGCTAGTTGAGACTTGAACGTTCTCCCGAAGGAATGTTGTTGTAGGTAATTATTTTTTTAGTATGTTGGAAATAAACGAATTATTGTCGATTCTGTGAATCTTTATTGCCACCTGTCCCAAAAATCCGGCTGCGTTCTTCGTCCATGAATCATCCTCAGCCTTTGTCACAGTCCATCAATTCCATTTATCTTGTATTTTGTTTGGAAACAAACCTAGTTTCTAGTGTCCTTGTAAAATACCTTTCTTCGGACTAAAATGGTAATCTGCGCCGATTAAAAGAATCAGCTGGAAGGAATGCATTACAGTTCATCCAAGGTAGTGAATGGTAAAAAGGAAAGCAGACGCTAGAATTTCTCCCGAAGCGCCATTATTGTCTGGTGAATCGATTCAATGGCTTCCTGTCGGTGAGGGGAAGAGGGCAAGGTGCCACGTTCCATGTTTAATTCATCGATTCGCATCGTGGCATTCTTAATTCGCCGACAGAGACATCGAAACAGCCCAGGCCTTGAATCAAACCCAATTTCAATACTGCACTGTTGTCTTTCGGGAATTATTCCCACTGTCATCAGTCAGTCAAACGATTATCAATCTTAAAAACATGAATTTGGATACCCTGATATCCCTGTTTAATTAAAAAAATAAATAAAACAGTTAATCTTGAGCGACGACTAGTTTGGAGGTTTGGGTAGTGATCTAGTATCGGGGTTTACTACAAGTAAAGCTTCTTTGTTACTCATTTCCTTCTCTAAACTCCTGTAACTTCCTCAAAGCATACTTTTAAGCATCAACTTAAAATTTTCAAATACTTACAGAAAAATATTTATTTATTATAATATATATGTACAGAGCAATAACGAAGCCCATAAGAGTTAAAAAGAAGAAATGCGAAAGAAAGAAGTTTATGAGACCAGTTGCGAAGCACCCAGTAGCAATACCCCGATACTTGTTCACAAACCCCCCTACTTGTTCATGGACACGACCCACTTTCCACCTACCTCTGGCGCATGCACGTCAGGCGTCCCACAACTGCACAGTAAATCCCTAAATTAGCCAAATCCGTTTCACCAGCTCTCCTCATACCGATCTCTCTATTTTTCACGATTACCTTCTCCTGTTATTGTTATTATTTACCGATCTTTTGTCGATCTAGCGATCCCACAACGATAAATCGGCCCACTGTCCACCTCTAGAGGACCAAGCATTGAAACACTAGGGTCGAACATCATATACAATCGAATCAGATCATCTAATCGTTATCAGCCGATCAGGTTTCGCCGTTTGGACCTAGGAACTGCGCAGCAAGAGTACAATTATAACGATTATTATGACCACGATAACGAATGTCCCGTGATCAATGTCTGATTAGGCGGGCAAGGGGATCAGATTATGCGAATCTTTTATCGAAGGCTTCGTTACGCGTAATTCAATTACGACATCCGTTGCTCCCCCGTCACCCCTCTCGCGTGTATACGCGATAGTGGCTCATTTAAAGAATGGTATTTGTGTAGAATTTTCAAACCAGATATCACGATTCCCGTCGCGGCCGTTCCTCCGTTCAAGCGATAACGACTCGCTGATAATCCGATAATACGTAATTGCTTTCCGATGTACGGCGTTTCGCTTTGATCGTCCGCGGAAAGCTTGCAGAAACGAAAGTTGTTTAAGAGAAATTCTGATGCGATTCTATAAAAAATATAAATTACCAAATAGATTTTATAAAAAATATTTTCGAACAGAATTATTCTCTTTAGAATAGGTGGAGCTCTGTTGGGGATTTTTTGCTTTGCATCCGAAGGCATTTAAAAATGTTTTGCTAACATTTACGCCACTGTTGAATGAAATTTTGAAAAATTGGTCGAGGGTGTCCAAACAATATTTTAAAAACAATAGCCGGAATTTTAAAACAAAAGCTTTCGGGTAAAAATTCAAGCATCACTTTTTCGTGAATTGATACACGCAGGTTTTTTTTTTAATTATTGGTGTTTAATGAAGGTTTTGGGGGCGCCGCGGAAGAAATGTTTAAAAAAAGGGGCTAGGCTAATTTTAGACGCTCTAAAAGGATTGTGCGTTCGGCAATAAAAGTTGCCAATTTTCTGCGCAAATATTGGGGCGCTGTTTGCGAGGCGAAAATTACTTTCGTCAATTCGAAGGACCGCGAGGGAGCTGATTGACCCGCGTCGAAGCATTTTTCTCCACGGTCCTGCGTCGTGTTTGCGGTGGCGAATAAAAAATTCATTGACGCATGAGGCAAATTACTGGAATTACGTCTATTTGATCTTCCATTTAACGTGGTTGCAGGGCGAATGGATTCTTTTATCGGTTCCAAGCGATTCCCGCGACCATTTGCTCCCTCCGCGATGACGAGTAAATACGTCGGCACGTGATTTACGAATGCAAACATTAAAAAATTGGAGTTTTTGAAGAATTGGCGCTGAGGAATTAGATAGATCTGTTTATTATTATCATCGCTGCTGTCATAATTATCATCGCCATCACTACCATCGCTGATGTTATCATTATCATCTCGAGTTCTGTTATCAACATTAGTATAAATACTTATATAATATTGTGTTACTGAGAAAACTGCTTAAAAAAAATTAAATTCTAAAAATATTTAAGTCATATTTTCTGGTTTATCATAGGTACTTTGAGATATTCCCAGCTCTGGAGGTTCCCACATCTTGCAATACTGAACTAAGATTGCGGATTCTTTGAACTTTTATATTACTTCGGAAATAAATAATATTGGATTTGTTAATTTTTTAAAAAAAATATATCTACTGTCCTCACACTCAACACAAACCTCAAGCGAATATTTTTTTGGAGTTTGACTGAAGTTTTGATATTGATATTAATTTAATTTTGTGTAAAAGTGGCCCAACTTACCCCCGAATTTTTCGTGGGATTCGAGGTTTCGCCAGTGGCAGGGCTATCGATAGAAATCGATCGAAAAGGTGTGAGTCTATTATCAACGTTATCACTGAACCTCCATAATATCGTTATCATCGATCACCAAATACTTGCACGTGCTCCACCACTCTCGTGCCTCGACGGTTTCAAAGTAAATTTCCCTCATGAATTCTTTCATCCTCTCATTATCGAGTCCCACACCTTCTCCTTGGTACTTTCTTCCCAGTATTAAATCAGATATCTGAATGTATGCAGAAATTCGTGTAAAAATGCTGAAGGAATTTCTGCATCTCATTTACATTCTATCTAACATGAAATCGATGAACCAACTATCCCGTTTCACCGCTAGCAGTCGTCCAAAATAATACTCCCCAACAGATGGACTGTTTCCCATAGCTTTTGTCATTTTTTAATAATTTTATAATTAATACTATCCGTTCAGGAGGAAATTAATAAATAAATATTCAGCTAGCAGTTGCTTTTGATTTCTTAATTTCGACGAGGCATTTTTCTCTTTGGAGCATATTCTTCGGGGGAAATACCTATACCTATGCAGATGTGTAGGTGAAAAATCTGCACGAGGCAGAGGAAATTCTTTTTTCCCTCTCTACGTTTGCACGAAGTTGCCGTGTCCTTTTTAACAAGGTGAAATGTTCGCGCGTGTCCGTTGTAGCTCCGAAGCTATATAGAGCTTGTTGATAGATGGATGATGGAATAAAAGAACGTCTGATTGGTGGCATTCGAGTTTATCATTGCTTGTGATGGGTGCTGGAGAGGTCCATCGTATGCAGCTGGATACTTGCAGCGCCGATGCCTCGTGGAAAATGTGTTTCTACGTGAGAAAATGGCCGTTTTGTTGCTTTTTCAATCGTTCCTATATTCTGCCTGTCGCCTCGATACGCTGCAAGAGTATCAAGAGCTCTGAAACGTAATTTATTTCGTAAAACATAAAGTGGAAGCCTGTTGAACTTGGTTTAATTAGCTTTTCCAACTGTGCTCCAACATAACCTGCTTCTCAATTTTCTAAGCTTCGCGCAATTAACTTTAAAATATCCCAAGGGTTGCAATAGCATGTATAGTTTTCAAAATGTAAATGATTTCCTGCGAAAACAGAGGACGAAGTATTCGAATTCCTTTAAATAGCAGAACTCACTGTGCATCTCACCTTTTTAAAGTTCACAGTCCCATTTTCAAAGTGTGTCTTTTCATCTAAGAGTATTCGGAGCCCCCAGAATTTTTTTTCTTCCAAAATACAGTCTAAGATATTTACAGACCTTTCAATAGTGTGACCACTGTACTCCCACGTTTTTAAAGTCTGTAGTCCCATTTTCCAAGAGTCCGTTTTCCTCTAACAGTATTCAGAGCTAGGGCTGGAACTATTTGTCGAATTTTTCGGTATTCGAATAGTCGAATACTTCAGTTGCTCAATTATTTGTCAAATATAATTCGAATATCCAAGTATTCGAATACTATTCGAATATCCAAGTATTCGAATACTATTCGAATATCCAAGTATTCGAATACTATTCGAATATTTGAGTATTCGAATGCTATTCGAATAGTATGATGTGAATTATAAATCAAGCTCTTTAGGTTCATTTGCCAGGGTGAAATCTTGTAAGCTAATTTGGACCCACTTCACACGTAGTATTCGAATACATCGATATTCGAATAGTATTCGAATAATAACATTCGAATACTGAAATATTCGAAGTTTATTCGTAGCATTCGAATACTTGTAAAATATTCGAATATTAAATTATTCGAATAGTCCCAGCCCTATTCAGAGCCTCCAAAATTATTATTTAACTATTATTGACCTACTGTACTTCCCATTATTAAACTGCAAAGTGCCATTTTTGGTGTCCCTTTTCCTCTAACAATATTCAGAGTCTCCAAAATTAATTTATTTCTCAGAATACAGAGTTTAAGATATTTACAGACCTTTGAATAGTCGACCCACTGCACTCCCACATTTTTACACTCCACTGTGCCATTTTCCAAGTGTCCCTTTTCCTTTAACAGTATTCGGAGCCCCCAAAATTGTTTTTTTTCCAAAACACAGAATCTAAAATATTCAACAACCTCTGAATATAGTGCACCCTATCGTGCCTCCCACCTTTTCAAAGCCTCTAAAATTAATTAATTTCAAGAAAAACTTCCATCAACACCCCCTCTCCTGACCCCGCAAGAAACGCACCCCGATCACCTAGTCAGGTTCATCTCCCCTTGCCGCATCGCACTGGAAACCCCGATCATCCCCATTCTTCACCACCCTCTCTCCTCCCTGGCCGGTGCTCTAACAGAGGAGCAACAGTTGGCGAGGGAAACGAAGCGCCGGCCGCCTCAGGTGCGACAAGGAGGCCGGACAGCGGTCGCAGGGGGGCGAGGGAGCCGCGCGAATCGGACATGCGTGAGATCAGACGATATAGAGCAACGGGGGGAAGGCAGTCGCGCTTAAACGGCGCCCAGCGTCGGACGTGTCGACGTTCACACGAGACGTCATCGGTCACCACCGATCGAGGGTCTTCCGTGGATCCCTGAGGGACTTGGAAGGGTGCTGAGAAGAGCCTGATGAGGATTCAATTATTGGGCCCGGAAGGAAGGTGCTCTGCGACTGGAAATTCTGCAGAGGATCATTATGCTTGAAGGGGTTTGAAAGGGTTTGACCAAGTTTGAAGAAGTTGTCTGGAATATTGAAATATTCTCAAATTACTTTACGGAAGGCCTGGAAGATTCACTGAGAAGTACCCGCAGAGCGAGAGATTGAAGAACTTTTGGAAATTCCTTCGGATACCACGTACCCAAAGTGAAAGCACGAGTGTCTTCCAAGCCTCGCCATCTGGTCCCCACACTGACCCTGATTAACCCTGATTGACCCTGACGATTCATCGACCAAAGATAACCATGGACTCACTGCAGTGACGTCAGACCCTCCACAACAGTTTTCCAAACATCAAGCCACTGAACGCGAGAGCTAAACACCAGGCATGGATAAGCAGATCGTAAGGAAGCGTGTAGAGAGCTCGAGCAAGTAAACAAACTCAAGGCGCCATTAATCATCACCTACTAGTATCTAGAGTGCGTAATCAAGTGTCCATATCTGCTGAACAAAATCGAGTCTGTGCATTCCGGGGTCTTGCAGAAGCAAACAGCTCACAGCACATCGACTGCCAACTGGCAGGGAATCGATACCCATCAAGGAATACTCCCAGATACTCTCAGTCATCGAGGATCCTAAACCCAAGAGACCTCTCTAAACCTAACAACCTTCTAAATACCAAACTTCGATCCTCCACGTCGAGAATTCTCAGCTCCTCCTAATTTGTACCCCATAAAGTGGCTTTGGTCCAGGGGTCTCAACAGTTTTCAGACTTCTCGCCGCGGTTGCCAGCGACGAAAACAGTGTCTAAAGCCAGAAACAGGAAGCTGTGCCTTCGAGGTTCGTGAGTGACACGTTGGTCGCGCGTTTGAAGGACTGTAAACAAGTGTCGAGGCAGTCTTTCAAGTGTTGCACAGAGGACTTTGCGTTCCCTTTGACGGGGACTAGGCTTTGGGATTGCTGCAGACGGTGTATCGAGGGAATTGAAGGATTTCTTGGCTACCTGTTCGTAGAAATGCTAGGGGACCTCTGATGGCTGGAGTTCGGCTGACGAAGACCTGTTGAGCCAGCTTTTCATGGGGATCGTTTGAGGAGACGGTGAGTGTACGCTTTGATGGCCTTTCTCTGATCCATTTGATGATATATTCTGATGGTTGTTGGCGAAATTGTGGGAGGTTTGGTGATGTCAATTCGGTGGAGAGACACGGTCTTGCTTTGAGAGGTGAAGGGGTGGAGATTGAAATGTGTGGTTTCTGTGGTGGGAGGGATGTCTTTGGTATTATTAGGGGATTTGGGAGAGGTTTGTGATTATTTGGAGACATTTTGGCCCTTTCATTATGTTTCTGATTTGGTGTTTCGAGGGATATGTTTTGGGTCTACTGTGTTATTTTGGTTCTTCTTTGATTTTTGGGGGATGGCTTGGTCATGCTTTGATGTTTTAGAAGATGTGCTACTTCTTTTCAATGATTTTCGAGATATTTTGGTCCTTTTTTTATATTTTGGGGGATGTTTTGGCTCTCCTTTGACATTTTGGAAAATGTTTTTTCCCTTCCTCGATGGTTTTAGAAATATTCTGTTGTTTTTCTATGATTTGGGAGATATTTTGGACCTTTTCTGATATTTTGGAGGATGTTTTGATCGTTTCCTGATATTTAGGGGGATATTTTGGCTCTCCTTTGACATTTCGGGGAATGTTTTGGTCCGTCCTTCATGTTTTAGGATAATATTCTGCTCCTTTTCTAAGATTTTGGAGATATCTTCCTTTTATGATATTTTGGGAAATGTTTTGATTCTTTTCTAATATTTAGGGGATGTTTTGCTGTATTTAAGAAATTGTGTGGACGTTTCAGTACTTTTCTGATATTTTAGGGGATGTTTTGCTGCTTTTACAAAGTTTGGAGAATGTTTTACTCCTTCTCTGATATTTGGGGGACATTTTGCTTCATTTTTAACACCTCGAAGCTGTTTTTTTTCTTCTTAAGATATATATATATATATATATATATATATATATTTTCTTCTTTTCTAAAATTTGAATAATATTGTAATCTACCCTGAGCTTTGGAAAATCTCCTGCAGTGTATATCAAAACATTCCGTCAAATTTGGAATCTATAAAGAAGGCAGTCGAGTAAAAATATATCAAATTTCATTACAAAATGCCATTGAAAGTTAACAATGGCACAACTCATCCACTTGCAAATTAAATCTTTCTCAAAATTTCCACCTTTAATTACAGATTCTCGAAACATCAATTTGAATCCAAATCATTCCTATTCCCAAAATTCTCAAATCCTTAATCTCTTCCTCACAAAATCCTCAAATCCTTAATCTCTTCCTCACAAAATCCCTCCCTTGCCACTAAATAACAATTTTAATTTTATCACACATCACTTCGAAACCATTAAACCAAGAATTCTATTCTATAATTATTCCAACCACCAATCTCAATTTCACAGACAACAAACTCCTAAACAATTACCGAATTTGACGCCCCGAAAATATTGCAAAATTATTCCCCAATTTTCCAAGCTATTTACCGTCGCCCATAAACCAAGGAAGACATCACAAAATTCTTCCTCGAAACTCGTACACAGGGATTCGCGAAATTTCTCAAGGAGACCCACGGCTCTAAACGCCAAGGTAAAAAGAAAGAGAAACACGGAATCTGGCTGGTTGTAAATAAATTCGAGACGTCGGGAAACAAATCTGTATAGGCGTGCAGCGGCCGTATAACCGTTTATTAACCGTCGCCAACTGAAAATTCGCCGAGGCTGAAACGAATTTAACGCTCCTCTTGAATCAAGCGATAAATACTATCATAGCCCGGCTCTTAGGATCGCGTGCTGCGTGTCTGATACTTTATAAATAAACTTAGAGGCCAGGTCTAATCACTCATCTGGAACACTAGTGAGGTAATTTTTAACTAATAGCGCCATTTGTTATTTTTAACTTTCCGCTAATCCGAAGCTACTCTAATTAAACGCACAACTGTGCAGGTAAAATACTACTTGCAAGTTTCAGAAAATTATTCCCGCTGTACAGCATTTTGAAAATGGCCAAAATTTTTGTTATCTAAATGGGGAATACTAGTGCTTGTATTTTTGACGATGCTGTGTATTATTGTTTATATTTGGATAATTTTTGAAAGGGGTAATGAAATCGATGGATTCAGGGTTGGGGTATTTTGGGGTTGAATTACTTTCAAAATTCGGAGTGAAGGGATGGAAAATCCTGGTTGAATTTGTAAGTATGGACTTCAGAAAGCATTATGAAACCGGGAATATTGATTTCTTTACGTAATTAGTCTGGATACCTCAGAAAGAAGCCAAGGCTTCTCATTAAGCAAAAGTGCATATAGGCTACCAAAAGAAGAAAAGAAGAAATGCATTTATTTTAAAATCTACAAAAGCTGTCACGTTGCAATTTTTTCCTAGCGTACCTACTACCTCGTGCTTGAAAACTAGCACCTATAATTGCACAAAATAAAGCCGTAAAACGCCTAAAAAAATCAGTCAATGCTCCCAACGTGAAACCATCGATTTCATCACAACAGATATTGAACTCCATTTTGGCAGCATAAATCCAGAAATTTTTAAGTATTCCTCCCTCGAGTTCTTCCCTAGATGTCACACTTCAAGGTGAAAGGTAGAAACCATAGGCATTATTCAGAAATCTTTCATAAAGGCGATAGGAAGACAGAGATTAAACATCGGTGCGATCTCCAAGAAGTTATCTCTTCTCCGAATGAATATTCCGAGTGAATCATCCCTTAGAAGAGCTCACCCCGCCGATTTTTACAACCCCCTTCCTTCTCCTTTTTCATTGCAAGAAACACCTTCATTAAATCCCCTGCTTACCCCCTCCTCTCGCCAAAGAAACTCGTATCAAAAGAAACGCATCGGACGACAGTTGCTAATTAACAGCTTCGTTATGGCGAAAATAATCTGTATCGCGCTCCGTTCTCGGCCTGGATGCGATTTCGGAGGTGTTAACTCGCGTTGACACTGGCTCTCGTTTCATTACTCGAATTAACTTCAACTTGGTGTCGGGGGAAAGCCATCTCTGCACTAAAAGACTCGCTTTGCTCAATGGGGACTAATTAATCCAATTTTTGGGACTTTTCAATATCGCAAAATTAATTTCTAAATAGTGCGGACTCCGTTTGAAATAATAGAAAGGGGTGTTTGGGTATTTTGGGGTGGAATAGGTCAGAAGGGAAGAAAATAGAAGATTGGAAGGAATTTTAGAAATTCACCTTAGCTTCAATTTTGACGCCTTTTTTTATTGGGAGAGTTGATAGTTGGGGTTGAAATGTGTGGAGGAACAAGGCAGAGGTTTGAAGAATATGTGTACCTGTTTTGTGCTGCAGTTTATTATTTTCTCCAGACTTGTGTGCAAAACTGCACAGCAATAGGCAGACACAGGGAAGAAGAGCTTTAATGAAAAGACAACAAGTAAGGAAATGAGAATTGCTTCTGTATTATGCATTCCCCCTACTGGATTTATGATGTTCAATTATATGTATGCCCAGTCTGGGCCAAGTGGCAGTCCATAAAATGCCCTCCTCCCCAAAAATCTCTTCTTCCCTCGTTACCAATCAAAATCGCCAAAATTTATTCTCAAAATGTTTCATAATTTTAACACCCCAAGCTCCACTCAAAACACCTCCAGTTTTGTACTCCCGTTCAGTGAAACCTCCAAATTATTCCCCACCTAAAAAGGAAAAGAAACTTTGCCTCTTTTTCAAAGTTCACTTTTTGGCAAATGACGATTGAAAATAGTTAACATTGACACTGTACCCATCGGTTACTATAGTCACAGGGTGGTAATGGCTTATTTGGCGAAGGTTTATTATTCGAATCTCCCTCGCAGTAGAACGAGCCGCCTATAGCCAGACGCATTATCCTGATTACAACGCATTGACTTCTTCACAGCGATCGTGCTCGTCGACAACGTGCATTGTGCAAAGTTTTTGCGCGTTGCTGAGTCTCCTCGGCTTCGTTGAATTATTATCACCCCCGTTTCACGTCAACAGCTTCCACTTGCCACGCAGCTCGTTCCAATCCCTCGGTATTCGCACAGTTCTTGACTTTTTCGTGGCAAATCTGGCTAGAGACACTATTCAAATTCCATTCTGTCAGGAACACCCAGCGAAGCTTCCAACGGAATTCTCAAACTTTTCCAACTTCCTAATGAAAAACGTGAAATCGAACATTCCACCGTCGCCCTCTTGCTTGAATTATTTCGTCGACTGATTTACTAAATTCTGTTCTGGGAAATTGTTTAGTAGATTGCTAGAAGTGTCCACTAGGGTTAAGGATTTTCAAAAGGGCCATTTTGCAAGGAATTTTAAAAAGTTTGTCCATTTCTATTAGTCGTATCTATGTTTCTTCTTCTCGATTTTGTTTTATTTCTTGGACAAGGCTGGTTCTTTTGATGCCTTTTTGGGGAGAGAGGTGTGTGTAGCTTTTGTGCAGGTTTACCTGAATTTTAAATGATATATTCGGTCCATGTATCTGACCTTCTTGAGGCGTTGTGTGAATTCGACTCTCGTGGCTGATATATTATGCAATAATAACACAGTAAAACGGTTTCTCTTGGAATTTCCCGCGGGTCTGGGAGATTTTCGATATTTTCCTTGCATAAATATCACTACGGTGACCCGTATCCTCTGTTCGCCGAGGAGTCTTCCCGAGCTCGTGTAAAATGGCGCGTTGGTCAAAGGAAATGGCCATCAAAGGCGTGAAATTAAATGGAAGCACCGTGTAAATAATAATTGCATTAATTTTCCCCTCTGTGCGTCTGTTTCTAACGAATCTTCCCCGTTCAGTACACATTTTAGTGTAATTAAACACCGAGAGGAAGATTATCGGACCTTTGTGTCGTCGCTGATATATTATAGGAATTTTACATCGTTATTTGGCATTGTGTTAACAAACACAGTGAATATTTGTTTATTATTATGAGTTTTCTTGCAGAGGAGATGTTGCACCAATTATCTTGCATATTTATTCTGTCATTCTATTGAAGAGTACTTCAAACATGAAATATAATTTTTTAATTCTTTTTCTACTTTCCATTTTCAATGTGGAAAAACATGCTTTGTGTCTTCTAGCTTGAAAATCAATTTGAAATTATAATTTTAATATGAATTTTTGCAGTGCAATCCTGTATGACTTCCAGCTTGAAACCAAAATTTACAATTTAATTGTTCCCAAATTTTGGAGCGATGAATAAAAATCTAGGGCCAAAAGTTTTATCACAATTTCCCTCTTTATTACTATGCAGTAATAAATCCAAGCGTGTGTTCCATAAAGATGAGACACGAGGACCAGCTCTAACAGCTTTTCCACAAAACGCGATGGACTTTATCAATTTCCCATCGAGTTAAATATGAAACACGGTCTCTCCCATCCCGCCTCAAGCGCGTTTAGATGTAAATAGGTACGTGAAAGAGGTTGGAGAACCGAGTCTCGCAATCCGAGCTTCTTTCACATATATCCACCCCTATAAATGGAAATCCCTTTTATTAACATAATTCTCCGCGAATCGGCCCCGGATAAAAGGAACCCGTATGCTTCTCGCAGAGTTTCGCCACTTCCGACTAGCACAACTCCGGTTCCCCAATCGTTAAACAGAATTTTATCCCCCGTTTTGTACCCCATACAGCTGCAGCAAATGTTACGACTGTAAAACAGGCTGTAACTCAGCGGGCACGATTTTGCAGACGGCTAAAGCACTAAAAGCTTTCACATAAATTGAACCACGTCGACGTTTTATCCCTTCGCTGCCGGTGGTAAAAGAAGCATCGTCTTAGTAAAATTCCTCGAAGCTGTACTTCATTCTTACGCAGCTCGCCTCTTAATTGCGAACTTCTGTTTGTTTCATTTAACGTGAGCCGACGGGTTTCCATAAGAAATTCAACAGCTACTCTCTGAAAACAGAAACTTACCGGGGAATAATGTTAGAAAGCTCGGGAGCGTGTTCTACACTTCAGAACTGATAAGAAAGTCTTAATAAATGATGCTCGAAAACCGTTTCCTTTCGGAGATACAGGTTCGCAAAGTTTCTGCTCGATTCCGAGGTCACCGCTGGAGGCTCCTCCCACCGCGGCACTCCCTTACCCCCACCCCAGCGCTCCGCTCCGCCCATTGCACCACTTAGCCACTCCCATTCGCGTTAAAACGCCCCAATCTTGTCATTTCACTTATAAATACTTTCTCAATGTTGCACTATCAAAACACATGACTTAAGGAAACCCTCTTCAAGTCCATAAAATATATTAAATCTTCATTGAAAATTTACAGATGGAGGCGTGGCTTCAGTCTCCGATATGTTTGGAAGTAATAGCTTCAAAGAGCTTCATTATTCTTCCATTCTGTTCTAATGTCACTCGAGGTATACTCGAACCCATCGCTATTTATGGGTCCACGTGTTCCCTGTCCATCGTTCCAGCCAGGTAAACGAAAGGCTGTTTAACGGGACACTTTAACAGGCGACAACAAAGACGTTGTCGAGGATCGATACCCATAGCAATAAGGGTGAAAGCGAAGGCGTTGATGCCACGCCATCCAGTTAGTATTAATTGGTTTACCCCGCGATGTGTCATCTCTTAATTAATACCCTCGAGGACCAACAAAGGCGCGTTCTCTCGCCTTAATACGATGACTCACGTGTCCAGAATCTCCCGAATGGTGTCTGCAATAGGGACTTCGACCAACTTTCATGCTTCTCGAGGAATGGATATGGGAAACCACCCTGAATCCAATCTTCTCTCATCTTCCTTCAACGGCTCCTGAAAAAAAAAAGTTGCCCTCTTCGCTTTCGTTTGGAGCGAGGGCGAGGTTCTTTCTTATCCTTAACTGCTGAAAGTTGAAGCAATCATAACATTTTTTCTTCCTCGGGGGGTCGTTGAACCTGATGTGCCTCTTGGGTCTGGTTTCTCTTTTTTCAATACTTCTGATCGTCAGCGTTACTTTTGGGAGGTGGACCGGTGGATGGAGTAGTGGAAATTCTTTTGTTTTTGGTGGTAGAGTGAAATTGGGATCTTAAGGTGTTATGGATAATTATCTGGGTCTGACCCTCGTGTCTCTTAAACGTGGCTGATTGCCTTCCAAATCGCCCCAGGCTGTTTCTAGATGTCACTGTCTACTGACTATGGTCGTTTCTACAATGTTCTGACAGTATTGCTTGTGCCACTCTTAACAGCCTGAAGCAGTAGCAACTTTGACTGTTTTGAATTCAAATACCTCGATATCTAGAATATTTAGAAGTAAAATATGGAATCTGTGCTATTCACTGTATCAAACTCTGTATTTCCATCCTAAACAACATATGTACATATAGTGAAACAAATCAACTGAAGGAAGCAATAGTTAATAGTTACCTAAATGGTAACCCATTTGACAGTTGATTCTTAGATCTCACATCCCACTTTGCACATCACTAAAATATGCCCCAAAATAAAGGTATACCAAGCTTTCCCATGACTTTCCCAAGAAGTAGGGGCCGAAGTGGGCGGAGCCAGATTTCCCTCCACTCCACAGGCCCAGCCTACGTGGACAGCCACGCCCAGAAATAATCAAATATCGAAGCAGTAATCCTCCCCAAAAACCTGAAAAACCTCACAATTGCTTGGTACACCTAAAAATCTCCGTACACCTTCACCTTTTCTTCTTCACATACGATCAAACGACCCACCCTCCATGCTTGGACACTCCCACATTGTCCCCCAAAGCTGGAACCCTCGTTCTACTACATTTATTAATCATTTCCGCTTCCAATAAGCAGTTCTACGAAACCTATCTGCAGGACACAATATTAATCACTCCTCCCGCTAATTGCAACCCCCTATCAATCAAAAGCCATCCTTTTCTCGGAACCCCGATACATGTTCCCTGCCCCAGACCATGACCTTCGGTCAGGCTAATTTAATTGGAAGTGGAGGCAAACAATGGGATGACAGAGGCGGATCGGGCTAATGGATCGCTTTATTCGAGGGCGGTTGGGGGTGGTTTGTTAATATTCATTTACTTCGTTGGCCAGCGACAGAGGGATCAACTGGCTCGACAATGGACGATCGTACTGCGATTAATGGCGGAAGCTGCGTGATGAACGGGATTCAAGTGGATCGATCCTTGATTAACAGCTTCAGACCGTTTGTTAGGGCTGGAACGACTTCCTGTTTACACGTGCTCATTTTATCAGTGCTTAGCGATCAAGTTAGCGGAACGATGGCTTATTTAGTCGGTTTGGTTAATTGTTCAAGTTGTTTTCTGAAGTTATTGGATACTTAACTCTATTACGTCCCTCAGGTCTTTTTTGACCCACCCGTTTTCCCATTACGTTAAGGGTGCTTTTAATTTTAATTAAAATATAAAAACTTATTGCTAATATTTGTATTTCCTATTTTCTGGAATTATATTAAAAGTGCAGGTGAACTGGACACCATAACAGGGTGAAATGGGGGTTGATTTTTCAGCACTGGTATACATGTTTTGTTATTTTTCGCTGACGGGGGAGGTATTGGGTAAGTCAAACAGAACTGACGACCCATTTTATGATGTGAACTTGTTATCCTGACAGAGGAAGTAGCTCAAGGAGAGTTTTTCGCGTTTCCTTCTCTCGGAGGGGTGCTTTTTAGCATTGGAATTTCTTTCAAGTTTTACTTGGATTTTCCGTTAGACACTAGTCTCTGGTAAAGTAAAAAGTTTAGTAGTTAGTAGTTATTCATCCCGTGTTTTTGGCAAGAATTACTTGGTGGCTTTATGGTACTGGCGCCGTTCCTCGTTTCTGGCGCTGTTTCCGCGTTTTCTTCTCATATTTTAAAAACTGCATTATTACACGGGAAATGGGGCAGCTTTTCGAGTCTACAAGCGTCCCGACATTCCCGTAAATAATCCTCGTTTTCACAGCAGGTATGAAATTGGAATGTAGATTTATAAAATATTCTTCTCGTAAGAATTAAGCGACTGTTTGAAGAATCGGGCATGAAAAGGAAATTAGAAGAACGAAATAATACCCTGAAATGCAGAGAACTTTGCAGCCCCATGGCGCGGATTAATTTCGCACGGGATACCGTGCGTCTCGTCAACAGAACTGCGAAAATAATAATGCACGGATCGCGCAGAGGGGTTGCAACCCTCGCCCGACCAAATAGAAGCGAAATATCACCCGAGGCGAATGAATTTCAAAACACCTTTACGCCGTTCGTATTTTTCGCCCGGAGCCTCGCCTTCTTTTCTTCGAAATTAATTTCAATCTTCGCAGTTTTCAACTTCGCAGAAATAGACAGGTAAAAAAAGGCGAATGAAAATGGTGTCAGAAAGCAGAAAGTGAGGGATAAGGGGCGTGTAGAAGTCGTCGCAATTTTTCCTCAGCTCTTTTCCCCCTCAGTGAGCTTTGCAGTCAACCGACTACCCTTTGAAGAATAATTCTTACCTCTGGGAGTCGATGAAAAAGCTTAGTTGAAAAAGGCGAAAGTTGGAGACGTGAACGCAGTCCGTTGGCGGGCTGCGCTGCTTTTCCCGTCGCTCGGTCAAAAGAACGCGTAATTACGGGCGGATTAAGCTTGGGCAGCCCCTTTTGGTGCCAGAAATAAACGTGGACTGGTGAAACAGTGGATGAAAGGGGAGTTGTTTCCAGCAAATGTACCGTGACCAACATTAGCTATGATCTGTGGGGGAATCAACGATCTGTGGCCAACTTCAAGGCTTGCTCCACTTGAAACAGTAGTTTGGTTTTAATACTGGGACGTTGTAGTTCTGAATCGTCTTTACCGGCAGCCAAATGCAACTTCCATTTGGGAAATTGGGTTTCTTTGAGAGATATTTCGAGGTTTCGTGCTGAACCAGTGAAAGGAGTGTTTATAGGATTTGTTATGGAAGAAGGGGTGGGTATAGGGTGCTATAAGGGGTGGAAACTGATGCGTGAGAAGAGGCACTTGAGTTCTGGTTACTTTGTTTTGGGTATTTAACTGAAACTACAGTTAAAAGCTTCTACTGTTATCGTGGAACGGTTGTAGGCTCGTGCACGTTGGTGATAAGGCGGTAAAGTGGTGATAAGGTTATCCATGGATAGTTTAGACTATGACGATACTTTTTGTAAAAGTGACTTTTCCTCGAAAAAGCCACGGTTTCGGTGTTATTCGCGGTCAAAGTTGGATGCGCGCGCATCCTGCTCTTTGTTAGCAGCGCGCGCACCACTTTGATCGTTGATAATTCAAAAGCGAAGGGTTATTTATAAAAAAGTTGTTCCTCAAGATTTGTGTATTTTACATTACTGAATAAGAGTGCAGCAATGAAACTTGAAAACTCTCCATCAATTTGTTTACAATGCTCCTTTTATTGTTTATAAGTTGTATAATTCGTTATTTAATTTGCACGGGGTTTCATATATCTTCCTTCATGTCGCAACTATGTAATTCTTCCTCAGAGAAATAATCTCAGTATGGAAACGCGGAAACGTAGCTCGCTAGAGGACAATTTATTGCAGAGGGGGGAGGGGGTGGCAGTTCTAAAGCTTACTATGTGGACAGTTTTATTGGTGCACAAGATGAATTGCGGTTGCAAGGCAGTTTATAATCCAGAATTCCAGCTCGTAAAAAAACGAAGATAGATAACCTGCTCGCAAGCAACACCTATGTTTCTATATTAATCCTCTGGACATATAAAACATATCCCCACATTCTCGACAGATTTTTCTTCGATCGATGGCTTCCCATCTCCATAGTAACTTTTATCGAGAGCAATTGTAACAGAGACACAGCTGGAAATGCACAGAAAATGATTTTTCGCTTCGCGTGGGAGGATCGCATATGCAGTGACGTAGGGTTGGAATAAAACGTGGTGCGCGAAGGGCAAGATGAAGCAATGTCGAGGTATGGGGACGGGTCCGAATAGGAAGGCTGTAAAGCCGCGATGATAACAGAGCTCGGTAAACGACAATGAATCACGAATAAGTCTCGCCTTATCCGATGGATTTGCGACGAGTGGATTCGCGAGAAGCCGCTGGGACCACACACTTCAGGGCTTTCGTCGCGTGTTGCCCGACGAAATAGGTCACGGGCTCCGTCGATGCACTCGCCTGGAAACGTAACACCCCCAGAAACGTGGTTGGAACATGAAACAAGAGGCAAATCTGCCCCCCTTCCCTGGTCTGTCCAACTGGATGATAGAGAGCACTGCGGATTCTCATTTCCTCCCTTTCGTTTTTCGTATCTCATTGTGTCGTGCGTGGAACTGGCGGCTGACACGAGAGGGTTGAATGGCAAATAAAATTGTTTTTGGGAGTGAAATCCTTGGGGAGGTGAATTGGACAGCAACGTCTCTTATAAGCTTCAATAATGCAGCATTAGTTGCTGCATTATGGATGTTTCAATTATTTTCCTTAAATAGACGGGGTGATTTCTGGGAACGACGATAACGGGGCGATTCGTCGTGAAAAAATGAGTCGAAAGTGTGGTATGAAGTTTTTTCGTAAGTGGCTTTGTTTTTGAGAAACACGAGGCTGAAAGTGGAGCTCGAATTCGAGCGGTGGGCGGGGCGAGGGCAGTGGTTCTCAATGCCTCTCCTGCGCGCGCATGTTGCGCTAATCTTGGAAGTGGTTTTTCTCGGAAACGAAGAATGATATGGGAAAAATTTATTCTACAATTTTTATGCATTTTTGGACGGTAGACTGTATATTATAAATTTTGCCATAAATTCTGTTGCATAAAAATCATATTCTTTTCAAAATTTCTCGAAAGAAAAAGAAATCGGAAAGAATTATTAACAAATTTGAATTTCAAATCTAATGGATAACACAGACTGTTAAGTAATGTATGTAGATTTAAAAGAAGAGGGTAATTCTATTAGATCAAAAATGACACAACACTATATTTTCTTTAATGGTTGAAGCTAAAATTGCTTTATGTTTTCCGCCCAGCACACCAGTTATTTTTCTTCCTCGAGCACTCAAACCTCTCGAGACTCTCGCAGCGACGTTGTATCATTTAAATCACGATCAAGGGTCAATCGATTGCGGCTCGATAGACCGGAAGTTCAAACATCGCCAATGACGCTTTGAAAGAAAAATAACAGCGAAGAACGCTACATTTCCGTGTCTCTTGTGCTCAATTCTCCCATGTTTCTCCCTTAAATAATTAATTTCACCCTTATTCACATTTAAACCCTGTCTCTTTTTCCTCGCTAAATTGAATTCTAGTATATAACATTTTTTTATTTATATTCTCTCATTCCGTGTATTTTTACCACAATTCCAATGCAGACGTGATAAAATCGATGGTGCATCATCTTTACTATATTTTTGTGTCAACCAACCCTTATTGAACTTCTACAACTTTTTCCAATAAGCCAGTTTCTGGTTACTGGTTAACCGGAATAAGCGACTCTAGCCTGGGAATAATTCGAAGGCAGTGACAAAGGGGATGAATGAAACGTAGAGGGGTGGATCCACCCCCTAGCTAATATGGTGGTTAATGAAACGACAAACAGGGGCGTGGTGTCTTTCCATCTCGTGGTCAATTTGCGAAACCGTGATTTTGTTGATTAGAGCCCATCTAATTATCGGGGGAACCAGTATCCTAATTTAGGCACTGGCAGGGGAGGGGGTTGCTCCACTATATCGAGAATCTATCGACTAATTGAACCTATCGACGTAATCCGATATTCAGTGGCAGGGAAATGGATAATAATAGTATTTCCATCGATTGCTGAATAAAATGGCACAAAGAAATTAAGTTCAAACTGGTGCTTCCCCGGAATACTGCAAAAACCAACCCAATTCAAATAATTAACCGCAGACATCATGATAAACGAGTAAAAGTGTGCCTGTATCGCTGAAGTTACCATAGAAATTGCGATTAAATATTCAGCTTCAACTGAAGTGCCATTAAATGCTCATGCGCAAGTGCATATATCGAGGGAGCAGAAAAACTGAAACTTTGAAGCCCATTTTCTCAAAAACTATTCGCTACCGCGCCTTGCGCTTTTGGTATATTCTTGTACACGTCGTGGATTAACTGTGTACGAAATTTGAACTCCATCGGTGACCCCACCCTTCTACACCCTCTTGTTATTTATTTACCTACCCATTTTTTATTCCCAATTTAGTAGAATTTTTATTTTCAACACAAACTAGTCCTCAACTTATTCCTCCTTTATTCTGCTACATCATCCCCCTTTGCCACTCCTTTCGCCCACCTAATTCCTTCAACCCCTCGGAAAGGGGAAAAGATAGAAATCACTACTTTCTCTTTGGTAAATTGAAGAATTCATTTGGTGAAACCTGTGTAACATTGATACGCGATATTCAGCCTCTTATTAGTGGAATATATCTGGCATTATCGGTTCCAGGGGGCCGGCAGAGGACCATTCAAGGGCAACTACGAGCAACGCCACAAAGCAACAAAATGGACGCATACGTGAGTGACCTTTTCCTTTGTTTCACTGTAAACTGATATCATGTAGGTGAAAACAAACGCCGAGAGCACGTGGAAATTTCGCGTGAAATTCGAGCGAGAGTCCGCATCGGGACCATCGCAGGCGACTGCGTATCTGAGCAGAGAATTTTTTAATTAAATCCCCCTGGTAAATACACGAACCCTTTGATTTTAATACCCTTCTATGAAATAAATGCATTTTGCTCATCGCGAGATGGAATTCCATCAGAAATCGCCTGGTGACATTTATTTAATCCCTCCAAGGGACTTCACATCTGGTGTTCTATATCGGTGGAGAAATTGAAGCATCCAGTGGGATCTTCGCATGAATCTTCGGGCGTTCTGTTATTTATGAAAGAAGGGTCAACGATTTGTAGGCGAAGAGGGGTTTCCCTAGTGTTTACTGACCCTTCTGCGTTTCACGATTATTGTTTGGGCCACTGTGCGATGGATAATAAGAGGAAGAAGGTTGAGGAGAGAAGTAGGAGACACCCATTGGCCTTTCTGATCAATCACTAGCGGTACATGTTTCAATATGGAGCGACGGTAAACATGCTGGGAACTCCGTTAGGGATAGACGGAACCATTCTTCTTCTGGACGCTTTTCTTTTAGCAAAGGAAGCTGAAATTCTCACCCCTCGTTTCTTCCAAATATTGGACAAAAAGAAATTTCATTTGTTCCCTTTTCGTCCGAAATTTTTGCCAGGCATAGTTATTACAAAGAGTAATTGAATTTTCCAAATACTGCGGAAAGAAGCATTTGCAAAGAGCAATGGGAAGTGGTATAGGTGTGCCAAGCATTAGTGACATTTGTGGAAGGAGTTAAAGAGATCAATTACTCAATTTCCCTTAGAAAATAAGTAACGACAGAACAGAGCACTCGACCTACTGTACTTTGCGCCATTTTCCGGCCATTTCCTGCCATTTTTCCGTCATTGCATTGTGCCGACGAAACTAGAACTCGATTAGTAACCGAAGCTCAGTTGCTGGAAAAAGTCGGGGGATTATAGGGGGGAACCTTATCGGGTCAGGACAGTGCGGAGCTTCGATATTCGGTGTCTCGGTGGCGCCGAGAGGCGGAAAAGAAGGAGCACCGGAAGTGAATTACACTTTACCCAGAGAAAGTGCTTCCTCATAGTCGAATAGGCACCGAGCTTCGAGGAAACAGCGGCGTTGCTCCTAATTTCGTTTCCCATGGGTTGGAAGGGTCGGGAAACTCGATTACACAGATCATGGAGGCGGACTTCCAGCGAACTCTGCGATCGACACCAAGGAAAATCGTGGACCATTTCCCTGGATGATTAATCAACTGGGCTGGTGTTAGATTGTAGTCGATTACTATGGATTACTATGATTTACTGGAAAATGAGTTATTTGGGGAAAATTCTTGGGAAATTGGTGTGAAATTTCAGTCCCGAATGCGTGGGAGTCAGAGGAATGAAGGGGGTAATTTTTGAAGACTGAAATTTAGGGTTAAAAATTGATACTATCTTTTAAAATAGAAGAGAGGCTGGTTCCACTTAGGGCTGGGACTATTTATCGAATTTTTCGGTATTCGAATATTCGAATACTTCAGTTGCTCAATTATTTGTCAAATATAATTCGAATATCCAAGTATTCGAATACTATTCGAATATTTGAGTATCCGAATACCACTCGCATATTTGAGTATTCGAATACCATTCGAATATTTGAGTATTCAAATACCATTCGAATATTTGAGTATTCGAATACCATTCGAATATTTGAGTATTCAAATACCATTCGAATATTTGAGTATTCGAATACCATTCGAATATTTGAGTATTCGAATACCATTCGAATATTTGAGTATTCGAATACCATTCGAATATTTGAGTATTCGAATACCATTCGAATATTTGAGTATTCGAATACCACTCGAATATTTGAATATTCGAATACTGATGTATTCGAATAGTATGGTGTGAATTATAAATCAAGTTCTTTAGGTTCATTTGTCAGGATGAAATCTTGTAAGCTAATTTGGACCCACTTCACACCATACTATTCGAATACATCAGTATTCGAATATATCGGTTTTCGAATACATCGATATTCGAATAGTATTCGAATAATAACATTTGAATACTGAAATATTCTAAGTTTATTCGTAGCATTCGAATACTTGTAAAATATTCGAATATTAAATTATTCGAGTAGTCCCAGCCCTAGTTCCACTGAATATCTAGTGTCTAGGGACAAACGGAAGTCCCTAGATGCTTCAATCTTTATTTCTGCCTTGCATAGGGTAGTCTACGTAAATAAAATAAACGGAATTGAGTATATTAATGAGTAGTAAATTACTAGAGAGTGTTTTTATCAATTTGAAGTGATTTGTGATGTAGTTTTGACTGCTTTTTTTACCAAATGGTGGTTTAAGGAACTGTCTCTCGTGTATTTTGCTTGGAACTCTGCAATCTTGTAAAGTTTTCCTTTCTTTGGAAAATACTCAAGTCAACGTCGATTTTAATGACAATGGCGGGTCTTTAGATGTGCTTAATAAATAACCCTACTATACCAGTGTCTATGATAGTATTTCGTCCCTTCTCTTTAATCACTTCCTCTGGTAACGCGGTACATCTCATTTTCACTCAGCTCCTTTGAAGCGACTTTTATTGCTACTAAAGATAGCAGTGTTGATTCTGATTGCTTACAAAGCCGAGGTCGATTAAAATTTATCCCTTTGCTCTTAAAACTAGGGTAGAGTACTGCGAAGGTACTTGTCCCTTGCTGCGTTGAAACATCCTCTTAAGCTTCCTTCAGATTGTCAAATATAAAACTAGTTGTGCCTCTAGGAAAATTGTGTCGATTTATGTAAAAATCTATGGTAAAGCTGAGTTAATATGAAATCTGCCTTTTTTAATTGGATGTGTTTAATATTTGCCGTTGCGAAGAATATATTTCTCGCGAATTTAAACAGCGCATCGCCTGCAGCCACGTCGATCAGAATTTTCACAAATTTCCAACCTTGTTCGTCAATTAATACCGGACATTTTCAATTTAATCCTCCTTCGCAGTGCATTATCGATTCTCCACGGCTCTCGGTGTAATACAATCGATCATTTCGACGCATTAATACAGAATATTGAAAACATTCCATCTGTCAGTGTCTATTTAGAAATCGTAGAGAGTAATTTTTTTTTAAAAAAGATTTTCAGTCCTTTGTACCTTTCGTTTAATATTATTAATTCTTCAAAACGTTGAATATCGAGATTCATTTGTTTATCACTCGTAGAAAGGAAATTTTATTCGCTGCCACCGTAGCTGGTGACAAAATATTACTTCTATGACGTGTGCACACTGCAGTAATATCTATCACTTGTTCCAGTCGCGCTAAGAACGCCTTTCTCCCGAGACGCGTGCATTCTATAGAGTTGCTTATCACTCAAAGGGTTAATAATTCCATGCACAGTGGAATTTCATTTTCAGTGGCCGTAGAAATTGCCGTGAGCCATGTACACGAACTATTAAATACTCCCTGTTGTATGTTATCACGAACTGCTCGGCAAATTGCACTGATGTAGCGATGGACTCCACTTTGTGCCGCCTTTTGCTACTAAAATCGTTGGAGAGCGACGGGGATCCACGGGAACCGATGGCAAGTTATGTGAAACACGCGAAGTCTGTAATAGCGCAGCATTAGCTTTCGTTTTCCCATCAATTCTTGCTGGAAAACATTCTGGGGGCTTTGCAACATGTAATTCAGTAAAATAGGATGAATGAGTAGGAATTTGGGGAGATTTAGAGACTTGGAGCGTGGGAACTTTTGAATTTGGGAATTTGAAGCTTTGAAATTTGGGGATTAGGAATTTGGAGCTTTGAAATGTGGGGGATTAGGCATTTAGAATTTTCAAATTTGGGAACTTAGGGATTTAGAATTTAGAAAGTTGGGAACTTAGGAATTTAGAAATTTCAAATTTGGGGGCTTAGAAATTTGGGTACTTGAGGGAGTAGGCAACTTGAGGCATAGGAGATTTTGTAGCTTACGAATTTGCAGCTTTGAAATTTGGGAACTCAGGAATGTAGAATTTTCAAATTTGGGAACTTAGGAATTTAGAAACTTCAAATTTGGGGGCTTAGAAATTGGAGAGCTTTGAAATTTGGGTACTTGAGGGAGTAGGCAACTTGAGGCATAGGAGATTTTGTAGATTAGGAATTTGCAGCTTTGAAATTTGGGAACTCAGGAATGTAGAATTTTCAAATTTGGGGGCTTAGAAATTGGAGAGCTTTGAAATTTGGGTACTTGAGGGAGTAGGCAACTTGCGGCATAGGAGATTTTGTAGATTAGGAATTTGCAGCTTTGAAATTTGGGAACTCAGGAATGTAGAATTTTCAAATTTGGGGGCTTAGAAATTAGAAAGCTTTGAAATTTGAGTGCTTGAGGGAGTAGGCAACTTGAGGCATAGGAGATTTTGAAACTTAAGAATTTGGATTTGAAATTTGGGGAATTAGGAATTTAGAACTTTGATATTTGGGGGATTAGGAATTTGGAATTTTTAAATTTGGGAATTCGAGGGTTTAGGAATTGGAGAGCTTGAGAATCTGACGGATTGGGAACTTGGGGACCTTGAAAATTTGAGGACACAAGAATTTGGGGAGCTTAGGAATTTGGAAGGTTTAGAAATTTAGAACTTGACGATTTGAGAGCTTAATAATTTGGAGTCATGAAAATTCTAGGGGCTTCAAGAATATAGAGGTTATAAAGCTCGACAACCAGAGAATGTACTAACTTGGAAATTAAAAAATTCAAAAATATCAAATTTCGTGTGTCACTACATCTCATACTTTCCACCTTGTTCAAGAGGATCCCCTGTCAGTCACACACACACATCCGAATATATCAGACATCGAGCAGCTCAACCTAAGAACAAAAGCCTTCGAAAAATAGGCCAATAGTGCCGGAAGCCTAAACCACGAGACCCAAATAAATCGAATCGACCCAGAAGAAAAAGCCAGACACTGTTCTTTCATCTTTACGACTCCTATCGAGAACAGACTCCATTTTCGAGGGCCACATTGCTCACTGTCCATCGAACATCAAATCCAGAACCTTCCATCTACAAAGTAGAACCTGATCAGCCATCGGTTAGCAAATTTATTCTGCTTCCTTGAGATTCACAAAACCCATCATCGTTTTATCACCAAAAGTACTGTTTCACTTTAACGTGGACGCAAAGTCGTCAGATAGGTCGTATAACTCCATAAGATGGGGGTATTGAAATCTTTGTACATCAATCAGTACCTTAGAAATGAATTTCTGGTCAATTTCTGGATAACAAAATATCTAGGGAAATTGAAATATTTTCGAATAATTTTCACACCTTTCTAGGGGCAGTCCTCTTCGGGGTCTGGTAAAATTTTTAATAAATTTTTGAGGAACCAAAATACATCTATAGATTTTGTTCAATTTATTTAATTATTTCTGAAGTAGGGACAATTTGTTATTTTTTCCAGGAGGATATTGACTTTAACAACCCCAGCAACCCCGACATCCAGAACCGTACATTGAAGATGCAGGCGGAGCATTGCCACAAAGGGAACATTTCCATGTCTGGTGAGTACATTTCGACCAGTTTAAACAAAACTAGCAGAAAATGGAATTTTCAAGCACTTAGACCACACGCCATTAGACTCTATAGCTTTTATGATAATTCAATGCGTGAGCTCTTTTGTCGTTGGAAAATTGTTTTAATGGCCTCTGCGCTGATAGAAAAACGATGAAGACTGAACGTGGCAAAAATTCATTTAAACTATTATTCAATCTCAATACTTTAAAAATTAAGCTTCACATTTTCACTAGGTAGACTTCTGTTCTAATAAATATCAAAATATTGCATTTTAATATCACTTAACACTTCTATCATCAAAATCAAGTAGAAATTCACGAAGCGAACTGCCATAAAAATAATCATTTATTCGATTCCAATCACGATACAATTATAAAATAGAAGGAAACAGAAATATATGATTAGATTGCAATTAAACTAACCCAAACTTAGATTCTGAAATATCAACAGTAAAATTAATTAGATGACCCTAACGAGGCTACTTAGGCGGAGGTGAGATGAGCTTATTATTAATAAAGTTGTTATTAATTATCACTAATCCGAACTCGCGTCACCGACAGAGTTCGAAGCTCAAAGAAGCCGCCGACTCCATCTTGCCCCGATTAAATCGCGGCATACTGCACGGGGGTCCAAAGTTCCCCGCTTTAATTCACGTTGTTTCATCCAATTAGCGAGCAGAGAATACTATCGCAACGAGACATTCGATATTCTAGTGCCGAGTTCGTCGACGGCGTTTCCCTGGGAATTCTACGAATTCCCCCCAACTTTTGCAGAAATTTTCACCGTATCACCAGCGCGCAATACCGTACACGATTCCCCATTGCTTTTAATCGCCAGATTTAATTAATTTCATGCAGTTCCTCGTTGAGTATAGAATTTAAGGGAGGGGGATCATCTTCTCCAAGTTTCGGTGTATTTTCCTGCAACCCACGCCTTCAATAATATTCTATGTTTGCTGTACAAGCCAACCATCGGGGATATCATTTCTCCATTATTGTTTCCGCGAATTCGTGGAATTTACGTGTAACATTCAAACCTGCAATTCGATAATATCAAGTTTCGAAGCGATCAAACGAGCCTGAACCGATCGTGTAATTAATCATCACATGGACCGTGGAAAGGTACACACGACCTCCCTCCAAACCGCCCCCTTTCATCGGCTTCGAACGGAATTGGGGATTTTGATGATTCCACCACAAAGCTCTGCCTTACATGATGGGGAATTTACAGATTGATAGTGGTGGAATTGCAAGTTCAGAGGCATTTCGCATCGCATTCGCCGACGGGCTGGGGTTTTCCGTGACCGTCACCCCGGAAAATCGGAAATGAATTATAGTGTTTGGAGAGGAAATTGGTGAAAAGATTTGGAATGCTTGAGAACGCCGGTGGGATTTGGGGGAAATTTAACGGAGAAAAAACGAGAGGGAAATTGGAAAATTCTTGGAGAATGGAAGAGGACGGACTCCTAATGGGATTTGAACTCGGGCTACTTTGGTGGCAGTCTCGTGCGTTACCCCTGAGCCAATGGAGTATTGATTCTACAATCGAGTATTTTTGGTATTTCATTTCTACAGTGTAGAAATTCTGCCCTATGCAATCTTATCACAAAAAATACCACTCTGTTCCTTCAACTGTTCCCTATCAAATGTGTATTTTTGCAAATGGCGTAACATTCTCGATAATGTTTAAAATAATAAAGTTTCAACATTGGTGCTCGAAGTTCGTGGAGTACAAGTGATAGGTTTGATTTTTTCCTGGGATGTTTTCGAAGTTAATTGTCAATTTCGAATACACATTTTGTAGGGGAAGCTTTCGGGAACACAGTGATATTTTTATTATAACGATACACTGCCCTATTTTTTTCCAACGTGAAGAAGTAATATAAGCAAGATGGGATACTAAAACACGAGTGCTTCCATAGCCCAGTGGATGGAGTACTTGATTTCCACCAGAGAGGCCAAGGTTCGAATCTCGATCCTTTTAATAAAGTTTGTAAAAAATTCTCACTTCCTCTCGTTTTTTCGACATAAAATCCTCCCTTACTACCGCGCGAATCATAAATAATTCCCCAAATTGCAATTTTTCATTACACTAAAATTCCCATCAGCCCCTGCAGCATCCCCAAGTAATAATAACCATCAGTACGGAAAACACCTCTAATATTTCCAAATCTGGTTTCTGCCGCCGGGTTCTGGTTTCTGCCGCCATAAATTCCCTCTCATAATGCCCAAGGGAAGCTTGTTAGAATCATCAAAATCCCTGCTCTCAAACCAGAAAACGTGACTTGCATACGAAACATGGTTATGTTTATAAATGGGCATGCAAAATACACGACGAAAACTGTGAAATTTTTCGCCGCGTTGGTAGGTCTTCCCAGACCCGTTCCCAATAGTAAACTTCCACTAGGCGATTGCGTAATGGAATATTATTCAGGCGAAAGTCGTGGAAAATGCAATTTGGTCTCGTTAGTTCGACGGACACGGGCAGACAGACAGGAGATTCCGCCTGCGCGCTGTCTCGAGATGTGATAGGCCGTGGAAAGTGGCAGAAACGCAAAAGTGAACCGCCGCTTGATGAGCATGCAAATGCCTAAATGTGATTTTCCGCTGCACACACAGCCGAGTCTTAATGGATTCCTATTCCTGTAACTTTGGCATGGCTCCCGTCAAACTCGAAAATTGCGGGACCATAGATTTGACATTAACGCGACGGGGTGACCCCGATAAGTGCCGGAGCTGTCGCGGTTTTTGTTACTTTTGGGACAGAGCTGACCCAACTTCACTCGAATCAGAAAAAATATAGAATTAGAATACTTTACAGTAAATTACCCTGAAGAGGGGGGACACTTTTGTAAAAAGTTGATTTTTACAAAATTCGATCTTTGAATATTTGAAATTTAAAATTTTAAGTTTGATACTTCAAAATTGGAATTTGGAAGTTAATATTTGGAATTTGAAATTTAAAAATTGGAATCTGAAGCTTAAAAATTGGAATTTGGAGCTTAAAAATTTGAATTTGAAGCTTAAAAATTTGAATTTCAAGCTTAAAAATTTGAATTTGAAGCTTAAAAATTTGAATTTGAAGCTTAAAAATTTGAATTTGGGGCTTAAAAATTTGAATTTGGAGCTTAAAAATTGGAATTTGAACCTTAAAAATTTGAATTTGAACCTTAAAAATTTGAATTTGGGGCTTAAAAATTTGAATTTGGAGCTTAAAAATTGGAATTTGAACCTTAAAAATTGGAATTTGAACCTTAAAAATTGGAATTTGAAGCTTAAAAATTGGAATCTGAACCTTAAAAATTGGAATTTGAACCTTAAAAATTGGAATTTGAACCTTAAAAATTGGAATTTGAACCTTACAATTTGAAACCCGGAACTCGAAATTTGAATTTTTTTGTTTTGGAATTTGAACAAGAGGGACGATAGATGGATTCAGAATGTCCCACGAGTCTTTTGAAGGGATTCTTCATGGAGTAATCGTCGATTCTTGGTCACCTTTGAGGAAACCTGTTATAGCTAATAAAGTGGAAAAAGGGAACAAAGGACGTAGTAGTAATTGATTTATAAAGCATGGAGTGATAGCAGGCACATCCCGATGCTAGACGGATAATGAAAAATCGATTGCACGAAGGTCGTCTATTACCTGGCACTTTTCAACCCTTCGTTGAAGACTAATGGGGTTGATGACTGCTAGAAATTAACCTCGTTTAATGAGATTCCATCTACCCCGTCGATTATAATTATTCGCCTCATTCTTTAAGCACTTTTCTTCCTCGTTAATTACAGTTTGCTGTCGGCGTTGTGCATGTACAAGTTGCTCATATTTAAAGAGTTAAATAATATGGAGAGAAAATATTGGTATCACCGTGATTAATTCTGAAAAAGAACAGGAAAAGTAAGAAAGTGATCTAAAATGCTTTCGTAACAAAATCGAGATTCTTTATCCCCAGGTGATCATTTCCATCCTGAACAGTCCTATATAATTCCCATTTAACTTTAGAATCACCGAGTAGCGAACCCGATCTAGAGAAAATTGTAAATTACAAGTCTCACAGGTCCACGGGAACGATTTCTCCGGCATATCCAATGTTTATTCCGGCAATTTCAGGAACAAATTCATTTCTCCGTCGACACAGAGTACCTCGAACGTATTTATCATTTCCCCTTTTCGCTTTCGTATTATTCCGATAATCCCCCACAAACACTAGAGATTTTGAAAATTGATTTCAGAAAGGTCATCCCGTAACTTTACTTTAGCTTCAACATTCATTCTGCAAGATTTTGGTCTGTAAGAAAAATGTTTGAGCTTCTGGGTAGAGAAAGAAAATTTTTCGTCAACATAGTTAGAAAGTTACGAGGAATCGTTTCTCCGCAGAATTTCCGTGGGGCGCGATAAAAATCCGCAATGAAATCTTCGTTCCGTTGGCTGGAAAATGGCTTTTCACGGGAAAACTTTCCGCGAATTGAACGAGGCAACAGTCACGTTCCTCACAGTCTGCTTTTTCCTACCAGGAAAAAAAGTGGTTTTATAGAAATGCGTTTGTCGATATCGTCGACCTACCGATACGTGCGGCTTGCTTCCGGTTCTCCACGACGAAATTACGAAATCAAAATTCCACACTGCCCGTCGCCTCCTTGTAGTTAACTTTTCGACACTTTTCTCGAGGTCTGCACAGTGCAGTTGTAATGAGTTTTAAACTTGGCGGAAGTTGTTGAGGGCAAAGTAATTGGAAGTTGAAGATCTTTTTTTGATTTGGGAATGTGAGGCTTTGTAAATTTGGGGAATTAAAAATTTTGGGACTTAGGAATTTGGTGGCCCCAGAAATTTGGAAGCTTGGGAATTTGGCGAATTTGAAATTTTGGGACTTAAGAATTCTGGGGCCTTAGAAATTTGGAAGCTTGTAAATTTGATTGCTGGAGAACTTGGGAGCTTTGGAATTTTGGGACTAATGAATTTGACGGTGTTGGCAATTTGGGAACTTAGAAATGTAAGCATTTATTACTAAATTTGGGTACTTATAAATTTAGAGACCTGGGAAATTGTGACTTACAAATTCAGGTGTTTGAGTCTTGGAAGACTTAGAAATTTATCAACACTTGCGAAATAGTCATATGAATTTACATCTTCTGACAGGACCTTAAATGCCACAAAACTCAAACTTCATGAAAATACTTTTAAAATTCTTATCTACTTGGCAGATGAATTAAAATCACAGGATATTTTGAAACTTGTGTTTTAAACTTTATGGCGTTTGGGTTGTTTTTGTACCCACGTTCCTTTCATGACAACACGAAAAACGAGGACACATGGGACACGAGGGACTATACGTGAAATATCAAGGGCCAGAAGTCCTGTCGTGATAAATAAAACATCACAATTGTCTGATGAAACATGAATGGTCACGTCGACAAACTCGTTAATCCGTTCATTGCGGGAACCATTCTCGCCGGGAAATACCTTTTGTTCTTCAATCCCCAAACGGATACATCAAAATTTCATTTACTAATGAAAAGAAGAATAAACAGAAAGTTCTGCATTTTATAATAAATTTTCCAAAAATGCCAAGGAAGAACTGAAAATATCATTCAACCCACTCAAGAAGAGAAAAAATCTGTATTTGTTTGAAATGCGTCTATTCCCCCACAAATAATTTAATTTGCAAAATTTATGAAATAAAGAAAAAAGTTGAATGTGTTACGAAAGCAATACAGCTACTCATGAAAAGCACGTTTGGCTTCTAAAATTTGAGCGAAATATTAAGGCCACGCGAAGAAAGGTGTCATAAGAAGATGTAATAAATGTTCCTGGTGTGTAAAGAGCAAAAAATTTTATGAAACAGGCTGGTGTCCAGAAGTTTGGGATGAAATATTATGCTGGCCATCAACTGCACCTGGAGAACTCGCCATTTTACACTGTCCGTCTTATATCGCTGGGTTCGATGACCAGGTAATGATTGATTGAAATCGCATACAGCCTCCATTTTGTCTCATTTTCCCACTATTTCACGGTTTCAATAACTGGTTTAATTCTGTGCCATTGTACTGTGCTTCCTCTTCGTTTTCTTGTTCCACGTCACTAGAAATCATCATCTTCTTCTTGTTGAAGTCGACTTGTAGTCCTCAGAGAATTATATGTTCATTTTCCTTTACTTTATTTGCCACATTAAGATCACATATCAACTGTTTATTATACAACAACATTGTATATTACTTCAGCTTCCTCTTCTTCTACTTGTCCCCATACAGCACACTCTCGTTGCAGCATCGTTGTAGTGGAAGATTGAAATGTTGCATACGCCACGTTGTCGCAATATTTCTATGTTCGACTCCTGCAACGTTTCTAGCAATAGGACCGAAACTATAAATAACTGTATTAATAATAATATAATAATATGTGTGCGACGGACGCGGAATCATAGAAATACAAAGGCCGTGAAACTTTTTTCTGCCAGAAAATTTTTTTCCCCCAAGGGGATTCGAACCAGCGATCTGTAGCGTCGTAGGCGAACACTTTACCACCGCAGCTACAACCACTGATTGATAAAACTGCTAACGTATTCGAACTTATAGTTCTACCGTGCAAAATTTTAAATTAAAATTATTAAAAACCATTACGGTTTTGTAACACTACACTAACGTAGGGTGGTTCGAAAAAGTGGTAACTTCTTGGTCCATTACTGTAGGTATGTACTACAACTTCCACCCTGTGTCATTCTACACATTAAAATATACAGAATGAGTCACTTAACATTTAAGCTTAAAATATCTCCGTTGTTTTTAATGATTCGAGAAAATCTTTCAAGAAAAAAAAATGATTGCTAGACAAAAAGGACAACATATTATACATATTTGAATTTGTATTTTTATTGGCTACACCGTTACAGTAATGAAAATACGTCATCCCCTTAAAAAAACCATCGATGATCTTGAAATTTCGGGAAATATAACCTTGAGAAAAAAATCGTCTCCGTCAGAATAATTGTCTCCCTGAAGCTAACATTTTGTCCCTTAGACATTTCCTCGTATCATTAAACACAATGGAAATATTTTAGGTTTAAATGGTAGTTGCAGCAACATTGTGGAAACATTGCTGCAACGGTGCCGCAACGTTTCAGTAATAATTCTATGCCCGCCCCGTGCTATGTTGCGCAGCAACGTTGCCGCAACGTTACAGCAATGTTGCGTTGCAACCATGCAACATAGCAAGGTTGCTGCAACGTTCCTGCAACCCTCATCAAAATTGTATATTCATCACTTGTATTTCTCAAAGAGGTGTAAAGTATTTGCTTTTACCACAACACCTATGATTTTCTGACAGTAAATACAGTAATTCCTGCGTATTCCTTTTTCTATTTCTTCATTTGCCATTTTCCCTTTCCCCATTTCTTCATTTCACCCTTTCGAATTTCCTAATTTACGTTCTCTCATTTCCCATTTCCGTGTTTCCCCACATCCCCCCTTTCCCTTTTGTCACTTCCCCATTTCTTTATTTTCCCACTTTACCACTTTCCTATTACTTCTCTTCCTCGTTTCCCCTCTTCCCATTTTCTAAATTCCCATATCTCTCTCTCTCTCTCTCTCTCTCTCTCTCTTCTATTTCCCTCTTTCCTATTTAGCCATTTCCCAATTTCCCATTTTCTATTTTTCATTTTCTATTTCTTATTTTCCCCATTTTCAGTGTTTCCTTTCCTCGATGCCCCCACCTCTCTTCATAATCCTCCGAATTAGCCAAACGATCCATCTAATCCCCAGACATAATCCACGACCACGATACTTACGATCCTGTCTTTCAAAATCACACCCACCGTCATCTCATGGAATCAGCTCTAAGAGAATTATTGAATTGCGCGTTCCACTGGGGCAGGACATTGTTCCTCTCCTTTATCTGTATTCCACTCGCACCAGGCAACTTGTATTTGATCAGGCGAACGCGTCGAGACAATGCATGCTGGATGGCCAGTGGTTTTGGAATAATGGCACCAACCGCGCCTGGAGCAACTACAGCCAGTGCTTCAAGCATCCATTAGTTACTCTTCTGGTGACGGTGACCGGTGGCCAGGAGAACAACGACACTCTCATTAAGGTAAATGCTTCCTCCAATGATCCA
Organism: Andrena flavipes; assembly: GCA_963971345.1. Lineage (NCBI taxonomy): Eukaryota > Metazoa > Arthropoda > Insecta > Hymenoptera > Andrenidae > Andrena > Andrena flavipes. The sequence goes on along the minus strand of OZ020482.1, from coordinate 17,106,756 downwards.
ATTCGACAGGGGTTGCCGGCTGAAAGTGCATCCAAGGAGGGCAGAGGGCTGGAAACACCTAAGTGTTCCTATATTTCATAATTTTGATGGGAAAAGGCAGGATTAGACTATCCAGTGATAATTCTGGTAGTCATTGGGGTGTGGGAGGTTTCAACTTTTGTAGGGGATGATTGCAAGTGAAGTGATTTGGGGTATAAGGGTTTAGGGGGTGGTGGGATTCTAAAGGATTATATATTTAAGGGCTCGAGGACTCAAGCATTTACGTGTTAGAAGTTTAAATATTTGAGAACTTGGAAATTTTTAATTTGAGAATTGAGGAGTTGGGAGTCGATGAATTTGGAAACATGGGATTTTGAGAATTCGAGACTATGGGCGTTTTGCTATTTGGATACTCAAATATTTGAGAAATTAGGTATCTGAAATCTTGAATATTTGGATTCTATTTGGATTCTTCTTCGGACACTTAGGAATGTGGTACTTTGAAAATTCAGGTATTCAGTACTTGGATATCTGGATACTTGAATACTCATGTACTTGAACATTCATAATTATTAATTCAAGCAGGAGGTAAAATCATGAAAGTGAAAATTCATCAGAAATTATAATTGATGAAGCACGAAGTATAATTGAATAGGCATCGGTGCTTCCAGAGTGGTCCGCGTTTAACTCTCGGATGTCACTTTAGTATTTTAAGTTGCCCATCGGAAGAAACTTGTTAGCCAGGAAGGAAATTACGGGAAATGTAGCAACTCCCCAAGGAAGGCACTGTTGCGGCTAGCGGAAATCGATGGGAATTATGTCAATGACGTCAAAGGTTTTTAAGAAAGAAAATAGACGCCTGCTGGCAACGATTAGACATTCCTCTGACATTTTCCATTATTTCCTCGTTGTTTCTTTCGGACAGTTTCAATCGCCATCGATTTCGACCGCGCCCACAGACGAACGTTGGAAATACTTATTTTATAATTGACAAGAACCGTTCGTGAAATTCTCTAATACATTGTTATATCATACAGTTCATAATATTGCGAGCGAGGGGAACATTTCGAAATTATTCAGAAACGTTTCAGGGTAATTAGCTTGTCTCCTGTTTACGGTGCGGACGAAAGTTTATCGATGAAATTATGAGTTCGTTTGCCTCTATTAGTTTGTAAAATAATTGTGAGTTCGTTGAATTGCCCTTTACTTTGCGGGCAATCTAATTGTAACGAATTGTATTACAGAAATTCTTTCCCATAGTGAAGACAATTTCGAAAGTTGGATACACCGTTTCCTTTTTCACGTTGGTCGTCGCGTTTTTCATTTTAGCTGTGATCAAGTAAGTATTAGCTTAATTTACATATCCTTAAATTTCCATATAACCCAGTACCATGATTTCTAAGTACCTTGCACCTCTAAAATTCTTGCATTCCTAGTTCCTATGATACCAGGTACTCAAGCAACCAAATTCCGAATCCCCAAATTTCCATATCCGTAAATTCTTCAGCTCCTAAATTCCTAATCTCTAAAATATTCAAGTCCTTAAATACTCAAGTACTCAAAGTACTCAAAGTATTCAAAATCCCAAGTCCCTAAATTCCTCAGCTCCCTAATTCCGAATCCCTCATATACTCAAGTACACAAATACTCGAACACCAAAGTACTCGAATACTCAAGTAATCAAGTACCTACTTAAATTTCGAAATCCCTAAATTCCTCAATTCCCAAATTTCGAATCCCTCAAATATTCAAGTACCCAAATTCCGAATCCCTCAAATATTCAAGTACCCAAATACTCAAATACTCAAGTACTCAAGTAATCAAGTAATCAAACTCCCAAGTCCCTAAATTCCTCAGCTCCCAAATTCCGAATGCCTCAAATACTCAAGTACTCAAATACCCAAACACCAAAGTACTCGAATACTCAAGTACTTAAATTTCAAAATCCCTAAATTCTTGAACTCTCAAATTCCGAATCCCTCAAATATTCAACTACTCAAATACTCAAGTACTCAAGTACTCAAGTACTCAAGTACTCATGTTTATGAATACCTCCCCATGCCTTCCTTGAGGACATCCCTTCCTCCAAAAAAGCCATCCATCCATCATTCCACCCTCCACTCAACGACGACGAAAGTATTCACCGATGTCTAATCGCCGAAACCTCGGATCACTACTCCAAGTTTCTCCCGAATTGGACGTAGGAAATTGAGGTGCCCGAGGAACATGCTCCACTTGCACCTGTTCGCCTCATTCATGCTCAGGGCTTTCATGGCCCTCATGAAGGACTTTCTGTTCGTCTCTGGGATCGCCCTCGCCTCGGACATGATGATCAGAAACGGCAGCACCTACTGGCTGGTGGACGAAAAGGAGAGCAGCTGGCTCTGCAAAGCGTTCACTAGCCTGTGGCAATACTTCATACTTGCCAACTACTTCTGGATCCTCATGGAGGGCCTCTACTTACACAACCTGGTGTTCCTCGCACTGTTCACCGACGTCAGCTCTAGTATCGCTGGTTACGTGTGCCTTGGATGGGGTGAGTCACCCTCGAGATTGCCTCGGTGCTGAAATCACTCTTCCTCGAGATGAGGAGGCAGTCATCGCTCATCTCTTCTGTCTAATTTAATCATAGTCCTTGGAATTAGCTTCTGAAATTTTGTATTTTAACAAGTGGAATCCTGACGATTAGTATTACATTTGGTAATCGTATAGTATTTTTAATATGCAACAGAATATTTTCCATGGTCTTTTAATTTAAATACTTGGAGTCACTTGTAATCATACACTATCATCTGGGGAAACTTTTGCTTCAGTCTTAATCTTCTCAAGCATTTTATATAGCCCTATTGGTACTGGTTCTCAGGCCTGCCAGCCATATTTGTGTCCTGCTGGATCGTGGCGAGGGTGACTCTTGAAAACACGTATTGCTGGACCACTCACGAAAGCTCCTACCTCTTTCTTCTTATTCGAGTGCCTACGATGCTGTCGATTCTGGTGAGACGATAGTTCTTCTTGCCAAATTATTTCAAATTTAAACATTTAAAACATTTAAAAGCTAGTGAAGAAGTGGCTCGACAGATGTACACATTTCTTCGGTTAAAACCTCTTTATAAGTCCCCGAAGAATTGTGCAATTTCTTCAGCAACAACAAACTTAAAATTCTTCGGTGAAAATATACAGATCTTCGAGCAGAAAATTGCAGTTGCAATTTCTTCAGTAAAACCAGCATCCTCCCATCTCGAATTTTACAGATTAACTTTGTCCTGTTCGTCAACATTGTCAGGGTGCTCTTGCTGAAGCTGAAGTCGACGGTTTCAGAGGAGACGCAGAGATACAAGTAAGTTTCTTTTTGATCAACAAACTTCTAGATAATAATGATACTTAACCCACTTTTCAATGGCGCCTGGGAACTGTCTCCTTCGGGCAACTACTGGTGTTGATCACTGGAAGAAGATTACCCATTAAAAACATGTCACGTTTTCCAGGAGATGGGCGAAGAGTACGTTGGTGTTGGTGCCACTTTTCGGGGTCCATTACACTGTTTTCTTGGGGATGTCTTATAGCATCGGGGTGAACGAAACTGTGGAGATTGTGTGGCTGTTCTGCGACCAATTCTTTGCATCTTTTCAGGTAACTTGTCCTGTCATCTTCCTTTGATATGCGAGCTTTTCAGGGCTCATCTTTGAGTGCCTTTCTTCCCATTTTTTACCTTTTTCAGGTACTTTATTTGTGGTCTTCATTTATTACACTAGTATTCTTCAGCTGCAATATCGTTTTTCTCTGATCTCTGATCTACTTCTTCGGTTATAATATCGAAGTTTCTTCTTTCTTCAATTTAAGTGTTATAAGTCCAGACATCCCAACTCTTCCCAAAGCAATTTCGGGTGACTCAAATTTCTATAATCTACATTTCTTCAATTGTATTTCCAACCAATTTCAAATTCTCAAAATTTACTATCCACCCTATTTCTTCCCAACACACCCTCAAGTCCTCCACCTCCCCAAAATCCACCCCAAATTTGTTCTCCAATCAACCACGACCACAACGAATAACCGTCTGGTTCGTCTTTCCCCTGTTTCCAGGGCTTCTTCGTAGCCGTTTTGTACTGCTTCCTGAACGGCGAAGTTCGCACCGAGGTGTCCAGGGCGATCCGAAGCCAGAAGTTGCCCAGTTTCAACACAAGATGGATCTCCAGACCATCGACACACTCTGGTAGCACGTGCAGCTGCAGCGCGTCTAAACTTGGCAGACATTCGAAGAGGCCACGATGGTGGGACCCTTGGCTCTGTTTTTTTCATGGCAGGGAGGCCCGGCGCTCCACCCACTCGATGGCGAGTACACAAGGTGTCCTAATCTATCCTAATCCTCTGCTGTGTGCCTCTCGCTTACGCTAATAACTGTCCTCCTTTCAAGCAGTACGCCTGCTTTGCTTCATCTTCAAGTAGCCATTTCTGTGGATAAATTCGTGCTTCCATGTATTTGCGTGTTTTGTTATGTCTATTGGGTACTTCGGTTAGAAATTATTTAAGAGTACTGTATTTTGAGGGTCAAAATTTTTCTTTCTTGAAAAATTCCTGGGAAAATCTTCATTCTGTGAACTGTTTTCTTGAGTTTCTTAAGTGTAACGTTCGATTTTAGAGTGGTTTGAATCGCATTAACTATGGAAGAAGTTATAAATAACTAAAGAAGCTGTTATATATTAGCAATTTATAATTACCTTTGTAAATTTACCTTTTTTCAATTATTTTCCACTGATACAATGTGGAACAAGCTGTTATCTTGATTTTTATTAAATTATTCTTCACTGAATTAGTATCGATCCACCCTTCCTTACGAATTACAAATTCCCTCTACAATTTTATTCAGTTTTAACAACTGTGGAGGCAAACAAATATGCGAACCGCATGTTCCTCATTTTCAAACCTTCAAACTTTCATACCAATATTCCACTTTCTCTACCCATTTCCTCCCATCAAATATTTACCCTTCTGACCCCTCAAATATCTACTTCCCTAACATTCCAACCACCCTATTAACCGCCACAAGATTATCCATTTTAAACTTCCCTTTGTGCTAATCATCTCATGCACAGAGCCGAAGCGAAGCAATCCACCCCTTCGTGGAGTTTCTCTTCGACAAACCGCCTCTCGATATTCCCCCCCCCCCCCCCCCCCAAAGTAAATCAGCACCCACTCGAACGAAAACATTCCTTTCCTTCTAATATCCCTCGCGATTTCATCCACGTTTTCCAGAATTTCTCGGCCAAGATCGATCACACCCCATTCGTCTTCTGTATTACAAACCACCCCCGTCAGAGGGATGGTTGAGGGTGAAAAGGACACTTCCCTCAGCGAGATATTAATTCTCGTGAAACTTCTGGGTGGCATGTCTTTAATTTTATTCATCCACCGTTGCAATTAATCAAACCCCTTGGGGCAAAAAGGGGGGTGAAAATGGTGCACCCTTCATCCCAGCCCATCAAAATTCTGCTACTAGCGAAATGTTCTTTGAAAACATTCAGAAAGGTGTTGCGAAAAATCGTTGGATTTAGATACGAAAACACTAACCACCCCATTTCCTTAGAATCTCAACTGCACCCCTTTGGTGAGCCTTCGTTCAATTTCTCCATCCGTTCCTTCTGAATTTCTACCGGTGTATGCACGTCCTAACGATTATCGACACGTGGAAGCCCCGATTAAATGTCGAGGGTGGTTATTTTTCAGATATTGGCACGCGAGGAGGTAGTCTAGCGAGCAGCAGAGGCTACCTGGAAATCACCGGGAACGGGCAGAGTGCACTTCCGGGTAATCATAGTCAACAGGCGAGTCACACGTCGCCCCTCTACAGCAAATATACGGATCAGTCGTTACTTTCCTTCTGCTCTAACGTGAGTGCATACATGCTTCACCCTGACAGCGTCACCCACCCTCCGATCGCCCCATAAAATATAAAAAAATCTCGTAAAACATTCTCTAAAACGTGGAGGAAAATCCTTCCCTTCAACGTGCCATTCCTCGTTACTAACTTCCAAACAATTAATTCAAAATTAAAAACAAAATATATTCCACCTTCGCGCGAAGTTTCATCGAAATCAGAATTTTCGAAATGTTCCTTTGTAAGCTGCACCACATCGTCCATAGCGTCCTCGCGAAATTGTTGGTCCTAAGTGGTTTCGTGCCATTTTATTAATATCGAGAGGACTTTGTGCATTTTTCATACAGGTCTCGGAGGCCACCCCGTGCACAGGGGCGAGCGTTGACAGGGTGAGGGAGCATCACCGCTGGAGCGACTCGGAGTGCTGTCACCTTGCTTACGAGCTGCACAATTTGCACCAGGGTCCAGCGTGAGCAACGCTCGGAATCAATCCGAGCGCCGATCTTCCTCGCGATTCAGTGCACATTTCTCGCCCGATAGGCACCGAGTTAACGATCGTTTTCCGAGCTGGAAAAACAAAATACGATAGAATACGTAAGAACGGGAATGCGCGTCCTCCTCGTGACCTGAAAGCTAGCAGAACTTCGATACGGACTAGTCGCGTCTGATATTTATTTTTTTACACGCTCGCAACCGCAGCGGGACCCGTTAATCCGGACCGCGGGACAGACGTCTCGGGTTGGATCCGATCGAAAGGGTTCTCACGAGGGACTTTTAATTTACCTACCTCTACTTCGACTGTAATTTACCCGGAACTCGATAATCCGGATCGCGTGTAGACTAGTCTAAATCGTGTCTTGCTGGTCCCAGCCGCTAACCCGATCATCCGGACCATCAATTCCACCATCCAGACGGCGAACCCGTTAATCCGGATTCCCGATTTAATCTCAAAACTTCCATCTCGGGTCAGTATCTGTCTACCGGCCCCGTCATAATTAAATTTTCGGGCCTTTAAGCTATATAAACTGAAACTCGATAATCCGGATCGCCTAATAATTAACCCTTACGATTGAAACCATCCAGAATTTTCGCTTTAGATGCATCACGTTCTCGCTATTTGAACAACATCTGGCTTCAATCGATCCGGATTAACGGGTTCGCCTGGGTCGTGGATCGTTCATCTTTTATTACGAGTGATTTAATCGCGTGACGTGCAAGTTACCAACGGATGGATGTTTCCGCATGGTTGTCCGCATTTGTCCGTGACTCTTGTTGCGTGAGTGGATGTCGATATTGTATCGAGTGCAGGGGAAAGTGCAGCTTGCACCGTACAAAACGCGCCGACGAAAAATTCTCCACGTGCATTCTTCCATCGTTATCGATTCGTCGGAGTCGTTCCATCGCCGCCGCTTTAATTATTATCTGAATTTTTGATTGGTATCATCCCTGCACTTAGCTTGATTGCACGTGAATTTGTTGACAATGCAACGTGGAGGAAATATTTTTAAGACTTTGGAGCGATGACCGGAGACACTTGCGGATAATGGTGAGTTATCTAATCTGCCAATCGAGGAAATGTTGATAATTAAAATGGTAATTAATTGAACTATTTTATTTACCATTTTTCTTTTTGCGATATTTCATGTGGAATGAGGGTCCAATGAATATGAAAATAAAGTTTCAGTATTTTTAAAATAAAATATGAATGCGCGTGGGTGATTTTCGTCGAGCAAGGTCCACAAATACTTTGTCGTCAATTTTATCTCGTAAGTGAACTTTCTGTAAAATGTGGGTCGCTTGTTTCTTAGCTTAAGAATTGTTAAATATTCCTCGTCCACTATCCTCTTCGTGTTTTCCTTTCCATCTTCCTGTATATTATAAATTATTATTGTCATCGTGCGGCGGTTTATTTAACGAAGCGATTATTCAAGGATGAATGAATTAAACATATCATCGTTGTGGAGGTGAAATTCACTGATTTGCAGTCACTAAATTATGGCTCTTTAATTTGCGGCATTAGTATGCAGCATCGATTTAATATTCTGCAATTTGTTCAAGTTTCCAGGTCACCGAGTAAATGGTACAATTTATTTGCTTCGAACATTTCTTGGACTTCACAATTTTTTTAAAATTCATGTATTTTCCTGCACTTTGTCAGACTTCCATTTCGAAAATAATTTTCTACAGCAGTATTATTAAATTACAATGTTGAGACCAATCGTTGCATTTTCTATGGGAAAGTGTGCACTTTGTCCATTTTCGCCTCCACAATATTTTTCACTATGGATTCGAGTTTTATAAACATTTTTGAATATTTTGGAATGGGCAGCCCCACTTTCACGTTTTTACACGGATTACACCCTCGAAGCCGAATTCTGCTCAAAAAGGTTCTCGTGTGAGCTTGATTCGGGGCTCGCCGCCATTTTTATCGTGAACGTGAACGTTTTTTAGCACTTTAAGAGCATTTCCCCGGGAAAGCTAAGTGTTCGAGGGAAATATTGTACCTCCAGAGCTCTCTATCCGTTAGAGATGGAATACTGCTCGCGTGTGTTTGATGTGAAACTTAAAAATTAATACGAAATCACGTGTACACTGCAAGTAATAATAATAAAAAAAAAGTATCCAAAAGTCTGCACCCCTCCTTTCACAATTTTTTGAATCGTTTTTCATTTTCTGTGTCTCTTAAATGTATTGAAAATTAATACTCTTTCAGAGAGTTATTAATATTTATCGTACAATTTTATTTGCAAAACTGATCAAATTATACAGGTTTCTATTAAATAATTTTCTCACAAAATATCGACTTAATAAGTAAATATTTACAGCGTTATTTAATGGCATCGTCGAATATTCTCCTTGTCTTCCATTTTTTATAATATATGTTGAAAAACGAGAATTCTAAAATAGTAAAATAATTACAATTTCATCTATCTTTCTTGGGAATTCCATCAACTACTCGTTCAAATTCGAGAGTTTATTCATTTAGGTATCGCCTTTTGCTTCGAGTCGAGCAAGTAGAAAAAATAGCATTTCTGATAAATAGTGTCCCTTCTGCTGCAGGTGACTGGAACTTTAAGGATCAGGGGAAGGCTTTAATTTAAAACCGCTTCCTTTGCTCGTCCAACAGCGACGATTCCGGTGGCTCGCTGGAAAATTCCAAATATCGAATTAATAACCAAGAAAAGTTAAGAAAACGATACTAAATTTAAGTTTTAGCTGAAGTTTAAGCTAAAGACTATATTTTTCAAACTGTTCCTTCAATTTTCCCCCAAGAATCTAAAAAAAGAAGAAATGGAAAAGAATCTTACTGTACAAAATAAACTTCCAAAAATAACTTGTAAAAAAAATTCCAAAAACTATATTCTTCAATCTACTCAATCAATCCTTCCCCTCGAGAAAGAATAAAAAGAAAAAATCTATTATCGATATCTACAAAATAAAATTCCAAAAATATCTTCCCAAACGTATCACCAAATTCTAAAAAATGATGGCTAGTCATTAAAAAAACATGACTTATATTGAACCACCAACTGGCATGAATATTTTCTGACTTTTCTTGTTGCAGAAAGTAGCTCAAGCCTAACGAGGCAATGGAAACGGAGCAACGTTTGCACCCCGTTTATTTTCTTTTTTTTTTTAAGATACCAAGGAAAATCCTCTTACCACCCCGTGACGTTTTCCGCGGCGTCGCAGGAATTGATAATTTCGTTGAACGCGTTTCCCTCGCCGCAGTTTTGCAGTCGTGGCCGGCCGTTCACGCAAACATAATAGCGCTGGCAGTCATTGTTGCTGCGATAGAATTGGATCCCGCCGAAAAATGACCTCTGACTGTCTTCCGGGCACCGGAAGCCGAGGAACGCTGCAATAAAATAGCAACAATTTCTCGATAACCTCATTGAAACCCTGAAAATTCATCCTGAATTAAATTCACTCTAAAATCCCTTACTCCAACGCTTCTCTGCACCCTACCTCCAACTTCTACCTCAATTTTGCAATAAATAAAAAACTACACTGGATAACAAAATATAAAGTATCAAACTGAAGCTTAAAAAAAAAATTGCCGGTACGGAAAAAATTCACAACTCGTGAACTGTAACCATTTTTATGTGGAGAACGGTGATTCGATGTAAGCTCAACTTTCAACCCCTCCTGCTTGTAATACGAGGCAAGGGTTAGCGTTCGAGTGAAAGTTTAATTTCAGCGAGTTTTACTGGGAGAGTTTATAAAGCCTGGGCTATAATAATTCTCGTTAAAAGAATAACAATTTGGTGTAGTTGAAACTGGAGTATTTCTCGTATAATACGAGGGAAGGTTCGTTGAAAATTTGAAAACTCATTCGAGTAGATTCGAAATCTACTTTACTTTGATTCGAAGGAAATAAAGTAGGGGGAGTTGGAATCCTGTTACCTTCTGCGTCACAGTCGGGAACTTGATCTGGCCAGTCGCAGCGGTAACTTTCAGGGTTGAAGGCCAACCCTTCGGGACAATCGAATACGTAACCCCTGCCGTCGGCGCAGTTCATAAACTGGCCGCAACGCTGCGTATCACCGACCTTGAAGTAACCGTACTGGTGAGGACAGTCGTTCGTTGGCTGGGGAGGTTCTAGAAAATTAAAATAAAACATTAATTATTTGAAGGGATGGGAGTGCTCGTTCAATAATTTCAGGGTGTTTCAGTTTAAGAGTCTCATTTCCATTAATCAATTTCAAGAAACTAATTTGGTTTCTTCTAAGGAGGTTGAAAAAATTTGAGAACCACAGATTTGCTTAAACTTTCCATAACACCTGCGATAATATGTCGAGCACATAGTGCGCACTGCCAAAAATTTTTGGACACCACCAAATTCCAAATTCCAAATCCGTATTTACAATTTAAAAAAAGCCCCTTTAAGCAATCGATTATAAAATATAAAAAAAGAACAGTAAAAATGTACTCGTACACCTAGAATTTTCAAATGAATCCATTTAAGTAGCCACTACAACCAAATCTCGTTTTCCTGCTCGCTTTCAAGTGCATATTAGGGTGGATCGAAAAATAGGGGCAAAATATTTTTTTATTATTCATGAGTTCTAATAGTGGGCAAAAGTTGTTTTTTATAATGGTATTTAAGGTGCCAAAGTTTGAACGTGATCAACAAATTTTTTGAGGTGCCGCAAGCCTTTCAAAAAGTAATATTTTAGTAAATATTAATATTTGAAGGGCTTGCGGCACCTCAAAAAATTTGTTGATCACGTTCAAACTTTGGCACCTTAAATACCATTATAAAAAACAACTTTTGCCCACTATTAGAACTCATGAATAATAAAAAAATATTTTGCCCCTATTTTTCGTTCCACCCTAGTGCATATATCGAGGGTCAAAAAAATGGAAACTTCAAACCCTAATATCTCCCAAAGTAGTCAATCTTTCTCCTCCAAATTTGGACGCAGTATCGCACACACTGCGCACTAGCCATCCCCAGAGTTTAAACCAAATCGGTGACCCCAACCCTGCGCAACCCTCTGTCGAATCATCCGCCATAAAAACTGCAAACATAATGGAGCGACGACGAACAAAAGAAAACTTAAAGTGAAGATGTTAATCCGATAATACTGACGTAGATTAGGCCTGCCATTGCAGTCGACATCTATTGGGTATCCACAAGGGTAATTGAATCTGGCCTCTGGATTAAAGAGAAGCCCTTCAGGGCAGAGCTTCTCCTCAGCGATGCCATCGATGCACTCTATGTAAGCGTCGCACTGCGAGGGGACTGGAAACCGACCATTCTTCTCCGGACAGGACCCCGAGGGCTGCTGCCTGTTAGATCCGCCGTGATCCAGAAGATTGTTCTGCCCTGAGCCTGGGTGACGTTGATACTGGCTCAATGCTGAAACCACCAGAGAAACACTTTCGTTGAAGCGTCGATTTGTCATTGATCGTCGAGGGAGATAACGCTTGGGTAGCTGGAGTTTCTTGGTAAAATGGCAAGACCGTTACGAAACGATCTTGGAGTTCTGAGGAATATGTGGAGATGAAGCTATAAAGTGAATCTTAATTTTAAATACGAGAGTGGCGGATATGCGACACGAACACCTGTCTCGATATTTCATGACGACGTTTCGACATTCGCTTACGAAATTCGATAATTTATTTCAGCCTCTGGAGGCCAGGCGATTTGGATCCTGGGAAGCAGTGAACTGAATTTTTTCAGGGGATTTTTTGGTCGGTTTTTTTGAAGTGGCTTTTGGGTTGTATTGTTCTCTTTGAGGGTGTTTGCTTTTTGGTGGAAATTCGGTTGGGAGATTTTTCCAGTTGCGCGAGCTCGTTGACAAGTTTGGAAATTCTGTTTTGGGTAGAGTTTCGATCGATCTTTTTGTGAAGGGAAGTGCCATTTGATTTCCCTACATTTTCTAATACTTCTATTTTCTCCTGGTTTCCTAATGCCCAATTTCCTAATCCTTCAATTTCTATAATAAGTACTCGCTCTTCTAATACCTAAATTCCTTATCACTTTTCCAATCCACAATTTCCAAGCCGCTAAATTTTCCAACTCAAACATTCCTAATCCCACAATTTCCAGCTCCCCCCCAATTTTCAATCCTAAATTTTCCAATATTCCTATTCCTCAATTTTCACTTCTCCCCATTTTTCTATCCCTTAAGTTTCCTATTCCCCAATTTTCCTTTCCCTCGATAGTCCATTTTCCCAATTTCTTTATCTGAAAATTTTCCCCATTTCTGAAAAACACTTCCAACTTTTTCCATTTCCCTATTTCCATCAGTCATCGCTTTAACAGTGGTCCAACTAATTAGGAACGCAGCCTCGACGAGCCCCGCAGGTGTACCTCGCAATTGGGAAACGCGGGCCCGTTGCATAATGCAACACCTTGAAGACGAAACCGGTCCCTGGGTCCTTCACGTGCACACGCTCACGCTGAAAACCTTGGAGAAAGTTCGGCGATGCTATTTGACCTCCGCGAACGCGTCGTCTTCTGCATTAGCATCCTCTGCCACGACCCCCTTGTCCCCCCCCCCCCCCTTTAGAAACCACGGGCCACGGTGGATTCTAGATTGAGGATCGGCAGAACAGGTTGCTCGTTCACTCGTTGTACCGGAAGTCACGGTTCCCCTCGGGCGCCCTAGCATTTATGTAATCCCTTACAAAATCACAGTGTTACGAGGAGATAACTGGAAGCGTGCTCGTCTTCTTGAACGGGGGAATATTTAGGGAATGGGGAATTGGAAAAGGAGGGATCAAGCATCGGAAGCTTGAGAATTTGAGGGGATTCGGTTTGAGGAATTGGGAACTCCCAAGTTGAGAATATAAGGCACCCAAATTTGAGGAATTAAGGCACCTCAATTTGAGAAATTGGAGGGGCTCTCCAATTTGTGAAATTAGAGATTCCCAATTTGAGAAATTAGAGATTCCCAATTTGAGAAATTAGGGATTTCCAATTTGAGAAATTAGGGATTCCCAATTTGAGAAATTAGGGATTTCCAATTTGAGAAATTGGGGATACTCAATTTGAGAAATTAGGGATTTCCAATTTGAGAAATTAGGGATTCCCAATTTGAGAAATTAGGGATTCTCAATTTGAGAAATTAGAGATTCCCAATTTGAGAAATTAGGGCCTTCCGATTTAAAAAATTAGGAATTCCCAACTTGGGGAGTTGGAGCCGTCCAATTTGGGAAATTAGGGATTTCCAACTTAAAAAATTAGGGATTCCCAATTTGAGAAAATAGGGATTTCCAATTTGAAAAATTAGGAATTCCCAATTTGAGGAGTTGAAGCCTCCCAATTTGAGAAATTAGGAATCCCCAATTTGAGGAATTGGGACATGCCAATTCGAAGAATAAAGAATTCCAAATTTTAACAAATTAGATCACTTAGGGATTCCTACTTTTGAAGAATTGTGTCCCTCCAATTTGAGGAATTAGGCATCTCCAATTTGAGGAATTGGGACTCCCGAGTTTGAAGAATTAGGGATTCCAAATTTTCACAAATTGGAGCACTCAAATTTGAAGAATTAGGAATTCCCAGTTTTAGGGATGTGGAACACTTCAATTTGAGTAATTAAGGACTTCCACTATAAGCCTCCACTTCCACCGAATAAAACATCAGAGCTTCCTTTCCCTACCTCCAAAACTATTCAACCATGATCACAGAGATAGAGATGCTGAAGATTTGCTCCCAGAAGAGAATCTTTTAAATCCCACAATAACAAAGATCGATCACAGCAGCGATTAAATCATTATTAATGCGAACAGTAATACGATGCCTCGATGAAGGATAAAAATTTTCCTTGATCATCAAAGGGAGATAGTTCTCAAAGAACGGATGCCGTGGAACACGTGACAAACTGATGCAATCAGATGCTGATAGCACTGAATATTTCAATGACGCAGCTTTAACGAGGTGTGCGACGAATTTTAACGAATCCCGACTATTTTCGTCGATTGGATAATTTTACAGACTGTGGAGAGGTGGCACGAAGCGATCTGCACGAACGTAAATACAAGTGAAATTCGTTTAGTTTCCCCTTCTTCTCGATCAAGACTGTTGAAGACAGATAATCGATGCTGGGCACTGTTCAGAGAATGAAGCTCTGTTTGTTTAAATGATAGCAGTGTGCTGGGTCCCTTAGGCGTATTCACGGACTGTGTAAACGATAGTAGCATCTGGAAACTCAGAGGGGTGAGAAAACGTCACTCATTTGCAGTGGAGACTATGTCACTCTCAGCTAATGCTCAAACAACCATCAATACTTCCAGGAGCACTACAACACAACTTCGTCTAAGAAATTTCACAGGAGAAGTAAGAATATCTCTGTATCACTCAGGGAACTCAGTAGCACCACTTCAGGAGCTCCAGAGGATGACCACAATTGCAGTTAATGAACCTTCTAACTAGAAATAGAGTAGCATCACTAAGGAGTGATATAGTATACTCATATAGCAATATAAGTGACTAGGAAAGTCTATTGGGGCCTTAAAAGAGGAGAAGCTAGGTCCTCTAGATGCAATCATCAAACCCTCAAAAGGTATCAGCACTAGGACTGTCTGGAGACTCCGAAAGGGAAAACTATTTCTATCCAAACTCGAGACAATTCCATATGGGGCCCTAGTGGGCCCAAAAACTGTTACCCATATCTATTCATACCCAAGTCGGTGTCCCCTCCATCGCTAGACAACCATCAGTTACCATTAAACTCCATGAAAAGTGCAGCTATCCTATATCTAGTGAAGGTATTAACACTTAGGGCCCCATAAGGCCCAGAAATTAGCAACAGTTTCCATCCAAATCCGACTCAAATCTCCCAAAATCATACAAACAAACATCAGTCCCCAAGAAACTCCACAAAACGAGCACCACTCCCACACCCACAGAATCCACTATCCTGTGGGCCCCCATAAGGCCCAGAAACTACCACCAATTCCCCTGCAAACCTAAATCACCCTCCTGCAATCACAAAGTCACCTTTCCGCAGCATCGTTCCCCAAGACTCCCCATAAAAATCACGGAAGGCCCAAAACCGGCCCCGTAAGGCCCAATTCCGTCCCAAAATCGATCACAATGTCCATTTCCGCAGGAACCGTCACAAACCCAGGTGGCCGCTTTCGCAAAAGTCATCCTATATATGTTTCACTTTCTCCTGGTACGATGACCGAGGAATTATTCAGGATTTACTCACAGGCTGCGATCGCCAGGAGGCCGCAGGCGACCCACAGATGAACGATCGTTGTCGATGCCATCTTCAGAGCTCCTTCTGTCACGCACCCGCAGCAAGCACTACGCCTCGTATCCTCTTCACCGCGAGCTTTTATCATCTCTGTCCTCCGCCACGCGGACGGCCCGTGCACGCTTCGCCCTCGCGTGATTCCCCCGTTATTTTTCCTCCCCTCGCCACCAACCAACCGCGCGGAGATTTTTGGGAGGAAGTTGCGCAATCCGTGGGAATTCCGCCATCCTCAGAGAGAGGCAGACTTTTTTGGGTCTCTCAATGAAGATTCAGGAAGTATAGGCTTTCGAAGTGACATCCTGAGAAAGTAGAGTGCTTATTGTGTTTTGTGGGCTGGGTCTCGTGTCGTTCCATCGAATTAATTTGTGCTTTTTTGTGTCAGCAAAGTTTCTTCCTGGTTCCTGGTAGTCTCCGGCAACGAGGTGGGTGGGTGAATGGAATGTGTTGTTTATATTGAGATTTTTATGCTCGAATTTCTTGGACGAGGTCCCTTTGTTGGTTTGAAGATGATTTAAATGTAGCGCGTTTGTCCATTTTTGTGGCTTTTGAGTGGAGGAAGGGGGTATGCCAGTTTCTTGGGAATTTCAATGTTTAAACGATGGGGGTATGAATTTATCATTTAATTATCTTTCAATTCTTCTATAATTCGGGTTAATCTGGGAGATGTTTCATTTATATTTTGGCTTTCTTCAATTCAAACACTGATATCGAGTCTTCCCTTCATAATTCATGACAGAAAAAGTATTAAAAAATAACCCACGACCCACTAATCTGATGTAGCAGGGTCTGTAAATATCCATGCTTGAACTCCTTTAAACCATCACCTCCTTGAACCAGAAAAATTATTTCGTAAGCACCCTTCCAACCAAGAAACTGGAGACTTCGATGCCTTCACAGGCAGTGTATCCAAACTCAAATTCACTTTTCACGATGAAACATTCAATTTCTCTCGACTTTCTACTCTTCCCTTTTCACCAAGCATCGTCTAGACTTCACATCCACCGAAGCCCACCACAAAATGGCAAAGAAACGACACCAAATCTCGATTTCACCCCCATTCATTTACCATTCTCATATTCCTCGTTCAATTTAAATATTTTAATACCCTTTCTCGATTTCTTCATACTACAATCTTCCTTCTATTCCACTTGCATCTTATTTCACCCGCAGACGATGTGCTTCTCTAAGATTGGCACCATTTAGGCACCCCTTTGGCTCATTTCCTTCCATCGAATTACAATTGACTCGTTTTCCCCAGCAGTTTATGTTGTATAAGGCGAGGAAGGTAAACAGTCCTTTCCTGAAGCTGCGGAGAAAAGGCTCGTGGAACGTCGAACAGAATGCAGAAAGAAACGAAGAAAATGTCAAGGCTTCGGCACCACGACGCCCGAGGCTGGACGTTTCGACGTCTCTTCTCTAATCGCGGAACTTTCGTTCGAACGTTGCGCAAACTAGTCTGTCATCGCAATTTCTTCCTCGACGTCCCCTTGTTCCACTTTTTTTTTTGTTTCCACCACGGAATGCCACGGTTCTCTGCGATTTTTGGAATGCAGCAACCGTGAGACTGAGAGGAAATAGGTGAACAGGGGGAAGAGGGTGAAAAATCAAATTTGAATAGACTGCACCAGACAATTCGATAAGCAGAGTACCTACCATCGATTTATTTGCAATGGAAATTGCGCTGGAAAACGAGCCTTTGTGACGAGCCACATTCAATCGTTCCGCGAAGTGATTGTTGTTAGCGACTATTCTATTTTTATGGGAGATTTCGAGGCCCCTCGTTATTGCATATAGAATTGCAAAGTGATTTGAGAAGTTTCATACACGCTGTACCTAACTGTTTTGATTCGACACAGGTTTCCTGCGTTCGAGGGGTTGTATTCGTGAGTATAAAATGTTGCTGAAAATAGGAAGATAAAAAAAGAAGATATTTTTATTTCAAATATACGAGAAGGTGTATTTAAAAAGAAGAATATGAAGAATTTCAAGCTAGCTGAAGAAAACATACTTTTGATATTTTTTCATTTATTAATAATTGTTATTATTTCTGTACAATAGTTTGTTGAATGTTTAACATAGGATATAGAATTTTTTTAACACATAATTTTTTAATTTTTTAAACATAAACAAATGTGTTACTTATTTATTTGAACAATTTTTTGTTAAAACAAATACACTTTCACTCATAAACAAACGATTTTCAATCGCTAAAACCATTGTTAAAAAATTAAACAGTTACTTACTTTAAAATATTCTGCATAAATTACATGAAACATTATTAAGACCTACTACTAAATAAAATATTGATCTGTGTGCTGTACAGTCTAAAAAGAAATCCTCTAAATAACTGAAACAATTATTTAGAAGAGTTATTAATCACTTGGGTATGCAGGGCTCAGTATTCGCGGCGAAAATCTCAGATTTGTAATAGGATCAGTGGAAGCAGAGAAGATAGAGCTTCACTTAGTGCCACTAGCTGTGGGTCTGCACGTCTGCTACATTTGGAGCTGAGGTAGCAGGATCACAGGAAGAGGTGGAAATAGTAGACAGAGGAAGGTACTGAAGAAGAGAGACGGTCAATCGATCTACTAACTTTGGTTATGCACGCCTGGTGTTAGACAGAGAGAAGACTATACTGCGAGACAAGGAGAAGTATACAGGGTGATTCACCTAAGTGTGCCACCTATTTAAATTACTTGTAATCTCTTTGGTACTTGAAAAAATGGTTGAAACCAAAACAATAATTATTATTTTGTTAGTAACCTAGACAAATTGAAATTCATACTCTCTGATTTTTCATTAATTAAAAAATTACTTGGCAATGATTTATGCACTTTTGTTGTTGTATTCGCAAATCTGGGCTATTAACTACACTCTTCAATAGTTATTGTAAACATTTTGTGTGTTGGTAATTGAGTATTATTTCTACTCTAAGCGACGTGGGTATCAGCTTGTCCGCATTGTTTAATAATTTACCAATTTTCATAAACAATCCGTAAATCCCCAAAGTTAAATTTACAACTACAGACACGTGATTACATTCTCCAATAACGATTATAAACAAGTTGTTCATAGACAGTTAGTTATTAATTCATTTTTCAGTGTCGATACTATAACGTCACTGCTCACCATTCCTCATTAGTTTATTAATCAACCAACAACAATTCAGTCACTTCTATTATTACAATCATCTCTTTCATCCATATGCAAGACACCACCAATTAACAATCCCCTAATTATCAAAATCCTGCACCAAATTTTCCCACAAATCCTCTTTTATAAAAAATGTAGTGAATTAACCAATCCTCCACCCTAACATACACACTTCTAAAATTCCACATGAAACCC
Organism: Andrena flavipes; assembly: GCA_963971345.1. Classification (NCBI taxonomy): domain Eukaryota; kingdom Metazoa; phylum Arthropoda; class Insecta; order Hymenoptera; family Andrenidae; genus Andrena; species Andrena flavipes. The sequence goes on along the minus strand of OZ020482.1, from coordinate 17,087,835 downwards.
CAAACCTCCCCCAACATCCAGAAACATTCCACACTTGCACAATTAATTATAAACATTCCAACATTTCCATTCTTCATTAACAAACTCCCACTAATTCTCATATATCCAGGAATGTCTATTAAATTCCACACTTTTACCAGTTTTTACCAACAATTCTCAGTAACATTTCACATATGGACGCTTAGTTATTAACAATCCTTTAAAATACCCGTTTCCGCGTCTGGTTTGCCCACGGATTTCTACTGGAAATTCAGCCGAAGTAGCAGGGGCGCAGGATAGTGGAGGAGGTATCCGACAGAGAGGGTAAACCGCGCGATGAGGATAGAAGCAAGCGTTCACCTCTTCGCATTATGCACGCCTGCTACTTCTATGCGCCTGATGGTAGGATGGTAGAAAAGAGCGGAGTTATGGAACAACAAGAAGGGTAGACTGTAGGAAAAGGACAGACATATCGTCAGCTCACTTTGGGCAGAAACGGGGCTGGAATTGGCGTTCTTATAACAGGAACGCAGGAAGAGGTGGAGGTGTTTATTGGACAAAGAGGTAGCGATTTCTAGAATGAAATGGAAGATGTCCTATAGAATAAGGAGTGCTATCTGGTGTCTTCAAAGCAGGGTGTATTACCCATACAGGGTGTCTCAGTATTGATGATACAATCGAAGAGAGATTTATTCTACAACTCCCTGCAAAAATGAGTCGAAAACATATAATAAATTTCATTTGAATTTCATTTCAACTTCATTTGAGGTTTTACAAAGTTGAATTAAACTTTCTTCCTGCAAAAGTGCAGTGAAGTTTACTCTTGTCACAGGTAAATAATCAGCGAACGAGACCTAGGAATAATGTATTTGTTAAGTGGACATTTTTGGACGATTTAGGTGATTACTTAATGATTGTTTATTGTTGAAGATATTATTCTTTTGATATTTTCTGTTAGCGTGTGACTATGCTGTTGTTAATAGAGGCGTTTAATGGCATCGATTGCATTGAGATTTCAATTTGTTATTCAGTGGATGGTGAAGGATTTTAAATTGGAATGGAGGGGTTGAATATTGTGGGGACTTGGATCTCCGTTGTTTAAGTTGAAGAGTATTTTGGGGGTTTGAATCAGGTACTCGTGGCTCGGTTTCCGAATAATCACTTTTATTTTTGATCCTTATCAATATTAAACAACGTAGTTACGTAAGGGTATATATATTACATGGAAAATTCTGCCCTCCTGGCGCGCATATACATATCTTCCCAACACGCGATTTCCCCGAGAGAAGGAAAAAGAAAATTCTACACCGCTCACTCTCTCTCTCTTTCTCTCTCTCTCTCTCTCTCTCTCTCTTTCGTATCCCTCTCATTCTCACCCAATTCTCTCTCTTTCGTTCCCTTTCTCCCGCGTTCCTGTACCGAGTTACAACACCCTCCACTTCCTTTTGGAAGCTTTATAATCTTTATATCAACCTCAAACTGCAGAGTGGATATACATCGTGATCCCTTCAAGGTTAAAAGCCATTCGAACCAGTCTTCAATGTTCTGATAAGAAGACCAGACTCTTTAACTCTTCAAGCTTTAGTTTAAATGCTGAAGAAACGAAGTAATTCATTCAATTTCAACATTCTTCGTGAATTCTAGTTTTTTGGTTTCCTTGATAGACACGCAGAAGTAGGAATTCCTGCTGGACCAAGGGACCAACCACTTCAGGGTCTGCAAGATGCTGAAGAGACCCAGGAAGTAAATCGAACTCAACTCTCTTTGCTAAATTTCTCATCTGATATCGAAGAGGACGGTAATCCCCATGTGAGACGTGGGAACAACCTCTTCAGGGTCTAGAAGATGCTGAAGAGACCCACGAAGCGTTTCAAATTCCACGCTCTTCCCAAAATTTCTGTATTTAATCAGGGGATCAACTTCTTCAGGGTCTGCAAGATGCTGAAGAGACCCACGAATTAAATCTAACTCGATTTTCTTTGCTAAATTTCTTATCTGGTATCGAAGAGGACGGTGATCCCCAAATGTAAACAACCTCTTCAGGGTCTAGAAGATGCTGAAGAGACCCACGAAGCGTTTCGAATTCTACTCTTCTCAAAATTTCTGTATTTAATCAGGAGACCAACTTCTTTAGGGTCGAAAAGATGCTGAAGAGATTGACGAAGAAGAAGGGATCTCGATGGAATCCTCGCCGCTTCGAGAAAGATACTTAAAATAGTCGAGGAACGAAGGGGAACGTTCCCTCGACCGAAGGTAGCGAGAAAAAGAAGCAAACGTTTCTCGCCCACGGACCGGCTACCTTTTCCTTCATGTTCTCTTGCTCGCCACTCTCATTGGAAGATAATTCTCGCTGTAAATTGCACCCGGGAACACGACCACGATTGTTCACACCGACTGAGCGCTCTGGAGTAAGTTACCGTGACTTCGTAGTACGTTTTCTCGAACATGACACAGGATGAACCCCCGAAAATGGGACGCAAATATTTTTTATCAATCTTCAACTAATACTTGTGATCTTCTAATTTGCAATCAGTGGAATAACTAAAGTAATCTCGTTTCTGGTTACTTCGCAAGTTATCTATTGATTTTTTACACTTTCCCCTAGTTCGTGGAGAAATTTTCGTGGTTCATCCAGCAGCCACGCATTGCAATAGGCCATTTCCTCCTATCTAAGAATTTGAAAGACTAACTAAAGAAAGCAAAGAGCAAAGTGTCGTGTCGAGTTTCCGCTGTTCCCACATTGTCGATATCCCCCTTCGAAAGAGTCTCTCGAGCCTTCCTTCGCCAAAAGAAAAAAGTGTCTGATGATCCTAAAAGAAAGATTTAAAAAACTCTCAACCCTTTGCTTAACACACACCACGTGCGGAAACGCCACGTTCCTATCCCTTATGCATGCTCGCTTAACGCCTATGTGCGGTTTCCGCACAGACCACGCACAAGGGGTTGAAGTATCGTGAACTAGTTCCAGAAATCATCAGATGCACAGGGAATCGACAAAGTCCCTGTCTCTAAGTATCTAAATGTCAAATTTATTGGAAAGTTTCGTGGTCAATTGGCTTCGTGGCTCAGGAAAGTCTGGAGAGGGGAACTCTTTCGGTTTTCCATGGAGCTCTACATCGATACTTCTTTAATTAAGGATCGAGGGGAAGAGACATTCCTCTAGGTCACTCCAGGTCAGGTCCAGGGACTTTTTCAGTGAATGAAACCTTCCGCTCGGTTTCTGGTGGACCACCCTATAGATCCTACCACTAGTGGATCATCGATCATCCTGGACCACGTGGCTCATGCTCCTGAACAAGTAGTGGTGACCAACTCCCACTTTACATTTCTCTCGATTCTTATTTTGAGGAATTGGTAGTGGTGGTCAAGAGAGGTTTTAAAATTGATATGTTTCTGTGTAGTGTATAATTTAATGCTAGAGCTATGTTTCCAATTCTCGGATATGGTTTCTTCTGGTTAATATTAATCCATGATATTTCCCCACTGCTCGCCTCTCAAACTTTCTATTGACCACCACTTTACATAAATTACAAATGGTTAGAAAATTAGATTGGAACGTTGGATTACAGTGGAACATCGATCATCCTGGACCACGTGGCTCATGCTCCTGAACAAGTAGTGGTGACCAACTCCCACTTCTTTACATTTCTCTCGATTCTTATTTTGAGAAATTGGTAGTGGTGGTCAAGAGAGGTTTTAAAATTGATATGTTTCTGTGTAGTGTATAATTTAATGCTAAAACTGTGTTTCCAATTCTCGGATATGGTTTCTTCTGGTAAATATTAATCCATGATATTTCCTTACTGCTCGTCTCTCAAACTTTCTTCTGACCACCACTTTACATAAATTACAAATGATTAGAAAATTAGATTGGAACGTTGGATTAATTACAGTGTATTTGATGGAGTGACTTCATAGTTGATGTCAGTGTTACTAGTTCTAGACTCTTTGACTTCTGTATCCTGTTAGGTCTGGATTAAATCCACCTCACATCGCTCCAAATAAAAATCGGCTTCTCGAAATTTCAGAATATTTCGGTACACATTTATTATCCCCTCTGATAACATTACAAGCACCAGGATACATTTCCAACACAATTCCCTTCTACCCCGGTTCAAGTTCACCCATACCAATTCAGAAGCCAATTTGAAAATCGAAGCTTTCATTCGTCGATAGCAACCACCCCTCGATAATAACTGGAGGGTGCAGGGGTGATGGAGGAGGGCGGGGAGGTTCTCTACCGAAAAACAAACTTATCAAAATCTACCTTATTTCACCCTAGAAACTCAAAAACACACATTTCCTTCTTTATCAATTTTTTAAGACCAAAAATTACCTTCTTTGTAATAAAATCCCTCCCTTGTCAACCACGGTGGTTAAAATAATCATAACATTTGAAAATATACAATTTTTGCACAGTGCCCTAGCTATGAATCTCGAAAATTATGCAATTAATTAGTAAATTATTAACACGTTCCCACGACATTTATTTGTTCTATAGAAAAAGGTGTTTTTTAATTCAGTAAGTATATGAAATTATAATAGAATCAAATAGGGGCTGAAATTATGAGGAATATTACACAATTAATGTTTCTGTAATTGAATATTGCAATTTAATTTTCTCATCACTGTCTATGGTTCTGTTAACAGTTTTCAGCGTAACATGGAACGTGTTAATAATGATTCTAATTAAGGAACGACTGCATGGACCACCCCTGTTCACCCCTGGCACCCCATTCTGTGGCAAGTTTGCAGGGGTTGTGGATGAGAAACAGAAGAAATCCTAAGACAGCTGGCTCGATCGCGGTGTGATCCATCGATCGTCGCGCATAGAAAGTGTCCCGTCTCCGTGTTATATATAATACATATATGTATATAATATATAATATATATATATTAGAAAATTTTAACAGACGCTTTAATACTTAAAGATAAATATTTAGATCGATTCTCGAGCATTCTCGCCGCCATTCACTCCCACTCTCTCTCTCCCTCTCTTTCGTGCGTTGCGTTGTTTTTATTATATTTTTTTTCTCTTCAAAAATTCTCACGGCTCGCCAAACGCTGCAAAAGGTGCAGACTGATATGTGAAAAGATCACCGATCCATATGTAGATCCGAGAATAGAAGAAACGGAGAGACGAAAAGTGTGCTGCCCCCGTATAAGCTGTCACGCCCCCATTTTTTTTTGTCTTTTTCCTTTTTACCTCTTTTTTCGTTTCGCTTTTGCTCTGGTAATCGTGTCTTCGGGGGGGGGGGGGGGGGGGGGGGAGGGCTCGAATCTTTCTGCCCACCATTCTGCTTTCGTTAGTTGGGGTTTTCAGGTTTCAATTTTCCTTTGACTATCCATGTTTTGAGTTACTTATTTTTGTTTTTCTGGATTCTCGTTTCCCATCTAACTTTCCCTTTCAAGGAATTGTAGTTCCCTCGGTGATGGCTCGTGACTCAGAGTTTCAAAAGTGGAGACCCTTTGGCCCTTGGAGATCCTTTCAAAACTATATTGAAAATTCTTGAAACAAAAGCTCACTGTTTCTCAAAATAGACCTTGGAGAGGTCCACGAGATTTTCTATGCTTCTACAGTTGCAAACAAGACAGGAGACCGTTCAAGGCTTCCCCCAGTGCCTTTCCCCGCCACGATCCTTGGCCACGCCCTAAAATCCCTTAGTCACGCCTCTCATTCCCTTTAGTTACGCCTATCAAGCCCCTTAGCTCCACCTCCTCAGCTACTTGACCACACCTCCCAAGTCCCTTAGCCACGCCCACCACCCCATTTTCCCCACTACATAGCCAATCTTAGATATTTCACACAATTCCAAGTCCCTCTATATCTTTAATGTAGGCCTGAAAGGTTGACTTTTTATCTTGTTCCAACTGTAGTGATCCATAGATCCCATGGGCCATTCCACGAACCAGGAATCATCAGAAAAATACAGTAATATTTGAAGGACAGTGCAAAGAGGGGACACTTTCAAGGCATCAAGGATCTCCACTTTATTCCACCCCCTGCATCCCCACCCGCCCATTGACTAAACCCTCCCGACTCAACCAGAGAGTGCAGAGACAGGTTCTTAGGATGGTATGTGCGAAACGACCAGTCGAAAAACGATACTCCCCCTCCCCCCCCCCTCCCCCCCCCCTCCCACTGTCCATTTTCAAGTTGTATTAGTCGAGGTAAGACGTGTATGCAAGTTTTACAGTAGTTAAGCTTAGATTTAGGATTACAATACGTTACGCTAAGCTTCCTTCTTACAGGGAAAGACTAGATTTAGGCAAGATCGTATAATTTCATTTTTTTCCGTTTTTCAAAGTTTTTCTTCTCGTTTCGGGTGGATTTCTCCTACAGACACGCTCTCTCTCTCTCTCTCTCTCTCTCTGAAGCACTCCTCGACTCAGGAACGAAGTTCTTCTCTTTTCTCATGCTCATTCACTCGCAGACTCTCTCTCTTTCTCTCTCTCTCTCTCTCTCTCTCTCTCTCTCTCTCTCTCTCTCTCTCTCTCTCTCTCTCTCTCTCTCTCTTCTCTCTTTCTCACACACATAGACACACTTTCATTCTCCCACTCTCTCCCCTCCTCCCTGTCTCTCTGTCGACTAGCAATACGTTTAAACTTATCTCTTAGCAGTTAAAATGCTCTCTTGGAAAACACAAGTTTCGCCTTACGTTAGGAATGATAATGGTCGCTTTCTTACCCCCACCGTTTCCACCTACCTCCACCACCGTTGCGCGCATCAGGTCCACGACAGCACTGCCTCGTCGATCGACGATTAAATCCCCTCTGTCAGCTCTCTTCCCTCCTTTATACAACTAGGATAATAAATATTGCCGCGAAAATTATTTGCTACGATCCATCCCAAACAGTAGTCAACAAGTCCCCAACCCCCCTCCCCCTCAGAGGCTCGCGGGTCCGCCATTTCGCTGGCCCAGGGGACATCAAGGGATCCGATAGTTCTGCTAGGTGATCGAGATGGTTCAGAGAGCGCCCGCGCCGACGATGGATCTGGATCTGTTGGAAATTGACGTTGAAACGGGTCAGGGAAGCTCAGAGTCACGAAGCTGCGCGTCCTGATCCATCGTCGACGTTCCTGTGCACCGTTTCCTGGGGAATTCGAACATGCTTTACGTCCTCACGAGGGAGAATCGAATGATTCTTAGGAGAAGTAGCTAAATCAGAGAATCCCTGATGGTGCTGGGCTGCTGAAGGCAAGTGGAGGTACATTATGAAGACAAAATCACTGAGGAATTCCTTTGGCACCTCTTACGAAAGAAGAGGAACCCCTTTCAAGCTACGTCTGAAGAAGAAAGTAACAGAAAACACCTTGTCAAAGTGTCAGGAAGCGAGAACTCCTACTGTACCTTGCGTTGGGGGCAGTTCTCTTTAAAGTGGGACTGCTCTAAGAGACTTCACCGTCGATATCCCCCCGAAAAGTGCACCAAATGATCACTCTCTATACCAGGAAGCTTTCCGTTGAGAAAAAGAATTTCTTTGGAGAAGATCCACTCGAAGAATCCTCATCAACAGCCATTGACCTCTACCAGAGACCCCGTGAAACAAGGGAAATCAACAGTGGTGAAGCAAATACCGCTCGTCGTCCAGGGGAAACTGAAATTCTATAAGGTACCAGGTCCAGGGGACTTAAGAGGGCCCAAAGTATCCCACCCCATCGCACTATCCCTCCCCACCCCGATTCAGAGCCCCATGACCCACCGCGAGCTCCGAAAGGTTCGCATTTTCACCGGTGAACGTTCGATGCCGGTCAGGCTTGCGCAGTAAATTTATCTTATGTCTTCAAATATATATATATATATTTGTGTGGGTGTCCTTGGGGTGAGCTCAGTCGTCCCAAGTGGGGAAGTTGTCCTGCTCAACAAACAGCGCCGGGCCACCGGACGTGGTTTGCCTCTGGCTCGGTGTGCCGCCGAAGTTCGTACTGCCGAACACCGGCTGGCCGAACGCGTCCAGCTGTTGGCCCTCGTAGATGTTGCGGTCAGTGGACGCATAGGGCGAGGAGTGGTGGTGGGTCGACTGCGTCCTCTGGGGGTCGGTTACAGTCAACTCAATGTTCCCCGCCGTTGTGGTCTCCTCGTGTGTCTCGGCCACGCTCGCCTCCTCGAGGCTGCTGTGCTTGATGCCGTAGTAGAAGTACATGATGAAGCCTAGAATATGGGTGGGCTGCGGTGAGCTTGTGCGCTGGTTGAGGTTGAGGTTGATGGAAAGGTGGGAGGATTGGGGAATTAAAATTTGGGAGCTGGAAAATTGAGGGCCTTAAAATTTGGGAGCTGGAAAATTGAGAACCCCAAACATGGGGACCTTATAATTTGGAGGCTAGAGAACTGAGGCCTTAAAATTTGGGAGCTGGAAAATTGAGGGCCTTAAAATTTGGGAGCTAGAAAATTGAGGAGCTTAAAATTTGGAAGCTAGAAAATTGAGGACTTCAAATTTGGGGGCCTTATAATTTGGGGGCTGAAGAATTGAAGGCCTCATTGAAGGGCATTAATATTTGGGACCTGGAGAACTGGGCGCGTTGAAAAATGAGGAGCTAAAAAACAATGGGTCTTAAAATTTAGGGACTAGTAAACTGGGGGCCTTGAAACTTGGGGGACTTAAAGACCTGAGGAATTGGAGACCTGAATACTATAGAACTTGTACTCTAAAGATCTGAGAAACTAAGTTGTTTGGGGCCTCAAAAAATGGGAACTGTACACTTGACAATTAAAGGTCCCAAGAATTGCGCAACTACAACATTTTAGGACTACGTCAGTGGAAAATCGAAGCAAAGTTCGCTTAATAAACTACAGGAAAAGTACAGCAAACAAAGCCACTAATTAACTAAATTCTCTTACCGAGTATCATCCAGACAGTGAATCTGACGAGGGTCAAGATGCTCAGCTTAAAGATGAGGTAGATGTTCACGGTAACAGCAATCGCAGGCACGAATGGCAGCCCCGGTGTCATGAACATCATGCTGCTCCTGTGACACCATAAAACAAAGAAATAAAACCATCTCAGTCACAGCTACATGTATAATCAGAGAACTGTGATAAATTAGTTAAAACAATGGTACCTGTTTTGAGGCTTCCTACTAATTGCAAGTAACACCCCAATTATGGCGAAGAGGAAGAGGAACATCAGATTCATGGTGAACGCTCCCATGTCCCCTACAACCAACGAGTTTTAATACTTCTGTAGAATTTTTAACACCCCCACAGAATTTCTGCAACTACTCACCCATGCCACAAACGATGATCAAATCGAAGATCAGAATTAAGAGGTAGAGCACTCCGACTAACTTCATGACATAGCGCCCTGACGCCTCCGTCGCTGGACCCCTGTCCACCCATGGGAAGATTGCTGGACAAAGATACTGCGCTGCCTGAAACACAAGTTGCCATAAAATTACGAATACACTTCTCCAAAAAGGCATTGGAAAAATATCTAGAAGAAAGACTAAATACATCAAACACTAGATCTCTAAAAACACTCACATCTACCCATGTTGCATCCAAACACATGAAAAAAATACAAAAATGAAAGAAAAATCAGAGAATTCCCCAAAAGAAAATGTTTCCAAACTTCACTGACCAAAAGTAGATATTCTAAAAATATTTGAAAACAGCACGATTTTTCTCCAAACCATTCTAGAATGCACTATCAACTCTAGAAGCTGAAATATCGTCATGAATACAGAAGCCAACCCTTTAAATTCAGGAATGAACATCTCACCTGCAGTCTACGTTGAAGATAATTTAACGGCGGCCCTATTATAGGCGTGTTGCCAGGGTATTGGTGTGTACTACCGCAAGTGGATGCAGCTGCAGCTGCATGCACGCTACCATAAAACTTATTCTCGGTTCTATCACTGACTAGGTACTGGTCGTCCTTGCCCAGGCCCACTTCGTCTTCCTCTGCCCCATAAGTATCGTCTGAGTCTGGCGAAGAGCTATTGCACCTCCTGACTCGTCTCACCTATGGCAAACAACATCGATTAGCACAGATGTCAATAGAGTTAGATAATGGATACCCGTCCTAAAAGGTGGCTAAAGGAAGTTGAGGGGTCATCTCACCATGATTCGTTGGCCATTGTTGGCAGCAGTAACTTCAGACTGCGTTGCTTGGACAGTGTTGAGGGCAGTGGTGAGCTGATCAGGTCTGAGCTCCTTCCCATAAGTCACTTGGCCGTTGCCCTGGTTTTCCTTTGTGGGTGATCGACAGGGTGTCCTCAGACTCTGAGGTAACAGCTCCACTAGGTTGGTAGAGTGAGGCTGATAGCGGAGGATCAGCACGCAGGTGGACACTAGGGTGTAGGCCAGCAGAGTACCTGGGATTTCACAGAGAAAGTGTGGGTAAGCTAGCTTTTGGAGCTGAAATAAGTGCTTTTTGGAGTGGTTGGATAGCTGAGGTGGTGTCCTGGGGCTTTAATGACAGTTAGAGCTGGGTTATTTTTCATACCTCAGGTCCACGAAGTCTACATTAGTATACCCCACCTTAAGGAGGTACTTTACTGTACCAATAATTCTGATTAGCGCACTCACCGATGGACATCATCTCCACTAGGACCTCCAGCTGGATCAGCAGGGCAGCCATGGCAGCACACACTCCGGAAGTCAGTGTTGCTAGGGCTGGGGTGCCCGTTGCTGGCCACACTTGACTCAGACTCCTAATCGATCACACTTAAATGATTTCTGAAGGCAACACAAAGTTACAAAGGCTTCTAACTGTGCTTAGTCAGCTCTGAAGAGACTCCAGACTAGGTAACTTCGTCTCTGAAGAAACTACTCAAGTTAGGAACTTCCAGCCCATCATAATGATCTCTGAAGGGAGTACGAACTAGTTAGCTTCATCTCTGAAGAGATCCCTGAACTTGGAAGCTTCTAACTCTTCGCACTCCTCGTTACTCAGCTTCATTTCTAGAGAGACTACTAGCTAATCAACTTCCCCGTAGAGTTCCTCCAACCCGCTTCTACCCAGAGACACTTTCCCTCCCCTTGAAACAACCAAGAACATCAATCACCATCATCGTACCGAAATATGAGCCCATCCTGAGCCATGGCGTAGACTATCCTGGGCATGGGGAACATGCTGCCGAACATGGACACCGTCAATCCAGCCAGCGCACCGACAGCAACGATGTACTTGCACTTGTAGGCCCCAACTTGGCCGAACATCTCCACCAACGCTGAATCTTGATCCACCTCGTCGTATGGAACTAGAAAAAACAGAGCAATCCACTGTTCAGCGTCGGAATCTTGAATGAAAAGTCAACGGTGCGAGCGAGAAGCGTATCAAACAACCAAGTCCTGACTTCGAGGAACCTAAATCCACGGACGGAGGTGAAATCCTCGAAGCCCTTGAATAAATATACACAGATACCCCAAAAGTGGAGTGGAAGGCACGTTTCAGGCTTCACTGGTCGCTGGAAATTGAAGAAAGGTTTGTGTCTCCCCTCCAATTGGTGGCGGAGCACCTTGGCGGTATTTAAAAGCACAGCCAGCCGTGCAGAGCGTCCGTGACGAGGGTAGAGGATCACGATGGTGGCGAAAGGGTGGCTAGGGATGCGTGAACAGAGGTCAAGGATGGCCAAGGGCTCTTCAGACGTCGCACGCCACTGCTCGAGCGAGTAATCATTCGAAATGTCACCAGCTATCCGTTAATAATTGCTTGGCTGACGTTGTCTCCCATCCACTGGGGGCCGTTACTAGAATAACGATCGGTAACGCTTGCTTCTTGGGCTCGTCTTTGACGCGGACGTCGGAGAACACTTTGGGGGATTGTTTCTTGGGCGTCCTCGGGAAAAAAGTGGGATTTTTTTTGTCTCGAGGATGAAGAAGCACTGCGGATTCGATCTGGAAGTTGCACTACTATCAGAGCCCATTTGTTAGACAGTTTTCACTCTTCCAGGACTGGGGAGATGAATTTAAATCAATGTTTTGCTGGCGTAGCGGCTGCTGAGAAGTTTGGTACTTTGGAGGCTGGAATATTTCCTTGGGGAGGTAATCGATTGAAGGGAGGGATGGGTGGGAAATATTTCAGGACTGAGGTGATGGATATTGAGAGAAAAATTGGGTACTTCGGCTACCAATCACTTCTCACGTCTACTTCGAATCGACACAAATTTTCCGGCATTGGAAATTAAATAACTTTTCAATTCTGAATTGAAACACATTAATTCTGCTATAAGTACTCCCTATAAACCCTCCCAAGGGGGATCACAAATTCTTAGAAAAAATATTCTTAATCTCCCTCCATCTTGCTAACGACCAAAGTCCCCCAGAAGGGATTACAAGTTTCCATTCAACGACTCACAAACGGAAAATTGAAATATTCACAAAGTTCGCTGTAAGGGAATCCTCGTTAAGATAATCTCTCACTGCAGCTACAAATGTTGATACTTTTTGTCACGAAACACTCACCGATCAGCGTGAGGACCATGCTACTGGTCACATAGGCGATGAGGATGATGATCAACGACGAGACTATCGCCAGGGGTATGCTCCTTTTGGGGTTGGTCGCCTCTTCACCAGTGGTTGCTATGATGTCGAACCCGATGAACGCGTAGAAACACGTCGCTGCACCAGTGAACACCTGGAACAATGGATATCCATCGATTAGGGGACGCATGATTCAAGCTTTTAACCTCGAAGATTCAAATTTTCCAATCACCATGCGCTCAAGAATTTCGTGGATGATGGGAAATTGGCGTTGGCTGGGGAGGGAAACTTAATCTGTGGACTGGAAAATTGTTTGGATAATAGAAAAATATTTTCCAACCAGCTGTACTCGAACACTGGACAATTTGGTGGCAAGCAGACGTTTTAAGTGCCTCGCCATGGTTCACTTCATTGCAAAAAAAAATATTTCTATGTATAGCTAGAAGTATGAAATTCTTTCGGAGAACATTTTCTGATGAAAATGGAATTCGAATTTAAGATAAATGGATATCTGTGGGAAGTATAATTAGAATGAACAGCAGTGGAAGTAATTGACAGCGGTGAAAGAGTTTTTTAAAGAAGAATTCTGAGTGGAGGAATCGCGAAATTAGATTTTCGTTGGGGAAAAAAGCTTCTGGAACACGCTGTGGTATAAATGGGCTCCGGCATTTAATTTTTCATGGCCCTTCGACGGTGTTATGAATCTCTGATGCCTCTTGCTTCCGCGCGACTCAAGAAGCTTGATGTACAGCTTGCTCGGACAGGACTGTGGTACGTTAGAATTTTCATTTCCGTGGAGACCAGGGGCAAAGAAGGATGAAACTGTCAGTGTAATTTGTTAAATACACTTGAAATCAACTTAACATCAATGGAGGAACATTTAAGTAGCACAGAAACTTATCAAAGGGGCTAAGAATAACTCATTTGATGTCAGATGGGCTGGAAAGTAGGGTACAAATAGTGCAACTGTATAATAAAGCAAACTTCACTGAACGTATCTTAAAATGGGGTTCAATTAATATTTGAATCTCTCAAGGAAGGTTAAAATAAATGTTACGCGAGTACAACACAGTGAGGCTAACTCCAGAACCAGTAAAATAGATCTGAATAAATGGGGGACAAGTGGTGCAGCTTTATAGTAACTGCAGCGCAAAGAGAGGGACACCGAAATAGCTTTCAAGTTGTTCTAAAATTACCAGGGAGTAATCGAAACGCTCCAGAGTCAATAGAAAGGAATTAAATTAACGTTGACGTCGATAGAACTGAATTAAACATGTAGTCGTTAGGAGAAGAGCTCCGCGATAAGTTAGGCATTAGTAGTATAGATCTAAAGTATCGCAAGCACAAAGAAACAGACAGAAGACATTGGAAGCTCATTGAGAAGCGAGGCAGATATCTAAAGTGACACCTCAGAAAATTCGAAAAAGTTAAAACAACGAGGATGCAAGTGGAACACCTTTGAAATAAGACCAACGCCAAGAGCGTGGTATTAAAGTGGCTTTGAAACGGCAGCAAAGAATGTCTGGTGGGAGTTAAAATAACATCTCCGCCAACAGGAAACAGGAAAATTAATCCTGATATCAATGGAAGTGAATTAAAAATGCTCCTCTAGTAAAATAGCTCTGTAATAATTCCGGCGGGCGGAAAAGGAGACCGAAATGGCCTCCAAACGGCTTGAAATAGAACGAGGAGTACTTAAAACATCCCTTCTCGCGTTTCAGACGACCTAAATTAATTACCCTGCAAGTAGAAATTGCTTAGATTTCAGACACTAGTGGAGCGGCCTTATAATAAGTCAGACTTCTATGGAAAACTGCTGTAACTAGTAGTAGAGGCGCACAATATCTCAGGCGAAGACATCTAATCCACCCTAATTGCCACCCACAACAAAAAAATACTTAAAATTCTTGTTTCAAAAACAGGATAGATAGGTAAACACTTGAAAAACACAGATTTAATTAAATAGACGAGTCAGGGGCGAGGAAAGCTGCAGATATTAAACTTTAACAGGCCCCAAGCAGGTAATTTCGGAAGGAAAAAGCTGACGAGCGTTGGAGGTTGCTGCGTGACCCTGTAGTATTTCGCCCCCGCGGTTCACGAACGCCCCTGCTCCGCCCACGCAACGCCAACACAATGGATTCGCTCGCCAGAGGGTGACTGAGGGAAGGGGGTTGCTGCAACGTCTGCACCCCCTGAATCGCTTCTTATTCAGCCGAGGAGGTGAGTGGAAGGAGGTGGGATCAACACGAGCGAACTACTTAGACGACAAAAGCCCCTTTGAAAAATTCGTTACGCAACTCCACCGGATTAAGCCACCCCCGACGCCCCGGAAATGGAACCGGGGGGTGGAACATGTGTCGAAAAAATTCTCCGCGCTGCAGGCCTCGTTAAATAAATATCTGGGCTGATTGAAAGAGTTGTAAGCTTCAAAAGTGACTTTGGTGGCAAACCAGACACTGTTTGGATACTGTGGAAAGGTGGTGGTGTAATTTTTGAGATGCTTCACTGAGGGAAAATTGAGGTGCATTTGTAAAAGGATGGAAACTACCCTTAGAGGAACCTAGAGTCGTTAAAATGCGGTGACATTTCTTTGTTTCCTCTTTGAATCGGTGCTGCCACTACTTTCAACCCCTTGTGGACCAGTTACTTGACCCCTGATACGAGCTTGATGCTTTATAATTTCACTGAAGGAGGTGGTTCGTTAAAAGATGGTTATTTGCTGGAATTATTATTCGGGGTTAATGGATAACCCTCGTGAATCGGGATCGTTATCTTGTAATGGATACCTGCAACCCCCTAGCCACTAGTGTCTTTCGAGCCAGCACTCGAGATGTTTCGGGGGTGGACTGTGTAATGAAGAACGATGAGGGTTCAAAGAGCCTCTTAAGAAGAGAATTTTCATACTTTCAGGGAATGTACTCAAAATTGAAAGCTTCGCTCAGTGACAATTGTTTTGCGCCCCTACAGGGGGTGAAATTACTTGCAATTAATGCATGACTCATGTATAAATCAGTTTAAAAGTCTCTTCAACAAAAATCCGATTGAATAAACTATAATTTAAATTTAAAAATTTTGGCCCCCCCTACAGAGTGAATTTTCAACACTTTCCATAAATTGATATTGAAAAGTGTACACAAAATTTGTAATTAGCGGATAGTGACCAATCAATTATTATTAGTTAGTTAACATTAAGGGAAATTTCATCCCCCAATTCGAGATTAACGCAGCACTCGTCCATTGGTGAACTTTGCCCTCTTTTGTTCGAGGATTTCGAGGATGCGGGGGTGGTCAGACTGGGACCGGAGGCACACGAAAGGGGAAGGTCACCGAATATTTAAAAGCCACCTCCGGAAGCCCACGCATCCTCGTAAGGTCGACTAAGGTTGACACATGCAACACTTTCGTCTCGAGGGATGCAGAAGTTTACTGGGGGTTAATTACCTTTACGGGGAGCTATATAACAGAGGATGATAAAAATTCAACTTATTTGTTACCCCTCTGAAGCTTTCTGTTGGAAATAATTGATGGAACTTCCTGTCTGCAATTTAATTTCGTCGTCTTGAATTTTGTACTACTAAATTTTGGATTATTCAGTCTTTGATTTTGTTCTCAGTCCTCTGTGATACAATTTGAACAATTTACATACTCAATTTGTAATTTTCACGGTGGAATCTGGAGTGCTCGAGTCAGTGTTCTAAATTAATATAAATTCAAAGGGCGACACAGAAATGTCTGCATATATTTTCTCCACTGTTTTTTTCAACTCACATCCTGTGGGGGAAAAACAAACTTCTGCCGACAATTAAGAGGGAAAATGGTGAAAGGTACGCGAAAAGAATCCAAAGACATTCTGCAGCTCCACAAACGTCCGTTTCATGCGAATACAATGCTGCCTTCTTCAGTCCCTACGTTTCAACCCCCCGGGCCACACGCCCCGTGGCTTTTTGCTGGGGACTCGCGGAACAATGGCAAACTTGTTGCACCAGATGGGTTTCCGCAGCCGTGTGCATCAGGTGGACAAAGAGAGAGAAAGGGAATTCGAATTGACGTACCGCAGGAATCCAGAGCGTCACGGGAATCGAAGGGGGTGGAATTGGGGCGAGAAGTGGCCGAGGGGGTTGAGGTTCTGGGATCACAATGGTACTCCATCTACGGAAGTACAATTTTCTATGAACCTCCAAGGGACGTTCGAAATTTTGATAAAATCATTTTCTCTCTTCCTTTCACCTTCAATAACCTTGGATGACCTTGTTTGACCCAGTGTGAAGAGATAAATTTTCTTTTTGGAGGGAGGGCCCGGAACGAATTTAGAAAAATTGAGAAACAGGAAAATACTACACATCGTATTTCGAAATTCCCTATTTAATGACTAAGTCTTAGTGACAATATTTTGAGGACAATTTGGGATACTTACCCCACTCCAGCCATAGGGGGTGAAGCCGTTGTGCTCTGACCAGTTGTCCCCGTCGACGTAGAACATCCCAGCCGCCATCACGAACACCCACACGGCGAGGTTGATGGCGTTCAGCACGTTATTGAACACTAGGGACTTCTTCACGCCCGCTGCCATCAGCAGCATCATCAGAAGCGTGATGACGAATGCCAGAAAATCGGGTGGTCGACCTGGAAGCCCAAAAATCCACCTCCATCAATTTTCAAAAACTCGACCCATCGCAAAAAAAAAGTGTATCAGAAACTATAACCCCAGTGCCTCCAATTTTTCGAATTTGAGCGAAGTGTACATCTGCTCCCCAACCCCCTTGACGCAGCAAATAGATGCAAATTCCATTCATGGGCAGAAGGTGGAACGAAATTTACATCATTTCCGCTTCCTGATCTCGCAGACGGAATTTTAACAGGGAAATCAGGAAGTCAAATATCCTAGTGACAGCACAGGGAGGAAATGTTGTATTTTGTTGAAAAATATGTTGTTGGTTCGGAGTGCGGTGCGGAGAAACAGCTCGATGATTTCAGGTGTGGATTTATAGTTACGAAAGGGCTCGTTAGCCTTTGGGAAGCAAAAATTGGGTTCCGTTAATTAATACCCAAGCTTTTCAGAGATTTTCGGTGGCATCGATTGGACTAGACGTCGACGGGGGTGGAAATAATTCCTGTCACGTTGTGGCACATCCGCCAGTCCCATTTAGACAGCCGTGGGGATTGAAAGAAGCTGTTTCAAATGATACAGCCCTACAAATAGTCAGACATACATAAGCAAGCGGCAGTAGTACGTGCCGACCATAAATCAGACTGAAATGATACCATAGAAATTCATTAATCTTTGACTCAGAGCTAATTAGCCTTATACACCTATCAAATTTCACATAAATTCTCGAGCGATTAACAATTCCGTGAACAGTGCACCACGTGCGGAGAACGCTTCTGGGCGTTCAAAACCCACGCATCTTAAACGCGGCTACACCGCTCACGCACGGTACATATGGTCAGCCGTGGGCGTGAAGAGAGGTGAATACGAAATGTATGACTGGCACTAGCAGACATGTTCAGAAACCCATGTCAGACACCGGAAGTTTAAAAATCGATTTTCTAAAACGGTGGAAGAGGAAACGAGGGAAGTCAACATCCCCTTCACCCTTCAATGAGGAAAGGAAGCCCCTATTTGCGCGGGATGCTCCCCGCAGGCGTAGCAGGGCCATCGAATTAAAAGAAAAGGTGAATCGATGCTGCCCTAGGCGGAGAGCCACGTTCACGTGGGTCTGGAGGCGTTCAAGCGGAGAAAATTAAACTGCCTGCAGCTGAGAAGCAGCCATCGCCGCGAATGTGGAGGGGGAGGAGTGAATGCATTCGACCTCAATTTCCTTCGTCGGCGCCGTTAACGACGAATTATTCCCTTTACGTGCCCCTTTTGCCCCGGAACTGGGATAGCATCGAGCGAAATCAATTTCTCTATCAAAGATCCAATTTTTCTCCCTCAACACCCTCCCCCCCCCCCCCCCCCTCCTCTCGCTTGACGGACAATCTGCGCCACGCCGCTTTATTTACGCCCTCCACACACCCTGGCGTCTGTCCCAGTCATTCGATGCTCAACTTTCCATCCATTTCACGGAATATGAGCTTTATTGCCTTCCATTTCGTCGGGGATCTTCAAGAAAGCTTTTTCAAGGAGTCGCGAATGCTGCTGAGAGAGCTAGGGGCCCTGATGGCGGTTCTTAGGGGGTGAGTTGTGATCAGATGAGTGGGAAGCTGTGGGGGATGCATTCCTCTTGGTAAATGTTTTGGGGGAAAAGGGGGGTTGGTTTGGTATACAAGAGGGAGGAATGCTGGATTTTTTAGTAAAATGTGAGGAAAAGAAGTCTGTGTGAGTATTATGAAAGGTGGATTGATGATCAGCTGAGTGGGAAGCCAGGGGGGGGGGGATTTTTCTTGGTAAATGTTTGGGGATGGATTTTTTGGAGAAAAGGGGGTTGGTTTGGAAAGGAAACTTTCTTACTAATTTTTCAAAGAGCACCGCTTTATTTAAGGGGTTGAATATTTCTAGTAGTTGCATTAAGGGTAGACTGGAGGATAAATTTCGTCTAACACCCCGGAATTAGATCCAGGTTAGGCCATCTTTCACCCCCGCTTGCAAACTTTAACTAACTAAGTCTTCCTCGGACACCCATTAAACCCTGGTTAGGTCTGCTTGCATTTCCATTAGATGAGAGTTAGGTCTGCATAGAACAAACAAAATAATCCCCCTCCCCGCGAACCCGATACCACCCACATCAAGCTTACATCCAAATATCGTGGTGCACCCTGTATCCCCCTAGAAGTGGGCGAGGAAGCAAGGAGAACTGTCGACGGGGGTGGACATCGTGGAGGAGGAGGGGGCGCATTCTGGGGATAACAAAAGGCTGAAGGGGGTTGCAAGAGGGGCGCTTGCGCGGATGTAGTCTAGCACCTGTGGACCTCATCGATCCGAAACGGTTTGCGAAGCCGCACACTTGGATGCTCTTTAACCTGCCCACCTGAGCCCCGTTCCCCGTCTTCCACCTTCGTCCCCCTTTCATCCCCCATAGTCAGTTTGTTCCCAGTTTTATCCGTCTTCCAGCTAGGGGCCATTGTTTCCCTCCCCTCTCTCCTTCAGAAGTCCCTCCACTGAGAAGCTTGGTTCTTAAACTCCAACGACTCCTCGCCACCCTTAGGGGCACTTCTGGAGCCCACAGTGCAACCCTCTACCTAGAACCCACCCTCTGAAGCTTCCTGACCTGACATCAGGTGGATTGGCTGGTTTGGAATGACAGTGGGCAGCTTGGAACCGACATTGCTGCCTGATACTGATCAGCAAGACTTGTGGAGTGATGGTCTTGTAATGCAGATCTAACTTGGGCCTGAGTGATGGGTGAAATTGGTTGAGTTATTTTGGAATTGGGTACGTTTTGGTTGAGTTACGTTAGATCTGGTGTTAAATTTGAATTGAGACAATAGAGTAGGTTACGTTTGCTGTAAAAGAATGTTCCTGATATTTCAGAAGATTAGTAGCAAATTCTGTTTTCTCTAAAGTTTCTCTTTCCTAATATTTTAATCCCCCCAAAATAAATTAAAATCCATATTCCCAAAATATTACTTATTACTCCACAGGCATCCGCTTTGGTAACCAAAAATTCCCCGCTTTTCCCCAAAAACTCTACCCCCAAGTAGCAATGAGCTGTCCAGCCGGTTAGGTCATTGCCTATTGGCTTTGCCACCAATAAGTCGATTGATTGAACCCTGATTGGTGGTTTCTGGGCTTTGTCGAGTGGCTGACTAACGAGGGGACTGATTTGTGGTGAGAGATTCGTAGGGGGATAGGAAGATGTCGATAGAAGTCGCACTCCAGTTCAACGTCGGTGGGTAGTTAGGCCCCTGGAAGCTTGATTAGGCCCTGATACTGTTAACTATGACACCAAACGCAGGAATAGAATTCGGTACGTGTGTAATTGGTAGCTGGAGGATTACTGTGGCGACGGTACAGGATGAGGAAGCTGCTTGTGTGTTGGCTGGCCTGTAATCCTGATGATCAGTCACACCCTAGTTCTTGGGGTGATGAGATGAGAGGAAAAACGGGATTGCAAACGCGATCTGTCTTCTGCCCTGTGTCAGCCAGGTCCAATGGAATGTCTGACGGGGTGTTGTTCGATCAAACAGCCTTCCAATTCCAGAGGATGAACCCCTCCCACGCTGAAACGATGGCGTTATCATCGTCCTGGGTGATGATACACATTTTCGACCGAGTTTCCACGTTTCCATCATTCTATCGCCTCCCTGGTGGATTCGTATTAGTTTTCCGTATTCTCCCCCCCCCCCCAACCCACACACACGAGTGTCCCTGCTACTGTCTCCTACTTCTCGTTTTACACAATGGCGGATTTAAATGGAAGATATCTGAGATATCTCCTGAGATTCAGGGATCTTGGAATCTGGGGGCGTTGTAGTCTGCTTTGTGGCTGTGGGAGGTGGTATTTTGGGGCATAAGGTGGTGAGGGGACTCATTTTGTTAGTTTTTTATTTGGGCCCCTACTGGGTTGCTGGAGAAATTGTCTTGGAAAGGAGAAATCTAACGTCCCACTGAATTTGCATTCAGATTTCTCTTTAAATTGGAGATTCTAAGTGACGGGATCCGACTGGCCCATATACTGCTGAAGTACGAAGTAAACAAATGTTGAATAGCCCTTTCCTAGTAGAACTTAAGGCCCAATTTGACTAAAGACACTTCTATTCAAGCTGAAAATTTCGACCGTAAGGTCCAATCAAATTACCAAATAGTAGAGGTCCGCTTCTTGTAAGTCTCAAAGTGATCACCAACACTATTTGCCTTGGACCCAACTTAATGATGCTCTAGATTCTAGAGTCTAGAAGAACCAAAGGACCCACTATACTACCGGAATTATGTTAAATTCAGCTAATCCAACTACTCCTCATTTCTCAAATAATATAAGGCCCGTTCTACAAGTCCCAAACTGTAAGTCGCATCAATAGTCACCATCATAACTTATCTGGGGTCCCATTCACCACCTCGTCACTCAAGCTTTCACTCACACTATAAATTCCACCTAGAGGGCACAACTGACCCATCAGGCCCCAAATTATAAGATACTCAAGTCTCTGAACATTTGTTCAAGCAAGTAAATAGTCCAATCTCATCAGCCATAGTGAACCATTTGCTGTTTATGGGAGACTTCCAGGAGGCAAAGGGACCCCTGAGCTATGGGGATAAAGGACACAGAAAATAAGTTGGCTTCCTTTTATCTCGGAGTTGCTCCCCCGAGGACGACCTCCCTCTGCATAGTGCATAGGAAGTAGGGACGCGTGGCGCATCCGAATAATAGGCGGAAGTCACTGAGAGAAGTGGAGGGTGATAAGGAAGCTGGCGTAGAGTCGTTATGATCCCGAACGCGCGTCGTGCGACAATAAAATGGCGTCTGCGAGGACGTCAAGGCGGCGCTTTGAAGGATCCTTGATAAGACCCATATGCACGAAGGGTGCGTTCCTCTGAAATATCATGTCTTCCTTCAGGTCCTTACGGTTTTCGAGTGCTGAGACTGGAAGGCTTACGTTCGATTTCATCGTCCGCCCCTCCCCCTCCTTCCCCCGTAAATAAATAAAATTCGATATAAAACGAACGAGCGATATTTACCAATCGGTCGAGCAAACAATTCGGTGTGTACGCAACCATACGACGGTTGAGAGCAACTATTTTCATTGCATTTTATGATACAATTTTCCGACTCACGAATCTCCACTCTGATTGATTGCTGAAAGAAGGGGAGGGAGCGTTTTTGACGGGGAGCGATGAAAAAACGATTGAGCAAATTTCGAGGGAAGAAGGCCAGCCGAGGGGATACGATATTCGCGAAATGTATCGAGAAACCCAGTGCTTCGAGATTGAATTATCCTTCGGGCAGAAAATATCGTTATCCTTTCGCAGTTTGCTTCGAAAAATTACGATTAACATTTTTTTTTTTTTGTTAAAAATTTTGCTTAGTTGGATGTAAAAGATGCGGTATGATAATATACGCCATAAAATATTAATAAAATGTTCTACAAAGGAATATCATACGACGCTTAGTTTTCGAGTTACAGCGATTTAAAAAATCTGCTAGATACGGACCTTTTTTTTTAAATCGCCACATCTTCAAAACTGAAGCTCGTACGTCAAACATTCATATAACATTTTCTTCGTGATTTTGCCTTCTGTTTCAGCCCATGTAGGCGAAACTTTTAAATAGTCAACAATTTTGTAGTATTCGCCAATTATGTGAGCGTTTTTTTGTCCAGTTTGCTCGTAACTAGGTCAGAGCCATGCAATCGAAAGAACCGCGGCGAATTACCATTGTCGGGGCTCGTTTCTCGCCCACCAAGGAGATCGGCCCTTGAATATCAAAATCCTGGCTGGCTGCACGCCCCTGGGCTGTGCTTTATCGCCAAATCGCTAGTTGCCGTGGCTCGTTAAGCTTTCTTGCAGCGAGATGCAGAGCACAGAACGCAATGAGAAGTTTCTTGTTGTCATGGCGAAATTTCCGCGACCAAGCTGCGCTTGAGAGGGCGAACTTGATAATTGCGGGGGTGGCGACGCGCCCCTAGTTTGTGAAATGTTTTTGCTCAGCCAATCACCGTGACGGGAAACCTTCGCCACGACATTTTTATTTTATTTTAGAACCATTTACTTCAGTATCGATGGAAAAGGAATTTGTTCAAAAAGGGGAGTGGGGGAGTACGAAATTGTGAATTTGCAAGGATCTATAAAAGCGAAGAAACAATAAAAATATGGAGTAACTTTGGATAGATTGAAAGGGGAAAACTGTATTATATCGAAAACATAGTGAACAGTCGAAAGTGACATCCCCCCTGGGGATTTCGAAAATGGGAGATCGAATAGTATCGCGGCGCCCTCGTAAAAACAAAGGGGACCCCGAGTTTTTTTCACAAAGAGGGAAGAAATGGATGGACTAGGATATTGGACGCGAAACTTCTACCCATTTTCCGGACATTTTCATCCCCCTGCTCTGTGAACAGTGTCTTCGTATGGTACGACGTGCTCCTGGAAAGCTCGAGATTCTTTGTCCAACAACACAAATTATAAACCTACACTAAAACAAACTTTTTTTAAAAACAATTTTTGCTTGGCTATTTCCGCCCCTTTTATTAAGCACACAGCTGTACATTTCTGTGAATCTTTCACCTCCTTAAAAAATATATTGTAACGATCATAAAATTCATAGTAGCTGGTACGTGGTTTGCACAGTGGTAAAAGTCAACGATAAATCATTCCTCTCATGAAATTCTACGATACAAAAATACCACCCCTTGAAATGTGTATTCAAACTTTTCTTCCATGCAATTCATGAATCCTAGTTTCCCTTATTTCACTCCTGCTCCGGTCTATCTTGAAAAAGACAATTCTCAAGAGTCAACCCTCAGAGCTGGTACAACCCCTTAGCCAGGGCCATTGAAGCGAGGTGGCAAACGAAGTCAATGCAGGGACGGAACTCGACCGAAATTGAAGCATTTTCCGCATTCACGGATCGGCCGACGGGGTCAACGAAAATTGAAACGTGTCTTTCATCCCCCCACCCCTCGCTGTACGATCGATTCCGCCCCGTCGAAAGACGAGTTACGACGGGTCCAATGCAGGGAAAACCTGGCGAGCTTTTTCTTCGTTGCATGCACTTTTCCGACAAAGAGACGAATTAATTTCGCGGGATTGGACGAAACCACCCCTTGTCGCGGTGGGTTTGCGCGTGGGCTCGGCATCCCCCGCGATGAGCGCGGAGCAAACGCGATTAGCGTCGTGGTTTCATCCTGTTCCGCGAGAAAACATCCTGGATGAGGAACAGGATTTAGTCAAGGAAGTTGCTGGTGCACTTTAGCCGCTGCTTTCGCAAAGTTTCACAAATCTGTGGTAAGAATTTGGCTGTGGAAACGCACCCCACGCAGTCGCAAGTTTTGTGCGGCTAACCCTTTGCCCTATGAATTTTCCAAGGGGTTGTAAATATTAGAGTTTACTTAAATGAGAGGGAAAAATATATACAGTAGTCATTAATCTATGGATCTATGAATAATTATTGATTAACAATTCTCCAACTGTGCCTGTTTTATTTTGCACGCAACTTCTAATGGTAGAAAGGCTCAGTGGGGTCATTTGTACTAAAGTTCTTCTCTGTGAAAAGGGAAGTGCGAAAAAGAAGCAAGTAGTGTGGGTCAATGCATGATCAGACCCTCAGAAAGTAGTGGAGTCTCGTATTTAACCAGACATCTACTGTGAACAGAATAAATCTGTCTGAAAACTAGTGTTCATTTAGGAGAACATTTTTATATATGGTCAGACAGGATAGAAGTAGTACGAGTCTCTAAATAATCAGGCAAGTGGAGTAGCTCGATAAAAAGGTGAATATCTCCGCAGAAAAGGAATCTTATTTACGGTCAGCCAGAATATAAGTAGTACGAGTCTCCACATAGTCAGCCAAGTGGAATGTATCAATATCAAGGAGACATTCATTCAGAAAAATAATTCTGTGCGCGGTCAGACGGATAGCAAGTGGAACGAGCTTTCATTTCGCCAGACATGCAACGTAGTAGACGATATTCGTGACGGATCGCGCACGTAGTGTAGTGACTCCCTTATTTTTGGTTAACACAATTCAGTGGAACAGCCGCGCGCACGATCAGCCGAGGAAGTAGAATGAACCGCCGCTAGTGATCGATATCTCGCGAGTAGAATAATCTACTGGCTGGTCAGACGCCGTCGTAGAATGAACCCTGTGATCGATACCACAGCAAATAGAACCACGTTCTACTTCTCCTATATACGGAACAGTGGAGCGAGTCCGTGCACAGTCAGACACCCGAGCAGAATGAATTTATCACGAAATTGATCCCAGGGAGATATGGAAACGTCTTTCTGGGAAGTAAAATGCAGCGACATTTGTCAGATAGTGGCGCAAGGCGAAGCCTTTCCAGGAATCCGCGACAGTGGAATAGCTTCGCGATTAGTCAGACACTGGGGAACAATGGATCTCATTTCTGAAGTGGGCTTGAAAAGTATATTGATCGGCTATCCTCAGGAGCAGCTGACGCAGTAGAACAACCCCCCGTGCGGCCAGACACAGGCGGGGAAGTAGCTCGCTATTTGTTCTGCGAAGCTGACAAGTGAAATAAGACCATACATCATCCGACCGTTAGAAGTACAAAAACTTTCTTCCAGTTGGCTGACACACGCGAAACACTCCTTACTGCTCTCCCCCTCCCCCACACCCTAACTGTCATGGCGGACAATAAGACAAGCAGTAGACTTTCCAATCACCCTCTTTTCCGTTTCAATATGCAGTTACTAGGGGATGGAAATTTGTTCCTTATTATTTGTGGCAATACATCTGCACCGTGTAACTTGACAAAATTGTTCCCTTGCTGAGTATTGATCTGTACTACTCAGAAGCAGTGCCTGGATGTTACACGGTGGAGGATGGCGTTTTGAAAATTTTGTGGGGTAGTTTCGACCGTGGGGGGTGTAAAATCTTTTCCTGGTAGTTGTGAACTTATAATAGTTAGTCGAGTATCATTGACTCGTACTACTTAATGACTTCATTCTTTACTTTCATACAAGTGAAACGTTTTTTAAAAGCTCTCTAGAGTAGCAAAGGTAATTTTGAGGGATGGAGAAACGTATTCAGGAGTGAAATATTAATTTTGACTCACCAAAAATGGTCCCCACGCTGCTGGCTATCGCGCTGGAAATGGCGCCCTCCGCAAGGGCGTCGAGGCAGGCGCTAAGGGCGCAGGCACACGCGCTCGTACCTATAAGGTACTCCAGTACCATGTTCCATCCAATAATGAATGCTATTAATTCGCCTACCGTCACGTAACTGTACATGTACGCGCTGCCTGTCGTGTGAGGCACTCGTACTCCAAACTCGGCGTAACATGCTCCTGGAAAGTCGAAATCAGAAACCGAAAACGATTAATCAAACATTGACAAAATAATTAAGGCACCTTAACTTGCAAAGAACTTTATTACAACTTTTTAGGACATCCAAGAAGATCATCTAAAAATGTTTAATTTATCAAAAAACATTGAATTGTATTGTTCCATCGCAAATACACTGTTATATAATCAGTTAAATGAAATTTTGAAATTTTTCCGTTCACGTATCGTGAAATACCTTCCAATTCCTGAGTGGATCAGAAATGTTTTAAAAATAGATATTGGAGGGTTGAGACTGCCATCGAGAGCCAATAAAATCGATGAAATACCATTCACAAAATTCCGTACTGAAGGTGAACCAGCAGAGAGTGTCACAGAAATTGTGCAATAATTCTCCGCCACTTTTATTAGTGCCTCTCTTGTGTCATACAGGGTGGTCCAAAAGAAACGGAGCACCTAAATTCGATTGTAACGTGAAAGCCTAAAGCCCCTATCTTTCCCGTCAATTTTTCTTTGATTCTTTCTCACAAGTTATAACATTATGGCTACAAATATTTGTCATTAAAAAAACATCAATGACTTCAGTGATATTTCTAAAAAAAACGTTGAAAGTCAATAAACTTTCTATTCGGTTTCTGCTGGACCACCCATCCTTCTTCTACTTACACACAAGTTTCTATCCTCCTCATTAGAGTTCCTTTAGTAACCATCTAATATTCAAGCTTGAAAAGCGTAAAAAATTATAAAATGATTTTTCGGGAAGCAAATTCTAAGTAACCTGCAATGTTCATCGCCCCAGCAGTGCCCCGAGGCTTCATTATTCACCAGGAACAGGATGAATCGGTGGAATCACGGGCAACAAAGGCAGGACCGTCGTGGAAATTCGTTAGAGGGTGGGGGATCTGTTTGCAACGCTGCTAGGAAGCTTTTGTATCGAGACTCGAGGCCAGGACCTAGCAATATACCTGTCATGGGTGGCTACGTATCACCCTGGGCTCTGCGTGTCTCGCAACACGTCCCTGCAAGCGTACCATTCACCCCCCACCCACCCTCAGTAAATCTAATCCGACGGTTATTTTCCGCCCTGGCGTCGAGGTACACCACGAACGACGCATCCTTTCCTGCACGTGTCAGGAGAAAGAAAGACGTATGGGCAGACGTGGCTGCTGCAATCATGGTCCACGCGCGTGATCGCTGTTGCCACTGACACCCTCGAGATGGGTGGGAGATAATAAACTTCGAGGGAAACATTCGCCCGACAGTTGCTTGGTCAAGATATTTAGGATCGAGATACTTTTGGGGGTGTGACATTTTAGGGGATGAAAGTCGGGGGCGAGAGGTGGTTTTAGAAGTGTATCAGACACGTATAAGTAACAGAGTGTTGCCTGTGATTAGACACCATTACGTGGAATGAAGTGATAAGTGGTTATACGCAAATAAGTGGAACAAATGTTCGTATGGTCAGGCGTGAGTAAGTGGAGAATGCCTATCTGTCATCAGGAGTGATTAAGTACAAGAGTATAGCTCCTAATTAGACGCATTACTCAGTAATGAAACATCTCCTGTAATCAGGCGTGATGAAGTGTGATGAAGTTACAAATGGCCACGAACAGGGAAGTAGAACAGGGCTACTTATGGTCAGACGTGGTTGGAAAGGTAGCCCTAAGTAGAGTAGGATCTTTTATGCTCACACGAAAACTAGCGAAATAAAACCGTACGTGACCAAGCAGAATAAACCCTCTGTGATCGGGCAGGTACAAGTAGAACAGGTCCACGTATAATCCGACAGTGAAGAATACCATAAAACTGTCCCTTCTTAGCCGAACAGAAGAACATGAATCCCCAACAGCAACTAAACTTATTTTATTTTTAAGTAGTACAACCCAACATATATCAAGCATAGTTAATGATAAAAAAATTAGCTACTGCGTCACATATGATTAAAAATAAACGACTTTGTAGTTTTAATATACACGTGTAATACTTAAATACTTAAGTGTAATACTCAATTATTTTAGTATTAAAAAATTATCATTTTTCAAAGAGGATGAGTTTGTCTGTAATATAAAAGAAAACTTTCAATGCTCCCTTATTTAAAAAAAAAAAAAAAACAGCCTCCAACTACTTCATCGACTCCATTTTTCTAAGGCGCGCGTACATAGCGCGTCTGCTTCCAGCGCTCGCGCTTTAAATTCCCGTAAGCAGGAAAGAATTGGATTCCACGATGTTTCCCAACGTCTGAACCGTTCCTGACAGCCTGTCCGACGCTACCGCCATGCAACCCCTGTAAATCTAATCCGACAGCATTACGCGCACCCCAGAAGGGCGGAGGAGGTAAATTCTCTTCAGAATATTTGCTGGGGGTGGAAAAGAAGAAAATGTCTCTTCCCTTACATTTTATCCACCAGCAACCCTTAAAAACATGTTACTGTCGAGGAATTTTCTTTCAACCTTTAAAATTTTCTATTAAATTACATTTTTTTTAGGGGAAAGAGAAGTAAACGATTCTGGTGTTTCAACCCTTGAGAACACGTTACTGTCAAACAATTCCCTTTCACTTTACAAAATTTTCTATTAAATTGTAATTTTTGAGGGGCGAAGGAGGTGGGAAATTCTGGTGTTTCATCCCTTAGAAACACGTTACTGTTGAAGAATTCTCTTTCAAAGTTTTCTATTAAGTTGGAATTTTTTTAGATACCCTTTGGAGATGGAAACTTCGTGCGTTTCAACCCTTAAGAACACGTTACTTTCGAACAATTCTCTTTTACCTTACAAAATTTTCTGTTAAATTATTATTTTTTGAGAGGAAAAGGAGGTGGGAAATTGTGGTGTTTCAACCCTTAAAACACGAGACACTCGAGGAGTTCTCCTTCAACATTCGAAAGTTTCTGTTAATTTGGAAATTTTTGTGATATCTTTAGGAACTGGAATCTTTTGTCGTCTTGAGGGGAATGTTGAAGGTGGACTTACCAGAAAAAATGGAAGCAATAGCCGCAATAATGAACGAGAAGACGACCCCTGGACCAGCGACGCTGCGCGCCACCATCCCCGCGACCAGGTACATCCCTGTCCCTACGCAGGAGCCAACCCCCAAGGAGGTGAGGTCGAGAGTCGTCAGGCACTTCTGTGGAATAGAAAGAAAAAACAGGGTAGCGCGGTAATTAAGATTGCCGAGTGTAGATAATCTAATAAGTGTTGGAATATATTCTACTCTGAATTTTTCTCCTTTTTCCATAACTAAATATTATCCACCAAACCTGAAATTGTCGTGACTGGTCATTTGAAATAGAGACATATATACGGATTAATTTTATAGACTGCAGAAGTTTTAATTCATCAATTTTATATTTGTTAAATCTAATCTAATTTCCAATATCCTTAAATCTCTTTAAACAACAGTCTGAATATTAGTTCCACCTCTCAAAAGTAAAAATAGTATCCCACTCATGAACCATAATTTAAACGTAACAAAGCGATTCTAAAATTACCCCAAACCAACCCCAATTCCATCCCTCGGAAAAAAGCACGTTACCATTTCCAAACTATAACTTCAACACAAAGAACCACCCTTAAAATAACCCATCCCTACCTCCACCCCCTCAAAACACAACACCACAGTATCATCTCCAAACAAACTTAACTTAAGCACAAAAAACCTAACCCCTGATAACTAAAACCGTTCTCTAAGCATCATGCACAGCTCAATTGAATGCAACAAAAGGTTCCGACTTGTCTCGATGCAAGGAATCGCCAGCATCGATGCATAGTCGATATTTCCGCGAAATTACGAATGAACTTCCCCCGCTTGCCGAGGAAACAATAGTCACCGCTAACGGGAACACCGGCTACCCCCTATCCCCCTAAGCATCTCCAATAAGCCCCCTTCCCTATCTCAATTCACTGATATCACGGTTGAAACGCGCGACTGGATATTCCTGAAAGGTCTCATCGAGCATTAGGGGTGCATTCAGCGTGTGTTTATCGAAAAAGTGCCACGAACGAGGGGAGAATTTCTTTAAACGTGCATAAGTGTTAGACAATAGAACATAATCTGCTAATATTTGAATATAATTTTTTAAATTTCTGTGATGATAAAGGGGGATGAATTTGAGAATGATGGGGGAGGGATGAATTTAAATCAAACAAAGAGGACAATGTTAGAAAGAATGTAATTAAAGAACATAATCTTCCATTAGAATTATAAAGACTGATCCAAAAAGGGGGTAGCCTTTAAGAGCATGCCAAGACGATGCTGAGGGGTTGAAAAATTGTGTTAAAAATAACCCAGGATGCTCGTGTATTGCTAGCCATTTCCCCTAGTGGGATCCAAAATAGGAAAGGAAGACCTCGAGACGTAAGAAAGTTGGAATCGAACATCCTTGGCTCGGAGGGGCAATGGGGGAGGGGGTGGCGATTCAATCACTCTTTCTTTTGAAATAAAAATACCTGACAGCGGGGGAAGTGCTCTCTAATTTTGAATATAAGAGCATGGATGAATTTAACGTCGGAAGAGATCTCCTCATTGGGGATGATTGAATTGATTGTATGTAGTTTGATTTAATGAACCAATTAAAGGTGAGTGGAGGTAAGGGTGTCTTTATGGAAAGAATTTTTTAGGAACATGCTTGCCTGTAATTTCTGCTTGGAGTCGGTCGGGTGCAGAGGCTCGGGTCCAGCTTTCCTCTGGTCACCCTGAAGACTGTCCACATTCTTCGTTCGTATGAACTTGCTGAAGAGCTCCAGGCCCTTCTTTCGGTCTATCAGATCCAGCTTCATTGTTCCTGGAAACAAAAGGGGTCGAATGTTAATAGGGGACTATGGAATTCAGCAGTTTCTTGAAATAACATTTTTTAAAAATTAATATTCAACTTTATGTATTTGGAGTGAGATGAACTCCATGTGTTTTATTTTACTTTGCTCTTCAATTTTGAATTTCTCAAATGTTTGGGGTTATGTTCTTGAAGGAACATTTTTTAAAAATTATTTTTTGATTTTTCAAGTATTTAGGGTGAGGTTCTACTTCATGGTTTAAGTCTAATTTTAATGAAAACTCATTTTTAAGGATTGGAATTAAGGGCAAGGAACATAAATTATGCATCAAGGGAAAGGATCTTAGACTAAGACGGAAGTAAAGAAGAGGGAGGAAGAATATGAGTGGAGAAGATGACGCAGGAAGCGTGGCAGAAGTGGAGAACAAATGAATTCCAGCGAGGAAGGATTATGCAAGGGTGTAAATAGCGAGGATAATCGGTCGAGGAAAGCAGTGTCCTGAAAAGCACTCGCAGTATCTCTAAAATAAATAATTCAGTAGATAAAAGTGGCCGACGCTTGCTAAATGCTTCTGAAAATGCAGCTTAATGGATCCCTGAATATTGCCTGTTCAATTACGTACTCGTACTACTTGCCCACCACTGAAACACTCATAATAGAAAACGATCACAACATTAAACTTTCAAGAAAGAAAAGGAAAAGTCTCCTCTACAATTCCTACTGAAAATTTGAGTCTATTTCGTGAATTTCTTGTGATTTGTGAGTTGTAAATTTCTTGCGATTTGTGACTTATGAATTTCTTGTGTTTTGTGACTTGTTAATTTCTTGTGATTTGTGACTTGTTAATGTCTTGTGATTTGTGACTTGTGAATTTCTTATGCCGCATAGTTATTCTAAATCACATCACAAACTCCATCATTCCAATTCCATCAAAATCCAGCGCACAAGCAGAATTTCAAAACCCCTCTTCACAAAGTAGAAACCAACCCAAAGGATCACAAAGAATCATCTTCTCTATTAAAACAAGTTTACTATTAAAACTTTCTATTAATTCACTTCCAGAAAGCCCATAAATTTCGAGATGAGAGGAAAGGGAGAAATCGACACTGACTGGTATTTTGTGATCAGAGAAATTCTTCAAACTACCCCGAAGCAGAGCCACGGAGAATTTCCCACGTACGTTTCCCTTGTCAAGGAAAGTCTAGAGCCGGGGAAAAAACGCTGCACTGCATACTGACGAGCCATTTTTGCGGCTCGTTACCGCATAATCAGAGGAATCACGTTCAACCCCCGTGACAGGGGTCGGAACCACCCCGATTATTCCTAGCACGATCGTATTCCTATGCATAAACACACCGTGACCAGTCAGCTATGGAATTACAACCCCCCCCCCCAAAACACACCCCTCATCAATATTTAAATACAATTTTAATTTTGATTACATTCCACAAGCAACCCCTAGCTCCGCAAAAAATCCACACCCCAAAAATGTACCAACGCATGAAAAAACACGCGCTGGAAGCATTTGTTTAAAAAATGGCAAGGGGAATAACTAAAGTGGGGATATGAAAAATGCAAGAAAACTCCAAAATGTGAAGTGCTCGAGGGTATATGTTGGGGGAGGGGGTGAAGATGGCCTATGAGAAATTTGCGAGACACGTGACTGGATTTCTAAGGAGCGAGGGTGGAATAGTAAGCAGAGAAATAAGCATGCCTCTTTTGTGGAGAAATGGGGTTAAAAAGGGGGATCTGCGAATGGCGGGAAATTCGAAATGCTTTTGTAGGGGGTCGAGGAGCTTCCGGGGAAAAAAATACACTTCCATGGATCGCGCTTAACGCTATGCAAATTTCATTTGCCTCTGTACACTCCGGTGTTCGTCAATTTTTTCGCGACTGGGAATTCCACCCCCAACCCCCTGACCCAGGAGTGCACCCTTGAAGTGACACAGAGAGGGATGCCAGTCGCAACAGTGGATGGGGTTAACTGGATCCCCTGGAGGAGATTCCAGCTTCAAACCCTTTTGGAACGTGGCTGATCCCTGTGGGAACACGAAGGGGTGGGCGAAACCCCCTTTCAGGGGTAAATTACGCGTGAAGGATGAAAATTCGAATAAAAAAAATGCGAATGAAATTCTTGGCGAAACGTCACGCATGAAATGTGTGGAGAGGAGGGGGGTTATATAGACATTTATAGGGGTTGAAGGATCTTAATGAAACTTGGAAAATCTCTTTTCAAAGAAATAGTAAATATACACACAATCTACAATGCATTCAGAAAAATAATTCACTCACATTTGTGTACTGTACATTAATTTTCCGTAAACTTGAATTTGCAAATATTGCAAAATTTGTGTTTCCGGGAATTTTGAAACGTCATAGACACTTTTGAAATCGACAAATTGTAAGGCGGATTGTAAATATGTAATAGCAAGTTGGTTCCACGTTCGTTGGTAGTGTTTGAATAGAGGACAGGTGCCTGACAAACAACCCCTATGTTACACACCCCCTTCTTCTGTCTCCATGTGTTTAGAACCCACCCAGGCTTGAAAACATACAATTTCGAGGGTTATGGAGGCGAAAATTCAAACAGAATTTTATCTCCTTCTGCTGGGGCACGATAAGGGCTGGCACAGGGGTGAAATTTACGACCAGAGGTGTATTTATTTATTTATGGGACAATTGTTGTCCTGCGCATCCGCAGCGAGCAATAAACAGGGGTGGAAGCCACTAATTTCACTTCCGGACGAAGAAACGCGAGGCAGGGTACGCTCGTGTTGATATAAAATTCATTTTTGGTAGGACGCAGAGGGTTGTTCTTCGAATTTTGTAGCCAATTTTGGAAAAATGTACTGAAGGATTTTAGGGAAGTGAATTTTTGGTGACAGTTTAGCTGAAATACGTGTATAAATTTTGGACAAAAATATCGAATGTGTATTTGTCGAACATCTCTGACTAAGTAATTTCGAGTAAAAAAACATAAAATTTGAAAAAGTGGCCGCAGTTAAAAACTAAAATTCTTCTGTTCGGTGAATAATTTCAAAGCAAGTTGAAAGCAATGACTCTTGTATCAAATTTTGATCAAACCTGACATAAACAAAACTTCCAAAAAACCCATCTATCTAACCGACATTACCCCACAAATTTCTCAATTAAAAAGCCATTCTAACTTCCCCAAAACTCGAGCTAGAAACCAATCAACCAAACAATTCCCCCAAACCAATCACCCCACGCAAAAGTCAACCCAAATTCCTAAATCCACAGCTCGCACCCCTTCAAAAAACATCACCCACCTCCCCCCACAATTTACCTACATCAAACACAATAAACATTCTCAAAGTTTGCACCCGGTTAACAAATAATTGGGAGAGCAAGCACCGAATACACCGATCTCGATTCCCACCCTCTCTATTTGCATCCGAAATTCTCCAGCGTCGAGCAATGAACGAGGGATCGATCGCAGACCTCCCTGAACGGAAGCTGTGCTTTCCGACTCTCCTAGGAATACTCCTCAGACAACAGATCTCGCATGTCGCGACTCGCTTAGCTGATCAACGATCAGAATTCCGATTCAGACCCAGTTTTTGCCTTTAATCCTGCCACCAGTATCGGTTATCCATTACGCGTTTAACGAGGTCGCCCCCTCCTGCAACCCCCTCCCCCCCACGACAGCAAGAACGATATTGCTGGGTTAGAGTATGGATTTATTTGCAGCACGTTTCGCCTCGCTCGTTGTTTTTTCTTCCCACTCGTTGTTTTTCTAACGACCAGGCCGCGAAACAAGCGAAACTGCGATTCCCGTGGCAATTTTATTGGGCGGATTACTGGGATTTTTTTATTTATCGGTGTGTCGTCGATTTTTCGGGGGAGGTTTTAGATGATTTTTGCGAATTTAGTGTTATTTTGTGGTTGAAGGGGGTTTTGGTCAGTTTGACGTGGTTTGAAGGGATTTTGGGGGGATTATTGAAGAAGATTAGTGGGGTTGGGGGAGTGTGGTGAGGGGGAGGGATTGTTTGTGGCGAAATTGGGGGTTGAAGTGGGGAATGTGTCGAAGTAGTGATAGGTTGGAGTCGGGAGGTGTCAAAGTAGTGATGGGTTGGAGTGAGACTGTGGTCGAAGTAGTGATGGGTTGGAGTGAGAATGTGGTCGAAGTAGTGATGGATTGGATTCTGATACTGGTGAAGATGGTTTGCAGAGGGTTGTTTAAGGGAATGTTTGAATACGATTTAGCCAAAAGGGAAAAATTATGATGGAGGAAATTTGTACAGATTCGTGGGGAATAAAGAATTTATAATTTCGACCGTATTTTTAAGATTCGTGGGGAGTATTAGAAGAAACTTTTGTGAAGTGAAGAAATCACTTTATTCAAACCGCACGAACAAAACTTATTTTTTAAAAAGAAACTAACAGGAAAATACACTCAAATAAAAGGAGAATCCTGCACATAGCCCACGAATCTACAGAATAATGAACGAAAAAACATTTTGGGTTCAGAATTCTTAGCCGAAACGGCTGTGTCTGGTAAATGGATGATACGCAGCTTCGATTTTGGAACAGCGTCGAGAATCACCAACAAAAGCGCGAGACAAAGCGGAAAAAGGCGCAAAGTCGATTGTGTTGCCCCCGATTCAGGCCAGCAGGTCTAACGACAACGTGGAAAGGGAAGAAGAATGAGGTGGACCTGGCCGAATTCAATTAAATCGGACAAAAGGAAGCTCGTCTTCGTGTCAGGAACAGCTGGAACGCTGGCACACCACCGTGCCCGTGAATTTATACCCCGACGAAGAAGGGCTGCACGCTGGTCTCTTGGCTCCTAGCCAACCCTCATTCGACTCGACCTTCGCTCCACCGTTTGGAAAACGGCCTGAACCCAACAGCGTAGCGAATCGGGGGCGAGGAACTCCTGTGGACACTCGGGGATTCGAAATCTACCAATTTTCTCGCGAGAAAGAATTCATTTTCTCACGAGGGGAAATTTTCAAATTTTACTTTGAACGCTTCTCTCGACTATTGTTAATTATAGAGTTAATTGCAAATTATTCGAAAACATAAATTTTCTCTTGTAGAAAAATTTGAAATCTCCAATTTTCTCGCGTGAAAAAATCCACAATCTCCAATTTTCTCGCAACGAAAAATTCGCAATGTCCAATTTTCTCGCGTGGAAAAATTTAAAATCTCCAATAATTTTTTCCTAGCGAGGAGAAATTTTCAAATTCCACTTTGAACGTTCGTTCCGACTGTTATTAATTATGGAATTGATTGGGAATAGTATATCACATTGGTTTGCATAGGTTCCTATTACAGAAATGGGGACGTTGAATGGATTATTCATTTGTTGTCAGAATACACTGATGGGATATATTTGTTGCTTGATGTTATTGTTTGTACTTTGCTAGATAGTGGTGCTGGGTAAATGTTATTGGGCGATCGTTGGCTACATAGGTATTAGGGGCTCGATTTATCGGACGAAATAAGCTGGATGGCAACCGGTTTGTCAATTATGGTGCTGGGAAAATTGGGCAGGATGGTTGTAGTGGATTTGGGGGTTGTGTCATGAATATTGCGCAGTTGGCGAGGAAGGCTGTGTTGACTCTTTTAGGGGTCAATTTGAGGAGGGGGAAACTTAGTGATTACTTTTTAATTTTGTGGTCTCTTCTTTTGCATTTCTTTCACTTTACATATTTTCGTAATTGTGTGCTCATTAAAGTTACGTTATTAGTATTACTCCTTTTAGTGTTACTAATATTATTATCATTATTATTATTATTCCTGCTAGTATTATTATTATCCGTACTGCTTAGGTATCATTATATTATTGCGTCATATTTGCATCAGCGAATCTGCAAATGATATTGGCAATTTTTTCTGCTGAATGCAAACAAGACAAGATCTGTCGATTTTAATTATTCTAAGAGAGAAAAGAGTCTGAAGGGAAGCCTCGGTGCATGTTCGGGCTCCTTTGATACCGTGAACTCAGGCTCGAGGACAGAAAGGGATCCCTATATCGAATTCTCGAGGCTCGAAGGTGGGTCATATCCTCCGCGGATCAGGTGCACCGAAACCGGGTCAAAAGGGGACGAAATTAGACCGTCTGGTCCTTGGTGCTAAAAATATTGAACTGGGGAGGATGGTCAGCCGTAAAGCGAGTACTCTTTCATGAAAAAAAGAAGGAAAAATTGGAGAACGAGGTTTCTTACTTGCATGATTAATTCTTAGAAAGGGAAATTGAAAATTATTAAAAATTTCTCTTCCTCGATTTTATTCACGATTTGGATTAATATTAAGATTAAACTGGACCTCTACAAATTTACTCAGAACCCTTATCTATGGTGATATATTATTGACTTCTTATTCAAATTTATTATCAATTTGACAATTAATTTTCCAATCTACCACAGTATTTTTTCTCTCACATGAAACTCGATTGTGCCCCCACCCTAAAAAAATTACAAATTAATTTCTACCATCAGCATTGGAAAATTCAAATATGAAAGATGTGGCTTTAAATCAAAACACCGACGTAAACATTCGTTGCAACATGCGCGCAGGAAGCAGCACCCAGCGCTGAAAGATCCGCCATGGCGAGACAGGAAGAGAGAAAAGAAAGGAAGAGAAACGGGTCGACAGGCCATCCAGGTCGCGCCCCTTCAATTAAACGCGGCGGAATGATAATTGCGCGATGTTTTCGAGGCTGTCAGCGTGAAACACGAGCGTGTGCAATTGAAGACGGTTTGCGTTCTGAAACCGTGTCGCGTGGAAAATGTTCCTCTCTCGAAACGTCAACGGGAGACGCGGCATCCAGGAGACGGGATCGCAGCCAAGCCAGACCTAACCAGCCGCGGCTGCAATTACCCTCGGCGAACGGCTGTTGTTGTTGTTGTCGCGAACCGCGCCTCGTTAGACCGCGTAACGCCTGTCGCACCCTAATCGTTTCTAATCGTTCAAAGCTTCGTCGCCACGGTCTTCCACAGCTTGGTATACTTTTCCCAAGGGAAGTGTTGCGATGTTTCGTTGCTTCGGAGAACCGGGGGTGGTAATGGTGGTAAAGGGGATGGAAATTGGAGGAATTGTAGTCGAGGGTGGTTTCTGGAAAATTGCCTTGAAGGGCGAGTGTTGTTGAGACGTGGAAGGGAAATTGTGTTGTGGGGGAGGGTTTTTGGGGGTGGAAGGAAAATGGGGTTAAGGGGGTAGATTCTTTGGGGAGTGGAAGAGAAATAGGGTTGAGGGGGGGGATTTTTTTGAAGAGCCGAACGGAAATAGGGTTGAGAAATCAGTGTTTTTGAAAAGTGGTAGGAAAATAGTGTTGAGGGGGTGGATTTGGGAGGAATGGAAGGGAAATGGGGATGAGGAGGTGGGTTTTCAGAAGAGTGAAACGAAAATGGAGTTGAGGAGTGAATGTTTTTGGGAGATGGAAGGGAAATAGTGTTGAGGAGGTGCATTTTAGGGCAATGGAAGGGAAGTGGGGATGAGTTTTTTGAAGAGTGAAATGGAAATGGAGTTGGGGATTGATTGTTTTTGGAAAATAGTGTTGAGGTGGTAGATTTGTGGGAAAGTGGGAGGAAATAGTGTTGAGAGGGTGAGTTTTTTGAAGAGTGAAGCGAAAAGGGAGTTGATGATTGATTGTTTTTGGAAAATAGAAGGAAAATAGTGTTCAGAGGGTGCATTTTAGGGGAATGGAAGGGAAGTGCGGATGAGAAGGTGAGTCTTTTGAAGAGTGAAGCGAAAAGGGAGTTGATGATTGATTGTTTTTGGAAAATAGAAGGAAAATAGTGTTGAGAGGGTGCATTTTAGGGGAATGAAAGGGAAGTGGGGATGAGTATTTTGAAAAGTGAAATGGAAATGGAGTTGAGCATTAATCGTTTTTGGAAAATAGAAGGAAAATAGTGTTAAGAGGATGTTATTTTAGAAGAGTAGAGCAGAAATAGGGTTGAGTGGTTGGGTTTTTTTTGAAAAAATGAGTTTGAGGAGTGAAAGGGAAATCCTGTCGTGGAGACGAATTTTTAGGGACGTGACCTAGACTACTGCACTCTAAAGAACCATCTCCCAGTCACCCAAACCATCCACCACACCTCCAAACATTTCACCCCGTTCTCACCCATCACTTCAGCTTGTCCCCCAGCTACCACTTCATCCTACCCCCAGAGCTCGCTTTCAGCCCCAATTAGTGACTGCAGCCTGCACATTTCGCTTGATTTTTTCAATACCAATCTCCAGCAGCCATCCACGTGGCCCAAGTTAGACGGGAAAAAATCGGATCGAGTAGCCATCGAGATGGCAGGACGGGGCATGAAGTCGTGGCACGTTTGCAGCGGGGCTAATGGCCCGCTTCCACTTATCTAACGAATGGATCGGGAGCACGAGGATGGGGCTGATTCTCGTTTAGACTTTTCGTTAAGGGAGAGTTTTATCATCCACGGAACGGCCTAGTTTCCGCAATGCGTGCATGTGGAATAGCAATGAATCTCCTGCAAAATTGCTAATCGCGACTCGGCCAATCCTCCGGCGATTACGGGGCTGTTGCTCGATCCTGCTATCCCCTTTGGTGCTTCAGTTGCTGCTGTCGGGGCGGTGAATCGATAGCAGAGAAGCTTCACTTCTGTTTGTCCCATTATTGGGGGTAGCCTGCTTTCTTGGCAAACCTTGGAACGACGGAGGTGAAGTTTGTGTGGGGTTGTTTGCGGGGCTGTGAGGGTCGAGTCGATGGACTTGTTCCGTCCACCTCGAGGTCAGTTTTTATAGTATTCCTTCCCAAGTTTAGATGATGTAGCATCCTCCTTGCAGCTTTAGTCATGTGGCCCTCTATTTGAAGCTTGACCTTTAGTTTGGTGATCTGTTTCTTGAATGTCAGCTTCTGCTGCAACTTTGTACAGCTAGGAGTGAAGTCCGAGTTTGATATCTAGTTTAGAACTTGGTGAAGTCTGCGTGTGGCCCATACTAGGTCTAAGTTACGTATAAAGTAGATACTAGGCCTAAGTAACATCCTTGAATCGAAATATAACGTAGAAATTTCTACTTGGAAAATTGCACATTTGCAGTTGTTCAAACTGCGATTGGATTAATTTCAATCTAGATCGTGGGAGTTTTGCAGGGACCGTGTGTTTGTTTCGTGGGTCAAGTTATCGCGGGGAATTATGAAGCGAGGTTTCCTGGATTTTACAGGGAATCGCGTAATAGCAGATGTTCCGGGGATAATCTCCCTGGAACGTGTCCAAAGTCGCTGTGGAATTGGATCGAGCGTGAATTTTGCAGACCCGTGATGAAATCGGCTGGTCATTTCCACCGGGGGCGTTTAATCCACGGTCAATTGATCGCAGCATTGCTGTGGACTTAACAAATTCACTTTTTATCGCCGCCCGGAGCGAGATACAGAAAACGCGCGCGTTAAAAGCAGCTAAATCGTAGGAAAGGAGCGTTGACAGTGGAAAATAAAAAAAATCTGACGATACCACGCGGTTCCTCGTCCAAAAATCTCTCGAAAATGTAAAAAGAATTTTCTTCCTACGAGCCTCCGTTTTCGAGATAATTGAATTAGAAGATGTGTGCTCGTGCGAGCATGTATCTTCAAACTCGATTATCTCGAAAGCGGTGGATCGCAGAAAAAAAATTCTTTTACGTTTTTGGTGCATTTTTGAACGTAGGAGCCACTTTCATCAGTGTTTACTGGTAATTTTGTAGCGACAAAATTATATCTGCACTTAATTGTAAAATACAAAGTACTGTTATTAATAAAAAGTACTAAACAAATGCATACAAGTAAATGTCATAAAATTTCCAAATTCTACTAGAATTAAATCCTAGTGGAAATACAAAATTGAGGTTAAGTACCTCCATTCACACAAAATTAAAGGTTAAAATCCCTAGAAAAGGGCCTAAGGATCTCGCCAACACTAACCAAAAAGGACACTCTGCATTTTCTATAGTTTGAACAAAAGCTTTCCCTTCGCAAATGAATTTTATTCCCATTTTCACAACGAAACTGTTTTATCTACCACTACAACGCGAAGAAATCACCAGATACAGGCTCCTCCTAGGGAATTGTGGCCCTACGAGCCTAATTCGGGGTTAACCATCGGAATCAGATCGATTGGGGGAGAATTAAGGAAATTTGTAAGGGAAATTGGCGCATTGTCGTTGACGAACGCGGCGCACGTGCGACTGCAGGCTCCGTCGACGACGAGGAGGCCTTACAACGTAACCCTGAACTCTGGTACATCGATCTACCGCAATGCAACGGGCAGAGGGCCTCCCCCAATGGGAAAGAAGCTACAAGAGCAAGAGTCCCCACGATTTAGGAAGATAAAGCTGCTTAATCCTCAGCCATAGCAACCCTCCATCTTGATCCCCACGTTTGCTCTTTCAATCGCATCCTACAGACAGCTGCAGTACGTATTCTAACAGAGAAAGCTAACCGACACCCTCTATTTATGGGAAGCTGAACTTAAAAGCCAAAGATGCTGAAGGATTTGCATTAATTATTAAAACTACACCACTTGGAAGAAACACACTTTGTTGGCCCATGAAGGGATAGCAGACACAGAAGCGGATGTGTTCCTCGAAGGAAGCCACTTCCGGCGATGTTGCATTGGAAAACGATGCTCGGTGGTTAGGATACTCCTGCGAATCCTCCCTGCAATTTTCAGAGGATTATGTTAAGTAAGAAGGGAGTTATTCGTTTTTTAATAAGAAGCTTCGATGCTTGGCTCTTTTGTGAACGCCATCTCCTGGTTACTAGGGGAAACACGGCTGCAGGAATTAAGGTACCCTTTTGTTCTATGGGGGAATAAGTCTTCCTTAGTGGAATTTCATGGTTTAATGGTTTTTGCTGAAATTAGAAAGTAACTAGCGAGGTCGATGGTGTAAATAGTTTAAGTGCAGTTGAACGGAGTGGTGTATGGGGTGGTAAGAAGAAGTTGTCCGCGAGTTCCATTGGGGGTGATAAATAAAGGAAGTTGTGAAGGAAGGCAAGCGATTAAAAGACAGCAGCTGCTCGATGGAGGGTGAAACTACCCTCTTCCTCGTTTCCTGCGATTTTTTCCTCTGGAAAACTGTGGCAAAGTTGTTGGAACTTCTGGGCGTTCCACCAAGCGAACCCCTCGCCGCGTTCTAATGGGTCGATTTTTTAAAGATGCAAGTTAAATTCAATATCTGATGGAAGTTCTGGGAGACGATACTTGGTGGATATTGCTTTATCCTCGAGGAGAAATTGTTTTCACGGAGTTAGCTTTTAATCTGCGTAATAGTTTGAGGGTGTATTGAGATCAGAAAGGATGGAAGATAATTTAAGTGTGTTCGACTATTTATCGAGAAAGGATTTTTTATTAAAAAAAAAGACTTAACCGTTTTTTAGTATGAATGCAAATGGATTTATGAATAAATGTCGGGGGTACATGCTAGGAAATACATGGAACATTACTTCCACATTCACGGGTCGCGAAGTTGTTCTACAGTTGAATATTGAATTATTAAAGCAAGTAGCTCCTATTTCTGTGACCACTTAAAATAGACGAAGAATCGACTATCTTCATTCACGAATTAAAACTAATTTCTAAATGAATTTGACCACTTAAAACTTAGAAGGATAATAATTACACCACCGGAAAACATTATGAATATGTAAACATCCCACGCTAAACTAAATATCGATCGTACACACTATCCCCATTACTTCCTACATTTACTCGATCATCCAATTTCTATCAAAAAGCCGATTCAAAGACAAACACCCTGGTACCAATTTTCCGCCCAAGTAGAATACCAACCTGCAAATGAAATTGGATTATTATAATAATTTATATCGCAGAGTAGAGGGAGGGTGGAGGGCTGGCTCACTGCAGGAGAGAATGGTATTATCATTCAATGGAATGTAATTAATTAACAGATCCTCGTGGAGCAGAAACGGGCGCGCGCGGCCGAGGCGCCAAACAAGTGTGAATAACCCAGCGATACGGCGGAAAATGTTTTGCATTGTTCATGGCACGGGGGAGGAATAATTGCTGGGACTTCAGGGGCCGTGTAATTAACGGAAATAATTCGCTGGGCGACGAGTAGCGGCGCGATAACGGAGCGATAAGTCGACTGGGGTGGAGTTGTTTCATTACGTCCGCGACAATGGGGCGGAGAGTTTTGATCGAAATGTAGAGCTAACCGGGATCTGATTGACATTTTAAAGTAGAGCTAAGTTAGATGAGGTTTTCGGTTAAGTTAGACTTAACTGAAATTTAATGCGGAATTGAGTTGGAATTGTTTGAAATATTTTGAAGAGGAATTGTTAGGAGTATAGGACGGTATTTGTTCAGACGTAGAGGTAGCATGGACCTAAGTTAAATATAACGTGTGTCTAATATAGAACTAACTTCGAGCTGAGTGGAAACTTAGTTAGACTTAACTTGGAGGTATATAAAAAGTGGTATGAAATATTTAAAATGGCAACTACCTGTTTGCAGTATTTTTCAAATATTTTGGAGGTTCAGTAGTGGTACATTAGGGAAGGTAGTGGAGTTCTTAAATTTCTACAGGTTTATTCAGTTCTCGCTATGGGAAAGTGTAGACTTTTGGATTGTTTTGCTAGCCAGTGGTCGAGTTCAAGGTAAACCCATTTCCACCCGTTCCCAAAACAACACCTAAATCCACTGGTTCAATTAGGACCAGTCTAACGCGGTCTTTTGTGAATTGCAGCCTCCTAGCAAGCTTAACAATGTTCCTTGGTTTTCGTTCTTAAAAAGAAACCAGTTGGTAAGCGGGTCAAGTACGAGTTCGTGCGTCTGACCGCGCGCTTGCCTATTCCACTTTGAGCCTGAATTAAACGTGCTTTGCTCACAGGAACACAAGCAACATCAAGTGTAAACATCCAGTCCGAATTGATTCGGCTATAGTCTACTGATAAATCCTAATCACGTGCAATAAGAAAGTCGACGATGACTAGCTTGCAAGCTAGTTGCGACGGGGGCTGATTCGATGAAAGTAGTGATGGGTTCGAACGCACCACGTGCATTTTTGTTTGAACTGATCGATCAATAGTATTTCTTTTGTATTTTTCTACATATTCAAGGCTTTTATTACTTGAAATATTGATTAATATCATTTAGAGATACAAAATTGTTCCTACAATAATTAAAAAATGCATCATCTACGATTTATTTTTTTCTATGATTTATAAGCGTATCGAACAAAAAAACGAGGCACTCCAGATCACGTGAGAGTGTTAATGGGTCGGAAATTCGTAACTTTTCCCAAAATTCGAGGAACATCTAACGAGGCCGCGAGCTGGATACGTGCATATCCTAAATTGAGCTCGTTAAGCGAATTAATTAACGTCGAACGTCGCTTTCTGGCAGAGCAACCGAACAGCTGGTGCAGCTATCGCTCCGAAAACAGGATGTGGAACGAAACTTTTGTAATTATTTCCTTTTTTGGACTCAAATTTGAATCCAGAACGAGTCTTTTGAGCCTCGAGTGGTCGTTATACAACTATCGGCGTGTCGCTCTGTATCTCTGATATGATATAATCAAGCGAGCCGTTTGATAGCGTCACAAAAAAAAAACAAAAAAAAAATTGAGGAAAATAGCGATGCGTTCCAGTG
This sequence comes from Andrena flavipes, assembly GCA_963971345.1. NCBI lineage: Eukaryota > Metazoa > Arthropoda > Insecta > Hymenoptera > Andrenidae > Andrena > Andrena flavipes. The sequence goes on along the minus strand of OZ020482.1, from coordinate 17,043,184 downwards.
TCGCTGCATGAATATCAATGGGCAGGACGTGCAACCGGAAGAATCGCGTGCTCTGTCTACACTGCCAGCCAAAAGTATGCGAATTTCAATGGGGGCGCAAAGCATCGGTCTAGTGAGCTTTAAAAAAGCCCGGCAAAAGGGTAACCTCGTTTTTCTGCGAAGCTTCCTTCAAGGTGGAGCATTGTTCTCCCAATATTTCACACTTTTATCGTTCCCTTGAGGTCTTTTGTACACATTTCGCGGAAAACTCGATGTAAATAATGAAAATGTGTAAAAATTGAGGTTGGAAAGTAAAATTGAATAATAGTGACACTGGGGCGTGATTCCTTTTTCAAAAATGTGTAGAAAGCGTGAAAAGATTTTCTTTCTACAAGCCTCCGTTTTCGAGATAATTGGGTTCAAAAAGTGGTTGCCAACGCCTACGAGCACACATTTTGAAACACGATTTACTCGAAAACGGAGGATCGTATGAAAAAAGTTCCTTGAACATTTTTTACTTATTTTTAAACGAGGAATCAAGAGACATCGTCAGATTTTTTCAATTTCGATTTTAAAGCTTCTTTTATCTCATTTTTTTTATCAAAAATCGAGTTTTCTGGCCTTTTGCTGCGAATTACACAGTAGTATCCGATAGTATAACTATTTTGACGATTGATAAGATGATAGCGAAGCCAACAAACCCGGAAGGGCATGGGGACGGATTAGGCTACCCCATACTTTTATCTGACACTGTACCAGCACGAAATTTAATGGAACGCGACAAGAGACCCGCGCTATCAGCCTCGACGCGCGCTTTTATTATGAATACACGAGCCATCGGGCCACAAAAACTAGGGTGTCTTTTACGCCCTTTTGCCCTGTTTGAAACTGAATCGATCCAAATTCGATTGCAGCACAGTTCGACCGAATCCCCTTCGTTTACTGCTAAACTCATCCTCATTCGAGTGGAATACCATCTTGGGCGGGACTCCATCTTGCCAGTGGACTGATTCGATTATCTCGACGTCCACGTTTCGACCGATTCCCGACAGTGACATTAAACGGCCCCATCGCGTTTCCGTGGCCGATCGACCAAACAGTTAAGCCGCTCGTAAACATGAAGGACGAGCTTGAAACGATCGCGAAGCGTCGCTGACTACCATCGGTGATCGCTGGTAGGACGATAAAAATTGTTTTGCATGCAGCAAATGGGACTGGGGATTTTTTATGGATTTTCCTGGGTTGAAATATTCGTACAATTAAAATGTATGGGTCCCGAAATTTGATGGGATTTGAATGATAAATTTGAATAGAAGCGTATTTGAGTGCGGAGACTGGTTTTCTGAAGAATCTGGGGACCTAGGACACCTGTTCTACTTGGCTAAGTACGTGTTACCTATCCATCTCCGTGAAAATGGGCATGAGAATAAAATTAATCTAGCATGTATATTTTCCAAAGAGGAGAGACTATTACTATTTAAAAGCTTGAACGTCTGTTTCCTCAGGACTCAGAGGACCTAGGACACCCATCCTAATAAACTGTGTAAGCGTTGCCTATCAAAGAGGGCCTCAGGCAACCAGGAGAAGTATAAAGAATGTAGCGAGTAAATCATCCCCCAAAGAGGATACTATCACGATTTAAAAGACTGAAAGTCTGTTTTCTGAGGACTCAAAAGACTTAAGACCCCCATCCTTAAGCCACGCACAAGCGCTGGTGAATAGAAGACGTCCTACGTGTCTCCATGACAATGGCTACAAAGGATGAACAGTACACCATTAAAGAGTTCTCAAAGGAGGCTACTATTCCGGATCTTACTCTCCCAGGATTCAAAGGATCTGGGACTCCCACCTTGGAATTGAAGTGCTGCCTAAGAGAAGGATTCCCACCTTCCCTCGTGATTACTATTACAGCCTGAGGACCTACAGAACCTGCTTGCTCAGAATTCAAAGGATCTAGGACTCCCACCTCAGGATTGAAGTGTTGGCTGAGAGAAGGATTTCCAACTTTCTTCCTGATTAATGCCACCAGCCTGGGAAGCTATAGAACCTTCCCAGAATTCCAAGACCCTGGGACTTTGGGAGTCATCCTATGAGCATTGATGAATGAGTCCCAACTTGCTTCACAACAGTCCCTATAAACAATTCCCTAAAAAAGCCTACCGTTCATAATCCAGGAACTACAAGACTTTCTCTTCAACATCCACACAAGCTGAGGCTACTACCCCAAAAGGAAGCCTCTTAAGACACCACCATCTCTCAAGAATCTTCACAGGACCAACCAACTGCAGAATCATATCAAACACAACCCCCCCAACCAGGAGACTCTGCAACTCTTCTACCCAGCACTCTCAGACCTCAACAACCCAAGATCCAAAGCACTACCACCATCAAGAATTCCTCGACGTCCCTCCAACCCTGCTCACCCAAAGGAAGAAGCCCTATTCATCAGAAACAGATTAACAGACCATCCACAACACACGGCGACCCCCGGAAACGACTCGAAAGAAGGGCTGCCATCCCTCGCAGGTGAAAAAGACTCACCTGTCCTCTTCTACACCGTGGTCGTGATCACCTCCTCCGCGCTCCCCTCCTCCGCGGCACAGAACGATCACAGTTCACAGTTGCGACGCGTAATCTGTTCCCTAAACAGTCATCGGGCTCGCAGCCGATATATGTCCGTGCACACTAGACACTGCTGGCGGGACCAGGGAACGATCAACAACACGGGACCGCGATTTCTCGTCGCTCCAGCTACACCAGTCGCTATCCCTGCCCTCTCTGTCCATCTACGGGGGGCCAGGAGGGGGGTCTCGATTATATCAGCTGGGGGTCCCCCCCCGGTGGAGGTTGTTCCGCGTAGACGTGCCTCGTCCCCTGGTAGTCCAGCACGTCGGCTTCCTCTGGAGCCAGGGAGAAACGGGGGTTCCACGCCGCGCACCCCCAACTATTCTACTGTCTTCTCTGGTCCAGCTAGACCCTGGACCTGCTGCGTCGGAACGGTATGCCTGGTCGACAGCGACGGGGCGCGTTTCCACGAGCCACTGCCACCCCAGTCCACGTCCAGCCCTTCCTCGCCGACAGGGCAGTCTTCTCTCTTCTCTCTCTCCCCTTCGCCACGCTCGTACGCGTGCACCCCCTTCTCTCCTACCCTCCCTCCCACTCTCTCTCTCTTTCTCTCGTTTTTTTTCCCTCAACTAACGGGAATTCCAGCGCACGATTCTCCTCTCGCTCGACACACACGGTCCCCACTGGCCAGAGTCACATTTTAGTGCGACACACACGGCTACTCGTCGACTTACACTTCCCTCTCCTCTCTCCCCCACCCTGGAAGGCCGATTTGTGTGCGCCCACACCAGTACACTGCGAGGGGAGAGCCCCACCAGCGACCCACCCCTCTGACGGTGCGACTTGGGGTTGGTAGTGATGGGTTTAAGCGACGCTCGAGCGGATCTTGTTCGGATTCTGGACGACTTGGGTTTGGGGGGATTTTTGGGGCTGGGCGCAATGGGAGTTTTAGGTGAACCCATTGGTAGTAGGAAGGCATTTCTCAGTGATTTAATTTAGTTTTCTTAGAAATCTCAGTGAAACTGTGAATATTAAATTATCTTTCGAACAGAGTGCGTTTTGAATTGAGGGAACTGTAGATGTGCAGGATTTAGGAGGTCCAAGGATTCGTTACAAACTCCCTGGGTGAATGGGGACTGATCGGGGACAGTTCAAGGTCGTTTGCCTCTTTTGAAGGTTATTAAACAATTTTCAGTTGTAAATTTAACTTTTTCCTTGAATTTTTCCCTAATTAGATAGATTCAGATGATAATCCATGAGACGAATCCCACGTGTAGATCCTAAATGTAGTTTCTAGATTCCAATTCTAGTCTTTTTCATTAATCTATGACTTATAAAATTGACTATTAATCCTTTCATGCCAAATTCATAAGTAGCTAATCGACCAGGTATTTTTTCGAAATAGATGAAACAAGTTAAAATATTGTTCTAGAAAATTTTGCTCGGCGGTAGTTCGAACCCATTACTAGCACCCCCTCCAAATGACACAGCGCTGTTGCTGCGCGATATTTCCCCTTCCTAGTCGAATAAAATACGAGGGTGTAGACTCTCCAAGGGTGCCCTGTTCCTCAGAAAGTTCTACAAATTTCTACACTCAAAATTTCTCTAATTGGAACTCTTCAAGCTTAATATCACAAAATCTTCAATATCCATCCTCTTCCCGCTTTCTGCCCAAATTACTTCATAACAGCATCGTCACGAATCTTATTATCCGTCGCAAACTAAAGGTGAAATGTTTCCAGAATAAATTCCCCTCGACTTGCATCCGACGCTCTTCGGGGCTGGCCGTCGATGGAACATCAGCTGGAAGGCTTACGTAAGCACAATGTCCGCTGGATGATTACAGAGCAATCGAGCTTAAAAATATATCGTCCTTGACTCGGAAGCTTGCCCGAGCCCGGAGAATCCGAACGTGAGATCCACCAGTTGCAGTGCCGAGCGCGGGGCCAGCCTTTTGGACCGTGAAACACTGAATTCCTCGATATCTTCGAGCAGTGCTTCAGCTTCTGTGCCCGAAACTTCAGATGCACGCTCCCAACAGAGGGGGGAGTAATCGCGCCGAGACAAGCATCCTAACTTTGTGAAGAAGATGGAGGACTGCGAAGTTCCTCAAATGCTTGCAACGTCTATGGTAGCTTCTACTTTCGTGTTTGCACTTGAAGATCATGAGAAGTAGCATTCAACTACTAGCGTTCACAAAATTCTTAAGCTTCTAAAGTTCAATGAGATTCGTAAGTTCCTGGAGAACTTTTGAAATTCTCAAATAATTGGTGATTATATCTCCTGGGGTGCTAGGGAAGAAATGATTCTCCAGGATATATGAGTGTTCGTGTGAGGAGCAGAAGGAAGAAAGTTCTTCTGAAATTTCAGTCTTCCAAATCGAATCGAACTTCCAAATTGTGCAATAGTCCACTAGAACCCCAAGAAGTGTACGAGACTGCCCACTACCTCCTCACCCCAAAGAGGACACAGCTTATCCTCCCCCCCCCCCCCCTCCCAAACGGGGCCACCCCCTATCGCATCGTGGCTTCGAAAACCACCCCCAGCTCAACGGTGTACGCAGACGTGCTATCTAGATACATACGTCTATCGTGTCTGCCTTTCCTGCCTGGTTGAATGGACACGGGCTTGTTTTGATCCGCCTCGCCCAACCAGGGCCCCTAAGTCGCTCGAACATCAGAAGCTAACTACATTCGCTATGTCCACCCCCTGACGGCCTATGGAAAGGCTTTCGAGGCACACAACACTGGAAGAGGAAGCAAATAACACGCAGAACATCACTTAGCCCATGGAGACACTTTTTGGGACCACTCGTGGGGTCCAGAATTGGACTATGAGTTCCTATTTCTGGAGAAGAGTGAAATTCAAAGGGGTTGGGCCGTGTTGAGCGCTCTTGAAATTTTTTGGAACCACTCGTGAGGCCCAGAATTGGACTTCAACCCCTCCTTTTCATAGAAATTGAAATTCCAGTGATTCGGACCGTCTAGATTGCTCCCACTACCATTTGGGACTTCTCATAGGGCCCAACTTAAACTTCAGGCCCCTCTTTCCTAATAAAAGAAATTCAAAGTAATTAATAATCCGTGTCCACTTAATTAGAAGCCAAAAATCCTTCCGCGTTCGTCTCCACACAATTTCCATTTATAATCTAAGATTTCTGGGCCCCGTTGCCCCCAAAAATTGCGCATTTTCTACTAAATTTATTCACCTCCCTGGGCAACCGCGTGCAACAACCAGCCATATCGACTGTTTTCGAAAGCCGAGAGGCAAGGGGGTGGCTTAGGAACGCGGAACGGTGGACGTAAACGAGGCGACAGTCGATCGATAGATTTCAGCGTGATAATTATAGTAAATGCATTGAATTATTCCGTTCCCAGAAGGCGACACGCTCCGAAAACTATGCTAGGGAAACATTATAACCGGGTGTAGACCGTGCTGGCTTTCACCCCTGCCGTATCGTTGCCAGTGCTGTAACCGTGACGGGGTGGTGAAACATGGGTTGGATGGGAAAAGCGGAGGGAGGGGGGTGAATCTTGGCCGATAAGAGGCATCGTAAAAACGTGGGTCGTCTGGTCGCTCCTGCGCGGCCATAACTCACCACCCACCGAATATGGGAGACATCGAAATCGAGGACTGGCAGATCGTTGGACAAATGCGCAACAACTGGGATCGAAGAAAGAAATTACCTATAATGGGACTCGGGGGTCGATGGTTCCATGGTGACGAAGTTTTTGAAATTTTTAAGATTCAAATGGTCTGGAAGAATTTAATTTTTGTTTGAATAATTGGATTTGAAATTCAGAAAAATACTGGAGCGAGGAGGTTTTGAAAATGAAGGGGTGTTTTTTTATGGGGATGTGTATAAATTATTTTAGACAGAAATTGAAATGTTTCTGAAAGATACACTGATTTTAAATGAATAGGACACACCAATCAGGAGAAGAAAGATCAGGAACACAGTCGAACAATATTAAAATCTCCACCAAATTCTCCAACCCAGAATATCAACTAAAATTATAAACCTATTTCCTCCCAATACAATTGAGGCATTTGATGGAGAAAGGGCACATAGGCATAACTCAGGTATATCTTATATATTATAATATACCAAGGACATTACTTCTCTCGCATTAGATTAGCTAGATGCTGGTTTTTTACATAGCGTGATCGCCAATGGAAACTTTGAAATTGATTTTCCTGAAATGGCATTTTGTCATATGTGCCTTTTTTCCATCAAATGCCTCAATTATTAATTCTTCGAATCAAACTATACACCATTTCCCACAATTATAGAAACTAGACTATCTTATAGCCGACAACTTTCTTATCAAATCAGATATTCCAGTAGCAACAAATAAGTTTTATTAGACAGGACCCTAATCACTCAGTACCCCATTCATCATTCATCTACGACTATAAGAAGATGCCCCACCAAGGGCACCAGTTTCTACGGCCCTGGTTCCGGCCCACCTTGATGGCAACCCTCTCTACGCGCGCCCCTCTCGGGAAAACCTCCCACCAGGCGCGGAGAGGATTCTCCTATTGACGTTCCACCCTCCCTATGCTTCCTCTCTCCCCTCCACGTCGCTGCCCCCTCCACCCCCTAGCACACCCACGCGTACTATCCCTCTTGCGTGCCACGTTCTGACGTAACGACGTTACGTCACGGCGTCGTACGCCGGCGCGCGTAGCATCTAAGGATGCACCTGCCCTCTCCCCTGGCCTCTCGGGAGCCTAAAACCACGTTTACACGTGGAATTCGGGGGTGTTGGAAACCCTCCACCCCATTGGGGCGCAATCTTAACACACACCGGGCGAGATTTAAATGATGCTTCGTTTAAATCGAAGTGGGAGAACTTTCAGTGACCTTCGAAATTAATATTGGAAATTATGGACTCGAGAATAAATAGGGGTGGTAGTCCGGACGGGATGGCGGGGGTTTGTGAGGTCGTTTTGAAGGAAGAATTCGTGTTTGAACGATTAGAAATTTTTTGGGGAAAGCTTGTGACCTTCGAAATTAATATTAAGAATTATGGGCTCGTAAATAAATAGGGGTAGTAGTCTGGAGGGGATGGCGGGGATTTATGAGGTCGTTTTGAAAGAAGAATTCGTGATTGAACGATTGGAAATTTTCATATGGAACCTTTTTTTGTCTGTTGGTGGTTTTAACGATTGGATAATTACCCAATAAATTGGGGGAGTAATTGATCGTGGGGTAATTAAAAAGTCAGTGGCAGAAGTGAGATGTGATTGATAGTTACTTAACTTATAATGGCACATAGACACTTCATATGGGTTTACTCAAATTATTTATCAATCGTCAGTTTAAAAAACCGAAATCTTCCAGGTAGTGATTTCAGTCGATTTTCATCGCAGCGTGCAATCACAAGGTATAATACGATACAGATTCCATAATTCCCACGAACTATTCCACGAACACCAAAAAACCACAGAAAATTAAAATAAAAAATATTAAAATCACAAAGTAATCGCGCGAGCTGAAAACCGCGCGCACCACTGACGCCGAATTCAAATTCACGATAATCGCAATTCGAGCTCCTTCGATAATCGCAAATCGAGCCACTTCGATAATCACTTGGCAAACTCGAACCAAGAAATCGACTCTCGAAACCGGCAGTCGATTTCTTAATTACAAACTGGTGCACAGTGGAACTGGAACACCTTTTATTTAAACAATTAAATAACATTCGTCGCTGCGATATAATTTTACACGATTTATATCTGAAAAGAAGACCTCAGGCAGTGGTCCGAATTATTAACCGAACGCTTCGTCGAATGTCGTAACCAACATAACCCCAAAACTGTGAATTAGGTTACGAGCAAAGATGCTGCGCTCAGTAGTGAACAGTAGACTGTTTCATGTTAGTTGGTTACCATTACTCCCTTCCCCTAATACACATGACAAGCCGCATCATGGGAGCGTAGAGACCACGAGACTGATGCCAGGCGAGATTGGCATTGATAGAATTAGAAGGATGTTTCACGTCGAGTAAGCACGCTTTGACTCTCACACCCGTAAAGCCCATTCATCTAGCATCGTTTGATTTCCATATATTCTTTTTTATTGTTCCTCTAGGGCTTACAATCTCTCTCCACTAGTTTCCTTAAATCTACCTTATATCTACCTTAGCCTATCTTAACCATTTCCTCCTTAAGCCTATCTCCGTTCGCTCGCTCGCTCTCATCCTTACTCTACACACACCTTCGCACTCTCTTCTTGCTCCAGGACCTCTGTTTCCACTAGTCTCCCCTTTCACTCTCATCTTTCCACTCGTGCCTCCATTCCTTCTCGACTCCTTTTCATTCTTCTTGACTCCTTTTCATCCTACTGAACTTCCTTTCATCCTTCTCGCTTCCCTCGCATCGTTTACTGACTTTCTTCTAGCCTCCTCATCCACTCCTCCCCCTCATCATCCACCACTTCCCTCGCCTTCTCCTACCATCATACGATTACCATAAATTCTGTTGTTTTTCCACAGCGATGGTCACGTAACGAAAGAGCTACAGGCTATAATAACATCGACCATCTCAGCTGTGATAGGAGGATTCCTGATCGGCGGAATAATGCGATCGAGGCACGTCCCGGAAGCGTTCATCGCGGAGAACCAGGCCAGCCAGTTCACTAGTAGACTAGACGCGCAGAGGCAGATGCAGTACAAGTTCGCTATGGCTTTCATGAAAGGAGGCGCGAATATCGCCATAAAACTCGGACTATTTTGTTTCCTATTCTCGTAAGGCTGCCAGCAGCATAGTACACGTTCGTAATAGGGCTGGGACTATTTGCCGAATTTTTCGGTATTCGAATACTTCAGTTGCTCAATTATTTGGCGAATATAATTCGAATATCCAAGTATTCGAATACTATTCGAGTATTTAAGTATTCGAATAATATTCGAGTATTTAAGTATTCGAATACTATTCGAGTATTTAAGTATTCGAATACTATTCGAGTATTTAAGTATTCGAATACTATTCGAGTATTTAAGTATTCGAATACTATTGACTTTCGTATTCGAACTTGATTTATAATTCACACTATACTATTCGAATACATCTGTAAATGCTACTTAATACTTAATTACTCGTATAATATTCGAATACTTAAATACTCGAGTAGTATTCGAAAACTTAAATACTCGAGTAGTATTCGAATACTTGGATATTCGAATTATATTCGCCAAATATTTGATCAACTGAAGTATACTCGAGCAGTATTCGAATACTATTCGAATATTTAAGTATGCGAATACTATTCGAGTATTTAAATAATAAGTAGCATTTACTGATGTATCCGAATACTATTCGAGTATTTAAATATTAAGTAGGATTTACTGTTGTATCCGAATACTATTCGAGTATTTAAATATTAAGTAGGATTTACTGTTGTATTCGAATAGTATGGTGTGAATTATAAATCAAGTTCTTTAGGTTAATTTTTTACAAGCTTTTATTTAGTTTTAGTTGTGAGTTCGTTACTTTGTCAGGGTGAAATCTTGTAAACTAATAACATGATTTATAATTCATACCATACTATTCGAATACTGAAATATTCGAGTAGTATTCGAATACTGAAATATTCGAGTAGTATTCGAATACTGAAATATTCGAGTAGTATTCGAATACTGAAATATTCGAGTAGTATTCGAATACTGAAATATTCGAGTAGTATTCGAATAATAACATTCGAATACTCAAATATTCGAAGTTTATTCGTAGCATTCGAATACTCAAATATTCGAATAGTCCCAGCCCTAGTTCCTAACGCCTGTAAATTAACACGATGTTTCCCATTAGGGCTTCGTCGACTTGCCTGTACGTGTACAGAGGGAAATTCGAATTAATTAACTTCACCGCTGCCGGCGCTCTGACGGGCTCCCTGTTCAAACTGAACATGGGGATTAAGGGAGCGTTCGCAGGCTCTCTCGTCGGTAGCACGCTGGGCACGGTGTATGGCTGTTTGACGCTGGGTTTACTGTACATAACGGGAACTAAGATCGACGAAGTGTACGAGGTGCACGCGAACCTGATGAACATGAGGCGAGAGTAAGTGCTAATTGTTTCGTAACTTCTGAACTGGGAGACTTCACTGAACCTTCGATTCTAACGTTTCAGCTTGATAAGCAAACAGGCGAGGAAGTGTATGGACGACGATACGAAGGCAATGAAAGAAATATTTGACGCCAATATGGAGATGAAGGAGAAACTTGCAAATCAAACTACGGAACAGCCGAAAGCTTAAAGATGCATAGGTTTAACTAACATATGCACGTCGACCTGTATATAATTTCTTAATTTTTTAATATTCGAAACTGCAGCAGTGGTTGGATAACGCGGTATGTAATATAATGTAACGTCTGATACAATGAGTGAATTTCAATCCTTGATTACATCACGGGATCTTTATTGTAAAAGAAAGAACGGTTGAAGCTACATGTATATAAATGGAATAAATACGAGTTAATTGTTAAAAATTACGAATAAATTGTTACAAACGTCGGTTATTTACATTCTGGTAATACTCTGTGCATTAAAGTAAACGAACACAGCATAAATAAAACGCAAGTACAGTTTAAGATTACAGTCACAGAATAGGCCTGACGTGAAAACGAGGAATACATATTCTCGCGTTGTGCTCCGCAGAGTTTTTAATCGTAAAACGGATAATACTATTCGGTGGAAAAAAGAGGAAGACAAGAGGAAACACGTTTAATTGTCCTTGGGAGCCGAGGAACACATATATCTATTCACATATGTATATATATATGTATATATATATATATATCTCATTAGCATAATTCAACAGATTTTAAAAAATATCTATTTAACTCTCTTGTTCCGAAGTTCCTAAATCTTGAACCTTGGTTAAGCGTTTTGCGCCCCTGCCTGGTGGACCCTTAGGTTTTGCAAATTTTGGCCGATGTAAACTGATTTTTGGGTGCAACTCCTCTTGCAAATAATCCTCAGTTAGTTCTCTTCCGTCCTCTATCTCAAGCTATACAATCAACACAGTTCAACGGGTAATTATTATATCAGAGTGAAAAACCAGAGAAGCGTCGCTTATTTTACGGAGAAATAACAAAAAGGAAGCTCAAAATTCGTATTAGTACACAAAACTGGAGGGGGGGTTTCGGGGATAAATCGAGACGCAGCGGGCGTGAGATCTAACTTCGCAGGCCTATTCTGTAAGCTGAATGAAACATTATCGTAAAGTCTTAACTACGATTACATACCCATCCGAGGATCGATTCACCATGCGCTCCTTATTCGCCTATTACATTCTGTGTGAATAAATCGTAATCAGCAAGAATAGACGAGATAAGAAAGTGGACATTCGAATGTAACTAGTCGACGATGAAAACAACAGACTGTAAGATTAGATTGCATAATGCTTTATTGTTTGTAGCGTGTTCAGTATTGGCAAGATATACAATTCATTCGATCGTAATGAATCTACAATTACGTGTTAACAGGTCGGAAATAAAATTACGCTTGGGAAACTTACAGAATAGGCCTGGCACAACATTTGCGAACTAAACTGTGTTCCAGGCTGTAGTGTGCGTTGTTTTCGAAACGTGGAACACATTGCCGTTAAGGCAGCTCCTGAGCATTTAGACGAACATTCTCGCCCTCGTTTACCTTTTTATTTTAACTACCGTGTAAAAGAAACGTGTGCCAAATTCTATGTCTTTCTAAATATAAACACAGAAGACCAGTAAGAAGGAACATTAAGGTGGATAGTTTTCGAGAAACTATGAAACGTAAAGAACTAATAAATTATGAGTATATTAAGACCCCAAATATAATATTAATGTTTCTTTAGAAATCTCACGTATCGAGCCCAATTTCTATATCAAAGTAAATATATATATATGTATGTATGTGTATATATATTTGTATAAGTATTAGATATACTTGAAATGAAATGAAACGTTGTGGCTGCAAATAGATTGCATCGTTTGCTTATCAATCCTTCGACTAAATAAATGTCAAGAATTTGGCGCACTTTGTTTATCATTAGTCTCACTAAAATTAGGCCAAACTCTTTTAGTAGACGTTGTGTTGTTGGACGAAAATTTTTAAAAAGTTTATAAAAAGCTACGAGATTTAAAAAAATACAGATCACAAAAAATAGAATGCCTCTCGAATATCTTGTTGCTGGCTATATCAGATTATTGTCCCATTTGCTATACGTTACGCGCAAGGAATGTTTCCCCAAGAAAAGCACACATCTTCCGTTCGGAAGATACTGACAACTTATCACAATCAATTCTGCAATAATCAGTCGAGCGATTCAAATCTCCAAGCAATAGCGCGTCGATCACAAGCGTTCCCCTTTCTTTTACAACATTAGGAACAGGTAGAGTTGCATCGTATATATATTCTTTTGAAAATCAGATTAATAGATAAATCATTTGGAAGGCGTGGGAGAAATGTTTAGAGCGCTCTCGTCCGCGAGAATTCAAACGCCTCGTGCGATTTCTTGTCGATACAGCCAATGGGACGTACCAAGATCAGTCTTCGTGGAATCTAATGCTTCTGTATCATTTACAATAGTATTGAACATGATATATAATTTAATATGTATATAAAGTAACTAGCATTATCATTAGCTCGTGTTTAAAAATGATAATTGTGTGCGCGCGAAGAAAATATATCCACACGTCAGTGCGGTATTTGCACAGCTATCACTTGTCTGCTATATTATTCCCGTATTTAAATTACGCAGAGAAGTTAGGTGAGTAACATCGGCTGGCTAGGGCACATGGAATTTTCCCTAACTCTCTAATAACACAGTTCGACAGCCATCTGGACTTGTAACATTCAACAGCATTGAAAACGAATCCGCAAACCATCACCTTCAGTTTTTGAGTAATTCAATTTTGAAAAAAAGAGAATGCAAATTTTCAACTTTGAACTTGTTGTGTCAAATTATTCTATGAACCTTTAAATATTTAAATATGTTTAAGCAATTATCGAATAGGGAAGGACACCCGAAATTCACTCATTTTTGCCGATATCTTTTACTTTATTTCTGGAACTGAAGGTCTAGGAGAAAATCTGACTACTCCACGCGATGCAGCACACATTTTTCCGTCGGAAAGCATCAACGAAACTGGTAAATCACGTTTTGTTTTCAATACAGAAGCGAAATAGTTTGGAAAAACGTGCGGCGCCGACAGTGGTAGTCACGCGATTCTGTGACACTGGCCAGCAGTGGATCCGCGCGCCGCCGTTGACTATCACTGTCGACGCCGCACGTTTTGCCAAACTATTTCGCTTCTGTATTGAAAACAAAATGGGACTTTTGTCACTATAAAATGTCATTTCTGTTGATTCTTTTCGAAGGGAAAATGTCTGCTGCATCGCGTGGAGTAGTCAGATTTTCTCCTAAACCCTTAGTTTTGAAAATAAATTTAAAGATAACTGTAAAAATGGGTGCATTTCGGGTGTTCTTTTCCCTTTAATCGTTTTTTAAACATATTTAAATAACTTATATCGTTATATTCGGAAGAGTTAATAGAATAATTTGACGCAACGAGCAACCAAATAACTATTACTCTTCCACACAGAAGATGTTCAAAGTTGAAAATTTGCATTTTTTTTTTCAAAATCAAATTTCTCTAAAACTGAAGGTGATGACGACAAACGGTTTGCGGGTTCGTTTTCAGCGCACGAAGTGTCAGAAACAGCTATTGAATGTTACATATCCGAAAAAAAGTCAAATTTTGTCGAACTATGTAATCACATAAGGTATGCGGGTTACCACAGATATTTGTTTGAAACATTCTAATCTATATCGCTAATTCCTACGCGACCTTTTCAATTGAATTTGAAAGCGAAGCCTTCGAGTTTCGCTTAACAAAAGATTACTAAATGAGACTTATAATACGTATCACTTTCCATCGGACTAGGAACTCAATTCGCACAGTCGACTCACCGGATCGCTTCATACTTCCGAGCGATTAAATATAGAGACTCTAGGAATTACGCGAGCTATAAGATAAATAAAGTTAAAGGGACTATAATCACAAAAACTGTTACTTTCACGAATGCTTTTGCATAAATTCTGTTCGCGTTAGTCGCACCGGAACGCAATCATGAATGTAGAATCCAGTAGAAGGCTTCACTCTCAACGTCAACCAAACCGAATCTCGTCGCGCTTTTACGTCTATTCTCAATACACACAGAACGATCATCTGTTACAGTGCTTATGGATCAACAAGAACTTCGTCCACCGGAAACTTTCTTCACGACGGACCCTTCGTCGCCGTCAATAGACGCTTCGATGAGATCTGAGAATTTTGCTTTTAAAATTTAGAAAAATACACCATTTGGATCTACTCTGACTTGCTACATAGATACACGTATCACTTTGACCAATTAATACTAAATATCAATAAATACCGCTAATCAATAAAAAAAAAAAAGAAAAATCCATCCCCGTACAGGCGTATGAGATTTCTCGTTCGAGAATCAATCCACTTCGGAGCAATTTGTCAACTATGCGTTGCGAATGCGAACTGTCGGAGAACCCATTATATCATTTCGTACTAAACAACACACTCAGTATTAATATCGTATTATATCACAAATTCAGAATTTACCAAGGAAGATACAGCCACCGCGCGGAAATATCGTGGATACTTCAACGCGTGGAAAATATGCGCGAATAACGGCAGACGGGACGCATGGAATCGGTTAACTCAACACGCAAGATCGCTTCTCCTTCGACTTTTTCTCGGGTATAGACTGAGTGGGGGCATAGGGCGTTGACGGAGTTGCAGGAGTTATCGCAGCTGTTTCTTTAACGGTTGGAGGATCTTCCAACATGTCTGCCAACTCCTCGCCGCTATTTACTTCCAACTAGGGTTCGTCAAATTTTCGTTTACAAGAGAGAGGGGGAAAAAAAAAAGAAAACAAAAATACACTTTAATCTCAAGATTAATGCGCTTAGCCAAGGTAGTGACTAAAGGTGAGAGATGCTGCGGAGTGCAGCGAAAGAGAGGCACGAGATGCATTACAAGAGGCGAATTGTCGCCTTGTTATTTTCTATATGAAAACCGTAGCTCGTACGAAGGTGATGTGATTATTTCAAGGATTGTACGAATGCCCATGCAACTGATTAGTGTTTAAACCACCCTGTTAGCGTGTATGAATGGAAACCAACTGAGTTAGGAGACGTGGCTTGACATTAAGGGTAACGATTTCTTTCTACTCACTTTTTTCGTTATGCCCACTTCGAGCGAGTGAATGAGGTCTAGGAGCGGCGCTTTACACGACGAATACAACATTCTCTCTTTGATGCTACAGCTATATCCTGGCATACTATATATAAAAACTGCAAAAATACACACAACGTTATTGAGAAACAAGGAACTAAATCCTTCCACCACAGTCTCGTCACCTACCTATACATTCCATGTAATCGCCTTCGTGAGTGTGCTTAAAGTTATAGAGATGGTATCTGGCAGAGTCCGAGGGAACTTTCGTGGGCAGTTTGTCCAAGGAGATATCGCAAGCAGTAACTAAATGAATCTTCTCCTCGTCCAAATCGATCTTCAACTGAACGTACTCGTGCATCCCTTTACCGAGCTCCGTGATCGCCTGCTTGGCCTCGTCGGTCACCGGGAAAGCGACGCCGCTCAGAGTCTGGTGACGAGTTTCGACGCTGTAGTCCGTAGTGACGGTGCTTTTCTTAAGCTCCGCTAATTCTTCCTCGGCGGTGGTCAGAGGCGCCGGGGCGGCGTCGTTCCTCTTATACTTGTGGTATCCTTCGAGCGTTATGTCTTCGGGCGCCGTTCCGTGCAGCTCCTCCTTTATAGACGCCGTGCCGAACTCCTGCTTCAGAGTGGCTTTAGTCGAGGCGTAAAGCATCTTCTGCCTGACCGGCGCGGTGTCTGGCGACCAGGATATGAACAGCCAGTCGTAGCCAGAGTCCGGAGACTTGGTGTCGAGGCGATAGAGAATGTAAGCCGGTTGGTTCTCGACGATCAGAGGCTTGATCATTCTGTCGTAGTCGTCCTGCCACTTGCTCACTGGCTTCGTAGAGGCAGCAGGCGCCAGCTCCTCTGCGGAACAAAGAAAACAGTGGTAGCCTTCGAGCGCTAGGCAGTGGCTCAAACGCGGAGATACTCACCGTTGTCTATCGAGACCTTCAGCACCCTTATTTTCCCGTCGCGGCACTTGGCGAAGAGCTTCTTGA
This sequence comes from Andrena flavipes, assembly GCA_963971345.1. Lineage (NCBI taxonomy): Eukaryota > Metazoa > Arthropoda > Insecta > Hymenoptera > Andrenidae > Andrena > Andrena flavipes. The sequence goes on along the minus strand of OZ020482.1, from coordinate 17,026,416 downwards.
GGGCGTCGTTGGCTGAAACGAAGAGATTAGAGTGAGATTCCTACGAAGTCGGGCGGAAAGATTGAGGTTAAGGGATGGAGCGAAATGCCCGAGGATCTCCGCGATGAAGAGCTTGATGCAACGGGGTGATACGCACCTTTGATTCCCGTCTGGTGTGACATGTTTCGAGGGATAGGTCCACTGGAGGCGAGGCTGGAAGAATCGTTCCTCTAGAGTTCGCTCGCGGAAGATGAGGCCACCAGCTCGAACAGAGTGAAACAGAGCGTGCGAATGACCAGGGAACGGGAGGAAAAAATCGAGCGGATCCGAAATGACGAGAAACCACCGGTGCAACCTGTTTGGGAGGGAGCTTCTCCGCGGGGGCCCCCGGTGACAGCGGGACGACCAGGAACGATCGCGCCAGTTAAACGCTGACTAGCGCTCTGTCACACTCCGTCACGAATATGCCCCGAATAGTCGCACCAGTTTGCGATTTTTTTTTCAATAAAATATATCGCGGACACGGGAGGGAGAGGGGGAGGGAGCGAGGGCGATAGATAATTGTATCTCAATTGCAAAATGGCTTCCCTCGCGGCTTTTACGTGGGATAATAATTCTCGGTCACACTCTGATCTTCCCCGCTCTCGGAATTTTCAACGCGTTCGTTCCTCCTATTAACTCCATTCCTTCGATCCTACCCTGTAATTAATCCTCAGGCGCAGATTAAACGATTTTCCGACCATCCAAGATCGGTTTCGGCACAGCCGAGTCTACTACTAGCCGTGCTATACAATGTGGCAACACCGCTCATGTGCGGATCGGGAGTCCTATTTTTAATAGTACTCAGCATTTTAATTAACGTTATTTTGCGATATAAAATTATACTAATACACAGTATTTTTTATTAATTATGTATAAGGAATACATAAATATCATAACTGTAGTAAGTAGAAGTAATACAGAAGTATATTAATATTTATAAATGTGGTATATACCCATACAGCACCCCACACAGCACAACGTCCGGCAAAGTCCCTGGGACGTCTACAGACGTCCTCAGGACGTCTTGTTACTGATCAGGACGTAAAGACGGTCTTTACGTCCTGATCAGTAACAAGACGTACCTGGGACGTTCCTGGGACGGTCTGTCGACGTCCTTGGGACGTTGTTCTGTGTGGGACACCTCCCCAGATAGCACAACGTCTGGTAAAGTCTTAAAGACGTCTTAGAGACGTCTTGTTACAAATCAAGACGTCCAGACCTAAAATAGACATAAACTAGACGTCTCTAAGACGAGGTGTGCTATCTGGGTCGTCTTAGAGACGTCTTAGAGATGTCCATTTTAGGTCTGAACGTCTTGATTTGTAACAAGACGTCTCTGAGATGTCTTTAAGACGCTTTTTGGACGTCTTTAAGACTTTGCCAGACGTTGTGCTGTATGGGTATTTTGTGGACTCTCGGAATAGTTTGATGTTGTGATGCATTATATTTGAAATATTTATAGAGATTTCAAGAAAATAGAAGTGTGAAACAAGATAAAACCATCTTTGAATCACATTGAAGGATTTCAAAATTGTTAAAGGTATGTGTAAGTTAATAGAGACGTGAAATATGCGTAGACCGTCCCAGGAACGTTGTGCTGTGTGGGAATATCCAAAAATGCTACAATTGTATTTAGTAGATGTGCTACACACAAAAATAAATAAAACATCTGCATTATTGCTCCGTTTCTGATATTTAGATGTCTTCAGTACTATAAACATTTAAAAGATAAACGAAAAACCGAAAGGCCGATAGAGGGAGATTACCTATGTAGCCGGGAGGCCAGTCCGTAATGAGAGGCTGATACGGTATTTATATATATATATATCGAAGCCGGACTCTCGCGGTGTTGCCATTTTGCCTACAGCACGGCTAGTGCTAGAGTCGGCTGCGGTTTCGGAGATACAGTCAGCCGCGCCCGGCGTGGGCGTGTTTCCGCGTCGAGAGACTTATTTGTCAAACGCGTCGATCCAGCGGATATTAATCATCAATTCGGCGGGATAGGCTTGAAGGGAATTATACGTCTTTCGGCGAGATAATCGCTGTCAACGGTGGTTTCAAATTTGAATACAGGTATCTCGAGATTCGAATTTCAAATCGTTCGCTCCAGAAGCCTCAAGTGAAATTAGTTTCCTAGTAATTTCTTAATCACGGATTCCGGGGCAGCTCCCATTCTTTCATCTTCCGTTTATCTAGATAAAGATCCCCCAAAGATTTCTAATCGTCCGCGCCTGATTATCCAGCCGGATTTCGTTTAAAAAGCGCTGGTATCCAGTTCGCGAACCCTTATCGCGCGAGTTTCTTAAGATGGCGTGCTGTCACCGTGTCAGACGTGTGTTATGATTACACCTCGATGCGTTTGAACGGTCCCGTAATTTGACAGGTTTCAGTTGCCGTGCGAAAGCAGCCGTCGCGAGGCTGACAGTAGAACGCTCTCCAACTCCGTCGAAGCTTCGGATATAATCTCGCTATGGAGACCGAGGGACGGCCTCATTTATATGAGGAGTGGAAGAAACGGGTGAATAGTGCAATTCACGTTGACAGTATGACGACGAGCAAACTCGCCGTAACATGTTGCAATACTATTTATTCATTGCACAGCACCGATAACACTCTCCAGCGTTGTTTACGCCCTGCACAGCTGCGCTGAGAATGGAAAGGAGTCGTGTAAAAGGGTTTAAATGTTGCAGGTGTTCCTGGGCCCGCTGCCCCAAGGGTTCCTCAGATTGGAGGAGCGCAACGCGCAACAGCAGCAGGAAGCGGCGGACCAGCAAGCTGCCTTGGCGCTTCATCAGCTCCAGATGCAAAACATGCCGGCGATGCACGAACCGCACGTCGGCAGGCTTAGCATAACGATTGTTCAGGTGATTCTACGATCTCCGTGGGCCTGTCTCTCCTTGGGTTATCAACGTTTTACTCAAAAAGATATTTTCCCCAGGCTAAACTAGTGAAGAACTACGGAATGACGAGGATGGATCCCTACGTCAGATTAAGAGTCGGCCATGCTGTGTACGAGACACATACTTGCTCGAACGGGGCGAAGAATCCACATTGGAACAAAGTCATTCAGTGGTATGGGTTTCCAGCGATATACATCTGTTTTTAAGAACAGTGGCGGATGGAAGGAAGTTTACAGCTTCTTAAAAAAACCCAGCATAACTTTTTTAGAGTTGGTTGAAATGATTTGGGTTTTTTTGAGATAGGAGAATCGTCGGTTTGAACAAAATTGCAATTGGTCGGAATAGCGGAAAAATAGTGAAGATCGTTTTTAAAGTTTTTCTATTGAGGCTTTAATGAAAATTCAAAAATTTACGTTTGTCGAAATTTCAGAAATCAGCGATCTTCGACCTTATTCTGCGATCTTTAAGCGTTTGTAGCAACCGAGTTAACCGATTTTGATAAAATTTTCAGCGTGTAACTTAATTACTTAAATCTACAAACGGGATTTTTGAATTTGTGTTAAGAAATCAGAAAAAAGTTTGAAAAACAAGCTTTACTAGTTTTTTCACTGTTCCGGCCAATTGCATTTTTTTTTCAAAATGACGAAACAAGTCACTTACGAGGGAATATCCCGAACCTGGAAATTCGAAAAAATTTTAAAATTTTGTGAATATGTAGAGAATTTCCTCCTGATTACAATGCAATTTTTGTTTGCTGCCCAAATTCACTCTAAGCGGGTGTATTTGACCGCTGAAAATCCGGTTATTTTCCGATTTTGTGTTATAATTCGTGAACTGTAAAATCATATTTTCACCAAATGAGAAATTTAATTAAAAGATGTGTAACTTTTGTCTTGAAATTTTTTTTCTATCCCTTACAATTCGCGAGTTATAACACAAAATCGGAAAATAGCCGAATTTTCAGTGGTTTAATTTCACCCCCTTCGAGTGAATTTGGGCAGCAAACAAGAATTGCGTTGTAATCAGGAGGATTTCCTCCACATATTCACAAAGTTTCAGAATTTTTTGAATTTTCGGGATCAAAATGACTCAAGTCGTTTGGACCGATTCCAAAAAAGTCATGCGATTTTAAAATGTGTAAACTGTGGGGGATTCAACAGGGCGGCCGAGGAGTAGTTGCTATCTGAGCCCTGCTTAGAACGCCCACCCTTAAAAATAATTATGATTTTATCCAAAGTATATTTTTTCCCGCATTATTACACTGAGCCCGTTTTTAGTAAACTACATCCCCCCCCCCTCCTCCCAAAAAATGGGCCCTTCAAAACGTTTGCCACCTGGGCCTTTCTCCTTAAATCCACCACTAGGTGTACACTTTCTTTCGTCCGCCGCTGCACGTTCGAAGCTGTTACGCCTGTTGTTTCTTTTATTATCTTAGCCGTTTGCCGCCGGGAGTTATGCAAATATATATAGAAGTCTATGACGAGTACTCCTTCGTGATGGACGAGTTGATCGCGTGGGGCCACATAGATATTCCGCCGCAGGTCCTCCAGAACGGAGAGACGCACGAAGATTGGTACATGCTTAGCGGGAAACAAGGGGACAATCAGGAAGGCATGATCAATCTCGTTTTCAGTTACACGGTAAATTTTATCAGCGATGCGCCGGAAAGGAATAGATAATGCGTAGTACATAATTTATGTTTGATAGACAAAGTGTCATCCATACATGAGCGCGCCACCGATTATGATGGTACCTTCCTCGACGATGTTTGGAATGACGCCGTACGCACCGGTGAATGTTTACACAGCACCGCCAGCAGCCCCCATACCTGTTCCCAGTTCTATGCCAGACGCTGAGGTCGAATTGAAACAGGTACCATACGAGAATATTATTTATTTTAATCCTATTGCTACGGGAACTTCAACGAATTTACCGTTCGCAGATTTCAGAGATGTTCCCCGACGTGGACAAGGAGGTAATTAAGTCAGTTTACGATGCGAATAATGGGAAAAAGGATGTAACTATTAATTCATTGCTCCAGATGTGTGAATAAGTATTTTTTACGCGAACCGCTGTATTTAATTCCAAAGGCCATATTTGTATTTTCTGCTACGCTGTATTCCTTTCAGAGTGTAATATATTTGCAAGTTATTGCCATGCATTTTATGGGATTATAAACATTTAGGAATTTTAATAAGAGGATCCGTAAAACATATTGGGCGGGGAAATATATTTTCTAAGAAAGTATCAATATTGACATTACATGTATTCATTGATCCTTCTTACATCTCCATATCACTTCGCCTCGGGGCCCCAGAGTTAAGGGAGGGGGGGGGGGGGGGGGGGGGCTGAAAAATTGGAAAATTAAAAAAATAGGGTTGCAAAAGCTAGAAAAAAATGGAAATGGACCCTTCAACAGTGATGGAAAGAAAATAACGAATACACCAAAATTTAGATTTTAAAATGAGACCCTTCTTTTGTGAAATCGACCCCGCGTTTAATCTTATTTATTTAATTGTTTTAATACTTATTCATTGTGCGTGTTAGCGCGGTATTTTTTATTTCATTTAATTTAGAATAATTTAGAGGGCACTGATCTATAGATTTTCGTATTTACACAAGGAATGGGAATGAAGTTAACGCGCTGTATTTAAAAAAATTTCATCCAGATTTTATTCCTCGTAACATTATATCGGTATAAAAAAATAAACGCGTACACTCGCAAATCTGTATGTTCAGGAACATAAATGGATGGTTGGAACTATGCTAGCATACGTTTCTAAGTAGAAAATGTCGTAGAACGCTAAAAACCTTTGATACAATTTTAATTCAAAGAAAGAGGATTCGCCTATTATTCCTAAAGTACACGAACCGCTTTCCACAGATAAATCTATACACTTATAATTACTTTGCTAAGTTACAACTCCATTTACCTCCCACCTCCTTTGTCTCCGTATCAAATAAAAATTTACGAAATCTTATGCCTATCATTGCTAACAATGAATCAGTCCTCTGCGCACAGACTAAAATTATATTACCAATTACCCTTTGTTATCGAAGAAACCCTCTCTCGGAATACAATTACCGATATCCCAAGATTTATAAAACATTCAACAACCGTACAAACTAGCTCGACCACATATAAAAGTATGTGTTCTGCCAGTGCGGTAGATATTTCTTTATTGGTTCCGCTATCAATCTAGCGAGAGGCACGTTATTAGACAGCGCGGTCAGAGCCGCGTATATTCCAGCGCAGCTGTACTTATCGTAGAATGGGGACTTTAATATGTAAAGCAATAATGCTAGCCTCCGCGTGAAGAGTTCCTTTTCCTCCTCTTTGCTAAACGACACAGTTTTCGCTTCGCTGTTGAATAGCTTCATACTGAAAGAAAAAATTTCGCTCACTGTTACGCCATTCAATTTGTCGCCCGTAATAAGTCACTTACCTAAGTAAATCGACAGCGAGAGACATCAACCACGGAGGCCACTGCTTCTCGCCAGTCAGAGACACGTATCCCAAATGTAGCAACGGTTTCAAAATGTACAGGCTCTGAAACACACAGTGCGTTAAGTAGTGGCGGATTTAAGAAAAAAGGCCCAGGTGACAAACGTTCCGAGGGGCACATTTTTTAAGAGCTGCTTTACTAAAAGTGGTATGTGTACAGAAAAGTATAGAAAAAATATAGTTTCTGTCGAACGTCCCTCGGAATTCTTTTCGCACGAGCAGTGGCGGATTTAAGAAAAAAGGCCCGGGTGGCAAACATTCTGAAGGGCCTATTTTTTCGGGAAAATGAAACGATAGTTTACTAAAAGGGGGTAAGTGTACAGAAAAGTATAGAAAGAAATATAGTGCTTGGATAAAATTATAATTTTTTACGACAAGGCCCCAGGGGGGCCTTCTGAGCAGGGGTCCATTTTTCGAGAAAATAAAGCGGCAGTTTACTAAAACCGGGCTCAGTGTAATAATACAGAAAAACAATATACTTTGGATAAAATAATAATTTTTTTAAGGATGGGGCCCTGGGCCTTCTGAGCAGGGGTAACCGCTCATTGGCCGCCCTGTTAAATCTGCCACTGGTACATACGTTCTCAGTGCCTAATAACTGATGACTTTTGGGATTTTTTCCTCGAGAGGTGTGAAATAAGTCGAAATTTTATAAATGTAGCTTCTTCTTGGGACCTTTATACATATAAAAAAAATTATTTGACTTACTTTTGTCGTATATTGCCGTTCGTTTTCTGCAACCTCTGCACCAATCAGAGGCCCCCCTTATCAGCATAACTTCAACAATTTACAACCTATTTTCATGAACTTTGCGTTAATCTATGTAGAATGACATTCTCTAAGAACCATCGGGCCAAATTTTTGAATTTTTAAAAACAAAGAAAATTATATCATATTGAAGAAAGCAATCGATTTTTCGTCTACAATTTCGTTCTTTAAATGGTAAAAAAAATGGTATTAAAAATTAAGAATTTCAAAACCTGGCCCGATAATCCTTAGACAATGTCATTCTGCACAGATTAACGCAAAGTTCGTGAAAAAGGTTGTAAATTGTACAAAAGTGTCTCAAATAAACTTTTTAAATGAACAAAAGTCCCAAGAACAAGATACAATGATAAAATTTTCGATTTACTACACACCTCCCAAGAAAAAAAACCCCAAAAGTGATGAATTATTAGGCATCGAGAACGTATGTAACTCCTTAAAAAGAGAAGTATCTTCTACGAAGCTTCGCAAAGTTCCCATTCCATTACCTCCGCTAATTTCAGCTTCTTCACCGATGCAGGCGAATTATTCAAACTAACATTATCGTTAGCACTAGAAGCCAAAGGCTCCCAGGTCCTCATCTGTACGCTACCAGTGCCCCTGACGCTTCTAACGACAGTGCCGGATCGTTTCAAAGTGAATCCCTCCTTCAGCTTCTCGTCCTCGGACTCGCTCAACTTCTCTCTATTAAGCGGCTGTATCGGTGGGTTCCTGACTACCCGCTCTTTGTACGCGTGCACCAACAGAAGCCTCAACACAGCCCTGTTGAGAATCAGACCGTATAACTTTACGAATCGTCTCGCGAGCCAGTTATCTTCGAAATACCATCGACTCACTTAAATATTTGTATCGCTGTGATTATAAACCACCTGCCGGTCTGGCCCCATAATCTCTTAGCCGAGATCTCCAGCAACGTCTCCGTGTACTCGACCACCGTCAGCCAGATCTTTATCTTAGACTCGAACTGAGGAAACTTAAGGTACAAGCGCCTTCCGCTGCACATCAGCAGATCGTTGAAGAGAACTATCAAGTTGGACGAGGAGTAAATCAGCTCCGATACGAATGTGGAATTGTGGAAGTGTCCTGGAAAGAGACGAGTTAGAGAGGCTATTTAGCGGAGAGCGTTGTCGTCGCTCTGTAAACAATAAAAGCTTCTAACCAGCTGTGAAGTATGAGAGACACTGGACCGTCTTCTCCACGTCCGCTAGTAGCTGGGGATTCTCTATAACCCATTTTTTGTACGGATCAATGAATTTCAGCACGGAAGAGTTCACGATGTGCAACACCATCCTGACCGTTTAAACAGCTCGGCAGGATACTTTTATCATCAAGTCGCTCGCAATTAACCTTGAATTATCGGCGGGCAGTTAATGGCTCACCGCCGGCGAACGGATTTTCTACGTTTCTACGAAGAAGCATCATTGGCTCGTTCCGATGGAACGCGTAATCATGAAATCGCATATTTTTATTTCAAAAGAATTTGTCCCCCCTTAGACGGCTGTTTGTGTACCAGGAAATATTAAAATTTCGCAACATTAAAAATCGATGCGCTCTTTATTGCTGCGTCTGCATTCGCTGCGATCACATAAATGCTAAAAATAAGGAGAAAGCGGCGCATAAGGTAACAGGGCGAGGCTCGTTAAAGTCGGCGATTTTAATTCTCAAATTATGAATCAGATCGATTTCGAAATTGAGGAATTATAATGCGCCAGAAACGATGCTTTCGAAAACGACTTCCTGGGAGCAGGAAAAGGGACAGAATCAGGGCCGTCTTAACAAATTTGAGCGCCTTGAGATAAAAAAATTTGGCACCCTAGCCCCCAAGGGTGCAATTTCTTCGCAATCCGTGCAAAGTGGTGTATCACAACACCGAGTATACACCAGGGCAAACACGAACAAAAATAATGCCCGCGAACGAAATTTTTGTCTCCAAAATTGAAAAGGAAAAGTATTTCAACGTATTTGATTTTTAAGCGCCCTTGGATCACGGGTGCCCCTGTGCTATGTAGCTCATTGGTAAAGGCGGTCCTGGACAGAAAAGTAAACGTACTCGTTATTTATTTATTACTAGCTCAAAGCACCCGGCGTTGCCCGGGTGAAATTTTGATTGTCATGGAGTGTCAAGGGGCGTAATAAGGCGGAAAGGGTGGGGTGTCCAGATTTCATGGTATACAGGGCCGGCGTAACCATTATGCAAGTTATGCGCCCCATAAGGGCGCCAGCCGTAAAAATTGTATCGCACGCTAAGTAATCTAACTTCCACATAAACAAAATGTAAATGTAATTCTTTTTTTATTGTACTCTGTAAAGGCAGAACATATTAAATAGAAAATAGGTGCAAAAATTTTCTTGCATACGGGCGCCAATCATCCTCATGCTGGCCCTGATGGTGTAGTTCCTATTTCCTGCAGGGTTCTACGGAGTAATTAGTATTATGCAAAATTCTGTCCAGATCGATTAAAAAAATCGGGATAAAAAATATCCTATATATTATTACTGGCCCTAGACTACGCGTATACAAAATTTCAAAAAGATCCGATGCGTAGTTGCGACGTGATTGAGTAACAAACATCCAAACACACTTTCGCATTTATTATATTAGTAGAATTCGAAATAAAGTCTCTTAACAGGTTTCGGCAATTTCGAATTTTTTACAATGAGGGCAATGTGATTTGGAATTCTGTTGTGACGAAGATTTCCTTTGTTTGCACTTGTTGGGAAGCCATGACTGGGCCAAAGTTATGGGCGTTGTGGCGCCGCGCTAAACAGTATCAATTTAGTTTCGACGTTTTGTTTAGTTTAGTCGTTAACATCACTTAACATTCTGCCATTCAGTATTCTGTATTAATTTCTTTTACTTCGCATCATGAGCGAGAATGAAATAACTTCGCCGCATAACGGCGATGGACGTCTCTCGGACTGCGAAAAGACGAAATTGATGAATGGAAAGGTAGAGGAAAACGGGACAGCTCGTGCTGGGATCGAGAAGCAACACGAGGAATATCAATACCTGAACTTGATCGAAAAGATCATTAACGAGGGAACGAAGAAGATCGATCGCACCCGCGTGGGCACGTTGTCCCTCTTTGGGACACAGATGCGCTTTTCATTACGGGACAGTAAGAAAGTTTCTCTCATTAATCCTTAGTATCACGATTTCTTATTTTACTCAGAAAAAATTTATTGATTCATTTTTGTCCGCACTTCATAGTGAAAATAAGTAAGAAATTCCTAGTGTAACAATTTTTTACACGAATGAAAAAAATTCGGATACAACACTAATATATACCACGTAAAAGTAAACTAACGCTTTAAAGTTCATGAAAATGCCCCCAAATGGTGCGCAAAACTTTTCAATGATACTAAGGGATAACTAACAATAAGCTTACGTTTGACCTGCGATAGAAGCTACAAGAGCTTGTATCGTTTGTCATCTCTTAGTAAGTACAACTCGGTTCGATGCTCCAACGTCGACGCTTTCATTATAAAACTCTAGAATCTATGTTTACGCTTCGCCCTTATCGCCAACGGAATCGCACCCTTACTGCAGAAGTTCTCACAACGCTAATTATCGCGCTTGTCCCGTTGCAGACGTCTTCCCGCTGCTGACTACGAAGCAAGTCTTCTGGAGAGGCGTAGTGGAGGAGTTACTGTGGTTCGTGAAAGGCTCGACCAACGCCAAGGAGTTGTCCAAGAGAAACGTTCACATCTGGGATCCCAACAGCTCCCGCGAGTTCTTGGATAGCTGTGGCTTGACGGAGAGAGAAGAAGGAGACCTAGGCCCTATCTATGGATTCCAGTGGAGACACTTCGGCGCGGAGTACAAAGACATGCACACGGATTACAAGGGGCAGGGTAAGGAACAGGAGGGGTATTGCTTTGTTTTACGGGAGCATGGTTCGTGACGTGCTAACGATAAGAATTTTAACAGGCGTCGATCAGCTGCAGGAAGTTATAGAGAAAATACGACACTCTCCCGACGACAGGAGGATAATACTGACAGCATGGAATCCTCTGGACATTCCGAAGATGGCCTTACCGCCCTGCCACTGCTTCAGTCAGTTCTACGTGAGCAACGGGGAGTTATCCTGCCAGCTTTATCAGAGGAGCGCCGACATGGGCCTTGGCGTGCCGTTTAACATAGCATCTTACTCTCTGCTGACTTGCATGATAGCTCGGGTTACGAACTTGAAGGTGAGATAGCGCGCAGTGGCGGATTTAACAGCGCGGCCAATGAGCGTGTGGGCCCCTGCTCGGAAGGCCCGGGGCGCCATCCTTAAAAAAATTATGATTATATAGGTATAGGTATCCAAACACTACATTTTTTCCGGACTATTACGCTTTGCCTGTTTTTATTAAAGTACCTCTTCATTTTCTCGAAAGAAATGGGCTCTTCGGAACGTTTGCCACCTGGGCCTTTTTTCTTAAATCCGTCACTGCTCGCTTGAAATGAATTCCGAGGGACTTTTTCAACAGAAGCTTGTATTATTCTTGTTTATTCTCAGCCAGGTGAATTTGTACATACAATGGGCGACTCTCACGTGTACCTTAACCACGTGTCCGCGCTCGAGAAGCAGGTGAAACGCGCGCCGAAAGCGTTCCCACGATTGAAGATAGCTAGGAGCGTCGAGAGCATCGACGACTTCGTGGCGGAAGATTTCGAGCTGACTGGATACGCGCCGTATCCAAAGATCCCTATGCCCATGGCCGTATAGTTGTACCTTGAGTAGCGCCGAAACGAACGAACAAATTACGTAGAAATATATTTCTTTACACTGGTTCGAAGAGTCGTCGTCGAGAGGTCTGCCTTTCAATCGATGGATGAATATAATTCACGTTGCGTCGCAATTTCTAACCATATCTATACTTTATTTCCCAATAAAAATTATGTTTTTAGTAAACTCGTATCTTATTAATTGTACATATACATATATATTTTTCTTTTGTTACCGGTCTTCGAACGCGGCCCATACGCATCGGTTACAGCTTCGAGTTTCCCACAATTTAAATCATAATTCCACCGCGCCTGGCACAGATAGTCAAACAGAAGAGCATTCGAGAGGCGTAACCGACGAGCATGGACGGTAAAAGGCCTTACGTAAACAGCTCCGAAGTCTAACAGAATTACGTTGCTTTCTATACAATATCTGAATCCAGCGCTCCCTTAGATCACGTAAATACCTATTTCCTGGTACGCTAGTGGAAAATTATTCACCTATTTATTTAAAGCGGCGTTTAAAATGTACATTTCGTCCTCGCTCGCTCGATTTAAAGTAATCGAAGGCGTTTAAAAAAAAAAAAAGAAAAGAAAAGATATTTAAGGGAAGTCTCTGTGGGGGCTAGCACATCTGTACATCGTTAGATCGTGAAGTACTTAATTGATCGTGCTGTGCGACAGTTGCTGAGTAACAGCCAACGTGCCGCATTCGCTCACCGGAACTGATACCCGGATCTCCACCCAAATCTCATCTAAACAGAAGAGAGCGATCGTTACCGCGGGGAACAGATTTCCTCCTTCGAGATACTTAGCCAGGCGACTCACCCCCGAAATAGGAGCCCGTGGACGTCATCATCCTCCATTTACTTTTATGTACACCGACATCGGGAGGGCTCGTAAGCATTACGTTTATTTCAGTTGTTGTCCCAGGGTCCAGAGGCATAACTTGCACCCGCCTGCAGTCCCCCATTTGCTTGCCGCCCGTGTGCTGTAGGCAGATCCCGTCGGGCCATTTCTCCACGCCAACGTTCAGCACGTGCCAGGACGTCTCGAATTTAGTGTTAGGCGGTATCGACTCTCTCTTGTCGATGGTGTCGTCGCATATCAGCATCATACAAGGTAATTTGTGAGAATAGAAGTCGAAGTAGCTGCATATAGCTGCTTGGAGGTTCCTGCAATCGAATAACAAATTCAAGACAGGGTTTTCCCACGGACAACGCTGCGTCAGTAAAGTCACTTCGTTCTCTCTTGTAGCTCCGGGGATCCCCAGGGAAGCGGGAAAGAAATGTCAGGGGCTCCGAAGCACGAATCGCTCAAGGGGAACGCGTGTCGTCGTTCGCTGCCCCTCGAGGCTATAGAAACGCAATTTCTTGAGAATCCTCCGCTAAAAGTAACCAGCTACCGTAAGCTATAACAACAATCTTGGCCACGGACGTGGCCAGCAGTTTCACAATGAAATCTATTCTGATCGAAGCCGATGCTCGTCGAGCCGTTGTCAATTTTGATCGTCGATTTCGATCCACGGGACGATCGCTCGGTCCCCTAGAGTCGGTGGACGTTGGGGGCCCATGGTGCATCGGTTCGGAGTCGCTGGCCCCGAGGTGGGAATCCCGACGTAAACATGGCGACGTTAGGGTTAGGTCGGACGGAACGGGAAACTCGGTGGACAGCGGACGGGGCGCATTGTTCTCACCAGTCGTTCATATCCAGGAAGAACTCGGCCGTGGAATCGCTGACATGATTGTCCGCCAGCAGTGTCATCATCTGCTTCATTAGCTCGTACTTGTCCGTGGTGCCCAGACGGCTGAACTGTCGCAGTAAATTCTGGTCCAAGTCGTCCATGTTCATGACGCGCTCTCTTCGTTTACGATGCTCGATGCCTGTTCGATGCCCCACGTAAACGTGGCCCGCACACGATCGCTCGCGCGAAACCCTCCGTGTAAACACGCCGCGCGTATACCCTTGTGTCGCTCGGTCCTTTTAACTTCAAATTTTAAATGTCATCCTTCGGTGACGTTCGCCCGTACGCGCTGCGGGTGCATGCATCCACGGGTACACTCCGCGCTAAAAGCTCGCGCGAGCAACGCCGCCGGCAGGGTTGCCAGATAGTTTTAATGGGAAGCGCGAAAATTCAAATGTCTTGAATGCAAGGGGTGGTTTAGTATTTTCTTAATATTTTCGGCAACTGTTTTCTTTATTTCTTTTAAGGCTCGTTCAGACAAGTCTAGTAATTTAGTCGAGTAGCAAATAATTTAGCAGTCTTTCGAGTGTGGGCACTAAAATTTAGTCGAGTAGCTTAGTAAAACAATGATTAATTTTATAAATTACTCGCTACTCGAATTTCAAAGTCAATTCTCTGGGAAATGAAGCGCGATATCAAAAAATCTTATTCCTTTTTTTCGACTTATTTAATTGTTATAAGTAGAATGGAGAGAGTAACTTTTTTTTTGATATCGCGCTTAATTTTTGGGAAAAGCGACTTTAAAATTCTTGACGATGCGTCTAATGAAAATTGCGGGCGATTTGGGCGTAAGTGGAATTCGCCCCAAATTACTGGACGTGTCTGTTCTAGCCTTTAGATACAACAAATAAACTTTATGTGGACAGAAAGGAATTTAAATAAAATGAGGTGAAAATTAAAATTAACGTTTTAACGCAACAATGATGATCTATTTTATAAAAAATTTTAATGCCATTTGGTCTAGGGCAGCCCAAAATTTTGGTCAAAGCAAACCTGATCGATATTAGGAATTTTCCGTTGTTGTAATAAACTGAATATCATAAATTATATGTTCCTGTTTTCTATTATTTATATTTAAAAACTTGTATTTTCCGATAATTACCCTTTCACGAATTTCTCTTCCATATTTCAGGAGATTTTCATAAATTTTGAAACGTAAACTAAGGGCGTTGAGGGCGATTTGAGCGCAATTCAGGTGTCAGCCGTCAATTTCAATGTTTGAGCGCCAGTTGGTTTTGAAAGTAGCCGAAATGGCGGAATCGCGCCCAATCTGACAACCCTGGTTGTCAGATAAATCGATGAGCGTAGTGGAAGGGGAACACGCATACGCTGGTACGGTTTGCGCGCCAATCAACGCCGCGGGACGTCACCGCGTCACTAATACGAAGGTACCGTTATTGCTGTGGGTGTTCCTCTTCTACTACGCGCGCTGATCACCCTGGCAACCCTGCACACGAGGGCACGGACGCTGTACAGTCCCGTCGCGGAAGCGCCTCCTTCTCCGCCACCAACCCCCTTCCCTGAGCGGGTGTCACCTTGACCATGAACGCCACGGGCATCGACGAGTTTTTTAACCGAGCTCCGCGATAAACAAATACACACGGGAGAGCTCGCCAAATCGACTGTTCTGTGTGTTTCCTCGTCGTGCCTATGCGCGGCGGGTTACCTGCGTGCAGGGGATCCGCGGGTTTCGATCATAGTACAGCGAATGATCCAACTGCAAGGGCGTCCGCAGGGGGGGGGGGGGGTGCAAAAGGGGCAGTTGCCCCCCGGGCTTTTGTGAAAAATTTGCTTATTTTTCAAAACTGATCTTTATTAAGTTTATACTGAAAAAAGGGAATATTTTTAAATTTCGATTTTAAATTTTTAATTAAATTGTCATTACAAAATGGGTTAAAAAAGTAAGAGGGGGATATTTTTCGTTACCATCATCCCAAAGTTGCCCCCCCCCCCCCCCCGGAAAAAAGTCTGTAGACGCCCCTATCCAACTGCTTCGTTTATTTAGCCTTTGACCTGCTTCGAGTTGATTGCAGGCTTCTTTTTGCAGATAAGAGACTCTGGAAATCGCGAATGCTTTGTATGCGGATGGAAGATTGGTGGGAGTATGGCGAAGGATTGTAGGTGTTGAGAAGTGTTATAAATGGTGGATGGTTGGATCTGCAGTTTTTATTAGGAGGGACAGAGGGACGTTTTGGGCGAGACGATGGAAGTTTCGGAAAGTAAAAAATAGTTTCAGATCGGGAAAAATTCAATTGATTTTCTGCGCATGCGCCGAAGCGGAGTAGTGCCGGGCCTAGCTTGATTTTCGCGGGGAAGAGCGTAATTTTCTGCAGTGTTACAATATGTATTCTTTTAAATGATTTTACTTAGCTTCAATCATCTGTATGTTTGGTGTATGGTTCAACTATGGCAACTCAATTTTCACCACTTATCCGTCTTGAAACTTTGCAGGCGTGTAGTTTGGATCACAATACATTTTTTTTAAAGAAAGTCAAAAATAAAATATAAAAAGAAATGTATAAAAAATCCACAAACACTAGACTTTAGAAAAAAAATACAAAAAAAAATTCACAGCCACTAAAAACTAGAAAAAAATATAAAAGAAATCCAGAGCCACTAAAAATTAGGAAAAAAAAATATAAAAAATCTACAGCCATTAAAAATTAGAAAAAAGAATGTTAAAAATCCACAGCCATTAAAAACTAGAAAAAAGAATTTTAAAAAACCACACCCATTGAAAACTAAAAAAAGATAAACAAGATTAAAAAATCTAGAACTACTAAAAAGTAGAAAATTAAAGAAAGCAACAAAAATGTATGTTAAACAATTTTAATAAAATGCACTAAAAACTAAAAAATAATTTTTTTCTTGTACTACAATTTCGATATAGTGACATGACTTTAAATAAAATCAAACGAACTCTGTGATTACCCTGTAGAATTCGTTCAAATCAATTGTAAAGAAAAAGGATAATCGCAGTTTCTATGATTTTATTTAAAGTCACATATCACCATCGAAATTGTAGTACAAGAAAATAATTCTTTTTTAGTGTTTGGTGCAATAAATACACTGCATTTTTAGTAAAATCGTTTAACATCAATTTTTTTATACATATTTTTTGTTCCTGAGGATAAGAAACTGTATCAAGTAGAATAATGTATACATTATTTGTGTATCAAGTAGATTCTACTTAATACAGTTTCTTGCCCTCAGGAACAAAAAATATGTATAAAAAAAATTGATGTTAAACAATTTTACTAAAAATGCAGTGCATTTAATGCACCAAAAACTAAAAAGGAATTATTTTCTTGTACTACAATTTCGATGGTGATGTGTGGCTTTTTTATAGAGAACACATTATACTGTTCATCGGGGGCAAGAAATATTTTGGGTACCCCAACAATTCCTCGCCTATAAAAAATCAACACCTTTTCACAGAAAAACCGATAATAATCTTTCAGATATAGGTACCGCTCTTTCATCAAGTCGACGATGCCAATGCCGAATAAAATCCGCCTAGTTCCCACCTCAGGTGCTACGCACCTGGCCGCGCGCGTCCGCCGCGCCAGCGCGCAGGCGCGTGCCTCCCCACTGGCGTGGCGGCGAGCGGAGGCTGCGCGCGCACACCACCGCGTAACAATTGAAATACGAAACAGTCGGGAGTCGCGGTCCGAAGTTGACCCGTGTAGATATCCCGAAAACGTCTTGTCGCGAGTTGATACCGTTCGCAAAGCGGAGCAAGCTCATTCGTTCGTACACGAAAGCAATCGGCACGCGATGAAACAGCTTTGAACCGTACTCCAAAGTGGTCAACGTCCTCTTTCGTCCTCAAGGCACTTTCCGCGAGCGATCCACCAGGGAATTGTTTTTTCGAGTACCGATGAGACACTTGGAACTATTGGACGGTTGTCTATCCCCTGACAGCAGGGCCTCGTGATGGAAACCACCGACACTCAGTTCACCACGATCCTTTCCACCGCGACGATCGCGGAGTAACCGGGCTCGTCGAAATTAGAAGAAAATACCGAGGCGAGCAGAGAGTACCATTACTTAAAATATAGTTGCTATCCAACTGTAGCGATAATCGTAACTGCTCGATTATTGTGCCATCGCTATTTTTATTATTGGCATTGTTAATCATTGGTGGTTCGCGAAGTTTCCGTGCATGATAATCGATTTCAATCGGTCGCAAGGAGGATCGATAAATTCTTGAAAAAACCAATTCGATAATCGAAGGCAATTTGAACTTTGACAATTTCGAGGACGGCCTAGAGATTCTCCATGGTTCTTCCCGAAAGTCGACTTCGCAGCTCTTTTTATCGTTTGACTATATTCTTCGAAAATTCTATTGCACTTTCAAATTTATATTTTCTGGTGTTCTATTATCACATATAATTCTTCTGGTTGATCTAGTCTTTCTCAAGCCCACACTTGTTTATTGCTCCTTGATAAAAGCAACTCAAGGGGAATTCCCAACAGCATGATAGGTCCTTCGTCAGGCACCGGTGGTGTCCCGAATCACCAGGTGTCTACCAGCCAGTCCATCACGAAGAAGCGCATCTTCGATGACCTGGACATCGAGAACTTCTGCGAGGAGGTGCAGAACAGCCGCAAGCGGTACCAGTTCCAGGAGCTGGAGAGCTCGATGGAGCTGGTCAGCTCTGGCCAAGTAATCGGTGACAGCGCTGCGCTGTTCTCCCCTCTGTCGGCCCAGGAAGCCACGGAGGAGTGCCCCGTGGCTAGACTGGAGGTCCTCCTTGTCGACGGCACCAACTGCACCTGGACAACCGTCTCCGAGCTCGACTCCCAGCAGAGCGTCGCCGAGATCGCAGCTTCGCCATCCACGTCCTCCTCATCCTCCGAACATCGGCAAGAGCAGGTGGTCCAGGTCGAGGAGACCAGCTACCAGATAGACTCCAACTACTGGGAACCTGTCGTCGCTGTCCCTCCTTCAGGATTTCAGCAAACCAGGCCCGGCGCGCCTCTGAACAGCCAGCAGCAGCAGCAGTACGACGACCAGGAAACCGGTAACCTCTCTTGGCTACTGGACTTCAAACTGGACCCCTTCATCGAGGCTGCCGATGACAGATCCACTGTCACTTCATCCAAGGACAATCATAACGGTGCGCAGCTGAATGAAACTTAGCTGAATCGAGGGGTTCTTGAAAGTTGCAGAGCTTGCGTTAGATTCTCCAAAGAGTTTAAACTCGCATGGCCACCGGTGTGTGTCTGAGAGAATAACAGATCTGATTAGTTGTTTCCTGTTTAGGGAGCAAGGCGAGAGTAAACGGTCGCCCTTACAGTTCTACCTACGTGAGCGACGTCAGAAGGAGTTACAGCGAGAGTAACTCGCACCAGGAGACGGGCCAGAGTTACGCGACAATCGACAACAGGAACTTCGCGTCTCCTCGGTGCAACGGGCCCAAGAAGCCACCATTCACCTACACGGAGCTCATTGAGCACGCTCTCCGGGAACGGGGCGAGCTCACTGTGTCCGCTATTTACCAATGGATCTCGTAAGTCGCGTTTCGAATAATCTACAACTGCTTGAATCGAGAACTGCACGCTTTTCTTTAAAAAAATTAAGCCGGGGATCCCCCGGGAAGCTAGGCTATGCTATGCCATGCTACGTTTTAAAAAAATTAGCTTCAATACATTCTTATGGAACCGTTTCCACCAAAAGCTAAGCTAAAACATTGCATCGCATAGCATAGCTTAGCGTCCCGGGGGATTCCCGACTTTAGTCCCCTTAATTCTACGCAATTATTCGTAACATTGATGTGCTGCACTATTCCCTAGAACTATTCCTTATTGTCGCTACAAATCTGTAGAAATCATTCTCATATTTCAATTAAGAACGTATTCGTCATTGAACGTTTTTTATATACGCGTGATGGGAGGCTTGCCTGCGCGAAGGGGAAGGGAATCATTTAGCGTAGGGAATCAGTGGGGAAGGAGTTCAGGGGCTCGATTATCTATATTGCTTCTCGTGAGCGGACGATCGAACAGGTGAAAGCACAGAGCCAGTAAATTGTGCGCATTCGTGTGCCGGGAGGGTTGCAACGATGAGGAGAGCCGGTACCAGGTGGTACCGCGTTGCGAGGGCAGCGGTGCCAAGGGGTACCATCTAAGAACCTTCCTGACCCTCCCCCACGAGCCACCCCGCATCGATGCGGGGCCACGCTCTCGTGAATTCGTGGAAACGTTTCCTACATTCGCTGAAACGCTGGATATACATGCTCCTACGTCTTAAACCTTGAATTACATCGTCTTCTCTGAGATTGGGATCAGTAGGCTGCTTATAATTCTATCAAATCCAGAGCCAGATTTCTCTCTAGATATTAAATTCTATAAGCCTCCTTTAATTTTTAATAGAATAAAAACACCGTAGCTAGGAACTGGGGTATTTGTAACGCTCATTCTAAACCATAGTCGGACGCTAATATTCAATTAGAATTATCCGAGGAAATGTATTCACCCTCTGAGTGAATTTTTTTCTGTAATCATTGCGGCCACCGAAGCGAATAAAGGTGCCATTTAACACGATGGCACGCGCTCGGGGCGCTTTGCCCTGGGTCCTTTGTCTTCTCCTATCGAAAGCAGGGAATTAATTAGGGGGGTGTGTAACACGCCGTGACGTCGCCGCGAGCAGGTGAAGAGAATTGTTCTCTTAGGGGTGCAGGGTCGTTCCAGGGACTGGGCAAACGACAGGAAGTTTTAATCGTTTGTCATTATACCCTTGGGGCACCCTGAGCATCTCCTCGCAAATTGTTGGTTTTACAATACTTTAGAATCCCTTTCTTAAGCCCCCACCGGAAAGCTAAGCTATATTTTAGCGTAGCTTTTGGTGGAAACGGTTCCATAAGAATGTATCGAAGCTAATTTCTTTTAAAACGAATTATAGCATAGCTTAGCTTCTCGGTGGATTCCCCGCTTTACTTACACGTGTAATCTCTCACCAAAAATCCCACGTTTTTAGGGAACACTTTCCTTACTACAAAAGCAACGACGATCGTTGGAAGAATTCTGTGCGGCACAATCTCTCGATAAACCCCCACTTTCGAAAGGGATCGAAAGCACCTCACGGAGCTGGACACTTGTGGGCGATCGCGAATAGATCTCTAGAATGCAGGCCCCGGCAGATCATTAACACCTGTGCCGCTAGTTCCTCTGTAAAACAAATCACCAGGAGCGCTCTGGAGACTGAGATACCGAGCAGAAACATTAGGTATCTGTCACTTAGAGACGATCCCTCTCCGTAGCCTTTACTCATTCAAATTATCTGCTTCTAGTCAAATGAACCCTATAGACGAAGTGGAGGCAGCGACTGCCAGCATTACGCAGCAGTCCTCGGAGGAGGAAGCGGAGAGTATCGTGAACTCGGTGACGCTGGAACACTGCGCCGAGCAAATCCTCAGTGGCATTAAGAAGGAAGTAGAGGTACAGTATTTGGTCCCGATGATGATGTCCAACAACGAGCACGACTCCACTCAGACCGGCCAGCAAGTGCAGGAACTCCACTTCCCTGTAAAAGAGAGCGGTAAGACGACTGTTTAAAGGGAAGCAATATTTAGGACACTAGGAATAAGGTGATTCTTGGGAGTTTTTTTTCTAAGAAACTGCTAAGCAGATCTTTTCCAAACTCTCAGGGTATTTTAGTTCATATTCAGACAATAAAAATTAATTTTTTCGTTACAAAGTGTTCGGTAGAAATTGAGATATATGAACACGTTAGTTAGGTCTCGCGTGCTGGAGTTGCAAATTATAATGATGGTCCCAATTCTTCCCTGAAATAAAAAATCAAGAATTTTCTTATTTCTAGTATAATTACATTGTCGATGGGCCTAAAACTTTGATAAATAAGTTGAATCGAACAACTCTTTTTCCATAAATAGTACGAAATATCTTGGGACACCAATTTGCCAACTTTGAACTTTTTTTTTCGTTTATTAGATCCATCGACAATGTAATTATACTAGAAATAAGATAATAGCAAATTTGCAATTCCGGCGCGCGAGTCCTAACGAACGTGTTCATATATCTTCATTTCCACCGAATACTTTGTAACTTAAAAATTAATTTTTATTGTTTGAATGTGAACTAAAATACTCAGAAAGTTTGGTAAAGATTCGCTTAACAGTTTCTTACAAAAAAATCCCTAGAATCATCTTATTCTAGCCTCCTAAATAGGGCTTCCCCCTTAACTAACGCGCGAGCATCCACAATCTAAAAAACTATCAATCCCCGCAGACTTTCTGAATCCAGTGTCGAAGGAGGTGCTGGCGGAGGAGTGCGGCCTCATTAGCGAGGGTTATCTAGTCACAGACCTAAACCCGACAACTTTAGGCTTGAACATGGTGGAGCCGGAGATCATAACGCCGGAGAATCTCTTCGGGGAGGAGCTGAGCTTCCAGTTCTATGAGCTGTCGTCACCCTCGCAGCTTCAGTCCGCCTGACACACGGAGAAGAACAACAAGCTACGTTTGATCGTCATCGATGAGCTGCACGTACAAAGTATTCAAGACTGCGATCGGGTCGAAAGCACCGACGATCGCGACGTCCACAGTGCCACTGAAGGGAACGAGTCCCGGGAGATCCTGGCCGATCGAAAGTCTGACACATGCTCCACGGTCGAGAGCTGATTTCCTTTCCCCTAATGCTGCCCCACGATATTTATACAGAGACTGGCGAACGGTCGCGAGACCTGGTTCCTCCGAGGTCCCCTCGGGAGCTTGCCAACCCAAAGACGCAGCATATCATTGTCCGAATTGTGCCTGGATATGTGTCTTATCGAGTCATTAAACACTACACATTAGCATAGTTTCTTCTAGCCTTTGCAGAGTAACATGTAACGTTTTTTGTATTAGCAAGAAAATATAATATTTACTATGGAGGTGTATATACGTCACTCATCTATCTAAGTTCCCTTTCTCGCGTATGTTCTATTTATTAATTTCCATTTCGTACTAATTATACAGAGTTTATTTTAAATCCAAGCTTTTATTTTTTAGGTTCTTCGATCGCCGCCGGCGATCCCTCCTCGCTTCCTCCAGCTCCCTTCTCCGCCGCGTCGGCGTTTGCTTCTACGGGCATGTCTGTCCGTAACAGTCTCTGTTCCCTCTCGATTATTCGCTGCTTCTTGGCTTCTTTCCTCTTCTTCTTGTCCTCCTTCTCCAGCTTAGCCAGCATCTCTTTTATCTTGTCACTGGTCACGTGGCCCGCGACACCTAACTGATGCCTGATCTCCAATAACCGACGCTCCTTCTTCTGCCTGGCTGCTTCCGCCTCCGCTGCCTTTTTAGCAACCTTCGCTTCCACGGAAGCTATCAAATCCTCCATCTTCTCCATCTTGGAAGCTATTTCGTTTTGCCTGCAAATATATATACATGTAAATGCGATACTAAAGTTCCTCGTGCTTCGATATACCTAGCTATCAGAGCCTGTTCCTTCTTTATATGATCCTCTTTGATGTTTCGCCACCTCTCTTCAAGAGTCAAAGGAAACGCCACTCTTTCGTACTCCTTCGCGTTCTCTACCTCCTCCGGAGTAGGCCACAACAATCCCGCGGGCACTCCCAGGGCCTCCATGCCGTATCTACCGAACGTTCGTCTTTTGTATTTAACCGTGTGATGAAACCAATCCTTGGGTTCGTCGTAAGGCTTGCGACCGTGTAAGATGTTCCTGTGCCCGGGGCTCAGCCTAGATTTGTTTCTCTTAAGCTCCAGCTCTTCGTTCCCTTCCTCCACGAAGACTGGCTCCTCTTGGGCAGACTCAACTATCTCCAGCGTGGGTTTCGAGGCGAAGCATCTCCCGATAACTGTCTGTGGCCTTAACGTTAGAGACAAATTAGCCAGTAACTTTTGCACTGACATCTTCGCCTTTGTTTCACTTCTTCTGATTGTTTATGTTCTCTGTAAAGTATAAGATATTATGTATATACAGTGGCGGATGAAAGAAAGTTCACATCCTTTAAAATCGCATAACTTTTTTAGAATTCGTCCAAACGACTAGAGTTTTTTTGAGAAGCTGGAAGGATCGTCGTTTGGAAAAGATTGCAATTTGTCGGAACAGCGGAAAAATGGTAAAGGTCGTTTTTTAAACTTTTTCTTTTGAGGCTGTAATGAAAATTCAAAAATTTACGTTGAAATTCCCGAAATCAGCGATCTTCGACCTTACTCTGCGATCTTTAAGCGTTTGTAGCTCGGAGCAACGTTAACCGATTTTGATAAAATTTTCAGCATGTAATTTGCTTAAATTTACGATCGGGATTTTTGAATTTGCATTACAGGCTCGGAAAAAAAGTTTGAAAAATTCCACTATTTTTTTCGCTATTCCGACCAATTGCAATTTTTTTCAAAACTACGAAACACGTCACTTAGCAAATTAATCCTTCTAGCTTCTCAAAAGAGCTCAAGTCGTTTTAACCAATTTTAAAAAAGTTAAGCGATTTTAGAAGATGTAAACATTCTTTCAAAGTATGATGTTAAACAATACGCAATTACATATTACAGTCTTCAATTGATAGAAATAATATTCACTCGATCTATTTAAATCATTGAGTTACTAACTTATCACAGTTAACAATATTCTAAGTTAACGTTTGATACACTTTGCACACTCAATCTACAATTCAGTGTGCATTTGAGCAATGTTGATTTCGACGTAAGGTTAGGTTTCAGGTTATGTGAGGTTAGTTTTGATATTTGCACGGTAGGTTATGTGAGGTTAGGTTCTGCTAATAGGAACGTAAATAAATAAATGCGTAAGCAGTTACGTAAAGCTTAATTTTTATATTATAATAATTTTCGTAATTCAAAATTCATGAAACAGAAATTGAATCTTTCGTCAAGGACATCTGAATATGTTTAACATTTGCTTAATTTGTTTTTATAGCTCGAATTGCCAAGCGGTCTAGGCATTCCACAATCACATGGCAGTGTTATGAATAAAGAAGCGTTAGTACAGCTCAGTGGGAAATTGTTAATAGGATAAATAATAAATTACGGAACATGGGTCGACTTGCAGAGGTACGTTGAAGAGTTTTCAGTTAAAATACAAGAGAATATAAAGTTTATTCTGTACTTAGGTAGCCGGAGAGCAATCATCGGACCAGAACAAGACTTTTGTGTTCATGGGCGAAGGTTACACCTTGGGAAACGCTTTAGTGGCTGTGATATCACAGAAGTAGGTTGCTTTGACTGGAATTGTAATATTAGTGGTGTATTTAAGGGGAGCCCTATTTAGGACCCTAGGAATAACGTGATTCTTGGGAATTTTTTCTAAGAAACTGTTGAGCAGATCTTTTCCAAACTTTCAGGCTATTTTAGTTCACATTCAAAGAATACAAATTAATTTTTATGTTACAGAGTGTTCGGTAGAAATGCAGATATATGAACACGTTCGTTAGGACTCGCGCACCAGAGTTGCAAATTGGCGATTGTAATAGTGGCTCCATTTCTTCCCTGAAATAAAAGAACTAAGGATTTTCTTATTTCTAGTATAATTGTATTGTCGACGAACCTAAGAAACGAAAAAAAAGTTAAAAGGTGGCAAATTGGTGGGACTTGAAAGAAAAAGTTAAGATTCTGCCCCAAGATATTTCGTACTATTTATGGAAAAAGAGATGTTTAATTCAATTTATTTATCAATGTCTTAGGTTTGTCCACAATGTAATTATACTAGAAATAAGAAAATCGTTGAATTTTCTATTTCAGGGAAGAATTGGGGCCAGCATTATAATTTGCAACTCCAGTGTGAAAGTCCTAACTAACATGTTCATATATCTCAATTTCTACCAAACACTTTGTAACGAAAAAATTAATTTTTATTGTCTGAATGTGAACTAAGATATTCTGAAAGTTTGAAATAGATCCACTTAGCAGTTTCTTAGAAAAAAAATTCCCAAGAATCACCTTATTCCTAGTGTCCTATATAGTGCTTCCCCTTAAGCAATTTTAATAATAGGCTTTTTCTTTTTATTCGACAGTCCCGATGTACAGTTCTGCGCTTGCTTCGTCAACCACCCGGCTGAGGGAAATATTTACTTGAGGATTCAAGCGAACAAAGGGAAAGCGGTGGACATACTGAGAAAGGGTTTACAGGAATTTGAGAAGATCTGTGATCACACTTTGGACACTTTTAATAGTGCTTACGATCAGTTCAAAAGCACCAAGGATATATCTGTGGACAGTGTATAAATAAACTGTTATCTTGCTTCGCTGTCTCAACGCAAATACTAATTCTAATGCTCTCCTGCATAAAAAACACTACCTCAATAATTGATTGAAGTCTAATTGTCATCAAAACTTTTCTTCGCATATCCATCAATATTATTACACAAAAATGTGATGACTCTATGAAAGACCTTGAGTCTCAGATAACAAATGATTTAAGAAATGAACAAATTAGTAAATTTTCTATGAAACTGCTTCTTTCCATGAATCAAATTCTTGTGGAAAATTAATTAATCATCAATTCCCTAAGAATAATTCATGTTCTTTCAAGTTTCATCCTATAATACAATTCTAGTATTCGAAAATATAGACCAGCGGCAACATTTTTAAGCGCATCTTGTGTAGAAGTATTTATTAAGAGACTTCTCCGGTCTAGAGCCCATAAGAATAGGTGATCTTTAGGAATTAATTAAAGGAAAACTACTAAATATAATTTAATGGGACTTTTTGCACTGTATTAAGGATGTCTTAAATTATAGAAATATAATTTTGTTTTATAATTAATTATTGCAGATGGGAGTCGTTAAAACGGTGGAAGATGTAGAATCTAAACCATCGGTTTAAAATAAAAAATCAATGTCAGATTATTAAAAGGCATGAAACTTAGACTGGCTTAGCAGTAAAAATTACAAAAAATGAAAGTTTTTTGAGAAAATAACGGCACTTAAAGTTTGAAAATCACTTTTTCTTTATATTTTTCGTCCTTCCAGCGCTTTTAAAAGTTACAAATTTTAATTTTTTTTTTTAATTTTTACTGGGTCCTCCACGAGTCAGAAGTATATTCTTCAAAATAAAAAAGTTTCATTCGAATCGGATAATAACTTTTCGAGATACAGGCCCCACCGATTTTAAGAATACTGTTTCGAGAAAAACGCATTTGAACAAAAACAATCGAATCAATTGTCCGGAATTTTTGTAACAATTTTGTTCAGTATTTGATCTTTCTGTACACAAGATTTTAAAAACTTTGGCCTATTATTTCAGTCTTAATTTTGTAATTATATTTGCGCACAAGAATTCATGTTAAATTGAAAGTTAAATAATTTGAAAACTATCGAATCAATTTTTTTTTAATTTTGCGGAAGGTTTTACTATTCCATAAAGATTGATGCCTCAAATTTTTAAAGATTTTCGCTTATTTTGAATTTTACTAAACTTCATCCTTAAAGTTTTACGTGAGCGCCGAGTGGCCGGGTGTTACCCATGCATTTTCCGCTACTCAAATGCCTATAATTTCGGGAATTTTACGAATTTAAAAAAATCCTTTTAAATACGCATTCCTAAAAGCTTAAGAATTCGAAAAATGAAATAAAAAAAATCGATTTTTAAACCGAGAACCTCCTCTTAAGTTTCTGAACGCGGTAACATTCATCTCGATTATCATTTGCGTTCAAGTATCGTGTAATACGGCTTGGCTCCACGTCTTTCGAGTCGGTAAAACTCCTAAAGTTAACAGAATCACAGGAAGCGATGGAGGTCTCCGTAGTCTGAAAGAGAAAGCGCGACGAGGATGGAGATGGTTTCTGTGCCACCTCCTTGGACCATGCTCGCCTTGTTACCTTTACCTCTAGCCTCCTGGTAGCAGGAGCCCGACGCGAGGAGGTCAGCGTTAAAGCAAGAGGATGCTCCGTTTCTCCAACGAGAAGCTGAACTAAGTTTTAGCTTAGCTTTTGATGGAAACGGTTCCATAAGAATGTATTGAAGCTATTTTTTTTTAAAACGTAGCATGGCATAGCTTGCGGGTGGATTCCCACCTTAAGACTGTATTGAAAATTAAAATAATTTCAAAATTTCTACTGATCAGCAATCTAAAAATTTAGCAATACCTCATTCACCTAAATTACTATTAACATCTTAAGGCAGGATACCACCTTTGACTGCGATTTTGGAGTCGTTTCTTCATGAATTTTTTTTGCATATATAGACTGCGCAGAAATAAAATCGGTTTAATTCATTTATTAATGTAACTTTAATCTGTAATTACACATTTTTTAAAACTGAAAAAGTAAAAAATAATCTCTTGTAGGTGCCGCCAAAATATAGATGTTAATAATACATCGGCGTGTTAGATTAATCTTACAATTTTCATCGGATTCACTTGAAACTTTTGACAATTCTTCCCCGTGATATAATCTAATGATGTACGTAGGACTTTTGCTGTAGCGTTATTTTTTTTTTGGTGCGCAATTTTATAAACTTTTTTACCCTAAAAAATTGCGCTTTTTTGTTAAAATGACCGCCATTTTCTTAAAAATCGATATTTCGTAAAATCTCTACGTACATCATTAGATTATGCCACAGGGAAGAATTGTGCTAAGTTTCAAGTCAATCCGATGATAATTATAAGAGTAATCTGACACGCCGATTTGAAAACATCTGTATTTTGACGCCACCTACAAGGGATTATTTTTTACTTTTTCAGTTTCAAAAAATATGTAATTACAGATTAAAGTTACATTAATAAATGAATTAAACAGATTTTGTTTCTGATCAGTCTTTGTATGCAAAAAAAATCATGAAAAACGCCTCCAAAATCGCAGTCAAAGGTGGTATCCTGCCTTAAACTACGACCAAAGATCAATTTAAACTGATATTCATAATTAAAAAAATTATTATACCTTTATTCTTAAAACCAAGACTTGACATTTGTACTTTTATGTTTGGTAAAGCCTCGCGCAACTCGACGAGTATCTTAAGGAAAGTTTGCTTACGAATTCGTCAAGGTTCGCAGTATTTAATAAAGGAAATACAGTTAACGGTAGCACAAAAGCAGAGCCGATCTCTTATCCTAGTGAAATTCAAATGAAAAGAACGAGGGGAAGACGAATGAACGCATTTCCGTAGAGCTTGCATGGAGGTTTTTATTGTTTAAACAACCTCGGCAGGTCTTTGCCCTCCCATGACTCTGTGGTTCTTAGACAAAAAGTCCGCGAACTCTTGGTACGGCGCTTTCCTCAGCGCCTGATCGTGCCAGAGATCCGGCGTCAGGTAGGCGTAAGTCTTCGCGATGGCTGCGTACGTAGCCTTGGCGAAGTTACCAAGAGTGCAAGTCGAGCCTCTGGCCGACGTGTAGCAGTCCTCGATACCAGCCATCTGCAGCAGTTTCTTGGGGACAGGCGCGGAAACTATGCCTGTGCCTCTCGGCGCTGGGATCAAGCGCACTTGGACGGAGCCACATTTGCCGGTAACTTTGCAGGGGACGGTGTGGGGATCGCCGATCTTGTTTCCCCAATAGCCACGACGCACCGGTACGACAGAGAGCTTGGCCAAGATGATAGCGCCACGGATGGCAGTGGCTACTTCCTTGGAGCACTTCACGCCCAGGCCGATGTGACCCTTGTAGTCGCCGATCGCCACGAAAGCCTGCGAAATTAAAGAGGATGGTTAAATAGTCGAACGTATAGGAATCTGGGCATTTCGAATCTCCTGTGCTAGTTCACCTTGAAGCGTGTACGCTGACCGGCTCTGGTCTGCTTCTGTACGGGCATGATCTTCAGGACCTCGTCCTTCAGCTCCGTTCCGAGGAACTTGTCGATAATCTCGTACTCCTTGATAGGCAACGAGAAGAGATAAATGTGCTCCAGGGACTCGATCTTCCCCTCTCGGACAAGGCGACCCAGCTTGGTCACCGGGATCCATTCCTTGCTGTCCTCCTTGCCGCGTCCGCGACCACGACCCCTCCTTCTGCCCCCGCGGCCTCTGCCTCTTGGCCCGCCACGGTCGCCACCTCCACGAGAACCAAACCCTCCACGAAAGCCTCCACGTGCGGCTGGAGCAGCGTCCGCCATTCTGTAACGTTACGGAGAATTATTCCACCGTTGCAAAGTTTCTGTTCATGATCGTGGATAATCGAGGTTTGAAGTTTGTATCAGAGTTTCGATATTTATTAAGATTTGTCGGGCAACAATGACGAGGCTATCGTAACCTCCAGGCACGTGGCATTATCGATCACAGGATTTATGTTAATCGCGTAATAAGAATTATTTATTTGCGTGATATTTAAATAGGATCGATAGCCTTCGTGATTAAAAATGTGACATGGAAATGAATGTGGTAAAGAGTTTTATAAAGAATTTAGGAAATCAGGCGCAGCGTACTTACGTTACTTCTTTCTTCTGAGCACGGTTACGGAAGAAAGGCAGATCGACCTTCGACGAGTCGGTTCGAGAATCGACTCGGTAAAACTCGATAATACGTCACATCCGGTTTTTGAATCTCCAGTTCAGTCGGAAATATTTAAATGTACTTTCATTCTGTTTGATTTTAATACTGAGTATTATTTGCAACGCCGCTAATGAGCAATTTAGTCGCCGATTAGAAACGACGTAGTCTGTTTGATTATGGGCGAATTCCAGTTACGCCCAAATTGCCTGTGAATTTCATTAGGCTGGGTTTCCTTATGCGCGACTGGACGCAAGGTGAAGAATTTCAAAGTCGATTTTCTTGAGAATGAAGCGCAATATCAAAAAATTGTATTCCTTTTTCTCGACTTATTTACTTGTCATAAGTCGAAAAGGAAGAGTAACTTTTTTTCATATCGCGCTTAATTTTCGAGAAAATCGACTTTGAAATTCTTGACGTTGCGTACAGTCGCGTATAGGAAGACCTACCTTAATGAAAACCACGGGCGATTTATATGTGGCTGGTAAGGGCCGTTCTATTTTATTTTACCAAAGAAGTTCTGTCCCGCAGAGGAGGCCATGAGTTCTCCTGTCACGCTCCATTGCGAGCGAGGCATTAATTCGTCAAAATGGTTAAGTAAAAAAGCAGGCATCCCCGTTGCCAGAACTCCTTTTCACTTCGACGACGATTTCCAACGAAAAGTGCGGGCGACGCTTGGGATACACCTTGAAAAACATTCAGAAATGACAGTGCGCTAGACGCGCTGTTTAAAAAACGAAATTCCTGTCGATGAGAAATAATTCTTGCGTGAAAGTGATGCGCGATATGGAGTAGGGAAACGCGCCCTAGTAACCAGAGTTCCTTTTTCAAATTCCGAGATCATTTGCCCCCGTTGAGCAGGCTGGTTTTACTTTTCCCCAGGAAGGAACGCGGCTGGAGGAGGCAGCGCAATTATTCGTGAATTATGGTCACAGAACCGCTAGAATGCCACCCGAAGATCGCCAAGTCTCATGTCGGATTTGAATCAGACGCCATCCGAGGAGTCCGTTCTGTTCGCGCGCGGTTACAAGTTTCTGAGAAAGCTGGGCGAAGGATCTTACGCGAAGGTGATCGATAATTATATACAAGCTTCTGCTTCGTCTCTGGGAAGTGGTGGTGTTTATATTATTGTAGTATTACGCAATAGTATTTATCGAATGGTTTCATCCCATTTCGTGATAATACTAATAATAATTTTCATTAATTAATTAATTAAACTCTGAAGTAAAGATGATTAAGAAATTAATACTTAAATATAGGAGCGTTTGATAGGTAAGGTCGTTAAGTGTTCGTCTGCCACCCCCATGGGCTGGTGTTCAAAACTCCCTGTCTCCTTAGTTTCGTTTTTAATTTCTAACTACGATTATTAATTAAGTAATCAGATTAATTAAATATTACAGTTGCAATTCATAATTAATATAGGTGTATCTAGCGGAATACAAGCCGGATACCGAACCTGACAGGAACAGCACGTTGGCGTGCAAGGTGATAGACACCGCGAAGGCGCCAAGGGACTTCGTGCGAAAGTTTCTCCCTCGCGAACTCGATATCCTGGTGAAGCTGAACCACCCCCACGTGGTGCACGTCCACAGTATATTCCAAAGGCGAACCAAATACTTCATATTCATGCGTTTCGCTGAGAACGGTGATCTCCTCGAGTTCGTCCTGAAGAACGGTGCAGTCGCGGAAGGCCAGGCTCGTGTATGGGTTCGGCAGTTGGCGCTTGGTAACAACCAACAACCCTCAGTGTGATTAAATCGGGATATGAAAAAATCCCACTCCTGAAGGTTGTGTTCCTCCTAAATTACCACAGGTCTCCAATACCTGCACGAAATGGAAATCGCCCATCGCGACATGAAATGCGAGAACGTTCTCCTCACGTCGAACTTCAACGTAAAGCTAGCAGACTTTGGGTTCGCGCGTTTCGTGATCGACAATCGAGGAAAGCGTGTCTTAAGCGACACTTACTGCGGCTCCCTGTCGTACGCCGCGCCGGAGATCCTTCGTGGCTCCCCTTACAATCCGAAGATCGCTGACATCTGGTCGCTGGGCGTTATCCTGTACATCCTACTGAACAAAGCGATGCCGTTCGACGACACAGATATCAAACGGCTGTACGAGCAACAGACGAATCGCAAGTGGAAGTTCCGCAGCAAGATAGCAGGGTCCCTGAGCGAGAACGTGAAGAGACTAGTGGCTAAGCTGCTGGAGCCTGACCCGCCGAAGCGGTGGAAGCTAGAGCAGATCATTAAAAGCGAATGGATAGCTATGGATCCCAGGCTTCTGGTGCTCTCGATCGCGGAGCAAAACGCGCTCAACAACGCGATAGAGGAGAAAAAGAAGATGGAGGAGAAGTTCTCTAGGAAAGATCCTGTGAGGATTCAAGCTCGCTCTACGTAGAGAAAAGTGAATTTCAGCACTCATACGGTGGGAATTTCTGTTTCGTAGAAGCTGTTCAGAGTACAAGAGAAGAAGAGGACGGACACAGACACGAGCAGAGCGAAGCAAACGGAAGGCGTCACTGTCATCAAGAGAGCCGCCAGGGTTTGTGAACCGGTTCCCTCAGATATTATTCCCCAGACAAACGCATCCAATTGCCACACCCGTTCTTTCCACCTTGCAGGTGACCTTGTCCTCCGTCGCGGCTGGGACACCCAATGTCTAAGAAATCACGCCGAATCTAGTTGTCGTAAGGATCGTCATGCCTCCATACTTTCAGAGAATCCCCAATTCATCACATCCCGTGCTAAGCATTGTATATTATTCGAGGAGATCTTAACATTAATGCGCACAACGAAACATCGATCAACGAACTTAGTATAATAAATAAATTAAAGTTACTCTAAACGTGTTAACGCGGCGCTCAATTGCCCGCGTATCGCGCCTTCATCAAGGTCGAGTTACTTCCCGATTTCAGGTAATAATCCAGCCCGTTGCTAAAGGCTTCTACATTTCTTTTCAGAGGCATATCAATGATATGACGAGGACTCGCGAGGCCTTCGAGGTTCCAAACGCCGTCCGACGACAGTAACAGAAGCTGATCGTTCGGGGCTCGGCTCGTTGCAAACGCTTCCGTGCCGGGTAAAGCGTACTTTTGGAAGTCTCCCCAGGGTTGATAATGCAGCACCAGCGTTTGCGAGGTCAATCGTAGGACAATCCACAGCGACTGCGACACGGACTCCACGAACGCGTCTAGTATCTTCGGAATGTGTAGCTCTGGAAATTATTATGGAGTGAATTAGAAACTTTTAGGAGAGTCTTCTGAATTAAACAGGGCACAAACCTTTCAAATGGGAAAGATTCTTCTCCGCGCTGTTGTACAAGTAGATGGAAACAGAATCGAACTTGATCCATACAATGAATTCATCGTCGCCCAGCGAAATAGATTTCAACAGTATAAAGTCGCTTTTATCCGATTTAAGAATGATGTTCACCGCATTTTCGCTGGCACAGAGCTTGGAAGAGTTTCCGACTCTACACTGCCCCCTTCCAAGTGTTACGTTTCTGTTGAAAGTAGCATTCGCGTCTTTTACCACTTCCAATTTGTTTATGTAGACTGCCTGGTCTGCAATAGAATACCAAAGTTTTCAGTTCTTCGAAGCGGTGTGTAGTTCAATTAATATCAAGCAACTTACTTCGTAGCGCTGCACCAATCGTTTCGCCTGCTCTAGAATACTCTCTCATCTTTTCTGCGACAGGCTCTACATTTAAGTAACTCTTGTAGAAGTGTTTCAATTCTACTCCCCCGTAAGAACCATTAATCGTAAGGTTCCCAGCGATTTTTAAAGCGCTTTGGAACTTGATCGGTGTTGTCAGTCGCTGTAAGGGCTTCTCTTTCCGCACCTGCTGATTCATTAAACTCGTCAAGTTTGCATCGTTCACCAAGCCATCAATAACAAGTGCCGATGCATTTATAGATCCTTGGATCTCTTTCTGACCAGAGATCGTTTGGTTCGTGGATTTCAATAGAGCTTCTTCTATTTTGTGGCCCATTACAGCGCCAGATACGCTGAAATAAATATTAGTTATTGTCTAAATAAGTCTACAAGAGAATATTAACTCTAATCGACCGAGTACTTCATGTTGTTAATGCTGACGGTGTTGAAGCTCTTTCGCCCTTTGATAATTATGGGTCCAGGTCCAGCTTTCTCCGTTAAAGCATTCCGAGCCAACTTATTGAAATGCAAACCATTCAGATTTTCTGCGGTCAAGATGTCCACCGTCTTCTTCCCAGTTACAACAGTTTCCTCCGAATCGTGTCTCAGGACATCAGTTTTAAGGTCCATGTCGTTAATCTTCCCTTGTGCGTGCAATTTGCCTATAGTAATAAGGAACGATTCACATTTTTGACGAGTGATAATTAAGCGGAATTAATCGCAACAGGGGAATCATTACCTAAGACCTCCAATTTACTGAACGACCACTTCGCCCTCACTTCTTGGTCTTTATCCCTCAGTAAGGCATGTTCAAACACATCGTTAAAGTCTGAATCTGACGATTGTATAGTTGAATTGTTGGAGCCCGTGATAAAAGGCGTTTCGACGTTGCTCAAAGTAGCGTGAGCTTCTATTTCCTGAGGCTTTGTTTTGCTCAACACACGAGTTGAGATATTCCTCCATGTATCGAGGTTTAAGGTATTCGAAGGGTTCTGCAACAAAGTATCACACCGTTTTATCGTAAATATTCAACGGTAAATGCGACGCACTATTATTTTGCTTACGTTCAAAGTAACATTTCCTTCTACTGATACATTCGCGATGTGTAGATTCTTCCCATACAAATGTGTAGCATCTGTTGACATCCAGATCTTTGGAAACAGCTCTGCCAAGTCAACTGTGTTCCAATTTCGCACAGTTGGTTCGCTTGAAAATGTCGCGGAACCTTTAACGAAAATGCTCGGTGGAGCTTCATTCTCTGCGAATGCGAAGGAGTATGGAAAACTTATCGCGTTCGCTATTATTTTCCCAGAGATTCTTTTCCTATGCAGATTATCGTCTCCTCCTTTCCTCGACAAATTCAGTGGGAGCTGAGAAGCGTGGAGATGCTTCGCTTCTAAACCATTGCCTGTAAACGAAACGAGAAATATGAAAAATACAAGAATACTACTAATTACTAATTATAAACAGCCTCGATAGCAATGAAGCATCGACTTACCAAATGTTATGTTTCCTAGTGATATCATATCTTCGAGTTTGATAGCATTGGCCAGGAAGTCAACGACATTAACGTTATTAATGCTACCTGCACGAAGGTTTTTCTCGGATATCATATTTCCTATTACCTTAGGCAACTCGATGCGAAACAGAACAGGTAATCGAAGAGTACCGATTACCAAATCTCTCGCCTTGATCGAAGCTTTGAGAATGTTAGGCTCGGTCCACAAATTTGCAAGCCTTATCAATTCTGCGTAAAATCGAAAACGCTTTAAATATAAATTTCAATATTAAGAAGAAATAAAGTACCCAATACTGAATTTCACCTGGTAGATCTACATTGTCCACAAGTTCCGCAGATATATTTTTCGCAGTGACATTGAGGTAGAATCGAACAGTGGATACATTGAGGGGCTTGAACAGAAGCGCTGAATCATTAGCGCCCAGATTTCCAAAAGCACGAGTGCTATTCAATCTCTTCACTGTAATATTATTCACCGCCAGAGTAGTGGTCTTGATTTCTGGCGCGATTACAGTCGCGCCGCATAGTGGTGTCTCAATCCTTTAAATAAAAAGGCGTTCTAAGTTTATAATACAAGATTCTCGCGGTGAATATCAGAAGCAAGCATACCCTGGAAGGTTTAAATTCTCGTAGGAAGACTTTGTTATCTCTACGTTGTGTAGAAAATGTTTCCTGCCTGATACAACGACTTCGTTCTGAGAATTAGCAGTGATCCAAGTTTGAGGGCCGTGTAGAGTAACGTTGTTCCATTTCTAAATGAAAATTTCTTCGTGTTATCTAATCGCATTAAATAGAAGATTATTCGCTTACCATTTTCTCGCTCGAAAGTGTTAAAGACACCGGCACATTGTTGCGTACAGATATTGCATTCGATAAAATATCTTTGACTGATCCTGCCTTACTGGCGATCAATTCTTCCGATCTTAAATTCTCAATCGTTGCCTCTTCTAAGACAATATCGCCATTCAGAGTCAGAGATTCAGGAATTGTCGTTGAATAGGACAAATATTTTCTCCAAATGCCTGACAATCTTCCTTGCAAGAAAATGTTGTCCTTCACTTTTACTTTGGACGCTACCAGTGAACCCGTGATAGTTGTGGGAGAGCCATTCAATGGCAGTAATGATCCACCGTCTGTTAAAATCAATTCCTTCACTCTTATCTCTCTCGCGTGTATTTCTTGTTTCGTCAGGTTTGAAGCAATATCCAGTGGGACGAGAGCGTTCGTCACATTCATGCTAGAGAAAGTGTGTTCTCCTGTAACATAATATTCTTTACGTAGATCATTCCTATGTTTTAATTAATAAGTAACAATTAACTGCGGACAAAATCCCCACCCGAGACTTCTTGATCGCCAAACACTTTCAGGACATTCTTCTGTAAATCTTCTAATGATATTTCGTTGATCGACTGGCTAATAATAATGTCTTCTATCGGAAGACTAACAAGTGGACACTTCCAGTTCTTCTTTTCTTTAATGCTCGCAGCTTTGAAAGTCAATGTCTTTTCTGGTCGCAGCTTCGACAGTAAACTAGGATTTCCTTTAACATTTAGACGACTGACTTTGCATTTCGGTTTACAATTAACTCGAAGCTTCTTCGCGTAGAAAGAAGTCAGAGTTAGATTGCCGGAATGCAATTTGTTGCTTAGAATAGCTTTCTGTTCTTCGAGCTTCGAGACTAGATTTTTATACTGCTTCGACACATTCGTCAGCGCTTCTGAGTTATGCTCGTTTATCTGAAAAGACACCAGGAAGTGTGATAAAGGAAAGAAGCGTCGCTTAGAACTGTGGCCAAATTGTTATACTCGAAACACTGTTGTCGATTTTTGGAATCATTTTAAAATACGATTAAAAAAATATTTAAATTGGTAACTAAAGGTTTGGAAAGGAAACTTTCTTAGCTTTCCAAAACACAAAATTTGTCTACGATCATGAGTTCGCAAGTTATAGGTGTTCAAAGTGAAAAGTACCCTTTTCGCTTTGATCGCGAATAACTCGGTCAATAAAAATCGTACAACAAAACCAAATAAGAACAAAATTATAGAGAAATGTTTGCTCTATTAGAACTCTTCGTTGGATTTACCGGAAAAAAAAATTTTGCGCTTGTATACGTTTAAAGTAGACAAAAATTTCTGAAACTTCGTTTCCTGTGCTTCATCTAAATAAAACAGTATAATAATGAATGAAAAAAAAATTTAAGTCCTTGCTTCAAAAACTAGAAACTTTAAGCGTAAAAATGCGTTTTTTAAATATCTTCTGCGACTATTTTTCGAAATTTATCTCGCTGAAAGCACGAAGTCTTACATTGCGTACGAAAAGCTGGTGGATGTGGCCTCTCAGAATTTTAACCGGTTCCTTCGCATCTGGGATTTCTTTTACTGTCCTTTGAGCTGCTTTCATAGCGCCGATATTCCATACTCTGATTTCTTCCTGCAGATCCTTGTAGGATTGTTTCGTGGTCCACAGCGGTTGCTTCAAGGACCACGTATTGTTTTCGTATCTCACCAGCAACAATTCCTTCCCTTGCAACGCAACCTGACGAAACTGATGAAGTCCTGACAATTTAACATTCAATTCCACGAACCTCCAACCATCGTACTGATAAGTGAACATGGTATCATTGCGTAAAGATAAAAGCAGAATTGCTTTCTTCGAGATCATCGGCACCGTAGATCTCGCAGAGATTCGTTGGAATGGCGCGAAGCGATCGCGGATCTCTTTATACACAGTTACAAAAGACTCCGTTGAAAGGCACAGGAAATGCTCGCTGAAGCGACCCTCCGTTATTTGAAAAGATGAGACGTCTCGACTCAACGGCAATTTCTGTTTCACTGCGAATTCGTTGTATTTTAAGTAATACTTAAAAATCAAGGTGGTGGGGCCTGTCGCGGCGAGGTACATGAACCCTTTGCTGTAGAAAGGAATTAGTCTCTCGGCGCCGTGATCTATGACTTGCGTCAGATCGAAGTAATCGCCGAACCAAATGTAGATTAAAATATTTGAACGCGAAGCGACGCCTAAGTACAGCTGATTCATTCCGTGCCAGATTGTTAGATGAGTCATGTTGTTGGACTCGAAGTCCTGAATCGGATACAGGTAGTAGCTCTCGTTGGCTTTAGTGAAGCGCAGGACAAGGATCGAACCATCTTCATTCTGAATTATCAGAAGCGCTCCGTAGGAGCAACTGTTCACAGTTACTTGGCTGCCACTCGATAGAGGGTAAGTGGTGACGAGATAGAAATCACCATCCTGGAATGAATACGAAGAACTCAAGATAGTATCGCTTAAAGTTAATCAATAATAGATCTATAACGCACATTTATCTGGTACAGAGATATTTTGGAGGGGTCCAAAATTACAGCGAACCAAATCGAGGCATGGCCAGTTTGGAGAGAAAAGAATTCCACGTCTTTCACATCACTGTAATTCAAATGACTAAAATCTTGGAATCCCTTCAGTATATCAATACCTGAAAAATATAAAAAAGAATATTAAATTCGCGCGAGATAATTCAAATTTGAATGTATATCGATCTACGAGTGCGTATCGAAGGATCGACTCATCGATATGAACTGTCAAAGTGCACGTGGCGCGTGATAAGACCCACGTGCATTTGATAACGCCAAAATGGCGTCGTAAGCCTTAAACTAACCTAACCTAACCTCAACATAACCTTAAACGGAGTCGTATCAGTTGATACTTTGATACCCTCAACATTATCCATCATTTCCATGGTCCGCATTGCAAATGTATCTTGATTTTCACATCCAGATGTGTGAAACGAGCTAAGACAGAGTATGTCTGTTCCTGAGGAAGTAAATGAGAATCTGACAGCGCAGATCTGCGAATTGGAAGCGTTGCAGTCAGTTTATCCGCAAGAATTAGTTATCACAGACCATGGAGTGCTGGCTGACATCAATGACTTTATTAAAAATCCTGAGCAAGAGCGTCCACAGCGATTGGAGTATTCGCTTGAGCTCTCGATGAAAGGCGTAAGATTCGAAACTGTTATATGTTTAACGAGAGGCGAGGAGGCAATTGCAAGTCTAATCTCCTCTGTAGGGAACGATCGAACTGCTTGTTAGTTTGCCGCCCAACTATCCAAAGGAGAAGCCGGAGGTTTACGCGAGGAGTTCGTTGCTCCATCGAGCTCAACAGCTGCTTCTGAACCAAGCGCTGAACGACGTTGTCGGACGTCAAGAGGAGGGCGAACCTTGCATTTACATGCTGATATCGTGGTTGCAAGACAGCGGCGAGGATTATATCGCGGCATCTAATACGAATCAGGAGAAAGAGGTTGATAATGAAAGGATGGAACAAAAGCGATGCGCAACTTTCGCTAGATATTGGATATACAGTCATCATATATACGGCAAATTGAAAAGAAGAAACATAGCCGCTTTGGCGAAAGATAATTCTATCACGGGTTTCTGTTTGGCAGGGAAGCCAGGTGTCGTTTGCATGGAAGGCGTTTTCGAGGACTGTGATTATTGCTGGCAAAAAGTAATATTATTTCGTAAATATTTACAAGAGAAGATTGAATATTCCTTTGCATTCTTTTAATTTTAGATCAAATCTATGAATTGGCACAGGATACTGATACGTTTATTAGAAAAGGAGGAAGATTGCGAAGACATCGATAGCACCCGTAAATTTAACGACTTCCATGAAATATCCTTTCCTACCTCTGAGAAACACAACGATATGGGGCAGTTACTGAAATATTTAACCGAGCGTAAGCTGCAGCATGCGTTCAAAGAACTATTTGGGATGGAAGGAAAATCTGTCGAGCTCCTGGACTCGTAACTGGCACTAAAACTATAATAACGAACAGTGGCGAATTTAACAGAGCGGCTAATGAGTTGCCGCTTGGACCTCTGCCTAGAAGGCCCCGTCGGGCCCCGTTCCCTGCAAAGAATTATGATTATATCCAAACACCATGCTTTTTTCTGTACTATTACACTTTGCCCATTTTTATCGAAATACCTCTTCATTTTCCCGAAAAATAGGCCCCTGTCCCGAAGGCCCCCTTGGGCCCCGTCCTTAAAAAAGTACGATTTTATCCAAACAATATTTTTTTTCCGTATCTACTACCGCACTGAACCCGTTTTTATTAAACTACCTCTTCATTTTCCCGAAAAACGGACCCCTCGGAACGATTTTCATCTGGGCCTTTTTTCTTAAATCCATCACTGGTAACGAATACACACCTTTGTCGAAATCCTCTGATAATCCTCTTTTCCTACGATTAAGAAGTCCTTCCGATACATTTTTAATATGCTCTACAACCTCTCCGTTAATTTTATCCAATACATCGCTGCTGGGGCTCTCGGTTGCTAAAAACAATATTTCCAAATGTGATATACAAATAATATACATTTACCTCTACAGTTTACCAAAAAGTTTATACCATAATCGGATCTCAATTTCTCAAAAAAACTGGTCGTTCGCTCGAGCGCGGCGTTTAGCGTGTACTCCCTCTTCAAATGTGCCTGGCATCTCACGTTAATTAATAGAAAAATTAGTAAAAGCTTGAACATCGTATCTGTACGAGCACATTCAGATTGTCACTCAACCCGTCGCTTCAGAAATAAGGTGTTACGAACGTGAGGAGAGTCGTAAAACTGTGTGTTTATATTTTTTTTCACCTTGCGGTCGACAGAAATTCCGCGAATTCAAATATGCTCTGTGCGTGTGTACGCACGAAGGTACACACAAGTGGCAATTTCAAACAGAGTTCGCACATATTCTAGTATTTTATTAATATCGAAATAGCAATAATGTACAGACTGAAAGCACGGGCTTTCCATAAATAAGATCCAGTTCCAGAGCTGCAACGCATTTGTTTATCCAAGCTCTACCTAATCGTGGCGTAGCGCAGAAATTCGTTCGTAAGAAACTGGCCCGGGAGGTACGGCGCCGACGGTCCGAGGATATCTTGCACCGGACTGTGAACTTTGATTTGCCTCATGTGGGTGTCCCGCCCATTTTGATGATTGCTTATCACCGCTATTTGTATTATAAACGTCCTGATG
Source organism: Andrena flavipes (assembly GCA_963971345.1). Classification (NCBI taxonomy): domain Eukaryota; kingdom Metazoa; phylum Arthropoda; class Insecta; order Hymenoptera; family Andrenidae; genus Andrena; species Andrena flavipes. Next base: position 16,985,163 of record OZ020482.1, on the reverse strand, counting down.
GGCCGGTCGTTTATGTCCTTTATAGGAATTACCACCCAGCCGCTCGGCTCGTTCAGGTCCATGACTTCCACTTCCTGGAGATCGTTGAAGTTCGTCCCCGCTCTGATACTTATCCTACAAGTAGATAAATCACAGTAAACTCTGCCGTAGCGTAATCGCAACTACGAACGTCTCACCTACTAGGAGTATAACTTTCATCTAGCTTATAATCCGTGTAAATGCATATATCGCGTATCGTCGTCTTCCTCTTGAACTGTATGTTCACCAAATGCGGGAGCTGTCCGTCCGATTGCCAGTAAGTTTCCATAACATCGTCGCGCAGCTGGTCTACGCCGAAACCAGGCTTGCAGCTGGAGAGGCTCCAAATTGCGTGGTTCCCTACTTCCCGAACACGACCAGCCAATTCTTCTTGTACAGGGTCTATCTCTCCTAGAGGAACGAAGCAGCAGAGTTAAAATAGATGTTAAGTCAGCGTGCGTAAAAACGTTGTTTTGGGAGAAACGGTCTCACCTGCGTTGCCGGCCTTATTACTCATAATTGAGCTTTGGATAATTCAGGGAATCAATGTAGAACTTTCATTTACAATAATAGATTTTCCAAAGATTTATTTAGTCTCCAAAGATTAGTGTTTTTATATAATTGAGGAGAATTGGGGGATTTTTGTGAAATTACAAAATAGGTAGGAAACTAAAAGCGGAATAAATTTATTTATTTTTCGGTGTTTGTATTTACATTCGCATCTGTCAGAATGGTCAGAAATGTTTGGTTGCTTCTCTGCTGCCACCTACAGCAAAGGTGCATGAATTTTCAACTCTGAAGAATGTTAATAACTGGAATTAACGTTCGTTTAATTATCTAGCATATGATATAATAGATAATTATGAAAACATTCAGCGATTAAGCTGAAATTCAGGGAAGAGGTAATTTAATAACACCAAGTTGAGCACCACTGCCCAGGAGATAGGTCAGCGGTGGTCCAGGGTTGCCAGATTTGACGGAATTCCGCCATTTGGGATACTTTTCAAATCCAACTGGCGCTGAAAAATTGAAATTGACGGTTGGCGTTTGAATGAGCGAATTCCACAGACGTCCAAATTGACCGCGCAAGAATTTCTTGTTTTTGTTATAAAATAAATATAATAAATTATATGTTGCTGTTGTAATTTATATTTAAAAACCTGTATTTTCTGGCAATACCTTTTTCACAGATTTCTTTTCTATATTTCAGGAGATTTTCATAAATTTGGAAACGAAAATCACGGGTGATTAACCAATTAAGGGCGAATCGCCCGTGAGTTTCATTAGGGCAGGTTAAGCGAGCGATTTGGGCATAAGTGGAATTCGCCCAATTTCGACGAAGGTTGCTTTGGCCGAAATTTCGATATTTAGGCTGCCCAAGACCAAATAGCATTAAAAAATTTTATAAAATAGATTATCATTGTTGCGTTAAAACGTTAATTTTAATTTTCACATCAGTTCTATTTAAATTCGCTTCTATTCAAATAAGCTTTATTTGTTGTATCTAAAAGAAATAAAGAAACCAGTTCCAGAACATATTAAGAAAATATCTAACATCCTTTTCATCCAAAATATTTGAATTTTGGCGCTTTTCGGTTACTTTTCCTACGCCACCTGGCGGCACGACATTAAAACCATCTGGCAACCCCGCGTTGGTCAGTGGTACTCAATTCGCAAGCCGTCAGATGCTCGCCAGGTGTAAACAATCGCGAGCAGAATGGATCAAATAAAGATTCCACAGGTATGAAATCAAGCATTTGCTTCATCTACCCACAGAGTCACTTAAAATCGACTTTGATATCTGACTCCGAATATCTGGCTGTATGTTATTCCATCTTATTTCTTTCCAACTGCTTCCCAATATCAGTAAAAACTCTCCTTGTGATAACTACTGACATCAACACACCTTATCTACTTTGCCCAATTTATCACCTCCGTCGCTGGCACCTGATAATTTCTGATTTTAGGTAGAAAACGTTAGGATCCTAGACAAGTACAGCAACAACCACTCCGTCGGCACGCTTCATTTAACAGTAACGCATCTCGTATTTACCGAACGGAGCGGGAAGAAGCAGATATGGGTATGAGCCGATCGTTCGTTACATTCAAATCCTCGGTAATATCCACGGGGTTTCCTGTTGCAGGTTTTGTACAATCACATAGCGAATATAGAGAAGCAGCCTCTAACCACGACGGGCTCGCCATTGTGCATCAAATGCAAACACTTTTTTATCGTTACTTTCGTCATTCCGAAGGAACGCGACTGCCATGATATATACCTGACGTTGTCGAAGTTATCTTGCCCAGGTAAATATCGACGACGGAATTCAATGGTTCGCAGGAGTTTAACTGTATATTCTTTTTGCAGCGAGTTTAGAGGACCTTTACTGTTTTAGTTACCAAGCGAGCAAGGACACCCTGCCGCAGCACGCCGGATGGAACTTTTTCAACGTGCAAAGCGAATTTCAGAGGCAGGGTGTCCCGAACGAAGAATGGTCTCTGTCTTATTTAAATACAAGCTACGAGGTATAGTTTCGTAGAATTGATATATCGCGAATATGCTTCAGATTTGTATAAAGGTAGCAACTGCGCTTTCAGGTCTGCGACACTTATCCAAAGTATTTGTACGTACCTAGCTCTTGCGCCAACAGCACTTTGATCGGGAGCGCGAAGTTCAGAAGTAGAGGGAGGTTGCCTGTTTTAACTTATCTACATTCTAACAAGGTTCGAGGGAATTAATTTACGAGAGTGCGTAGACCTTCGCTGTTCACGATGGGAAATATGTTTTACAGGCTGCCATTTGTCGCTGTAGTCAACCTTTATCGGGATTCAGCGCACGATGCCCGGAGGATGAACAGATGATGTACAATATTTTACGTACGAACCCAAATTCTGAATATATGTATGTGGTAGATACAAGACCACGAGTAAGTCTATGAACGCTATTCAAGATATTTCTGTAATTGCGAATAGTCTTATATTATCCAAATTTATCGATTTAGATCAACGCGTTTGCCAATAGAGCTGCAGGAAAGGGGTACGAGAATGAGAACTTCTATGACAATATAAAATTTCAGTTCTTCGGTATTGAGAACATACATGTGATGAGGACTAGCTTGAATAAGTTGATAGAATGTGAGTACATCGCGTTATTTATTGTTCTACGCGTAGCTATGGGCGAATTCCACTTCCAAATCGCCGGTGAGTTTCATTGAGGTAGGTTTTCCAATGCGCGACTGGACGCAATTTCAGGAATTTCGAAGGCGATATTCGTGAGAATGAAGCGCAATATCAAAAATTGTTATTCCTTCTTCTCGACTTATTTGCTTGTTATAAGTCGAAAAGGAAGAGTAACTTTTTTTGATATCGCGCTTCATTCTTGAGAAATTCGACTTTGAAATTTTTCAAGGTGATTTCCATTAAGGTAGGTTTTCCGAAATTTCAAAGTCGATTTTCTCGAGAATGAAGCGCAACATCAAAAAATTTCATTCCTTTTTCTCGACTTTTTCACTTGTTATAAGTCGGAAAGAGAGAGTAACTTTTTTTTATATCGCGCTTCATTTTCCAGAAAATCGACTTTAAAATTCGCAACGTTGCGTCCGGTCGCGTATAGGAAAACCTACCTTAACGAAAATCCCCGGCAATTTGGGCGTAAGTGGAATTCGCCCTACGATAGATTGATACTTAAAATGTGCGAATCGTTGCCTAGTACAAAGGACGACTTCGATGAACGCGTTTTTAAGCGGCTTGGAGAATAGCGGGTGGTTGAAACATATACGATCCATACTGGAGACTGCTTGGTTCATCGCTCGGGCAGTTTTGAATGGAGTTAGCGTAGTGGTGCACTGCAGCGATGGCTGGGATCGCACTGCTCAAGTGTGTTCGCTGAGCGCTCTCCTGTTGGATCCATTTTACAGAACGATCCAAGGTTTCCAAGTACGAATCCCTTCGTCCCCGTTTGCTATTTAAATGAATTCTTCAATCATGTGCCTTCCTTCTAAATGTTTATTGTTTCAGGCATTGATAGAAAAAGACTGGTTGTCGTTTGGGCACAAGTTCAGCGATCGTTGTGGCCACATTAACTGCGACAGTAAAGAGCTGGCGCCAATTTTCACGCAATTCATTGACGCAACGTACCAGCTGCTGCAGCAGTATCCCCAAAAGTTTCAGTTCAACGAGCTGTTCTTATTGACTCTTCACGACCACGTGCACGGCTGCGAGTATGGTACTTTTATCGGGAACTCTGAAAAGGAGAGACACTTACTCAGGTATTGTTTCTATCACGGGGTTGGAACAGACCAATTCTTTAAGGGGGATTCCCGTCTAACAGCCATAAAAAGTAATTGGTATTTAAGATTTTTTTTTAAAAAACTGTTCGACATATTGGATCAAACTCTTTTGGGATATAAGGAGGCATCTTTGAACTCGCAGAAAATATTTCTTTATGTCGATCCTTATTTATTTATTATTGTGGAATCTTGTCCACCTCGTTAACGATGTAACTCTTGTTGGCAGTCATCTGATTGCAAACAAATAGAAGTTTCTTAACCCTTGGTGGTCACACGGGGTGTATTGTACCCCAAAAATAATTTTCGAGTTAAAATGTCGCGCCTTTACGACTTCCAAAGGGGACTTATCGAAAAAAATATAAAAAAAATAATTAAACAAATCGCTTTTTTCCTACAACCGTGGAAAATCGCTCGTTTCCAACTACAAATTTGATCGTATCAAAATTTACATTTCTAGAAAAAGACTATTAGACCATGATTGTATAAGTACTATTATGAATGTACAATTATCATTGAAAAGCTAAAAGATTCAAAAATATCAAAATGGTAACTCAAAAAATGACGCTGGGGTACAGTGAACCCCGTGTGAACAACTTGTAATTATAAGGAGGCGTGACTACGAAGAGTTAAAGTTAGATCATTTACGCGGGGATTGGTCCACTTTAAAGAAAAAAAAATGAAAAATTGGAAGAGTTACAGCGTTTGAAAGTTTTTTCCTTAGACAAATTTTTCATATTATTTTTTATATCGACGAAAAAAGTATTATAAATAAAGACTAAAATTAAAAATTTAGATCCAGTCCCAACGTAAGTTATTTAATTTTAAGAAAACTTTCCTCTTTTTGATATCAAATGACTGGCAGGTGCTACACCTGACGCCAAACATCGTGGAAGAGATTCCACAATAATCAATAAATAATAAGAAGGATCGACATAAAAAAATATTTTCTGCAAGTTTAATGATGCTTTCTTATATCCCAAAAGAGTTTACTGCAATACTAACAAGAGATTCTTTTAAAAAATCTTAAATTTCGGGGGCTGTTACACGAGAATCTGCCCTAAATTGCTCCGCTCTGGTTTCCACCAATTACTCAATGAATTTTACATTAATCATTTCCAGAGTATCAGAGCGAACATATTCTTCGTGGGGATTCATGGCAAACAATATGCACGAGTACATAAATCCGCTCTACAAGTGCAACCGTTTCAACGACGAATCCAATAACATTCTGCAACCCAAATTGGCTCCGCAGAGCATCACGTAACGATTTTAATTCTCAGTATTTTATTTCAGAAAAGCAAAGAATACAGATTTAACACGCGCCATACTTTTTCCAGTCTGTGGCGAGGAATGTACTTCAGATTTGAAAATGGAATTCATCCGAGAGAAACTTACGAAGATTATGTCCTAACGATCCACGATCACACCAGTTGTTTAGAGGACCACGTTAAGCTTCTCGTAAAGGTACAACTATCCTATCATTCTTATTAATCAATTTCAAATCCTGAATCTTATTCTTACCCCCGCAGAGAGTTGGTTCGCTGAGTTCAGCCTTGAATTTGAACAACGTCCAGAAGAAGGGAGTGCAAGCAAAGTTGAAGTTCGACAACAAGTTCGCTAAAGACCCGCTGTCCGAGGCAATAATAGAGAACACAGGAAACAACGAGGAAAAGAGCAAGGCGAAGTTAAAGATCAGCCAGCTGGAGAGCGAATTAAAGACGGTGGCTTTAGACTGGAAGTCTTCGCGGAACATGGAAGACTGCTCGTGCTCTACCACCTTCGACGCGTTTAATAGAAAGGTGAATATAAGCGCAGCGTAAATTAAATCAGGAAATTAATGAAGGGACCCTTTCAGAATCATTGCTGGTCGTGCGGCGATGTCCTGTGCACGAGATGCATGGGCACGCACACTGTTCTCAGCGGTCATCTCTCGCAACGAGCAGTACCTATTTGTAAGTTATGCACTCAGAGTTCCAGTATTCCCTCTACTAGCCCCTAATTTAATTCCTCGAAGCAATTTGCATTCACGAACTGTACCTAAGATGCGCGCAACGTACGATTAAATAATCTATCGTTAATATCACTTGCGATTAAGAGAAGACGAAAAATAGAAATGTAGATTCGCTGCGACGGAAAGCGACGGTAGAGAATTGAATGTTCCGCGATCATTGTTAGTAATCTTTCAAGTACATATTCGAATCGAAGCATGCCGATCTAAAATGAGAGAAGAGGAAGATACTCGTAAGAAAGTATTAAAAATAAAAACACAATTTTATTTTAAACATCCAACGCAAACTGTATTATAATAGCTATTCTTATAAGATTCCTTTCGTTTTATACTATGTTATAAGCTACTTGAATGGCGAATGAAAGTTTGGCATTAGGAGTCCCTCGAAATAAAACTGCTCTTGATATTTTCCGCCTCTATTTTATAATCAGTTTCTCTACGCAATGCCAGTTTTCAAGCTTTAGAATATTTCGCGTTCCCCTATTTCTTTTTATTTACGAACTGAGAATCACTCGTGTCGAATACTGATAAGTTTAAATTTTCTCTGGAAACCGAGCATTCGAATGTTTCGGAATTGGCTCGAATGTATTTAATTTGTCGCAGAGAAGAGCGAGGTTTTCGTATAACGTACATTTTTAATCATTCTTAAACAATTTCAAACGTAACAGTTATAAATAATACATCGTACGATACATGAGAAGTGTTTCATTCACATTGTACACTTTATTAACGTAATAGCAAAGGAATGGAACATTATTTAAGAAATATCATTACATCGAATAATGTAAAACGTCTGGTGGGTAACGGCAACCGAAATTATTCCGTAGGTATACTGTGTTTTAAAATATCACACGAGGACACGAGACATTTTGGTCTTACACATAAGTTCGTGAACAAATTCTATTCTATTATTCACTTTGTTTTTTTCCCATACACAATAACAAAAGTTACATCGCTACGGTACATATTATCAAGGCATAAATAGTTACATCGAACATCATTCTTACAAATTTTTCTGCTCTTAAGCACTTTGTATCATCCACACGTGAAACATGCTCGACTGTGAAGGTTCATACGTCTGCGAAGTATGATGCAATGAAGAAACTTACGCTTGAACAGAACGCGTATTTAGTCTTGGGTAAAGAACTGCTCCCTAGTGATCATATTGCATGTAATTAGGCATTGAAACCCCTAACATATACGATGGCAAGTGTTACGTGGAATGTGAAAGTTTTGCATAAATATCTTAGCCACGCGAGTCCCTCTCGCACAATTTCAATAAACTCTATTCTTTGTTTGGTTTTCTTCGTCGTGGTCCGTCGCCACCAATCGCTGGCTTATCCTGGAAATTAATCGAACGTTCGATCAGATCGTCAAATTCAGTTAGGCGAAGCGAAGGAATTAATAATTAATCGTCGCTCTTCGGTCATCAAGCATTTATAAACTTTTCTCATTGTGTCGCCACGCTTCGCCAAAATGCGCGACGGCTTTAAGACTTTTACTCACGTTTTCTTCGCTCTCTATCAGCTCTTCAGTTTCGCTGACTTTCTCCGTTTCGTTTGCTTGCTCAGTTTCGCTCGCTTGTTCAGTTTCGTTCGCTTGCTCGGCTTCGCTCGTTTTCTCAGTTTCCTCCTCCGCTTCAGCGCCGGCTGATTCGTTCTCATTCTCTTCCTGCTGAGGTGATGTCTCCTCGTTTGTCTCTAAAGGCTGCTTGTCTTCGTCCTTCAAGTCGTATTTGTCCTAAGAAGTCGATCAGTTAGTTTCACATTCCCACAGTTATCGATCTACGAAAATACTGAATTCTCGCTTACTTCTACGCAGTCTTAAAAAGCAACGAGTTTGTATGTGGAATGTTAGCGTAACTCTAGTCGAATAATTCGATGTACAATTTACTAATTGTAAGTGAGAAAGTTATGGGTTTGATTTTTTTTATACCTGAGACGAAAAGCAGCAACAATAAATTACTAGCAGTATGGGCAAACCAACGGCTAATATATATACAGCCCACATCCAAGGATGTTCAGCGGTAAATGTGCCGATCTGACGCCACACGCTCCACTATGTAAAATAACCAGAAGATTACAAGTTACGCGTGTGTACTTTCAGCGATCGATTGAAATGAATTGCTGGACCATCGTCGATGGTACGTGTGATATTTGTATCGACCCACCCTTGAATAGAATACGGCGGAATTCTTTTAAGTACTTCGGTACCAATTTGTGGCGATAATAATTATTACGCTACTTTATGGTACAATTTACAATTGATAGTATGAGAAGGCTGTGCTTAGTGTTCCTTCTCGAGAATTCTTTCACGAGAAATTTTATAATTTCTTATTTCTCATTTCTCGAGAAATTTTATAATTTCTTATTTCTCATTTCTCGAGAAATTTGATTTCTTATTTCTCATTTTTCGAGAAATTTGATAATTTCTTATTTCTCATTTCTCGAGAAATTACAGTATTTCTCGAGAAACTGAAGTGTAGGAAAATTATTATAAATCCCATTTGTTTTCAGTAATTAATTTTCAGTTGGTTCAAATTGTGTGTTACTAGTTAATCGTGAATATATAAACACATCTACAATCTGTAATAAATGTTAGCAATACATACGAAGAATTACGCGATTGTTTATAAACAGTTTGTATTAAACCAATATCTACTCAAAATGACAGACATTTTTCTACAGCCGCAGATTTTGTCACAAAAAAAAAATAGTAGATCGACTGACGCGACATTAAACGCATTGTACGTTTTAAAAAACTATTTTATGACAAAAAAGTAATGTTTCGCTTCGCACAAATTTTGGATTAAATAAATAAATTTATCAATTATATTTTATTTCTGTTTTTTTTTTCATTTACACAAGTTTTGTTGAAGTTAGACACGAATAAAAATTTAGATAAATATTGTCAACATTATTCCAATATTTGCAATATTTTTTTAAATTCTTGAGAATTCTCGAGAAATATAATCTGATTTCTCATTTCTCGAGATGCGAAAAAATCGAGATATCAGGAACACTAGCTGTGCTATTGTACGAACTACGTAGATACACTGTTAGTAACTGCTTAGCCATCGCACTATCACTACGCTTATGCAGCAATGTTACAGAAAGCAACTCGTGTATTTGAATGACCAGCACGTGTACCTCGCGAAATCGTTTCAGTAGGTACCAAACATACAACGCGATTGGCACTGCGCAGTACACGATATACAGCGCCAACCAGCCAGGCTTATAATTCGTAGCTTTCAATATGCGACCCCACAAAGATACCTGCGTGGTACAGTGTACACAAATCACACTTCGTAAATGTTCGTTCCTCTTTTAAGGGAGAAGCTGGTTTGGGACTTGAAATTTTTCAATTAAAATACCTCTAAACTTTTTGAAAACACTGAATTTATTTCTCTTTGTTAATAAAAGATTTGAAAAAAAAAATCGACTTCAAAAAAATAAAAATGCACTGAAAAGTGAAAAATAAGTTTTTTCCTTATTTAATCTACGACTAAAATAGTTGAAAGTCATAGATTCAATAAGGAAAAAAACTTATTTTTCACTTAAAGGGAATTATTTTTCTTATTAAAACTAAATAAGAATTATTATTAGAATTATTTTTCCTATTAACACGTATTTTTCACAAAAGTAAAAAAAATAATTGACACCTACTTCGGAAAAATAGAAATTCACTGAAAAGTGAAAATAACTTTTTTCCTTATTTAATCTACGACTAAAAAAAATTGATAGTCATAGATTAAATAAGGAAAAAACTTATTTTTCACTTTTCAGCGCATTTTTATTTTTTTGAAGTAGGTTTTAATTTTTTTTTCTTCTTTTTAACTTATTTAAGTTGTATAACTAAATTTATTTTTAAAAGTATGGGCAGGTGTCCAAAAGGAGCTGTTCGTAAAAAAGAACCGTTTGCTAGAAACGGTCGATTCCAATAATAATGAAACAGATTTCTTATTTTTCGTGTAACTTCAAAACTACTTAACCGATTTTGATAATTCTTTCTCCACGATCCAAGTTGATCGAAGCTAAACTAAATGCAATAAGTTTCGCGAAAATCCGTCGAGTAGTTATGGAAAAATTTGCGATCAAACATAATACATACAGTGGCGAACGAACGAAAGTTTACGTCCTTTAAAATCGCGGAACTTTTTTAAAATTGTTCCAAACGACTTTTTTTTTTAAGCTAGAAGGATTAATTTGCTAAGTGAGGTGTTTCGGCGTTTCGAAAAAAATGCAATTGGTCGAAATGGCAAAAAAAAAGAAAATTGTAAAGGCCATTTTTTCAACTTTTATCTGAGCCTGCAATGAAAATTTAAAAATTCCATTTGTAGCTTTAAGTAAATCGGTCAACGTTGCTCTGAGCGATAAACGCTTAAAGATCACAGAATAAGGTCGACAATCCATGGTTTCGGGAATTTCACGATTTTCGATCCTTCTAGCTTCTCAAAAAAAAAAAACCCAAATCATTTGGACCAATTCTATAAAAACTTATGCGATTTTAAAAGACGTAAGCTTTCTTTTGTCCATACACATCGAACTGAGAACCTCTTTCTTTTTAAAGTCGGCCAAAAGCTCCAGCAAATCACCTTTTCCTCAGCGTTCTAAACCATCTTCTCCCCTCAAACTGCATCCCCCTTGGCTTCCATTTGAAACCAGAGAAGGGCAAAGAATTATTTCAAATAAAAATTTGTGTACGAAATTTTTATTTCAAATAATTTTTTGCCCATCTCGGTTTAAAACTCATCCATCCAGAGTACAACTAAATTAAGAGAAAGAGGCTACTTACACTCTCCTCTGCAATTTTAGCGCGATGCACTTCGAACGTATCGTCCGCCCACTTCCTCGCCACATCCTCGTTGTTGGTAACCAGAATATTATCAAAGAAAATATCCGTGGACATGGACCACAGTTCGAAGCCAACGGCGGACTGCAAAAATACAAACCTTCGGTGTTAGTACTCGCAAATACATTAAAGACTTAATTAATTAAGACACTCATGTTACAGAAATTGAAAAAATCGTGGGCACCATTTGGGGGCGTTTTTCACAAACTACAAAGCATTACTTTACTATTACCATATGTAATAAGTGTCCTTATCGCAGAAACACATCCGTAGAAATTCTACTGCGATTCATTGTCTCGTATTATTGATTTCACCTCTTAGTTTCGCCATTACCACTGAAAGTGCCAGGTAAATGCCAACTTTTTCTTTCAGTATTTCTTGAAATACTGATAAAAGGTTAGCATTTACCTGGTACTTTCAGTGATCCTAGCGAAACTAAGAGTTGAAATCAACAATACGAGACAGCGCATCACAGTAGAATTTCTACAGATGTGTTTCTGCTGTAAGGACACTTATTGCACATAATAATACTAAAGTAACACACTCGTGTTACACTATGATACCAAGGGTTAATACTACGATACTGAAAGGCACGTACGATAGGCATCATCTGGAACGGATGCTCATCGTTGAAGTAGTTAGGATTGTGTACGAGCTTAGGCTTCCATTTCCCTTTGTAATTAGGATTATTAATCAAAGGCGGTGACCATTTGCCCTTGTACCGCGGGTTCTTCTTCATCTTCTGCTTGTACGCTCCGCAGCCAGGTGCATCGGCACACTTTGGGTTCGGTATTTCCGGGGGTTCCCATTCCCCGTCCATCTCCACGTCCCAGTCCTCAGGCTTGACCGAGTCAGGATTAGGAATCATGGGAGGCTCGTCCTCGAGCCAGCCTTCGGGCATAGCATCGTCTTCGTCGACGATCTGCGCGGGGGCATCCTCGTCCCAATCATCCGGCTTCACAGCCGAGAGGTCCGGAACTTTCTCCCTGTCGTCCCAATCCTCAGGCTGAACGTCACTGGGATCCTCTATCTCAAGCGGGGGATTCACCGGCGGGCTGAAGTCGTCCAGCAACGATCCGGAATTCACAACCTTCCCGTCGACTTTAATCTCGAAACTGTTATCCGGCCGAACGATCAAGGTGTACAAGTGAGGCTGCTTGTCCTTGAAGAAGTCCTCCAAGCGCTCCCTCGGCTTTTTACAATGCTTCTCTTCTATGGTACCGTTCAACGGGTTTTTGTGTCGGAATATGAAATGCAGCTGTATAAAAAGATAAGCGGATGTTAATTCACATCCGTCGGAGTTGCGGTACCAGCGACGCGTGTACCTTGTGATCGTTTCCACACTTATCAGGCCCGAACATGATGGTGTAAGGAGTCTTGTCGTGGAACTTCTTCAAGTCCCCGTGCTCAGGGTCCAGAGTCAGTAGCTTTAAATAAGCTCCGCCGCACTCCTGGCCCTCCTGGAAATTCACTTCGTACTGTACAATTAATGGTTTATCTTTGAAGTGGAATGGTTTAGTCAACATAGCGGACACAGCGGCGTGCCTCGCTTTGCTCTTAAGCACTAATCCTAGGTCCCCGTCCTGCGCGTGCTTCTTCGGCTCCTCCACGGACCAAACTCCTGCGAGAACAAGGTAGGTTACAACTTAATCGTAATTTAAATGCTTGAACGGTAAAAGCGACTCGAAGCGGACCGTCGTATTTGGCTATATCCTCGTCTATGGAATCCTTTTTGGCTTCCGAGAGTACCCATGCTTTCTTAAACGCCTCCTCGTCGTCGAACGTTTCCACGAGATGCGCGAAGCCGGATAACTCCGGAGTCTTGTAACCCGTCTCTGGCGCTACATTTTGGGCTTCCTTGTCGGTGCTTTCATCGGCACTGACGATACTACTGATTAAACCTAGATAAATTATTGCATGCGCTACGATTCTGGCCATCTCATATTCCTGGAATTAGAGAACATAGGAAATTACGATCCTCGAGCGATAGGCTTTGCCTGTTGGTTAATCAGCGATTCGAAAGTTCGATGATCCTCGAGATCACTGCGAGCAACGGAAACCAGTCAACTCGTAACTGTTACATTATTTCGAGCCTCCGCAACTGCCCCAGAAAGAATCTTTATGTAACAGTGGCTGTTAAGCGTGTTCTACATTCCAGTGCCGAAATAATTTTTAATTACAGTAATTACGATGGACGATTTAAGAGGGACGAATTGTGTTGAGCACTGCCCAGTGATCGAAGACGAAGATGAAAGTTTCTTACCGGGTTCAGAGGGGGGGGGGGTTTCAGTTACGAAGTAGCGATTCCCTTGCGAATATCGCGATAAAAGGGAAGTCACGCCGGACCGCGGCTATTTATTCAATTAAATACGAACGGTAATGTAATTAGGCGGAGGGATCTCTCGCAGTGCGTTCCAAAAGGTAGCGACAATGCCGGAAGCGAGGCAGGCGATGGAAAACAGAGTGCTGTTACGCTTAATTAAATTAATTGAATTATCAGCGAAAATCCCGCGGCCGCCCACCGATCGCGATGTTGGAACAATTCGGTCCGAAGAATGTTTTTGGGCTTGAAATGATCCGCTCACACCCGCAAATGATCTTTACAGAAATCTCTCGCGATAATTGATCGGGCTTGCCACGAATTTCTCCCTGTTCGTAATATTCTGTCGTGTGATGTGCATGTGACATACCGTTTCCCTTGAACATCACCGTAAAACTCGCTTGCAGTGGCTCTCAACGAAATTCCCCAGACCCGGGGAAAGGGGTTTAGTGAATCGTGCGCGTTTCTATGAAAGTGAAAGGGACTCCGGAATTTGTGGGAGATTTTTTTAGGAAGATTCTCTAACGTGTTTGATTTTTAATTTGTTGGCTTTTAATGATTTCCGCACCGTTTTCGTGAAAAGGAGTTTGTTGGAATTTGTAGTGTCAATTTCTGATCTTCGTTTAATTATTATCCGCGGTGCCACAGCCGACTCTACTATACTAGCCGTGCTAAAGGCAAAATAGCAACACCGCGGGAGTCTGGTTTCGAAATAGGATATATATCTATATATAAACCGGACTCCCGCGGTGTTGCTATTTTGCCTTCAGCACGGCTAGTAGTAGAGTCGGCTGTGGCGATGCTTATCCCAGCTTATCCATAGATTTTCTTTAGTGGCACTTTTGGTTTCTTCGTAAAAGTGCCAGACCCAACGTAAGGAAATGAAAAACTGGGCCCATTTTTGCGATTTCGATTTTTCTCAGATGATTACATGAATTGTTGACGTCAATTTCGGTAAAATTACTATTTTCACATATTTCCATGGATTTCGTCCGAACTATTGAACTGATTTGAAAAATTTGACAGGTAAATTTGTTGGTGCCTCAATTATCTTTAATTTGAGATATTTTTCGACCACATCGGCTATTCGCAACACGAGATATTCGTTATTATGTAGGACCACCTTTTTGGCAGACAGGTAAAAAGTTCACAAGATATCTCGAAAACGCTGGCACAATTTTTTTATTTTGTAAACCAGTGTTATTTATTTAATAAAAAGTCAATATGAAACTGCGTACAAATTGTATTTACACTCTCGCGACTTTGATCATTAATTTGTTGTTCCTTCGGGATGTCTGGTTACATTTTACACGGCGCAGTTTTCATGAAGGAGAATTTTGAATTGAGAACCATTATTCGTGGCACTTCTCGGTTGGCTATCTACGTTGCAGCGAGTTCGCATAGTTTTCGTAATTTGTAAATAATTTGTTAATTATGATTAGTTAGTGATTCAGTCGTTATCGTTTTTCGATTGAAGCTGGCTAGTGGCGATGAGCCTTCCTCAACATTGCATCTACGTATGTTGAAATGGTTTCGCGATTGGGTGGAAGGTTCGAGAAGAATTTTAAGTAATTCAGTTTAAACGTGGACCACGTTTTTAGCGATAAATCTTGGAAGTGGGTCAGTGGATCTGTTCAAATCTTGACGACGCGTTTTAAACGCGGCATTACAGGGTTGTTCACAAAAGTGACATATTCGAGTGAAAAAATAAATATTGAAGCAATTACTCTCGATACTTCATAACACTATTCTATTAAACACAAGCAGCCCTACATATTTAGGTAAGGGCGGATCCAGAGTGGGTGATAGGGGCGATCGCCCAAGAGTAATAAAATAGAAGAATATTGACATTATGTATATTATTCTGTATGAATAATTAATGTGCATTTAATTATTTAGGCTATAGTATCAGATAGAGATATTAAAATATAAAATACAAGCAAATTTTAAATCTTGTAAAAGAAGGTTAAAAAATGTAAGGCTCTCGAATCCGTCTCTGCATTTAGCTTATCCCGGTGCGCCAATTTCGATTCACCCCTGCAATACCACCTAATCTGTTGAAACTAATAATATCCTCATAAGAAGTAACCATAATTTCACAAAAAGGGCGAATTGCACTTACGCCCAAATCGCCCGTGATTTTCACTAGGGTAGATTTTCCTAAACGCGATTGGACGCATCGTCAAGAATTTCAAAGTGGATTTTTTCAAAAATGAAGCGCAATATCAAAAAATTTTATTCCTTTTTGTTGACTTCATTTTTGAGAAAATCGACTTTGAAGTTCTTGATGTTTCGTCCAATCGCGTATAAGAAAACCTACCTTAATGAAAATCACCTTGAAGAATTTCAAAATCGATTTTCTCAAAAATGAGGCGCGATATGAAAAAAGTTACTCTTCCCCGCACAGCACAACGTCCGGTAAAGTCCCTGGGACGTCTACAGACGTCTACAGACGTCCCAGGGACTTTGCCGGACGTTGTGCTGTGTGGGTTCTTTTCGGCTTATAACAAGTGGATAAATCGACAAAAAGAAATAAAATTTCTTGACTTTGCGCTTCATTCTCGACAAAATAGACTTCGAAATTCTTAACATATAAGAAAACCTATTTAAATAAAAATCACCTTTGAATAATTGCCAAACCAACGAACAGCCGCGCGTTCCTTATTCAAATCTCGCGCGCGCGCTGATAGAGGCGGATCCGCAACGCAGCGCCCTTCGGCCGCGTTGCGCACCGGCCCCACCATCCACAAAACTTCAGGTGAGTTCTCCACAGCCTGTAAGTGCACCATCTCATCGCGTTAATTGTTTGTGCGGGGCTCCTACATTGGGGTCAACTCTTCTCGGATTCGAATGATTTATTCCTCCGCTCTACATATGAAAAAGCCCGAAATATTCGCGGTCGAGGCGTCGATAACGATCGAGACTGGAACGATCGCCCGTGGACAATCGCGCAGGGGTCGGGGCTACTCGTGTGATCGATAATAATGTTTGCTAGCGCTAACGGTGCGCGAGCCAGAACGTTGATCGTGCTCGAGGCGAGGATTTAATACGGGGCTCCAGCAGTGGTAAGAAGATCCTTCCTTACGATGTAAATAAAGCTCCGAGCACAGGCGATTTGACCACCGTCTGCGACACGCTACGAGAATCTTTTCCCACTACATCGGCTAGGGAGGGGGGGAGCAGAGAGGGGAATCGTAAAGAGAAAAAAAAAAGAGAAACGAAATATCGGCGATGCCAGGGTGCTGGGAGCACGAACGTTGCGCGAGGGATATTCGTCGCTCGTGCTCCCCGACCAGCGCGTGTTAATTCGATCTCGGTCCAGCGAGGCCGAAATATTTCAGCGATAATAATAAGGATAATTAGCTTCCGTCGTTACGCGCGGCGAAAAGTTTCCACGGGGCCTGGAGATTTTTCCGTGGTACAGTGTTTTGTTTCCGCGATTCCGATCGATGCTGCGATGTCTCGGCCCCCTTGTGTCTCGGCGAAATGGCTTTTGCCTATTTCAATCCTATTCTCTTCCCGTAGGTAATCGCCGTCCCGTGCCCGCGACAGAGCGCAACTTTCAGCGACGAAGCTGCGTGTCCAACGGTTCTACGACGTAGTCGCTTAGTAACTGGTACTTGTAACGGCGAGAGGATCAGCGGGACCCAAGCAGGACTGTAACCGCGGGATGGCATCGTCCATGGTAGCTGTTCCGTCCAGAACAGCATCGTCGGTTCCGGCCACTGTAACGCAGAGCGAAGATGCCGAAAACGGGGAGGTGTTCGGCGAGCGGAGCGGCAACGCGGGCAGCTGCAACGACGCCTCTAATCCCGGTGACGCGCTCGAGGAGATCAACTGCGGCGCCAGCGAGTCCGGCGACCAGGAATGCGCCATCTGCATGAGCAAGCTTTGCTCGCCGCGAGTCCTCTCGTGCCTGCACGTGTTTTGCGAAGCTTGTCTGGACAAGCTTCTTATGGACGAGGCGGGCGACCCTAAGGTCAGCTCCGTCCTGATGTGTCCGATCTGTCAACAAGAAACTTCCATTAGCTCTAAGGGTGCCTCGTCGCTCACCTGCGACTACGTTCTGACTAATATACTCGACATGTCCGCTATCGAGAGCATGGCCGTACTCTGTACCTCGTGCAAAACCAAAGAGAGCGCCGTAGCGCGCTGTTCGGACTGTGCCAACTTCTTGTGCCCGCATTGTAACACCGCGCACCAGTTCATGCGCTGCTTCGAGAGCCACAAGGTGGTAGCCTTCGAAGATCTGAAACAATCCAACGAAGCCATACCGATACACAAACCTATTTTTTGCGAGTTTCATCCTGCTGAGAATATGAAGTTCTACTGTTATACTTGCCAGGTAATATAATTCCCTTTCGATCTATCGATGTTACGTAAGGATTCGAGGGAGAAAGAGAGCCGAGCGTTAAACTGCGCTGCGAGTCGAACAGTAGCCGAGCCCATACGACGTATGGATTGTTATCAGATTTAAGGTAGAATCGTAGGTAGCTAAAGCTTAAGTTGACTATTTTACTCAGGAACCTATATGCAACGAGTGTCTGCTTATCGAACACAAAGCTCCGGAGCATCAGTACGAACGGTTGATAGATGCGGAGCCACGGCAGAAAGAGGAGCTAGTGAAATTGATGAACGAAAGTAAAGCGAAGATCGCGGACTGCGATCAGGTGTCTGCTCAATTGGAGAACGCGCTGAGCGAGCTCCAGGCGCAGCATGATCAAGCTAAAGATCTGATTATTGAGATGTTTCAAAGTTACAAAGCTGTCTTGGAGAAGTGTCGAGACAGCGCTTTGGTGGAGCTTGAGAAATTGCATTCCAATAGAGAGCTGGAGATAATGGACACGTTCCACACGTGAGGGAAACATTTACTAGCGGCGTTGTATACTGCTGGAGTGGTGGTACTTAGAATAAAATCCGTTTCTTGCAGCGTTGAGAAGACAGTGGAGAAGATAGAGGATGCTTGCCGTTTCACCTCGAGGCTCCTCGAGCACGGCGACGCTGTAGAGATCCTGGCGCTCCGTCGCATCGTGGGAACGCAGTTGATGAATTTAATAAAAAACACGCCAAAGCCGAACGTCACTTTCTCCATCGAGTTTCAAACGGACTACGATCAGTTCGAGAAGACAGTAAAGGTGCGTGGATCGTTGAAGCTGCGTTGGGGAAAGACTCGGGGGATTAATGAAATCAATTATTGCAGGAAGTGTTTGGCAAGTTTCATACGGAGAGCACGCCGATCAGGAAACCTTCTCCCGAACCAATCTCAACCATGCAAGGAGTTTCTGCGAACCAGCAGATCGTTCACAGCTCGTTGGGCTGTCCACGTTCCATTAGTACAAGGTCTCCCATATCTCTTCCTGCGTCTATGCAATCTTCATTCGAAGGTGAACCTTCGTTTGTTATACCCCCGACATCCAGTCCCCAGAATATTCCGCCGCCACCGCCGCCTGTGTCCTTTCCCTCAGGTCCCATGCATGGCCTCACCAGTATTCAAGAGTACAATCTACAGCAGCTGGCCAGCTTGGCGGAGAAGGTTGAAATGGTTGGGGACACTAATGTAGTCGGGCCTAGCTCGAATCCCAGCCCGACGTCGCCTTTCACACTGGCGGATTTGTTCGCTGGTGATCTGAGCTCCACGAGCCACGCGATTAACAATCTACAAGCTCTTGCGAAGCTGGGAAACACGCTTGGCAATCAAGGTGAGGAATGATAATAATATAATGCCAGGAATAATATCATAATTCGTGAAGATTTAATTGAAAATCAAATAATTTGATAGAGTATAGTAAAATTTAATTGGAAGGTTAATAATTTGATATAATTTGTGAGGATTTAATTGAAAATTAAATAATTTCATAGATTAAACTAAAATTTAATTGTAGGATTACAAATTGATAAAATTTGCGAAGATTTAGTTGAAAATTAAACAATTTGATGGAGTAATTTAATTGGAAGATTACAAGTTTGATGTAATTTCTGACAATTTAATTGAAAATTAAATAATTTAATACATTATACTAAATTTCAATTGAAGGATTAAAATTTGATATAATTGCGAAAATTTAGTTGAAAATTGAACAATTTGATGAATAAATTTAATTGGAAGATTAAAAATTCGATATAATTTGTGAAGATTGAATTGAAAATTACATCATTTTTGAAGGTTTAATTGAAAACTAAATAATTTGTGAGGATTTAATTGAAAATTAAATACTTTGATAGATTATACTAAAATTTAATTGAAGGATTAAAATTTGATATAATTGCGAAAATTTAGTTGAAAATTGAACAATTTGATGAATAAATTTAATTCGAAGATTACAAATTCGATATAATTTGTGAAGATTTGATTGAAAATTACATAATTTTTGAAGATTTAATTGAAAATTAAATAATTTGTGAGGATTTAATTGAAAATTAAATACTTTGTGAGGATTTAATTGACGGATTACAATTTGATATAATTTGCGAAGATATAGTTGAAAATTAGACAATTTTATAGATTACATTAAACTTTAACTGGAGAATTATCGGTTTATCAATACTTCTTACGAACTGGTATTTTCCAATCGCATTCGCAGATCTTGGAAACACAGCGATCAACGGAGGCGGCAGCGGTCTGGTTTTATGCAGAGGCCCATCCCCAGCGATCGTGGACACTCCAAACGTAGGTCTAGCCGTGAACAGTCTCTTGAACGGCGGTTTCCAGTCGCTATCCTCCTCCACTTCGCCGATACTGTCGCAGGGTGCTGGTAAGAAAAAATATCCAAACGTGCCGCAGACGCATCAAACGCGTCTAGAGTTTCCCACGAGAATTCTTCCGCAGATGATTTAATGGGAGACTCCATGTATAACATGCCTCCAGTGGCCGTGGGGAACACCGTCGGCAACGTAAGCAGTTCCGGGTCCGGGAACTACGCCCATCCGCGTTCGAACAACGCAAAATTAACGCCGATGCACATACGGTACAAATTCGGGCAACTTGGCCCTAGTAAAGGTCAATTCAGCTCCCCCCATGGATTCTGCTTGAGCGCCGACGAGGATATCATCGTGGCCGACACAAACAATCACAGGATTCAGGTGCGTATCAGCGAAAATCACCCGCGGAACGCTTCCAACTTACACCACTCGTGTCACTCCAGATATTCGAGAAGACTGGCATATTCAAGTTCCAATTCGGTATCCCTGGCAAGGAGGAGGGCCAGCTGTGGTACCCGAGGAAAGTTGCGGTGATGAGGCAGAGCGGTAAATTCGTCGTATGCGATCGCGGCAACGAGCGATCCAGGATGCAGATATTTACAAAGAACGGCCATTTCATTAAGAAGATAGCCATTCGCTACATCGACATCGTAGCTGGCCTAGCCGTCACCAGCGAGGGCCACATCCTGGCGGTGGACAGCGTTTCGCCGACGGTGTTCGTGATCAGCGACACGGGCAGCCTGCTCAGGTGGTTCGACTGTAGTGAATACATGAGGGAGCCGAGCGATATTGCTATTAACGGTGAGCGACTATAATCCAATCCGTCCGTTCATCCTCGGGCAGAGCTCGACAATTGCATAATTCTGTTGGTTCGCAGGTAAAGAATATTTTGTGTGCGACTTCAAGGGACATTGCATTGTGGTGTTTAACGAGCAAGGCAAGTTTCTGCGTCGCATTGGCTGTGACAATGTAACAAACTTCCCAAACGGGATCGATATTAGCGATGCAGGGGATATATTGATAGGAGACTCGCACGGCAATCGTTTTCACGTGGCTGTTTTCTCGAGAGACGGTTTCTTGATTTCCGAGTTCGAATGTCCATCCGTTAAGGTAAAATCCGCCGGAGGTCGAACCTCCGTCTGCTGCAGACCCCACCACAGTTAGCTTGACTCAGATCTCCCCCATTTGCGCATCATCCACCCCCCAAATCCACTCCCCAGTTAGATAAAATTGCACGTGTACCCGGGCGACGCATTTCCGCGCGTAAAATCAATTGACGGGGTTTCGCAGGTGTCGCGGTGTTGCGGCCTGAAGATAACGTCGGAGGGGTACATCGTCACTCTGGCCAAGAACAATCACCACGTCCTCGTGCTGAACACACTTTACATATCATGAAGCGAGGAGTCAGACCAAACAAGCGTGTCACAGTTATCTCCTGCGAGCGGGACCTCCTTGTGAATCGCTCTTGCTCTCGACGAAGGACGACTATCGGCGAACGAAAACGGACAACAAAAAATGGGGGAAAAACCAAAAACCGAAAAAAAAAAAGAAGCGGACGAGGACGGTAACAATAATGCCCGTGCGGCGTGTTCGAGACTCCTTTGAGATTTTTGGGCCTATCGGAAGCAATAGAGGCGAGTGCAGCATGCAGCTTTTACATAGTCCTTAAATAACAAAACGGTTAAAAAAAAAAAGAAACGACGAAGAGGAGGAAGGAGAAACAGAGTATAAATGCGTCCCCGTTTTATGAAAGTAATTAAACGTCGAAAGAGGTGGGATGGAGAAAAGGTAAACGTATGTCTCCGACCAAAAAAAAAAAAAAAAAAGAAACAGTATAAATAGTGATTTAGCGAGTTGCATTTGGTAAACTGCCAAGATAAATTTAAAACGAGAGAGAGAGAGAGTGGTTGGGGGTTTCGGCGAGAGGAAGTCGCAAGAGGACGGAGCTGGCCCGCTGGCGAACCAACGCGGGAGGGAGGATGGTGAAGGGGGAAGGAACTCGGTAAACAATAGCTTTTCCGTCGGCGGAATTGGTCGCATCTCATCTTCGACTCGTCAGTATTTTAGGTATGTTTACAAATCAAATTATTCTAGTCTTCAATGAGCACTGTTTACACGCTGGTTTTAAATCCGTGCTCTCGAAGCAACAATTGTGTATTTTTAATCCGCGGACTCGAGACCGCGGAGAGGCGTACATATATACACACACACACACGCGCGAAGAAAGAAAGAGTACAACGCAAGCGAGGTTCTTTCTTCCGAGCTGTTACTTCGAGACCTATTCATAGACACGCTAAGTTTCTAACGTTTCGTTAAGGAGTCTGTTAGGTGATATCCGATAAGGAACGATGGGTGGGAAAGGGGGGGGGGGGGAGGATTTTACGTGTTTAAAAGCGTGGGCGAGAGAGGACGAAGAGAACACTTCTGTGCTTAAAGTCGAGGGAGAAGCGTTGCATGCTGCGACACAACGGTAGTACTTCCTGCTCTTATGTCATATCATATCTCTAACGTAACGAACATAACAGGAAAGTGAGAACACAGAGTACTCCTCGTTACGGCAGGCACGAAGCTTAGTGAACTATAAAAAGAAACGAAAAAAAGAACAAAAAAAAAAAGAGAGAGGGAGTGGACGAAGATATTTCGAGTTCCTGGTGACTTTTCTCCGTGCATTTGAGAATTAAGTAGTTTGGAGGGGAAAAGCAGGGGGGGAGGGGAATTATATGAGGCAACGTTAATGGTAAAGAGGAATAGATTATGACTCGTTGAAAATCAAACATTTAATGTCTCGCGGGACGCGGGAATTATACGCGACATATATTTCGAGGGACAAATCGAGATCGATTATTCTAGAACTTGCCAGCGACGATAGAAATCCCGTTCGTGCGTTTGTTAAAAGGGGGAAAAATGAAAAAAAAAAAATAAATAAGAAGCAACACTTGATAGGCGAGACACGTAATGGTTACAATATTTACTCAGGATGCTTTATTATGGTCCACCATATGAATAAAGTATATATATACATATATGTACCTCCGCATATGTATATGTATATATGCGTGTGTGAATTATTGGTTCGTGGTGCTAGCGAATAATAATATATCCATACCGTGTAAATGTATTTGTTATAAAGGTTACAGAATCGTTCCGACATTTTACAATGCTGTGGAACGATCGTGTAATATATTATACAAGGTTCGTAAGCAAATTATACCACCGGTATCATAGGAACAATACTTTATCTATGTATAATATATATATATATATATATATATTAAAAAAAAAACAAGGGAAGGATAACAAATAACGTACAGTTTGCTAAGCAACTTCTATTTATGTATATATTAAACACGATCCGTGAAAGAGGAAATCCATGAAAAAAAAAGAACACATACATATATAGAAATACACATATTTTTTAGGGTTGTTTACACGATCAGCCTTAAGATTCGATTGAAACTAAAATGCAATGTGTATACAACATATATATTGGGCAGATCGCTATATACTGTGTTACATTACCTACAATAACGATTGAATGTGAATAACTATCTTGCCATACCAAATGTTAGAGAGCACATCCATATATATATATATATCTATATATATAATAATAATATATATACATATATATTTCTACTCGGATAGCTTCGACAAATTTGTTTCGCATATGGGAAAATTGGCTATACAGAAGTGGAGTCGGTTAGGGCGAGGTTTTTTTTCCGGGGCGGACAGGCAGGTAGAGGGCTACTCAGAAGTTTGCGCATAACATTCGTAGTAAATTGCACGAAGCCTACGTACGTACACCTAAGCTAATCAGTCGTAATCATCTTTTATTATTAGGAGTTTTAATTTTATATATATTAAATGAGGAAAAAAAGAAGTAATTCTGAAGTATTTAATAGTCATGGTTAGCAGAGTTATATAAATAATGCCTGTGATAATAGTATCGTCAGGATAAGTTGTGTCCTTACAGAGTCTCTGATGTTGTTGCTAGGTAAATATAATTAGAAATGTACCAATGAGATGCTGTTAGCGAGGACGCCTTGTGGAAGGTGTATTTATGTTCGATGCACAATAACACCCGACGCAACGCCATCGATGGTCTCTAAATGGTACGTTGGATATAAGAGGGGAGAAGGGGAGAGAGAGAGAAGAGAGAGGGGAGAGAGAGAGAGAGAGGGAGAGAGAGAGAGAGAGAGAGAGAGAGAGAGAGAGAGAGAGAGAGAGAGAGAGAGAGAGAGAGAGAGAGAGAGAGAGAGAAGAAGTAAAGAGAATATGTTGCAAAATTTTTGCCAGTCGTATTTAAAGGATGATTAAAAAATGAAGGAAATAACTAAACTCATAGTGTAACGAATGGATGACCATTAACGAGAGGGTCTTTTACCTCACAAAATTATTATATTACGCTCACCTTATATATACTTGAATATTTTAGTATAGATTTACTCTATTTACATATTTTTATCTGTGGAAGACTACTTGGCTACTTTAGGCCACTGTTGAAATTCACCCCTTATTTGCCTTGATGTTTAAATTACAATAATAATATTAATGAAAAAAAAAAGAAAAGAATGAAAGAAACGAGGATTACTTGTTACGTAAATGGTAATTGTGATAGATTTTTTGATGATTTTTACAATCTCAAAAGTCTTATTATCCTAATATGTATAGAATTATAATAGTCAACTCTCTACGTAACTACATATTTAAAAGGATTAAAAAAGAAAACTCTGCTTACATTGTTGAAACTAAGTATTAAAATGACAAAAAAGGATATATCACCCTATCGTAAGCAGTTTACGAGACAAGAAATATATATATATATACTGTCAGTCTATCGAATAATGTATCTCACGGATATGTTCTACTGCTCTATTACTTTTAAACTGATACAATGTTTTTATCGCTGAGACACAGTTTCCAAGGCCTTTTTTAGGTGCCACCAACAAAAAAGATACTTCTTCGACACGATTTCAGTTTTTCTGATTGTTCTTTGTGTTCATTTACGATGACGTGCTATATGTGTGCAGCTTGAAAAAAAAACGAGGAGAGAAAAGTCCAAAAAAAAAAAAACAATTCATTGTTTTCGCTGCTCGAATCCGGGATCTCTCTGTGGTATTCTAATTTGCAATGCGGCAGAAAATCCTTCAGATTCAATTCGACCGTTCTTCCAATTGGGTGGTGTTACTCGTCGACTGAATTTGAATGGCTTAGGAAGGTAATATATTAGTTGGGTCACCAATGTGGTTCACTTTTTACATTTAATTAGTAGACATCACAGGTGTATGTATATGTTTCAAAATTTCAAAGAGAATACTTTGAAATTTCTATAGGATCCGTGTGAAGAGTCGAAACATTAAAATCAGAGTTGAAACATTAATACCAAGAGCGCGCCTGACTGCCATCCTGGATGTCTCGAGTTCGAATCCAGTTAGAAGGTTTATACCCTTAAATCTTCTTTTTCATTTATGTAAAGACACTTCTTTCCACAGATTCTAATTTTAATTATACATTTGATTATTTCTTTAAATTACTATTCGGTATTAATTAATAAAAATAACAGAGTACAATTGACGTAAGTAAGATAACTAATTCAGATCTTAATTCAACATTAATTGCTACTTCATGTGTTCTGAATATCATAAATACTCTGTGTTGACCAAAAAATTGAGTGCAATTAAAATCAGTCGACATGTAATACGACCCAATGTTAGAAGGGAAAAGAAAAAGGCAGCACAAAAGCAAAAAAGCCGCCTCTCTACACTAGCAAAATGACAGAGAATTTTAAAGAAAAAAAAAAAAAGAAAACGAACGTTGCACGAGTGAACCACCAGCGATAACGGAAACCGTTGTCAGCCGAGAGCCGTAAAAGACGATAAAGAACAGGAAAATTGTGTCGCGCAGTCGAGAGCCGGAACTGGCCACCGACGCGAATCGTGAAAATTTAACCAAAAAGAAAGATAAAAGAATATATGTTCCTGATTTTCGAGGAGTCGCATCACATTAGACGACATACAATAAATAAGATATAACTCGCGTGTTTTTTTTTTGTGGATATCAACGGGGGCATCTACGCATACAATTATAAATACATTATATATATGTATATGTACACGTATGATATGCATACATATATATACATATACACACGCATACACACGGTAAAGATAGGATTTAAAATGGAAACAAGAAGGACACACATACACACGTACACGATGCAACATTAACTGAATTCTAGCCTACGGTTAATCATAGTCTTCCTAGAGTCCTGGATATATTAAAAGAAAAGAAAAAAAAGAAAGAAAAATGTAACGTCTTTTTGCGATTACTGATTTTTTTAGGTGACGGCCATCCGCCGTAAGCCGTGTCGCGGCCGATTACTATATAATATTAGCTAGAAAAAGGAGCGTAATAATAAAATATTGAAAGTTTATCCACGACAAGCGTTGTCACGCTAACGAGAATTGGCAGTCGACTCGATCTGCTGGTATCTTTTATCGAGCATGACTTTTACGCGTGGCAGAACAAAAATGAGATCAACCGAAAACAAGAAACAGAGAGAAAGAGAGAGAGAGACAGAGAGAAGGAGAGAGAGATAGAGGAAAACCGTATATATATTATCTATATTTTCTTTGAAGCGTTATTTGGCGCGTATTTGTACAAAGATTTAAACGGAAGTGAACTAAGGTTGACGAGTGAATGGAAATAGAGCAGAAAATTTTATAAGTTTACTACGCCAGACAAAAAGTGTGTTAGCTTGTTGGTTTTTTCTTCTCTTTTTTTTTTATCGCGGCATTTTTTCTCATTCCCGTTTATTCGTTTCTCGCGAGTCGCTTTTAGCGACCGTCGAAATTTAATTTATTTATTCTTCATAGAGGCATTATTACGATAATAAAACGTGTGCCCCCCCAGCGGTTCGAAGCGCCGCCGCGCCGTTCGAATTCTCGTCCCATTCCCGCGCCAGCGCGCGGCGCGACGTTTGAATTCGAGTACCCTTCCCGCGCTTTTTCCCACCCGCGTCGATCGCCGAACGGGGACGCGGTTTTCTTTTCCACTTCGTTTTTATATTTATCCACGTATCTCGTAGCATATACCTTGACGTTCTTTTAAGCCCGCCCCCCCCCCCCTCTCCTTTCCCGCCTTTTTTCCCCCGATCCACCAATTATTTCTTCGTTGTTATTGTTGTTTCACCGTTTGACTTTTCTTTTCTCGTTCCCGAATACTCATATCGAAGCGACGAGAGGCGTTTCAATTTTCGTTGCCTCTTCCCCCACCCCACCTCTTCGACTGGACTTTTGAATTTTTTTGTGAGTTGACTAGAGCATCGTTCTTTTTAAGGATTATTATTAATAATGTTTCCTACGTTTTTTTAACGGTAGATTCCCTTGACAGAGGTAGATTAATTTAATGCTAGTTACGCGCTAAGACTTCGCCTTTTCGTTTTTTTTTTTGTTCTTTTAGTTGGGAAAAGACCGCGACAGATCTCAAGACTATTATACATTGTATTCCGTTGGAATAATTTCTTCACCCCTTCCCCCGATTCTTCAGCCCCCCTCGAGCTTTCGCAACACATTTCCTTGGAGACACTGGGATCGTGTTCAACGGCGGTCTTCGTTTTTGTTTCTCGATCGAGAGGAGACCAGAGGCGACGCGCGAGAGCCGGGGCGCGCGATTCAAAATCGCCACCCGGGGCTTGCTTCGCCGCGGCGCGATCGCATTCCACCGTCGACCTCCACTTTGTAAGTCATATATTTTTTTTTTAATTCTCGATCCGCTGTGTCGTAGTTAAATTCTTTAGTGCCAAAACAAGGAAAAAGTGAGGAGGACAGAGACCGCTCTGTCAGCAGAGGGAGAATAGCGGTTCGCTCGCGATCATTTCTTTTTTTTCTCCTTATTTCTTTTTTTACATCCCCGCCCCACTTTTTTTTTTTTAATTATTTCCTCGTTGATATTTATTTATGGGTAGTGTCGTCGAGTTCCGTTCACGCACGACGGGGTGTATCAATGGTTCTAGAGGCGTAAGACACGACGAGGGCGCGAAAAAGAAATTCGAAAAAAAAAATATATATATACCTATATCTCTATATATACACATACACATACACTATGAAAATGGAAAAAAAAATGAAAGAATATTGAACGATTATAAAAATCCTTGCTTAGTCAGTTAAAGTACAAATGTTTAAATGTATTCTATGATTATTAGGTGATAAGTGTGACGAGAGGGAGGGAGAGAAAGCAGAGAGAAAGTGAGGGAGAGCGAGGGAGACGCGTAGCCGCGTATAAACTTGGTTTCATTCCTTAATAAGCCTCTGATATAGCTTTATTTATATATATACACAACATATATATATACATACATATATATATATATTTCGCATTAGTTACTTGACGTTTAATAATACTTAAACGGGCCGAGAGCGGGCGACAGGAAAGGAAGGAAGAACGATTTTTGTTTTTTCTCTGTCACAATTGTAAGGAATATAATATAATATTACGACATAATATTATATTATATCATGCTATTATATGATATATATAATATATCCACACAGACACACACGAACATGTATATCTATACAAAGAAGCCGCGTTTACTTTGATATTGTAACACGAGACACGTTCCTTTGTTCTTCTTCTTATTCCCTTAAGATGATTTTCTTTCACATATCAAATTGACCACAAATCTACACACACACACACACACACACACGCACACACACACACACTTTACACTATGAAATCGTTGCATTCCATCGGCGTGGCCTGTGCACGCCCCCATCGACGTTTCCCGTGATCTCTCTATGGTTTCTCGCTTTTCCAACGACTAACTTGTCGAGCCTCGCTCCAGCAAGGAGCGCCCCCTAGTCCGAAGCGACAGACGACTGGGTCTTAGAGCGGTCCCGGGCATCCCCCGAGCAAGTCGGGGATTGCCTTCTCGACTCGGCAATGTCTGGCTCGGCGTTCCTTTTCGTTTCGGGGGAACGGCTGTCTTCGGCGCCTCTTCCAGATACTTCGAAGGGGGATTCTGTGGTTACCTTTAATCATTCATGCGCGGGCAGGGTGAACCGTTTCGGGCGGAGCGGTGTCCCTCGGGGCAAAGAGTCGTTAAGGAATTGCACAACGTTCGGGGGGGAGGGGGGGGGGGGAGTAGATTATTGTAGTTTCTAACGCGTCGACTGCAGGCTGCCTTCGTTCCAGTGCAGAGCGAGGCGCAGGGAAGTATCTTGCGTCTATTATTCTCCTTAGCTTCGTACTTGGTTAGGTTCAGGTTAGTTTCAGTCTCGTTCAGGGTTCTTTGGTAAATCGTCAAGTCTGGCAATGAAAGCTCTTGAAATAATCTAGTCAGAGAGAGAGAGAGTTCAAAAGTGTTCAGCCTCGAGCTTTGTATTTAAATTGTGCGCGGCTTGTCAGAATTAGCCGGAGGGGTTTCCCTTGTTCCAAGGACAGTTATCGAGCGTCGAATCAGGATCCTGGGCGCGGGTCGTTTACGAGCTTCTCTACACTATGTCACAATAAGATTATCTTCTTCGTCAGAACAAAATCAAAAGCTAATCCTCGACAGAACCGGGGATGCAGTGTCGAGGTGATCCATTGCGAAGGGGAGTTTGGGGAGCAACGAGAAAGTGAACAGAACGCCGAGCCATATGTTAAGGGAAAAGTTCCGCGCGCAAACCGGACTCGAGGGAATGTTTTAACGATAGGATTCAAAGCGACAGAGTATCCGCGCTGTGCTCGTACGTTCTCGAACGGGAACGGAGGCAAGGGAAACAGGTGGAACGACAAATGGGAAGGATAAAGATAATCTGCTGTGCGCGTGAGCCATGCTTTTTTCCTGGGAAACAAATCTCCATCTGTATTTTTTATTAGACAGGACTGCTCGCGAAATGGAATGTGGGTTTTTAAGTGTTCCGACAAATTGCTTATATACTTCAGAACGTGTTAAACTGTATAAAAGGATAGTACAAGACGAAGAGAAATGGTAAATCGTAAAATGCAATATGGAGAAAGCGTGTATTCCAAATATATTTTTTATAATATGCTAATGGGATGCCAAGGAGCATGGTCGCGTTGTAAACGTAAAAGAAATATTGTATTATTTAGCGTTACACGTGCGATTTATATGTAATGCACACACATATATACGACCGTGTAAGCAGTCCCCTCATACCCCCAAGACTATTCAGCCTTTAGATTAAAAATAAAATATATATATATATTTATAGTCGCGAACTTCGTTTTCAAAGTATTTCGATATTTATATAAATATATATATATATATATATATATATATATATATATATACACACAACACAACATATATATATATATATATATATATACATATATATATATGTATGTATATATATATATATATATGTATCTATATACACGTACACACATTACATATGTGTATTATCCATTTCTCGATTAAGTCCTTTAAGAATGCGATATCTCTTTGACAATTTCTAATTTTTAATCCCTCTTGTGCCCATCCGAATTTCCCCAAAGTTTGTTAAACCTAGTCTTATACAGTATATATATGTACGCACACGTGTATACGGACGCCGGGGACGCGTGGGTATATGACGCGTATATATCTGTACGTGCATATGTATATTTACATGTATGTGTATTTAACCCGAGGTCTCTCCTTTCGTTTAACGCGGGTTTTTCGCTTATTATTAATACTATTAATATTATTATTACTATTATTGTATTTTCCTTTTTTCTTTTTCTTCTACATCGTACCTACTAAATTTTAGTTTCATTTTTATATGGAATATTCAAATTTATGGTATTATACGTATACACGTCTATATACACTTTTACAACAACAATAAAAAGGAAAAAAAAGCAAATGAATAAAATATTTTAATCTACATACTATATATTATTACGTAATTAAAGGTATATATATGGAGGAAACAAAAAAAAAGAACATTTGCTACTTATATATATATATATATATATATGTATATATATACATATATACTTATATTATGATATATATATATATATATATATATATATTTGTCAAATGTGTAACGGTGCGCGTGCACGCGTGCGCTTGGAAAGGTTTTTTCTCGCGGGACGGGCAGAATGGCTTTGTTCGGGGCAGGGAATTGTGCCCGGTCCTCGGTTTGTTGATGGCCACGCCCCTCCGACCGGTGTCCGAGGGGCGCGCGCGCGAGTGAGGAAACCTGCTCGTTCGATCTCGGTCGCGTGCGCGACACGCTCCTTTCGAAACTTCAAAATAACGATCTTTCCCGCCATTTTACCAATTGTCAATTTCGCCCCGCGCCACGGCCCGCGGTAAACGCGTTTCCAATGCCCCTGGGGGGTTACTCAACAACTATCGCAGTTCTTCGAAACGATTGTAGAAACATAAGCTCTTGTCTCTGCGCGTAGGCTGCAAAATGCAATAATTAATAAATATATTGTGATGCTCACGAAAGCACATAACATAATTTACCAAAATTGTAACGTTTAAAAATATTTCATGTGATTTTGGAAACTGTTATATTTTTTATTTCCTGCCAATTGTTTAATTTGTAATGTTGTTCTTTGTTCTTTTTTCAATAAAGTAAGCAAACCGACCCCTGTCACTCTTCTTCACTGCGTAATCTGTAGCGTTTACAGCGTAGATACCAGCGAGGAAGATCATCGTCACTGCGGTTCAGGTAGGGATAAGCGTGTTTGCTAGTGTCAAGAAGGGAAATACGCGTTTATTTTTATAAATAGTTGTTGCATTACAGTTTTATGTACAGCGCGGTTTTATCGTTTCAGCGATCAATCAGAATCAGAATCACGAGTGTACTGCTGCTTCGGTAGCTCCTCTTGTAACTCAAGAACGTGTTCGATGGCCTTTGGCTTCCCGTCCTCTCCGATTCGACAAGGCTGCACTAGTCCTTCTCTGCAACGTCGCGAAATCAATGTTACAAATTGAATATTACAGGCTTAGGGATTATCAGTCGACAGCGCTGACCTCGTCAATTTATCTACAAGGCCTACGAGCTGCAGGGCTTCGTACTCTTTCTGCTCCTCCGTCATTCCTTCCAGAGGATTCGGTTTCGGAGGTTCGAAGCAACCGATGACTGGATTGATTCTGCACAGAAATGACACACATGTTTCATTAGTGGGCATTAATGAAGAAAGATTACATCTTTTAAAATCGCATAACTTTTTTTAGAATTGGTCAAAACGACTTGAGTTCTTTTTTTTTGAGAAACTAGAATAATTAGTTTGCTATTGAGGGAAAAATTCCGAAAATGGAAATTCAAAAAATTCTGAAATTTTGTGAATATGTAGGGGATTTTCTCCCGATTACAACGCAATTTTTGTTTGCTGTCAAAATTCACTCAAAGGGTGAAATTAATTAATTAACCCCACAAAATTCGACTATTCTCCGAGTTCGTGTTACAACTCGCGCACTGTAAGAGGTAGAAAAAAGTTTCAAAATAAAAGTTACTTTCTTTTAATTAGATCTATGATCTATCACTTAGTAATAGGGCTAGGACTATTTGTCGAATTTTTCGGTATTCGAATAGTCGAATACTTCAGTTGCTCAATTATTTGGCGAATATAATTCGAATATCCAAGTATTCGAATTAGGGCTGGGACTATTCGAATAATTTAATAGTCGAATATTTTGCAAGTATTCGAATGCTACGAATAAACTTCGAATATTTGAGTATTGGAATGTTATTATTCGAATACTGATGTATTCGATTACTTTTTGGAAACTGGTGTATTCGAATACCGATGTATTCCAATAGTATGGTGTGAAGTGGGTCAAAATTAGCTTCAATACAAGATTTCACCCTGACAAATGACCCAAAGAACTTGATTTATAATTCACATCATAATATTCGAATGCATCAGTATGGATATACTTGGATATTCGAATTATATTCGCCAAATAATTGAGCAACTGAAGTATTTCAATACCGAAAACTTCGACAAATAGTCCCAGCTCTAATTCGAATGCTATTCGAATAGTATGGTGTGAATTATAAATAAAGT
Source organism: Andrena flavipes (assembly GCA_963971345.1). Classification (NCBI taxonomy): domain Eukaryota; kingdom Metazoa; phylum Arthropoda; class Insecta; order Hymenoptera; family Andrenidae; genus Andrena; species Andrena flavipes. The sequence continues at coordinate 16,951,952 of OZ020482.1, read as the reverse complement.
TCTTTAGGTTCATTTTTCTACAAGCTTTTATTTAGTTTCAGTTGTGAGTTCGTTACTTTGTCAGAATGAAATCTTGTAAGCTAATAACTTGATTTTTAATTCGCACAATACTATTCGAATACTGAAATATTCGAACAGTATTCAAATACTTAAATATTGGAATAGTATTCGAATACTCAAATATTCGAAGTTTATTCGTAGCATTCGAATACTTTTAAGATATTCGAATAGTCCCAACTCTACTTCGTAATACAATTATTTTACACTTCAATCGCTGAACGTGGGAATTTCGCGATTTTCGACCTTGTTCTGTGATCTTTAAGCGTTTGTATCTCAGAGCAACGTTGACCGATTTTGATGAAATTTTCAGCGTGTGTACAACTTACTTAAATCTACAAACGGCATTTTTGAATTTACAGGCTCTGAAAACAAAGTTGAAAAAAACGACCATTACTATTTTTTTCGCTATTCCGACCAATTGCAATTTCTTTCAAATCGACGAGACACGCCACTTGGCGAACTAATTCTCCCAGCATCTATAAAAAAAACTCAAGTCGTTCTGATCAAATCTAAAAAAGTTACGCGCTTTTAAATGCTGTAAACTTTCTTTCCTCCGCCACTGTACATACTAATCTTGCCCTTCTACTCACTGTTCCTTATGCTGCAAGTACTCTTCAGTTTCGCTGTCCTCCGATTCGGAGGAGTAAGCTGCCATCCTCCCTCTTTTCGGACCCAGCAATCCCTTGTTCGCGAACATACCAGCTGCGTTTCCATATCCCGTGTACTTCACCATGCGACTAACTGAAAGTATCCCCAAATATTCCATGAAAAGAATTCAAGCTCCCACAGCTTCCTCGCCCTAACAGACGCACCATTCTCTTTGCAGAGTACGAACAGAAATTCAGCAGCGAGATCTCGCACCTCCGTTACGGGTGAGGTCAACAATTTGCATAGCTTCGCCCTTAGAGTCGTCCCTTCCTCCGGACGGCGCATCACATCCTTCAAGGGTGGTAAAATCTAAAAGAAGAGTCTTACGCGTTCAAGATCGCTGAGAATTTTTCCAGGGAACACTAATCCCTTTTACCTGCATCCTAACGTACTTCCGTATCAGCCTCTCAGCCCTAACGAGCCTAATAAAGGTTGTAAGAATTGGGCTGAGGTTCCCTAGCAGATCGTTTCCGCAGTCTAGTCTCCTGTCGAGGAATCTCAGTAGAACGTATACGGCAGTCATGCGCGCGTCTTCGAACACGTGCTCACCTTTCCCTCGGGCGGGAGGTGCCAGCGTCGAATAACATTCCTGAGGTATCACTGTTAATAAATTGGCCACGTTGCTGGAATCAGAATTAACGTGGAATAACAATAACGCTGATTAAATGCCTAGAGATGATAATTCCGCTGCCTACCTCTGAAGCTCATCCTCCGCCTCGCACTTGAACAATAGCAATTTGTAGAGAATCGAAACTAAGTTCTTATTCTTCTCTTCCTCTTCGACCGTGTCATCGGTTATCACGTACAAGTTGAACAGTGCTTTCAGAGCCTCGCATGCCAGCGTTGCATTGTCTTTCTGAAAGTAGAGACTCCACGTTGCTTCTTTTCATGCGATTATCATCTCTGTAGCTTCTAGTGTACCTTGATAGTGTCCTTGTCTTTATCGCACTGGACACTTATATTCTCCAACATGTTTATAAGGCTTTCGTCGCCTTTCAGGTCTCGTTTGACTTCGTGTCGTATGTGAATGTTCAGAGCAGTGGTCAGGAATACGATTCTCGTGTCGAATAACTTTACGTCGTAAGGTACGGCGTCGTCATAGTTTCTCATGCGCGTGATTAGACACGGCAAACAGGGCGTCTCGCGCAGTATCAACTGCATTTCTGTACTATTGAATATCAAGTTGCATAGTAACTTTAGAGACTCGATGGTAACTGCAAAGCGAGAGACATTAGACGGGAAAGAATCTTCTGCTTGTGCTCTGCCGAGAAATACGCTTCGTACCATCGTTGTAAGACATCTCTTCGTGGCTGATAGGTACGTCCAGAGCAGCGTTGCTTAATATGACGTCTACTCTTTTGGGCGTTACTAATTCGTTTAACTTTGTTTTATCTCGGCTGCGTGGAACGGAGAAGAACAAGATTACTGAACGATATTTGGGAAAGCTAGCGATGCTACCAGTGCTGTCGGGAAAAATCTAACGGTTCGCTATAAGCGTCAGGGAGTCCTGGACTTCATAAGTGTTAATGGAGCATAAAATTTGCGTTCGACAGTGAACCTGTGTACGAGGTAATGCTGTAGTACAGTATTACCTAAGGATTCGCAAGGTGGACAAACAATTACAATGAACAGACGATTGTGTGCTATCTGATAAATAACGGAACAGCGTCTCCCATAGACGCTCTCGTAACTCGCAGTTGTTTAATTCTTCGAACGTAGTACTGGTTCCGTACTGTAATAACAAAGTGTCTGATGACAAACAATTCATATTCAGAGAAGTAGTTTAAGGATTGAAAGATTCTATAGACTGAACTCACATTTTCCTGGAATGTGATAATATCTTTTGAGAATTCTTCAACCTTGTCAGAAATGATTTTCTGAACTAGGGCCTCCATGCTGGCATTAAAATACTATGCTTCTGAAAATTGGAAGAAACCTTAACAGTAGCAACGTTTCAGCGACTATCCACTACTATCCACGCACTAATCCGAAATCCTGTAAACAGGGTTGCCAGATCGTTTAAATGTTCGAACCGTCAGACGCGTAGAAAAGTAGCCGAGAAGCGGCAAAATTCAAATATCTTGGATGGAAAGTATGCTTAAATAGTTTCTTAATATTTTCTGGAACTGTTTTCTTTATTTCTTTTAGATACAACAGGTAAACTTTATTTGAATAGAAACGAATTTAAATAAAACTGATGTGAAAATTAAAATTAACGTTTTAACGCAATAATGATGATCTATTTTATAATATTTTTGGTCTTGGGCAGCCCAAATATTGAAATTTCGGCCACAGCAACCCTGGTCGATATTGGGCGAATTCCACTTACGCCCAAATCGCTCGCAACGCCCGCGATTTTCATTAAGGTGGGTTTTCCTATACGCGACTGGGGTCAACGCCAAGAATTTCAAAGTTGAGTTTCTGGAAAATGAAGGGCAATATCAAAAAATTTTATTCCTTTTTCTCGACGTATTCACTTGTTGTAAGTCGAAAAGGAAGAGTAACTTTTTTTGATATCGCCCTTCATTTTTGAATATAATTGATTTTGAAATTCTTGAAGGTGATTTTCATTAAGGTAGGTTTTCCGAAATTTCGAAGTAAATTTTCTCGAGAGTGAAGGGCAATATAAAAAAATTTTATTGCTCCTTCTCGACTTATTCACTTGTTATAAGTCGAAAAGGAAGAATAACTTGCGCTTCAATTTCGATAAAATCGAGGTTGAAATTCTTAACGTTGCGTTCAATCGCGTATAGGAAAACCTACCTTAATGAAAATCGCGGGCGTTGTGGAATTGTACCCCAATTCAGGCGCCAACCGCCAATTTCAATTTCTCAGCGCCAGTTGGTTTTGAAAAGTATTCAAAAAAATGGCGGAATTCCGCCCAATCTGGCAACCCTGCCTGTAAAAAAAGCCGTACGGTGGCGACATCTGGGGGCGCTGGGTAAACTTAGGCAAAACAGTCTTCGAATTCAGTTGCAGACTTGAATTTCCACTCTCCAAGCTTCAATTTTCAGAATGAGCTAATTGAGAAATCAGATTTCTCGAATAATTTGCAGCTGTGTTACCATTAGTGAATGTTATAGTTTAATTTAGAAGCAATTGCTAAACTAATTTAACCTTCAACACTTAATTTAAGAATCCAAAATACTCTTCGTCATTATTATTTTCTGTAACAATACCGTCGAACCTCTTCCTACCACGGTAATTCTGTTACTCAGTCACGCAGCTGCATAGCTTAGATTTGCAAATTAAATGGCCCCGCACGCGACGACGAGAGCTCCCTCACCGTTTCTCACGATTCACGTGTGCAGTCCGGTCCGTTCAGGTGAAGGACGCGGGCCCTCATTGTACAGCGCCGCTTCTGTCCCGCAACATTTCACCGAGGATTGACCCTGTAACACACATAAGGGCCGCCCTGAGGGACGAGGCCACAGAAAGGGCGTGGAGCTGGCGATCAAAGGGAGAACAGGTTCCTCTCTATTCGCGGGCCCCTGCTTACCGGCCGTCGACCCCAGTGGTCGACGCTCCGACGGCGATCTGGTTCAACGACTCTCCTCCGGGCGGTGGAGAAACGCACGTCCGCGCCGAGGAGCATTTCTTTGACCTTCCACGGCGCGGATTACATCACTGGCCCCCGTAATCGCTCGGCGTCCCGTTCTTTTCCTTTTCGCCGGGGCCGGGAATCACGATGCACAATTCGGGAGGAACGCTCGGAGGGAGATAGACGCAATGGCGCGGGATCTGGAATTATTCCAGGCGAAATATGTATTATAACCCATCGAGCATCGTTATGGAAATCATTGGCTCGTTAAGAATATTATTGTCTTCCAATCGCGAGCTTCTCCCTCTTTTCAGGCCCTTGGCTATATTTCCCCGTTTCAAGAGGAAGCCATGCATTATGCAACGTGCGCGCGTGTTACACGAGGAAGTGGCGCAGTGGCGTAGGACATTGCGATTTTCAGGAATCTCATCCCGTGGAAGTTTCCAGCCAAGTGTCTTTTAGACTTTTCCCCAAATTATCGCGACCTAACGATTCACCGTTCAAACACCACCCCTCCTCTCCCCCGTGTGTGCTATTCTTATCGCCCACCCTCGCCACTTTCGCACAGTTTTTCCACGAGCATCACAAAGGACTCCGGCTCCCCGTTACTCGGGGCTATTTCTGGCCGTTGCAGGAGAGGCGTCGATGGAGGGAAGAAAGGGAGAGATGCTCCGATCTCGTCGGGGATGTGCACATCAGGCGTGGCCGACGAAAAGAGCAGCGACACAACAGGTGCCTCACAGGAAACACGCCTAGCATTGTCCGCGCTCCAAGGACACGCTGCTATAAAAACTCTTCTATCCCATTTCAGGCTAGGCATAAAAAGGGCGCGGAGGAGGGGGCAGCGGACGGGTGACCTTGGTGGGTAGGGTTGTCCAAGCTGGCTGGAATAGCGTGCCCATAGATGCGTAAATTATGCGTCACTTTCTAAACGGGCATAGAAATACATAGAATAACATAGAAACGTCTGGTTCTGCTCTGGCAGATACTAATGCCATTGTACTTCGTGACGATGGGTAGCGAGAGGTTGTTGAACCTAAGTGTTAGCAAAGTCCGCTAAGTCCATTTTTAATTTAATTTCGAATTTAATCTAGCCTCTTGAGAGCCTTGAGAGTCCTGGAAGCTCCTCGAAGGGGGCTTACGACTTAATGATTATTTTATTATTATTATTATCGACGGGAAACCCTTTAGAGTACAGAGAATTAATAATCGCCTCCCGCAAAATTGACGAGTGGTAAAAACAGAGATATCGATCTCGCGAGGCATTCTATTTGCCGCGAGCCGACTGCCGAATATTATTTCACCGTCTGGTTGGTGAAACCGCGTCTAGGAGTCAGCTTTTCCCGAAATCGTACGAAAGACGCTCGAGAAGGGGGGGACGTTGCGTGTGTGCACGCGTGTGTCTGCACGCGGCGCAGGCCTGGTGGATGCACTTTTGGGAAATCATGCATATACGTGGCAACATCGCACAGCGGGCTCGCATTCCACGTGATCAGGACCGGTTTGCGGGTGTCGACCCACTGACACTCGTCCACCACAGATAAACCTTGGCCCTATATGCGGGGATACACCTTACTTGGTATTTTTATTGCGAGCCAGAAGCCGTCTATAGCTTAGTACAGCGGTCGGGGGCTCATAGAGAATAATTAGACGGAGCAAATTGGGCAGATCTGGATATCTAGGTTACTATTGGCAATGGCCCCGCGGAAGGCCCACGTGCCCGCGTTCCTCTGTGCCATTCCGCGGCCCTCCGTTTCGCTTTCAATCCCCGGGCTCGCGCAATGGAAGGTGGCTTTGAGGTCCGGATTTCACGGTCAATTGGAACGGTAACGGATACTTAATTGGTAAAGGGAACTTCGTAGCACGGTGGGGCTGTATCAGTATGTATTCTTAATCGTGCTGATAAGTGGGAGAGAGGGGAGAGGAGCGCCCGATTTTTATTAACACCTTGTATGGGAGTAGGTCCCCGACGGTGGTGTGCTGCAAGGCCATTGACCGAAGGGATCCCCGATCAATGATCAGCTACCTGCTGATACATTGTTCGCCGCACAATGGCGAAAGTATTCCCGGTCCGGTGGGAACCCTTGGCGCGTCAAGTGCAATTATTCCGTGCAACCGAATGCACTTGGTTCAACCGTTTAAGATTTTGCCTCGGTGGCTGGGGTCATTCATCGCGGCTACCATTCACCTGCCCCCATCAACCACGCGTAATCATCCCCCCTCGAAGTGTACGAAGTTGCGCGAGCAAATAAAGCGGTCAATCATTGCTACCGAGACGCGAATATCTGCTTGGCTCCGGGGTCATTTGTTTTATGAGCAACTGGGCCCGAGCATTGGCCCCGAGTTAACCGCGACCTAGCCCATGCTTGCAAGCTCGTAAAATCATTATCGACGGTGTATTGTCGTTTATAGAATAATGCGGACGTAAATATTCACGAAATGTAGTTGTAGAATTTTAAGGAAATTAGTGTAAGCATTGCAGGATATTTATTTTGCTGATATGGGTAATAAGAGTTCCCCTAACCTTCAAGGGATAGTGTTCGATATAAATTTGGAGGGCAGAGCCACAGAATATTTTCTTGCACGTGGAGCGGCTCGAAGCGAAAATCCCGGGGCCGTTTTCCAGGGGCATGCGGGAAGTCAGAATTTCCATGGGGCCGAACTGCGAGGACGATAGGGAAACGCATATGAAGAGAAACAGGTTCCTGCGAGGGATTCAAAGCCGCTTGCATCCACCTTTTCACTCGAAAGCAGCCTAGACCCATGTAAAAGTCCCCCCATAGAAAACTTACACCTACGTTGCCTCTCTGTTTTACACGGTAAGGATGTACAGGGTGACTCACATAATTCGTCGATTTATTTGCAACACTCGCTGATCATTATAAAAAAAAGAAAACAAAAATTTATTAACCCGTACTCTTCTTCTTCGATATTTTTGCTAATTTCAGTCCCTAATTTTCAGGAAACATTCATGGCATAATATCAAACACTAAAAACGTGGATTTTTTATACATATCTCGGAATATGCCCTGCCTTAAATGTTTAAAAAATAGTCTTCGAAAGTAAAAATTACAAAATTTTTCTTCACCTTCGTAAGTAAAAAGTGTCCGAGAAAGATTTAAACTTTCAAAGTTTGAAAAAAAAAATTTTTTTTTAGTATTTCGGACTTTTCTCAAAAACCGTTTGTCGGACGAGAAAAAGTAATAAAACATTAAAGGTGCTCCTTGTTTGGATCTAGAACTTTTGTTTGACATATTTTTTTTATGTAATCAATAACTTGGAGGATATTATATAAAATCGACTTTGTGAGCTGTTAAATAATTATTTAAGGGCCCAGGGGCACCTTTTCCCGTTATCTGACCGAGCTCAAACATCACACACAATCTTTGTTTACTAATTAGAATTATTGTGGGGGGTGCCGCGGATAAAATTCAAAAGTCGAAAATGAGACTCACCGTAGTGTATACGGATTCAGGTGAGCCAATCCTCTGAAATCAAAATGCTTTGGGGTGAGTACTTTATACTCGAAAATCTACAGAATGGAGTTTTGCCGATGAATTTAAGCAAAAATTGTGGAAGTTACACGCGAATCAATTTTCCCCCACATTTTTGCGGAAAAAGATCGTCTTTAATCAGTTATAAAATGTTTCACAAACATCCAATATTGACGCGGGAATTCCAATCTTTGGAGGAAGGGATTCTACGCGCCCAGTAAAAATTTCAAGTGAAAATATTCATCGGTTCAAAAGTTATGATTCACACCGTGTGTGAAAATGCTGTTTCGAGAAACACAGCTTCAAAGTTGACTCCCCTATGCCAATAGCGCAATTACGTTCGCCGCTATAACTTCTACAATTATTAGAATTTCTTCATGAAAGTCTGTTTAAAATGTTCATAAAAGATAAGACTTTCAGAATCAGTAAAAAAAATCATCCATTTTTTTAAATAGTCCTAAACCCCTTAAATATGAGGCAGTGAATTAGCCACAAACAATCAGCCCGCGTGAAATTACATAATACCATTGAATTCAGAGGGAAACGGGACTCCAGGCAAGATTTCAACAAAATACGCGAGAATATGGAATCGAGACTTGCCCGCTATCTGTACGCGCGATAAGCAAACACTCGGTATCCCTCTATCATCGCTTTGCTCACGATAGATAATCTGTGCAACGTTGCTATAGTTATCACTAATATATATCCTCTTTCCCAATTCACCCAAGCCTCCGTTCCGTCGCCCCCATCGCAGCCGTCCAACTGCGCCAGCATTTCGCCGGGCGCGGCGGTTTTTCATCGCTGGAAGCCCAGGTCGCCCTTAGACAAGAGGGAGCAGCTAAATCTGGAGCAAGAAGCTGAACAGCTCCATTAACCGAGCCCGCAGCGATCCTGCAAGCGCAGCAATTTGTGCAGCTCCGATCGGAAACTGTATCGCCCTGATCGAGAGGTCTGATATGATGAAAATCTAAATAAAAAATTTCAAAAAACGAGTAAAAGATAAAAGAACTTTAGTCGTTAAAATGTAACTGGAATTATTGCAACTTCTATAATTTTCATTCGCTATTTGAAATTTTTATTTAGACAAACGTTTTGCTTATCCTCACTCGGAGAGAGAAGAAAAGCACTGTAAACTTTCAGGTAGATGATTCGAAAGGGTTGCGCAGGAGCGATACTGTGTTATTAAGGCCCAGCTTCGCAGCTGTGGAAAATAATAGCAGGGCCCGTTGTGAATTATCCCGAAATGGTGGACGTCGAGAAAGTCGACGCTGGTAGAATCGTAGAATTTTTACTCGGTGTCGCAACGGTGCAAGGATTCACCTCATCAGCTTCGCGTCCCCCTCTCTCGTTCCTAGCTCGGGGCCCACTCGGCGCTCGCGCGCGCGCGCGCCTGCACACAGGGACGATTTTCATTTCCCCGATATCGTGGCGCGTTTATCGTGTCCTCTTCTTTCGCCGTACGAACCCGCCGAGGGAGATAAGGCGGGAACCGAGGCGCATATTTTCGGCTACGACTGCCCATGGCGACACTTCGCAAGCCGGCACACGCGCGAGAAAAGCGGCAAGTATGCTTGTTTCGAGATTACATTTCGCATAGATTTCCCCGGGGCCTTTGGACCGGAAATGGCCCTTTTTATGCGCAATGGTCGTCGATGCGAATTTAGCGAGGGACGCAAGGGGTTTAATATTTGCTAAGTTTGAGAGAGTTACGAGTGTGGAGGGGCGGCGCGAGTCAACGGGCGGAAAGAAGAATGTTTGATTTCGCGTGGAGGAGCCTGGGAACCTGGGAAAAACTCGCTGGATCTTATGAGAGGACGCAGGCGCAATCAGCGGTGGCATCGTAGGCAGGGCGTGGTGGCAATTTTCGGGGACGCATACAGGCACGCAGGTTTTTCGTCCTAGACGAGGTAGCGGCGGCCTCGAGCCGCTCGCGAGAGTGCAACTTTTACTGCGCAGTTGAGGGGGACAGAGGCACATGTCGCGCTGGAGGAAATTGTAAACATCTGGGTAGCCTCAGCCCCGAAAATATTAATAAGGCAAAAATTGGAATTGGAAAGATAATTGATAATTGAAGGAGATGGAAAATGGCAATTACCGTCGAATCTCGATAACTCGAATCTCAAAGAAAGGGAAAAAATTGAGTTTTTGAGAAAGAGAGGTTCAATAAGTGAAAATTCGACTTCAGAGGCTTTGTACGACTGTTCATTTACCGACTTGTGAAGCTTTAAAGCAAGAGAAATTCAAGTTTTAAAGGTCAGTTGTTTATTGTATACCTATAACTCAAATATACCTACAACTTATGTAGGGTAAACTGCACTATTGCTGGCACTGAATTAATCATTGGCACTCCTGATGAAAAAGCCAAATGTTATGAAATACAAGCTTAGAAAGTATTTTTTCACTGTTTCTTATTTTTCTTTCACTACAACAATGCAAAGCCCAGTAGTGAACTACACATTTTACATGTGGCAACACCACAAAGTGGGATAAACGGCTGAGTTTTAGGCGTTTTCTTAAAATTTTGATAAGTGGTAGGTAAGTATATTTCGTCGCTTTATAAATAAGTAATAGATTGAAATACAGATTTACTAAGTGTTGTAGATATTTAATAGCGAATGAAATAGTCTGTTTAAATACTTTAAACTTTGTTTTTAACTATATACATATGTTTTTTTATATAACCACAAATTTTAGGGCTTTTATGCCTATTTTTGTTTGTCATTAAATATTTTTTAAATAAAAATCTTAATAGGTACCAAAGACGTTTTGTTTTAATGGGAAATCTATTATCATTGATAATGACTGAAAATTATGCCATATAAAAACTTCACAAAAAAATATAGAAATTCCAATTGGAATTTCCGCTTAGGGTGTCACGCATTGTACAGTTTACCCTATATAAAAATAATTATAAGACCCATTTTATGCTCGAAATATCACTCTTCATTACATATAAAAAAAATTGGTTTTGCTTTGTGCTAGTTTTTTAGTGTACTGTAAATCATTAGCATTTTTAACCGTGAATAATATTCCTCAATATTTTCAAATCTTTCTACGAAATTTCGTAACACTTATGTAGAAGTAAACTTGGACTTGTAGAGGTCAGAGTTCTTCTAAATTTGAGTTGTAGAAGTTTTTATTACATCTTTGAATAATTATGGTAATTCAGGAACTTCTGTTTTGCCTCCATCTCGAAAGCAACGCAAACATTCGTTACAAGGAATTTTAATAATAAGCTCCTGTTTACGAAATGGTAAAAATTACTTGTGCCCCGTTTCCCTCGCTTCTAATATCCCAGTTTTAGGAATTTTAAATAGCTAAAAAGAGTTGAATTTGAATTAAATTTAAATTTTATTTTAGCTTTAATATTTCATTGCCTATAGTTTAATTTATTTGTTTCAGGAAAGGGTGATCGGTTATTATTCTCGGCACGTGTGAATTGTTTGATAGCTCAGCGTAGTACCCATCGCTACCTTCGATACGTGGGTGTACGCACACGGCGCCACGCATGCACACGCGTGCGCGCATGCACCAGTTGCACGTGCGTGTGTGCGTGCGTATCCCGCAGGATATTGGCCTAGACGCAGCGTGATTGGCCGATCGTGCAACCAGGGACGACGATGCCTGTGCAAGTCTCCTCGTGCGTGCTATTCAGTGGCGTAATCCCCGGCTTTTGCGTTTTTTACCTTCTTTAACTCCACGAACTATCCTGCGAAAGAAACATTGCCCATAACGGTGCACCTGGGCTACTAAAACGAGACGGAATGATAGTTATTTCCTTAAATAACTATCATTCGCAATCCCAAATCGACCAGCTCCAATTTTTGCAAATCTCTTAGCACACAATTACCGCTGAAAATCTCAATTTTCTCTACTTTTGTTTCAAGGAGTTGCTCAGTTTGGCTTCGGAGGGCCCGAAACATGGCTAATTTTGCAGAACATGCGTCTCCTTCCTATCTTTGCTTTTCTAAAACTACGTGTGTACTCCCCCCCCCCCCCCGCCCAGTTTGTTCCCTTATCAACCTTGACCACTCGGTCCCTTTAGAGTCCGAATCCCGCCCCGAGGCTCTTTGCGGTCAATGTTTTCCCTCGCACCCCGCTTATTACCATATTCTCATTGAGGAGGCGGGTTTAAAAACCCGTGCGGAGCGGTTGGAGTAAGTCAACTGTGCCGGTTACGCCACTGCGAAACACGCACACGGAGGGGAAAAAAGCCGCAGGAGATAGAGCCTACGCACCAACACGCGGCCCCGGCCACCCCTATGCGCGCGATGGCCAGGCGGAGTGCGTCTTGCAGCGCGGGGCCCTCGTCAGTGGTCGCCGAGTAGGCCGTGGGAGAGGGTATCCGTTTGCGCTTCGACTTGGCCTTGCTGCGGGTGTGTGCACTCGTGTTGCGTAGACGCCGCCGTGAATCAGGAAGGGAACGCTTCGCGGACGTCGAGCTTGGAAAACACGCCGAGGAAGCGAGGCGACGGGCTTGGTGGCCTGCGTGAGGGACCGAGGGAAGATACAAGAGAAGAGAGGGGAAATAGCGAAGGCCCGTGGAAGAAGGGGGACAGAGGAGAGAGAAAGCCAGAGCTGAGTAGAAGACTGAAAAAAAATAACAGCGAGATTCCCGTCCCGTACAAAGGAAACGTAACACCGCCTCTCTCCCGTTTATGCAAATGCGTCACTTGGGTGCTAGGAAGTCACGAGGATGAACGGGGCACGAGGTTTGTTTTGATCGTCGAATTCGCGCGCGCGCGCACGCGCACGCCATGCAAATCCACTGAAGGGGGTGAGAGCACACGCGTCCCGGCTAAGTTCCTCTGGGCGATTTCGAAACAACGATTTACGAGTGGTGAATACGAGTGCACACGAGCCTCTTACCGTACTCCTCGGCGGCCATTTGAACGTCGTCAGCCCTTTTTTTTAGAGGAAACGAGGGAGCCTCTTACTTGTAAGTTTTACGCTTTACTTTCTTAATCGTGACACCCCTATGTGCGCCTCTCGGTCGATAATTTCGAGGGGAATGTAAACTAGTGGGAAATCGTTGGAATTCGCGAGAGTACAGTTGCAATGTTTGATGTAGGTCTTCGTGTGTACAGTGTTGAGTTTGAATTTTAATTATATTTTTGTGAATCGGTGTGGGGATCCCTGGTTTATTTACTAAGCTAACCCCTGGAGGGGGAATCGATTGAACCACTCGAAGTGACTTCCGTGTGTGCGTTGCACGCATAACGGCATGCGTTGCGCGCACGCGCGCTGCTGACAGTGCTTTTTACGCGTTAAATGAAACAGGGGGTTGGTTTCACGCGAGTGACTCACGCCGTCGCGGAGTTAATTGCTTCCATCGAATTCCTGCGCGACTAACGACCTAGCGTTTCGAAAATCTAACGGTCTGCAATCTCACTCAAAGCTTCCACGTATTTTTATTTGCCATTAATGAACAGTATTAACCGTGAAAAATAGCCGCGTTGCGCGCAACTTCTCAGACTTAAATTTAATCTAAATTTCGTACTAAATAGATTAAATTTATTTAAACATTCTCCCTCGCCTTAATCCCGATTTACTCTAACTCAACTTACCTTAATCTACAGTACATTTATCTCACAATTATCCTTAACGTAACTTTTAGCTTGAATTTGGTAAATATGTACATAAATCGAAGCTTCTTCAGAAATTGCCCCCCCCCCTCCTCCCCCGTTAGTTCGATTTCCATCCCCTCTCATCGCCGAACATGTTCCAGGCTCGACTCCGCCGATAACATCACCGGAAACAATGGCGATCACGTCGCAGCAGTACTGCCTCCGTTGGAACAACCACCGTTCCAACCTGCTGACGGTATTCGACGAGCTTCTGCAGAACGAAGCGTTTACCGACGTGACCCTCGCCGTGGACGGCGGCGCCTCGGTCAAGTGCCACAAGATGGTGCTGGCGGCTTGTTCCTCCTACTTCCAGTCCCTGTTCATCGACCTGCCATGCAAGCACCCCATCGTCGTTCTGAAAGACGTGAAATACTCGGAGATCAAAGCGATCCTCGAGTACATGTACCGCGGCGAGGTGAACGTGGCGCAGGAGCAGCTGGCCGGGCTGCTGAAAGTCGCCGAGGTGCTGAAGGTGAAGGGCCTGGTGGAGGAGGGCTCGCAAAGTCATCGCGAGGAGGTGGAGACCTCCATGTCCCCGCCGCCAGCGATCAGCACAAGCACGACCAGCAGCGCGGCGCACAGCAGCGGGCACACGTCTCCCCCACATTCCACTGGCACCCTTTATAACATGTACGGCAAGTCCGTGGACAGGTGCCAGAGTCGTCTGCCATTACCCATGTGGCCTTTGTCGAGCCTACCGCTAGCGCATTCCAGTTCCAGCCACCAGACGGCGACGCATCCTCAGCACTCTTCGATTTTAACCGGCTCCTATGATAACGGCTTCGAGACCTCGCCGCTGAAACGCAAGAAGGTCTCCAATATGCTGATGAACAGGGACACGCCGATCCTCAGGACGGTTCTGGGCCAGGGACACGCGGACAGCTCACAGGGCATACCTCTGCTGCACCCGGACAGCCATGAAAATCATTTTAGGAACAGCAGTAATGGCTCTTCTAACGACGACAGAAGGAACAGTACCGAGGTGGCCCACGGGGAACCGGCGCATAGTCCTTACACCGATGTGTCCATGATGGACGATGACGACAAGCAACCCTCCCCACAGTCCTACCCTTCTGATATTAAGTCAGGTAAGGCTGCATTAGAAGTTTTTATAGAACGGGTAAATTTAAAGGAACTTCGCGGTCTGGAGTAGAGCTGTTGAAGTCAGTGATTTCCAACCTGTGGGTCGCGAAGTGTTTTCTGGGGGACACTACGGTTTTTCGTTTCTTTTTTTATATTATTAAGTTAGATTTATATTCTGTAATACCTATTTTTAATATGCTTTTTTTACATTATTAAATTTATCTTTGAGTATCATAAAAGCAGAGATCGGCAACATTTTTATTTAAATAAAATATTGAATAAAACTTAAAAAGATTATTCGTCATTCGAAACACTGGTCTAAGTACTTGGAATATTTTCAGAAAAGTAATTTCAGATGTTACGAGTAAGCTGTTTAAATTAATAGTTTCAAGCTTTTTTCATTCTCGAGTAAAAAATATTTCACTCGAGTTTACGTAAGCTTGTATTTTCGAACTGTTTCAACAGCCCTACTTCGGAAATACCGGCGTGACTTCCTAGAACCATGAAGGGACTTCTTTTTATGGGGGTTTGAGTTACGGCCATTTTCGATCCATCCGTTCCGTTTTATGGGGCCCCGTGAAGCAATAAATCTGTTGTAAAAACGACCTTTTTCGCCATACGAAGCGATCACTGAGCATAAAACTTTTCGAAAGCTATTCACCCTTCAGCATTCCCCACATCCCAGAATTATCTAGGGTACGTGTCCCGATTACCGTGCTTTGACGCCGACTATCTCACGAAGGAATTAATTACTGACTTCTCTTACTTTAATTTTGCTTGATGAAAATTTACATTAGCTTTTTGAACCTTTCCCTACATTAAGGCATTTTTTCGGGTTAGAAATGTTACTTTTGCATATTTTTTAATTGATATAAAAATACATGCTTTTGTCCCAATTACCGTGCTCTGAAAAATGCATTGTTTCTATTCCCGTGCCCCCAATTACCGTGACCTTTTTTGAATAGCGTTCCCGCGATTAGGTTATTATGTTATTTTTGAATATGACCTTTTCATTACAAATGCAAAATATGCAAATATAAATTTCTGTTCACCCGTTCTGAGAAACGAAAGTAAAGTTAGGTTTAGCGGTTACAGAGGGAGCCAGTGAACACCAAGAAGCACGGTAAATAGGGACAATCGTTAAATTCCTGTCCTTATTATCGAATTCACTTTAAAAGTACGAAAACTAAAATTGGTCCAAAGGACTTGAGTTTTTTTAGAAGCTAGCGGAATTAGTTTTCTAGACGACATATTTCGTCGTTCTGCAAAAAAGGAACTTGGTCTGAATACCAAAAAAAAAGTAAACTTTTTTTTTTAACTTTTTTGTGAGCCTGTAATGAAAATTCAAAAACACCGTTTGTAGATTGAAGTAATTTGTATATATGCTGAAATTTTCATCTAAATAGGTTTACGTTCTTCTGAGCTATAAACGCTTAAAGATCGCAGACTAAGGTCGAAAATCGCTGATTTTCGTAAATTTTGCGATTTTCGCCCTTAGCCTGCGATCTTTAAGCGTTTATAGCTCAGAAGAACGTAAACCTATTTAGATGAAAATTTCAGCATGTATATAACTTACTTCAATCTACAAACAATTTTTTTGAATTTTCATTACAGGCTCACAAAAAAGTTAAAAAAAAACTTTACTTTTTTTTTTGGAATTCAGACCAAGTTCCTTTTTTGCAGAACGACGAAATACGTCACCCAGAAAACTAATTCCGCTAGCTTCTAAAAAAACTCAAGTTGTTTGGACCAATTTTAAAAAAGTTACGCGATTTTAAAGAGTGTCAACTTATTTTCCGACGCGATTGTATATGCGAATACAATAGTATTCGAACACTGAAATATTCGAGTAGTATTAGAATACTGAAATATTCGAGTAGTATTAGAATACTGAAATATTCGAGTAGTATTCGAATACTGAAATATTCGAGTAGTATTCGAATACTTAAATATTTGAATTTTATTCGTAGCTTTCGAATATTTGTAAAATATTCGAATATTAAATTATTCGAATAGTCCTAGCCCTAGTTTTCAACCCCATCCAAATTCCCGCGCATGCGCGAGCCCAGCGCGCGTAATTCAAACCCCGCACGCCCCCTGAATGAGCGTGTGAATAGCAAGGAAGTCCGCTGAGTCTGACAGCCGTCGTGTTTTCAGGGATCGTGAATTACGTTCCAGGACAGAAGCCGGAATGGAAGCGGTACAAGCAGTACACGCGGAACGACATCATGTCCGCGATCGAGGCGGTGCGCTCTGGGATGAGCGCCCTGCAGGCTGCACGTAAGTACGGCGTACCATCTCGCACCCTTTACGACAAGGTGAAGAAGCTGGGCATCACGACGTCGCGGCCGTTCAAGCGCGGCTCGAACGGCAGCGGCGCGTGCTTCCCCTATGGGATCGGTGGCAACGTGAACGGCAGCATCTACGGCGGCGCCCTGTCCGAGAACGAGAACGAGGGCGCGAACGCGGCGATGGAGAGCCCGGCCTCGATCCTCGACACCTACAAGGCTAGGGACGTGCCGGTCGACAGAGAGATGTTAGACATCACCCGCTGCACCCCCAGCCCGCTGGTGCACTCCGTCAAGCAGCAGAGCGGCGAGGATCAGGTGGAGGATCTCTCTGTCAGCCGCAAGTCGGACGTCCGCGTGATAGTACCGCCCACGTCGGTAATCAAAGAGGAGGACGACATCGGCTCGGACACCTGTAATCACAACTAACAGCGACCCTTCGGTATCCATCTCTCGGTATCATTGGGAAGTCGAACGAGACTCCTCGTAGCAACTAGACGTACTATATCTCGGTTACAACAGCGAACGCGTAAGGTTTTAGGTAATTTAAGAGCATCGGTTTGGGGGGAGATTGCGCCCGGATGTCTATGGTGTCCTGCGAAGCGACGATGATTTGTAGAAGCTTTTGAGTAATGGGTCTGCAAGTCGAGAGTAATGTTTCGCCCTTCGCGGGACACTGCGTTTAAAAAGAATCGCACGATTGCGATTGGGAAGGTGTCCCAAAGGAGGACGAAGGGAGTTAAGCAAGTCAGCGTTTGACGAGACTCGGAGATTAGCAGTATGTTGCCACTGTAACAGTAAGCCATAGACTGTCGATGATAACATATATAAGACAGAGATACTTAGGATCCTCTTCTTGGACTACTTTACACAAGACTGATTAATTCATCGTGGATCGAAGAGACTGAAACTAATCGGAGCTCGCGTTCTGAACTTGTTAAAGCCTAATGCTGACAATTCTCAAATAGTGCCTTTCTCGCGACGAAGATTCCAAGCTCTGCACCTCGGAAAGGAATTCAGGAACAAGGATTAGCGCTATAAGAGTTGGTAATCCTTGTTCGAAGATGTGCAAAAGTCTTTAATCGATCGTTTAATCTTATTTCTTTCTATCCTTCTGTTTTTGAACACTCGAGACGCGTTTGAAAAAGAAATGCTCGAATCGCATTAAGCTTTAAACACTTTCGGACCAGTGAGTATGCATATAGGATTTTTTTATAATTTACCATTGTGATTCGATACTTTCATTTCTTTTATCTTGCAATGGACATAGTAGTACTATTAGATCCTTAATCGATATATAGATTAGATCTCCCGAGGGAGAGAGAGAGTTTGTATATTATTTTAACGATATTGTTTTCCTTTGTTCTTTTAAGAAAGATATTCCTGTCTCTAGCATTAAATGCTGATTATATAGAAGAGAAATATATAATCCGAGTTGTGCACTTTGATTAATTTCGTTAACGACTGAGATATCGCTGTTAATTTGTTGATAATTATAAGATTACATTATCGTTACTGATCATGGCCCTGGGATACAGCTGCAATATTGCTCAATATTATGCATATACATACAATAGAGACAGAACGAACTACCTCATTGTACAGCGAACATGATCGTTCGCACTAACGTTAAGACTGATGAACCTAACCTGCGTTACCAGCTAAATGGAACCATGTTTCTTTTTTTTTATTTTACAAACGCTGATATATGTATACACAAGAGAAGAGTATATATACATATATATTATATAAGTTATGAGAAGTATATTATATTACGAACAGATATAGATTTTTAATTACGGTAGTTATAGGGCAGAGAGAGTTGCGGTTCTCTTAAGTACGTATGGATGCAACGATTTACAGAAGCGAAGGGAAAGCTGACCCGTTGAATCAATTTGAATCCCAGACTCTTCTGTGAATCGTTGTATCCCAGCCCCACTTGGCGAGTGACGAGCTTGGAAGTGAAACTGATCGCTCGCTTGTCCAAATAGAATGCGCTCGGTGCAGTTCCATTTAGTCAGAAGCCATCGTACGATTGGCCCCGAGCAGTTCTTGCAGTCGTTGCCAAGATATATTATCCAACTGCGCAAAGTTGCGTAGATCTCAGATTTTTTACTACTTCGGAATGAGAATAGTAGTTATTTTTACAATCGTTGACGAACTGTTCTGTCAAGAATTTTAAACTAACGTTGATCATGAACCGCAGATGTTATAGAAAGTACAAATAGTTCTCCGTTTAAGGGTTTTCTTGATGCCAAGACTATCGTACGGTGAAATTTGCTGGTAACAAACTGCAGTTTAAACAAATTTCACTGTACCGCCGACAAGATACTCTTCGATAAGTACAAACCAAAGCTGCCTTGAAACTATTTTACCTCAGCATGTAAGGCATTCCATAGCCGTTTTAAACGAATTTTAGGGTCCAGGACTTTATCTGGGCTTCGTCTTTCTTCAGTTCGCTGTAAGGAGCAATATTAATCAGGGATATAGGAGGGATTATTCTGGTAAAGACGAGACCCGGGTGAAGTGTGAGCCTCCGTAGTTTTATAATAGAACGTTTAACACTGTACCTGTACATCGATCGCAATGCGATTACGAAATAGAATATTTGTAGCCAAAAACGACTGAATGTCGACGTCACTGGGCGTTGACGCCGTGTACCGACGAGCAGAGAAATCTAGGAGTACATAGCAATAGAGAAATAGAAGGACTGTGAGAGTAGCGTAAGTCTGAATAAGCGAAGGAATAATTAAAAGTCATACGTGCCTAAGCGGGCGCAGAATAGTTCAATTCGAAAACCATAGGAATACTTTACTGCGTAACTAAAAGTCTGAATATGCGCTTGTTATTGTAAAAGCGCATTGAAACAGTGTGTTCAAAGCAACTAGAGAAGCTATAGTCCTAATATAGAGAGAGGGGAAGTCAGAGGTGCTCGATGACATATCAGGATTCTCAAATCCACAGTCGAAGGTGTCCTTCGCAATCAAGCTTGAGATAGAATCTAGGAGATATGAAACTTCATTTATCTGAATTTGTGTCTGGAACAACCGTAGCGAAGAAAACGTGACCCAGCATTGTGAAACAATGGCTCAGATTTGGAGATTTAATTACTCCGTTTTAATTACTGCGTAGACGCAATCTTCGATGCCTTACGAGAACGTTAGTTTTAGGTATATTGGATTAGGACTGTAAATATAATGAGGAGCAAGGAGAGGGAGATAGTTGCCTTTTATTGTATTGTAAATCTAGCGTCGTATTATTTCTTAAGACTGATTTTTGCTACGTCGAGAAACTTGCACGCGTACACGTACGTACACACGTACGTACACATGAACACACACATACGAGAGCGCACGTTTAATTAATCGTAAGTTTAATCTACGTTTCACACTTTTACCATCACGAGAATTACGGGTACACAGAATTCTCCGAAATTTCCACTATGTGGGACGTATGTTACTGATACTGTACAAGTTTGTTACGAAATATATTATCCCGAGAAATCTATGCGCGACTTGTACGTCACCTTATGTTTGTCTGTGTGTGCGAGCGGCGAGGAATTTAATATAATTTTTTTATTTATAGAACAGAGGAATACCGTGGACTCATTCTGCTTTTTTTATTAATTGCAGCTTTTCTAACGGGAATTCAGTTAATGCTTGGAGATGAATGGAAGTGAATGGGTATTCCTTCGATTGGTTTGGTATTCGAATATTCGAATACTTCAGTTGCTCAATTATTTGGTGAATATAATTCGAATATCTAAGTATTCGAATGTTATTATTCGAATTTTTAAGTATTCAAATAGTATAATATGAATTATTATTTAGGTTCATTTTTTTACAAGCTTTTATTTAGTTTCAGTTTTGAGTTCGTTAGTTTATCGGGGTGAAATCTTCAAAGCTAATAATTATTAATTTGATTTATACTTCACGATATACTATATCGAATAGTATTCGAATACTGAAATATTCGAGGAGTATTCGAATACTGAAATATTCGAGTAGTATTCGAATACTGAAATATTCGAGTAATATTCGAATACTCAAATATTCGAAGTTTATTCGTGGCATTGAAATACTGAAATATTCGAATAGTACTCAAATACCGAAATATTCGTAGCATTCGAATACTCAAGTATTCGAAGTTTATTCGTAGCATTCGAATACTTGTAAAATATTCGAATATTAAATTATTCCAATAGTCTCAGCCGTAGTTATGAGACATTTATTTTGATTAGATGGGAGCTTTATTTCAATCAAAATCGTAACTGCGAATGTTCTTTATAGATATTCTGTTGCATGTTTGAGAGAGGAGGCGGTGCATCGTTGCAGGCAGGAGTTTCTTTTTGGTCTTCGTCGCCTGTGCTGTACCCTTGAATCAACTTCAGCCTTTTTCGCCATAAAATACTTTGTAATCGATAACTCAATCAGGAGATAGAGATCTATTACGAGATAAAACACACCAGCGGCAATTGCAGCGTCCAACGACGAGCCTGAAATTAGAGAAATTTTGAAGTGCGCGAGCTGTCCTTGGTGAATTTCCGGATTAATTTCATCGGTCCGTCTTGAATCACCGCGACGCACAGTGTTTCGCGTATATAGGCGTCGGGGCAAAACTCATAACTTCTGAACTAATAAGTTTTCGACATAAGTACCCCAATAGTTTTTTTAAAGAGAATATAAATATGCATCGATAGGTGTACAAAAAATATGCAGTTGCGTTAAAAAAAAGTTGAGGTGGTCTTGAATTTTTATTGAATAAAAATATTTTTTTATTAAATTTTACTTTTGCAATTTGTTGTCAACTGAATACTAATTCACTTTTGTTGGAAAATTTAATGTTCCCTCAACTAATATACAAAAAATCACGAAGATACTTTTTGGTACTTCTTTTTAAAACTCAAGCCAATGATGATAAACATTTAACATAAAAAATTGAGACAAATTGTTGATTTTGCAAGAAAGTTTTTCGGCAGTTGGGAAGGTCATATAATACTAAACATAACTTATCAAAATCAAATTAATCAGATAAACATTCGGCAAATAGCGCGTGTTTAAAGCAATGCACCGAAAAATTGGAATAAATTTAAAGCATCATTTTTCACAACAAATTGGTAAATTTAGCAAAATTTATAGGTAATATCAAACCTTATGTTCCCTTATTAACATTTTAAGATACAAGAATTTGTGGATCGGACGATTCAAATTCTTGACTTTTGTGCATTACGCGAAACACTTTGCGACGGTGTAGTCAGAGCTCGCTCGCCGAAGTTTGGGGACTTCTCGTTTGTGTTCGAAGCGCTCGTTTTCGCGAAGTCGCCGCGATGTCAGAGACAGCGATATCGCCGCGGGGAAGAATTTCAATTAGGCCATGGGAACAGGCAGCCCGTGAGTACACAGTAAAAAGGACGCGTGGAACTAATTTCACGTTATAACTAGATCCGAGGGAAAGCGGAGGGGCGATGCAATTTGGTAAATTAGCAGCGGCTCGATTAAACGTAAGAATCTTCTGCGAGATATCTTTAGACACCGAGAGCTGGAATTGACCCATTTAAACTAGGGCTGGGACTATTTGTCGAATTTTTCGGTATTCGAATACACGAATACTTCCGTTGCTCAATTCTTTAAGTATTCGAATACTGATGTATTCGAATAGTATAGTGTGAATTATAAATCAAGTTCTTTAGGTTCATTTTTTTACAAGCTTTTATTTAGTTTCAGTTGTGAGTTCGTTAGTTTGTCAGGGTGAGATCTTGTAAGCTAATGTAAGCTAATAACTTGATTTATAATTCACACCATACTAATCGAATAGCATTCGAATACTGAAATATTCGAATAGTATTCGAATACTTAAATATTGGAATAGTATTCGAATACTGAAATATTGGAATAGTATTCGAATACTCAAATATTCGAAGTTTATTCGTAGCATTCGAATACTTGCAAAATATTCGAATATTAAATTATTCGAATAGTTCCAGCTCTAATTTAAACTACTCGGAGTATTTAATTTCTGGTAACTGTCTCGCTGTAAAATTTTACTTATAGAATTCTATGCTTTTTGATTTGTTATATTCCAAGATAGTGCAATTAATTTTTCATTTATTAGAAAGCGAAGGCTTTTACCAAATACATTCATTTAAATATTGCAATTCCCCTCAACAACGTACGCGCTCCATAAAATTGACCTTCTCACCACGTATAAAGCATTTCCTGAACTTCGCAGAACAATTCTTTTCAAATTTCTGTATTTATTTATAAACGACGCCAGTGTCCCCGATACTCGAAAATCAAAATTTCAGCAGGCTTCTTAATTTTAAAGCTACTTTTATTTTAAAGAAAAAATGTATTTGGCGCCGAACTTCTTCGATATTTCAAGAACTAATTAAGCAAATATGAGAAACCTTTCGTCACGCGATAAATAATGTAATTGAGAATACGTGTGCCAAGTTTCATCGAATTTGGTCGAACAGTTCCCAAATTATTACTGTTACCACCCCGAAAAGTGAAGTTTCCAAAAAACGCGTTCAAATTTAATCAGGCCACATGTTTATATTCCAACGATTTTATCAATCCGATCCTCCTCGCACTATTTGTAAAATTTCCACGTATACTTTCAATTTCAGTTTCTCAAAACAGTCAAGGCTGTCAAGGTAGTTTAATAATCAAAAAGAGAATTAAAAAAAAAGCTATCGATTTCCCTCTTAAAAACCTGGCCTTTATTCTAATTTCTCCTCCACGCCCCAGAGGACCACGTCTACAACCTCCGTTTTGATTCTAGCTCGAGAGCCAACTGATCCACATTCGACCGCCGCTCCAGGAGTTTTCGAAAGCTGGTTAAAAGCTGAGGGACAGAAGCGGACGCGGTATCGTTGGATCAAGGGGCAACGGTCTAGCAGCAAGTCGATCACATATGCCAGGTACCGCAGGCGCATTAACCGAGGTCAGTACGCCTCGCTCTCTGGTCATCCTACCCTCTGTACCTTCCATCCCTCTAATAAGTCTCATTCCAGGCTACGCGCACCGCCAGAATAATTATGGGCTTGCGCAGATCGCTCGCCGCGGGGGCGAGGTGGTGGGGCCGAGGGGAGAATAAAGCCCCCGGAGCCCTCCGCCGGTGAATGCGGCGGATAGCAGAAATTTCTCCGGCAAGTTTCGCGTCCTCTCCCCAGGAAGGTCGAGGTGCAGGTCCGTCCAGGTCGAACCCTAGGCGTTCTGGTCTCGCCCCGTGTCACGGTAAGCCCTTCCGAATTCGCTAATTAATTAGAGCAAGCGACAGAGAAGCTGGCGCCCACCGGGGTATCCTCGTTCGAACGGTCTTTATTTTCCCTGGGACCTCTCTCGCATTTCAGGGCACGCTGGAGCATCGGCAGCCGCTCGCGACGCTTTCCTGGACGCCGAGGCATGCGCTCTGAGAACTCCGGGATTGATGTATTGCAGAGCGCAGGTACAAATGAGACACCCTCGCGTGTGTGCGCGCTCCGTCGCCGTGCTCCCTTTCGACGGAATTTCCATATGCCTGGGAGCCTCTCCTTCGGCGGCCTCGTGCTCCCGCCGGCCCCTCCTGCTCCCCGACGACGTCCGGGACCCCCCGGAGTACCTCGAACCGGAGGATTCCCGGCTCCGTTGAACCTCCTGTTTGCGGATTACTCTATGAACGATCGTTCCCTATTTCGCGGTCCCCTTGATGGATCGGTGACAGGATTTGGGGGAGGACACTGTTAATTACTCTTGCCGGGGGTTCGTGAGCGTAACGGCGGGGTGGCGTTTAAGTAGCTGTAGCTTACGCTCCGCATGCCGTGGCGGTGTTAGAAATGGAACGCGGCGGAATTAATTGAGAACGGGGAGGTGATTGGCTCGATATATCGATCCTCGGAATAAGGACAGAGCACGGAATTAACGGGGGATTAGGTATTTGGCAAATTGCTTACGGAGTGTTTTTAGCATTCCTTTATGAGCGTTGAATCGATGAGTACCGTGAATTGTTAATCCACTGGTGGAAAGTGGAGCGTGGCAATCGAAAGTTCAGATGATCTCCTGGAGGATTGTTAATTCTGGAAGGAATTGTTGTGGAGTTCAAGCAAGGCGTAGGAGTACCTCGATAAAATTATGCATTTTGAAATTTGACTTATATTTCTAAAAATATAACTACAAAGTACGCCGTTGTTTTCGTAGATCTGCATTTATTACCTGCTGTGGACAGCCACGCTGAGTCCAAGACCTACATTGCAACAGGAACCCACCACAGAGAAAAGTTGGGACTGCCCTACAGAATGCATCTGCCTTTCCCCGAAACAGGTAACCGTGAACGAAGGAGAAATGACACATTCGCTTTATTAAGGGGTTAGATACGTTCACCGGGCCTAGTAATAAATCACTTTTGGGATTTTATCATCGAGACAAATTTTGGGTAATTTTTAGATAATAAGAAAATTATGCAATTTTGAAGAAAGCAGTCAATTTTTCCTCTACAGTGTCGATATTTAAATGGTAAAAAAAAATATTAAAAATTTAAGAAAATGGTCCGATTTCGCTTAGAGAATGTTATTCTGCATAGATAACGCAAAGTTCATTCAAAAAGATTGTAAATTGTCGAAGTGATCATGCTGATTAGGCTGGGACTATTCGAATAATTTAATTTTCGAATATTTTACAAGTATTCGAATGCTACAAATAATCTTCAAATATTTGAGTATTTAAATGTTATTATTCGAAAACTATTCGAATACTGATGTATGGTGTGAAGTGGGTCAAACCTAGCTTCCAAAATTTCTCCCTGACAAATGAACATAAAGAACTCGATTTATAATTCACACCATGCTATTCGAAAAAATTCGACAAATAGTCGCAACCCTAATGCTGATAAGGAAGCCCCCTGCTTGGTGCAGAGGTTGCTGCAACCGCAGAAAACGAACCGCAATACACGACAAAAATTTGTCAAATAATCTTTTTTATGTGAATAAAGGTTCGAAGAATAAGGTACAGTTTTAAAATTTCTTATTTATTTCACACCTCTCAAGGAAAAAATCCCAAAAGTGATCAATTATTAGGCGCCGAGAACGTATGCAACCCCTTCAGGAGCAACAGACACTTACGACGCGAAAAAATAGAATGGGTTTAAAGAGTTTTTTCGATGAAGATTCTATTTTTTCGCCTCCCAAGTGTATGTCGTCCCTCGAATCCCCGAGCCGCGTAGAGTAATCGAAATGCAATTAACAGTCACACGGTAGGCAAATAGCCAAGATTCGATCAGGGTTGATCAGCGATTAGCGAGGGTTGGCCCGCAATTAATTAAGCTTAGATCGAGGGATACGGGCCGTACAGCGCCAGCCAAAATCACGCGCTGTAATATCAGCCCCAGCGAACTATAGCTCACTTTCTAAAAATCCAATGCAATTCACAGAGCTAAAAATCTCACACCGCATTATTGCCGAAGAGTTGCAGGATCATTGCCACAATTTTGCCGTATCGTTGCAGGATCATTGCCGGAACGTTGCAGGACTACATATTTGCAATGCTGCCGCAACTTTTTAAAAATACACTTCTGCAATATTGCTAAGGCGGACATAGGAATGAACCTGCAACGTCTCTGTAACGATGCGGTGTAATATTGCAATCTCGCACCGCGATATTGCTGAAGAGTTGCAGGATCATTACCACAATTTTACCGTTTCGTTGCAAAATCATTGCCGGAACGTTGCAGGGCTACATATTTGCAATGCTACCATAACTTTTTAAAAATACGCTTCTGCAATATTACTAAGGCGGACATAGGAGTGAACCTGTAACGTCTCTGCAATGTCATGGCGCTGTGTGGGAATAGAGATTCCAAAGAATAAATTCCTCCCCATCTTTATCAAGAAGCCTAATAAAACTAGAAGTCTAATAAAACTACCGCATTCTTGCACAGGTTCTGTGCAATACAGGTGGGCTAAAAGACATTCCCACGCTGCAGCTGCCGCCGACGGTGGAGGAGCTCTCCTTAACGAAGAACAACTTCCCGATAATAAAAGGCGACGCGTTCGCCGGGTTGCGCGTGCTGCGCAAACTCACCATGGATGGTAACAACATCTCAACGATACGACCGTTCGCGTTCCGGGGCCTGAGCCGGCTACGTGAGCTCTCCATCCAGCACACACCGTTGCCGTTCATCGAGAAGTTCTCCTTCGCCGCCCTGCAGAACGTGTCCGTGCTGCTGCTGGCCAACAACAAGATACGTTACATAGAAGGCTACTCCTTCGCCGGGACCTCAAACATACTAGTGATACTGCTGAGCAACAACCCGCTGCTCAGGATCCAAAGCCACGCATTCTCGGGCCTGACGAACGTGGTTCGGCTGATCTTCCCCTCGGGGATCAGGACCATCGAGCCGGACGCTTTCGACGGCCTCCAGCACGTCGGCCTCCTGAAGCTCACCTACATGGACCTGTCCTCTCTTCAATCCTACACATTCCGTGGCCTCTCCTACGTCCACTCCCTGAACATCCAGGAGAGCGACCTGGGCGTCGTTGAGAAGGATGCCTTTGCCGGCCTGGTCCGCGTGAATCGCCTCAACATACTCAACAACAAGATCGATCTCATAGAGAGGCTGTACTTGAGGTACGAGAACAGCATCGAGCTGTTAAGATTCCACGGGAATCACGTGCTGGAGGCACCGCGCCACGCCAGGGACATCAGCCTCGAAGTGAACTCGATTAGCGCCGTCGATAATCACTTCCCCTGCGATTGTCAGGCCCACAACGTGCTGGAGAGCGACTTCGTCAACGGCACTGTCAGCGAGTTCCAGAAGAATAACTACTGCATCTCTCCTATCGAGTATAACGGCAAGCCCATGAACCTCGTCGACTTCGACCTGATCGCCAGGTGCCACGATAACGTCGTGCAGGACAACCTGGGCTCGGGGGTCGTTGGGATCTTTACACTACCCACGACTCTGCTCCTCGTTATTCTGCTCTCCATGAACCTCTTCCAATGAAGATCCGCCGCGAAAAGGCTACTCGTAGCACATCATCTCGGCTTTTGCGTTCTCGGAGAGGCTTTAACTTGTTTCTCAAGTACAAAGCTGGTAATTCCTTTCAACGTAATCGCCTCGATTGATCGGTTAATTATTCATAAGTTGTGGCTTACGAACGAAGACACGAAGTCTCATTTCGATCGTCTCCACTCGAACGACTTTTGGAAGGTACGCTGAAAACAGTGGCGAGCGACCTTTAGAATTTTAATTTATGGGGTGAATTTGTGACGTCTCACGTGGATTTACAATCGAAACACTCGCGGGTCGCTCGTCGCTGCGCTGAAGACTTTCTACAGCTCAACTCTCGGCATATCAACTCTCGCTATTGTTTGAATCCCTCTGTATAACACCTTGCTTCACACGAAACGAAAGGGCAAGTGCACAAAAGTCATCCACGGTGCTGTGATTATTGAAAGGTAATTAACGCAAACGCGATAGGAGAAACTAGGCTGGAATTAAATCTGAGACGGTCTTGGAAGTTCCCGTGGCTGACTATTGTTTATGGCACTTTGCGGAACAATTAACGGCTCCTTCTGACACTCTACTGTATTCGATTATTGTAACTCGCACGGTCTTAAGCATGCGACTACGAGCTTTAACTGGCCTGTGTAACTAGGCCAGCGAAACTGCATCCATTTCGGATTTATTCTGTAAATTAGGGGTGATTGCGAACAAGCGCAAACACTTCGTATCACCGTTAACCCCTTGTGTCGTTCACTTTATTTAATAATCTATCTTTCGCTGGTGGTCTAAAACGTAAATTTCTTATTTTCACGTAATATAGTTTCTCACAGGGGAAGCTAGGCAACCAGGAAACTCAGAAAATTGTGCAACTTTGCATTCAAGTAGAATACCACAAACCTATTTTTCGTGGGGGGGAAGAAGTCATCCCTTGAAAAAAATGCAGAATTTTATTTAAATATCTCGAGAGCGGTGAGGGATGTCGAAAAGAAGTTTAAACAAAAGTTGCCTCTCGCAAAAATAATTATCGAGTTAAGGATTGGTGGTGGGGGTAACTTAAAAAGTATGAATTTTTTGATAATTCCTTTTACGCGGTTTTAAAGATATATAAAAGTGTCGTGACTTTTGTTCAAACTTCTTTAACAAGAGATAAAAGGAAATTCAATTTTACAGCAAAAAAATAGGTGAGCTACTCTACTCGCACGCAAAGTTGCACAATTTTCTGAACCTCCGGTTTGCCTAGCACCCCTTGTTAGTATCCGTTCGCGTGCATGAAACAAAGGGTTAACGAGTAAATAATTCTCGTTGACGATAATGAAAGTACGTAGGGATTAAGGGTATAATTAAGTTGGACTTGTATAAGGATCCTTCGTCGAGGGAAGAAGGTTCGCGTGACGTTGGAGGGGATAGATAGTGATACTTTACGCTTGTTTTAGGAGATGTTAACTCTTCGAGGCAGAGGGTTGATTAAAGTAAAAGATCGTAACACTTCTTTCCCTAACGATTCATTTGAAACTATAGCCGGTCACTTTCTCCATTCCGTAAATCTAGAGGCGTAGGTATAGCCATTGCGTTGTTGCTTCTTGAAGTTTCAAATATTTATCGTACAGAAGTCGATTGAGATATATACCGAGCTCAAATACTCTATTCCATATTTTCAACTAAAGAGATTTAGGGAGTGTCTGTTCCTCTGAGAGTTAACCGGTTGTGCGATCGTTCTACGCGCGCATAGTCTTCCTTGCAGAAAAGAACCACTCCCGCGGGGTCCGGATTTGTTACATATACGTATACTTAGAGCTAGAGACCCAGAGTTTCCTTGGCGAGTCGCAAGCGGCTTGCGTTCGGGGAACAATCTTAATCTTCCTTTAAGATTTCCACGCTCCTAAATTCACCGTATTCAATTACCGAATCTTCGATATTGGTCACAGAAGGCTGTTCGTATCGCGTTTAATCACAAGGAACCTTCAGGTTTACGCTTTTGATTGTTTAATGACACTTGGGTAGATGCAATTTCCGAATGGAAATCGAAGAGCGGCACTGTGCTTTTGAACTATGGGAAAGGAAAGCGAAAGGGAATGATCTTTCCCCCGTTGCCACTTGTAATGTAAAATCTGCGTGGCCTTCGGTCAGCATAATAACCGAGGACCAAATTAGCTTATATTTTTTACCAACATCTACCATGTAACGTATAACGAAAACAATAATTAGACACTGTAACCTTTTATTGTAGTTAGAACGGTCTGTCATTTAATAAACAATAAAACACAATCGACAGGCATTCTTCAGGCCGTCGCGAATTTCGGCGAATCGAAGAAATGAATAATTGTCGCTGTGTTTCGAATTTTTCTCTTCGCGAAGCACGGAGGCAGGAATTACTGAAGACTGGATCGAAAGTACCCTTTATTACGATCAGAGCACATTTCATTTTTACACTAAATTTCAATTAATTATAGAAAACTTTACTGCAGTGGAACTGTCTTTGGCGGAGGTGGCGTTGTCATTTCACCGAGCTTCTCCAAATAGAAGTTGTAGAACGCGAACGGCTTTATCTCCCATGGCATCTGAGACTCCATTTCGATCGGCACTATGCCTAGATCCTCCAGAGTCGGCACTCCCGGAACTACCTTGTCCGAGGTATGATGCTGGAACAAGTGCGAAGAACATTTTTTACTTCCCTTTACTTCCTTATCATCGATGCGTTGTAATTTACACCAATTGGAGACGTATGATCACCTTTTCTAACATCTCCCAAGTTACATGCGCGGCAGGATACATCCCGTATATTGTTTCGTTGAAGGAAACTTTCAGCTGGAACATAGGATTATACTTTATGTGCCCTATAACGTAACCCACGCCTTCGTCTCCGTGGGCGGCTAACTTGAAAAACCACCTAATCAATTCCGCTAATTGGTATCGCTTCGGCCTGAAACAAATGGGATTTGTAGCTTTCGCGTGAAGTCATACAGTGGCGATCACGATATCTTGCTGCTGCCGCGAATAATCAAGACAGTTTAAGGGCTCCCACAGACCAATGCGAATATTCGCGGCGGCGGTGGATCCGCCGCGGTTCAGCAGTTTTTTATTAGGGCTGGGACTATTTGTCGAGTTTTTCGGTATTCGAGTACTTCAATTGCTCAATTATTTGGCGAAGATAATTTGAATATCCAAGTATTCGAATACTATTCGAATAGCATGGTGTGAATTATAAATCGAGTTCTTTAGGTTCATTTGTCAGGGTGAAATCTTGTAAGCTAATTTTGACATACTTCACACCATACTATTCGAATACATCAGTAGCATTCGAATACTCAAATATTCGAAATTTATTCGTAGCATTCGAATGCTCAAATATTCGAAGTTTGCTCGTAGCATTCGAATACTCAAATATTCGAAGTTTATTCGTGGCATTGAAATACTGAAATATTCGAATAGTACTCAAATACCGAAATATTCGTAGCATTCGAATACTCAAATATTCGAAGTATATTCGTAGCACTCGAATACAGAAATATTCGAATAGTATTCGAATACCGAAATATTCGAATAGAATTCGAATACCGAAATATTCAAATAGTATTCGAATACTTAAATATTTGAATAATAACATTCGAATGTTCAAATATTCAAATTTTATTCGTAGCATTCGAATAACTTGTAAATTATTATAATAGTCCCAGCGCTATTTTTTATACGTGGGGGCTCATGGGCAGCCTTATCTGATCCGCGTTAGACCCGCTGCCGCCGCGAATATTCGCGTTGGTCTGTGGGAGCCTTAATGCTGGATTTCCTGGCCGCAGCGGTCCCAGTAACGGAATTGAGAATTATGCGTCTGCGCCTTCGTAGCGCTAGTGGGACCGCCGCGGCCGATCGCATCTAGGAAACCTAGCCTTCATGAGAGCCTTAAATCCTCTACCTACCCAACGAACTGATAAGTTTTGCCAGCGGTACGAGGATTATTTATGACAGCAGTGATACCAGCAGCCACGTCGGAAATGTGCACCGGCTGTTTCTCCGTCTTCTCTCCTTTCTCCCACAGCGGTATTTGCCTACAAATAACAATTACACCATACACATAACGAACCATCGAAAACTCTACTAAAACACCTTACTTCAGAGATCTTCTAAACGGATGCATGTAATGGGTAATGAACTTGTCCTCCTGCCCGTACACAACCGACGGCCGGATAATCGTGGCCTCTGGGAATTCTTCCTTCACCGCACACTCCCCCAGCCACTTTGTCTTAAGAATCGTTGAGCCCTTCTCCAACAATATAGGCTTGTGGGAGATAAAATTCAAGTCAGTATCTTCGTAACTTCAAGCGTTAACACAGTCTCATCAGTAGAGAACTTACGGTAGGATTCGGCTCCGCGTTCAAGCAAGAAACATGGATGAACCTCTCCACGTTGCATTGCTTGGCGAGCCTGGCCAACTTCCTGGCGCCTTCCACGTGCACGTCGTACATATCGTAGTTTCTGGTTTCATACTCTTTGCCAACCAAATTGACAACGACGTTGGAATACCTGATGCACTTGATTATGGATTCATCGTCTCTCAGGTCCCACGGATGGAACAAGACCTGCCCAAGGTCTCCGCATAGTTTGAGCGGCAGGATATCGTAGCGGTCGCATCTGTGCGGAAGAATTAGCTGCAAGAGAGTGTCGGTTAACGCAAAGACTCGCAGCGACGGATATATGGAATTCTGTGCCTGCGATCAAGAAACGAGAGGCGCGAAGATTGCTCGTGGTTCGGGTAGCAAGTTACTTGCCTGCGTACCAATTTTCCCGAGGCGGTTGCACAAATACCGACCGATAAACCCGTTGGCGCCGAAGATCGTGCAGACTATCCCGTTGAAGGAGCTGCGGCCACCTGTGCCTCGCTTCAAGCTGGCTGTAGTTGGGTTCTTGATGATCCTGGGCTTGTCGGAACATCCGCGGCTCTGTATCGCGTAGCTGGTGGCGTACACATTTTGGTTCTCTGCGTCAGACAATGCAGCTCTTCATTATCGTTCTGTTATGTAATTACGAGGATCGTCGGCGTGGTTGTAAGTACTCCGCGTGGCTTCGCCGCTAACAGTCGTCGCTGAAGCCCTCGGTGAATCACCATTGCCGGGAAGAACGGTAAAGCGAGGTGTTAAACAGGCTGGATTGGAAAACTTACTCGCTGCTCGTATCGCGGTTTTTGGAATCCAAGCCGCCATTTCTATGGCATCCGACCGACCCTGTGATAGTGGCGGTGACAAGAGGCGACCTGGACGACACGTTTTCCGAACGCAACTGTTACGTAGGGTGTTTTACGAACGCACTGTCAGCTCGGTGACAGGACATGTCAGGATTGGCAGGATTACTGGACGTCGTCTGCACTTATTTGTATGTGAGATTTGAAATTTAAATTGGTTTAGATGTGTGGCTTGGCGGATCTTGATAATGCTCGAGTGTACAGGACTGAAGTGTACAGGAGATTACTTCGCTACTGCTCCGTTTAGATGTAAAATAGTTGCACCGATCCGATTAGTATAAAATACTTGCTCAGCTTGGATATAAATTATGTGCACCAGATCAGATTCATGCTCCGAGTGAACCGCTTGCACGTGGCAATCGCCGATCAATTTCGCAGTTTCTAGGCAATGCCGGTATTTGTCTACAATATAATATTATTTCAATGATAAAAAGTTGAGAATTAGTATTTAAAAAATTTTCATTCATCTACTTTTATAAAGAAAAAATAAAATTCGAATAATAAAAAATATTCTGGAGCAGTGGAGCAGCAAAAATTTCCCGTCTTCTCTCCTCCCCGTGGCAAAACTTACGATATAACATTATTTCCATGATGAAAAATTGAAAATTAGTATTTAAAAAAATTTCATTCATCTACTTTTATAAAAAAAAATTAATAATAAAAGAAAATCTGGAGCAGCGGAGCAGTAAAGGTTTCCCGTGCTCCGGCTCCGTTTCTGCTCCGAGCAAAAGCCGATTGCTCTGCTCCAACGCTCTAGATACATATGACAATTGTTGGATCATGCCTTTCAACTCATTGAGAAGGGTTTCAACTCATTTACTCCTCATTAAGTAAATATCTGGATTACCACGGTAATAAATTAGAAGAGTGAAACTATTCTTGATAGTTACAGGATTTGTGATAGGATCTGAAATGAATATAGGTATAACTGTTGATTCACTCCTTCCACATTGTATTTACATTATTCCCTCTTCTTTCTTTGGTCAGTGGTACTGCTATAATAACGTAAGAACGTGTGGTAATGAAGTATCAGGGCATAACTCACTCCTACGGCGCAATATATCGAAGTAAGAGCAAGCGGCAGGAATGGTAGTTTATCGCCGAATATCAGCCTGTGGAATATAGTTTCGTACGCTGTCAAAAGCGGCAGGCAGATGACATACATATGCTCGTGGAAGTGAAGCAAACGGTGCTCGAACTTCCTGGATAGAGCAATGAAAGACGAGAGTATGTACGTTAAGAGTAACAGTATCTTCAGCGGAGTCAAGTTGTTCGGATAAAGCAACGGCAGCAGAGCAGTGTGCCCAGCGCTGCTTAGAATTAGAAAGACCCTCGCGTCGTCTTTGTTCGTCACAGCCAGAACACTGAAACACACATTAGAGTCTCTTAACTTCCTTCCTTAACTCAAGCTTTCTAATCCAATCTTACCATAGCGGAATAATAGCAGTCAAAATAGCTTTCTCGTGTACGTGCCAGCCAAACATGAACGAGCACAGAGCGCAGAGAACTAAGCATCGCACAAACTGTTTAGGATCTCTCTCGCAGTTTCTTCTTGAAAACAGGCAGTAGAGCGCAGGCTGCAATTTCCATAGCGTTTAAACATCTCGATGAAGTTGGGAATCAGAAGCTCAACGTTTACTAAACTCACCGACATGGAGAGGAGCGTTAATAAAAATGTTGCAAGCGGAGTAGGAGTTGGCAGCGTCACGAACGACTGCTCCTGCACCAAACCGCCAGTCATCACTGCTGACTTTGTACCATTCAGCAAACCCAATTGCTTCAAAGCTGCGGACATTATTTTATCCACTCCGATGTACAACGCCCAAGCGTTCGGAGCCCAGTACGCGTGCACCAAGCCTCTTTTAAATGGGAACAGCCTCGACATCACCTAAAATGATCATAGTTAATTGTGGAAAGATAATCTACGTCGTTTTACCACCCCACCTGAGGTAGCTGGTGAATAAACGGACCGAACGAAGCCACCAAAGTGATCGCTACGATGCTTCCGAGCATAAATAGACGTTTGAACAAGTGGCCACTGTCCATGCAGTACGATTTGAGCAGCCAGATGACGAAGACTGGTGCCACGTACAAATAAATGTGCTTCAAATTTAATAACAGAGCGAACCACAGAGCCCCTCGCAGAACGGAAATCTGGAACAGAGTCTGTGTAATTATTCTGCAAGAGTAAAGTGGCCTCCTTCGTCGATTTACCTGATCGTTCGTATTAGAAACATTCGCGATAGCTAGTAACAAAATACCAAGCAGGAATCCGTTGTATTGGAAATGTATGTGATCCACTATTAACAATCCCATGTTGCATAAGGAGAGAACCACGAAGATAGCGTAGCTATCAAAAGACGAGCAGAATGCTTTCCCGACTCTGGTGCGTGAGCGATAAAAGAGATATTCGATTATCAAGCGGGCAGTTAAATAGGAGATTTATTAACTGCGCAGCTGCGGAGACTCACTCTCTCACGCCATAAGCGAATAGCAGGTCCATGAATATAACAGAGCCCCTTTGAAAGAAAATAGTACCCGACGATGCGTAATTCAGATTCTCGACTACGAGCATCTCGGGATCGACGAGCGCGGCTACGTGACCGAGGAGGTATTCGAACCATCCGAACAGAGGCGGATAATCCAGCGTCCATTGCGACTTGGCGTTAACATACCACTCGTCGATCGGCAGGCTGTGCGTTATGGCGAGCCAGTTGCGGTGCACCTCGAAATCTGTGGAACGACTGGAAGTGAAGCGGATTACACGGATGCTGTTGATTGGAAATGATTGTGAATTGAATGAGGGGTGTATAACCTCAATTTTGAGAAGCGCAAGTATGAAATGAAGAGTGTGGTATTTTTTAAATATGCCGGGATACGTACTATGTAGGGATTAGAAGCACTTTGAGGCACGTGATGAGAACGAAAGCTCGTAGGAGTATTTTGTTCGCGTTCCATTTCGCGGGATTTTTCGTTTCCGATTTGGAAATATTTCTGCTGCGAGTGGTATTCATTCTTCATTTATTTTTAGTTTATGCTGCATTCCTTAGTGTGCTAAAAAAACTGAGAGGTTACCGGGTACTGCCAACGCGGCTTTGTTGTCTCTCCCTCTCTCTCTTTACATGTGTCCATTTCTCTCTTTCTCTTATTTTACGAAAAGTTCGGCAATTCGAAAATTCAAGAAATCGGGAACTTTACAGCAGGGTTGGACATTATTCGAATAAAAAATTATTAATTAAAATTGAATTTTAATGTAATCAATTAAAATCGAAATAATTTTAACAATG
This sequence comes from Andrena flavipes, assembly GCA_963971345.1. Taxonomy (NCBI): domain Eukaryota; kingdom Metazoa; phylum Arthropoda; class Insecta; order Hymenoptera; family Andrenidae; genus Andrena; species Andrena flavipes. The sequence goes on along the minus strand of OZ020482.1, from coordinate 16,915,711 downwards.
TTTAGTAAAATTTAACCCCTAGAATTAAATTTTAAAGTAATCAATTAAAATCGAAATAATAATTTTAACTAAATTTACTAAAATTTAATCCCACCATTTAAATTTGAACGTAATTAAAATTGAAATATTTTTAACTATACAAATTGATTAAAACTTAACCCCCGGAATTAAATTTGAACGTAATCAATTAAAATCGAAATAATGTTAACTAAACTTAGTAAAATTGAACCCTATTACAAATAACTTCTTATTCAAATAGTACCCAACTCTGCTGTAAAGTTTTAAATTTTCAAGTTGCCAAAGTTCCCTTATTAGACACCTCCCCCCAATGAACATAATTTCCAATTTAATTCAACGATAGCACATGAACCATATTTATAATTAAACCCAAGGTAATCAAAAGATCGCCGAATTTTCTACAAAAAATAGTTTTATTGTTATTTAATTTATAACATCAGCCAGTTGTTAAATATCAGATTTCCTTAATTCCACTATTTCACAATGCGACTCGAGTACAAAAGTGAAACTGCGCTCTCGGCGCCGGATCGTTCGGGCGATCGAGTGGCGAGCCAAGGGAAACTAAACGAGCCAAGCATGGATGCGGGACAGTAGTAGTTTATAAAAAACGCATTGGATTTCTGTTTGCGACCGTTCCATTGATTTGTATTTACAATATAAATATTAGGAGATAAAGTGGCCATCGGTTTCAAGCAAATGCTGCGCACACTTGGCACTGAAAGGGTCCAGGGAGCGTTCCCCGATGCTTCCGCCCCCGCGGGCCCTCGTGCAACTGTGAGGAGCACCCTTTGTCGAGCAAGCGTCAATGCGGTATGTACATCAGTCTGACGCGGTGATCATGGACTGCGCGTCTAGCAGGCTCTCCGTGACGAGAATGGAGCTGTTCATGATGGGCGTGCTCACCGCGTTCCCGGGCTTCTTGTTCGAGAACGGGTAGAAGCTATCTATGTTCATCTGCACGGAGCAGCTGTTGGACTTGGCGACGGGTGAGCCGCAATCGCCGTTCACGCTGATCCTCAGCTGGTTCACGTCGTTTCGCAGCAATCTCGCATAGAGCTCTATGTGATTCTGCCCGCCGTTACGGATCTCCAGCGCGGGTATCCAGCGGAAGTAGCACTGGGCCCAGAGCTCCAAGCTGGGAAGACTGTACAGGGGCTTTATTATGCTCTTTTCTCTGGCGCCCACCTCGCGCGGGCTGTACAGAGGATTGTAGAAGAGAAGGATGTCCTGCTCGCTGAACTGCTCCCTCCAATCCCAGACGCTGCGAAGGACTAGAGGCTTGGTCGGTTCCTGAAAGACAATCACTGTTAACGCAACAGTTTCTCTAGGGTAGGGTAAGAAGCTTTGGAGAGGCTTACTGTAGCTGCCGCCACTCGATCTTTCTCGCAGTTAAATATGAACGTGTCGAATATCGATACGTGAGCAGCGTCCCACAAGGTCGTCAGGTACGTCTCCGTGAACTCGAAGTCCCCGGGGAATTGCTGGCTTAATTGCCAGACACAGTCCAGGTACAGGAGGAACAGCGGGGACTGCTGGAACGATGGGACTTTCAAGCGGTATTCGAAGAGTAAATCTTTCACAGAGTTAACGTACCTTCTCCGAGTTCCTCTTCGCGATGTGACCTAGTCTGTCGCAGAATGGGTGGCCACCGGCAACCCATTCTTTCTGCAGAAGCGACTGGAAGCCAGTTATGGTTCGAAAGTAAGGGTCTAGTAGTAACTGGACTAAGCTCGACACGACGCAACAAGTGTCCGTGCCAGCACCTTCTGAAAATCAGAGCGTTTAGACTAATGAAGCACAGCTGTGCGCTTGGGTTTTAGAAGATTACCTTGTAAAATAACAGAAAATCCTAAGTGAAGGTGTTCGCACGCTTCGACAGCCTTTTGCAGGCAATATGATACGTATTTCAACCACTTGGTACCCTCCACTAACGAATAGAAGTTATTATCCTGCAGCCAGAATTGCCTGATATTCTCTGAAAGAAGCGAGTATTGTAAAAATACAAACCAGCCATGATTCATAAGTACTTATCGACGTGCGTTACGAAAAGTAGCACGTTTCACTTTTCTTACAAGAAACAGCACGTGTCTTCGCTTTAATGAAAAGTAGCATATTTCATTTTTCTTACGAAAAGCAGCAAGTTTGTCTTCGTTATCACGAAAAGTAGCCGGTTTCATTTTTCTTACGAAAAGCAACACGTTTGTCTTCGTTATCGCGAAAAGTAGCAAGTTTAATTTATCTTGCGAAAAACAGCACGTTTGTCTTCGTTATCGCGAAAACTAGCACATTTCGATTTTCGCTGCGAAGATTAACACATTTGCACGGAAAGCAGCACATTTGAATTATTGGCTACGAAAAATAGCATGTTCCGTCTTTCACTACGAAACCTAACACGTTTGAGTAATTTGTCATGAAAAGTAGAATGTAGGTACGTACCTACAATTTGTAACGATGAAAAAAAGCAAATTCGAATGGTTGGCTACGAAAAAAAAGTTTTATACCAACGGCGGATTTAAGAAAGAAGGCCCAAGTCGCAAACGTTCCGAGGGGCCCACTTTTGGGGGGAAATAAATAGTTTATTAAAAACGGACTAAGTATGTTAGTGCAGATGAAAATATAATGTTTGGTTAAAGTCATATTTTTTTAAGATAAGGCCCGGGGCTTTCTGAGCGGGGGCCCATTTTTCAGGAAAATAAGGAGGTAGTTTACTAAAAACGGGCCAAGGGTAGTAGTACAGATAAAAATATAATGTTTGGATACCTGTACCTCATCATAAATTTTTTTTTCACGGGGCCCGTGCGCCACTGCTTCATACCGCAGCAATCGACACGACGCAATAGTTTTTGAAGTAGAATACAAACTACGCTATTCATCGTAGCGAATCAGTAAAATATGCTATTCTTCGCGGCGAAGCAGTCAAATATCCTAGCTTTCTCAGCGAAAGGTCAAACGCGCTAATATTTCTCCGAATCGACGAAATGTGTTTCTTTACGTGGCAAACTGAAAGAAAAATGATCCGTGCTACTTTTCGCAACGCACATCGTTATTAGCCCGACACTCACCCGGCGAGCACAGAGCGGCAAATTTCGAGAAAGCTACAGCTATTAGCTTCACGCTGACGTCCTTATTCAATTCTAAAACAATCGGTGCCATTTTCTGCGGATGGCTCTTGCGAACATTCTCAAACATAATATTCTCCTGCATCCTATTAGTAACCAGCGGCGAGAGCTCAGACATTTTCACCAACGCCGCGCCGCGCGCACTGGACCAAGACCAGATTGGTGGACGGTTGCCTTGGAAGTGCTTAGCTGCGTCCATTAGTTGGCTGTCAGTGATGCACGTTGGTACAATTATGTATCGCGATAAACTGCAAGTAAATCCATCATTTTCTTACAAACACCATCCAAGACACAGCTCAAGCTCCCATCGTACACAGCATTTACCTACGACAGAGCTTGAAGTCTACATTAACAGTAGACAGTCTCCAGAATCTCCTAAACTTCTCGTTACTCATAGTCCTCTCCAATTCATTGTGCCAGTCCGAAATGTCCCGAAACAAGCGAACAGCTTTGTCGAGACTGCTGTAGTAAGCTTCGCTGTAATCAGAAACCATCGAGAATAAATTGGCCCCTCGTTTAATTCCCCCGAACGCTAACCTGTAATCGTAGGCGAACAGTAAGTGGTGCCTGCTGGGAAAAGCGTGATGCAGCAGCGCCGTCAACAGCATGTTCACTTGTCCGACAGGCGAGAATTTAAAGGAGAACGACCACGTCCTTAGATTCTGAAACCCAAAGCTGTTAGCACCGACGAATTTCCACTGCGACCCGGCGGATAATTACTTTGCAGACAATAAATATCCCCTTGACTTTGGACGGCACGGTGTTACCGGGTACCAGTCTCCTCTTCTTGTCCCCCACCGTTACATAAATGTCCTCGATGTTCGTCAAGCAGGTGTCCATGTACCCGTAGAGATGATTCTGCTGGCGCGCGCTATCCTGCAAGCAAAGCCGCTGTTACCCGAACATCCCCCGGATCGTTACGCCCGCACGCACCTCTCCGTTTGTATCGTCGGTCGTGATGAAGGAGAGCTTGAAGTTGGTGATGGACAGAATGCCGGACGTCCCCTGTGTCAGGTCGCTGACGGGCGCGAACATGAGAACGCTCTGCGCTCTTGTGATGAATATCTCTCCGGGTAGTAACTTGATGTTGCTCTCCGACAGAGAGCTCCGTCGACTAGAACCCAGCGGCTGCGACAGAACGGAAGAACGTTACGGAGGCTATCGCTCGCGGGGACGTACGTATCGGATGATTAAATGGTTATTCATAGTGTTTTGAGGTTGAGGTTATGTCGCAATGTTTACATGGCAACGTCGCGGGCCAGGTACCTGCATCTCATGTTCCTCGAGGCCCACATAGCTTATGAAGTTGTTGCAGCTCTTGCTTTCCATCGCGAACGCTTGGACGACTGCCGTTGACTGCATCGGGCTGGAATATAGAAATAATTTATCCCTCGGCTCACGGCTGCGCTCGGTCCCCCCTTAATTTCATTCTCGTCAGAACCGCGTATTACTGTCGGCGAATGGAAGTCAAGGCATCGTCGAGCTCACTGCGAGGATTCACTTCCCAGTCCTTGACGAAACCGCGGCGCATTCTTCCGCGAGAATCATCCTGAACAATTCTCTCCTACGCTCTCATCCTCGGCCGCCGCTTTCCTCCACTTTCGTGCTCGGTTCCACTCTGCTCGCGGCTGCGGACCTTGAGGCTGCGCGAGAACGCCGCGCGGGGCAGCATCGTGTAACGTTTACTCGCGAGGGATTCTCAGACGCCTCTTCGAATCGGTTGCTTCTACATGTACTTTCTCGCCTTTCTCCTGATGAATGGGGAATTAAAGGGGTCCCACGGTTAGAAATGATAAATATTTATTGAGGGAACATTGTGAGATATACAAATTTGCATCACCTTGGGAAATGGAAACTATTAACGAGGCACTTCTGTTAGTTCGAACTTCATTAAGGTCATTGCTTGCTAAGCCGAAAAAATTAATAATAATTGATTAATTATCGCTGAGATTCGCACGACAATTGTTTATAAATTTTTCTCAGTATATAGTAGCGCCGCGCTTCGCCAAAATGCGCGACGGCTTGAAGTGTGCGAGAACCCGAAATTGTCGGGAATCCGAGATCGGAACTAGGGCTGGGACTATTCGAATATTTTACAAGCATTCAAATGCTATGAATACAATTCGAATATTTGAGTATTCGAATGTTATTATTGTGAAGTGGGTTAAAATTAGCTTACAAGATTTCACCCTGACAAATGAACCTAAAGAACTTGATTTGTAATTCACACCATGCTATTCAAATACATCACTATTCGAATAGTATTCGAATACTTGGATATTCGAATTATATTCGCCAAATTGAGCAACTGAAGTATTCGAGTATTCGGAACGGGTTCCCGAATATGTCGGGATTCTCGAGAATATCCGGGATTCCCGAGAATGTCCGGGATTCTCGAAAGACTCGGACCTCCCGAAAGTGTCGGGATTTACGAAAATTCTAAAAACCCGTTTAATGTATTAAATCCACCTAGAGGTCCGGAAAGAGCATACAAGTTTAGGAATTTTTTGGGGGAAAAGTATAAGTGAAAAAAACATACACTATGTTTTTATATTTAAAGATACATCTTTAACTATTTTATTCTAAATTTTCATGAAATATTATTATTAACTAAAGGAAATATGGGCTTGGACGTGAATCGTGTGTTTTTTTTAAACATTAGTTGGTGGACATTTCCTGGGACAAATGATGCATTTGAAAACAAAAATTCAAACAGATTTTATAAATAAATAACTTACGGAGGTATCTGACGTTCTCCGAATTTTAATATTGTATTTTGGTAAAAAAGGGCGACTGTTTGAAATTGAAATATCGAATTTCGTGGAAAAAGTATTCTTCTTTTCAAGAAGGCTTTGCAAGTACTTCCATTATTGCAAAATTGAAAGCAGAATTTAAAAATATGAGAACATCCGATACTTCTGAAAGTTATTCATTTTAAAATCTATTTGAATTTCTGTTTTTCGGATGCATCGTTTAGCCTAGGGAATGTCTACCATGTTTAAGCTAATGCTTAAAAAGCACGACATCCAAGCCGATATTCTCCTTCAATTAATAATAATATCTCGTGAAAATTTAGAATATATTAGGTAAAAGATGATATACTTTCCCCTAAAAAGATTCCCGAACTTATATGCTTCTTCCGGGTTTCTAGGTGAATATAACAACCCTTAATGAATACGACATTACACATTCAACGCATCGTAATATTTTTCTTGTAGTATAGAGACGTTGTTGATTTTCCGAAATACAGACATCAGTCAATCCAAATATTACAAATCCCGAAACACTCGGGAACCCAATCAGATCGCGAGAAAAATTCTTGTCCTGACATTTTCTGGTTCTGGCACACCTCTAGTGCCAGTCTTTATCGATTTAGGTATACCTCAGAACGTAACAGTGAAGTTACTTTAATTTCTGACTCTCGTTCTGCCCACAGAGTAGCTACTACCGAAGGACACTCAGGCTCGAACCCTTTTTCCTGACCTGCAAGTGTGTCTGAATAATTTGCAGAAATTGTGGTCTCTGCAGGAGATTGTAAGCCAGAGAAAGCATGTCCAGTGCTTTGTTTTGAATGAAAGGTACGCCGCCGGAGAATAGATCGTGGCCTAATTCTAAGCACGTGCCGAAGTCGCACTCGTCGGCTGCAATCGTGGCCAGTCTAATTACTTCTTCCAGTTTGGACATCGGTGCCTTTTTCTCTTCCGATGTCGGGGCCTTTCCTATTTGCTTTAACAGTTTCTGTAACTCGCCTGCAACGTAAATAGATTTTAGGACTAAATAACTGGGAGCTTTTAATCGGAACTTACTGTCGGTCACTACCAGCTCTCTGTATCCTAATTGAGTGGCTTTATTGTACGGAACCACGATGCCAGCACCGTGGAACGTTCTCGCGACAACCTTCTTCTCCCTAGCTTCCATGTCACTCGTCTTTTTCTCCAAAGTTATTTGCTTCTCCTTGGCATAACTCTTTAGCTTCTGCTGTAATTTCGCTATGCGAGTCTTTTCGAATGGATTAGCCAGTTTCACCTTCCCTCCGATGTATGCGCTGTAAGACGAATTACTTTCTTAACAAGGAAATCGCCCGAAGATGCATGGCACGCCTTCTTAAAAGTCCTTATTGCAAGGTGTAGCTCTGTTTATTTAGATTTGGCCAGTTAAAGAGGCTTTGCAACAAAGTTTCCGAAGACCGGAGGGATTCTTACTCAATTGCGCCGAATATGTTCTCTGCAGCACGTTCGATTACGCAATTTACGTTGGCTTTGTTGGTCGCTACGAATACAGGCTTCTCCGAGGGGTCGTCTCTCCAGTAACCGAAGTGCGAGCCATCCTTCCCATCGACTCTGACGATAGTCTGCAAAGAATTGTCGGATTATCAAATACTGTCTAGATTAGGGCTGGGATAATTTGTCGAATTTTTCGGTATTTGAATATTCGAATACTTCAGTTGCTCAATTATTTGGCCAATATAATTCGAATACTTCAGTTGCTCAATTATTTGGCGAATATAATTCGAATATCCAAGTATTCGAATACTTCAATATTCGAAAAGTATTCGAATACTTCAATATTCGAAAAGTATTCGAATACTTCAATATTCGAAAAGTATTCGAATACTTCAATATTCGAAAAGTATTCGAATACTTCAATATTCGAATAGTATTCGAATAATAACATTCGAATACTCAAATATTCGAAGTTTATTCGTAATATTCGAATACAGTATTGTCTCCGTATATGCTCGGTTTTATGCACCCGATACGGGCTTGTCGCTATCGCCACCACATTTGTCTCACTCTTGTCCGGCGAAGGCCAGAGCAAGATGGAACGAGAGCGAGCGAGAGCCATTGGAAGCGAGCGAGGACGGTACGAAACAGACGACGCGTGGATGTTTTGTCTCACTCCGTCTTTCGAGCGCCGTGACACTCCGTCCTTTGCGTGCGCGACGGGCATGCGCGATGGTTTGCGCAAAGCGTTCCATCTCGCTCCCCCCTTTGGCCAGAATGAAGCGAGAAACGAACCCTCGGAATTAGGGCTCTGTACCCGATACGGGCTCACCGCCGGTCCCGACCAGCGAGCAAATACGGAGACAATACTGTACTTGTAAAATATTCGAATATTAAATTATTCGAATAGTCTCAGCCCTGGTCTAGATTAAAGCAGGGAATACAATATCCTTACTTGAAATTCTGGAGGATCGTAGTAGTACCTATAATGCCTCAGTAACGCTTTCTTATTGTCCACTTTAGAGGATAAAAATTTATCCCTGAACACATCGTAGGGACCCACGAGGTACAACTGAAGACTTTTCAATGCGTTCAGTGGGTCCTCTTCAGAAACGCTTTTACAAAATTCGTAGAATTCAAAGAAGTCTCGAGGCATATCGGTTAGAAAGAAGTGGGAAATAACTGCTTGCGCCTCGCTTGGAAGTAACTTATCCCTGTCAGCATCGACACCGCAGTCTTCTAACAACGTCGCAAGGGTAACTTGATCAGCCGACTCTTTCGCATCTTCTGTATTTTCAAGATTCGATGTGCCCTCGGCAATTTCACTGGTTTCATCATCAGTTGGGTCTGGAATTGCAGGCGTTTCTTCAGGATCGTCTTCGTCTATTTTCTGCACCTTCTTTTTGGGGGAATCATTCGTCTTTTGACCTGTGTCTTTCTTCTTTCGCTTTTTCCCAGTTGTTGGTCGCTTGGGAGCTTTCTGTTTGTTCTACGAATTTTAGTATACAGATTTATATATAATAGGACAAATTAATAGCGACGCAGTAAATCGTATACATAGCAGTACCGTTCCTTTTATAGGTGGGTGCTTGAATTTCTCACGGTGAAGAGCATTTTTCTGATAACACTTAGCTCCGTATCGACAGGGAATACGTGTATCCTCTTGGTAAGCTTTATATTGATCTGCCTCATTATCAGACATCCTTTTACTTGGATTAGACCTGGAAAAGTAACAAAAATATCATCTACACTGTATTTCAATTTAGAACGGACTCGTTTTGCACAGGGATATACTGCTGATTGGTAGGAAACCAGCGAGGAAAGTGCTACGACCAATCGCGTGTATCAGATCCGTGGGAACTGCGCAGATCGGTCGTAAATTGGTATGGGTGTGAGTCTACTCTTATATGGAACGGAGTGTACCTAAAAGAATACAGTAACTTTTCCTCTCATTACTTCCTTGTTAAAATATTTTTAGGTAATTGTAGTATGTCGAGGAAGTACTTCCTTTATATTGTATCGCCCGAATATAAATAATAATGTAAATTAAGGATCATTTTATATTAAATCTTGAATAAGAAACTTTCAAATTTGTATAGGTTAACTACTTTAAATCGACTTTAAATATAGAACTATTGAACCATGGACTGAATCACTCATGATCAGGATATTAAAGCCTCGTTCACTGGTTTACTATTTTCGCTTCGTGACTTTAAATTCACACTTGCATCCCAGATAGCACACCTCGTCTTAGAGACGTCTAGTTTATGTCCATTTTACGTCTGAACTTCTTGAATTGTAACAAGACGTCTTTAAGACGTCTTTAAGATGACTTTTGAATGTCTTTAAGATGACTTTGGACGTCTTTAAGACTTTACCAGACGTTGTGCTATCTGGGATATTTACGTACATTCACACTATTCAAGTTGTATTATTTCAAGGCAAGAAAAGTTGGAACGCTCTCTACTTCGCTTGAAACTTGAAAGGATATTTTAAGTGAAGCGAATAACAGGTTAATTTACTGATTTCAAGCGACTTGAAGCCAGTAAACATAACTAATGTGAATGAGGCTTAAGGGCGTATTCCATATTTCACTTACGCCCGAATCGTCCGTGATTTTCATTAAGGTAGGTTTTACTGTACGCGACTGGACGTAAGGTGAAGAATTTCAAGGTTGATTTTCTAGAAAATGAAGCGCAATATCAAAAAATTTATTCTGAAATTTTATTATGAACATGCGCACCAATGTTGTGACTTGCCTCGTTATGCTCAACGTACATTTATAATATTATTGTTACCAATACAGTATTATCTGCAAAATACAGTTAACTTTTATAACCTTTTTATCGAAATAAAATATATATTATATAAAGTAAGTCTGTTCTGAATTTGGAAACTTATCCGAGTTCAAGAGCTCGTGGCTCGTTTGTGAGACTAGGATTTGTCTTTCAATAAAGTTAAACTGATAAAATTCAACGTCTATTTTAGTTCTGTTTAGTTCATCCTTTCACCAGTACGCACCGCTAGTATCCATAACCTCAATCCTGATAAAATTTTCAAAACCTTTTTTCAAGCAATAAATAAACAATTTCCTAATTAAAAACAGTTGCATAATGAATGTGAGAGCTTCTACAAAAGCTCCGTAACATCAGATTGCAAAGGAATGAATAAATAAAAAAAACTTTTACTACCTCGCACATAACCATACAAATTTATATGTATATAAACACCGAACATTTGATTAACGCTTATCAATCTTATCATGCAATTAGCAGCATTATTTGGCAATGGTATTTAAATATTTTTAAATTCGTCGATATGTGAAATCAAAGGGGAGACTAATTCCTTGATACTTTCGCAATAGTAAGTCTAAACAATCGCTAAATAATTGTTTCAGTGGAACCGAGAAGCATTATCGAAGGAGGTTAGAAAATGAATAATAACCCAAGTTAATTGCTCTCGCACGACAGCAGATAGTGTTCAAATATCGTCGAATAATATTTAGAGATAATGCTGTGTTACGATGGTAAGCTCAGTTTATTCTGTTTTATCGTGGCCGCCCTAATCGCGGTCCTGCCGGAGGTGCTTTTGAGGTTAGAATTCGACGTACCTCAGACCTATTTCCACAATATCTGGTTCACCCATCTTTTTCAATATGGGTTCTTAAACTGTCTACTAATTCTAGTCTTCCGCGGCTTCTCTTACCAGGTGATCAAAACTTTTCAGTCTACACCTAACCTCACTTTTACACATAATAACGATACCTACGTTTCCCTCAGGTCGCCGTAAGAGCCGTTTTCCTAGGGTATGGCTTTGCCATCAGTGTCTTATTGTCGCTCGTCGCCCCACCTTCGTGGCAGATGTTCGGCGTTTACAGCGCCGTGCAGGCCGTCTTCCACTTCTCCGAGTTCCTGAGCATCGCTTGGGTCAATCCGTCGACGCTCTCCATCGACACGTTCGTTCTGAATCATAGCGTAGCGTACGGAATAGCGGCGTGCTCCAGCTGGTTAGAGTTTGTCGTGGAGAGGCATTACTTCCCAGAGATGAAGGAGGCCTCATTCATTTCCTACTCGGGATTGTTACTCTGCGTCTGTGGGGACGCGTTGAGGAAGCTGGCAATGTTCACGGCAAAGCACAACTTCAATCACAACGTACAGTGCGAGAAAATGGACGACCATGAACTAGTAACCCACGGGGTTTACAGGCTCTGCAGGCACCCGAGTTACATGGGCTGGTTTTACTGGTCTATAGGCACGCAGGTAATAAGCTGTACGTCAGCTATGCTAAACAGGAGAAACGTAGAGGAAACTAAATGACACTGGTGCCTTCCGTTTACAGCTAATACTCCAAAATCCGTTCTGCTTCCTGGCGTACATGGTAGCCTCGTGGAAGTTCTTCCACGATCGTATTCTAATAGAGGAGATCACGTTGCTGAATTTCTTCGGAGTAGAATACGTCGACTACCAAAAGAGAGTCGGCACAGGACTGCCTTTCATCTCTGGTTATAAAGTGAATTTATAGCAGCCGGTCCCTGTATAAAGGTTGCTTCGAAGAGTCGACAGAAGTGGCGTAGATCTCTCTAGCTTAATAACACAGCACTAACTAGGGCTAGGACTATTCGAATAAATAATCGAATATTTTGTAAGTATTCGAATGTTATTATTCGAATATTTAAGTATTCGAATACTACTCGAATATTTCAGTATTCGAATACTACTCGAATATTTCAGTATTCGAATACTACTCGAATATTTCAGTATTCGAATACTACTCGAATATTTCAGTATTCGAATACTACTCGAATATTTCAGTATTCGAATAGTATGGTGTGAATTATAAATCATGTTATTAGCTTACAAGATTTCACCCTGACAAACTAACGAACTCACAATTGAAACTAAATAAAAGCTTTTAAAAAAGTGGATCTAAACAACATGATTTATAATTCACAACATATTATTCGAATACTTGGATATTCGAATTATATTCGTGAAATAATTGAGCAACTGAAGTATTCGAATATTCGAATACCGAAAAATTCGACAAATAGTACCAGCCCTGTCCTAACGGTGTCTAACAAGGAGCAGCTCTGCCATCGGCGGAGCGACAATGAAGTAGAATCATCTTAACAAAATTATATTTATTGTCTCATTTCCTTTTGAAGAATTATTCATATATAACAATAGACTACACTTTCACGTTACAGTAGATACTTTCAGTTGGTGATTAATACGCTGCTGTTTTTTATACTTATGTGTGTACGTTTATGTGTATATATGAAATGTGTGTGTAGTAATAAATACGTACGTACTCGCATTACTGCATAATGCTGTGGCTAACATTTGCATCGACATTCAAGAAGCATTCATTCGTTGGCGGGTAAGGAGGTGCTTAGTGGCGGATTTAAGGAAAAAGGCAAATGTTCCCATTTTTCGGAAAAATGAAGGGGTAGTTAAACGGGCGAAATGTGGTAGTCCAGAAAGAAATGGGGGGTTTAGATAAAATCGTAATTTTTTTGCTCATCGGTGGCCCGTTAAATCCGCCACTGCAGGTGCTAAAGACCGGAGGAGTAATGTACTTACATTATGTCGCATGTAGTGAATTTCTGTACACGATCATTTACAACGTACCAATAAAGTTTTGATATATTCTTAAAGACTCTACACGGTCAGTTAACGGTTAACGTTGGCTTTCAAAGACATTTCTGCGACCGACTTGTGTAATCTTCGTGAGCCATCCGAGTGAACCGATCGTGGAAACTCATTGCCGTGTTCCGCGTTGCAACAACTGAATGTTAGAAGCTTTATTTTAACAGACGTAAATCGGCTGCGAAGAATGGAAAGTGGTCGAGCTGTTACTGTTGTGCATCAGACATTCATTATACAAATCTTCAGTAATTGACAATTTAAATGTTTTATAAATGGAAACAGTAAATGTCTAAGGTATCGCAATGTCCGCTTGAACTGTTCGACAAATAATAAATGACAATGATTTGGAAATGTATACCGCCTAACACTTTTAAGAGTGCAAATATCCAGGCCTACGTTTCCCTTATCCGTAGAGCCACGAGGCCCAATCTAGGACGCAGGCAGGGCAACTGCCCGGAGCGGCAAAATTAGTTAATTGGTAATTTAGGAATATTAAATTTTTTATAGAGCAAAATGCTTTTGTTATTCAAGAAATATCTACGAAAATATTCACTCACTCGTCAGTAGCATAACAAGGTGGTTTTAACACAAATTTGAGTTTTGCGAAAGGGGGAAATCCAAATTTGAATTTTGAAGGGGGAATCCAAATTTGAGTTTTGAAGGAAGGAAATTCAAATTTGAGTTTTGAGGGGAAATCCTAATTTGAGTTTTGATGGGGGAATCTAAATTTGAGTTTTGGGGAAGGGGGAAATCCAAGTTTGAGTTTTGAGGTGGAAATCCAAATTTGAGTTTTGACGGAGGGAAATCAAATTTGAGTCTTGAAGGGGAAGTCTGAATTTGAGTTTTGGGGAAGGTGGAAATTCAAGTTTGAGTTTTGAAGGAGGGGATATCAAATTTGAGTTTTGAGGGCGGAATCCAAATTGGAATTTTAGGGAGGGTGGTATCCAAATTTGGATTTCAAAACTCAAATTTGGATTTCCCTCTCCTTGAAACTCCAAAATTTGGATTTCCCTCTCATTCAAAACTCAAATTTGGATTTTCTTCTCCTTCAGAACACAAATTTGGATTTCCCTCCTAAATAAAATTTCTGTTAGAAACCGCCTTGTTTTACTACCCTCGTCAAAAATGATATTTTAAAACAATATTTATAATTAAATATAAAGGGCGGCAAGAAGAGCAAGATTGGGCCCCGAGAGCTAGCAGTAGTTGCGACATCCTGTTCGAGAAGTAACAGTTCCGCTTAATGTAAGAAAATGCCAAGATCGCAAGGTTAATCGTATTTAGTTATTTACATATGTTTGTCGCAGCGTTAGTGTAACCTGATACAAATCTCATTATGACTAGCAAACGCATCTTACTAGCACCGACCTTAACTATACGAATATCTGATAAGTAACTTTCTTTCAATATCACATAAATGGAGTTTCAAAGTGTTCCGATGAGAAAAGTCTGCACAGTCAGCGCTCCGTAGGGATCCAGCATCGTGCGTTCATTTACTCGCATTCGACAAACACTGGCCTCACGGTTAAATGCGAATGCAATTTAATGTAATAGCAGGGCCTAGGCAAATGCTGAAAACCACATTTACTCGGCTTAACGGCGACGATTGTTTTCTATCACTTTTGCGCAGAATTTTCGGGATACCTTCCTTTTTAACTTCGAAAACAATTCATTCGGTTACTATGATTAGAATCGTGAGCTGACAATCGCTGTTCCTTGCTTAGCGAAAGATTAGAGAAGTCCTATCGGGAGACTAAGAAATCAGACAGTGGCAGTGAGAACTTATATGTGATTTGATTTTATATATTATTGTATTCCTTCACAGTCCCTTCAGCCTCTACTCGCGGCAGTCGAATCGAGAAGCTATAGGTATCTTTCAATAAAATGGAAATTAAAGGATCCTCGTACGTAAACTGTATCTACTCTTGCCCTCTGTAGAAATAAAGCTGTATAAAATGTTACAGTCAGCTCAATTATAAAACGTTAATATCAATATGTGGCCAGAGACACGTCGCATATATCTACGGATATAAAACTGCTTGTATATCATTTACCACGGTCACTTTCACATCGTGGCCAATAACTGCCTTCTATCTAAATTATACTCCCACACTCTTTCGCGACAGCTAAAAGAATTTCTCTGAGAGATTCCTAATAACGAGAGATTCCTAGTGAAATGTTCCAAGATCACCTCTCGTTGGTAGTCTATCGTCCAGGCCACTGTAATATAAGAAAACAGAGAGATATTACAGAAAACTGGCACTATCGTTTAAGGGGAAGCCCTATTTAGGACGCTGTAAATAAGGTGATTCATGGGTTTTTTTTCTAAGAAATTATGAAGCGGATCTTTTCCAAACTTTCAGGGTATCTTAGTTCACATTCAAGCAATTACAAAGTGTTCGGTAAAAATGGAGATATGTGAAAACGTTCGTAGGGATTCCCGCGCCGGAGTTGCAAAATTGCGATTATGCTGTAGGATCCAATTCTTCTCTGAAACAAAAACGGAAGGTTTTCTAATTTTTCGTATAATTATATTGTCGATGTATCTAGCAAACGAAAAAAAAAGTTAAACGTTGGTAATTTGGTGGGACTTCAAAGAAAAACTTACGATTCTAACCTAAGATATTTCGTGCTGTTTGTGGAAAAAGAGTTGCTCAATTTAATTTAATTTATTTATATAAGTTTTAGGTCCATCAACAATATAATTATACGAAAAATAAGAATACCCTTCGTTTTTTGTTTCAGGGAAGAATTAAGCTTCCAACATAATCGCAAATTTGTAATTCCGGCGGCGTGTTTATATATATCTCCATTTCTACCCACCATTTTGTAACGAAAAAATGAATTTTTATTGTTCAAATGTGAACTAAAATATCCCGAAAGTTTGAAAAAGATTCGTTTAAGTTTCTTCAGAAAAAATTTCCCAAAGATCACCTTATTCTTAGCGTCCTAAATGGGGCTTTCCCTTAAGGGGTAATACTATTTTTCAGGCACAGTAATTGTTCTTAGCCCGACAAATAGGATGTCCCTGTAAGATCAATGTTCTCCAAATTAAAAAGATCCTTCACATTCTCGGCTAAAACTTACCATAGCAGTTTACCTTGCTCCACGCATCAACGAAGCATTAAACAATTTACAAAATTCAGTAATTACAAGAGTTGTTCGCCAGCACCTGAAGGGAGTACGTGTCCCTTCGCTCTAGGCTCTTAAGTACGCTATACATATGAAGAGGTACGTACTCCCATGGGCAGAGTCGGGCATTATTCGAATCAATTTTTATTCGAGAATGATCATTTATTCGAATAACTCCGCTCAACTCCGTCCCTGGGACACCTCGCGGCAAGAAACACTTAACTTAGTACGCACTTCATTGCATTGATGGTGTCTATACATAATACTGTAAAAAGCACGCTCTGCTCTCGAACGTCCATGGTAAAGGCGAGCAGATTCTGGAGCAGGATCAACAGCGAGTAGTGTTTGATATTATAAGCGGCTAAATTGGCCGCTGGTTTCGGGTGGATAATGTTTACAGGAGGCGGGGGTACAAACGCGTCGAAGATGTCGGTGTCCGCATCGGTGAACACCAAGGAGGAGGGGATCCACCTCGCTCTGAGCGGCGTGAAAAATCATATGTACCAGATGAAAGCCTGATTACCCTGCAATTCTTTAAATTCATTAGCATTCGTTACCTGGTGCACGGCGAAACGTTCTTCCCCTTGATAGCTTTCTCGCCGATATCAATGGCCCCGGAATCCTGCACCTCCATGGTGTAAATGCAGCCGGAGAAGCCTTCCTGATACTTCCCATAAGTCATAGCGTAGTCAGGCACACCTCCCAGGTAAACGCTACCCCTGGTGTTCAGGTCCTGCTGCGTGCCATAGCTGGCGCTGCTCTCCATGTGTTCGCCGTTCAGTTCGATGCTGCCGTCGCTACCCTGGCGTTTCAGAATTATCCTGTGCCTCTCTCCGTCGTCCACCTTCTGGGCAGTGACTCGAATGACCACCGGTCCTGCGCCTAGGTTGTACTGGTACTCTACGTACCTGGAAAGAAGCACGCGGAATCTGTAACGCTTGCGAAAAGCAGCGGTATTCGAGAATGCAGATCGCTGATTACCCATCGACCACTGCCAGCGCCATATAATGGTCAGGGCTGAGATCGTTTGGCGTTTGACCGTGCCACATGATCAGCCCCTTAGTTCTGTTGGTGGAGATTTCGAAGCCCAGAACTTTGCGCTCCTCGTTATGGGTCATCACAGACCGGTCCAGCTCTAGCCAGCCATCTCCTCTGAACGCAACGTCGTACGTTATTTCTGCCACTGCAAGTTAAAATCGAATGATACTCGATCTAAATCGCTGACTTCAAGGTAGTCCTGCACTCACATTTGTCGCAGTTCTGCCCGTTGTAGCCCAGTCGGCAGTCACATTTGTAGGACCCGTGGAGGTCGGTGCACGAGCCGCCGTTCTTGCAAGGTAGAAGCAGCTCGCACTGCTTCAAGATGTTCTCGCAATTCCTACCCACGTAGCCGTACTCGCAGGTGCAGGAGTAGTCGTACAGGTCTGTGCTCTGACACGTTCCATGGACGCATGGATTCGAAGCGCAGGGATCGTACGGAGTCGTTGTGGTCGGCAGGGTGGTGAGCACGGTGGTCGGCCTGGTCTGGTTCCTGTGCAAGATGTTGCAGTCGTCGATGTTGGCGGAGTCTATCGCTGATTTTAGTATATCCACGTTTGTGGAAGACACACCAAGCTGAAACATTCTTCGCTCAGGTACTGGTAGACGCTCAGCCCTTGTATCTACATACTATCGCGGGCTCAGAGAATATTATTAAAAGTCTACAAGGGACTTACGCCGCTGATGCAGCCACGAAATGCGCGATCGACGCCAGCGTTCTTGTTCACAGTGATCCTCCTGCGATCGACGCCGCCGATATACAATGGCGTGTTAAGGGTCATGGTGCGAGCGGTTCCTGGGGACTTGCCTCCGACGGTGGGCTCCCCGTTCACGGTCAGGTTCGCATCCCTGTAGTCTCTGTTCACAGAGACGTGCGTCCAAACGCCGGGTTCAAGTATGTGGTTGGACCTGATGACGGCCAGGCCGGTACCAATATCGAAGCGGAACTCCAGGTGCCTGTCTTTCACGACGAGCGCCAAGAAGTCCTCGCGCCCCTCGTCGTTTTGCGAGCAGTACATCAGGATACCGTTCTCGTCGTCCGCGGGGTTGAAGTTCAGGGCCACCTTCAAGCTACGGGAAAATTGCTAAGATGAAATAACTGTTCTGGATGGAAATGGGATGTGGATTAGGGTTGGGACTATTTGTTGAATTTTTCGGTATTCGAATACTTCAGTTGCTCAATTATTTGGCGAATATAATTCGAATATCCAAGTATACGAATACTATTCGAATTATATTCGAATACTTTTCGAATACTTTTCGAATACATCAGTATTCGAATACTACTGATGCAGTGAATACTATTGATGAAAGATACTGATGTATTCGAATACTATGGTGTGAATTATATATCTAGTTCTTTAAATTCATTTTTTACAAGCTTTTATTTAAGTTCAGTTGTGAGTTCAGGGTGAAATATTTGTGAAATATTCGAATATTATATTATTCGAATAGTCCCAGCCGTAATGTGGATTAGGAGTTCTTGTTAGTCGGAGAAGAATCATTTGTTAGCACAGTAGGGCTGCGAAGTCTTGTAACTCACCTGCGCGAAGTTTACTGGGTTCTTAAATAGGTATACAGGTTGAATGTTGCAGGGATTCCTGTTAAAACGATTTTTTATTTGCATCCCAAGACATATATTTATACTTATAGCGTCGCACGAGGCCCATCGAAATACAGTAATGGTCATTCCGGGCCTGGAGCACACTCTTCGGCGCGTACACACAGAAGTTCTTACGAGTAAGTACAGACACGTGTGCTCGGTGCGCGGTGTGTCTCTATGCGAGTTGTATGTAACGCCGCGACTGACGATTCGTTTAAGCTCGGAGGCTACTGTTAAATGCAATTCATTTGGCAGTGACCTAATTAGTGCCTTACTATTCGATAATAATTAAAATGACTAACACAATGCGTTAAATGTATTATTCAAGAAGCTGTACAAAATAAAGGGAACCCCTCGCGGTCTTCCAAGCGTTCGATCGAGAAGCTTTCTTGGAGAAGGCAGTGCCCGGTTGAAGGGAGCGCTGCGAGTTCCTTCTCGAACCCCCAGCGATCCCAGAAGAGTTAATTCCTATTCGAGGATTGTTCGAGACCGCGAGGGGTTGATAGATAGTAAGTATAATAAGTATATATCGACTGATAATCTAATATTACAGCACCATGAGGTTCATTCCAAGGAACTACTCACTATACAGGCTCGTTGCAAACCTCTAGCATCCACATCTACGACACGTACGAGGCAGAGACAAAAGAGGCCTTCTCTAACGTAAATAAAATTCTCATAAAAAATATATATATATACGTGCTGACTGATAACTATAAATAGCAGTTACGTGAGGAACTGACTCTGTCCCCACGATTATTAAATCGGACAAGTATTACGAATGACTTTTCTCTATATGTGCATCGATTTGGTGAAGGGTGGAGGGGACTAATGGTTCGTGTGGTGCGGATTATTGCGGTGATGTGGCCTCGATCGCGGCGTTCTAACTTGTGCGTCGCGTGATCGTAATCGTCTGTGTGTAGTGCTCATTCTTGCCCTGAAAACAATGTCTCCGATTAGCACCGGGATAACTCCAGTCCGCGGGTGTTAGTCGCCGAGCTTCACCGAGACTTAAAGCTTGAGGATCCTCGAAGGGGTCTTTGTGTTAATCATCCGCCGACTTACTTCAAAGGGGACATAAAGATTCAACGCATAAACAACTAACTTCCATCTACTTCTAACACCTAACGGAACTTATCATGCAACGTGCTTCGTGCAAACGCCTACCGTCTGAGAGCCTTGGGCGTCTCGTGGGCGATGAAGGATTTGTCATCGTGGAAAGCCGGCTCGTAGACCTTCATCGAGGTCTCGCAGCGAGACCCAGTCTTCCCATGCGGGCAGTAGCACTCGAAGTTCCCCTCCTTGTCCACGCACGTGCCTTCTCCGCAAGCACCTGCCGAGGAACCGACTCGTTAGCAGCGTCCCTCCGCTGATCAACCTTCAAAAACCATCTACGAAACCTTACCCGGATAGCAGGCCTGGCCGACGTGGTCGCAGTACTTCCCGCTGTAACCAGCCCGACACAAGCAGACGTAGCCGTGCTTGGTAGCGGCTTCCTGGCAGGCACCGCCGTTGTTGCACGGATTCACGGCGCAAGTCTCGCAGTTAGTGATGCCGATGCTCTCTGTCTGGTCACCGATCAGGTCGATCTCCTTCTCCCCTATCACCAGCCTGCTGATGCAACCGACGAAGCCGGTGTTGATCTCCGCGTGCTTGGTAACGGTATTGTAGTTGGACACACCGCCGACGAACAGAAGTTCCTTCAGGTCCAGCCCCTGCTTCCTGCCCACCGCAATTCCTTTGTAAGTGCTCTCGCCGTCCACCAACATCGATCCCTCCTTTCGATTACGCTGGAGCTTGATCGTGTGCCATTCGCTCAGGGAGACCGGCTTGTCCGCACGGATCACCGTCGGCCCGGAGCCAAGGTCGAAGCTGGAATTCAGGGTTTTTTAAGTGGTAATTTAGAGATGCTGGGGGTGGTTAGCGGAGGAAGTAGCTCGATGGGCGATTGAATACCTGAACTGCGGATATCCTCGTACAAGGGCCAGCAGCATGAAGTCACCGGACCCATGGCTGAACTGGGCGTTGTATAAGATGATTCCGTCGTAGTTTTCGGGTTTGAAGGATACCTCGATGTTGAATTTCAAGTAGGAGTCTGGGAGAGGCGGCAGGGCGATGAAACTCTCGGGTGCTTGGCTGAAATATGGTACTACGCCTGTCACGTAGAGGTCCCTCGTTATCTCGAGTCGCTCGTAGTCGGTCGACACGGTGCAGATGTACGTTCCTGCGTCCTCGGCCTTCACGTTGGTCAGCTTTAGCTTGCTCTGCAAGCACGCGGGACCAATTTATTTCAGGTACTTCCGAGAATTTAAGACGAGATTCTATTACAAGAGTGTTCAACTCTGATTTCTTCTCCAAATTTCTGTACGTTTGGTATAGAATACCAATAGGATCTTGCACCCGTATTCATAAACAGTATAATTGTATAAAATAATAGATATAGAAATATAGAAAAATATTAAAAATTTTGAAAACAAAAGTAGGTATATGATAGATATTTACGAGTAATATTTTACTTAGGAAATCCGTGCGATAAATGGATCTCGTCTAGAAAAATCTAATGTATATTTTTTACAACTATTTGCTTATTTTAAAACTACAGATATTCAGCAATTCTCAGAAATTTTGTTATAGAAAAATATTTAAAAATGAAGGAATAACGGCCACTCTCCCGGAAGTTATTTTTTTTAGCGATGAACACGATTTCTCTGCGCCGGATCATCTGAAATCGAAAAGTAAAGAAGATTCTGTTAGTATATGAGTTTATCTGGTGCGTGAACGAAGATATTGAAAAATCATGATTTTGCGTTAAACAGCCGCCATTTTGTCTGCAATCATTTTTTTTTAAATCCTTCGTTCACGCACCAGATAAACTCATATATTAACAGGATCTTCTTCACTTTCTGATTTCAGATGATCCAGCTCGGAGAAATCATGCTCACCGCGCAGCGCCTTTATAAAAACATCTTCCGCGAGGGTGACTGTTATTCATTCATTTTTAATACTTTCCTATAACAAAATTACTAAGGGTTGCTGAATATATGTACTTCTAAAATAAGGAAATAGTTGTAAGAAACATACATCACATTTTTCACAAAAAATTCCCGAAACTCACGTTGTTTTTCGCTTGCCAACTAGGAATTTCACCCCTCTTCACCATCCCCTTCGGAATTGATTAGAGCGAAATCATAAAATTGTTTTTTAGGCATTTATGTCGTCAACCTTTCGAATTAAAAACCAAGGTGATATATAATTCGGTCTAAGAATTAATAATGAGTCCGAGAAAACGTATTTCACCCCTTTTCACCCCCTATGAGTTGGAATTTCAAAAAAACCCTTCTTATCCAGCATCAACGTCGCAGAAAGAATATACCCTCCGAATTTCAAGCTTCAAGGGTCCGCAATTTGGGCGGTGATGAATTAAGGGGACTAGGCAGTCGCGCAAACACTGATAGTGTGCTACCAAAATCCGGTGACTTCGTAATTTTTTTTGTGAAAATCTCGACTTTTTACGGACCATATCAGCGGTTTTCGCCGAAATGGCACATGTTATACACATCCTATAATTTTTTCCAAGTCGATCCGAACCTCCATTCGTTCGCAATCAGGAAAAAATGAAGAGAAAAGAATATTCGAGAAAACCGCGTTTAAAGTTTGTGGGCAAAGGCAACGCTATAGGTTGTTGCTTGACGTTTTTAGTTACGAAATCTACAATTCTGCGAATTTTACTATAAATCAAGCGGCATTTTATTCAGAAAAAGATTTTCGACTGTCTAGTCCCCTTAAGTCGAACTGAAATAAGTTCCAGCTCTACCTCAAAGACCTGCGCATCTTTCCGCAGAAGGCCTCCGAGCTTGCTCCACTGGAACTTCCCCGGCGAGTCGATATTAGGCTTACAGTCCATGACCACATCGGAGCCATAAGGCGCGTACTTGGTTTGGACAGCTGGCGCATCATTATGTCCACCTGGGAATTAACGACCAGGAGTCACGACCACATCTTCCATCCAAATTTCAGCGTATACTCACGTGAAGAACAGTATCGCACGCATGAATAAAAGGGACATTAAATGCATGAGTTTCTACCACTTCACTCTCAAAGTATCTTACACTATCCAAACTCAGAAACCAAAGTTTTACCATGAACAACGAGATTGTAGTTCTGTTCGAAGATCCCCTCGGTCGTGTCGGCCGTGCACTTGTACGCTCCGCTGTCGCCAACAGCCACGTTCAGCAGCCTCAGCACGCTCCCGTACTCCTGAGCGTTATCCGGCAAGCTGGGATAGTTGGCCCTGGTCCAGTGGTAGCGTGGGCTGTGGGTGCCCGAGTAGGCGCAGCGTATATCCACGGAGTCGCCGATGTTAACCGGGTCCTTGGAAGCCTCCACGCTGAGAGCGGGCAAGACTGTGGCTAAAAAACGAACAGCTGCAGTCAGTTGGGCGGATCATTGAACGCCACGCACGGACGTAGACCCCATCTCCACTATACCGTGCTCTACGGGGCTGGACACTTATCCCTCGCCTGCCGCGTCTGGGTAGATGGACAAGCGAGGGGCGGCTGTGTGGGAAAATTAATACAGGGAGTACATACGGTGGAGCATCGTCTCAGAGCTGTGCAAATGGTACGAGACCCGACTGCCACCGATTTCACCAACGGACGTTGAACAGTTAGAGACTACAGCGACGGTTTTCTCAAGGTAGAGAGGGGTAAGCGAACGAATCCGGGGATGAGCTCAAGGTGAGATCGGTTAACAACGGAAGAGGGAAAAGGGCAGAAGTAGGGCTGGGACTATGTATTTGTCGAATTTTTCGGTATTCGACTATTCGAATACTTCAATTGCTCAATTATTTGGCGAATATAATTCAAACATCCAAGTATTAGAATAGTATGGTGTGAATTATGAATCAAGTTCTTTAGGTTCACTTGTCAGGGTCAAATCTTGCAAGATAATTTTGACCCATTTCACACCATACTATTCGAATACATTAGTATTCGATTACATCAGTATTCAAATACTTCAGTATTCGAATAGTATTCGAAAAATAACATTCGAATACTCAAATATTCGAAAATTATTCATAGCGTTCGAATACTTGTAAAATATTTGAACATTAAATTATTCGAATAGTCCCAGCATTAGGCAGAAGCGTTAATTCCAAGAGACGTCACAGGGGAACAGATAGTATCGTAGAACAAACCACGTCGTTGCTGATTGTTGTGGCGTTTTCGCGGTCGGACGTCGTACTGGTCGTGGGCGTATCCTATATCGACGTCGCAAGAGTAATCCAATAACAGCGAGCATCCTTCAACGCTGCACACGCACTTTCTTTGCCAGCACCGCGTTTGGCTCTCTCGCGTGCAATCCGTGCGCAAATTAACTACTGAATAACAACGCGGCCACAATGAGTACACCGTTGCGAGAGCAGTGTGGCTAGATCAGTTGATGATACGAGCGGGTGTCGTTAATGATGCGCTATGTTATGTGTAACTACTTTTTTACAGGGTGGTTGCGGGTCGAGTCGCCCGAACCACGCTGTAGAGTTTGAATGGAGAGGGTGTGCCCTGATGTCCCGAGGGCTTCCCCTCGGATCTCTATCGTTCTAATCGGATGTACTGGAAGAACAGTATACAGCAGGCAGACCGAGGCGGTGCCCGCGACACTTACGCGAGACGTTCAGGTTTATATAGTCGCTGGACACTCCGTGAGCGGTCTGGATCCGGCAGATGTATCTTCCGCTGTCCTCTGGCATGGCGCGAGGCAGCTCCAGGTAGCCACCTTCGATCCTGGCGCTCGGGGGCAGCGTTTGGGCTTCTCTGGTCCAGTGGACGGTGGCTTGCTCCGTCGTGACGCATTCCAGGCGCACTGGGTGCCCGGCGTACGCCGACACGTCCCTCTGGGTCGCTTGGACTCCGGGGCCCTCGTAGGGGTAATCTGGAAGTGTGGAGTGAAGATTTTGTTAGATCTGAGAAGCCTGTGCTGACTTAAGGGAGAGTCTCGTAGAACAGCTCCAAAAGCAAATGATGTTTAGGATTTTTCTTTGAAAACACTTGGACATATTGGATTTTAATTCTTTCGGGATATAAGGAGCAGAAAATATTTTTTTATGACGATCATTCTTATTATTTAATTATCGTGGAATTTTGTCCACCTTTTCGACAAAGTAACTCCTGTTGGCGGGATGTGTAGCACCTATCACAGTCATCTGATTGCAAAAAAAAAAAAAAAAAAAAAAAAAAAAAATAGAAGTTTCTTAAAGTCAGATAGATTACGCTGCAATTGATCCACTTTAAAGATAAAGGAATGAAAAATTAAAAGAGTTAGAGGGTTTGAGAGAAAAAGTAAGTTTTTCCCTTAGACAAATTTTTCATTACATCGACGAAAAAAAGTATTACGAATAAAAACTAAAATTAAAATTTAAGGTCCAGTCCCAGCGTAAATTATTTAACTTTAAGATATTTTTTCTCTTTTTGCAATCAGATGACTGTGACGGGTATATCGCCAATATCGTCAAAGAGATTCCACAATAATTAATAAATAATAAGAAGGATCGACATAAAAAAATTCTACAAGTTTAAAGAGGACTCCTTATATTCCAAAAGAGTTTAATGCAATATTAACAATAGTTTTTTTCCAAAATAAATCCGCGCTCAAACTGAATCTTTCTGGTGGTAATAATTATGCTGCTTTGAGTGAAAATCTCGGGGAATGTTCGAAGGTTTAAGGTCAGCCCAGAGGCTCTTCTTTCATAATTTGGATAGCATCCAAAAAAGGTAAACAAACTATCATTAAATACAATTACTTTCCGTTACGCAAGTTATTCCACGAATGAAACTAAAGTTTAAAACTTTGTGGACATTTTTTCATCACCCCTTGAGCTTCCTAGGGTTAAATACCTGAAGTTTCTGAGTTAGGTAATGAGCTCCGAAGCGAAGTGTAATTAATAGATATGATTTCGGCGCACAGGTTCGGTCACTTTAAAACATTAACAATCAAGCAAATTTTCCAATTAATTCAATATTTATATAAATTTCCAACGTTTCGGTCTTAATTTAGACCATCAAGGATACTGCTTTAACCAAACATTCATTGGAGTACGATCATAGGTTTGACTTTGACAATGCTAAAGTTGTAGATAAAGAAACTAATTTAAATCAGAGAATTCTTTTAGAGACACTACACATGATTAAACAGCCTAGTGTTAACCTTAGGTATGAAATACCTAAAATACAGGAATATTACGCAACATTACTGAAGAAGTAATGCCTTATGATGTAGTTCTCGAATTAATTTCAGTGATCTTACTCGTTTCTTACATATATTGTAATGTAATGTAGTTGTTTTGTTGCTCCCGAACACCTATAAATGTTCATAAAATATGACATGAGCAAGAATGTTGGTTTTTATCTTAAGCGGTATTGTGTTGAGATTTGAATTTTTATGATTATAATGCTCAACGGTTCGTTCCGGCCATATCTCTTTTCACCTTCTGGATGTTTTTGGGTTGTCTACTATTTACCTCAGTCTTCTTCCAATCGACTCGCGTGTCGCACGTTCGTTTTCGAGCGTTACGACTTATTATTTTCAATAGCTCTCGCAGTATTCGTTTTTCTATATTGAACCTTTCCTTGATAATGGTCTAAATTAAGATAGAAACGTTGGAAATTTATATAAATTATTGAATTAATTGCAAAATTGCTTGATTGTTAATGTTTTGAAGTGACCGAACCTGTGCGCCGAAATCATATCTATTAATAATTCCGGTCGAAATTAAATTTATAAATAACTTTTTGAAGTGTAATTAAGGAATAACCTACCATTAACCAGAACCTCAGCTACAGCTTCAGCGGTCCCGGCGTCGTTGCTTGCCTTGCAAACGTACTTTCCAGCGTCGGAGTAAGTAATTCCATGGAACTGAAGGATGCCGCTGTTATGAGAGACGCTGTGCGGGAGATTACGTCCTATAGCAGCCCATTCGATGGTCATTGGCTCGTCACCAGTCGCGCTGCAGCTGATTGACGGATTCTCGCCCGGTCCAACAGTTTGCCTAGGCGGCGTCAAAACGATTCTGGGTGGGGCTGAAAGCGTATCCTTCGTTTAAATAACGCACTGACTCATTCAGAAACAGTTAAGCTCGTTGAAACACTATGGAGTTAGTTTCAAGAAATATCAGTGAGCTCCAAAGACGTGCGCTACCAGAAATATTTATTCCATCATTCGAGCACTTAGCGTACTTTCACTTCCACCTGATTTACTATTAGTACTCGAAAAGTATAATACTTTCGCGAATATCACGACACGACTAAAGAAGCTCACCGACAATAAAATATCACTGCAACCGCGATGTTCCCTTACACAACACTTCGAGGTGGGACTTAGCCCTGAAGAGGACAGTGCCAGCCTGGTCCATGCCCAGGCACACGTATTCCCCAGCGGCGCTCTTCTCTACAGCGGGAATGGTCAGCACGCCGTTGTGAACCGTGCTACCCGCCGGCAGAGGGTGATGGTCGTTCCTCTTCCAGTCCAGGTAGATCTGATTCCCATTCGACGCGTACACCTGGCAGCGCATCTCCACCTTGCCGCCGTTGGGGATCCTGAAGTAGTCCTCGGGAATCGTGATGGGTGGTCTGTCCCCGGTTCGATCGACCTGCGACAACAGTTATGAACATTTAACCCCGCTGACAACTCCCAGGAATATTCCCGCGAACTTTCCGCGTAGAGAAAAGGCAACGTCCACCGCGGAATCGATACGTACATCATGACCGCCATCGGGATACTGTTCTTTCTTGGGGCAAGGCATGTCGCCTCTGCAAGGTGGGTAGACCTCATTGTCATCGTCCACGCGCACGTACACGCGCTCCTCCACTGTCCCAACAGCGTTCACCGCGAGGCAGGTGTAGGAGCCTTCGTCGTTCGGCGAGACGGACAGTATTTCGTAGACGGCGCTCAAGGGCGTGCCCTCGTTGCTTTCCAAGGCCGGCCTATCGCGAGGCAAGGGGGTTAATTGAAGACACGATCATCCACAGTCGTAGCCACTTCTCGGATACTTACATCTGGTGGCGGTGGTTCACGTGCTTGGTCCACACAACGTTCGGCTGAGGGCTGCCACTCGCGCTGCACACCAGCCGCACTCTGTCCCCGGGCTTCACGTTCAAGATCCCGGAGCTGGGCGCGATCACGATCACAGGGGTCGACTGCACCTCTATGTAGGCAATCGCTGAGGTGCTGCCGACGGTATTGGATGCGGAGCAGACGTAACCGCCGCCGTCCATGGCTGTGATGTTGGTGAACCGCAGCACACCGCCGGGAAGTTGCTTGATGTTGTGGTGCAACGGTCTGCTGTCCTGCCGGGACCACAGCAGCTGCGGCATCGGGGTCCCAGCTATCACTCTGCACTGCACGTCCGCTGAACCGCCCACGAGCACCGTCTGGAGCTCTTTCGGGTACAGCTCCAGGACGGGAGCCTCGCGAGCTGTTAAGGAAGCAGAGGGTTTGCTTTAGGACTATTCGCTAGAGTTGGGTACAAAAAATTGAGTTCTTCTTCTCATACTTTTCGCTAGCATGAAGATTCTAGAGTATTCTCGTGAAAGAATTTTTGAGAAGTTCGGGATATTAACGAAGTTACTCGAGGTTTAAGGATGTATCGGACGTACAATATTAGACAAAAGTATATGAAATTTGAAATATTTGAATATCTGGCGTCTTACGCATACTAAATCTAGATGTAAGCAACTCGAACGACAGTTGGAATCTTATTTTTACTCCTAGAAAGGTATTCTTCACTTTACAAATGCTTTCTCAAACATTATTTGCTAAACTTTTGGCAGTGAAAATGCCCTAAATTCACAATTTTTCTCAAGTTATAATTTATTTCTTTAAAACGGTATAGTGAAAACAATTGAAACTCGACAGATACTTTACCCATATACTACATGTAAAAAAAATTAAAACATTGGTACCATTTCTTCAACATTTTCATAACTGTTTTATCCGTGAAGATCGTCTCTTTCCATAAGAGTACGTATAAAATCAGTGAAAATTAAACTCGCTATAACTCAGTAACCGTTTAGTGAATTCGTTTAAAAATGTTGGGGCACATCAGGAAGAATATAAAGAACAATCTCACAAATTTTCATCAACTTGGTACCATTTTGAAGATAGCTCCGATACATCCTTAAATCAAGCACGCGCGCGGAGTGCTTAAACTAGGGCTGGGACTATTCAAATAATTTAATATTCGAATATTTTACAAGTATTCGAATGTTATTATTCGAATACTGGTGTATATAATAATTCACACCATACTATTCGAATACTTAAATATTCGAATGGTATTCGAATAGTATTGGATATCTGAATTATATTCGCCAAATAATTGAGCAATACCAATAATATTCGAATACCGAGAAATTCGACAAATATTCCCAGCCCTAGCTTAAACGCATTATTCTTGAAACTAAGCTCTTCGTCAGAGTCAAAGGACTCTCCTTCGATACTCACGTTCCACTTCGATGATGCTGCTAGCTTCATAGCTCCCCGTGGGCCCAGTCACTCGACAGACGTAGACGCCACGGTCGGCGATCTGCACGTTCACTATCCTCAAGGTATCGCCGACCTGCATAGCGTTCGGCCCCATCACCTCGAGGTACTTACTCCACCTCGTCTGCAGACCAGGCTCTCCATTTGTCAGGCAGCGAACCTCGACGAAGCTGCCCTGCGGAACGGTTTGTTTCTCGGGCTTCACTTTAACAGAGGTGATCGGTCGTCGGGCCAGCACGGTGATGCGGATCATGCTGCTGGTCTCCGTCCCTACGTGGCTGGTCGCTTTGCAGACGTAGATGCCGGAGTCGTACTGAGTTGGATTCATGATCGTCAGCACACCGTCCCTTTGACTGGCTGTGTAAGGCAGAGGCTGGTTCCCTTCCCGGGTCCAGGTGAGGTTCGTCACCTGGGACGGGGTGCAGGTAATCCTGATCACCTCTCCAACCGATCCAGTCCACTCGTCGGGAGTGATGGTCGGCGGTATGCCGATTAAGTTAGGGTTATTTGGATTGTCTGTTGAGAGGAGCGTTTATGTTACTTGAAATTCATAGCTAATCGAACTTCATATAAATCTCATAAAGGTACGTTCGTTTTAAAGTATTTTCTTTGCTATAAATCCAAAGGGAGAAAAATATGAAAGTCATAGATTAAATAAGGGAAGAAATTACTTTTTACTTTTTGACGCGCCTTTGAAGTCGGTTTTTTCCTTTTCTCAAAAAGTTTTTTATTTGATTATAAGAAGCTGTGAGCACGGAGGGTCAAACTGCAATTTCTATGTCCTCTACTGTATATTCAAACTATTCGAACAGTTCTACTGTTCCCAGTTCCTACCTGTGACGTATAGAATAGCTGTCTCCTCGTGCACACCGACGTTATTCCTAGCGATGCACTTGTACTCAGCAGCGTCGTTCTTGGACACGGCTCTCAGAGTCCAGACACCGTTGTGCGTGATCACCTCCGGGTTCATGTGGCCATGCACGCGCATCCATTCGATCTGAGGCGGTGGGTTGCCACTAGCCTCGCAGCGGAACTCCGCCGGCTGGCCTTCCACCACGTGCAAGGACGGTGGAGTGATCAAGGCCCACGGAGCTTCTTTATTTCCAGCTTAAAGGGAACAGAATCGATTAGCGCAAGCTCAGCGCGAAGCGCCGGGTATAATTGTAACTCGATCACTTCCGGGACCCAGGGACCCTAGGCTCGTGTACCTGGGATCTCTAGCAAGCTTTGAGGAAAGGCTGCATCCACGCGGGGCAATAGAATAAGTTAATTAGTGAACGAAAGCTACTTAGTTGAATTTCTACAGCTTACGTCCAACTGTGAGGGTGACGTTCTTGAAGGCGACGTGCACGCCGTCGCTAACTTGGCAGACGTAGACCCCGCTGTCGGATACCTTCACGTCCCTGATGATCAGCAGGCCCTGGCTGTCGATGACGGACCGCCCGGCGGGCAGCTCGCCGCCCTCCTTGTCCCACGTGATATGCAGCGATCCCTGCGAAAAAGCAATGTCAGCTCCGTCCTCGCAACAGAGTTGGGCATTATTCGAGTAAATTTTTATTCCAGTAATCTTCGAATACAAATTTCGAATAAAATGGAGATATTCGGGAATAACGGATAAATTCTTAGTCGTTATTCGTTATTCGAAGGACCGCACAGTGGTAATAATGAAATTTTTTATTCGAATCACGCTACAGGTTGTAAATTTTCAGTAAACTTGACGATTTCTTTTAAAATTCTTCACGATTAAATTCTCTATCGATCTGTCCGGCCGGAAATTTAAATTTCGTTGCTGATTTTTTTATATTTAACGAAATATACGCCACTTTTAGGAGATCAGTATCTGTGGACTTTTTTGGCCGCCGGTTCCGTGTTTAAAGTTAGATTTTCGAAATTGAAGATTGCGAATCGATTTCAGAAAATGGGCTTGATCGGAAGAAACTTGGTGAGTATAGATTTTCGGAGACGTTGAGTACGTATATGAGGTAATTATTATGAAGATCAAAATTTTAATTTGTACCACACATCTAATACCTATTGTAAATTAAATTGTAAAATTGAAAATAGAGAGATCAACATTCGTATTTTTACAAATTTGCAGGCATCTCATAAATGTGTACGTGATTTTCCAAGAATTGCAAAGAATTTAAAAAGAAATTGGCAAGTTTACTGAAAATTTACGACCTGTAGGGTGATTTGAACAAAAAATATTATTTACCACTGTGCTCCGTGGCGATTAAGTGTCATGAATAAGACGCTTCGGTTCGGGTTCCGACTAGGGCTGGGACTATTCGAATAATTTAATATTCGAATATTTTACAAGTATTCGAATGCTACGGATAAACTTCGAATATTTGAGTATTCGAATGTTATTATTCGAATAGTATTTGAATACTTGGATATTCGAATTATATTCAACAAATAATTGAGCAACGAATATTCGAATACTGAAAAATTTGACATTATTTTTAAATAAAATAAAAATGTATTCGACTAATGCCCAACTCTGCCTCGTAGCATCTCTTCTGCTTCACTTACATTATCGAGAGATCTGCCTGAGCAGTGGTACTTAACGCTGCTCCCGCTTTCCACGATCTGGAACTCGGCTCCCTTGATGTACACCAGGATCCTCGGCGGAGATATGGTTGGGTACGGTGCGATGGTCGTTGGATTGGGGCTCTCTGCAAAAGAACAGACAGATCTTAGAACCTGAAGCATCTGCTGCGCGTCACACAGAGACACAAAATGAAGACAGAGAGATATGAGAGGTGTCTCTTTAGATCCATCCGACAAGATGCTGCGTCTGATGAGCCAGCAGTCCTACACCTCTGTACGTCACAACGATCAAGCTCCTGAACACCACATGAACGATTTGAACGCTCTATTAAGCAGGGTTGAATAATCGCTGCTAATGCGAGACTTTCACTAAGGTCAACCAGCCTTGCAGGGGTGGACGTGATCGGTACACGGATGAAGATGAGACCCGCAGAGTGGATCCTGCTTCCAGGGACGGACAAACACGAAACATTCGTTGTGATGTGGCCCGTCAAACCTGGTGTTACCGACGTCACAACTTTGATCAGCTCCTCCCCGCTACGGTCCTGGATGTAGCACTCCACGTTGCAGGGATCTAGCTGGACGTAAACGTGCCAGGTGCGAAGGTAGCCCTTCTGCGTCCTGATGATCGGGCCGGGTGTTGCGCTGCTGGCGGTCAGAGGCCAGCCGTGGTACGGCGATAGTTTAAAATAGATATACAACGGGTCCGAGGATTCGTAACTGCAGGTGAATAGTACCCACGAGTTCGGCTTTACCTCACCGTTCATTGGCGTTAGACTTACCATCAGTTCACCTGGTCCACAAAGGTTCTCTCAAGTATACAAGCGTTAATTGTAAATGTATTTACGCGGTATGTACATACAGGGAGATTCTCCAGTGTATTTTATGGCTTTCGACCCTCGAAGGGATCGGGATACCATTAAGAAGTGAGAAATGTCCAGGAATTCCACATCTCATCAGATCTTTGCAAAAATAACGCAAATCGATTCCTTATAGTTCGCCGATGAAACACTGAGGATTCATACCTGTATTCATAAAATAATCCTCTATTCTTTATCGTATCGATTTGGAAGTGCCACCTATGGATTCCTTATGTTTTTCCGATAAAAATCATACCAAATTTCATGTAAATCGGATTATTAACGAAGTCAACTTGAAATGATATAAATCAATTTTTCGAGGGATTTCCTTCATTATGGTTCGAATTACGTCGTTCTTGGTATTAGTTTCATCAGCGAAACATAAGGAATCGATTGGTATCGTTTTCGCAAAGATCTGATGAGAAATGCGGAAATCTAAGATTTCTTACTTCTTAATAGGTCCCTTCGAAGATCGAAAGCCATAATGTTCGTGGCATCTCTTTGACAGGCGTTCCTGGGAAATCACGTGTGGTAATAGGTGGCTTCCTCCCTTGGAGGCTTAGAGAACGTGGGGATCTTTCGTGAGTTTATGGAGAATAAACTACCGGATAGACTGTTCTTAAATTATATGCAGCGTGTCGTTAAGTTTGCCCGGGCTCTGCTTACCAGTGTCTTGGCAATACTGTCCAGTATAGCCCGATAGACAGTGGCACCTGACTTGGCCAGTTCTGGTGACTTCACAGCTCTCCTCGTTCTTGTTACAAGGACACGGGGTGCAGGAGCCTACGTAGCTGGCGGATCGGTTGTTGGTATCCCTGTAGTGTCCTCTAGCGCAGGTCTCGCAGGACGTGCCGGTGTATCCTGGCGGGCAACGGCAGACTTCCACCTGGACAGCGCGCCTGTTGCCGGTATGGTGGTCCACAGCTGTGTCCATGCTGATGTCGCTGATGTAAGTGGCTGTCATCCTTTCGCTGTGAGAGGCGCGGACCAGGATAGCTTCGAGATTGGAGAGCACGGTCATCAGGTCGACGCGGGAGGCTACGCGAGGCCCTTCCGTGGTTAGACGCCTCCACTCTGACTCCCTCAGGGGCACAGAGTATGACTGAAAGCGCCGAGCGGAAATGTCGGTTCAGATATGCAACGGGAAACTTTAATGAGAGAAGTCCTTATCCTTATATCAATTTTTAGGGATTTTTTGCAAAGACGCGCGATGCGCAAATCCTTTTGGCACTTTAAGGGTAGTTTATAACTAAAAAAAAATTTTATGACAGTAAAATTATGATAAATACAAAAGAAATAGAGTAGTGTCTTAAATAAGTCTTTTTTCGAGGTGCAAAACGGCGCCAGTTGTAGCTTCTCTCATTTTTATGTGAAACAGATTAATACATTTTTTTCAACCTAATATGGTGTAAAAAATTGTATATTTTAAAAATGCCGGTGTATTTTAAAAAGATTAAGTGTGATTTTCACAAAAAAACTTGCGCTTTATTGGTTTAAAAGAAGTGGTTAAAATTAATAATTGTGTTAAATATTTAGGCTCATGTTCTGAGGAATTTCTGTAAACTAGAAGAGTTCAAAATTTGAAGTTGACCGCTCAAATTGTTTTTGAACTATTCGTGGTGCCATTTTTGGAAATGTGGTTTCGAAAAAAGAAAAACACGTTTAAAATGCTCGGGGTCGGAGGCATGTTGACTCGCCAGGTTATAGTATCGATAGCGAGTTGAATCTCGGCTTATAACGTTGAGAATGTATTTCTTAAATGTATAAGAAGCGATTTATGGAATTCTATTTTCAAATTTTCGGTTGATTTATAGGGTCTTCTTCCCTCGAGAATCACACGATAGCAGATGATTACTATTTAAATACCCACCAGTGGCACATCGGGCTGGATTTCAGTAGGGTTCGTCCAGAACAACGTGATGCCGTTCCCAACGAGGATGATATCCTGGTCCTTGTAACTCTGCGCGCCAGGGTACGCTGTGATGTGTTGGGTCAGAGACAAATTGCCGCCGTAGCTCTTCACCTTATTGCCAGTGAAGGTCGCGGGTAGAGACCAGAAGAGCCTGCGGCCTCTGCTCTCCGGGTAGCGGTAGCCTATCTCATTCATGGCCAAATTCAGCTCGAACCCGTCGTCGATCACCTCGTGCCTCGTCCTGCGTAGCAAAGCTCTCGTTACCGAGTCTCCGGACCGCGTTTCGTCGATTTTCAGAGCTGGATACTCACGAGTCGGTTAAGGTGAAGCCGTGCTGGGCGTCGTAGACCCAGACAGGTATCTGCTGCACGTACAGCGAGCTCTCGTGGCACTGATTCGTCACGCCGCTGCAGTAGCACTCGCTGCAGCCGTCGGGGTTCTCGGCGAGGAGTCCGAACGTCGACGGTCGACACCTGTTACACTCCGGACCCTCCACGTTCTTCTTGCAATCGCAGCGCTCGCCGATGCACAGGCTGCTGCGCGAGCCAGCCGCGTTGCACGTGCACGTATCTGGTTCCGGGTCCCTATACACGCAGTCGTATGGGGTGCCTCGAGTAGCGTCGCCTTCGTATCTGGGCTCGCAGACATCGCAGAACTCGCCGGTGGTGTGGTGCGCGCAGTTCTGAAAGCGAGACGCAAGTATGAATGACGATTATCAAGGATTTGAGTGGGTTTAGTGGTTTGTGTTTTCAAAATTGTTGAGTCTCTACACCTGGTATTTTGGAAGTGGGATCGTTGCTACGAAAGAAAGTCTAAAATTGAAAGGCTGTAAAGGAGGATGTTAAAAAATCTAAAAGTATAATTATTTGTCGAAAATGTGATGGGAGAGTTATAAAAAAAATTTTCTCGTACTATTGGAGACAAGTAAAAATGTCAACGTGTTGCAAATTAGGGCTGGGACTATTCGAATATTTTTACAAGTATTCGAATGCTACGAATAAACTTCGAATATTTGAGTATTCGAATGATATTATTCGAATATTTGTGTATTCGAATGATATTATTCGAATATTTAAGTATTCGAATACTACTCGAATATTTTAAGTGACTTCGTGATTTATAAATCACACTCTACTATTCGAATACTGATGTATTCATACTGAATAGTGTGGTGTGAACTATAAATCAAGTTATTAGCTTACAAGATTTGACCATGACAAACTGACGAACTCACAACTGAAACTAAAGCTAGTAAAAAATGAACCTAAAGAACTAGATTTATAATTCACACCATAGTATTCGAATACTTAAATGTTCGAAAAGTATTCGGATACTTAAATATTCGAATAGCATTCGGATACTTGGATATTCGAATTATATTCGACAAATAATTGAGCAACTGAAGTATTCGAATACCGAAAAATTAGACAAATAGTCCCAGCCCTATTGCAAATGGCAACTACTGATAAATCTTAGCTCCATAATTCATGTTCTTTGCCATCTTTTATTACATCCTACTTTGAATAAACCACTGATTCATCCGCTCCTCAAATCAGTTCCCTCGCTAATTACAGAACGTAATTTCCAATC
Source organism: Andrena flavipes (assembly GCA_963971345.1). Lineage (NCBI taxonomy): Eukaryota > Metazoa > Arthropoda > Insecta > Hymenoptera > Andrenidae > Andrena > Andrena flavipes. The sequence continues at coordinate 16,879,479 of OZ020482.1, read as the reverse complement.
CTGACCTCGCATATTCCAGTGTCAGGGTTGCACTGGTTGGAGTGTCCGTTGCAGTTGCAAGGTTCACAGATGCCCAGGTAAAGGCCCTGGCTGGCCCTGGTGTAGCCAACGTCGCAGTCCTCACAGGACAGCCCCTTGTAGCCCGCCGGACAGCTGCACTCCTCAACTTCCACTGCCCTTGACCTTCCAGTGTTGGATTTTTCAGCAGTGTCCAGAGAAACCAATGACAACCTGGAACGAAACTTCTTCTAGACACCCAAAGATTACGCGCAAATTTTCCAACTCAATTGCATCAAATAAAAGACACCGCATCTTCATTAATCATTCTAAAAATTCCCTTGTCACTCAATGATTACTCAACAAAACTACTCACGCAGCTACGTCGGTGTGAGTCGTGTAGGTAGCCTTGATTCTAATCGCGCGCACGTCGGCGAGAGCCATCAGCAGGTGCTCCCTATCGGCCTGCGTTCCGTCGTGACGCTGCCAGTACTGTTCTAGCAGAGGAACCGTGAAGGTTTGCGGGGTGTTCGGCTCGCGAGACTCCCGCGAGAAGTATAGAAGATTGATGTCGTTGGCCTGCGGAAGATAGGATCGCTTTTAAACACTCTGCTCCTTGAGTCAATCGGAGATTCGATATACTAACGCTGATCAGCTCCACGTCGGCAGCATTGTTCCTGGAGCTCTGGCCGCCTGGCGCGGGTACGTAGCGAACCGTGTACTTGAGATTGCCGCCGTAAGAAGTGATCTGGTCACCCAGGAAGATGCTGGGCAGCTGCCAGTAGTAGACGTCGTTGTTCCCGCGGTTAGGGAAGTCGGTGTAAAGGATCTCCCTCGAGACCGTGTCCAGGCGAATGCCGTCCACGATCGCTGGCGCGTCTGGGGTCTTTGACTCGATCAGGGAGAAGTCTCGAACGGAGTTCGTGAAGGAAACTCGGATCTAGAATGGTAAGAGTGTGAACAGAAGGGCGCCTTTTAATTGATCGTTTACAGAGAGAAAGAGGCTCTACTTACGTCGCTTCTGTACCAGTTGGACGATACGCATCTGCTGGTGATGCCCATGCAGAAGCAGCCGATGCAGCCGAATTGATTCTTTGAGGCCAGGTTGAAGGTGTTCGCCTTACATTGGTTACAAGTCAGGCCCGTAGCGTATTGCTGCAAAACAGGGCGTTTAAAGCACTCGCAGTGTCGGTGGCTGGCAAGGTTTAGATCGCAGTGTTAGATTTGCGCAGTTGTAGCGAGTCGTACTTACTTTTCGATGGACAGGGACGTTCCCGAATAAGCGATAGCGTTAATGACATCGAACATGTTATATAATCTTACTGGGAAAGGGTCGAGGTATCAAGTGGGGCAAAGTACTTCGTGGTGCTCTGATAACTTGCGGCAGAGATGGGAAATAGTCTTATACAAATCGAAAGTTTGAGCAACAAGTGAAAGATAGAAGAACTTTGTTCGTGGAATAGAGGCAGCTCGGAGTTTTTGAACCTTCTGGCTTTCTTTCGATTCTTTATTTAAGTGATTTTTTTGTCTTGATACTGCCCAACTGTGACTTACACCTCTTGGGATATATATTCGTTCGTGAGTATTAGGAAACCTACTCTGGGTGGAGTAATTGTGAGAAGCGATGGAAATTCATTGAAGAACTTTTGCGTCATTTTGTATTTTAAATCAGAAGTTGGGCATTTTTCGAATAAATTTTTATTCGAATAAATTTTTATTCGAATAGATTTTTATTCCGAATAAATTTTATCCCAATAGATTTTTATTCGAATAAATTTTTATCCAAATAGATATTTAATTGGATTAAATTTTTATCCAAAGAGAATTTTATTCGAATAAATTTTTATTCGAGTAAAAATAAATAAAAATCTATTTGGATAAAAATTTATTCGTATAAAACCCATCTTTGTTGTAGCCTGAAAACAGTGAAAAGTATTCGATCTGTGCCAAACATCACATTTTCTGCAAATACAGCAGGTGTCCCGATACTCACGAACTGCGCTGCCGTTCATCAAGAAAGAGACTGAAACTAGAAGAGGATTTTCAAGTGTAGTACCTTGCACCGACATGCCCCAGTAAGGGGATCAGCGACGTTGGTTAAGCTACCATCAGGATCGCACTGTCGTGTGGGCACGCACATGTCTCCCGGAATAAGAGGATTGCCTTGGTACCCAACGTCGCACTGCTGGCACCTACGTCCGACGTATCCAGGTGGGCAGTCACAGGTCGGTTGGCCGTCCGAGCCGAGGTGGCAAGTACGAGTGAACCTGTTTAAAGTAATAACAAAAGCACAGTGACTCTCCCTGCAACGGTTTCTGCTAGACAAACGTGTTATCTTACTGATTAGATGGGGTGGTGTGCGGACAGGGGCAGACTTGGCAAGGGATGTTCCTAGATGGATCGCCATAATACCCTGGCGGGCAGGGTGGCTCGTCCCTGTAGCACTGCCCGAGCCAGGGTCCAGCCTCTCTTCGGAGGAATCCAGGGGCGCATTGCTCGCAGGACAAACCACTGTATCCTAAAGAATTAAAACACCCCACGGTGACTTTCAGTCGACTCAGATTACATTAAGGACACTAGGCAGATGAAAAATCGATTTTTTATTGTCTTTTCCGAAAGTAATATCTCTTCTGAATAAACTGCCACTTGATTTATAGTATAATTGGCAAAATTGTAGATTTGGCAGCTAAAAACGTCAAGCGGCAATCCAGAAACTTTAAACGCGTTTTTCTTGAATCCTTTTTTCTCTTCGGTTTTTCGTGATCGCGAACGAATGAAGGTTTGGATCGACTTGAAAAAATGACAGGATCTGTAAAACATGTGCCATTTCCCGTCAAACCTCTGATATGGTTCGTAAAAATTCGAGATTTTCATCAAAAAATTGAAATGTCACCGAATTACAGTAGCGCACAAACAAGATCGAATTTTTCTCGGAAAAATCGTCGTTTTTCAACCACCGATCACATAATTTTGATTTAATTTTTGTTTTTATAGGTTTGAAGGGAAATTACGAATCTAACAAACAAGAATCACACCTTTGAAATGGGATTACGTCACATTTTAAGATCGATATTAAGGCAAAACATCAAAAAAACGTTAAAATGTTTACCAGTCTGCAGCGTCATTTTTAAAGTACATATATTTCGTACCAATTATATTTCAATCTGTATGGTAATATTAAACATTGGGTAGAAGACTACATTTGGACTTGCTTTCATTTTTTTTACAAATAAATAAAGTACAAAGTCTCTATATTTCGCGCACCATCATTGTTTGTGCGCTACTAAAATCCGGTGACTTCTTAATTTTTTAATGAAAATCTCGAATTTTCACGGACCATATCAGAGGTGTGACGGGAAATGGCACGTTTTACAGGTCCTGCAATTTTTTCAAGCTGATCTCAACCTCCATTCGTTCGCAATCAGAAAAAAATGAAGAGAAAAGAATATTCGAAAAAAAAAACGCGTTTAATGTTTCTAGGCAAAGGCGACGCTATAAGTTGCCGCTTGACGTTTTTAGCTGCTAAATCTACAATTTTATTCAGAAAAGATAGTACTTTCGGAAAATGCAATAAAAAATTGATTTTTCGACTGCCTAGTCCCCTTAAACCAGCCTCCTTTTCTGCCACCTACCTGCAGGACACTGGCAGTCCTCCACGTAGATCGCAGACCCCAGTCCTGTGTTCCTAACGTCAGCCGTGTCCATCACGATATTCGTGAGCCTGACGTCCAAGATAGGAGAGTCGTCGTACTGCGCCCTGCGAAGGAACTAAGCATTAACACCAGCCAGCTTCACCAGACAGCTTCGCGTCACCCAGAACCTGAACACACTTGATTAGAATATTCTCCACGTTAGCGAGGGTCATCATAATATCCTCCCTCGTAGCTTGCACCTCATCCCAGCCGCGTTGCTTCATCCACTCGCCCTGGAAGAACCTCACGCTCTCGTCCACATCATACCCGGGATGCACCTGCGGTCCCCTGTGCACCAGGGTGTAGTTGTTCCCGGTGAGGATGACTGTCGGGCCAGAGTTCTGCACGCCGGTTCCGTTGTACCTGACCCTGTACTTGAGGTAGCCACCGTAGGACTTCAGCTGGGCGCCGTGGTAAGTTTGCGGCAGCGAGAAGTACGCGATCTTCTCCTCGCCTCTGTCCCTAGACAGTTCGGTCTGCAGCGCCCCCGTCGAGATCGCCATCAAGCCGTCCCGACCCAGGCTCCTGGACTCTATCGCCTGGCCGCTGATATCGCCGGCCACTCGAATAGTTGGCTGCTGCTCCACAGAAAGGAACCGGTGGCGGTCGAACGGAGGTGGGATCTGGTATGTAAATAGGTTCGCGCTGCTGCACTCGGTAGCCACGCCGAAGCAGAAGCAGGAGATGCACTCGTCCACGCTCTTAGCCTCGGAATTAAACGATCCCTTAGGGCAGACCACGTCCACGGGTTTCACTATCACGATAGTGTCCGGCACGGCGAACACGAAGCCAGCGCTGTTCAAACCCTCGCAGGAGTAGGCTCCCTGGTCCTCCACCTGCATGTCGGGGCAGGTCAGAGTACCCGTTCCGTTCACCGACGTCATGGTGCACTTCGCGGGGACGTGGCCCCAGTTCAGGCGCCAGTTTATCTCCGGAGTGGGCACGCCGATCGCTGTGCACGTGATCATTAAGACTTGCTCTACTACCAGGGTGACCATAGGCGGCGGAGGTTTCACGATGTACACGGGCGCTGGAGAACAGAGTTTAGAATTAGAGTTTCTCCTGGGCTTGCCTGAGTCGAGGGACGCTTACAGCATCCTATCTCGTCGCTGCCGTCCATGCAGTCCTTCTCCAAGTCACAGTGGTAGGTCTTCGGTATACACTGGCCGCTGGCACAGGCGTACTCCGAGAAACGGCAAGGGGAACCTAGCACGCTGTGCGCGCAGTTCTCTTCGTCGCTCCCGTCGGCGCAGTCTCTGTCACCGTCGCAGCGCCAGAGCTTGCTGACGCACTCCGTGTTGTTGCAGCGGAACTCGTTCGGCTCACAGCCGTGGGGACCTGTTCACGATGACACTTGAGTCTTGTACGATATAAGGTGCCATTAAACGGTAAGTGTTGCTTCTTAAGAGTTCTTATTTTTCAGGTGGCATTAGTATTGTATTCTTATAGATATGATGCAGTACACAAAGAGCTTTCAGTTCTCAGCAGTCAGAGGATTAAAGAATAATCGTAGTAAACTCACTGCATCGCATTTCGTCGGATCCATCCGTGCAATCCAGTCTACCGTTGCATACGTATAACTTAGGAATGCAGTCTCCATTGCTGCAAGTCGCTTCGTCGTACTGGCACACATGGGGTTTGTTGGTCAGAGGAGGTTCGACTGAAAAGAATAGTTGAATGAGTTATTGGTCCACTTGAAGTAACAATTTATAACTAAGCCTGGGATTATCCGAATAATTTAATATTCGAATATTTTACAAGTATTCGAATGCTACAAATAAACTTCGAATATTTGAGTATTCAAATGTTATTATTCGAATATTAAAGTATTCGAATACTACTCGAATATTTCAAGTGAGTTCGTGATTTATAATTCACACCATCCTATTCGAATACTTAAATATTCGAATAGTATTTGAATACTTAAATATTCGAATAGTATTCGAATACTTGGATATTCGAATTAAATTCGCCAAATAATTTAGCAACTGAAGTATTCGAATATTCGAATATCGAAAAATTCGACAAATAGTCCCAGCCCTACTTATAACTAGTGTTCCTTCTCGAGAAATTTTATAGTTGCTTATTTCTTAATTCTCGAGAAATACTGTTTTTTCGACAAACTTATGTCTAGCAAATCGCGAACGTATAGACGCGTCTATAATTTATAATAAATCTTATTAGTAACATTAGAATCTACAGTATTGTCTCCGTATATGCTCGATTTTATGCACGCAATACAAGCTTGTCGCTATCCCCACCACTTTTGTCTCACTCTTGTCCGGCGAAGGCCAGAGCGAGATGGAACGCGTTGCGTTCGCGACGAACAAACACTCGGAATTAGGACTCTGTACAGAATATATGCTCACCACCGGTCCCGAGCAGGGAGCAAATACGGAGACAATACTGTATATGAATTGCAATAGAAAATCGCAGTAGAGAAAATTCGACATTATTGACTGGTGAAGGTGCTCACAAATTCTGAATAAACAATTTAGAAGAGTTGTATACCTACTGAATTATGTAACGAGTTTCTTGTGATTATTAAAGAAGAAATATTGAAAAGAAGTGACAAAACTATTGTTTCCCTTATAAAATTAAAGCACTGGTAATCCAGAATCTCTTTTAAAAAGATTCAAAAGACGCGATTTTTCATTTAATATCCAAGACAAATATGTAGGTATAAAACGGCAAAATAAATTCTTGCTAGCTAGACTTTTCGGAAAATATAACAGTAACCATGATTCCGTGAAAATACTAAAAAAAAAATTACGGATCCTCAACATGAAGAATTACCATTACGAAAATAATTATAAAACAGTAGCCATCGCAGAGAGCTTCGAAGAATTTAGTATCAACCAAGAAGAAAATAAATTCCGGACTTTAACAAATGAATTTCATATTTTTCAGTCCACTGGAAGGACACTCAATTATTTACAATAACTTTTGGAAGCCACCATCCACTCAAAACGAAAGAAATTTTTCTACGGCTACAGATTTTATCACAAAAAAAAAAAGAAAAGGAAGAGATTAAAAAACTATTTTAAAACAAAAGAGTAATGTTTCGTTTTGCACAAATTTAGTATTAAATAAATAAATTTATCATTTTTCGTTTTTTCATTTACACAAGCTTTGTGCAAATTAGACAGGAATGAACAATTAAATCTTCTGTTTTTAATAAACATTATCAACATTATTTGTAAAATATAAATTTCGTAAATTTTTTTTCGATTCCTCGAGAATTCTCGAGAAATCTCAAGAAGTATAATCTCATTTCTGATTTTTCAAGAAAGAACAAATATCGGGAAATCAGGAACACTACTTATGATGATAAGAAAGATCGAGGCTTACATTTCTCCACAGTGAGATGAACGGTGACTTGGCGGCCCGGAGTGGATGGAGGGTAGCCAACAGCTTCGCAAATGTATGGCCCTGAGTGGTCCAGCTGGATGTTCGGAATCTCCAGACGTCCATTGATGTCGTGACTGTTAGGTGGCAAAGGGAGATTGTCGCCACGAAGCCAACGAACACCGGCTCGGAGAGGGCCCTCGTCTCGACATTGGAAGACCACCTCTCGACCTGGTTGCGAAAAAGGAAATTGTACTCTCCAGGAACAATGTTATTTCCTTGATGTACACTGACGTTGTTATGCATTCGTTACTTGTACTGAATTAATTGTAACGCTTCTGCAAGCACTGCTTGTGTTAATGTAAGTGTCTACTGTTTTAATGTAATGCGTGTGAATGGAAGTGGTGCGATCTAAGGTAGGGCTGGGACTATTTGTCGAATTTTTCGGTATTCGAATAGTATGGTGTGAATTATAAATCATGAACTCACTCGAAATATTCGAGTAGTATTCGAATACTTAAATATTCGAGTAGTATTCGAATACTTAAATATTCGAATAGTATTCGAATAATTTAATATACGAATGCTACGATTAAACTTCGAATATTTGAGTATTCGAATAGTATTATACTCAAATATTCGAAGTTTATTCGTAGCATTCGAATACTTATAAAATATTCGAATATTAAATTATTCGAATAGTCCCAGCCCTAATCTAAGGTACCACTGGACGATTTAACCCAAACACTGAACATGCTACAGTAATATTTAATAAAATAATTGTAGATAAAAGTGGTATAATAAACATTTTGTTCCCCAATGAATAATGTTGGTGTGTTTAATCTCTTTTTTTTATATACTATATGAATCAAGATTATGCGCAATGCCATACAGCACTATTTTCGACTGCTTTTCAGAAGAATCTTACCTTGCTTCGCCGGGTCTGGCCAAGGCAAGAAAAAACAATGAGAACACTTATTAATCAACCATTCAGATCACGCGCTTTGTCTTACGTATACATTCTCAGTGCAATACATTAATTGTCGTTTCAATAACTGTGAATATTGGCACGCAGTTTGGAGTACTTACTTTCTTTGATTACTTGCTCGCTGGGGTACGTCTTCAGATTGAGACGAGCGCCTGCTCCAGGTGAACCTGCGGAAAAAGTGTCTGTTTTCAGTGGTTCATATTTCAAACACGAAGGTTGTTACGCCAAAGTGGATCTACTTACCACAATTCTCTTCGTCCGATCTGTCCCTACACTCAGGGATTCCGTTACAGAGAGAGGATTGAGGAACGCAGTCTTTGTCAGTGGTGCACATGATGTAACCTGACGGACACTGTCCAGGCATGGGATGCACAGTTTCTCGATCTACCGAAATGAATTGACATAGCGTGTCGAGAACTCGTGTATGAAGGGTAAAATAGAATATTTTGGTACGAGAGTTTACCACATGCTGGAAGCGACTCGTCAGTTCCATCTTCGCAATCAATGTAGCCATTACACATCTGGTCAGCTCTGATGCAGTCACCATTCACACACTGGAACTGATCTTTTCCACACCCTGCGAGAATATTAGAGATTTTATTAGGCATGCTTGCACATGACACGCACGTGAAACCATTGTTAAAAAACGTGAATGAGGCATAAATATGTATGGAACCAAGACAAGGATCTATCGTTGCAGTAATCTACGGATTGAAATAGAACAAGGGTCACCGGAGTACCTAGAACTATCCACCAATGAATGTGAATTGTACAGAAATCAGCATAAACAGAGAAAGAACTAGGGATTCATGTTCAACATTTCATAATGCAATGAGACATCGTTTACTGTGGATTATGATTCTAAAATTGCTACGCTATGGTCTACAACATCTACAAAGGTGCTCAGCACAAACTTGTTGGAAAGAAGGATGCTGAAAAGACTGCGTAGAAGGTAAAGAACGTTGAAAACTCTCCCCACTTTATCCTCCTTTCCTACAAGCTGAAAACTCTACGAATCTCATGCTATGGCAAGGTTTACGCTGCACTTGTACTAACAAGCATCCAATGGACAAGCAACGGATGCACTATGGTTTACAGGTGTGACTGTGACGAGTACTCAACTCTCTACTCGAACAACCTACACACTGTCTATTCGGCTGCTAACACAGACTGAAAGAAGACAAATGCAGATCCTAGAGAATCTGTGGTGTCCAGGTATCAAAATTAAACGAAGGAGTCTTAAGTAGCAGGATACGCTTCGATTCGACTGACCGAGGAGACGCAAGCTTTCAACCAAGGATCTCGCAGAGTGTTATTGATGATTCAATGTTACTAACGGAACATAAAATATGGGGTGGACACCAGCAGATCTTCAAGGTCTACGAATGATCTAACCGAAGCAATACTGTTCGTCGGTAAAGTCGCGGCAATCGTAGAAATGGTCGCAGTGATGAGTTTCAGGGATGCAAGTGCCATCGGCACAAACAAAATCATCCGGAGCACAGCTCCTCTGCGTGCTCTGATTAGTCGCTGGCTGAGAATCCGGCTTGTAGCCCTTGCTAGCCTGGTTCTCGTGGGTTAGCCCCACCAGATTATCCGGATGCCCCCTTGAGGAGGTTCTATCCGACTCGATTATACCTAGAAGTAACCGAAACTGAACCAGCCTGTTTGCAGACGAGTCTGGTTTGTTGGCGATTCATTGACTCCTTTGCTTGCCATTCGGGTTAATCCTGGATGGGAGGAATTACTTACTACTGGGTTTCCAGGTTACATATTCTCTGTATAAAGAATCTGATCCACTGTATATGCACTTTCTGCGAGTGGTTTACAATAGAATTCAGACTGCCAGCAGGCAGCTTACGTTAATCGTGTACCACAAAGTATTGATTCGCAAACATTTCAATAGGCCAATCTGAATCACCTGGATCACCATCTCCAATCACCTGCAGGCAGTCCGAAGTGCAATTTGGATCTGTGCACGTACAAGAACTCTGTGCAACACAGTTTGTTGCCTCTAGCAGGCAGTGTAGACAGACGTGTCATGGCCAAACATTGCGTATGCACTTGGTGCTTTGTGTGGTCTACTGGATCTGAGGTGCAAAGTTGAGTGGAGCGTATTTACAGATAGTGGAAGCTGCCTTAGCATGGTCAGATGTTCTTCCACGTTCACTGACCATGCTCACGAGTTTGAACACTTTTTGTTAGGCTATGTTTCCCTACGAAACGTCTGGAAGACGTTTCTTGGCGATGCACCGCAGTGTACAGGCCCTCTCGTGGTCAAGTACTGTTTCTGTGCAAGGTCTTCGACTTACCTCGATTACAGTTTGCTTCATCGTCGCCATGGGGACAGTCCCTTCGGTTATCGCAGACATAAATCTGAGGAATGCAACTTCCATCGCGGCAGGTGAATTCGTCGTGGCGACATCTCTGTGGCGGGAGGGTATGGTTTGCTTCTGGCTCAGCTGGAAGTGAAATTATTCTGTTTAAGAGAAAAGTAGATGGTGGCTGGATAAGGTAGAGTTCGAAGGCTTCTACGGTAGAGCACTTCCAAGTATTTGGGATTAGGTGAGCATTGGGTGAGGTTCAAGTGCTGTGCACTGAGTTAGCTGAGCTTTATGTAGAAGGATTCAGTTAAGTACAGAACAGTGGCGTACTAACTGCAGAGGCATTGTGGGGTTGAATTTCTTGGGCAGAACTGTGCGAGTGCCACAAATTTGAGTTAAGTCTGGACTGAGTAGAATTCTTTGACGTATATACAGTTAATGGAATACAGGGCAAGTCCCACAGAGTCTGAGTCAGGTTTCTACTGAACAGAAGCTAGATGCGAATAGGATAATATTCTCCATAATATCTACAGCGATCTGATTACAAGATAATTCGCAATTGGGTGAGGATCGTGGCGCTAGGTTCGCAATTCTGAATTCCTTCAGAACCCCATAAATAAAAGCACTCTGCAGTGCAAACACTTGGGACAGGAGGACTACGGTTTCCAGGGGCAGAATGTTTGTCACATGGGAAGCATCCTTACGGCAGTCGCGTTCGTCGCTGCCGTCGTGGCAGTCAACGTTGGCATCGCAGAAGAAGTTCTTGTTGATGCAGACTCCATTGTCGCAAGGTAGTTCGCCTTCGGGGCAATCTGAAAAAGCAGATCACTCGTCAGCTGTGGAAATCACAGGGATTTCGAATAGTTCCAGAAGATGGCAGAGAAGGAGACCGAGCGGTGTGCGCGCTCGCGACGAGATTCCTCCACCGTTCCTCTCCCGGAAGACAGTCAAAATTCCTTGGGCAGTCCTCTGGATCGATTCTTTGCAATCCAACGGCGAAGGTAAACAGAGGAACAGCAGCCTGAATAAGTGGCAGCGGTAATTAAGCGATCGATAGACTGCCCCGCGAGAAACGGAGGAGGATAAACCGTGCCGGTGGACTCGTCAAACAAAATAGCGTGCACACTGCTGGATGTCATGCGATGTTCTTCTATTTCTCTTTCAAAGAGACGCTATAGCGCACGTGTACACGGATCCCATGGTGAACCTATTGACTCTAGGTGCCCTGCAGACATAGCATACCGTGTGTTCACGGGGGATTCTTCGTACTAACAGCTTGGAATACCAATAAAGTGGTAGCAACGTTATTTTTACTTCGCTTCAGAGTGGTCTTTAAATTGAGGTGGCAAATAATGCGGAGTTGCACGTACACGGGAGTCTAGGTGTAAGGAATCTGGTGTGTTTTCCCATTTTTCTAACAAGGGACATTTAATGTCCCTTATAATGGTAAAAACTGTTGCGCGCCGATTTTGATGAAATTTAAGTTCTCGAAAAAATTCCGTCCTCAAAGTTGGAGGTGCGAAATACGTTTGCCCCAATATTTCGGAAACTATGCGCTATAGAGAAAAATCTTTTAGACGAAAATGATGTATTTTTTGGTAACAAATTTAGCCACGTAATCGGATTCGTGATACGTCAATTTGTTTAAACAATATACTAAAAAGGAGTCATTTTTAATTGAAAAGTGAACTTTATTCGTCAAATAATCTAAAGTTAAAGTAAGTTTTATTTGATCCGGTGTTTAAATAAATTTTTTTTTTACTTAACGCCCAACTCTGTTGTACAGTAATTAATGCCTCCACTGAAAAGTGCGGTGGGCCCCGAGGAGGAGGAGAAATGACGTCTGCAGACACAGTTGATGAAACTGGGGGGTGTATCGGTGGAATGGCTGGGAACGGCGGGACAAACGGTCTGCTCCATGGTTGTAGGGTGTGCAATTCATTATCATTATCTGGCCACGTCAATTTCCTCGTTAATCGCGGCGGAATCGAGTCGATAGCGAGCATTACGCCAAAGGCGTCGGCGTGATATTACAATTGGTATTCCAACAAAGAGCGACGCTATATTGGAAGAGTATTAAGTACGAAAATTCTACTATGCAGCCACGATAACTCCGGGTGAAACTACGTCCTCTCCCTTGGGAGGAGGACGGGAGAGGCGCGCGGAGTACGCAACGTTTTGCTTCCCCAAAAGCTACGCGGGAACGTTTATACGTTATCGGACAGGTAGATCTAGGCAAAAGGCGATGCCTCGTAAATCTAAGACTATGGTACCATACGAGAGAAGTGGAGAGATAGAGAGAGAAAGAGAGAGAGAGAGTGAGAGAAAGAGAGAAGTAGATAGTGAGAGAGTGAAAGAGGGAGAGATTTCGTGCGCGACGTGGTGGTGGAAAGTTTAGGTACCGCTGAGAGTATCTAAACATTTGTCAGATTTTATTACTTCATTTTTGGGGTAGAATTTATTTTGGGGAAGGGGTGTAGGGGAGGGTGGGGGTGATTGATTATTGTAATTAGGTGGGTTTGATGCTGAGTGGGAGCAGGGTGAGGTAGGAGTGATCAGCTTCGTATGCTTAGAGTTCGGTAGGGGATGCTTGAAATTTGCAAATTTGGGAGTTTGCAAAGGTGAGAATTTGCAAATTTGGGAGTTTGCGAAGGTGGGGACTTGAAATTTTTTTTGAGTTTGCAAAGCTGGGAAGCTAGAAGCTTTGAAAATTTGGAAAGATAGGAACTTGGAAATTTGGAAGCTTTCAAAATTGTCAATTTGAAGATTTTTAAGCTTTCAATGTAAAGCTTTCCAGCTTTGGGAATTTGGAGTTCTGGGGATCTGAGAGCTATCTGATGATTTGAAAACTACAAAATCCTGAAAATTTGCGGACTTGGTACCCAATCTTCCCCCCACACAATATCGCACAGAAGTCCCCGAATCCTATAATTGATTTTCCAGCATCAAGGATCGTGTACGTGATCGTGCGCTGTGCAGAAAACGTGACAAGTACAATAAAAACATCAGAGTATAAAAAGATACCATGTACAATCAGAGTAAGAGACAGAGATAGAGGTATAATATATACATATTAAGATCAGGCAAAACCTGTGCTGAAAGAAGAAACGGTAGAGTGTAAGTGAAGGGAGAGAAAAAACAGAGAAATGCTTAAAAATCGAGCAAAAGGAAACAGACAGATACAGAGCTAAATACATAATATCATGTTTCGCAAACAGTTCCCCGGAGATCAATCAGATCTATATAAATGTATATCAATTCCACAGAGACCAAGTATTAGCGAAGTTAAGTGAGATTTAAGAGGGTGCCAACGCTGAAACACACAAAGACAGATCTTCGGCGGGGTAAATCAAGACTGTTCGGCGAGATAGATCGATCGATCACTGATTTAACGAGGCTCGCGAGCGAGAACGAGGCTACGGGACCGCTGGAACGTTTACAAAAGGAGCTAGCTAGACTGGGAACCCCTTGCTAGTTATATCTCTCTAATTATTCCGACGAAAATACCCCGACTGGGTCAAGGGTTCTAATGAAATTTATAAAGGTGAAGGGGTCGAATTATAATAACTACTCTCCGCCACTTGGAAATCCTGCGTAAGGGTCTGCTATAGGCAGTAGGGGTAATCCTCACCCCTTCACGTTTACATCGATTTCTCGGGCAAGCAGTTGAGTAGCACGCGATACGAACCAACAGGTCGATTCGTCTCGAAAAAATGCGTCGAAAATGTGCAATAACTTTTTTTCGTGCGAGCCTTCGTTCTTGAGAAAAACGACTTCAAAGTCGGTCGAGAGCGCGGCCTCCCAACCTCGCCACCTCAGTGGTACTCAGCCACGCGACGCGCTGTACTTTCAAACTCCGTTTTCTCCAAAACGGTGCGTCGTATGAGAAAACCTGACACCACACTTTCGAGCCATTTTTGACCATAGAATCTCACCGTATAAAAGAAAAATCGTAAATGTCAGATTAAAGCGATATTTGAGTCGATTTCGACCGTTTCCGTCTGGATTTCGAGCGAGGACGCGTCTCCAGGTTCCGTAGCCTCGGTTCGTCGATCACCCAGTGTCGATCGCTGAAAAACGTCGCGGCGTCGGTGTTCGAGTGGATGGCAGTCAACGTCCTACGCCGGGGGCACGGTCGATACAATGACGAAACGAGATTAACGGCTCTCGTCTGGGCCGAGCGAGCTCTCGCATTAGTTACAGCTTCTTAATTGCCGACTTGAAGACCGACGCGCGAGCCGAAGAGCTCCTCGTGCAGCCCTCGCTCCCGTGGCGATCCGCGCACGCATCGATTTCCATGGCTTCCCATCGCTCTCCACGCTCGGCCTGTCCCTTGGGATCGACCCTTTACCCTCGATTTTAAATCACCAAGATGCTCCGCTGCGTCTTCAGTGGACTGAAGAATGGAAAGGAATCATAATTCCATAGAAGATGCGTGCGCGGATGAAGCTATTTTTTTTTTTTTAAACAAGGTACCAGTAATCCCGAAGAAAGTCTTTTCCCGTCGATTACAGCCTCCTTCATGCGGGAGGGGCCGAAACGAAGGGAAAACGTCGAACCTCGTGGCGAGAATGATCCATCAGGATCGCCGTTGGATTTCAAACAACGTGGAGGAATTACGCGATCAAGGGGCGAATGGGGGCGGGGGAAAACCGCGGAATACGAGAGAGGGGTACAGGCAAACAGACAGATAGAAACAGAAGAGATTGGATTGAGAATGAAAGAAGAACGATGGCTGATCCGCGGCGCACCTTTGAACTCTAATTAGAACTCTAATTCAGTCTTCGATCGACGGAGAGCCTCTTAGGGGGAATTGAAGATTGTGAACTTGGGTTTCAATAATTTATGAGCCCATTCTTCGCTTCGCAGACCTTCGAATCCAATGGCATCAAATTGGATCGCTTTTCTCGCAAGGTTGAGAACCACTGCTTCTAATAAGATTATAATTAACCCAGAATCACTGTACTTTTCAAAAGGTACCCTCACATTTTCAACTCAAAGACACAGAATTCTACTTCTTTTAAATTAAGGTTGAGGATCACTGCTTTCATTAAGAATGTTATGTATCTGGAATCACTTTACTTCCCAAAAATATCCTTAAATTTTCAAATCCATCGAATTAGAACAATTTCCTTGCGAAGTTGAGCACCAGTGACCTGGTAGGGCCCTACGAGTTCCCCCACTTCTGCCACAGGCCCTCCCTCGAGCTACCATAAATCCGTCGAAAGGTGAAATGAAAATCGACCGAGGGATCGGTGCGTCGCGAATCAGCCCCGATAAAGAGAGCAAAAGAGAGAAAAAAAAAACGTGGTCGTACGGCAATCGATCTCGTCGGAGCCGTCGAAACAATGCGGCCGGCCGTCACAACGTCTCTTACTGTCCAGGCACAGGCCGTCGTTGCATCGAAACATTCCAGCCGGGCATTCGTTCACTACAAACGTGATTCCCTAAGTGACCAGGTGGGTTCTCTTACGCGAACCCCATTACGCGAAACAGTGGGAAGGGCGGGGGCGTGAAAAATGGCTTCACTGAGCCGTGCAGAGGTGTAATGTCCACCATAAGGCCCATTCAAGTGTTATGATAAACGACATCCTCAAATGTACGTGTCCTTCCTAAACTATTACAGAGCTGCACTTATTTGGTCACGCTCCCGCACACCGTAAGGCCCAAATGCATCGTCCAAGGTGGCTAAATAGTGAAGTCGTAAATCTGATCGATGGGCCCAGTGGTCAAAAGGAGGGAAAATGGTAGTAGAGTTTTACTCCAGGCTACACGAAGCATCCCCGTGCTAAATTAGCTTCTAAAAATGCTTCATATGGCTTTGGGACTTTGGGCCCACTTTGGGCATGCTTCTATCAACTCACCTACCTTACGACTCCACTATTCCTCTACCACTGACAACACATTAGTCCAAAATGTGCGTTGAATATATATTCCTGGGGCCTTAATTTATGGGCCCAATTTGACTTTGCCTTTTGAGAACACCACTATATCTCTGCAAGGCACAGTACAGGGTAGGTAACGTCTCCTTTAGCTGCTTCTATGGTTTTTGAATGGAATTATACACGATTCTATGTTGATGAATTGCAGTGAGGCCCCAAAAGGGACGTCTTCCACCCTGCTACCACCCTCGCCTTGGGCTTCCTTGCGTGCCACGTAGGTGGACCGTCTAGGTCAGGATTTAGTGGGATACTCACGTGTCTGCTCCGACAGGTTTCGCCCTTTCCGAGCGCACACCTTGCCGATGGTAAGGTGCATACTCAACTTTTCAACCCCTTCGTTGTAGGGAAGGGATAGTTTAGCCCGTGCTTTATTATTGGGACTTGAATAATTTCAGGAACTACTGGTTCCAGTGGAATTCCTTGCGAAGGATTGTGAAATGGATGATCCACTGCGCAACGAAGGGGTTAGAAAAGACTAGTCCACGAACAATTCAAGCACACTGAGTCGAACAGCAAGCAGTGAAAACTGTATCTATGTACTTGGTAATCATGAAACGATGTGCATGCGCGAATTCTGCATTCACTACCGACTTGCATGCGTTACGTGCATCCTAAGTGCGTAATTAGGAGTATATGAATTCACAGTGGCATGAAAAATTCGCTGAAACCTCTAGCAATGTTTGTATCGATGTAAACGCAGCTTAACAATGACCATACGACACAGATAGCGATTTTTCACGAGGGAATGCGATGATGATGCTGGGGAGTACATGGACGGACGAATAAAATCAGATCAACGATTCAGAGGGTGAATATTATCGATCAGGGTTAGTCTGATTAGTCGTTACGGCTGTTTCCATGACAGTATCGCCAGCTGTTAGAGAGATGTAGGAATTGTATAAGTCATCTTATGCGAGCGTGCACAAATTGTTATTTCTCATTCAATCTTTCACACAGATACTCTTTTAAATCGAATCTAGTTTAAGAAAAATTAATTATTTTAATTGTTAATTATTTATTTTTGAGACCCTGGAGATACTAAATTATACTTGTGACAGTCAAACGTGATCAAACACTGTCAAACATAAAAAAAAAATTGCAAAATCAGGGTCCCTGACGTCAATAAACAAAGACACTCGATCGTACACAAAAAGGGGAGGGTGGTGTGGCCATTTTTCGTCACGTAAGGGGTCAGTGAGGGGGGACACATAGTTACCACATCCATCCTCGTCAGATCCGTCAGCACATTGAAGTGTTCCATCGCATCTCTCGTTTTCTGGCAAGCATTCGCCACTGTGGCATTTCCATTCGGCGGGTGTGCACACACCTTGGCAGGACGAGCACGTGTAAAGCACACGAAAAAAGCGTTAACGTGGCGCGTTTCCAATTTTGTGGGGGGCGGGACTGGGGCCAATCGACTTGCTTGGGAACTCGTTGAATTGTGAATGAGAAGGTCGATTGGGAGAACAAACAGGGGCTAAGAATGTCGAACAGTGTTTGGGCCAGGGGTTGTGATAATCAGGTCACTCAAAAGTTTCTCCTTTTATCTACGACAGTCCAACATCTTCTGCCCGAGTGATCCTCTGAATGACCTTGAAAGGACTGACGGATGATCTTACCACAGCCACGCTCGTCGCTGCCGTCGAGGCAGTCGAAGATATTGTCGCACTTGCGTCTAAGCAAAACGCACATGCCGTCGTCGCAACGCATTTCCCTGCTCGGATCGCATTCCCTCTGCCTCGTTTCCGGCGAGCCTGGCCACGTCCGGTCTGAGCGTACATACACAGACAAGCTACATGGCAAACTACTCCAAACAAAGCCTCTCAGCGACGGACAAACGCGAAGGGATACAGCAACGACGGAGAAAACGGCACTGGATCGAGGCTAGGGTGTACCAAGCAATAGCGACGCTTGGGGGTAAAGCTAAGGAAAGGAATTAGGGTAGAAACAAGTGTTTGGAAGGTCTTTGGTTGCCAGCTAATCGATAATAATGCCTAGATACTACGTTGCTGGCTAGATATCGAGTTTAAGAGCTCTCTCTTCACAGTAACAGCGCTACGGAGCTGATTTCTGCTTGGACATGCGCAGTGGGGACTTCGCTACTGCTTGGTAGAGCTTAGTGGGGAAGCTGAGTGCAGGTTTTTCCCATCTGTGGCGTCACCAGCGCGTGCGCCACTTGTTATCGGTGTTTTAGGTGTATTTAAATTATCCCATTTTACTTCTTAATTTCTATTTCTATAACAAGTGTATGTGTCTATAATTATTATTAGCTATTATTGCGCTAGTGACGCCATCTGGACTAGTGGCGCCCTCTGCAATGAGCTTTGCGTCAGCTTCCTCATTCGTTTAGGTTCCTCTGAAGCTTCATTTCATTCGTAACAGGGATACTGATTAAAACAATTGCTGTTTGCATTGAGCTATAAGAATACCCGGAGAAAGAGCAGCAGTGGGAAGAAGTAGAGGAGACAGCGGTTTGAGGGAAATAGAAGAAAACGGGTGAACCTATCTTTCTTCCTATTATTCCTCTCAATCTGTGTTATGTATGCATGTGTGTACGCAGATAACTTCACTCACATGTACTATACATCCATCGCCTGTTGTAAGACAGGTTCACCCGTTATCTTCCCTCTTTCTTGTACGGCCGCCATTGCTCTGTTCTCTCTCCAAGTATTCTTATACCTCAATGGCTGTTGGTGGGGTTTAAAGGAGCTAGCACATAGGAACACTATTTTTGCAACAATTTCGTAGTTTGTAGAAATGAAGGTAGGAGTTTAACCGAGTCTAAACAAGCCAGGCTATCTTTTGAAGTTCCCGGGCAAAGGATCCTGTTATTCCTTACTGGCAGCGTCGCTGTTGCCTCTATCAAGCTAATGAATTAATTAGAGTTAAGCTGCCCTGCAACCAGTGGCGTAGTCTCCGTCGCAAAGTGCTCGGTAAACA
This sequence comes from Andrena flavipes, assembly GCA_963971345.1. Classification (NCBI taxonomy): domain Eukaryota; kingdom Metazoa; phylum Arthropoda; class Insecta; order Hymenoptera; family Andrenidae; genus Andrena; species Andrena flavipes. The sequence continues at coordinate 16,860,248 of OZ020482.1, read as the reverse complement.
ACGGAATTTTTACCTACTCGTAGTTGGAGGATCGGAGGATCCGTAAGCTTGTCTTGCCTGGGATATAAATATCGACTCGTGCATCGTGCACATAAAGGGGAGGGTCGCAGGGCAAGTGGAGACAAGCAGAAAGCACAATTGCAAAATGTATGGTAATTGTTAGAGACTTACAGGGCGTGTCAGGTTGAAATCAAAGCTCTAAAGTTGAGTCTTATTAAATCCATTCACTGGTATCTAAACACTTGCACTCATTTTGCATGGTCGACACTGATGGTCCCTAATTTTTCAAGCTGAGTCACTCACCATTTTTAGGCTCAGATTTGCTTGAGAGGAAATGAACGACTGTACACCCACACTGCTCGAAGGATCAACAGAGACTGAGGATTTCGAAAGTGGCAAGTGTATTTTGTCTCTGTTGAAAGGACAATGTTAATCGATTAGTCTTGGCGAGATCTTTCCAACGGTGTATAGCATACGCTGTAGGCTCGTAGGTCAGTAATTCCCTCTGCGACTTAACATTGTCCTTTCTTTGTGGGAGGTCCAGATTCAAATCAACGTAGGCTGAAGCTTTTTAGGTTTGCACTAGGATGTAAGTGATTCTTTTTAGTTTTGATACTGTGCAGGTGCAAATTGGTATAGGTTGAAGTTTCTTCAGTTGGAATCTTGGCTGGGTGCAACCTTCTGCAAGTCTAAGCTAAGGGTATATGCAATTTCTAAGTATGTTCGATCTTTTCTAGATGTACACTGGTGCAGGCTCAACTTTGTCTAATTGAAATCTTCTCTAGATGCAGCTTTATCTATGTTCATTCTCGTCTAGGTCTAAATTAGTGCAGGTTCAAGCTAGGTCAGCTTGAATCCTTGCTAAATGCAACCTTCTGAGCACACATTCAGATTCAACCCAAACCAAATGCAGCCTTCTTTAGTCAAACTAAGTTCTACATCTCATGAACCTTCCCACATACAATCCCATCAGTGTCCAACCCCCAAACACAATCTACTCAGTCAACCAGAGCTTGGATCTCCACCTGGTACTCAGCAATGATCGACAAATGCTGCCTCGGTTCACGAAACTCCCCCTCAACCGTCGCTACACAAAGCTAGATCTATTTTAACGAAGGATTCTTCAAGGTGGAGTTTCGTGCACGCGGGGGACGATCGATGCATACGAGAGAGTGGTGAAAGAAAGTCGAAAATAAAAAAAAAATGAGGGAAAAGAGGCGTACTGGTAGGCTGAGGGGCGTGTGTAGTGGTTTCGTTCGCGCAATCTTCGAGTTCGTCGCTGTGATCCGGACAGTCCGGATGGCCATCGCACCTGTAGACACCCTCGATGCACATGTTCCCCGTGAGGCATTTGAACTGGGTGGGTGTGCATTCCCGTTCTGTTTTGTGTCGTGATATGAGCAGAGAACACACATTTATGAACAGATACGTAGTACGATGAGCTGTGGGTGGGTGGGGGGTGGGCTGACCTTTATTCTGGGGACAGGGTCGTAATGTAATTTTGAATGGTTCATTCAAGAAGAAGCTGTTTCCGGGCTTGGGGTGTCGAGTAAAGAGTGGGCTTTGAAGTTTGAATTTGGTGTAATTATTAATTGGAAACTAGGTTTAAAGTTTTTTAAGTTTTAGGTGGGGTAGTTTTAACTTTACGTAGGTGTAAAGTAGTCTGGGCTCAACTTTGTTCAAGTTCTAATTAAAGAAGATTCAACTGTGTTCAAGTTCTGATCAAATAAGTTTCAACTTTCCTTAACTTTCACATTAAAGCAGTTTTAACTTTGTTCAAGTTCAAATTAAAGAAATTTCAACTTTGCTCAAGTTCAAATTTAATTGAATTCAACTTTGCCCAAGTACGAATTAAAGAAATTTCAACTTTGCTCAAGTTCAAATTAAAGAAGTTTCAACTTTGCTCAAGTTCAGATTAAAGAAGTTTCAACCTTGCTTAAATTTCATATTAAAGAAGTTTTGGCCCAAATTCAAATTAAAGAAATTTCAACTTTTTTAAAGTTCAAATTAAAGAAATTTCAACTTTGCTCAAGTTCAAATTAAAGAAGTTCCTACCTTGCCCACGTTCAAATTTAATTAATTTCAGTCTCATCCAAATTCAAATGAAACTAGTTTCCACTGTGTGATTTCAAATTTTTCTAAATTTCGCTGTAATTAGATACTCAATTTCCTACCCCACCTTTAAACCTCTGAAAAAGATCACACTCTTCAGGATCCATCTACGTATAATGCACATTAATTAATTAAATACAAGCACCCAATCTAATCAAATAAAACTAAAGCCCACAGTCTCTCTTCTTCAATCCCTGAGTAACCCTGTCCCCAAACAGAGGATGCTCATATATGAATCGAAGGGGATGATCTGAGGACTCGTTTCTCTAGGGTTTCGAATCAGCTGTGGCATCACGAAAGCTGGAAGCTCGTTCGCGAACAATGAAAGCGTCCCACGAACAACGTCACAAAAGCTCTTGCTTATTACAGTGGGGGACTATCTCAAAATTGGGCGAGATCACAGGGTGTACGAATCGAATGACTGAATCGACTTCAAACGATTAGCTCTACGACTCTGGCTTCTGGTAATGCGCCGATAAAGCTTCCTGAGCTTCACAGGACTTTGGGGGACGTGAATCTATGTACAGCTGATGGTTTCTTGTAGCAGTGGGGGTTAAAATTGGAAGCTATTAATATACGAATACAGCCAGTGGGTGACGAAAGTTTAAACATTCTTCCTCACATTTTCTTATATTTTCCATGATAAGTCGTTCAATTTTGAAAGTGTTAAGTAAACATGTAGTCTGACTTGACTGTAGCACTGAAAATTATTGATCCCAGTTGAATTATTTTATTATTTATGCTCCCCTGTTCTTGTTACTACAGCTTCCCAGTGATGTGACCAATGATAAGTCAGACAACCCAAGTATCCCTCTATTTTTGCGTAGGTTTGTTATACATTGGTAATAAATATATCTCCATCTTCAACAAGGAGAACTGACCATCCCTAATATTAATTAATTCATCATCTTAACCAACTTCGAGATCCCAGCTCCTCGGTAGCCTTCCCACAGTGATACAGTCCTGAATTAGTCGGACATTCACTAACAATTATTACCACTTCACAGATGCCACGTTTGTCCATCGAAGCGTTCAGGGAACGTGAAAGCTTTCGTCACTCAGCGGGCTCAGATTATTTAGCAAGCAAAAGCGAGGACCTTCGCTGCCAGGTACTCCTAGACTCCCTGTACAATTGTTGGTCAGAAGAAACACAATACAAGCTACAATATCAACCTCCAATACATGACATATAAATTTCAATATCTTATTCCTGTTTAAACTCTCTTCTGACCACTACTGTGTTCTTTAAAAGAAGAAGCTTCTCCGAGAAGAAGAGTGGGAGGTTTCTGGGAGTGCCCAGCGTGGAGGGATCCTGGACGATACGTAAGTGTTTATATACCGCAGTGAAGCTCGTCTTCTGCCCTCGGGCAGTTGTCGAATCCGTCGCAAACGGAGCTCTTCGATATGCAAGAGCCGTCGCTGCAGGTGAAGTCCATAGAGGGGCACGGGGCCAAATCTACAGGGCGTAAAACAAACAGCCTGTTTCGTGAACCCTGGGCCGCCTCGAGCGCCAACTCTTCAGGATCATTCCCCCGGATACTTTGCGGCGGTTCGTGAAAAGCTTGAGCCGAGGCGGGCTTCATATGTACAAAGCTATCCACGAATGTGACGGACACATTTAAAGCGACTTGAGGGGGGGGGGGGACTGTGTGAAGTTGATACACTGAAAGCAGTTTGTTAATGGTGTGGGTGTGCTGAGGAAGGCTGGGCTAACTTCGTGGAACTTGGTGCTTTTGATCCTGGAATACTGAGTTCGACTTGTTTTACTGGATGGTCTCTGATGGTGTCTTTATTCAGCTGTCAACTTGGGATTTTGCGATGTATTTTTATAAGTTCTCCTCTAAATATCCCTGGTGTTTGGTGAGTATTTGTAGTAGCTAAGTATTTAGTCAGTATTGTTGTGGGAATAGCTTTTGTAATTTTTATGTCATCGGGAGGTTCGGAAAAAGTCCTCGTGGTGACGGGATTCGAACCCGTGATCTTTAGATCAACTAGTCAGGCGCCTAGCCAACTCGGCCAAAGTCGATCCTCCGAGATCTCTTATCTCCGGACTCCCTTTTATAGGGGTTTCTGATCCCACAGTATCGACCTAGTAGTTTATTTGTCGAGTGTCTGAATGGTAATTACCTAAATGAAAATTTCCCTTTTTCTGGAAAGCAATACTAGTTCCCCCTCTTCAATCCAAATTTTCCTTACTCGCAAGAAACCCTCCACTCTATAAAATTTAGTACCAATCACCATCCCCCGTTTAGCATCCAAGGACCATTCACCATGAATTATCTCATATTACTAAGTATCTCGCGATTTCAACATCCGTAGCCTGCCACAGCACGCCACTCCTTGACCACGATGTGTGTATGATGAGTGGGGATCACTTTTTACACGGGATTCCTTCGAAGCTGACTAACACTCAAAGCAATCTGAATAAGCCCCTCGAAGGCGGTTAGAATATTCCATGGGTTAAATGTATATACAGTGTTTCAGTATCGGGTGAACGTGTGGGCTCTTTGTCGTGTCTGTTCGGTAGCCGTCTAATAAAAACCCATCGATAATCCCCGAGATGAAGCAAAAAAAAAAAAAAAAATAAACCGTTTCCAACTGACCCGCGCGCGTTGTTTGAACTCCAAACAAATCCACGGCCGGCGGATTAAACGTGAACCGACTTCCGCGCGGTAGGAACCCCGGCCACTGAATGGAGTCCGTTATTTCAGCCGTGTGAACCCCTCTCGGGAGGGATTAAGAGCACTCGTTAGGCCCCCGTAGAGGCTGCTCCATCGTGGGCTCGCATTTAGAAGGCAGTTGACCGAAATTCAGCTGGAGCAGCCTGTACGCTACTAAAACAGAATTTCCCAGGGACTACACCTCCCTCCAAGGCTTTTATACAGCATGGACGTCACAAGACGAAAGTTCGTCACATACATCGTCTTTAATCGACCACTTCCGGTCACATGGAAGCCACCACTTTGTACAGCAACGCGCCCAGGAGGCAGCTCCACAGTCAGCACATCCCCAAGTGTCTGCTGAACGGGTGGCGGAGCGCTGGTAAGTCCCGCGAAGCGAGAAGATAGTCTGTACAGCGGAAGTGGACACCGGCTGCCCTGTCCAGGTGGCTTTTCTCTACCTGGGTCGCCGCAGTGAGCTTCGTCCTGCCCGTCCAAGCAGTCAATGACGCTGTTGCAGAAGTGGACGTTGTTCAGGCACCTTCCGTCGCAGAGGAACTCGTAGCTTTCACATCTGGCAGGGCGACTGTCGTTCCTCTGGCTATACTCCACCCTCCTGTCGTCCAGGTATCTGCAGTTTGCCTCGTCGCTGGTGTCCTGGCAGTCCACTACTCCGTCGCACACCTTGCCCTTAGAGATACAGTGGTCTCTATCGCAGAGCCACTGGTGCCTCTCACAGACATATTTCTTCGTGGTGGTCTCTCTAACGACGGTGAAGTCCTCCGCGTCAATGGCGAACGTTCCTCCAGGTGTCTCCACAGGGTTCTCCGTGGTAGTGTCTTCATTACAATCTTCCGAGTCCTGATCCTCAGGCCTGAAGCATCTACTGGGTGAAGAGGTGGAAGGGAGGTCTGTGGGGGATGTGGTAGGAGACGCTGAGTGTTTGTCCTCATTGTCCACAGTCTCCTTGGACAGGAACTCCTTGGCACCTCCACTTGGGGAGGAAGAAGTGGTCGCTTGGAATAAGGTGGGGTTATATTCAGTGTACAAAGTGTCTTGGTTAACGCTGGTGGTTCCTCGTTGTTCAGAAGCTTGCTCGGTCACCTGTTTCTTGCGATTCTTATCTTTCTTCTTCCTATTGGGCTTCTTATCCTTCGTCTTCTTCTTCCTTCCAGGCTTCTTCCTTTCAGTTACCAGCTTATCGGGATTCGTAATCATCTCCACCAGGTCCGTAGACTCTGTGGTCTTGGTGATACTGAAGCTAGTCCTCAGGTTGTCTTCCTTCAGCTTCAAATCGGGATCAAATACCTCCGTGGATGCTAGTGAGTCCAATGTGAAATCTGTGCAATTCTCTTCTCCAGGGTTGAACACTCTCGTCTCCTCAGAGCTCGTCACACCCGAATCAATGTTCTCCCCCAGGGTCACATCGATGTCCCCTCGCGATTTCTTATTCTTTTCCCGCTCGTACGCATTCTTCCAGAACTCCGCGCACTTAGAAGTGCACTTGTCCACGTTGTCCTTGAAAAACTGATCCGAGGTCGAGTCATTCCCGGGGTTCTGGTTGGAGAGCCTGTCCTTGCTCAACAGGTCCATCTTAGAGTTCTTCGAGTTCGAGTCGAACAACTCACTCTCTACTTCCATGGACCAGTTGCTTGCTGGAGTCGTCGTGGGCGAAGGTGAAACACTTCCCTTCAGGTACTTGCGGAAGTACTTGGCGAACGGGCCGTGTTTCTTCGCCTTGTAGCCATAGATATCTTCCCTGCTGCCTGAAGACTCCTTGGAGACCCTGTTGGTGTTTTCGTCCAATGCTTTTTCCCCGAGATTTGACTTCGGGGTAATTTCTTCTGCTATGGCCTCTTCTATAGTGCTGAAACTCTCATCTATCTCTTCGGAGGAGGATCGTTTGCTCTTCAGCGAGGGAGAGGAGTCTTCCGAAGAAGACAACTGGAATTTTGTAGTTTCTTCAGCTGGGGAAGGTGTTGGACTTTCTTCCAAGCTCTCTTCGATGGACCACTTGCTTCTGAAAACTTCAGGGTGCTCACTGGAACTGGCTTCTTCTTCCAGATTAAATTTTGTGGTCTCTTCTTCATAGCTGGAACTGGTTCTTAACGTTCTATTCAAGGCTTCGTTATGTGAAGGTTGGAATTTTTCTTCCGAAGACTGTTCTCCATTTTCTTCAGCAGGGTTAATGATTGCAGTTTGTAGCACGGTGTCATTGTCTTCTTTAGAGTACACTACGTTTTCCATGCTATTGATTTTTTCTTTCAACGCGGAGAAGAAATGGATGTGCGACGTTGATTTTGTGGCCTCCTCTCCATTTCCTGATTCACTTACCAAACTCCTGTCAGCTTTCGTTTCTTCTTCAGGTACAGATGTAGTTTCTTCCTTTAAATTCCATTCTGTAGCCTCTTCTTCAACTGTGGAAGCATTTTCCTTAAAATTCAATCCTTTACTCTCTTCTTTGCTCCCAAAAGCATTTCCAGATTCATTTACCAATCTCCCGTCACCTTTCGTTTCTTCTTCAGGTACAGAAGTAGTTTTTTCCTTTAAATTCCATTCTGTAGCCTCTTCTTCAACTGTGGAAGCATTTTCCTCAAAATTCAATCCTTTATTCTCTTCTTTGCTCTCAAAAGCATTTCCAGATTCATTTACCAATCTCCTGTCACCTTTCGTTTCTTCTTCAGGTACAGATGTAGTTTCTTTCTCCAAATTCCATTCGGTAGTCTCTTCTTCAACTGTGGAAGCATTTTCTTCATTAAAATTCAATCCTTTACTCTCTTCTTTGCTCCCAAAAGCATTTCCAGATTCATTTACCAAACTCCTGTTACCTTTCGTTTCTTCTTCAGGTGCAGAAGTAGCATCTTCCTTCAAATTCGATTCTGTAGTCCCTTCTCCAGAAATGTTCTCTTTTTTTTTCAAATCCAACCCGTTCGTAAAATTCAACCTGCTAGTTTCATCGACTTTAGAAGCCTCTTTACTAAATATTTTATTCGTCTCAATATCCCAGCTGACTGAAGAAGAAAATGCATTGGACACAGTCGAAGTGGCGACTGTAGACGAGGTTATCAATTTCTTGAGGTGTTTCAGTTTCTTCTTTTTTATCCTTCTCTTACGACCAGCTTTACTCTCTTCTTTGCTCCCAAAAACATTTCCAGATTCATTTACCAAACTCCTGTTACCTTTCGTTTCTTCTTCAGGTGCAGAAGTAGCATCTTCCTTAAAATTCGATTCTGTAGTCCCTTCTCCAGAAATGTTCTCTTTTTTCAAATCCAACCCGTTCGTAAAATTCAACCTGCTAGTTTCTTCGACTTTAGAAGCCTCTTTACTAAATATTTTATTCGTCTCAATATCCCAGCTGACTGAAGAAGAAAATGCATTGGACACAGTCGAAGTGGCGACTGTAGACGAGGTTATCAATTTCTTGAGGTGTTTCGGTTTCTTCTTTTTTATCCTTCTCTTACGACCAGCTTTGGGCTCTTCAAAGTCAACTGTCGACGATGTTGAAGAAGAATCCCCAAGAAACTCGTTTTCAAGGGTCGTGGACACATTGGAAGTCATCGTAGTGTTCCCAAGAGGATGCTTCTTCTTCTTCCTCCTCCTCCTCTTCCTTTTCGAAGTTCCTGGATCGCTAGTGGAATTCCTATCAGTGTTCAGCGAACGTTGCAAGCTCCTAGCAGACTTCACCGAACTTCTATCCGAAGGTACTTCATCCCCTTCGCCAACCTTCTTCAACATCTTCTCCCACAGAATTCTAGAAGCTGGTTTCTCCTCCACTGACTCAGCAAAACTTTCTTCGATTGAATTGGCAATCACGTTGTTCCAAATAGAATAATGATGAATGCTTTGGTTTTTAAGTTTCTTCGGGTTCTTCAAGGTTTCTTCTTTCCTCTGTTTCTTCGATTCTTCCTGGGACTTTGGACTTTCGCGATGACTTGCGGCGTGCATTCTTTCCTTTGGCTTCCAGTAGTGGAACTTCATTGCGAAGGATCGCTCGTCATTGTACACGTTCCTCCAAGGATATTTCTCTACGGTGACGACGATGATCGAAGATCAACGACCCCGATCGGGTGTTCTTTCGTTTTCAGGGGGAGGAGGTGAAAATAGAGCGTAACGGGTGCATCGTCGCGGTAGTAAATCCTGCTCTCGCCTCGATGGAGGCGTCAACGAGACGAAGAAGAAGAAGAAGGGGAAGAAGAAAAGGCAGAGGCAACGCGGTGGGACGGATCAGAGATCAAAGATCTCTGCTCGTTACGGAACAGTGGCTCTTTTCTTCTTCCCTGCTGCTCCATGGATGATGGATTTTAGACTTTTAGAGGCTTCCAAGGATGTCTTGGATTTTTCTTTTTTTTTTTTTAAACAGGAAACAGGCGATGAGGACTTGAATACTTCACGAGGAGAATTAGATTACTTTTTATTTGATTTATTGAGGGCTGAGCGGAGTAGGTGGACTCTTAATGAAGAATGTAATTAAGGCTGTTATTGGAGGTCTTTACCAGGAGTTAATGGGAGCTGAGAATTTTGAAATCTAATTTACGTAGCAAGTGTCTCTTAAAGATGAATGCGATTCAAGATGCAATTACAATATTCTTATTTATTCAACTTGTAATTTTTGAATTTACAGAAATTTGTTTCTGATGAACTTTTTAATAAAATTATACAAATCAAATATCTAAACGCTATGTACAAATTTCCTTTAAAGTCAACGGAACAGGATTCTTCTTCTTCCTCTGTCGCGAGAAACCTTCCCCCAAAGAAATCGATAGAAAATCGGATACCCCCATCCCACTAAAATCACCGTGCTTTTCCCAAAGTACCATATTTTTTCGCGATCTCTAACGCAATCCCAATCGTGTTAATTAATCCCGAAGTGGCGACTCGCAAATTACCGACCGATATACATATCTGGAATGGTATCGAAGGTGTCTTCTGTCTACGTGTTCGTGTGGGTGAGTGTCCGGGGGGTGAGTAAGAGGTGGTGTGAATGGCATAATTACCGCAGTCCCTCTCGTCAGAGCCATCAGAGCACTCCTCCACCCCGTTGCATTGCAACTCGTAACCGATGCACCTGCCGTCCGTACACCGGAACTCCTTTTCTCCGCAACCTGCTCCACACACCACACTCATGCACATTTAACCCTTTAACCGTTCAGTCTGTCGAACGATACAAAACTGTTCGATATGGGGGAAGAAAGTAAGAGGCGATTGCCGTTTCTGGGGGTTTGAGGGTCCTCGGGGTTTAGATACTTGGTCGTTGAGTGGAAAATGTGAAAGGGAATGAAAAGGTGTGGTTTTGAACATGTTGGAAGATTTTTGAACATGTCGGACGCTCTTTTGGACACGTTGGAAGATTTTTGAACATGTCGGACGCTGTTTGGACATGTTGGAAGAATTTTTAACATGTTGGAAGATTTTTTAACATGTTGGACGCGTCTCCGGACATTTGGGCTCTTTTGAACATGCTAGACGCTTTTTTCTTAAGTAGAAAATATGAATGTAACAATAAAGTAAGGTTTGTAGGTATTATGGAGGCTTCATGGAGGTCTGAAGGCACTATGTAGGCTTCTTAAGGGTTTACATACTAGCTTAATGAAATGGAAGTGTGAAAACGACTAAAAAGGTAAGGTTCGTGAAGGATTCACGATATTGCAGGTGGTTTCAAGAAGTTACATAGGCTCCCTAGGAGTCAATTTACTACCTTCTTAACTTGAATATGTAGAAACAAAAGGGAAGTTACTATTTGCAAGGGTCAACTGTAGTTGCAACAAACTACAGAAGCACGCCCGACTCCAGGGAACTGAAAGAAGCAGAACTCGAAAATTCAACCACAGATTCCACGTTCTTTACAAGTCACCACTGCTTGAAATCAAGCGCACAAGCGCTCGAAGAATGTTTAACAATTGGGGGCGATATTCTACAGAGAGGAAACCTGAAAAAGGTGCACGTCGGGAGCAATTTTAAATGCAAAATGCGGACCACTAATTTCCCCCAGCGCTGTGTCCCCGATCGATCGCGCGGTTAAAGGGTTAAAAGGTGCAGTCAAGTTCTCGTCAGCCCCTGTTTCACAGACAGAACACGCGGCTTCCGCTTACGATTCAAGCGTCCCCTTTGACGCGTGTTCTTTTCCCTCTCTTCCGATGAAATCAGCCGTGCACACCGTCGGTACACGCGTCGCGTGCTCGACGATGCAACGGCTATCGAGAAGGGTAGCCAGCCCTGTCGTTATTCACAGCGCGGGTGATTCAATGAGCATGATTCCGTGGCTTGAATTAGTTGGCGGGAGAAACAATATTAAACCCCATCGAACATTGCTCAAAGTCAGCCATAATTGAAATCCAACCGATAAAAAAAAGACTTCAGAATTATGAGATTGACACAGAAACTTGGTTTTGAACGATATTCGAAGAGGCCGTCGCCAAATGAAATGGAAAATCGTGATACTCATTGGGGGATGATTTTTGGTGGAGGAAAATTTGGCCAAGCGTGCCCTTGCGGAAAATTGCAGGGGGAGGAAGCCACTTCCTGGCGGTGTTCGGTCAGCATGGAAAATCGTAAATCGAACTGGAAACCGGATTCCACCAAGATTTTCGCCGTGGATTTCCTTCTGCCATGTGTCGACAGGCGTAAAAAGCTATTTTATAAGGAATAGAAAAACACGTTGCTTCGACGAACCCGCTGGACAGAAACGGAGGGAACATAATAGGCTATATGGGTTCTGTCGAGCAACGAGGGAAGGAGGAAAAGTATCGAGCTATATCTCGACCATCCTTGAACTCAGGGATGATTTACTGTACCCGTTAAGTTGTCTAGGGCTGCAACTCCCACATCGAGACAATATTTTTTACCCCTCGAGTATCTGTGGCCCCTAAACCAGCCAACAAAAGGAGGGTAGATTCAACTACAAAGAAGGCTATAATGGGATACATTCTGTGACTGCAAATGCGTCGCATAGACTTTATTATTAACTAAACTTTCAATCCCGGCTCCCAGAAGGGTGTAGGAGCCAGTATCTCCAATTTAAAAAAAAAAAAAAAAAAAATACACCTCCAAAGTTAGTAATAGTATCTAACCAAACCTAAACGCAAAATTTATATTCCTAACCCTCCAAAATTCCCAGATGTACCCGAAATAAAGCCCTCCACTCGATGTGGGATATAATCGCCCCGACAACTCCGGGAACAACGTGAATCGATTCTTCGTCGACTAGCTGCCCGCTGGAGAGCAACTTGTTGCTCCCAGAATGGGCGTGTGTGTCGCGTCGAAGAGGAATTTAAACGTTCGTAGTTGGCTCGTTACACCAACAGTCCTGGATCACGGATCCCAGCAGTTAGTGGATCACATCTGTGACACTAAATGGACTCGCGAATGGGGCTGGGAACTTTCCCCGTTGCTAGGGACTAATTTATCTATTTCTAGGCATTAATCGAGGTAATCTGTAATTAGAAACGTAGAAGGGGCTCACTCACCACACTGGACCTCGTCTTCGCCGTTACGACAGTCGCTGACGTGGTTGCACCTCTTGTCGATGCTCAGGCAAGTCCCATCCAGGCAACGGAATTGATCGCTGCTGCAAGTCGTAACTGGAAAAACGTTGCGAAAGAAATTGAGTTTAGTCTAGGGGAATTTGTTGTACGGTTGGTGCTCAGAGCGAGGTTTTAATTTTCAGATGCAGTTGCAACTTTTTTGTGAGTTTGTTTGGGGATGGATGGCGACAGGGGAGGGGGGAGGGAGAAAAGAGCGAAACTGGACCGCGGATGCTTGGACGGGGAAATTAATGGACTTTCGACGGAACGAGGATTTAATTACCATGGAGTGGTCTGAGTGGAGGAAGGCAAAGTGTTCCTGAAGTCAGGCGAGGCAGATTAGAAGCTTGTGCAAATTTGTAAGTTCATTGGGTATTTTGGGACTTAAGTTTGAGCAAAGAGAGATAACAAAGGTGGGAATTTTTTTAAATTTTGTAATTTGAATTTTTGAGTTTAAAGATTTAGAAATAATGGAAAGGTATGGCTTCGAAACTCTACTCTGTTGCACTTTCCGAAATATTGAAATTTTGAAAATTTAAAAATTTGACACTGTAATTTTGAAAATTTAAAAATTTGACACTGAAATTTTGAAAATTTAAAAATTTGACACTGAAATTTTGAAAATTTGACACTTTGAAATTTTGAAACACGTTCAGATACTCCAAATTACAATTTTTGAAGCCCCTGGAATATTAAAATCTGGAGATATGGGAACTTGGAAATTTTAAAAAATCTGGAAACTGAAATTTTTTTCCCAACTATTCAAATTTTCCACAGTCTAAGCCTCCTATTTTTCACTTTCTATAAAAACAGTATTAGAGCAAACATTCGAAAGCCAAAATAAGAATAAAAATGAAACCAAAATACCATTGCAATTGTGCTCGTCAGAACGGTCTGGACAATCAGAACGACCATCGCATCTTGCGCTCTGGCCAACGCAAGTTCCGCCGCTAGCACACTCGAATTCGTCTGGCCGACACCGTGCTAATAATCGAAATAATAAAACGTAACGATAAACGAGCCTCCTATAATCGTAAAATAAATGATAAAACTTAAAAGTAAGCGTCGAAACCGTGGGCGAGGCGCAGCTACCAAAATAACTTTTTAAATTAGAAGAAATTCATAAAAAAGGGGGGAAAAATTGAATTTCAATTGAATTTTGAATTAGGCCTAAGCTATAAGGGTGCCAGGATCAGCTTAGATTTCATTTAATAAAAAAAGCATTACTCCCACGATCAATAAGTGATTGAAACTCGTTTAAAAAATCTTCAAAATTACTTGAAGCCAAGTTTGGGATGATTAAATCTCCTAATAATGATCCCACACTTCACTAAATAAAAGAGCAAAAATAAAATTGATAGCCTTCTAAATTCCTCAATACCTAACTTGAGTTAAGACTCCCAGCAAGGTTCCAGCACCCTCCTAACAAAGCAGTAACATAAAGTATCGCGAAGTCGTTCGACTCCTCCAAAATTACTTACAATTAGATCCAGATCACCCCTGCAACTGATCGGTCAGTGCAAGTGAAACGGATCCAAGAGCGAGCATCTACCGGATAATTAGGCAGCCGTACGATCATAATGAATCAGATTATTCGCGCCGAGTTCCATTGCGCCTCGTCTTCGACGCGGAAACGAGAGGAAATAAGGCTCAAAAAGGGACGGACGACTCCGAAGTTCCGCGGGCTACGGTGCCGTGCAATTAATTACTTGAGAAACAAGCGTCCATTATCGGGGCCGAGCGTTTATATCCTTCGACGAGCGATTACTCGGCCGACTGGCCACCTTCGTTCCAGCTGAAATCCAATCCGAGTCGCTTCTAGGTTTCTTTTCTGGAGAAACGCTTGGCCCTTCTTCCCGCCATTTTTTCAAATATCTCATACTATACAGGTTGATTCATACAACGCGGACCACCTTTAAGAGTTTATACAGTCCCTCTAATTGAGAGAATTCGGGGTTCTCGGACGCTTGGTACTCGAAATTGGCATTGTCGTGAATTTTATTTGTCGTACAGGGCGTTTCAAATAAGGAACCACCTTGACGACTTTTTTCTACCTGTAGATAGAGGGACTACCTTCTTCTTTTCAACCCTTGGGCCTCCAAATTAGTGACTTGTGGATTTTCTGTTATACAGGGTGTTTCATTCATCTTTTTTATTACTTTCAATTGACCCCATCTCACTTCTGAATATTATTTCTCCAATTTGGAAACTCTTTCTAAAAATTTTCACCCTTCAACTAATGATAATTCAAGATTCACTCCTATACAGGCTGTTTCAACATATTCACAACCCTAATTTTAAGCCAGAAGATTTCACCATTGCCAATGGCAAATATTTAAATAAAAATCTTGAATAAAAACACGAGAATGAGGAAATAGTTTCTGCTTAAATCTATGAATTTGCAACATCGAATGGGACACCCTGTACACAACAGTCTCACAATAATCCCCCATGATCAGCTTTGCGTGTGGGGCGTAAAAAGTTATAGGAATGCTCCGAGGAAATTAGTTTTCCCGGTGTGTCGAACGTTGCTCGCTAGGTAGGTGTAATTTATCTGGCAAGGGTTAGCGAGGGACACGCAGGATAATTCAGGATCTACGCGTCACGGGAGAAAGTAATTTCACGCCCACGCCAAGCTGCTCGCACAGAGTCGAGTCGCGCGTTTCCTTTCGATTACCACGAGCGTTTCTCAGCTCTGTACCTCGATTTAGTAGTAATTCTTCGAACACTGGATCAACTGGACAATTCCAGGTGATGAAAGAGAAGAAGATTTCTTATCAAACTCAAAAAAATTTAATGGAAACCATTGGGAATAAAGGTTGAAACTTTTCTGGATAATTTTGAGTCTTTTAGGGACAATCTATGCAAAGGTGAGCCACAATTTGTGTTAACGATAGGCAGGGGGTGATTCTACATCTCAAAAGGAGTCGAAATTGTGGAACAAATTTTTTCACTTTGGCCTTCATTTTTGAGAAAAATAACTTTTGGAAATTTGTATGATATTTACGTACATAAGTGAAAATTTGCAAAATGCGGTAGTACATATGGTTCAACTGTGGATTAAAAGGATTCTCATCCAAAACTGGTTCAAAATTGTACAGTAAATTTTTTCGAAAAAGTTTCTGTTTTCAAGATAATCGATTTCAACGATGTAAAATATTAAAAATCGATTTCCTTCAATATGGAGCCCTTTTCGAAAAAGATACACCACAATAGCTTTTAATTTATACTTACACAAAGATTGAGTTCGCAAAAAACCCAATACAAACCCAATTTTCAATTCATTTTTCTCCCCAACAAAGCGTTGCACCAAAAAACTTTATTCCCCAATTTTTATTCATTTTGGGCCATAGAATGCCACGTTGCCGCACTCTGTGAAAGAAATGCTACCAGTTGATCCAATATTCACGTCGATCCATAAATATTTTCGAGCGAGTCAGTTTCAAATAGTTCCAAGCATGCTTCATCCTCATTCCCATGCTCCACAGTCAGGCGGGTCCTCACGATCGAGGACCTAACGGCAGTCCTTCCACCTGGAGCTGGCCTAATGTTAAGTTAGTTTCGTACTCATGTTCTGACAATTATCCTCGTCCATGCCGCCGTTACAATCCATCACCCCGTCGCAGCGTCTGAACAGAGCCACGCAAAACCCTGGTGTGCATTCGAATTGGTCTTCCCTGCAGGCTGCAAGAATCGTACAATCGATCTGATAGCGGCGTCACATCAAACGCGCCGACGACACGGTATGTCGATGGCTCTTTTTTTTTTAAACTTCCTCCCACATCGATCCAGGGGATTCCCAAGTGGACACGTTCAAAGCCCGACAAGAGAGACACAGAGACGAAGGCACACAGACAGGCAGACACGATTAATGCTGGACATTGACACGAACACTGATGGTCGATAAGGATGAGGAAATTTCCGCTGTGCACAGCGCCAGGTGCGTGAAACGCCCATGGGCGGTCTGAATGCGTGGTTAGTGAATGGGGCTACAGGCTGCTCCGCACGGAGGGTGTTAGGCCTTCACATTTTAGCACCGAATGGACTTAATATTACGCTTTCGGCGGTACATATGATCAGACAAGTATCTGTATCCTCCCAGATACCGTGAACTTGGGATCGTGCCATCGAACAGTAAACCCAGTGCGTTGAACGCCCATAGACGTTCGGAGACCATAGTGCGCTTATGGGGCTACAGGCTCCTCCGCACGAGGGGTGGCACGACTTCGAATCTGGGCATCGAGAACCTCCAAAATGGAACCAACGACATAACCCTGTCAATTTCGCACCCATGAAGGGGACTTTACCAAGTAGCAACCCAAGCTGCGACCACCACACTATTCCACCTCCGCCAAGAAGGCGATTCCTTCCAAACGGGAAACGTATCTCCAGGAAGCGTTCCGCAGATTTACGAGGAGCACGCTCGACTTCCGGTATCGACGATGCTGCCCCGGATATCGGAAGATTGGGGGGAAGGGGGTTGCTGGAAAAGACGCCACGAAGAAGGAAAAGCGTTCCCAGAGAAATTAATCAGCCAGCAGGACGGTGGAGCGGCGCGTGAACCATCGAACTCGGGGTGGCGGCGGCCATTAATTAACACGCACTCGAGGAAATTTCGCGGAAGGGATTATAAATGGGCGGGGAGGGCACGGGGGCTCTAATTTACGAGGGCAATTAGCTAACGATCGAGGATGGACGGCGCCACGGATCGAGCGCACTCGAAAGAATGAACCTTCTGTGCAGGGGCGCGCGTGGAATTTCTATGAGTTCCTTTGCAACCCTCTCCCACCCCTTCAAGAACCCCTAGAGGCGATTAAAAATGAAACAGTCGGGGATTCGAGAAGTAATCTGTACCGTAACCGTAAGTGTATTAACTTTTTGGGACGCGTGTTGCGCGTCTGAGAGCAGGCCAAGCAGAGGGTGGGGAGAGGGGTTGTTAATTATTTTCCGTGGCCGTTCTTCGGCACGTTTCAGGCGCATTTTTCGACGGGAAATGACGCGGAGAACGAGGACGCCGGGCGGTAATTAAAAGCAGGGAGGAGTGGCTACTTTGCAGACGCAGCGCGCGAAGGGGGCAGTTTCTCATTCAAATTATCCCGCCACGGTGCTGTCGCCTCATTGGCGAGAGGAAGATACTTTTTTTCGCTGACGAACCGAAGGGCTTCGGTGAATTGGAGCTGCGAGTCGATCAAATTCTGTTGCTTATGTAATTGCTTCTTATTTTTGAAAGAATTTTTTGATTTTGATTTTTGAAATGTTCTTTGAGACACTCTGCTTTTTTGAGGGAAACAATCTATTTCCTCGGTGACGTTATAGTTTTTATTCACTATTTAAAAAAAGAACGAAGTTGATTCGATGATATCAAAATTCAAAGATTCTCAAGCAGTTTATTTTTTTAAATTACTAACTGCTAGAACTGTTATTGTAAGTCTTTAATATCACATGAAAAAAGCAGAGAGGTCTCCAAGTTTCTTAAAACTTAAATAAGACACGCCCAACTGGGCCCCCCCTTTTGGCCCAGCCTGTACACCGCCACGGAGGCATTAAAAATCAAATTTCCGCGATCGTTCCGGGGACAATGGCTGAGAAAACGGTTCGCTGGCCTGCTGATCAGCCCGATTAATTTAGATTCAGCCTCGTAAACGCGTTTCCTCCGATCGCGTGCCGCCATTTTTTTCGCGTGCAGCCCGCCCAATGGAAAGGAGGGGAAGGGTGGATCGAGTAAACGTGGCCGTTTAATGGAAAAACGCGGGGACACGCTTTCGTAATTACCGTGGATACGTAATGCGAATTCTCGCGTGTCGACAATGCTGTTTCACCATGGAGGAAAAAAAGGGGGGAAAGTAGACGAAGGCGACAGAAAGAAAATAGAAATCGAGTCGGCTTTTTAAAACTGATGTAGGGGGTGGTCTTTGTTCTTGTTAATTGCTCGCCGTAAGTCTACGCAAACCGGTGGTATTTCCTTGTCACTGTTGGTCGTTACTTCTCGGACACCCGGTGTGCAGAAACTTGAAGCTTTTGTGAAGCTAACGCGGGGCGAATAGTAATTCGCGATTATTAAGGGTTTCGAGCGTCGAGGGGGTGTGAAATTATTGTGCAATGATCGCGGAATGCTGCGGTTTGTGGTGCTAACACATTTTGTGTGCTTGTTAATTGCTTATGGCTGATAATTGCAGCTGTATTTACTAAATACTGTTTAGTGTTGCTGTGAAGGTTTTCGAAATGGTCGAGTAATTTTCATTTTTAAATGTTTAATGTTTTTGAAGAAATTCAAGTGCCACGAGGCTTCAAGCTCCCCTCCTTCTGTCATCAAATAGTCTTTTCTTTTTTAATTTTCATCAAAATTGACCAAAAACTATTCCACGTGTGAACCGCCGACTTTGACCACGATTTTCTCCGAAACGAAGCTTCCTACGAGAAAAGTTTATTCCACTTTTTTAATGTATTTTTGAACGTAGAATCGATTGGTGTATTCACTTTTCGAAAGCGATAAAATTCGAGGCTTGTATGACCACGGAAGTCTCGAGACCTCGGGGTACTGACTCCATGTGGAAGGATTATCGAAAGGGAAATCGATCTGTCAAGGTAATATGAGCGTCGACCGTGGCAATACCGGCATTTTTGCAATGCGCTATCGCGCGAGAGCAATGCATTGTTCGGCCGAGCATTGTCGTCGGCCTACTTCTTTTTCACGCGTTTACCTTGATGTTATCGGCGTGATAACTTGCACGCCGACTTCTCGCGATCTAATCGCCAATCGGGGTTAAAGAATTCCTGTAGAATAGTTGAACCGTCTTCGAGAATCATTCACCAGATAAGGACAACGATGCGAATTAAAATTTAAATTGCGAATTTATTTTATTCCTAAAATATTCCGTGTTTAAAATAAGAGCAACTTTTGTTGCAAATGTTTCTCAATTCGACGGAGCGTTGAGGATTAATTAGGGGGAAATCGAAGGGGTGTTTCACCCCTTGAAATTGGCCATTAGAGAAAAGGTAACTTTAAATGGAAGGCGTTTGACTGTGACGGCTCAATTTTTTTAAATTTGGTGGTTCGGAGTATTGAAATTCATTTGAATTTATAATAGAAGATTTTCAGATTTCTGTTACGGGAATGGAAGATCGTGGTGCTCGATGCTCGGGAACAGGTGGTCGCTGGGATTCCAGAGTGAAGGCGAGGCGAGCCTTGAACCTGCGAGATGATGTCAGAGAATCGTAGAATCCTCCTTTGAATTCCGTTGAAAGGCTCGTCACGCCTCGTTGGGAGCACGTTTGCCAATTTCGAGATCACGATTGCTTGATTTATATTCGCCGATCGAGCGAAAAGCCACGCGCCGGCCAAATCGCGTTAAAATAACGTAACTGGATTTCGACCTGGACGGTTGTGTGATTGGAATCGAATTAATTTCGATTTTGTCGCTTTTTATCAGGTTTCCCACAGAGGTGGGAAACGTGAGCGGGGATTGGATAGAATTGTGGACATTTAGACTTTGTAGTCTGTAGTATTATATTGAAAATTCGTGGAGAGGGGTCTGAAAAAGAGACGAAGATGTGGGGATTATAGAAGACCCCAAATAATTTGAAATTATGCTAGCTCTTCCATCACCTAATGAGCCATCTCCCAATACTCAAAACCCTTCTACTTCCTCCATCAATATTTCTCAAAATTTTGAAAAGGAAGTGCAGGGTCTTACCCGATAATATACCACAGAAGAATAAAAATTCAAGCTCTAAAATTAATGTCATCCTCAAAAACATCCAAAGTCCTCCACTAATATTTCTCAAAATTTCTCAAAGAAAAACTTCCCAGGACCGAGAAAAGAGGGGACTTTTTATGAATTTGTTTTACCCATAAGTAATTTTGCTAATCAAAAATCGTAAAATGCATTTGAAAGCTAATAATTTAAGGCATATTTAAAAAAAATCATTTTGCTAATTCAAACCCCAAAATAAACCCCATCCCTTCAAATCTCTAATAACTAACTACCACCTTTCCCAATATTCAATGCCCCCCCCCTCCCTTCCTTGAAATTTCCAAAAAATTTCCAAAGAAATTCCGGCGTAACTAAAGTAACCCAAACCATGTATGCTCTTGCCTCAGAAACTACCCGAAAAGTATCCAAAAATTCAATCCCCAACCCTCCACCCTTCATCCTAATACCTCCCCAACCACCCCACCTCCCTATCGAAAACACGGAAAAAAGTTTACTCGACCCATCGACCAGCATCCTGACACGTGTGTCCACGCCATTTCACCAGCCGCAGAAGCCACCCCCTTTGCTACCGCACGCCGCCATGCATCACGATTGGATTAAACCGGTGAAAACGCCGGAAATTCCTGTGGCAGAGGCCTCGAAAGGGCCGACGGACGACTGTGGCCAGAGAGAGGGGCAAAAGAGAGAGGGAGAGGGAGGATGAGAGAGAGAGAGAGAGAGAGAGAGAGAGAGAGAGAGAGAGAGAGAGAGAGAGAGAGAGAGAGAGCAGACTCGCTGGAGATTAATGTCGGATTAAAATTGCAGCTGGTTATTAGGGCGGCTTAATAAACGCGAGAGTAAATCTCGTTCGGCAACCAGGTGGAGGGGTAGGAGATGAAGAAGGGCTGCAGGGAGGCAAGGGGCACGCCTTTAAATTCGGCGCGAGAGCGTTGCCCCCTTCCCCGCCGATATTAATGCCGCTAATGAAGTTCGTTGACGAATTAAAAAAAAAGAGGGCGAAAAAATAGAGAGGAAAAGGGGAACGAGAAAATTGCTTCCCCCTGCACCCTATGCTTGGAAAAATTGCCCTCGCATGCTGCGCTTGCCTTCGATACTCGTATTAATTCGAAATGAGGGGGATGCTTAACCTGCTGGGCGTGTTAGTTTTTGAGAGATTTCGGGTGGAAAATATTTCTCACATGGTTTCATAGAAGCTTAATAATTCATTAAACGGTATTAGCTTTCTGTGAGTCTTAGCAATCGTTGCTTGCAGAGTACAGAAAGTTCGATAAAATCTAAGAAGTACGAACAGAAACAGGGGCCGTGCGTAGAACGCCTAAGGGCGTGCGGTGTATATGGCTAACGCACGTAACCACGTAACTCCCGCACAGGGCGTGCGTTCAAAGTCCAACGAATCATCCATCTCTGCGATACACTGATCAGCATCAAAGCCCCAAAAAATAAACACAAAAAGAAACAAGCACCCCGTAAAATCGATCATGCACGAAGAAATAAGTCGTAAAGCAGTACATTCGATGCAATAATCACGATTATGCTGGATTATTTATGTACAAAAGCAAGCGAAAACCGATCTTTCCCGCGAAATTTCATCGCTGCAGCCGCGCGCAACTGCTGTAGCGTTTTCGTGGGAAACGCAAGAAAATAATAAAAAGAAAACCTGAAACAACACAAACGCACACAGTAAACGCTTATAAGTACGAACGAGTTACAACAGTTCATTGGGAATGCGACAATGACGATAGAATGTTGTGTATTGTTTATTTGAATCAGACTCACGGCAGTTGAGTTCGTCAGTACTATCGAGGCAGTCCGGAACGCCGTTGCAGTGGCCTCCGCTGTCGATGCACTGTCCATTTCTGCATTTGAACTGCGTCGATGTGCAGGCTGCGCAAAAATGAAAGAGGACCCTTAGTTTACGGCGGAGACATACGATGCACAGCTTATGAATGTAGATATGAATTACCGAGGGTCAATGGACTTCGCCTGGTCGAAGGAAAGAATCAGGATAACACTCGACATAACCTCACTTCGCGCGCGAAATGTTTACAAATTATGACAGCTTCGATGCCACCAGAAGACTGAGTAATGGCGCCTGACTTCACCCCCTCTCACAAGGATCAATCGCGAAATCGATAATTGCGATTAATATCGAGCGAGCGATAGTCGCGGAT
This sequence comes from Andrena flavipes, assembly GCA_963971345.1. Classification (NCBI taxonomy): domain Eukaryota; kingdom Metazoa; phylum Arthropoda; class Insecta; order Hymenoptera; family Andrenidae; genus Andrena; species Andrena flavipes. Next base: position 16,838,070 of record OZ020482.1, on the reverse strand, counting down.
ATTTGGCGCGAATGTTAAATGGAACAAATGCTGTGAAAGAGTAATTTGAAGGATTCTAGTATCGAGATGATGTAAATGATTGTGAGAATCGTTTTAAATGTGTAATTCCAGATTTGATTAAGATGTTGAGGAATAACTTGTGGAATTATGAAATGGGGAATTCTTAGTTTAACTATGAAAATGGTAGAGTTTGATATTGATAGGAAATGGAGGTTTTCCGCGAAATCGAGTATTTTTAAACTCTGCTTAAGTGGTTAGATTTGAATTGCTCTCGATTTGAACACGAATTGGTTCAAATAGATAAATTGTCGTATCGAAATCATATTTCAGGGAGTATATGTAGTTAGAATTGATTAATTATGTAATTGGATAACTGAGGAGAGCACCGAGATAATTAGTGCATTATCTTAAGTATTTTCATTTCATATCATTTCATATCATTACATATCATTTCATATCATTTCATATCATTACATATCATTACATATCATTACATATCATTTCATATCATTACATATCATTTCATATCATTTCATATCATTTCATGTCACAGTGCTATTTGCGATTCTCATTTAGCACCCTAAATTTGGACTACAATTTTAGCACACTTTATTTCTATACTTTTAACACAGCTAAGATCTATTTGGTATTCGTAACACACAAAGGAAGAATATAAAAAGCTTCATCGACGTGAAACGATCTTCATTTTCCCTTGTTTATTTGAATAAATCCAGTGAGTGTAAAAAGTATTCGCGCAACGACCAATTTAAAGTAATATTTTGTATATCCATGTCAGTAATAAATTTTAACGGAAAACAATGATTAATAAATATTCTTCGATGTTTGTAGAATAAATTTTGTATAAAACGACTTTTTATTCTCTTTAACATTTATAAAGATATTAGCAAAAACAGATATGAACGTGCAGAATTGGACGCGCAAAAAGTATTTGTACAGGTGAATTAAGAATTAATAAACTATGGAAATAAACGTGCCTTTTGATTTTATAATAGCATCGGGGCTACTTGGTATTATAGAATTTAGTAAGTTGGATGGTATAGAAGGCTGTATTTTACTCTACTCTTCTATCAGAGGGGCTTTCAAACTTTCTTTAGATACAATATTATGATTACGTATTTTTTTGTCAGGATAATCCCATAGATGCTCTATAAAATTGCCATTATGTCCTATTTTATTTGCACTAGTATGGATATGCTTGTTCAGGATGTCAATATAAACTCTATGATTCATAATACCATCGATGAAATGTAGAGATTCCACTTCAACTGCACTCATACAACCCCAGACAAATACAGAACCCCCCGCAGTATTTCATCATAATTCGCAAATTTTCTTTCCCGAACTCTGCATTCCTTTTTCTCCATACTGTGAAGTGTGCTTTGGACCCAAATATTTCGAATTTGTTGGCGTTAGTGAAGTATGTTTTGGACCCAAATATTTCGAATTCACTAACGCCAACAAATTCGAAATATTTGGGTCCAAAACACACTTCACAGTATGGAGAAAAACGAATACAGTGTTTAATCATTGTTTTCCGTTAAAATTTGTTACTAACATGGATATACAAAGTGTTACTTTAAATTGGTCGTCGTACGAACACTTTTTACACTCACTGTAGTATATTTAGGATTCCGCTCTTGTACTTGGTATGCTCAATATTATTTAACACAAGATTCTCGGCCCTTTGGGAACGGTCGAAGAGGAACAACGTGAACCGTTAAAACTCGAATTTCTTCCATTTCGCGCACTCGACACGAGCAAGATCCAATAATGCCGCCACTTGCGGCGTTTGATATAAATTCGTAGGATCTCCCTGAGAGGCTCGATTTCAAAGGCGAGATTCGCAGTGGCGTCGATTTCCGATGTCTTCCGCATTCAATCTGCTGAATCCCCTCCGCGGAAGTCTACTCTTTTTTGGATTTAATAAAATTCGAGCAAGGTCCACTGGTGTCTTGGGAAAAGAAAGTCCCTCTGAGCTAACAAGGGGACCTTCAGGTTTGGCAATTTCAGAAATTTGAGATACTTAGTGTACGCGAAGCTTCTCACTCTGACATTAATTTCCGAAAGCAGTAAAACGCTCTTTTCAGCTAAATTCGAGAAAATCGACTTTGAAAAATTTTGATGTGAGTTCCCTCATATACAGGGTGTTCCTCTACCTATGGCCAATACTCTAGGAGATGATTATACAGGCAAAAACAAGACGAAAATCAAGAGTGACGAAATTACGGTAAAGGCTTCGTTTTCGAGAAATTTGAGTTTGAATCTCACCTAAATACGCGTGCATCGTAGGCGCGTGTCCCACAAGCGCTTGCGCCTCCAGTGCGTGCCCCTCCAGCGCCTACGATGGACGCGTATTTAGGTGAGATTCAAACTCAATTTTCTCGAAAACGAAGCTTTTACCACAATTTCGTCACTCTTGATTATCGTCTTCTTTTTTCCTGTATATTCATCCCCTAAAGTGTTGACCATATGTAGAGGAACACCCTGTATATAAGGGAACACAGAATTTTTGAATGTCGATTTTCTCGAATTTAGCTGAAAAGCGTATCTTACTGCTTTGAGAAATTAATGTCCGAATGAAGACCTTCGCGTACACTAAGTATCACAATTTTCTGAAATTGCCAAACCTGAAGGTCCCCTTGTAAGCTACCATGGTAGGTACTCGATCGAAATGCGTGCCAGCAGCAACTTCAAGCCCAGCTATCTCGAAAACGAAGTCTCGCAGGGAAAATCCTCGCACCGCATTTCTTATTCATATTTAAACGACGAACCTCCCCATCACATCCTCCTTCACCCCCGGCCGCGGGGTTACGAATGAAAACAGGGGGGATTAGGCAGAACGCAGCTGCGCGTGAAATATACGCATTCCGATCGAGAAGAATTCTTTCTCGTCAATTAAATAAACTGTTCCACCGACGAGACGCGTGCGGGGGGGTGGGTCTCGCTATCGATTGCCGGCACTCGAGAGCCGTGAAAAGTTCTCTGGCCCAGTGTATCGCGTTTCAGATAAACAGTGGCCAGTGGGACGGTCCTGTTTCAGCGGGCGGCGCAGCCCGTTCCCACTTGGACCACGGTTTGCTATTGTTTCAGCAATCGGATCACCACTGGCCCGTCTCGTTTTCACAATTATGTCACGTCCATTCGAGACCCGGAATAACCGCGCTTTGGATAACGTTACAGTGTGAAGTGTAGGAGTCACGTTCCGATGCGAATGCCTCAGCTGGCTAGTTTTCCCCCGATCAGAGGTGATCGGGTAATCGTCCGGGAAGACGGCCACCGAGAGGCATCACCGTTGGTTGTACTCCTGCGAGGAGCTCGCTGGGCGGTGGAAAAGCGAGGAGAAATTCTTTCCCCTCGGGGAAGAAAAATCTGGAGAAGCTCTCCATGGACTGTTGCACGCGATAATGCCCTCGTTACCGCGGTCGAAAAACTGTGGACGAAGCGGGGAAGCCCTCGGCGAAGCTTCTTCCTTCAGACACTCCTTTGTGGTATACTCCGCTGCGGGGAACGCACATGGGCGTTCATCTCGTATGCTCAGTATATAGGATCGAGGGACACCCGCACGGGGATCGTGTAATGCGGATGATGATTAAATTGATGGTGTATCGAATACAGCGGGATGAATCGAACATGTGTAATGGAGAGTTAGAATGGGGTTACTGGGGAGTTACGCTGCAGGACGTTTCAAGGCCAGAAAATTGCATACTCCCGAGCAAGCAACAGCTAAAGTTCCAGCGTTGAAAGTGGTTGCAAGCCACCAACCACTATACCTCGCCCTGGGGAGCAGCAGTTTTCACAAGTTCCCGGGGCTTTAAATAGTTATGATCGAGAGTGGAAGACACAGCGAGGGGATAAGAGAATCATGGCTGTAAAAAGGCGCTTTCCAGGCGCGAGACGTGGAAAATGGGGGAGGGGGGAGGGGAGCGGGTGGAAAACTTTTCCATACGCCCGCGTACCTCGTTCCCCTCGATATTTCACTTTCCAGCCATTTTGCTGGACAATAAAAATGTTAATGCCGTGCCTCGACGCGATTAGATTAGCTAGGATTCTGGGCTGCTTTCGTAGAACTCTTGGATCCCATCTTTGCTAGTGCAAAATTATTGGAGGGGGTGGTTCTTAAAAATTCATGGTATTTACCAAAGTCTCGCTGAAAACATCTCTGAGGCCCAATTTGGAATTTAGAACGCTTCTAAAGAGAGATCTATGGTGACCAATTTCGATCAGTGGTACTGTTAATATCAGTCCACTTCAAAAGTACTCAATATAATAATGATTTAAATGAATGAAGGGTGCGGTGTCTCGGCGAATTAGTGGGGACATTTTGATAGCGTGCAGAAGGCAGAAGACTGTCCTGGAGGGGTTCGAGCATGCTTTGTCACTGGACGCTGATATTCAATTAGTACTGGACACCAGATCATCCTCCAGCCCCGTCAAAGCTAACGGCATCCTCGGCAACCCTCGTCGGGGTGGCTGAAGAGGGCCCACCCCTCAATCTCGTGTTGCTCTAATAGTGATACCGGGGAATCCCCAAGTGTCTCTTGAAGATTCGGGGACACCCAGTGGGGAGTTTGCAGCTACAGTTCACTTGGAGACAGGGTTGCTAAGCCTGGAGTTGGTGTTCTTCAAATCTGCAGAGATTTGTGTTGAAGGGTTAGGTCCTCTTGACCGGATCAAGAAGCACCACTTCGTTCAGAATTTATTCCGAAGTAACGGGAACAGTTTCTTAGAAGAAGTGTTTGAATAATGCAAAATGAATTTTTTTATTCAATTTTTTTCTCAAAATAAAAATAGGCATGTTCTTGAATTGAGGAAGACTCTGGTCGAGGAGTTAAGGAGGTTCGATAATCTTGCGGGGCAGGCAGCGAGAGCAGTGGTACCAATCTTAGATAAAAAAAATTATGTAGACAAAAATGTTATTTACATGTCCGCTAATAAAATTATTACTACGCAGCTTGTTTTGGAATTCAATTAAACAAAAAGTATGTTTAATGCAGCTAGAAACACAGTATTTTCATTAAAAGTGGCGTAAAATATGTGAGTGAAATGCGGCAACGTTGCTTTGCATCCATCTTTTTTCCTCTTTTCATCTCACACTTGTGGCACCATTTTGCGCGTACGTATCGGTTCGCAACAAAATACTAAATACATATTTATAGCTTGGTAGTGTGTTTAACAATTTTTACTGTATGCTTTGTACAAGTATACATTGTATGACTACGCGGCGTACAGCGTTGCCAGGTTTCAAACAGTTCCTTCAGCCAGTTCCAAAAATATGAGCACATTGCTGTCTATTTATTTAATTATCTAATAAACCTTACGGTACATGACCAATTTTCTTTTTTTTTTAACGTCATAGGGATACTTAGGGGGGGGGGGATTCTACCTTGTGGGACTGAAAAATAGGTGAGTATTTCTGAATTTTTTGCACGAAAACTGTTCTGCAAATTAATTTGAAATTTGGCAGGCTGTTTTGTATTATTTTGAATTATTGTTCTGAATTTTTTTGTGACGGTAAACGTAAAAGCTTGGCAGATACAGAGTGATGACTGAGAGCGTTGAAAAAAGCTTGGCGTTGACCGAAAGTACCCTAAGTATTATCTGAAACCCAAAAATGAAAATAAATTTTTAATCTATATGAATGTTGCTACCTGCGGTAGTAGACTTCTTATCGCATCTGTTGCCGTTCCTTTTTTATTTAAAAAGTTTTCCCCGATTTCTGGGCGGAATTCGATTCATCTTTTTCAGAAGATCATTTTTTTATTTTCCTTAATGCACCTACTAGGTACCATAGATAGGCACATTCGTGTAGATTAAGAATTTATTTTCATTTTTAGGATTTAGATAATCCTTAGGGTACTTTCGGTCAACGCCAAGTTTTTTTTCAACGCTCTCAGTCATCATTCTGTATCTGCCAAGCTTTTACGTTCACCGTCACAAAAAAATTCAGAACAATAATTTAAGATACTATAAAACAGCCTGCCAAATTTCAAATTAATTTGCAGAACAGTTTTCGTGCCAAAAATTCACAAATACTCACCTATTTTTCGGTCCCAAAGGTAGAATCCCTCCTTAAGCTTTTCATTGCAAGATTTTTAGGACATTCTCACTATTTTTAAGGACTCTGTGTAACAGTTTATAGAAATTTTATCGCTTCTCCCATAACAGCTTGTGTATAAGAGCGCAACTTTGATTCCATATTTTTTCAAAAATCGTGCGGTCAATCAACTTGAAATGTTGACACTTTTCAAAGATTTCTCATTATTTTTTCTCCGGTATCGAGCCTCCTTAATTTCAAGCGTAATATTTTTTTGAGGTGGGAGGATAATTTTGGGATATGAAACGTTAAAGCATTTTATGGCACTGTCGCATTGTAATGCATCTGAAGCGTTCAAGCTGTCAGCCTTTAAGTCAAGGAAGACGTGGTGTCAAGAGCCTCCTCTTGTCTGTCTGAAGAATCAGGAGTCATATGTCAGAACTGCGCCACCTCTGATCGAAGATACGAAGAGAATACTTTGGCATAGGTGTCTGATTTCTAAACACTTGCCTGTGGAGCACTTCGAACCTTGTGTCGCCTTTTCTGACTCACCCTCGTTTAAAAGCGTGGATAATAATTCTACCTTCTTCGAGTATGGTTTCTATATTTTCGACAGAATTTCTAGGAGATTTGCAAGACACAGGAATCGAAGGATCGCGTGCACCGTCCCAGGGGGTAGACGGAGCAGGGGGACTAAACTTCCCCCGCTGGTAGTCCATTAGAAGAGCACGGACGATTTAGCAGAGGGGCTGCCGCTGGGTGCTTTTAGGTCCAGCAATTTGATGCTACCGGTTGCCTGTCATGCTAATATCCTCAGCTTTATATCGAGTCGAGTTTTTCCCCTTCCCCCTTCCGCCCTCTGATGTATGTTTTCGCGCGTAAGCGGCCTGGAGACGCATCGTTGAACATCCTGAAGATGTTGGGGCTCTTCATTTCCCTGAGAAAAGGGGCTTCTTCTTCTGCTCCACCCGTTTGTCGCTTTTTAGGGGGGAAACTTTTCACATCTCACAAACTTTCCCGATATTTTCGTACATATTCCCCCCAAACATTTTTAACTTTACACGTGACCGGATTACGTTCTTCTAATTGTATCATACAATCCTCAAATAGGAGGACCCCAAATTAGTGAAGATAATTGTGAACAGTGTTTTCCTTTTAAGCTTCCATTAACATCGGGGAAATGTGTCCCTGCTGCTTTCCTAACTCAGAATTTTCAAATTTATAATTTGAATCGTCGAAACGCAGGGATAAAAACCACTTGACAATTTTAGGAAGAGATCCAATCCATCCCATCTCCATCATCATCCGGCGGTCACCCATCATTCCAGGACCCGCGGCTCATTACGTTGAACTTCCACGATCTCACGAAACTAGACAGCACTCGCTACGCCAACTTGCCCTACATCCCTCTACACCTAATAAAAAGATACGCATTTACCAATCAGCACAAGCACGCCCTCGAACAAAACTGAACAAATTAATTGCCGCCCTAATTTCATTTCCAATTCCCTATCAACTTCCACCTTCCCTTCGAGTGTCCCAAAACGACCAATTTAAACCGTCGAAACCGAAACACGAAAAAGGGAGCGTGCAAGTGCTCCCCCATCGACCAGAAACGCCGAACGACGTTTTGCGCGTCTGAGAAAAGTTTTCGCGGGGAGGGTTGCGCGGGGGCGAGCCGCGTTTCCAAGCAGCACTCGCGTGATTTAAGAGATAACGAGTTCCAGCTTGCCCGTCCTAATGAGACACGGAAACAAAAAAGGCCCGTGATTTCCCTTCGAGGAACGTAGCCTCCGTTACACCTTTTTACCACCCCTGAAAATCGCTTCCGGTTAACATTACGTCACCGCGCCGAACTCAAAATTTCTGAGTCTCCTGGCTGGCAGGGTGGAGAAGGGAGATCCCGTGAAATAAGGCTCCCACGTGGGTGAGCCAGGTTTAGTTATCACACTCGCACGAGCGGAACGTGGACAGAGACGTCGGTGATAATCGTTTCGAAAGCATTACCGTCGATTTTACAAGCGAATTTGCATGAAAAATCCCGCCTCGATAAGCGGTGGATGGTAACGAGCCCGCACCAGCGATTCCGAGATATATGGCGGGTATAAAATATATTCCCGTCATACGTCGCGGCGAAGCGCGGTCCCCCGCCAGGGATTCGACATATTTTAGCCGCTGATTTGCAATTTAAACGTTATAATTAATGGCGCACTGCGAGAAAAATCGCCCTGCACGAGCAAAGTGGCGGGAAATGATGGTGATAATTGTCTGGATTCAATTGTGGAGGGAGATTTTCAGTGGATCCTTCAGGATTTTTTGTGAATGTTCTTTTGGACGAAGGGGCTGTTGCGGCTGGGATGTGTATCGTGGAGGGTTCATGGAGCTGGAGGCAGTTTTGATGGATTATACAGGGTGGCCCACTAAAACAGTTCAACTGAATTTCTTTTTCAGTTTTGTCATATTTTCTATGTGATTTGAATTGCAGGGCAAAGGATACCATTTCTCATTTCAATTAAATATAAAACATCTTTTGTATCATCGTAAGTTAGAGAGACAAATTTTTGGAGGAGCCTGTGCGGATAACGCCACGTAGGTATTCAGTGAGTACAGCGAACAAATGGGAGTAGAGGGCTTCCGCACACCATCTACTGTCAAGCGGTTCAATATCTTCAGTCAAAGGGTTAGGATTGGAAGAACATACACCTGTTTTACTTCTGTTACGCCCAGTATAACAGTGGGAAATACAAGCGTTTCTACCTCGTTACATCAATTATAATAATTCGCAATTCATTTTAAACGATTGCTAGAGATCGGCATGACTGAAATAGTCGAGCAGCCCAATCAGTAAAACGCTCGGGAAAGATGAATCCTGAATTCAATTAAATCCCCCCCCCCCTCCTACACACACCCATTAACGTCATGGCCATCCATCGAGTACCGCGACTTTCCGCGATTGTAATATTCGTGTAACCGTGTTAATTATCGATCGGTAATCGAGGATTCCCTCCGAGTAAATAAACGAGCGAGTGGGAGACCAAGTCACCGGTGGAAATTGGGACAGGCGACGCGGAGAATAAATTTTCGATCGTCTGTAATGAAATAGACGCGTGAGTTGTAAAAATCGGCGTGACGAATCGATAAATAAATCTTCGATCCGCGGCTGGCACAATGAACCCCGTGCACCGAGTTCCACAATCGATAACTCGTTTTGCACAATTAATTTCTCACCCTCCCCCGCCGCCGGCTCTTCATGGAATGACAAATACTTTTCACAGTAGAATCGCCGCCGCTTTGAACGAAAATCGCGGGCTCGCGGCAGAGTCAGTGGTTCCCAACTAGGATTCAGCATAAATAATTAATTTATGCAGGTGGTTGGGAAGTTTTTTGGCAGTTCCCTGTTGGAAGTTTTTTTTTTTGATTTTTCAGCGATTCATTTGCGAAGTGGCAATTTTAGATACCAGCGTCGATTTCACTTCGATATATTTCGAGAACCGTGGGGGTTGGAGGAAAAGATTTTCAACGAAAATTGTGCATTTGAGCTCCCTGCAGCAGTATAATGACACTTTAATTTTTTTTTAACAAGACGCTTTTAGAATAGTATTTATAGCCACACGATTAGTTAGACTTCAATGAAACACCCCCCTTCACTGTTCCCTCGCTTGTTTGCCCTCGGCACGGTACAATAAGGTGTTCCGAGGAGAAATTTAATTACCTTTCGAATTGTTGGTATAAAATAAACCGGCGAGCAATTTTCGAGGGCGGCCTCGCACCTCTGACATGAATTTCCATAGAGAGAAATCTGTTGTTCGCTCCGCTGCGCTTAAAATTAATCCCGCGCTATTTATACACAGGAAAAATATCGTGAGTTCCCGTGGACGGTATATTTTTCACGGTGGATCGCCTTTGGAGGGATATTTTCGACGCACACGCCCTGTGCATTACACTTCTGGAGCGTGAAACGCCGCTCAAAATCAGCCGAGCAATCTACGCCAGCACTGTGTGCGTAAACGCCGCGATTAAACCCGCTTATCGCGATGCCGGCCTGCCGCAAGTCCTATTTCCAACGGTGGATCGTGGCTGTCTTGCGAAACGGATAAGTCCTGGGTCCAGGAGAATCGAGAAAACGGCGGAAGATCAAAAAGTCTGACTCCAATCGATTCCCAAGCCACTTTAAAGCACCGTGTTTCAAGTCTGGGGGAGATTTCTGAGGATGACTCAAGGATGACAAGGGCCAGTGCCAATATTTGGCCACTTTTTTTTTAAGGATTTACTAAATCGCAAGTTGGTTATTTAGGGAAGTATACTAATGGAACGGGAAAAGCATAGAGTTTCAAAAATTAGTTGCTGTATCTTTTGAAATTAACTCGCATCATCGATCTAAGCCCCCATAGTACCAGGGCGTCGAATATCCATGACCGCCGATTGATCCAACGATCTATCCTCTCGCTTCACCAGGTGATAGAGACGCGATCCACAAAATATGGCGGTATTCGGACGCGAAATGGGTGAACTGGAGGCTTCAACGCGTCCCAACCTGAGCAACCGCCTCGAAATCAGACACCGGCAGCTGAGTCTACAGCGTCCTGGGCTACGTAGCTGTGTGCAGACACTCGACGGCCGCTCCTATCCTTATCAGACGATCCTCGCGCGACTTAATCCGCGTTTCTGCGAGCCACAGGCTCATCCAGAGCACAAGGGGACTATTCTGCCTCCTCGTGGGAGCGGCTATCATGCAAAGCGACCTGTTTGCTGGCGTTAGATAATGGGGATAGGTGAAACTAGGCCAAGTCGAAGTGTTTCGAGCAGAAGTGTCTATGGAAGACACAGTTTAAAGACTGATGGAAATTTGGGTGTTGTTTTTAGGATTTTATTAGTGGAGGTGGGTGTTCTAAAAGCAGGTAGGTCCCTAGATTCTGCATTTGGGGGGGGATTGGAGTCTGTGGAGATATAGAATGGGAGGCTGGGGGCGTTAGTGGGAGGAATGGAGTTGTTCTGGATGAAAATTCTTTCTGTTTTAGGTGGGACGTGTAAATCTAACTTATTTTGGAGTTCCAGATTCACTAGGTTACTGGATGGAATGTTTATGAGACCCTGAGGTAGCTTCGGAATCGTTGGCGGGGAAAAGAAGAGGAGGCGTAGGAGGATTTATTGGGGACCAGTTTACTTAACAACTGTTGAATACTTTGAACATTTTAATAGCGAATGCAGTCCTTCAACTCCCACAGCTTCCGAGAAACTTAGGATCTCAGGATTATTCAAGATTCTTGAAGAATTCTCTTAAGAATCCTCAGAAGCAGTAACCCAAATTGTTACTGCTGCAATGACCTAACTCAGGAACCCATATAAATCATAATATAACATTCAATTGTTATCAGAAACAAGTCCATTACACGAGGCTCCCCTCGTACCCCACGATATCTAAAGCTTCAACCCCCAAGATCCAGCAGGAATCCCCTAAAATGGCACCCCAGTAAAGGAAGCTGAAGATTCAGCGATGGAAAGACTTCAGCTTGAAATCAGCGTTCCTTCGGCTATCGTCATCGATAGTAGAGTGACGCAACCGATAACAAACCGTGCGCAGCCTCTTCCCGCCCCCGAGTGTCGTAAATAACGTCCAGGTAAAACGAATTGTCGATAAATAAACGTTGGTCCCGCGGATACGTGTCAGGCGTGGGCGGACAGGAGCCAGCTGGATCGTTATTTCATAACGGGTCACGCTGTCCCAACTCCCCCCTTCCCAACCCTGTTCGTTTGTTAACTGACGCGTGTGGTTTGTTCTCCTAGACACAATTAGAATTCATCCCAACGTTCTATGTCCCTCTGTCGACGTCTCTGATCGATCTCCATCACATGATGTATCATTTCAGTGGGAGGTGTCTTTTTTCTGTGTTATCGCGTGAGTTGGGTGACGTTTTTCTTGAGGGGCCGGGTGCTCTCGATAAGAGGGCTACGTCTGGGCTCAGTTTCTATTTGATTTGGAGCACACTTAGCTCACATTTGCATTAGGTAACCCACAACTGTTTTCGACACTCAGCTTACGTCTTCCCTCAACACCAAAGATCCCTTAGAATTTCAATGTGCACCCCTCCTAGTGTCCCACCCTTTATTATCGAGTCCTATACCGTCAAGTATCCAGAGAATCGTTTTTCTCGAAAATTACCCAAGTCGAGGCTTCGGAAGGTGAAACTTAGAAGCTCCAAAGCCTGATCTGCATCCGCGGCGCCAATTCCATGTCCGAGATGGAATATTCGCCAACGGAGGAAGTTTCGTTCGACGCCAGCGCGCGATATCATTCTTTATCAGGGGACGGTGGAATTCTCAGTCGGTGCAGTTTATACGGGGGCATCATATTTTACTGCATCCGCAGCAAACGCGACGAAAGACGGCTCCTGCGTCTGATTTCTCATGCTGGAAGACCGTACGCAGACCAGTCCGGCGATTTTTTAAATTTCTTCTGATTTTGGATATACCGCATTTTTCGAACTGGAAATGATACTGCTACAGAAAATGTGTCTAGAACGAAGAATAATTCTTGAGAAAATTGATTCTGTAGCTTCCATTTGCGGACACAGGATCAATTTATTCACTACACTTCGTCAGTGTCACAAGTCGGTAAATGTTTTATATCACAATTAGGGTAAAGGACCTGATTACTGTCACCCTAAGCTGTTTTACGTAAAATAACAAATAAATCCTATAAAGTGATGCTTAAAAAAAAATTAGCATACAATTCAAACTGTTGTTTATACGATACAAAAAACAGTACTTAATTTTTTCTTCGTTAATTTGAATAAAATGATAAAAAATTTTAAGCGAATATTAGGAGAATGGAAACGATGACTTCTTTACTAGGGAAAGAGAAAACAAAACGTTAAAGAAAATGCTGTAATTGTAATATTTAAGCTATTGACATAACAAAATATAATGTTTTAAATAATATAAGCATTATAGAAAGTAATAAAGATCCGAATTCAACGGTTCATTGAGTCTTTTTACTTATTTATTGGGTGACAGTGATTGGTACAAGCGTTTCAAGAATTTGGTGGAACCTTGAAATAACATAAACACTATTAGGTTAGAGTAGAAACTCAGTCAAACCCATTTGAAGGGTGTCAGTAATAGATCCCCAAATATATTTTTGAAATTGATGAATTTATACATAAAAATCGAAGTTTTAAGATCCACCAAATTTTGTTCGTCAAGTAAACATATTAAACAATAATAAATAACAAGAACAACATATACTTTTGGTCTATAAGTAACTATAAGATAATGTCAGCGTCAACGCTTAACGTGTCAGTGGGCTTCTACCCTAGCTCCAAATCTGCTATAAAAGCTTATTCAGAGAATTATACAGGGTGAGGCAAATAAATTGTTCACCAAGAATAACTTGTATAGTATGAAATTTAAACGAGCACTGAATTTTCCTAACTGTCCTAACACTGATAATAATAACAAGTATATGAAAGTGGGGGTGGACATGTTATGTGACTCGCCCTGTACAACCAAAATTTTATCACGGATCAAAATGGACACCCTATCGATCTCTATGTCATCCGAGGATCAAGACGTTTTAAAATACACCGCTGCTTCCACTACCCACGATGTAAACGATATAAACTCCAGATTAAAGTATAACTCGAGGTATCAACGTAAAGTGAACTTCGACATCTGATCGAAGTTCTCACCAGTGATCCTCCTCGTATTTTTAGCGGACAATTTTCCGACCAGCGTCCAAGCTTCTGATACGTCGCTGACACATCTATTATTGTTTATTCCATCGAATCGCCGTGGAATGTACTCGAAGCGAAAATAGACGCCCACTCCGCGGCGGAACGCTGCGTTTTAACGAGCGATACAGTGATACCTGTTTAAAGGTTCTGTATTATGGAAAACAGAGTCCGATTCGAGAAGCCCCGGGTCGATCACACCTTTGTCATACGACTCAACCGACACGAGCATGAATTTTTTACCAACGACCCCGTTACCGCTTCAACGTGCCCCGGATTCCAGCGCCGCATCCACATTGTTTCGTATTTTCGACTCACGTTTTTTTAATGTTTCGCAAGGGTGGAAAGGAAATGTCAACTGATCGGGGGTGAATAATTCATTGGATGACACTTGCTCGGGCGATTTCGGTCCTCGATTGCGCACAGGCCGCATCGGGTTCGATGCCACTGTTGACACTGGGCGAAATATCGAATTTCCTGTCAGAGCTTCGTCCCACAATCAAGTTAATTACTCGTCACCCGTGTGGACGAATCGCGACAGAGACGACTCTGCCCTGTAAAAGTCTATCTTCTATAAACTTCTAGGATGGGGGATCGATGGCTACAAACACACTCGAGAGTGACATAACTCGCGATGCACGCGATGAGTTCATCGGCGAGTGACATCACTTTCCGTTCGCTCGTGCGTATCGTCCATCGAGGATCTATCTATCATCTCTTTCCCTGTACTTAATATCCTTTTCCACGGTTTCCAGAATTCTACGTTCGCGAGAGGAGAGAGGAATCTCTCTCATGGGGAATGGTACACGACGCGGTGCCAGTTGATCGCAGTGAGTCACTTTCGCGTGATCATTTTTTGTTCAGGGTAGATTGATTAAGGCCGAGGCGCGTTGGGTTCACTTTCATTGACTGATGTGAACTCTAATTTCATGGGGTGATTAGGTATTCATTCTAGTGATGCCTTTAAATAATGAATGGGTGTTCGATAAATGCAGTGTTGGTAATGGAGTGATTTGATATTTTAGAGAAAAATGGAATTGAAAAAACTTCCTGGGGCGGTGGGGATTTGAACCCGCGACCTCTGCACTCTGAATATTTGAGTACACGTGCTTTAACCAACTCGGCTATTCTGGCACTTGATGAGAGTGTCTTTATAAACCTTAAAACGCGGAGAGTCTGTTTCCCTCGGAAGGGAACTTCGGTAACCCGACAATTCCGATTTCTTTTATACTTTACAATTTTTTAGTTTTGCTACTTTTTGATTCTGAAAGGCAACAACATAACGATTCATGGTACTCAAGCTCTACGCAGCACGTGACTTGTAGTTAGCCTACAGGCCGATCGAAATGCGACATTCAGGCAACGCCTTAGTAGGCTAATTGACGATTAAGCTACACGCGTTTCCTTGGAAATGATTTGTCACGCGTTAATCGAGGGGGGCGGATTAAGTTCCCGACGGGATGTCGAGGGCGACGTCTTTTTCGAGCGCCACGTGGGACGTGAACGGAGCAAGGATTCTGTGTCAATGTCGCGGATAATCTCGAGGAGCTTCTCCTTTTCGTTGGAAACGCACCAGAGGCCTAGGTGTGTCCATCGTCGAGCCTAGTGAGTCCCATTCCATAGTACATTCCGAGTACTCAGCAAAGGCAGCAATACCCGATAATTTGATCACAGATGGGCTTGGAAATTTGCAACATGACTGATCCGCAGATGTTCCCAGTGACCAAGAGGCCCCCTTTGTCTTTCGATAACAATGTTTAATGACTATTACAGCGTGCATGAAAATTACCATCACAAAGGTTACATACTGTGTTCTTTATTTTGTTGTTCTTGTTGCTGGTATCTAGCGATGACATCAGCGCGCTCCGTTAATTTTTCCCGTTGACTGACAGCCCTAACTAATGCGCCTCTCTTTGACACCCACGGTCGCGATGAGATCAACCGACATGAGCTGCTTTTTAATTACCGCGGATCGTGGGTGTTCCGCGCGGCTAAATCCACTTGAACGATTACGAGGAAATCGTGTGACTACTGTTTAATTATTTATCAGGCTTATACAATCGGATCACGCCTTTTTTTTTTTTAAACGACACGTTCTTGCCGCGTGAAACGCGCTGTGCGGAGAACGCCCTAGGGCGTTCCGGTAGTGCTGGCGTCTTATAGAGTTACGAGTGTCACGCACGTGGCGATGAGCTCGCAGCTAGAGATCAGATAACCGGGGAATGAGGGGACTGGTTGGCTTTCTGCTGTCGATTCACCGTTTCAGGGAGGTTTTGCAGCTTGTTGAAAGACTGTAGGATGAAGGTGAGCTGGAAATTCTGGACGAACACGCGTCGAGTTCGTTACTCCTTGAAGAGGATATCTGCGGCTTGCGATCTCGGCCTTTGACTTCTTGTTCCGGGTGTGGACGAGCCACGTTGCCGGCTGGAGCTTCTACTTGGACCTCTTCTATGGACGCTAAAGTGATTCTACACGGCTGTCGGGATCCCTTAGATCCTAATCGATTCTTGGGAACACACAGGGAGCTTCGGAGTTATAGCTTAACTAGCTAATAAAACCAGGCCTCCAGCCAGACCACGAGTTTCCTACTAGCAGGGCTTCGACTTTTGCTCAATCAGTGATTCACAGATATTTAGCAAAGTTGTCTATGTTCTTCGGGTCAGAGTTCGGAAAGTGAAAATACAGGAGGCTTGAGAATTAAACCAACTTGGCGACATTTTACTGAAAGTTCATTCCGCCAGTCTGGAATCATCATCAAGTTTCTTGATACACAATGCTTCAATTGCATGTAACAGCTTCGAGATGAGGAATCCCTCTAAGGAGGCCAACGATCTTCAAGATTTATTCAAATCCAACTCGACCACCAACAATTGGTGTCAACAATCAAGAGGGAGAGGAACATACCACACAATTCATCAAGGGACTTTTTTTTTGTCAGGCGCCGATTACGTCGGGTCACTTTCATTGAGCCTCGTCACGGCTCGCGTATCGCCTCGAGACACGCTTTTAAATTTATCAATGAAATCATCTGACCAAACGAGACGAATGAAGTCACGCCGCCTTTTTATCGAGATCTTATTAACACCTTCCCGCGCGGGTAATTGGCGATGGAACACGCCGTTGAACACCGATTTAGCATTCCAACACACAACTTTTCCCCCAGGGTACATTAGAAACCCATTTGTCTTCGGACCAGATCCACTTCACAGTGATGTAACAACAATGATGTCCAACCACGATAGACCCGACAAATAATTAACGGGAAGCACGGCTTGTTAACTCGACTACGAATGTTTGCAGTGGAAATTGTTCGATGCTGAGTAAACACTGGGTAAATGATGAAAAAAAGCTTGGAAAAAATTCTGAGGGCTTGGGGGATTGAACTCGGGCCAACTGGGTGGGAAGCGGGCACACTACCCGCTTGGCCAACGATGCCCGGTGATTCACTTTATTTGTTTTACCAAGATTGTCCACTTGGTCGTGTAGTTACCCCTTTTTTATGATACCTAGTTCCTTTTTTATTTAACTTTAATTTACCTAATTCCCATTAGAGATGTCTTTTAATTAATACACAGTGAGATAATACAAAGTGAGTCACCTAACTCTGCCACATTGAATTCCTTATAAACTATTTATCGTATGAAAAAATGATTCAAATAAAAGTTATGTGGTATCAAGCGGAGCGTACAATGTGCTAATTAGTTTCTTGTTTGCCCCGGGAAATTCAAACGATTATTGAAAGGTGTAACTGAATTTTGCAAGTAATTTATGGCAGTAGAGTTAAGTGAGTCACCCTGAATTATTTATAATTCCTGAGAGGAAAGAGAGGTGAGAGATAGAGCAACCTTGGCATTACAGAAGCACGGTGATCGACTGATCAAGGACACGATAGCATTTCATGTTCGTTAGCTCCGGCTACAATCGAGGATCATTAATGATCGATCGATCATAGAGACCCAGAAGCGATAATCGCGCTTGCCGGATGCAAGTGTTGTTATTAGATGCATTCGTGAAAAATAAACGGAATTCCAATTACATTGTGGTCTTTCAGTAGATGAATTTGAATGGGAAGTTTAGAATTGTTCCAGAAGCTGGAAATTAATTATGCAATTATGATTACGTAAAGCTTTTGGACGGTGCTCACAGTTAGTGAGCTGTCGCGTTGTTGATAGAACTATATTTCGTGGAAGGGCGATTATTCGTTGGCCTACGTCATTGTCGTTAATTAAAACGCTACAATCTTTCACGTTATCTGTTTAGTTTTAAGCTCGATATGTAGTATCATCTGCTAGTAGTATATACAAAGATTGCTGTAGGTATTAAGTGGCAGAAAGAAGTCACTTGTGACTTTCTTCTGGAGTCGGTTGAATGGACTGGGTGTCCCAGAAATACATTCTGTTATGAATAAATTCTTCTTCTAAAATACGTTACGCAAGGAAATTAACCTTCATTCATATTTAAAAAATATATACATAATATTAGAAATACACTTCTTTCAAACTTACAAGTTTACTACTAAATTTAAAACCAGTAATTTTGACTGTTTCGGTATTAAAAAATCTCTCTCCTCCACTCTGTCAAATATGAGAGATTAAATTTTTAATTCTCCGCAGGTAGATGTAAATTTGAATAACCTTCATCTCCCACAGCCACTAATTCCAGTTTTCATTTCTGAATAGCACCTCCCAGTTCCATCTATAATAAACACAGCAATTCCTAGTTTCTCTTTAACATCGAGTCCCACAAATCTGCAACTTTCAATCCCCATTCCGATTAATTACCTTTTACTTCCCCTCACACCAACCACCCCCAGTGTAAACGCCAATTTGAGTCTCCACACCTACTAACCCCAATCCCACCAGCTTCCACTTCCAAATCACCCCGACGCCCCCCCCCCACCGCCCCCACTCGCCAGCTGCATCCTCCGCGAAATTCATCCCTCGGGAGCAGTGCTAAGACGCAGCGCCCCTGTCGCATCCTTACAAGGACTAATCGCGCCTCCACTCACTCCCTCGCAACCACCTGAAGGATTTCCCTTCCCCGCCCCCTTGAACTTCCTAAAATTCACTTAACCCGATTAAACCGTGCGTTTTTGCCCCCGCCCGTCGCCCCCTCGACGCCTACCATAAAATATGAAGCGCGGCTGGAGGGTGGCCGCGGTGGCTGAAGAGGATCCAGCCGGATAAACGCGTTAAGCCTGAGAAATTCGGGCCGAGTGCACCGCCATTATGCGCGCGAATCGTCGCGGACCGTAATCCCCGAGGCAGGAAACGGTGGATGGAACTGTGACGCCTACGGTGCTCGTCTCGCGTGACGGAGATCTCGTTTCAGGACTACGCGGGTCCTTGTAACGTTTACGGCGGCATATTTCAGGGACAAATTGCGCGCGCCGAGGTCTCCAGCCGCGAGGTCTTTCTCTGGCGGAGAAAGAAAGCGTGCTTCTGAGGCACGCTTCGATATTATAGGAAGTTTAGGGGGTGTTTTTTTTTTTCGATGAGACTGGGGTAAGGTGTGGAGTTGCTATGCAATGTCTGCGGACATGTTGGGGCATGGCGAGGCGGTGTTGGGTAGAAATTGGGTGGCAGAGGTAGAGGGGCTGTGGGAGAGGGTTGGTGGACATAGCAGGGTGTCGCAGCAGGTGGGATGCTGTTTGAGGGGTTGGGGAATTGGAATAATTGGTTTTGGTGGGAATTAGAAGTGGGAGCTTGAAAGTTAAAAAAAAAATTGTTTATATATCTTACCACCCTGATTTGTTCCTTTAGGTGTATAAACACTGTACAAAAACTTTGGATACATTTTGTGAAAGTTTAGGGGTAGCTCAAGTGAATCAAAGATTATAGAAATTATGAGAATTCAATATTAATGGCCACATTTTAATTTATACATAGGTACATTTGATAATTTTTTAAAATTGTTCACAGAGGCTCCGACATCATACAGTGTCTGTTTCCTGCTGTCAGGGTACAATCTACTAATTGTTCTACTTAATTATACGTAGGATGAAGCACAGTGGTACCTTTTCTCAGTTTCTATTTTTCTTATTGAACAAACGAATGAATTTGAACAAATTTCTAGTGTCCCATTCCCTTTCATATAATTATCAGGGAAATTGGAAAGTTCACTATCATTGAGGTAACCCTAAAATATAGATTAACCGTGCTCATATATATTTATACTGCTCGATTTTATTTTTTATAAAAATAAAATACAAAAATTGAGAACAAGCTGTTATTAAAATCTACTAAAAAAAAAACAGAAAATAATTTTGATACCGGCCTAAATGACTGCCTTAAAAGAATTCCCACATATGACCAACAACAAAAGCGTGGGGCGTAAATATTGAAATGTCCTTTAACCCTTCGTTGACACTCTGGGTGTGAACCACCCATAAGCTGATTTTGATGCTCTGAAACTTTTATATACGCAAAACAAATGCCTTTTTTTTCAAAGCCGATTTACAAACTATTTTCTCTCTCAAAATATTATATCCGAACATCAACTCTGTAGATTTTTAGCTTTTAATATTGAAATTTGTAAAAGTTACAATTTTTTACGGTTTTCTTCGTTTTTTCTCGACAAGTGGTAATCTAGAATTATTTTACAAAAACTGTGATAAAATTTCAATAAGAAAATTATTGGAATACATTCTAGAGACTTTGATTTTGGATTCTTTGGATGAGAATGACACTCGTTCAAAAATTGCTCCGGGTGTGAGCCACCCAGGTGTGTCAAAGTTGATCGAAACTAGAGGTGTGTCAACTAAGGGTTAATATAAATATTTACACCCCACGTTTTTATTGATGGTCGTATGTGGGAATTCTTCTAATTCAATTTAATATAAGCTTGTTTTTTTAAATTTGTTTTTATTTAAATTTATTTTACGCTTTTTAGTATGCATGCCAAATTTCAAGTCGATCGGACATGTGGAAGTGGGTCAAAATTAGCTTAGAAGATTTCATCCTCACAAACTAACTAACGAACAAACTCGCAAGTTAAGCTAAATAAAAGCTTGTAAAAATGAAGAAAAGTAAGCTCCACCCTAATGTAGAATTAATTTCACGAGGTGTTCTGAGATCCTAAATTATGTCCCTAGGTACCAATGAGTCTAATTGAAGAATCACGCCACCGTCAAAATGATAGATTCAAGATTTCTCCAAAATAGAATGAAGAAACTTCAATGGAGCATAATTAATTACACCGAGAATGGAGTCAAGCCCACATCAAGCCCAGCTTATATCCCAGTTAAGTCGAAGTAGCCTTCTGACTCACTCTAAGCTTCCTCTAGATTTTGATCAAGATTCAGTTTCCATCAAACGGACTTCAATTGATTCCACTTGAGGCCTCAGGAGGACCTTCTACTTTCAAATACTAATCCCCCAAGGATCTATAGGAGTGGTACCCATCACGGCCCACCAATAGAGACGTGATTTATGAGAACTGAGTATCTTGGATCGCGAATACGGAAGCAAGCCTCTGGATCAGACAGCGGCCTCGGGATGCCATCGCGGCGGAAGCTAGTTCAACCTAGGCGGAAGCGCTGATGAAGAATGAGGGACTTCACGTGGGACAAAGGAACGTTCTGCGCGCGCGACCATGCGCGTAACGATCTCTTTTCCCCAATTATGCAAAGAATTTGTATCCCGCTTGCTGGGTACCTATTGGTTTCTCAGGAGGCTTTCTGCTGTTGGAACAGCAAAACGTAGCTTGCTGAGGGGAGCTTCTCAGTGGAAGCTTGAAAATATTCCGAGGATCATGGAAGCATGGTCGAAGAGAGAGTTAGGCTGAATGGGGGTTGAAAGATAAGTAACTTGGAAATTTGACAGCTGAAATTTAATGAAATGTTAAAACTATGATACCTAGATTAGATTTGGGATTCTCCTATTTAGGATTACTTCAAAATTGGGGAATGAAAATTTAGAATTGGACCCCCCAGAGTGTTTATATATCTTACGGGGTCTTTTTAGTGTGACGACCGAAGGAAATAATTTTAACACACGAGTACAGATTCCCCCCAAAAAAATTATCCTCTCAAGAGGTGATAGAATAAAGCTATAAACGTTCAAAATGATACTTGTTTCTTTTTTAATTCCCGAAAAATAAAGATGTTTCAGCCGTCAGACTAAGAAGATCCACTCAATTAGGTATTTGGGCCCCAAGGATCACACTAAATAACAAACTGGACCACCCCAAAT
This sequence comes from Andrena flavipes, assembly GCA_963971345.1. Taxonomy (NCBI): domain Eukaryota; kingdom Metazoa; phylum Arthropoda; class Insecta; order Hymenoptera; family Andrenidae; genus Andrena; species Andrena flavipes. Next base: position 16,816,093 of record OZ020482.1, on the reverse strand, counting down.
TGGTAAAACTAGGAACCAAGCACCCTTCACCTTTATCCCCCTCTTCCTCAGACACAAAAATTATCAAGCCTCCCAGATCACCCACAAACTCCCATTCAAGCTTCCACTCTTCAAACATCCCACCACCCAAGATCCTCCTCCCCAAAAACACCTCATAATCTACCCTCCAAACCCCTCCCCATCAAATTCCTGACAGCAGTGCCAATTTAAACGTCGAAACGCCCCACTCCGAATTCTCCAAACATTTTTCCCCCCGAAACGGGGGATCCGTTCCCATCCGGCGGAGCAGCAGCGTCGCTGGCAAAGCAGATCGACTGCATCACGGTAGAAGCATCTTAACCGTATCCGAAGGCGCGTGCACACACACAGGTGCACACCCACGACAAAGCTGTTCCAATATGCATTAGAACGCCGTTACATGCCAAGGTGAACGCGGCCGAATAATTTATTACACCGTCGCCGGGCTGAGCGCGATGCCACCAGTCCCCAGCATTCAGCATTTCCATCCGCGGTGCGTGTCATCTTCGCGGCTACGAACTGCCACCCCCTCCCCGACCCCCCATCGATCATCCCCCATATCGTGTGCGAAAATAATGCAACGAGGGCGGAAGTCTAACGTCTAGTTCCTACGTCCAACTGCGTTTCGAACGTTTGGCTGAAGGGAAAAGGGGATTCTTCGACGGGCCCGGTTTATTGCGCGTCCCTGCGTCGCTCAGACGGGCATATATCGAGGTACTGGGCAGAAGGTTGAGGGTATTGGTGGTTTTCGTGAGGGATGAAGATGGAGAGAGGTGGAGGAAGCTAGGGGCTACGTTGGGGTTTTTGGATGCAAGTTTCTGGGGGTGAAATTTTTTAGGGGATGAAAGGGTGTGTGACCTCGAAGTCGTAATTTATGGGGGGATGAGAGGATCTTGTAGGAGATTTTAGGAGATTTTAGTGTGGTGTGTGGATAAATAGAAAAGAAGGAGTGATGAGGGAGGCCAAAGGGTGAAAATTGTAATTTTGGGGGATGAATTTTGAGGGGGGTGGAAATCTCAGGTTGAGGGTTCAAAATTCCAGTATTCTACGTCTTTGTAGAAATTTCTCTTAGGAAACCCCCTACAATAAAAATTCCACCCCTGGAAGGGGGATGAAAGGAAACCACCCTTAAAGGTACTCGAAACCTACACTATTCGCGTCTAAAATTTCCATCAATTCACCCCTCGACGACGAACATCCCTCCCCAACGAAAATTCCCCCAGAAGAAGAAGAATAAACTGAAACCTCCTCCCATTTGTGTACCTACCACTGACCAATTCCTCCAGCCCCCACTTCTAAAACTTTCAAGCACACTCGAGGACACTTGATCGTGGCCACGCGCATTCCTGGACAACTGGACAATCCGGTGGCAAGAAAATTCCCTGCAGGTCGACGGCCAGTGCTCCCTGTCGCTCGTAAATATCGCGATTCAAACGATCGCCAGGCAGCCTAGTATTCCATCGAGAGGTCGATGATAGCCGCGACAAGAGAGGCTCCAGTCCTCTCCAGTGGCAATTTAAAATCGCTTAACGAAGCGGATCGCTGACGGCATTCGGGTCAAACCGGCAAGAATTCGCCACGAATCAGGCAGTCGATCCTTTTGATCGACAGCCTTTCATACTATCCAGCAGCGACTGGATCGCTTTCTCTTGGATCCACCATTTTTCAAAACAAAGAGATCGATATTTGAAAGAAAAAATCCACCCCTATGTTTCATCTCACTGATCGATCAATCGAAGCTACCAGTGAAAGGGAACGCGTTTTGTAATACAGACACAAAACGAACTGAACAAAGATTTTTTTTTTTAAAAATTGTATTCCAGAAAATATACAAAATACATATTTTAGGAAATATATGTGTGGATTTTCTTGAAATTGTTTTTACTACTGTTTGGGTGTACCAAATAGCGTGGGCATCTCCAGCGCGCCTGCGCGAGGGGTTTTGGTAAAGTGGGCGTGTCCAGAGTTCCGCTGGCTCCGCCCACAGGGACCACCATTGTTTAATACAGGTTTTACAGAATTTTTTTAGAGTGATCCAGCTGAAATTTTTTATCTGTGAGTAACTGATGTGTCTGGAGGGTTTTGGAGGAGGCTTTTACAGTTTGGTTTGCTGTATAATGTTCTTTGGAGCTTTTTAGAGGGGTCTGACATAAGGCTTCCACGTCCCTCGACTTTCTTCTCCAGAAGCGAGCCCGCGACAAATATCGCCAATCCAATATCAGATAATTAAATACCCCTTCGAGGTCTGGATTGTCAGTATCCATGCTTCGTTTCCCCCCACGATTGCGCTAGTTCCGACGGAGAGGAGATTCGATAGACCGCGAGGGAGACCCGGCCGCATGTGGGACATCTCGGAAAGTCTGTTTACCGCAGCCACAAATCTAATAACTCCGCAGATCAAATATCTGCGCGGAGTGGAAGCCAGCCTGGAGCCTGCCTCGCAGCCATTTTTTCGCCACTCAGGCAGCCCCCACCTCCGAAACAGGGATTCGAGGTCATTTGTGCACAGCTTTCGGGTACCTCGGGCACTTTGCTGCTGAAAAATAGGAGAAAGGTAGCTGCTGCGAGATTTCTTGAGAACCAAAGCCCTGTACTTCAACGCAGCTTATTTTTTAAAAAAAAATTCCAAGAGGGAGGGGGAGGAAAATGTACGCAAAGAAGACACAGAAGACTGTAGAAGTCCTCGCAAAGTTGCAAAGCTCTTTGCCCTCGATTTCCCCAAAACCCCGAAACTAGTACACTCTATTGACACCGTGAACTAGTATCGGGGTTTCCTCGTTTTCTTCGTTGAAATCGATGTCAATTCAGAGGCGAGAGTTGAAATGAACCGGGGGATGATCTCCCCAGCTGACAGCGGCTTCGAGGACGCGAAACTTCGGCCAGAGTTCTTAACACGGATCAAAGCCAGTGAATAGGATTGGTTCTGCGCTGGCAGGGATTCGAAACAGTCGTGCGGTTATCAAGGGAAAGGCGGCGAAAACAATGAGCGCGGGGAAACTGGCAACTTAAATGGTCTTCAAGCTCGTTTAACGCCTGCAAGATGGCTGCGCGGGCCTCGAAACTTGCTCCTCTCGGGATTGAGAAGTTCGCAGCAGATTGTCAAAAACTATCGGGGAACTGTGTTATTAGAACTCGCCGAGAGTCGCGGCCGGAAATATCGATGATTTTGTATCGACAAGGGCTTCCAAAATAACTCGTGTGCATTTGGGTCGAGGAAATTCCACACTCTTCTCCCTACATCGGCGTTTGTTATTTTTGGGAGAATATGCAAGCTATTCCTTGCACCTGGCTTGAGTTACGAGTTTGAGCTAATTGTGTCAGGTTTTATAGTGACACGTAAGGCAGCTGCCCCTTGCTAACAAATCATGTGGATGTTTGAGTGGTGTGTATTATTGTGGAGAAGTAGGGAGGGGGATGCCTTGATGAATGCTTCCTTGTGGTCGAGGGGATAGTGTTGTGGGAAGTGGTGAAAGGTCTATAGTAGGCCTGAGTTGGATCTAAATGTGGCTTGGAGTAATTTTGAGTTGGGCAGACAAATGAGACTAGATTAGAGGTCAATAAGTCTGGATTAGGTCAGATGATACAACTGTTTAGTCAGCCTTAAATAAAACTTTAGTAAAACCTAGTTTCTATCGCCATCAAATTATTTTAGAATAAAAATAAAATTTAAAATGGAAAGTGAGCCCAAAATCATTTTTTTAGGTCACTATTTTCAATTAAGATTCCAGCCACCAGCAGGTTATATTAAAACTACCTTTAAGAATATTCCCCTGGCCACAATTTCACCAAATCAAATCCCTTTTTTTTTCTCCCACCTGCCTGTCCTTTCAAGAAACCCTGGGGCACTGAAAATAAAAGGAGACTATAAGTAGAAACAACGCGAATGCTCCAACAATACCCTGCCCCTCCAGCTGTTTTCGTTCCACGGAAAGGGTAAACGCCCCTCTGCCTGGCTAAATTAAGCGACGGAAGGACATTCCAAGGAATGGAAAGAATAAGTCCACGAGGTCCACGAAATATTCAAGGATCCAGAGGCCCCTGTAATCGCGGAGCGCGGAGGAGTAATTAAATCCTCGGCTGATTCGTTCGCCCGTGCAATATGCATGAGCAGACCCTCACCCCCGGAGTGGGGGTGGAAAGTGGGAACGAATAAATCGAGTTTTCCTTCGTACAATCTCGCTGAAAAAAATCCACGGTGTTCGAGGTGTAAACCTTGAGGGAACACGGTCAGAAGAGAGGAATGCCGCTCCCTCGTCCCCTATCGATTATTCCCCTCATAATTGAGGCAATTAACGAGGTCCCGAATATTCCGCCGTTAGTTTCTATCAATGTATCAATCTGAACCTCCTTCAACCACTGGTTCATTCATATTATGCTACTTGGGTGGATGACTACTCGTTGCTGGAGTGAAATGGGCGGGAAGGGAGAGACGGGGGTGGAAACGGAACAACTTGGGGTTTGTCGCTTAGGGAGGCTTTGAATATCTGCTGAAATAATTCAATGCAAGAGGAATCCTGTATTCAACTGAATTCCAAGTGGACACAGAAGGAAACCCTGAAAGTTGTGCCAAACCTGGCTGAATGGGAAAATATGTTTCTTAACCTGCATTTCGAGGAAGCATTTATAAATGCATTCCAAGTGCACGTGCAGGGAAACCTCGAAAGTTGTTCCAAAATCTATCTCAATGAGAAAACATGTTCCTCGAGTTACGGTTAAGAGCAATAGAATTCTATCGTCAAATGAGTTTCATGTGGAACTAGAAGGAAAACCCGAAATTTGTTCCAAGAGGAAATGGAGGGAAACCCCGAAACTTGATCATTGTGGAATTAGGAGGAAACCCCGAAACTTGTTCCAAGGGGAAGTAGAAGACAATCTCGAAACTTGTTCCAAGCGGAACAAGAAGAAAACCACGAAACTTGTACCAAGTGAAGCTACAAGAAAACCCCGAAACTTGTTCAAAATGTAACTATTAGGAAACCCCGGAACTTGTTCCAAGTGGAACTAGAGGGAAACCCCGATATCCAAGATATTTATCCAAGTGGAATTAGAAGACAATCTCGAATCTTGATCCAAGTGGTAGTAGAAGAAAACAGCGAAACTTGTTCGAAGTGGAACTAGAAGAAAACCTTGAAACTTGTTCCAAGTGGAACTACAGGGAAACCCGGAAACCTGTCCCAAGTGGAACTAGAGGGAAACCCCGAAACTTTATTCAAGTGAAATTAGGAGGAAACCCCGAAACTTGTTCCAAGTGGAACAAGAAGAAAACCCCGAAACTTGTTCCAAGTGGAACAAGAAGAAAACCCCGAAACTTGTTCCAAGTGGAACTAGAGGGAAACCCCAAAACTCGATCCAAGTGGAATTAGAAGGAAACCCCGAAACTTGTACCAAGTGAAGCTACAAGAAAACCCCGAAACTTGTTCAAAATGTAACTATTAGGAAACCGCGGAACTTGTTCCAAACCACATCTGACTGATAGACTTCTTTACCCAGTCTTCTCAGATGAATTCCTCCCCTTCCCTCGTAATTCCGTGTGTCGTTAATTAACGATGATCGCGACCGTTAGAAAATTCAGGCCTGAACCCCCTAATCGCACCTTATTGCGCACACCACGCGCGTCTGTATTAATTATCCTTGCATAAATGGTCAGAGGGAGAGGGTGCGAGAAAAAGGGAGTATTGACGATCAGAAACGTCGGTCGTTTAATCGCTAAAGCGACGTGGTGGCTTTTTTCGCTGGAATTTAAAAAATTTACGACCCAATAAAAAACGATCATTCGACGTTAATTATTCCATGGAAACTGTGGGGGTGGGGAGATGGTAACCCAGATTCACCTGGCTCGTGGCATCCATCGACCTCGCCGCGATTCTCGCCGAAGACGAAAAGATAATGGAAGAGAAAGGGAGGGGGATGAAATCTGCGTCACCCTACGTGACTTTTACGCGAACTCTCTGATTACCACTTTACAACCCCCTAATATCGTGGACAGAAGCAAACGGCCCTGTTTTTGCTGGACTCTGACCGGGGGTGAAGTCGAGGCACCCCTTGCTCAGCCACTTTTTGGCGGAAATCTTGAAATGTCCGGAGTGTTTTTGAATTTTAACTTGGAATAATTGTAAAACTCGAAGTGATGCAAATATTTTCAACGATTGAAAGCTTCTTTGGAATGCAGGGATTATTTTAAGTACTGCAATTTAGAAGATTTTAAATGTTTTTTTGGTTATGATAAGCACCTTCACTAGTAACCCGACTCAAAATTTCGTTTATTGGCACAGTTTTGTAATTTTAAATGGAACAAGGCTAGTGGATTAGCATTATTGAAGAGGTTATCAATGCCAAGATGGCCTCTTGTTAATACTCAGATACCTTCAACGCGTTTGCAAATGAAATGGACTGGAAATGAATCGCTAATGCGACGTTTGCAGTGATAAATCTCGGCTGACTGAAGGGCATATCTGGGATATCGATGACACCTTCTCGTTACTTTGGAATAAATAGCATTTTAATCGTGTCTCCGTTTATATTTCAGGACCCTCTCAACTAGAATCTAATTGAGAAACCGATATATTATCAAAGCCACCGTTTATTCCTCCTTAGAGACACTTTCATTTTAATTAGGGATAGTGGAGAGCTCTTCTGTTCCTTCACTCTCTGCTAAATATTATACCTTAATAGACCACTTGCATTAAGTCGGAGACAGGTCTCAATTACTTCACATTTAGACTGATAAGTTATTTGTGGCGTTGATTAGGTCTAATTCACACTCTTGTGAAATCCAAGTAAAGCCTGATCTAAGTTTTCATTTTACTTCTGGTTAAATTAGGTCTAATTTGCCTCCTTGTGAATCCTAAGTCACAAACTAAAATAAGTTCCCCCAAGCCTTCGACCACACTCCACACCACAAACTACAGAACTTATCAAGCCTATCCTATCAACACTAAAAACCCTCAATCTCCATCATCCCCAATGTTATCCTCTCATCAAACTCACCCCAAAAGACTCATTCCACTTAACAAAAACTTCAACAAATAAACCTCTGGCAACAAGTATCCGATCAGGCGCGCTAATACGAAATTTACTAAAATGATTCATATTTAAGAATTATAAAATATTATTATACATAGTTAAAAGTGATGGGAAACTGAGGGGGGCTTACTATAAAGTAAATAACAAAAACAAACTTCCATTTATTATCAAATAGGAAAAAAGTTTCCCATCAGATTATTTAATTCAAATTTTTCAGGAAATTATTTTAAGTATTAATATTTTGTTATATTCAAACGTGTGCGTCTGACAGTTTCAATACATCGTGGCATTGAATAAATAAGATTTTTACAATAATGTTATGGCTTGTCGAAGTTCTTCTTCGTTCTGTGACTTTTTCTCACCAATCAGCTGCTTCAATTTTTCTCATAAGTTCTCGATAGGTTTTAGATCGGGACTGTTCGTTGGCCATTTCATTATTTTCAGTGAGCACGTAACGCTTCTGACCGAACAATGAGGAGCTGATTAAACCAGATGGGTTCCCTATTTCTAATGACTAAATCAAAACATTTGCTTACAAAAAAGCATAAGAAGGAACGCTTACAATTGTGTAAAGAATGTGCAAATTGGACGGTGGAGGACTAATCGAAAGTGATAATTTAGTGATATTAAGTTACATGTATGTATTAAGTCAAGAGATGACACAGGAACCTTTATTTTACGAAATTCCGATGATAAGTTTCATGAAGGTTACTTAAAGGTTATACCAAAATATCCGCAATCTTATATAATTTGGAGCTGATGACAGAGAAAGCATGGGAATGGGAAAATTATGTATTTTTATTCTGAAACATACATATATTCATATTACAGAAATTTTTTAATTCCGCCCATAAAGAACTGGTTTGGGGATCCTCCACATTTAGTTTTGATGAGGATAATGTCAACTGATCACCGCAGCGGAGCATTCAAAACCGCTGACAACAGCACGGCATTAAAAGAATGAAACCACAAATTTTAAATTAATAAATCCGATCGGAAACTTTTTTCCATGTAACACTCTGTTTCTCCTCTTGCTTCTCTTTGATAATAACTGGAAGTTTGTGTTCTTTTCTTCTTATTTACTTTATACTAAGTCCCTCCTTAGTTTCCCACCACTTTTAACCCTTCGTTGACACTCTGGGTGTGAACCACCCATAAGCTGATTTTGACGCTCTGAACATTTTATATGCAAAATAAATACCTTTTTTTTCAAAGCCGACTTACAAACTATTTTTTCTCTCAAAATATTATATCCGAACATCAACTCTGCAGATTTTTAACTTTTAATATTGAAATTTGTAAAAGTTACAATTTTTTTACGATTTCCTTCGTTTTTTCTCGACATGTGGTAATCTAGAATTATTTAACATAATCTGTGATAAAATTTCAATAAAAAAATTATTGGAATACATTCTAGAGACGTTGAAATTGACCCATGATATTTTTCATAATAATTGGATTCTTTGGATGAGAATAGCACTGGTTCAAAAATTGCTCTGGGTGTCAGCTAATCGTATATAATAATATTTGACAGTTCTAAGCCACGAATGATTTTAGAAAACTTCGTATTAGTGCGCCTGATCGGGAACCTGTTGCGAGAGGTTTGCGTTAAAGCATCACCCCAAGTCCCCCCCACAGAAATCAATTTTCTCGTCAACAACAACCACCCCAAAGTTAACCAGCCCGTTGCTACACCCTCGTCTAGCCATCGATGGTCAAACGAAAAAGGATGTCTCGACGCGACGATGGGTTGTGCTCGTCGATCAAGGGGAAGAAGGCTAGCTAGCAAGGACCAAATCGAATTACCTGCGTCGCAGAAAAGGGTGAAGGGGGAGGGTGGCGCGTAAACGTAGGCTGTCGTTAACGCAGGTTATGAGACTTCCTGGTTTCTCTCGGCCATTAGGCACGTCCTTGCCTCCCCTCGGCTGCAGCCCACTTTATCGCGCAATCGTAAACGTATTAATAAATAATAACCGACTTCTGCTTCCGGCCGGCCCAGTTACAACCCCATTTCTGCCTGCCAAGCATCTCATTCTTTCCTTCGTGAGCTCTGCTCGCTTCTCTCCTGCATTTTATTCATTGCACTGGATTTGGGCTGCTTTTGGGGGTAGCTTCTCCCTTCACTGGTAGCTCGAGATAGAACGTCTGATTCTATTACGGTTAAGTTCTTTAGTGGAAGCTACTGGGGATGCTGCTTGGCCCTCTGTTTCCACTTCAACCTACGTCTTTCTATTGTAAGGAGTCTTCGGGGGTGGTTTCGCCAGTGACCGATGTTTTCAGATGTTTGTTTCTCCTTTAGGTGTTCTTGTTGCACTGCTCCTCCCTCCATTCCTCCCTGAGGTAGCTCCAACCCTTAGTAGCAGTTTCTACTTGGTCTCTGTTTCTACTTTGACCACCTGCTGCTGTATCTATCACCTTCTTCCTTCAGTTTTGGCAGCCTACCTTCTGTTGCTTCTTATCTAGGCTTCTCCTTTCCCCACTTTCATTCCCTATTATGCAGGAGATCCTTCTACTTCGCTTTTATTTCTTCTTCGCTGAGTTCCTTCTGTTTTCTTCATCTCTAATGCACAATCCTGACCTTCTTCCACATCCATCGGTATCCCCTTCTACTGTATCAACTCCCTCTCCCACAATTTCATCCCCTATTCCGTAGAAAAATCCTCCCCTCTCTCACACAATTTCCACTTCTCCTTCGCCAGGTCTCTTCTGTTCTCACAACCTTCTTCAACCTACATACTCCCTTTTCCACATCCATCCTTATCCCCTTCACTGCCACTCCTCTCACTTTCATCCCCCATGCCGAAGAACATCCTCCCCTCCCTTCCCCTTCAGACCAGTTGTTCGCCTCCATCTGGTTTTCAGGGAACGCAAGCAGATAGCACAGAGGAGGGAAGGATAAAGGGGGCTGGAAACTGGCTACAAGAGCTGGCCCCACTCGCTCTGGCTTTTATACCGCATGCATTTTATAGCGGCTGCAAGTTTCCTGGCGGCGCAAGTGGTGCTACGAGTTGCTTGCAGGTAGTTGAACACGATGACAGAATCATATACTTCCAAATGGTTCGATTATTTATAGGAAACGTTCTGCCGCCTAGCCTCTCTATTTTTAGGATGTAAATGCTCCTTGCTAGGGGATACTCGCTTTTAGTTTCTCGTCTGGGGTAAGTGTTTTCTTATATCTCGGTTGGGTCTGGATAATGCAAGGTCTCGATATGAGTGGGGTTTAATTAAATTGCATCTCAGGAATGTGGGAACACTTAAAGTTTCGCTGGGGTTGATGGAGACTTGAATTTGAGTTTGAGTTAGGTGAGTTAAATCCAAAGTGCAAATGAAAATAACTTTGTGAAATTTAAATGTGGGTTAGGTCGAAGATAAGCAGAGTTGTGCAAAATTACAATTAAATTACTTCGTGAATTATAATTACACAATAATTCAATTACATCGTATTCAATTACATTGTAATTCGTAATTCAGATCTCGCAAGTAATTAAATTACATCGCAATTTGTAATTGCAATTGAAGTATAATTGTAAAGTACAATGTAATTGAATTAGAATTACGATTTAATATGTAGATTGTAGGTAAACAAATTGAGAGGTAATAAGAGGTGAGAAACCTAAGATTGAGTCAGGTGTGTACGGGAAACGAGATACGTCGCGTGGTATAGAAATGAAATATAAATATAATCATTTATCTAACTTCTTTAGAGTTCTGAGCTGTTATTTAATTACATTGTATTTCAATTACATCGTAATTCAATTACACCCATGATTACAGTAATTAGTTATTGAATTAATTGAAAAATTTGAATTGTATAATTGAAATACAACGTAATTAAATTACAGTGTAATTTAATTTAAGTTACAGTGTAATTCAATTAGCACAACTGTGAGGATAAATCTGGTCTACCTTTGCTCTAAGTTTGATATGAGTTTGCTCTTCCCCAAAGTTGGGCATTAACTAAGTAAAAAATTATTTAAATAACGAATCGAATAAAAGTTACTTCAACTTTATTCATTATTCGACGAATCAAGTTAATTTTCATATTCGACGAACAAAGCTAATTTTTATTACTCGTCGAGCGTTTCAACTAGAGCGACGATTAAAGTTTCCAATTTTTTAAATTTCATTCGTTATTCAAAATTTTTATTTAAATAAAAATCCGGGTCTTCCCTTGAGTCGATACTTACGTAGGTCTGAGATAATTTTGGCCTTCCATTAAATTAAATCTCAACCACATTTCAAATACACACGACCAGAATTTCGGCACAAGTACTAAAATCTGCCCTACCCCCAAATCCCTCAAATTTTCTACATTTAAGTCACCCCTGGGCTCAAGTCAGAGCTACAACCGTAACACCAAAGCACCACCTACAATTCCCACACCCTGGTACCCCACACTATCAACCCACCCCTTAGTCCTCACCGCAAACTTCCCCAACCGAAAACTCCCCCTTCACAACACACCCTCGTCTAAGTCACCCAAGTGCCCGCAACTCAACAACGAATCAAAGCAGCACAATTCCAAAAATTCCCACAATTCTCACAATCCCGCCTCCAATTCAACCGAAATCCTCCCCCAAAGCGAGAACTCCACCGAAAGATTGGGCGCCCAAAGCGTTCGGTCGGTGGAACGAGCATGCAAGCAGTAAAGAGACATAATGCATGACTCTCGCGCGGGGGTGGAACGATTGTTTCATCCCGAAAATGATATTCACGGGCCGTCACACCGCGCGCAAAAGGGCTGCTAGCTTCCCCGCTGCTCCACCATTCCACCACTGTCTCTCCTTTTTTTTCCCCACCCCCTTTTGCCGCAGCTCGCGAGCGAGGCAGCGCGCGCTCTCCTATTTTTTAGCAAGAGAAACACCGTAAGGTTCACCCTGAAAATACATCGCCGCGCCGGCATCATGCAATTAAACGCGAGTACGTCGGAGCGCGAGAAAAGGGAAGGGAAAAACGAGCGGAACGAGCGCCGACCGGGGGTAGGGGGATGCTCGGAGGGGCGGATGGGAATCTATTGTCGCGATGAACGACGCTAAACAGCGGCTGCTTCCATAAGCGACAACTGGAAATCCCTGGCGTTTTTGGGGGGTGTTGTTCTAAAGTTTTCTTGGGGGTTGGAATGAGCTTTTTTCGGGTGAAATGAGGTCGATAGGGGGTCGAGTTAGGTATGAGTTAAGGGTCTACTAAGTTCGGTTGTAATTCAGATCTTCAGGATTTCAGTTCACGTACATTTGTGGATCTTTCAATTAAGTGGGTTAAGTAAATCTGAGTTAGATTTGATTTGAGTGGATACTAGGCCTGGGTTAAGTCAATACTAAGTTTGAGTTAAACCTTTCGCTGCGTATTTAAATTTTCTGACGATTCTCGAAAAGTTTCAATTCTACATCAATTAAAAAAGTTTTTAATTTTCAACTTTTTTGCATTTTATATGTTTATCACAGTACAAGAGAATATATTTTTTTAATGCGTGGACTATAATCTAAATCCTCGTCGAACGGGAATGTAGGACGCTAAAAAAAGATTTTCTTGAATTTTTTTAAGAAAGAAAAATAAATTTGATCTTTCCAAAACTTTAGGGATATTTTTATATCAACACTGGGAAAGAAAATTAATTTAAAAATTTCAAGTTTGTCGTCAAGTTTGGGAAAGATGGAATTTATTTTTTCTTGTTAAAAAAATCACGAAAATCACACTTTTCAGCGTCCTAATCCAGGTTGTCTGCTTAACTAGGTCTAGCAATAGTTTAAATCCTCAAGGTTTCTCTGCATTATATGGGTTAAGTAAAGTTTTGTCTGACTTAAGTCTGAGTCAGGTAGATGTTAAGTCTGTGTAGTAAGTCAGATGCGCAATGTTTTGAGTCTTCACCTCTCAGTCCACCGTTTCAATGGTCTAACTCAGGTGAAAGGTGAACCTAAGTTAATTCTAAGTTAGCCATATATTTGTGAAACCTCGTAACATTTAACATCGTTTAAACCTGAGCCAAGTCTAAATTAAGTAGCATCCACTTTCAACACCTACAATGTAGAGAAACTCGTAAACTACACCCATATCATTCACAGTGGTTTCAAATCCGTACGTTTCATGTAAACAGCACATTTCAGTTTGCCACGTAAAGCAACACATTTTATCGTTTCTGACGAATATTGGCACGCTTATGCTTCCACCACCAAAACAAACATGTTTGACTGCTTAGCCACGAAGAATAGCACATTTCGTACTTTGTGGCGGAAGATAGCACATTATCCTGTTTCACCACGAAGAATAACACGTTTTGGAATAAACTGAAGCAACTATCACATTTCGGCGCGAGGTTAGTTTAAAACTTTAAGGGGTAATGCCACAGTAGAGCCCGGAAAGGCAGACTGACTTTGATTTTTTTTTATGCGAGTATAGTGAATGGAATACAAAATTTGTTTGAAGGTCTTTATTCTACATGCCTCGAAATACAATTACAATTTTTTTAATACAAAATGACGACGCCACAGCTCAGCAAAAGAAGCTTTTTCTGAAAGACAATGTTCCGCGGCTGGAAAGATTTACCCTTCAATTTTTGATCTAGAATAAAAATCCGAAATTGTTTGATTCCTATTTAAATTTATCTCGGGAAGTACACGAAGAAATGAAAAAAAAACTGATTTTTGTAAGAATGGTGCTACGTGATTGACCAAAACACGGAACCTCGAAATTGTTGAGATGTTTTGTTTAATTGCGTACCATTCTTACAAAAAACAATATTTTTTAATTTCCTCGTGTACTTCCCAAGATAATCTTATGTAGAACTCAACAATTTTTTATTTGTTGTTCGAGGTCAAAAATTGAAGGAGAAATCTTTCTGGCCGCGGAACACTGTTTTTCAAAAGAAGCTTTGGCTGTTGAGCTGTGGCGCCGCCATTTTGCATTAAAAAAATTAAACAAAAAATTGCGATCATATTTCAAGGTATTTACAATAAAGGCCTTCGAATAGATTTTGAATTCCATTCACAATACTAGCTTAAAAAAATCTCAAAGTCAGGCTGGTTTTCCGGGCTCTACTGTGGCATTAACCCTTAAATGGTTGAAGTGTATTGTTTAATATTGTTTAATAAATAATAACTCCATCTAATCTCCGAAATGAAATACGTATGAAAATTTTAATCGATATAATTTAACTACGGTATTTTAATGTTTAATAAATAGCCGACCTAGTACTAAATATAAATCGCATCGGATGGTATTTAAGTTGACGCACTCGAATGTTTCGTCGCCAACAATTCAAATCTACTTCTTTGCGTAGCTACAGACGGAATGTGCTACTTTACCTGGCAAATCGCACAGACATTCTAGTCTTCCCAGCGCAAATCGAAACCTGATAGTTTTCGTAATAACGAAGACAAACGAACCGTTTCTCGTAAGAAAATTGAGACGTGCTAATTTTCGTAACGCACGTCGAAATATACAATAAATTAAAGTGCATCAGAATTAGATCTGCATCCAATCTGCGACACAATCAGCCGTGGCGCAATCGATAAACCTGCCATCTTTGCCTGCTCTTCGTTGAAAAGAAGCATTCCACAACCACTAGTAACGACGGAATACATCCGACCAGAGTGAATTAAAGTGGTAATCTCCCGGTGGAGATAACCTCGGCGTGAAAACAATCGTGGGACGATACAAACGCGGCCCAGTCTTCTGTGTAACAGATTTGACGCGTTGACACGTGTGTAATTCTCCCTACAACACCTTAGAGACTCACATTGAAATTCGCTTGAAAATCACGAGTTGATCTCCGCGCTTTACCAGCCACTGTTCAACGTGGAACAATGAAGCAGCGGTTTTATATTTGTGTAGAGGCAGAATTAGAAGCTGGGGGTGCGAAATATGTGGGACACAAGGTGCTTCATTGGAGAGATAGTGAAGTTTGGACTGTGGACTTGAGTTTGAGGATTTAAAGTGGATTCTGGAAGTATTAAGTTTCAAATAGGTACTCAGTGAGGCTTGAGATAGATCTGAGTAGGTTTTAAGTCAGGTCTAGACTTCTTAATTTAAATTTGAGCTAAGTCTGAGATAGATTTCAGCTAAGTTTGAGGGTGATTTGGATTTGCTAAGTTAAGTCTGCAATATGTAGAAGTTAAGGGTTCAATTTTCTAAGACAGGCCAGGGCTGGGCTTCAACTACCTCTTATAATTGGCGAAGTAGAAACTAAGTTAGTTCTGACAAACTGCTAAACTATGATTAATTCTTAGCTGGGCCTAGATTTCTTATGTTAAGTCTGAGCTAGATTGGCATTAAGTTTTAAGTTGGTTCAGGTGTCTTAAATTATTAAATTATCTAGGCCTCAACTAGGATTGCTTAAGTTAAATCTGAAATACATGTGAGGTAGATCTAGACTTCCTAATTTTAAAGCTAAGTCCAAGGTACATTTGGGTAAAGTTTATGGTGAATCTAAAGTTCTTAACCCTTTGACTACTGTTGCCGCCTATTGGCGTCCGACACATGTTGGCTTCCCGGTACTGTTGACGCCTATTGGCGTCCGACACATGTTGACTTCCCGGTACGAAAAATTTCGCCGTACCCAGTGGACGTCGCGAGTGAATTCGTACCGTACCGTACGGCCAGTGCGTGCCAAAGTCTCCCGTAGTCAAAGGGTTAAGTTAGCTCTAAAGTAGGTACATAACTTTGACCTTGATTTCTAGATGCTAGATTGGCATTAAGTTTTAGGTGGGTCCAGGTTTCTTAAGTTATTAAATTATCTGGGTCGCAACTAGGTTCAGATTCCGCAAGTTAAATCTGAGATACATGTGAGATAGATCTAGATTTCCTAATTTTAGAGCTAAGTCCAAGTTACATTTGGGTAAAGTTTATGGTAAATCTAAGTTAGCTCTAAAGTAGGTACATAACTTAGGCTTAGACCTTGATTTCTAGATGCCAGATTGGCATTCAGTTTCAGGTGGGTCCAGGTTTCTTTAGTTATTAACTTATTTGGGCCACAACTAGGTTCAGATTGCTTAAGTTAAATCTGAAATATATGTGAAGTAGATCTAGATTTCCTAATTTTAGAGCTAAGTCTAAGATACATTTGGGTAAAGTTTATGGTGAATCTAAAGTTCTTAAGTTAGCTCTAAAGTAGGTACATAACTTAGACCTTGATTTCTAGATGCTAGATTGGCAGTCAGTTTTAGGTGGGCCCAGGTTTCTTTAGTTATTAACTTATCTGGGCCTCAACTAGGTTCAAATTCCGCAAGATAAATCTGAGATACATGTGAGGTAGATCTAGATTTCCTAATTTTAGAGCTAAGTTCAAGGTACATTTGGGTAAAGTTTATGGTGAATCTAAAGTTCATAAGTTAGCTCTAAAGTGAATATAACTTAGACTATGATTTTCTAAACTAGGTGAGACCTCGGCCTCAACTAAATTTAAATATCCTATGTTATTAAGTCTAAGTCTATACTCAATGTAACTCTAGCCCTCCTAACTTACATATAACTCCGTCGTGCCCTTCATCCTGGAACCCTCCCATAATTCTCTAATACCAACCTCCACATCCTTCAAATCACAGCCCAACAAGTGCACAAACATGAAAAATTGCTGATATTTACCTCTGTTTCGCTGTCGATACGGCCTCCTCTGCCTCTGACCGAGGCTCACCTGTGCCAGCGCCAGCAGGAGCAAAAGGATTACTAGGGATCTCCTCACGGGGACTCCCATTGCACTTTCTTCTGACCCTCTACCAACGTATCATTTGCCACGATAAATCCCGAGCCGATTCTCACGCCCTAAAATCGTTTCCTTCAACCCTCCTCACCAAGCCTCAACTGGAGTTCCTCAAGGACACACTACACAAGGATTCCATGAAGCCACGTTCAATTTCCTCGTTGAACTCTCTCAAATACAACTCGGGGAACACCTTCTTCGAGATTGCCGAGATGTTTCAAAACTACGACAAATGGACACTAAGTGACTTGGACCAGGGGCACAAAGTAGATCGCTGCAGAATTCTTGATCTCAGGATCCACAGAATCTATGGCATAAATTATTTAACGATCTCTGAAATTCAACAGAGTGTTCTAACGAAGCTGGACCAGAGATTCTTGAAAAATACACCAACGCCCCACAAAAATCCAAGAAAAACCTTCCAAACGATACCAGAAGGTCTCCAAAATTAAAATACCGACTGTCTCCCACAAAGATCGCACGGTGGAGTCGAATATTTCCCCCAACAGAATCAAAGTCACGTGCTCGTTGGTTACAGGCACGACTTAACCAACCGGCAATTCGGTTTTTGTCTCGCGGGATTACGAAGTATTGCGGACACGCGGCGCTAAAGAAGGGCGGAAAAACACCGGGGCGGGTGGAAACGCGGCTGTGGGGGGGGGGGGGGACGGCAGAAGGCAAGGAAATTGTGCAGCGACGGGTCACAATAGTCGGTCGCCGCGGCGACACGCTGTGTTTTTCAATTATTTTTAATTATTTTTCTGAAAGCAGCCGCGTTTGATGCACGCGCTACGCCTGCTTTTCCCACCTACCCCACCTGCTTTTCTTCTTTTTTCCTTTTCCTTTCGAGGGGACGCTTTTCCCTCATCGATCTCCCTTTCTCTCTCTCTCTCTCTCTCTCTTTGCGACTCCTCTCTGGATCTCGATCTCTTTTTCTGTCCCACAACGCCATCGTCCAATTTAAATGGTCGCCTTCGGTGTCAGCCGCTCGCGGACAAAGAAGACCCCCGCTTTGAGCGGCAACGGAAGCCCTGAATCGTTTAGAATCACGTTCGACGACCGTGGTTCTTCGCGACGGCGAGGATTCCTCGAGGTGCGAGGGAAATTTTGGGGAAGTCGGGAGCTTTTTGGGGGAAGGTTTCGAATTGGGTGAAGAGTTTGAGACTGCTTCGGGGGATGGGTTGATGAGATCGTTTTGGAGTGGTGTGGGATTGTGTTTTGGGGTAGAGGGACAGGGAGGTTTGTGGAATTTTGGGTGGGAGAGGGGTGTGAATGGAGGTGGAGGGGTTGAGTGAAGTTTGGAACTGTTTTGAGGGTAGAGTTTATGAAGAAATAAATAATTAAGGCCAGTGCTGCTTCGGAAGTTTGAAGAATTTCGAGGAAACGTGGGGAATTTTTTATGGGAATGGAGGTTGAATCGAGGTGGAGGGGTTGGGTGAAGTTTGAGACTATTCGAAAGAGAATTTTGTCTGAGAATATCGTAGCATTCCATTCAAGATTAGTAGGTTCATAAACTCTTGAAGAATTCTGGAGAAATTATGAATGGGAATTTAATTTGAATGAAGGTGGATTTTTGGTAGGATTGTATGAAGTTTGAAAGCATTTTTAAGACGACTTTGTCACAGAATGATGTAAAATTGCAATCAAGGTCAGTAGATTTATAAAATATTGTAAAGTACTAAAGAAAATCGAGAAATTCTGTATGAGAATGGACTTTGAATGGATGTAGAGAATTTGACAGGATTGCATGAAGTGTGTGCTTATTTGAAAGGCAATTTTATAGAATTGTACTTGATACCATTGAATGTACAGGAACTTCCAGAATTTTCAAGAAACTCAACGAATTGATGATTAAATAGAAAGTTAACAATATTGCTGTTATGATGGTGTTGCATAAAGTTTAAGAACACTATAACTAATACTAGTGATTCTTCAGCACCCTTTGAGCCTCAAAGAAACCCCTCGGATTAAAGAAACTCCAGAAAGTACAAAGCCTCGCAGTCACAAAAGAAATTAAAGACTAAGTTACAAGAAATATCCTCACCTTCCTTAAGTATCTTGAGTAACCCCGAAGAAATTAACGAGTTCAAAGTAACTTAAAATTATTAAGCTACAACCACAGTCACAAGTACCTAAAAATTACATTACAGAAACGATTTTCATCGTGGCAAAAATAAATATTATTCTCTAAACTTGATACCTAAAGTTCTACCAAAAAAACTTTGAGTAGCTAATCGTGTTAAAAGAACTGGAATGTTTAAAAACTTTGGACTTCACACCATATAAAACACTCGAACATGAAGTCACTGTTGAATGAAGTTAAGTACGTTGCGTTAGACGCACTTGATTGAAAGGTTAATAGAAGTAAGTATTACTGTCTCCTAGAGTTAGCTCTGATAGATATTGATGCTCTTGGAGGATTAGAAAGTTTCAATCTCCAATGAATTACACTTGTGAGTTAAACTACGAAAGATACACACTTTTCCTTGTTGTTTTCTCTGATGTCTCAAGATCTTGGACATCCTCGATAAATCCAGAGAATTCGAAACCTTCGAGGCACTAGAAATTTTCAAAGAAATTCCTGATTTCCAAGAAACTCAAACCACCTTAATGTTTCAAAGTTTTAAATTTTAAAAAATCACATTATACACATTTTCAAGTTTCTAAATTTTCAACACTTCTCAAGAGACTTCTACGTTCTCAAAAGTTTCGAAATTTCCACGACTTCCAGGGGAATTCGAGAAGGCCAATGGCCCCCGAGACTTTCAAGCAGTTCAAAGGGCTCCTTTCCAAAAACAATCCGCGAATTTGAGTTGTTTCAAGAATTCCAAGAATTTTGAGTCCCTCGCAATGCAGTTCGCCTTCTCGACACTTCCAAGCTCGATTCGCGGGAAGCAAACAAAACCAAATAAACACACGTGTGCGACGTCCTTCCTTACACTTAGCAACCAAAACACTAGCAAAGAACACAGAACCCAACCCCGAAGATCCTTCGAACTTCATTCAAACGTACGATCACTCACATTTATTCAAAATTCTAATTAAGCTTTTGGCAGGATAATATTTATTTTCTTTCGTAGAGAACACAAGACACCGATGTATATAACTTAAAACAATTAACCAAACATAACAAAATTGCAATATTCTCTGATAAAAATAAGAATCTGATGGAACGACAAATTTTCACGAGCTCGCATTAAAAGTATAGTAAACAAAGTTTGCGTTCCAGGGTTAAACTCGTGAATGAAATAATTCCAATCTGGGCAGCAAGAATCAAAATCAAATTTACAACCACAAACCTATGAGTCACTGCACACATTCACGAACCTATAACCATCAAGCACAAAAAATCACACTCCACTTCGGCAAAATAAACAGAATCAATGGTACCCCTGCAGCCCCCTTAGAAAATAAAAAATTAACCACTAGCGTTGGAGGTTCATTTCGGCGTCCCCTCCATTCACTTTCAAACAAAACGTATCAACAACTATTGTGTCAGAATTTCCGCAGCTACCTAGCAAAGTGCGACACAAATATTTCCAAAGGATCTTCGAACGATTTCTACCAAGTGTGGCTCGAAGAAGCCACGAAATTTGATAAATAAGATCTCGGAGAAGGTGTCCCCTGAAGGATCCTCGAGCAGAATGTTGCACGTTCAGACAATAATGCGCAGCACGAAGGATCTTCGTACCTGAAGAGCACGCGAAGTGGACAGAAGAAGGGAAGACTATCACAGAACGCGGTGGACAGAGGAGCCGGTGGTAGACACCGCGTTGCCCGATCCTGACAGACTGGCAAACTGGCAGTCACCATGAACCGTACGAAGAACAGGCCACCCCACCTCCGCTGTCAACAAGGCGAGCGTGGGAGGCACTAAGCTACTTTGCATTCTTTTTTTTAGCCTCCCCCTCGCGGCCACGTACGCGCTTACATCGCGAGCCCCCCTCCTTGTGCCGCCGACCCCCTCCCCCCCCTCCACCAATCTACTCGCACAAGATTTTCGACGTGAGCGAAGTGAGGATCCAACGAAGCGTCGAAACCGCGGCCCACCTTTGAATGGGATTTAATTTTCGAAAGGGGGTGGTTGGGGTGGTTAGCGGGGGGGGGGGGGTACTTGTTTGGGGGTCTTTACATGTTTTTTTTTATTTTGGGGATTTTTGGTTGGAGGTGGGTGGAGAAGTATTTTGGGAAATGAAGGGAGGAGGGGAGGGTGAAGGGAGATTGGAGATTTTTGGGTTTGCTTTTTTGGTGGGGGTATTTGGACTTTTAAATGGGGTTTACAGGCAGGAATGGGCAGATTGGTGGTGGTCGCAGAAGTATTTTGTGAAATTGAAAGGGGGTGGGTTGATGGGAATTTGATGTTTTTGGGTTTCTTTTTCTCTTTTATGATATTTGAAATTTGGAATGAGACTTTGGAACTTTTCTAATGTATTGAAACTGGATAAAAGAAGTGTTTTGAAACCTCAAAATGAAAAGGGTTGTCGAGATTGCAGTTTTTTAGATTTCGCTTTTCTTAACTGTAATGATATTTGGACCTTGAAATGGAGATTTCGATGCACAGCGCGAGGATTTTGATGATATTTTAAATTTAAGCGAGGGTAGTGTTATGGAAATCCAAAATAGGGAAGGTTAAAGGAGGCCACAAGTGATTCTAATATGTGTTGAACCATTTTCTCTTAAAAAATCTTTTCACCAAAATTATGCATTTTGATAAGGGAAATGTCCTGGAAGGTCTGTATGTTGCTCTATCTCGGAGAAATCTGAATTCTACAAATTTGAATGACCAAAGTCAAAAATAAAGTGTATCTCCATCGATCGAGCATGATCAACGAGCAATCTGGAGGATTAGCACGCTTTCCCCGATGTATAACGAGCGCGGTATTATGTAGAACCGGAAGTGGGGAGGATACGTTTAGACCTGGAGTCGTGATCAGCAAATGGTCCTCGGGATTGGAAGTGACTTTCGTTTTCGTCCGCCCGCGCGGAAGTTGTAACGCGACACCGGTTACGAATAGACTGGGCGAAATAGAAAAATATGGAAAAATCCTCCACCAAAAGTGACTCGAAACTCTCCGGGACGTCAACGAACTCTGCAACTTTCCCAGCCACGCGAAATGGTGAACTATTCTGTCAGAAGATCGAGTTTGTTCTTCACAGAAATGGAATACGAATTTGTGGAATGAGAATATGAAACAAAGTTTAATCCCCGGCAGCAACGACGTACAATAGGATCTCCAAGAAAAACTAAATAAATACTGGTGAATTTGATTTTTTAAAAGATTTGAAAGAAACTCCTACTTCTGACAAACATCCACACCCTAATCTGAATTCTCTTCCTTCCTTCAGAAACCAAACTTCCAAAAAGTAAAAAATTCAAAAATTGAAAAAAGTGAAAAATCAAAAATTCAAAAATTCAAAAATTCAAAAATTCAAAATATTCAAATGTCTGCCGAAATACTAAAAAATTCCAAAAACCCAACAATCCTACTCGAGGATCATCCCCCCAGCTCCCACACTCCTGGATCCTCAAAATTACCAAATTGGAAACGGAATGTCGACTTTTCCCGCGCGTTTCGAGCCGAAGAAGATGCCAGTTGAAGTCGAGAGCTCGATCTGAAGTGCTCGATTCGTGGAAAGAGCGTAACGACCGACCGACCCGCGGTGTTTCGAGCGAGTGACTGTCGGCGTGGAGGTGCGTGGGAGGTGTTGCAGGTACCGCGGGCCCGTGGCGTAATGGGGATATCAGGCGTCGCGAGCTAGGCCGGTTGCCGCGCTTCCGCTAGCTCGGGGCTTCTCGCCGCCGCTCGGAGCTGCTCGGCCGGCTAGCGTCGAGGGGGCGCGAGAATTGAACGAACCCCTTCGATTCTAATTCCAACAGCTTGGAACAGCTTTACAAATCAGGGAATATAGAATTTCTGTCGTTAAATATGTCTGTGCCGAGTGCAGTGGCCATGGTTTTTTTAACACCCTGTATATAGATTTTTATTATTAAGTAAGAAAATGTAGGAGCCATGAAGTTAAGAATGAATTTTGAATAAATTTTGGAAGGTTGAATTTTGGTGGAAGGTGATTTTAAATTCCTGGATAATAGTGAACGTGGAGGGAGTTGCAATCAGGGTTGAGATTTTTTGTCGAATTTTTATTTCCCCGATTTAGGCCGTGGTAATGACTGTTGCAAGGTGGGCTGCGGGTATTTCGAATACTTCGCGGGTGCTTGAATTGTACCAATATCCCTCGAATATTGCAGTGCTCGAGGGAGAAGTGGGGCTAAGAGGGAATGGGGATTGGTAAGAGAAGGTATAGGGGCAGAATAGGGGTAAGTAAACGAGTGAAGGGTGAATTAGAACCGGGAATTCTTGATATTAGAATTAAATTCGAAATTCCTTGGCAACACCAGAGCATCCAGTTCAATTTTAATACAAAATTCTTCTTGCAATTCCTAAATACCCCCCCCCCCCAACCAATAAAATAACACCACTACAAAATCCAAATCCACCAAAAAATACCTTCAACTAGTCCGCCCCAAATCTTCCTCCCAAAATTTCAACAAAATTGCGCCGAAACTCAAAACCACCCCTAAATTAGCTGCCCCTCCCTAAAAACCCACCCCATAATTCCGCGAAACGAAGCAATTTCGAGTAACCCAAGGCTCGCGAATCGCCTCGGCGCTCGTAAACCGCGGGAGCCGTGGGAAAAATACGCGGGTATCATGCAAAAGCACGTCCAGAGGCTGAATTATAAAAGTTTTAAATAAAATAAGTTGAGAATCGCGGTTCGTGCTCGGCTGCGGCCGAGCCAGGAACGCGAGGCGACGTCTTGTTCTTAGCAGGGCGAAAAAGCTGTTGCACGTCGGCCACGCGGACGGGCAATATGTTTATTCAAACCCGTCTCTTATCACATTTTCATACTAATGGACTTCTTCGGAAGTTCGTCCACGGGACAGGACGGGGCCGTCGTTTCGACGACAGTCGCCTCGGATTATCCGCTCGTCGCGGGATTACACGCGTCGCGGACAGTAAATGGGTAGTCGGTTGAACTTTCAGCGAGACCTGTCAAGTGGGCGGGGCTCGGCTGGGGGCGTGACCATAGGTACAAGGTGGGGGGAAGCGTCAGCAAGGGGGCGGGGTCGAAGCCTTCTAGACACGTGTTTCGAGGTCATTTGTGCTCAACTTTTTGTGCGGACACTGTGAGCGGATGTAAGGATCTCTCTTCTTCAGAACCATTCGGTTTTGGGAAATTTTAGTTTTATTTTATTATCATGATACTTTCCTCAGTTGTGAGAAATTCTCCCTCTGTTCTAGATATTCAAGTGATCCCAACAGCACATCCAAAAATCGACTTTTTATGTGCAAAATTTTCACTGCTTACATCCCTCCCCAGACCATCGCCAACAGACGGACAGACTCCTCCCATTGAAAACGAGCCCAAACACGACCCCATTCTGATTATTTTTAATTATACACCGTCGGTGTGTGGCCGCCGGGAGGGGGGATGAAAAACCGGAAACTCCGGGATTTATCGTCACGAGCGTGTCGCAATTATGATCCATCCGTGACACTCTCGCCAGATTTACGATACCGCGGGCAATCCCTTTTCGTTCGAGCACACCACCAACGGCTCGACCCTCCCCCCCCCCTCCCCACCCTCCCGCCCACCTATGCTACAACCAGCGGGCTTTCATCAGCGACGAGCTTTTTAGAATTCATTTTCGGGGTTTAAGCTTCATTTCTCGGCCGACAGAATTAAGCTGCGTCGCGGCAGGTGGCGAAGGGGGTCGAGGGAGGGAGGGTGGGGGGCGAACAGCAGATTGGTAGGCGTTACCACGGCTGTTGGTACACTTAAGGGGGTCCACTGCCAACGAATCCCAACCCCTCCGCCCGCTGTCTCTGTGTGGGGTGGATGCATCCCCGTGGCTGCTAACAAACCCACACAAATAGGTCGGCTTGGGGTTGTTTCGCGGGAACAATTCTCCCCTTTTTTGTAATTTACGACGATACGAACGCGACCGACGGAATTACGATCCACCCCCAGCCCCGTGCCCCCTTTCCCCTCGGAGCCGTTTAATCCGCGGGTGGAAGGGGTATTACGCCTCGTGCTCGAAATAAGGATGGAACCGTGTAAACCGTGATTCTGGAGACGACACAGAGGGGAGGTGAAACGCGGAATAACATTTTGAGCTCTGATCCACCGAGTTGGTGACGTTTAATGGGCTTGTGGTTTTGTCACTATATTTTGAGGGTCTGTAGTGGGTATGGGGGTTGAAAATTGGGATGGAGGGCGATACAGGCTTATTTCTCATTCCAAAAATCAAGCGAAAATTTAGAAAGAATTTTTCTCGTACCACCTTTCGTTCCCGAGTAAAACGCTTTCCAAGTTGCTGTTGGTTATGAGTTGCACCAGATTCAACCCCGTGTAGCTAGCGAAGGGGTAGTGATGGAGGAAAACTTCCTGTATAATTTCCACCTGTTTTTCAATGGCCTGTCAGCCTATGCAATTGAAAATTGAAAATTCTGCAAGCGCTAGAAAATATATGCAAAAATGTGGCAAAATACCGAGGATTTGTTGATGAAAAGTGTGAGTACTCATGAATTTATGTGAAATGTTTCACTTTGCAGAGTGTTAAGATGAGAATATGTTGAAAATCAAAGAGAAGATGTCACCCTGTCATCTTCCTGGATGAACTGAACAAGATCTAGGACAGTGAGGGCCCGAATCCAAGTGCTTCCAGACAGCGAAGGGAAATCCCCTTGTTAGAGGGGTTGTCGTTTGATAACATTACTTCGTATCTGGCTGATCGCGGCCTCGGCAACCGTGCCATTATCTACGAAGTTAATTATTTATGAAATGAGCTCAAGGCACACGAGGTTTCCTCTTACGTAGACTGGCTAACGGTGTCGACGAAATTTCATGGCTCTAGAGAGTCCACGCGACCAGACGTTAATTATTTAAAAGACATCAGGCCTGGTATTGGACAACCATATACAACTACACCCCGTTTCACCAAATAAACATCTCACCGTCCCACCGCTAATCCAGCTATAATTTTACAAATTCCTGTCAAACTCAGCTGCCTTACCAAAAAGCACTAGAATGGAGTGATTCTGTATTATAAAACACACAAAAAAACGTCCTAAACGATGTTCCTTTACAACCCTCCATTTTCGAGAAAATTGAGTTTGGAAATATTGTCAGGCATTTCCTTCTCCGTCGTCCCCCCATTACCTCGAATAACGTTCATTCCCTTGCAACTCAAGTTCTATTCAAGACAATACGACGCTGCCAAAAATAATTTCCAAAAATGTCAACAAAAAAAAAAGAAAAAAATATCGCGATTTAGAATTGAAATGGACTGCGCAACTACCCTAGAGTTTTGACAGAAGAACTACAGTAGCCACATCCGAGCATCCGCCGATGGTATTCCATTTAAAAAAAAAAAAAGAGACAAGGAGACTCAAACAGATTTTTCCAGATTTGTCCCCCTCGACGGAGCGGAGAACGGGGGACTTGTTAATCCATCGATTAAGAATCACGCGACGTGATTTATGGGGGTACGACGGTCGCGGCGAGCTCGAGTTTTCGGTACGGCGAGGGGGCGACACATTTGCATGCGCTTATTTTGTCAATAAACGGTGTTTTCCCCCGGCGGATGGGCGGGAAATACTTTTTTCGGAGGGCAGGGGTCTTGCGCAAACAGGAGGAGCCGGTGAGACGTGATGTTGAAACGAGCGAGGAAAACAGTTCGTGAAACCGTTCTGATCAAAACTCCAGGTTCCAGCGAAAGGTTATCTACTGATCGATCCATTTTTGGATAGTTGAAATTAAAGGATTGGCTCGCGAGATCCAAGGGCCACCATTCGCGATCAAATTTCACCCCTTTGCGTGGACGTCTCGAAGGTATTTATCCTGGGGGAGTAAACTGAGTTTAAGTGGGAGAATGATCTACAGGGTGGTCAAGAAATGGTACTCGTTAAAATTGGCGAAGAGGTTCTGGATACTTGGGTCGAGGACTGGTATTTTTGGGTTCGGTGTGGAACATTTTTCCATATTTCTGAAGCTATAGTTGTAACGGGTGATTCAGTAATGGTGGTCCTCGATTTGAAACAATGGAAGTAATTAAGTTTAATCGTTTCCTCTGTTACGTTACTTACAACACAGCCCACGAATAAAAATAATCGACTGCTCAAAATCACTCCCCCACCTGCATAAATATTTTCATCCTGAATGATCATTACATTTGTAGCAGTCTCTCGATATTTATTCCTCAAAATTGACCTTCCACTTCAATTTTCAACATGCCACCAGTAATGCCACCCCCGAAACGACACTATCGCCTGTCCCCAGCCGTTAACAACCCCCAAGCATGTTTTAGAAAAACGACACACCGATTATCTTCCGCCGTGGCCTCGTTTTTAGTGCGCACCGTGTATATGGACGTTGAGGACGCACCTGAATAATGTCCTGGGGACAGTAAGGGGTTGACGTTTGTCGTGGCGGTGCCTAGCGTGCCGCCGTTTCACCCTAACGTAACCCCCGCCCGCCCCCTGCCCCCCTCTGGTTCCCTTTTGATGCCCGCCCCCGTTCCCCGGCCCGCTAGGACTCATAATTGTCCCCCGTCCGAGCTGGCATATCGCGGAAGCGACCAGGTGACACGAAAGTGGTTGTATGCGCATTCCTGAAGCACCAGGAGCAACCGAGCTAACCAAGAGGGGGGTCGGGTGGATGTAATGAGTAGCGATGGGATCAAGACACCTAGAGCACGTGGCGGGAGGGTGGATTTTAGGTGTTTCATGCGGGGTTTCCTTTTTTGGGATCTACTGGTGGAATTGGTGGGGTTGGTGGTCCTTGTGTTTGGGGGCAAGTATGAGTGTTTTGTGGAAGAGATCGGTGGAGAGGGAGAATGAGGGTCAGATAAAGAGGGTTAAAGGAAATTGGGGTACAGGGTTAACGGAAATGCTGATAGATGGTGATAGAAGGAAAATGGTAATAGAGAATTAAAAAGAAATAGAATTCTAAATCCTAGGTATTCATTGCGAAAATGTGTAATTCACTATCTTCATTTTAAAAATTGTGCTGCACAAAGTGATGCAATAAATATTCTCAGTACTCTTGCAATTTCTAAAAAAGAAATTCACTAGGGAGGGGAGTCAAGGCACCAACCTTTTAAATGAAACCATTTTTCCACCCCTTTCTACCGGTCTGACCCCCAACGATTGGAGTTACTCGAAAGCTCGCAGCACCGGGAATTGAATACCCATCGCTAGTAATGAGGGGGAGGGAGGTGGATCGCCCTCTGTGCCCTCGGCGGCTGAATACTTGAATATTGATTAAGCATGCACATCGCGATTACTGGAAGCAGGTAAAGGCGCTCCTGCGTGTCTGCGGATATTTATACAGGGCTGTACCGTCCCTGTCCGATCCATCTTCCCTCCGCCGTTGTAAAAAAAACATTCCCTAACCCCCTCGAAGGGACCCTGCCACGACGGAACCAGCTCTGTACCATTCGATTCAGGAACAAACTTCCGTGTATTGTTCTGTCTATTTCTAATTCGAGGACCGCAAACAGCACGTTCCGTGGGCCACCGATAGCCCACGATAATTACCAGAAGTGAAACCATCATCTCAATTCAGTGCCAAAATCGAAGTCAAGCTAAGAACGCAGAAATTGTGAAGGATATCACTTAAGCACCATTTTTCTGGTCACTTTTAAATAGGCAGTTTTGGGAAGCTTTTAAGTTCCAATTTGGGGAAGCTTATGGAAATTCCAGTTTAATAGAGGACCGGTTCAGTGGCAGGGTTTGCAGTGACCAGAGCAATGACATGGAGACGTGAATAGAGAAGAACTCCTCGATTGGGGATGCCCCAAATGTGGCATCGATAGATTCGGCATTGAAGGAATGGCCATGACTGTCCAGTGTCAGGCAGTTATCACGATTTTCTGATGCGTGGAACAATGGGGTTCGTCAGCCGTAAGTAGGTTAAGGGACGTCATCTCTGAGACGCTGATTGAAAAGTGCAAAGCGGTGGTTGTGTGACGCGTGATTGGCGATTGTTGGGACATGGATCGTCCTGAACCAGCTGTTTTCGATGTGAACAGCTGGCCAGGGGTACAGAACTGCGGTCCCATTAGGGGAAAGTGGCTAACTCGACACCTCCAATAAAGCACCCAAGTAGTATGCCTACTAAAATTGTTGAATGATATTCTACTAATTCCGTGTGGAGATTGTGGAAGCTTCAATTAGATTACTAATCTCAAACCACTTCCTTCTGATTCATCACCAAGGAGCCACATGTCCTCATCATTAGCACTCAAACTGGGGATACAGCAGAAACAGGCTATCATCATTCCAGACCACATATAGAGATTCAAACTCCCATTCAATTGAGTAGGTGGCCCATATACCCACTCTGACACGTGTCCCTTCCTGTTTCCCCCACATGTGCCAAAGAATAGCCAGTCTAATTTCAACCCACTTCGTTTTGACTCATCTTTGCCATCAACAGGACACGTGTCCTCATCATTAGCGCCCAAAGTGGGTATTACTTATTCCATGTGGAGCTCATGAAGCTTCAATTATTGCAAAAGATGAGATCACTGATCGCAAACTATGTCCTTTTAACTCATCTTCCCATCAGCAAGAGGACACGTGTCCTCATCGTTAGCACCCAAAGTGGCCTTATCCACAAAACAGGCTATCATCATTGCAGACCACAAATAGACATTCAAACTGCTTTTCAATTGAGTAGGTGGCTCATATGTCCACTCTGACACGTGTCCCTTTGTGTTTCGCCCCAGGTGTGCTAAAGTATGGCACCTCCCCATCCAGATTAGACTCCCTAATGCCAATCCCTGGCCTCAGCAAGCACGAATACTATGGGGCAGAGCTGACTGGCTGGAATGACGAGGCAGGTTTCAATTAAAAAAAAGAACCTGCTTTAGAGGGAGGTGCACTGGTCACTTTATAAGGGGGCTGCGAACACCTTCTGGTCGACTTCCGTCGCTGCCTCCCTGCCGCCGACCATAATCATCCGCCACTCGACGCCCCGTTGCAAAAAGCGCGGTAAAACAGAAGCAGGGTGGGAACAGCCCTCGAGATTTGAATATTCAGTAGGCACGTCCTGGTCGACGTCCACCTGACCCTCTTTCAGCTTGGGGAGAAATCGGCACGTTCCAGCCGCGTCTTCGAGGCTGTCGCGTCTACTCGACGAGACGGGGCCGAACGACTTTTAATTAGTTCGAGAACCGGAAGTTGGGGCGTCGAGGGTGGTCACCCTTCGGTTGGTCAGCTGGGTTGCATAATACAGGGGTGGAGGTATGGTTTACCGACTCAGCAGGTCGGTAAAGTCGGGAACTATTTGTTCCAAAGTGGGTAAACTTATCGGCAGCGCAAGTCGGTAAATTGGGAACTCTTTTATCTGCAGTGATCAAGCAGGTTTATCGACGCAGCAGATTGGGAAGTTATCGACGGTGCAATTTACGATTGCCAGTAAGGGTGAATGAGTTATCGCGAGCTGGTAAGTATGGCTGCTGGGTAGGAATTCATCTGGGGAGATTCTAGCTGCGGGGTTTGTGTCTTAAACATAATTGTATTGTTCTTTAATTTATTGGGGTTTGAGCATCTGTTTTAAAGAGAGTAAGGATATTGTTTAGGGAAAGTTTGAAGTGCTTATTGTCTGCTAGTTGTGAAACTAACGAACACAAGGGTTTCCTGATTATCCTATGGCCTTATCAGACCGGAACTCTGCATTGCGGTATAAGATGTTTCGATATTGCAATGGTTCGTTTATATTAATCCGATTGACAGTAATGATCGTAAATTCTTTTACGAAATATATTTAAAACGTCCCTTTCTTAATGAGTGGATGCCACTTGTTTCCTCTATTGGACACGCTCGCACACCAAGGGTCGTGTCACGAGGATCGCTATACTGACGCTAGATCGTGAATTAACAAATTCTATTACTTGCAAATTTCTGAGTCAATGATATTCGACGATAAATGCATTATTAAATGATCATGAATATGCATTATTCATGAATATTAAGTTATATTAGAAATTATAAGTGACTATTACCGGACGCAATATGCTAAACGTTATAATATCACCTAAAATTGTAACTTCCTAAACTGGTAATAACTTTACTCTGATTTCTTAAATACGCCATGAAAAACTCGTCTGACAGTGAACACGTTGCAGAAAACATAAAATCGAAACCACCATGCGCTGGTTTTGCTAGAACAGAGACAGAAGTCTGACTTACCAGGGTAGTTACAGTTGTGCTCGTCGCTTCCGTCGGCGCAGTCCTCGGCGAAGTTGCAGCGTTGAGACTCCAGGATGCACCTGGACACGTCACAGGCGAACTCTCCAGCACTGCAACCTGTAAAATCAAGCCACCCTTCATACATCTGTATCCCGACGAACCTGCGCGCTCAGAAGTACCCCATGCACGGTTCCCTTTACACAGAAAATAAACACGAAAAATATTATGAGAATGACAGAGGATGAGACAAGAAGCTAAACCTCCCCTTTACACTCCAAGGAAGACAGAAACTTTTGGCATCCCAGACTTCTCCATACCTAGTGCAAGTCCCATCAATTACACACGACCACCACTTAGGTATCACACACACTCAACATCCGCCCAAAACCTTGCTTAAAAAGGGCTTGGAACTCCCCACTGTAAGTAAACCACCACCTCCCAAAATAGCAATTGTCCAGCTCCGCTCTCTCCTGCTAAATAAGCAAATACATTATGGCTATGGATACATATTGGCGTGCAGCATGAACATATGTACAAGCAATACGTGTCTACTAGACACTTAGACTAAGACTAGACATTAAACTAAGCGACGCGTCCCGGTTTCAAGCCGATCGTGAAACGTTGTACCTGGCTGTGCGCATCCAGCTTCGTCACCGCCGTCGTTGCAATCAGTCACGCCGTCACACTTTTGCACAGAGCAGATGTAGCGACTTCCGTCGCTACAGCGCACCCTGTCGTCAGCGCGACAATCGTTCGTCGCCGATCTCAGCGTGCTTTTGTCGCCTTTCTCTCCGTGCCCGTCCTCCGCGGACGCGGTGGGCGTCACAGGCTCCTCAACGAATACCGGTACCTCTATGACGCCGCCATAACGATGTACCGATGGGATCGAGGCGAGTGCTACCAAGCGGTTGTTAGCCAAAATAATACGAATTATGAACAACGAATAGAAAACAAAATCGTGGCTGAAAGATGTCCTTCTGGTGGAGCGAGGGGTCATTCATATGTGAAGGTCCGAGCCAGTTGTTCTGGAGATGTGGAAGCTATAGACGGGGAGTTAGTAGGTGGGTTAGGAATTGTGAGTACGACGAGCTTAGACAAGATTAATGAAGAGATATTTCAAAGTCAGTTGGAGGTTCGATTGGTGAACGCTCTCTAGGTGAACCCAGAAATTGCTAGTTTAGTTAATTTTGCGACGAGAATTTGGGGAATATTGCCATATCCGGTAGAGACCTACTGGGTGGCCAGAGAAACATGAGAATATTTTACAGTGATTTTTACATGTCTGCATAATCACTGCATTCTGGGCAACCCCTCAACAAACAAAATATAAATTGTTAAGTTTCCCATTGCCAGAACAACTGGCTGCTATGGATGAAGTATTCAATGTGACGCCAGTGTGCAACGTTAATCACATCATGAATGTGAATATTTTACAGCGAAGTGATTGGCAACTAAATGGCCCAATGTATTTACAAATGGACACTACGGGCTCTAAGTACTCACCGGTGGTTGTCGACGGGCAATCTCGCTCGTCAGAGCCGTCGTCGCACTGGGCGATTCCGTCGCACCTCGCGTCTAATGGCACGCATGCACCATCTCTACAGGTCAACTCTGTCGACACGTCGCACTCCTCCTCACCCGTGTCGTCGCCTGCTGGTGTGTGTCGAAGTGTGTGTAGAGGTGTTCACGTCGTGTCAGGGGGTAAAGTAATGCAACATAAAAGGTGACTCGTGAGAACTCAGGGTAGGGAATCGGTGGTGGAAGAACTGGGAAACTTAAATCGGGTGGCGTAAAGGCCTGTGTGTGGTAGATTCTAAGGCATTCCACGTGCAAACATTTCGAACAGATTCAAACGAGCAGAAAGACAGACTCCGTGGTGAAGGTTCCATTGGGAGATATCTGGGAAACTGCAACTCCGTAGCCACAGTTTGGAAATCCTCCATGGAGGAATCGATCGTTCTGAAGCCGCATCGATTTAAAGCTTACCTGAGAATATTCTGAAGGTGAAGCCCTCGGGGCGCACTTCGATAGAGCCTAAGGAGTGATACTTCAGCTGTTCCTCGAGGATGTTGCGCACCTCCAGCTCGTCCGTGAACGTCGAGCCAATGTCTAAGGTGACTTGCGAAGTGAAGCTGTCGGAAGTCGGCCTGGGGACATAGAGAACCGTGGTTATGGCTTTGATTCATCATTTGCACTATATTGAGGATCTTTTAAGGGGTTACACGGGTTTAAAGCCGTTTTCCACAAAGCTGTTTCTCAAGACGGTGAACATCATAACTCGAGAATGGATAGATATTTTTCGTTGAAATTCTAAACGAACTTGCGAAACACTTTTCTCTACGATGTGGACCTCGCTCAAAACGATAGGGCAACTTTAACAACATATATTTCTGGATTCCTTCGCGTAAAACCTTTAAAGTTGATATTTGTTGTATAACTCCGTGAATCTTTATTAAAACTTTTCAACCGAGTTCCACATTGTGGAGAAGAGTGTTTTGTAGGTTCAGTTAAAATTTTAATCCCTTCTCGACTTATGATGTTCACCGTTTTAACGCGTGCATTGCGCAGCGCTTACTCTGTCGCTTTGTAATTCCCTCAATTTTTAATATTTTCAGCTTTTCTGGTCTTAAAATGCGTGTTATATCTACAATAAAGTATTGTAAAACTTGTAAATGGTATCGTCCTTCGATCAAACCCAATAGCAACCGTTCATTTTAGTCGTCTAATATGCTAATATATGTGTACTCCCTTAATGGGAGGTTTTGGTCTAGAGTCCATAAAATAAGTTATATTTAGGAATTAATTAAAGGAAAACTACTATATGTAATTTAATGTGACCTCTTGCATTGTATTAAGAATGTCTTAAATTATAGAAATATATTTTTTATTTAATAATTAATCATTGCATACGGCACTGGGGAGTCGTTAAAGTCGAGGCGTCAAAAATATCATCCAAATCGGTGGGACCTGTATCTCCAAAAGTTATTATCCGATTCGACTGAAACTTTTTGTATTTTGAAGAAAATACTTCTGGCTAGGAGGGAAACCAGAGAAATTACAAAAAAAAGACATTTTTTTAGAAAATAACGACACTTGAAGTTTGAAATCACTTCTTCCCTATAGTTTTCGTCCTTTCAACATCTTTAAAAATGATAAATTTTCAATTTTTTTGTAATTTTGTCTGCTTTCCCCCTAGCCAGAAGTATATTCTTCAAAATAAAAAAGTTTCAGTCGACTCGGATAATAACTTTTGGAGATACAGGTCCCACAGATTTTGAGAACACTGTTTTGAGAAAACCGCGTTTAAAGTTTCACGTGAGTGCCGAGTGGCCGGTTGTTACCCATGCATTTGCCGCTATTCAAATGTCTATAACTTCGTAAATTTTGCGAATTGTAACAAATCCTTTTAAACCCGTATTCGTAAAAGGTTGAACATTCGAAAAATGAAATAAACAAAGAATGTACTCACGATATTTTAACCACCTTGACGTAGTGCCTCTCGTTGCGTATGTGACGGTTGTACAGCTCTTCCAGGGCCTGCGTCACGTTGCCACTCAGCCCCTTGTACTCCTGACTATTCCTATCCGCATACTCGCGGTTGTAGGGCTCACCGACCGTCAAGGTTATCCGGTAGAATTCTGCAACATTATCAATAACGGTGGCTTAGAATTCTTCAACTTAGAATTCTCCGGTTCGGTATGCAGAACAGCGAAGAACAAAAGCCAAAACTATCCACAGAATAGAAGCCAAGTTTACAGCAAAGCATGACTCACTTCTCTGTCCATGGGGTGGGCCGGAAGAACGCCCTACGGTGTCTCCAGAGCTGCCTTCGACCTCCCCAGACCCAGCTAGGTCCTCGTCGTCACTGTTCCCGAACTTGGGTGGTTCCCTTCGGCCTTCCGCATCATCGCCCACCTCGTTATCCTGCAGGAAACAATGAGAATGTACCGTTGGAATGGAAACCGGAGTTCTTCATGCAAGCTTCTAGATTCCTACCACTTCACCCTCCTCGTTCTCCTCTCGACTGTCGCGAGGTAGCCTCTCCAAGTTGCTTGGCACCTTGACACTGGCCAGCTGAGGTTCCTTGTCCTCGGGTTCGATTGGCGACTCGTCTTCGAAGACATCCTTCTCCTCGCCTTCGTCTGATTTCGCAGCGGAAGAGCAGAGTGTTAATTGTTAGTCAGGGAATGCAGCGGGAGTAACGCAAGAGGAAAGGTACCTGGCGGAGACTCTGTAGTGGTGGTGGTGGTCCCTAGGCCAAAGACGTCGAAGAAACCTCTTTTTATCCTGTGGAGGAAGGATTCCTGTTGGTGTATCTCGATTAAAGGTGTTTCAGCGAAGGACTGCTTGCCATCCTGGTCGAAGACCAAGTCGTCG
The DNA here is from genome assembly GCA_963971345.1 of Andrena flavipes. Taxonomy (NCBI): domain Eukaryota; kingdom Metazoa; phylum Arthropoda; class Insecta; order Hymenoptera; family Andrenidae; genus Andrena; species Andrena flavipes. Next base: position 16,780,726 of record OZ020482.1, on the reverse strand, counting down.
TTCTGGAAACGATAAATGGGCTTCGTGAATGGAGGATGTTATTTCTTCACCAATTTCTGATTAGTTGTTATGCACTTCGAGTGGAGACGAAGATGTTCAGAGTATGTGTGGCCAATATGTGTTAATTTAAAAGTTTCTTAGGTCAGCGGGACGTGACGCAGTTCTCTGGTCCCGGATTATTTGAAATTTTGCGCGCTTCCCGGGCTAAGTTTCCCGCGCGTACCGCATGACGTCACCAAGCGCGCGAAATTTGAATACACCAATTTTGAAGTATATGCAAAACTATTCTGCCACCTTTTAAGACTGAATAACTTGTTTAAAATTTGTCCGAATGACTCGAGTCTTTTTAAGAAGCTAGATGGATTAGTTTGCTAAGCGACGTGATTTGTCGTTTTGAAAAAAAATTGCAAGTGGTCGGAATAGCAAAGAAAATAGTAATGTCGTGTTTTTCAACATTTTTGTCTGTGCTCGTAATGAAAATTTAAAGAATGACTTTTGTAGATTTAAGTAAGCTGCGTGCTGAAAATTTCATCAAAAAGGGTTAACGCAGCTGTGAGCTACAAACGGTTGAAGTTGGTGAAAGTCATAGTTTTCGGCCGACAAGTGCCGAAAAAAAACAGACAAAAAAGTTGAGAAATACGACATTTAGGTACTATTTTTTCGCTATTTCGACCAATTGTAATTTGTTTCAAAAGGACGAATCACGTTACTTAATTTTTTTTTTTTTGTATAATATAAGAATAGCTTAATAAATTCCAAAAAGATTTATTTCATTAAATTTGTATTTATTGAGAAAAAAATCTTTAAAAATAGCTGCATTTTTTCGGTCGATCAAAGTAGAATCATCCCTTAGAAGTTGGTGGACTGGAAGATACTTAATAGCGCAAAGAACTAAAAATCCAATGACCCCTTAATTATCGCTCAGACGTCGGCGGCGCCCCCAACAGTCACCGACATCATGATCCCTCGCGCCCCAAATCACAGATGCAGCTTCGCGCCACCCAAGCAAACGGCCTGCAACAGCCAGGTACCCCCATACACAGTACATCGTCGAGTGCCGTCACGCTCCGCTCATAAAGAACCAATTCTCCCCTAAACACCCGATATAAATTCAGGATCGCTGTGCCCATTCCCACGGGCTCTCTGCTGGCTCCCGGCGGCCGGCAGGATCCCGCCAGGACTCGGCTCAACGACGTAGCAGCCTCGAGGATCGCCAGAAGGAGCCAACACTCGACGAAATAAAGCATCGTTACAGGATCTGACGAGGCTATGCAACCGAGCATCGATACCACGATCCCTCTATATCTCCTGGGTCTACGTGGCCCATCCCCCTCGAGGATAAAGCAGCCCTGGAAACGCATATAAAGCGACCTCCTCGACGCCTCGCCCCGCTCCCAGCGACCCACTTTCTCGACGAATCGAAGAGGAACCTGGAGGTAATCGAGATTCCTCTTTGATTCCTGTGGAATTTCAGGACACTGGACCACAATTTGAGGGGTGAGGAAATATCTTTCAACAGGAGAATGGAAGATTTCTAGCCCCCCCTCAGAGTGAGGGGTAATTTTGTAGTATTAAAGTACAAGTGAGTGATTTCAAAATTTTGTTGCCCGGGCTGTGCGGGAAACGCCGACGGTGCGTTCGACGCGCGTGGATTGCAAATGGGAGTGTAAGGTTACCGCACGCGGCGTACGCTCAGCGACCAAGCTAGTGTTTAATGCGGTCCAAGCGAATTGGAATGAGAATTGATTACGCAGATTAGGGAATTATCGTCGTTGGCGCGGTATTTTTTAGTGAACTGTCCCGGGAAAACGGAAGTGGAGGTATCGCGCTCCCAGTTGAGCGAGAAATAGGATATCCGTCGGCGTGGCGCCCAATCAGAGCGAGGAGAACGTTTTCATCCGTTGCGGAGGAACCATCTGGCGGATATCTGTCTAATGGCGGCGAATAATTCGGTGTCGCGTTTCCTCGAGAACCGGCGTTCCCCGCGCCAAGTGACCGGAAGCGTGGAAGTGGCCTTCCGGCTGGAGGCCTCGCGTTAATCAACCTTAAATCGGCCTAGACGGCGTTATTACGCTTGCGCGACTGCATTTACATACTTTATGAGATGAACGGGGAAGTGAACACTGTCAGCCATGCGGCGAACGCCTATGGGCGTGCTGGGAGCGTGGTTAAGGGATAGGGCGCAAGGAGTCCCGCACGGTGGGTACGCTGAGAATTTGGATCAGAAGGGTAGGAAACAGATCAGACGAGATATTGTGTTTAATAATTAGTAATATTGGTTTGTAGCATATTTGATCGAATTTTACAGCCCTTCACATTTGAGTAGATGCCCACGTGCGGGAATCATATGGTCGTACTAGAGCAGTACAGTTGCTGAACGCCCCGTAGGCGTTTCCCGCGCGGACCGTGTCTGCTGACTGGATGCATACCGGGTGACTCCTAAATTACGAACTATACTGTCACCTATAGTCGCTATTTCAAGTTTAATTGCATCGCAATGAATATCTCCGTGACCCGAATCACCTATTCCAAGCTCCTTTTTTGAAAACCATCGGATCCAACATTGAAACTCGACTTCCACTATGCAACCGTCCTTCCTCCACGGGAACCGCGGAAGTCGAGGTCAGATAGCGCGTATCATGTGCCTACAATCCCTCCAACTGCGCTGCCTTTCCTCTGCAGATACGATCCAGTGACCTCATCCACGAAACTTCTCCAAAACCAAACGCAAGACCTACTTCCGACAGGCGGAGAGCTGCCTTTTAATCCCACCTCGAGAACTCACCATTCCGCCCGAGAAACTCCAGACAAACCCCTGCACCTCGTTCCCCTCACACAGAAGCACTACCCCCCGAAGCAATTTTGGTGCGCAGTTTTGTCCATAAAAATTTTTACATTTAATCTCGAGATTCGTAGAATTTGGGAGTGGACAAAGTGGTCGATGAGACTAGTTTCGAGGGCATAAATCGTCGGGTGGCCGAGGAATCGGGGGCGGGGTCCGGGGACGAGGTTCGAGACAAAACTTTGTTATTCTGGGCAAGTTTTACGCGGGATCCCGCGGCTAAGTCCACTCTATGATCCTTTCACGACAACTACGTGCTCATACTTCGACAAAACACCGCCCTCCTCCCCACCTGCGACGCCAGGTCCGAAATCCTTAAAATGCATGGAGAATACGTGTCGGGGCAGGCTAAGTGGCCTGAGAAGAAATTCGTCCTCGGAACTTCGAGAGGTACCTTCGCCGGAGAACCCCTCCCCTTTGGTCGATTTTTGATCGACTCTTTCGGGCTTGCCACTCGCCCGGTCGTTTAAACGAGTCCCACCCCTTGTCGAGTTTCAGTGGAGATAAGGAACCTCGAGATTTGTATCGTTACAATGCTACAACTGGTTCGGTGTCTGTGTCATTTGACGTTGAGCATTGCAGCGGTCGTTGGAGCTGGGCTTCTGTGTATACTGGGTGTGTCAGAATTAGGGGTGAATGTTTTAACAGTTGACAGACGTGGGGAGGGATGAGGTTCTAATGGGACCCTGATTTGGAGGTACTTTTGTGATTTAGGTTTCTGTAGTGATATACAGGGTGTGCGAAAATTAAGGGATGGAATGTTGCAGGTCGATTCCTCGGGTCAAATGGAACCGAAAAGTGCTTTACCGTTTCGCGATTCGACCATTCGTTCTCGAGATACAAGCGAGCGAAGTTGAAAAGTTTGAAATTCAAAAAGCGCGCGCTGGGATTCCCGCGACTGAAACTTCGATCGCTTTTATTTCGGGAACGGGGCGTCTAATCGCGAGACGGTAAAGAACTTTTCGGTTCATTTTTGCCCAAGGAATTCGGCTGCGCCGGCTTTTGCCTTGATCTTCAAGCACCTTAAAAATCAATATTAAATAAAACGCGGATAATTCATAATTCCAGAATCTGTGCCCATTGAAACACGATTATTCCCCTTTGCGACCTTTTCTATCACACTTCTAAGACATCGGATATGTATTATTCAGCAACATCCTTTAATTAAAATCGTCAACGATCATCGCGATGTCACTCCGCAGCGACCATTCTCCGAAAAGGCGACCAAGAAGAAGGACCAACAGGAAGTGGAGTGGAAAGCGATTTCGCCGGTTTTTATCAGCGACGAATATGCAGCTCGCTCGTTACGCAAGCAACACGTGCACGCAGACTGCAGTCAACACGCGCGGCTTTAACGATGCAGACGGCACAGGAGACTTATTCTTCAGGACCAGTCCCAGGCCGGGTGAGTCATCGGTCTCTGGACTCATTTTTCCGCGGAGTTTAACGACCCCCGTTTACCTGTGCCCTCCTTGGGCCATTAATTGACTTTCGAGCCTCCCCCCGCGCCGAGTTCTACGAATAGGACAGATCAATGTCACAGTTCATCTTCCTAGAATATAACATCCCAATTGTTAGAGCCTCCTACCCACTCCGGGTACAACGTCGACAAATTTCCCTGGCGAAGTAAACAAATTGAATCACGAAGATCCGAATAAATGCGATTTTATGAATAACTAATCATTTCAGCGAATGGAACTCGTCCTCCGTTCGTTCATACAAGGAATGGAGTATTTTCTGAAAAAAGTAGTGATGGGTTCGAGTGGCTCGTGGGTATTTTTGTTCAAACAAATCTCTCTAAAATTAAAGGATCAATAAATGCACATCAAAGGCGCATTATTCTCTATCAGTACACGTTCCATAACACGTCGGCAACCCTGTAATCACCGAACAAGCAGCGATGGGCTGGCTCAGCGGCATTATTCAACATGGGCACGTCCCGATCCGCCATGATCGTCAGGATCACGGGCCATCAAGCCCCTCAAAGGTCAAGATCCAGCACGTCGCCGCAGTGAACGCCGGCGAGAAAGAAATCCCCCAATTTGAGGGACTTCGGGGAGGCTTCGACTTAACGAAAATATACGGCCCTGGCGGGCAGACGGGGCTCCGAGGAGCGAGGTGGGGTGGCGTCCCTGCATAGAGGGGGAGGGAGGGGGGACTGGCCGATCGTCCTTTGTCTTAAGCCAGCGGTATATTAATGTGAAGAACATGCCACGAGGAGGGCTGGCTGCGGGCGAGGCGGGGGGTGGCTAGACGCGGAAAAGAGGGCCGCCATCGCGCGGAATACTAAAGAGGAACACGCACGAGGGCCGAATCTTCCGCATAGGCGGCGCTGCTGTCGTTTCGCCGCGCACCTTTGCATTTTAACTGCCTCTCAACACTTGGGGGTGGCTTCTACAAGGATGGAAGGACTCCGGTCGACACTTTTGTACACGTATTTACGATGGAAGGGGGAGCAAGTTGGGGAGGATAAGGGGTGTGCTGGGATCTACTAGAGATAGGGGGCTAGGTGTACTGGGGGCGGTGAGTCTTGATCCAGGGGGAATAGTGATGCTAGTAGGACTCCTGGACCTAGGATTGTGATCCTTGGTGTATTGGTAGGAGGACTACCAATACTGAGTAGTTTAGGTCTATTGGAAGTCCATAATAAGTTTTTTGGAGACTATGTGCACAAATCTACAAGGAACTATGAACTCCAATACCTACATCTAATCCAAACAATCCTAATTCAACCACTGAGTAGTATATTCCTAGCTGTATATCAAACAGTGGTCCAAGTTCCACCAGAAATCCTCACCTATGCCTACCAAGAAGCAGTCCAAAGCAGTACACCCAAATTTCCCTAAAAAATGAGCTCAAGCTCTACTCATTTGCTAATCAGCCCTCCCTTCAGCCACAACAACAGTCCAGGCCTTCACGTGCCGCTTCCCAGGACCCAAAAGGACCAAAAGAACGGTATAAGATCCCGGAGCGGATCATCTCATATGAACTTTCATATCCCCCAGTCGGGAGGGCAGCAAATACCATGGGCAATCCTCTCAGCAGGGCGAAATTGCGGAAATCATGGTGGTTCGACTTCCCGGACAGGAGTTGTCCGGCCCCGAGGCTGCGATCTGCCAGTCAGACGTCGAAACGAGAGAAACTGCGGCTCGAGACCATGTTCCGGAGCAAAAAAATCAGCCACCGTTTCAGCCCGAGCTGTCCGTGTCGCTGTCGAAGGAGGATTTCAACCGATCGGAGCTTTTCAGCTAGTTTTCACCCAGAGAGGCAGCCTTTTTAACACGTCCATCGTTCGGACGGAGCTCCGACCTCGCCGGAGGATCGTTCACCACGAATATTAAGCGATCCGAGCCGCAGATCTAACTGCCCCGCTGCAACACTTTCTCCGAAGCGCGGGGGAAGGGATGTGATCAATTTCGAGGGTATCAGAGGATCGATCAGAGGCCTGGAAGTGTTCGATGTAGGTTTGTTTTTAGTGCAAACAAGCGGGAGCGTGTGCAGCTCGGCTAAATGCGTCGGTTAGCCACGCCTGATCCCACCTTTTCCTCCCCAGAGGCTATCCTCCACCCTATTCTTCCAGTTTTCACTCCCCTCGCCGGGGCGAGCCGTGAAACCCGAGGCGATGAGTGGTGGACCGAACGAATTACGAAACTCGCTTACCCACTTAGGGAGATCGAGTCTTCTATCATTATCTCGTGATTTTCACAGATTCTTTTGCTCCCTCAACAATAGAGGAGTCTTAGAAAAGCGGAGGAATGAAGTTTTGGTGGGAAATGTATAACTGACTCGAGTCAATTATTCGCTGGGAGGGAAACGAATATGCCGCGAGCTGGTGTTCGTTTAATCCAGTAGATTAGCGACTAAAACCGTTCTAATCGTGAAGTTTGCGGTGTATTCTGCTTGCTGACGTCAAACAGAACATTTGAGTTTAGAAAAGTCTGCGGGTAACGTTAATATTTTACGAGAAAAGTGGAGTAAATGCTCCCGGCACATTGGTCCGGGAATAAAAGTCGTTCAAATTATAAAATCATGAACATGGATCATCTTGGCTGGTGCCAAGAAGGCATCACCATCAGTCCAGATACATTTTGTCGAAGGTTGGCGCATATTTTCAGTGAAAACACTATTAAAAGGTGGCCCGTGTCTAGGGGGGCTCGATAAACGCTGAGGAATGAATTTCGAACGATGGAAATCGTCATAGGGACCGTCTGAAAACACTCCTTTGATCCTGGACAAGGTCTGTCCATCAAAAGAGGACACCGAGTGTGCACAGACACAAGGGTCGACCTACTACAGACTGTTTTAAGGTTCATTCGTCTACCTGAACAACACCTGGCGGACGATATGAGGGATTTATGATCTCCAGGCCAGACACGACGGGACAAATAACAGTGGGGGCACTGTGAGCTGGTCAGACTGCGTCGTATCGATGGAAAGGAGGGCATGCGTGTTTGGCAAAAGCAAACAATCCATCGGGGAGACGCGTTTCCGTCGGCTCCACGCTGGATCGAGAATAGATCGACCCAAAGGAACTTCTGAATGTCAAATAAGAGGTGGACAGTTGTTTCACGTCATTTCTTCGAATTGATTCAAGTTACCGCAATTAAACTGACCCAGTCATTTTGGTTCGTGGCTCGAAACCAACATAATCATGAAGTAAACATCGTATTTCATTAGCTGATATCAAAAACAGCATGAGTACACAAGGAAACAAATAATAATCATGGAATTCTTCGAGTAAAGTCGAAAAAGTCGCCCAGGCATATTGGTCTGTGATTTGAAATCAACACAATCGTGAAGTAAACATCATATTCCGTTAGCTGATACTAAAAAGGGCAAGAGTACACAAGGAAACAGTTAATAATCATCGATCTCTTCGAGTAAAATCGATAAAGTCGTCCCGGCACATCGGTCCGCAACCCAAAACTGTTCCAACCGTGTAATCTACTCAATCCTCCGCTGACTGGCGTCATTTCTTTTAAGAATCAAGCACCGACGGCCAGGATCGTGGACTATTGAGTCAGGAAATCACGCCCTCAAACAGGAAACGGTTAACCGAGATTTTAATTAACTCCCCGCATCCGGTCACCATTGAAGAATTCACCCTAGCGGTTATTCGGCTTAATCCGCGTCGAAATCGTCCACGTTCGGCGAGTTTCCTCTCGTCAAATGGGAACGGGCCTCCGACAATGAAGAATCTGTTCGCCAAGCGTCTTCGTCCATTTTTATCGACCGATCCACGCGCCGGCACGTGCGCCAAGCCAGCAGCACGTGCAATTATGTCAGAGGCGAAATTATAATCGAACGATTGCGTAACATTTCCGCCGGTCGTCACCAGACAAGCCTCCGTTGAATCTTCAACGTGTCGGCCTTAGACACTGCTCGGACCCTGGACGTTCGACCCACAATTCCACTTCCCGGCAGTTCCTCCGACCAGGAACTGTTCATTCAGGGACTTCCTTCTTTGTACCAATCAGAGCAACTCGATTCAGACGATAATAATACCCGATCAGACTCGTTCAGGGCTATCCTACAAGTAGAGGTGCTTTGTCTTCAATTGGAACTGGAAGCTGATTAATTCCGATGGAAAGATTTACGTGTGGGCACTGTTATTCGCTGGGCCAGGTTGGTTTCTTCGTTTAGACTCGAGGGATTGATAGTGCTTCAAGGATAATTGCTAGCGTAGCGGCATCGAGGGGCGGACCTTGAGTGAAGGCGCGAAAAATTTGGGATGAAAGAGGAATTCGGCCGCGAAGAGACCAGCAGCGGAGCAAATAAGTGCGAAGGAGCAGGGGGGCGGAGAGACGTAGGCGCGCGCCAAGCACCCTCGACAACCCTCTGTCCTCGCCTTCGCCCCCGCCTGAAGAGAGCGAGGAGAGGGCGCAGAGCAGCTTACCACGAAACTGCCCTAATAGTCCATTGTCTAACATCCGACCGACAAATCCTCGTTTCTATGCCCTCCCTGGCGTCTTCAACGCCTCGACGACGCGCGAGGAGTTCCCCTTTGCCGCCCTGCAGCTTCTTCAAGATGTTTTTGGGGTTTGCGGGTCGAATTTTGAGCGTTTCTATATTGCAAAAATCTGGAAGGATAGGGAGATGAAAATGGAATGGAGAAATGATGGAGGAATACCGGGAGGATCTTCTATAGCTGTACCTATGCACAATGCTTCGATAATAGACCGCCTACCAAACCGCGAAACTAGTCACTGCCATCCCGAGAGTATCAAAAATTAGTCCCTACAATAATCTCCACCCAAATTCCAAACTCCCACCTTAGATAATAAACGAACCCTCGGGACTTGAAAAAATTATCAACTCCTTGATGCATATCACAACCTTTCCCCTCCCTTGGACCCCTGATCCTTTAAAAAATTCTCCCGACCTTCTGAGACAGCCTGTAGTACCGGCAACGCAGTCAGAATGTCGTCTCATTCGTGACTCAATGACGGAGAAAGCACGTGGCGGCGAAACGGTGTGAGTCAGTGTCCAGAAATACATCGCGATACACCCAGCGCCGGGAACCTCGTGTTTCTTTCCTCACAAAAAAGAACCTCCTGTAATCGCTGCAAGATCTTCGCCGCAAATCGTCCACTGCGAAGTATGACGCAAGAAGCTTAAGTCTAACCAGGATAATAGCGAAAGAGTCGAGCATCAAAATCCAAATGGCCCCGAAGGAGTGAAGTGTAAATTGCGTCATAGAGGGTACAAGACCGAGGCTCAAGAAAATGGACAAGTGGAGAAAGAATGGCGGAGAGAAACCGTGCCTGATCTCGTTCAACCAGAATTCAGCGATGACTCACTCGCGAAAGTATGTCGGGGCTTCGAGGAGAATATTAAAAAAGAAGGAAGAAAAGGGTCGACCCCCCCCCCCCACGATCCCCCCCTCCCTCTCATTTTTCGTCGCGACGCGTCACAATTAACGCCAATTGTGAGGGGTTCCGAGCTTCCGCGGCTAAATGAACACACTCGTGCAGAACTGTGGTCTGCGACTACAAAACAACGGGCGACCCTTCTCTCGCTTTAATCTGCACGTGACTTCTAGGGAATTCCATGGGGAATTCAGCATTCCCTGGGATCTATGAACCCTCGGTCATTAGCAGAATCTGTTTCAAGCTTCCGAAATCTTTAAAAATTGTCGTAGTTACAAGTATATCTAGTAAAATAGTTTCGCCTGCAATTCCTGACGGGTCCAGTTCGAATTTGTTATCAGTTCAGGATTCTCTTAATCATAAACCCACATTCTCCGGGCAGATACGAGTTTACGAAGAATTTTAATAAGAATTCCAGATACTTTGGAATTTGGGATCGAGGAAATGGACTCGAGATTGTGGGAACATGGTTTGTCGTTCGGGGCATCGAATTCAGTTCGATTTTACAGCCAGAATTCTCTGCACAGATTGTAGTCAGGTAATTTAAGGTTACAGACGTGCATTTTTAGGTTATATAACGCGGAATCAAGGAGGAATCCCGTGTCACGTATGTATGTAATCTCTTGAAGTTTTTCGTTGCCTTTTGTTTCCTTCTTTTCACTTTTGTTTGGCTTGCTTTCGATTAGGTGGCTCAACTACACGCAGGCAGACGGTAGAATCGGGCGTAACGAACCGTGACTGCAGACAAATGCTCGATTGCCTCCCGTTCTTGACTTTGAGCAGCGAGTCGGTGATCGGGGAAAGGGAAGTCGATGGGGAAAAGAAAGTAGACTGATTTAAACGTGGCATTCTCTGTCCTGGGCAATGTTACGTCACTTTTTCGATGCGTTCATCTGTTTTCTGTCGATGAAAGGTTAGGTCTGTAGTGTACTAATTCAGCTTGGAGAATAATTCACACCTTAGAATGCAAATGGAAAGCTTGAAAAGTGGAGGAGGACTTGTTTAATGTATTTGAAGACTAGGTGAAGTCTAAATGTGGACTCAACTGGGCATTGGTTAAATAAGTTTCTAATGGATTTGATTAAATCGTAAATAGGTTTCAACTATTTCTAGAGGTCGATTAAGTTTGATTATGTCTGATTAATGTCTCAACTCCAACATAGTTAGGCTTCAACTAGCTCTTTGTTATTTCTGAATTAAGTCTCAGCTAGACTTAGGTCTCAACTAGCTTTAATTATATCTGAACTCAGATCTCAAATAAATATGTCTTAGGTGGGTCTGAAGAATTTCTAAACTAGGTCTCAGTTATTTCTTTAATCAATCAATTCATCATCCTCTATGATAAATTTGCCATTTCACCTCCATCCACAATAAATTTCAACCCACCTCTCATGCTCCCCCAAAAATATTCCAGCTGGAATCTGTAATACTGCAACCCCCCATATTCCTCTCTGAGGAACTTTGAAACCCGTGATAGGCGTAGCGTTGCGCTCGGAGGAGTTCCGAGGAGCAGGAGCGCTGCTCGAGGTATAATTTACTGACTGCCACAGTCGGGGATGATAGCCGGCGATCCCTCAAACGAACCTAATCACCCAAGGTTATCGGGTTTCCAATTAAACGGCAATTATCCCAGCATTTTCCAGGCAACACTTGCTGCCCCGCCATTACGCTGGAGCCCATCAGCGATTGATTACGGGCAAAATGTACGCTCGCAAATCCGCCGTGTGAAGAAATCCCGCGTGGAAATTGATGGAACACGAGCCCGAAGCACGGTGCAGTCTCCATGCGAGTCGATTCTCGCGTATTAAAGGAGCTGCGGCTCTATAAATTGCGCGGCAGGGAGGGGCGGGTGAAGGGGGGTGGGTGTATTAATTTGGAAGAGTTTCGTATGATGGTCTGCAGATCGACGTGGAGGGGAGTCTAGGGTTTCTGGAGAGTGTGCGTGAGCTGGACCTCAGGAAGATATTTTTGAGTGATTAAAATTGAAAATTAAAAGGTGCTTCAGGCTCTGAACTTCAGAGATGTCGCTGTAGTCAGGTGTAATGGAGGCCTCATTCAGATCGCAGTACCAATATTCTTAGCTTCAGATAAATCTACTAAACCTTGGTGCTGCGGTCAGTTCGATTTTTTTGATTTTGTAGAGGAAACGAAATCTGACCATACTTGGTATCAGTGGGTGTTTACTTCGCGCTGTGTATCTTGTCTAACGCGGACGCAGATAAGTTCCCCACTGGGTGGTGAAAAACTGGGTTACACTTGGCCAAACGGCGAATGGCAGGAAGGAAATGACGAGCGTGGTGGTGGAGAGTGGGTTGTGGGAATTGGGGGAGCTAGGTGGAAGTTTTGAGGTGTTGGGTGCTTCTTCTTGGGTTGAAGCTGCAGCTTGAATTGAATTTATGTGGGCGGGGCTCATTAGGGACATGTATGGGAGTCGATGGTGAACAAGTTTGGGGGCAGACGAAGGACAACTATGGGGGTGAATGGAGGATAGTTTCCAAGTCTCCTTTTCTTCAATAAAAACTTGCATATCTTCACTTTAATCACTTTGAAGATCGACTCCAAAATAAACCACTTCGAAGGCTTTACAACACGGCCCTAATCTTCAGAACCCAAGAACTTAATTCCTCAATCCTAAAATACACCTTCTGAACCCCATCTTCTCTCTCCTTCCTCAATTTTCGTCCTCCTCCCCTAGAATTCCCTGACATTTCCTTCTGTGCCAATAAACGTTCTCTGTAAAGAGCCGAAATCTTCTTCGAGGTCGTCAGCCTCGACATCCTTGATCCTCGAAGCAGCAGAGAAACCAGAGTCCCCTCCAGCTGGCCATAACTTTTGGGCAACATTGGTGTACCTTAAATGGCCAGATTATACATCGACGGATTATGAAATTTCTGTGTCAGCCTGGGACGCTTTCTCCACGGCAAGCAAATCGACATCGCGACAAGGCGAGGTCGGATTACACAACTCGGGGATGAGAGTTGTCTATAAGGATACAGCGAGCCAATTCGCTGCTGATACAAGTTCGAAGCTCCGTGTCACCACGAATACCACTTACCGCGTTGTCTGCCGAGGCAAAACGAAGCCAAGGTGAAGGATAATGAATCTTTTATATACCTTTGGCTGTGAGATCATCTCGATCCTCTATCCGTGGCACTCAATAGCTGTTTTTGTGGATATTGGTTACGATCAGAAGAATTCGAGGAACCGTCAATTTTGAAATTTATTTTTGGTTTTTGTGAAAGCTATGCTCAGAAAAGAAGCAGTGCACCTTGGAATACCAAGAAATGAAGTCTTCTATTTTTCTCACCGTCCAACTTTCACAGCAAATAACTTCACGTAAAATGGACATTTTATAATGCTTTTTGTTCTATTTTTTTACTCTTCAAAGGGTATATTTTTAAAAGACCAAAAAAAATCATTTTAATCACAGTGATTATCCCCCTTGAAACATCGTCACAATCAGCTCATCGATTTCAAGCTAAAATATTCGTGAAACACCACTGATTTGATGGATCCTACAGGAAAGTCGAGCTCGTGTGTATTTAGCTCCACGTCTCGTGCACAGTAGCTATGGACGTTTCCATCAATCGTTGGTATATTCGATTCAACCTCGCTTATTCTACATTAATCTGAGAATATTTTCGCGACGAAATTACGTAAAATTTCACTTTGTCCGCTGCTTTGCAGGAAATCTGTGGTCGGCTGAGAAAAAGCGAATCTTGGTCAAAACATGTTTTCCTTTCTCAGTAATGAGATAACGCGATTGCATTCGCCATGCAAACAGTAACAGCCGCAAAGGTTACTAAAACATGGAAGTAATCTGTTAATCCATCCCTGTCGAAATATGCAGTGAATTTTTCGCAAAAATTTCCCAATGGATTGGCTAATAATAGTTTAATAATCGTACAGGGCGTTTCAAAAGGGAAATTCAATTGTCATATATATGACAAGATCTGGTCCATGGGGTTGGTTGGAAGTGGTGCAGATGGGTGATTCTATAGGGAGATTCAAAAAAAGGGGGAAACATACTGAAGATGTCAAACACGTGAAAAGTGTTGGACATAAAGGCTGACCAAATCGAATTTGGGCATTTTAAACTTGATACAAGTGATTGAGTGTACAGATTCAAAGGGCCCGTTCAAAAGTTCTTAAGGCCGCAGTAGTTTCTTAAAAAGTAGATAAACACTACTGTGCCACTACTATACTATACACAAACTAAATCCAATGCACCCAATTAATTCTACAGACAGATTCAAGAAAGGTGGTCAAGAAATGGAATCAAATCGACGCATACTACAAACACGCAAGTTTCTTGCCAAAAAATCTGATGAATTTCTATCGAAACGGTATAATTAATTGCTCCTACAGGTCGATTAAAAAAAAAATCAAATGAACAAATTCCGAGGAACCAATTTACACAAGAGAAAGTGACACATGGACGTTCAAAACCCAAGCAGTCTCCACGAAAAGCACCACGTGCCCACAAAACTGTTCCTAACGCAAGAGGCAAATGAAGCAGCGACACAGAAAAAGGGACACAACGAAGCTAATGCCAATTATGCGGCCTGTTACCAGCTAGCTGTCTGCAATCAATTATCATATTTGTCTACGCAGCCCCGATAACGCCTTATCTGCGTGTCGATGGTGGGTGGAGGGGAGAAAAATTGTAGTAATCACCCCGCTCGTAACGACGCTGACTAATTGGCCGAGTGAGTTCACTCCCTGAACTGGAACACCCGTTTCGTTGCATATTTTACACCACGCATATCTCTCCGTAAGTGTGTATTTATAGAGGCTTACTCTCTCCCCTTCTCTCTCTCTCGCTCTCGCTGCTTCTGTCTACCCGAACAACGATGAAGTTTTTCGGTGGCAGTCACTGACGGAATTGCTGGAAATAGCCGACACACGCGGAGGATAGATCCTGTGCCACCTAGTGCTCCAATTTCTTTCGTCTTATGCGTGATAATAATAATAACAATATTAAACAGATGAAGGAGAAGAAGAAGAAGAAGGTTACAACAGCAAAAGTCAAGTTGCAAATATCCAAGAATTACTGTCCTACATTTCCAAAAATATTGAAGCACTGGTGTCTACAGTAGTTTTCAAAGAGAAAAGGACAGGTGCTCAGAAGGCTAAAAATATGTATTTGGGATTGGATACTCGCGTGGAATGCTGGCAAGTGATAAGGCTTATCAGCATGAGTCATACGGAATGAGATTCCAATTTTCACACCATACATACAGTGTAACATTGCAAACCTGTACCTAAACTTTTTCAAATACAAGTAACACTCAGTGCGTGCGTTTTCACACCCACCACATGATACTTGTATTCATTTCTGAATGTGCATTTACACGTCTCTAACAATTCTATCTCCAAATGAACAACTTGCCTCCACCCCGATCGCCCAGAACACTACACCCCAGATACACTAATGAAAGTCATTTACTCCCTAGTATCCGCAACATCGCCCCACTTCCCTCAATCTCCTCCCGAAACTACCTGCGATCCACGCTCTTCCCACCCCGCCCTCTACGACCACCCACCAACCCCCGCCCGCAGATGCACATCAACGAAATAAAAGAAACGGACGGAAACGCGGCCAGAAAATCGAACGGAGGGAGCTCGTCCACTTAATCCACATCTCGCCGCATCCTTCCACTCGTCGAGTTTTGAATTCCGGATTCGAACCCCGACCCACCCCACAAAGGGAGGAGGGGTGAGTTTCTCCGCGCGACACCCTCGACAAATACCAGGTCGACGGTTCGCCATTCTTTCCAGCGGGCTGAGCTACAAGGAGGGCGAGCGACACCGAGGGGGCATACGCGCGCGCGCGCGCGCGCGAAACGCGGGAGAGGGTGGTGGAAAGAAAGAAAGAAAGACGAAATTACAGCGGCAGCAGGGAAACAAAAGGGGGAGAAATTTGATTCATCCCGCATAAAAGAACCCTCCCCAGACACACGTAAACACGAGGACGTGGGAGGGGTGGTGGGGATCGGAGGAGGGGAGGGTTGCAGACGACGCGCGGTAATCGTCGTTAACACCTGCAATTAACTTTGACGCGGAATGTGGGACGCGCGACCCAAATACCGCCATCTCGTGGAGAAAAAAGGGACGGAATCTTTTTCTCCTCCCTCGGGCGAGAATGGGGGTGGACAGGGGGGGGGGGGCGTGGATTTTCGCTTTTCGACAAAAGAAACTGGCGCGAGCCTTTTTCCAGCGAGGTCGCGACTGTTCAATGCCTTTTCAGGGATTTCCAATTATTACGGACACTTTGGAAGCTGCTACTGTTCCCCTTTGAGGTTTGAGTGTCATGCGAGGGGGAGGTGGCAGAGTTGTGACAGGGGATTTAGTGGATTTGGGTTAGATTTTAAGAACTTTGAGGGGATTTTGTTTGAGGTTGAAAGGTGGTGGTTGTTGGAGAGATGTTACGTGGTATGGTGGAGATTAGACTTGGTGTTTTTGGGTTTGGAAGCTGGGCATGTTTGTACGACCTGTTGCTTTGGTATCTCTCACTCTGAGTAAGCTCTGCTGGATAGAGATCACACCCAAATTTGAGCCTACGAGTGTCTATATCTTCAAAAATCTATATATTCAAACATAAAAGCTTCCAAGTCCACAAATACTTAAAGACTCGATTCAAGCCTCCAAATGCCTAAATATCTTAAGTACCCAAATCCGCAAATGTCCAAAAATGCCCAAACATCCATGTATCCAAGTCCCTATAACCTCGAACATTCAGCTACCCAACAACCACACCCTCCATCAGTCCCAAAATCCGTCGCACTGTGAAACCTCCCGCCCCCAAACCCCGAGCACCCAATCTACCCAAAGGAAGCTACCTACAAGCGAATCCAAAGTGCATCACGTCCTCCAATCGCCAGCAATTCCACAGCAGCAGCGACGGCCGACGAGCAGAACAGGCTGGATCCTGTTCATCGTTCCCCGAATCGCACGCCTCGTTTGCGCGAACGCTTCAGTTAAAGTTTCCCCCGTCGCAGACGTCATTATGTGGCAAGACACAGCGGACGAGTGCTCGGGTGTCTGACACTTATTCAACACGGCCGCGGGGAGGGAGGACACGGTGTCCTTACTGGATGTTTACGCGGTCGCTCCCTCGCTCGTTGCACGCGCAGTCCTTTTGAAAGGGGCGCTGTCGACGTTCCCCGACGATGCTGCTGGATGCGCATTGACACGTGGCGGCTGCACTTGCGACGGTATTGAAACGTGCGTGCGCTCATTAACGCGCGATGGAATCGGGAAACCGTCCTGGTGTCTGATACTGCCGCGATACGTTATCTGAACGACGGCCTCGAAACGATTCCAGCCGCTTCCACGCGGGGTAAATACCGCCGGCGGCTGTGTCGATTCGACATGTTTGTAATTAACGACATCCTTCATTCGCGGAGAACCAATTTTCGACGCTTAATAATTGGAGGTTATGGTTCCGGGGAGCTTCTCTGTAGGAGTGGGGGGACTTCAGGGGATTTGAGTTGGGCCTCTGGGCCCAACTTGGATTTCATTACAGCTGTCTTGGGTTTGCAATTAAGTGTAAAAGAAAAATGTAGAAAAATATTGAAAATTTATTGAAGAAATCATAAGCTCCACTTTTATTTAGTACTTTAAATTAAAGGTAGTGGAATACCTGGAAAGTATCCAATCTGCAGCCGATATCACATTTTGCGCAAACACAATATTTCTAAACGGCAGTGTACATCTAATATCTAAGTTAGGTGTGGTCTAGGCGGATTAAATTTAGATCAGGAGTAAGAGAATTCTATCAGCAATTCACGTTTTAGGAGAAGCTATTTCATCTTATTTTAAGTCAGTGTCCTTTTCTAAGGCGACACCCTGTGTGCAGCGAAGCTAAAGATAGCAACGACAGAGGGAGCATCGAGTACAAGAGTCCGCCACTTGTAATTCCTGCCTCCTATTTAGCCAACAATTTCTCCGGCCACGGGAATTCAATCAATTTCACCGGCTTACTCTTCCCATTTGCATCGCGATTAATCGTGCATTCGCGGCGGGTCGCTCCGGCGATAATTAGCTTCCAATTAAGCATGATTAAGCCGAGCCACGTGGATTCCTTAATGAAATCGAGTTCTAAAATACCGGGGAACGACTTTAACCATTCGTTCCGCTTGATCTTTACCCGTGGGAAGACGATCGAGGTCGAATCATCTGAGTAATCGGTAGTGAATTGCTACGTGATTTGTGGTAGTGTTTCGTTACCCGCTGAACCATTCGCAGAAATATTCCATGCATTGTGACTTTCAAGATTGCGAGGGAGAATGGGCGTGATGACAGGTTAGAATGGGAATGCTTCACGAATGGAATGTCTTAGAATAAATTATAGTCGCTTCAGTTAATGCATTCAATGAACACAAAAGATGCAATATAAAAATTAAGTAGCAAGAGTAGATGAGTCTTTGAGCAGACCTAATTTGGTACACTGAAAATCCAAAACGAATCCAGTAGATTCAACTCTCCATTCGACTCCAGTCCCCCAGCTAGTCTCTGAAAGCGGCCACCAGAGGACTTTCGGAATTGTTAAAATCCCAACGGGGCCACGTGAAAACGTGCGAAACACCCAGCCAAACAACTTCCAGCCGTCTCGAATTACGTAATTTCACTATCCTCATGCAAAATCGATTTCACGACGTGGAAGCGACTCGTTCCTGCATTTCATTCTCCGTCCATCATTTATTTATCAGCGAGACGCCAATCTATTTGCAAACCCGATCACCGTCATTTTCTTGTCCAATTATCACGCGTCGGCTAAGTAGGGGCATTAAAATCATGGTACAGCGTCGATCAACGTAGACCCACAGATCCAATTGAATCCTGTTCAGTGTGGAAAGTGTGACCATGATTCAGTGGGTGGCCAATTGGGCTCCATGGGTGAGAATTTTATGACTCTTCGTGGAAGGTGGGGAAGAAGGAAGGCAGGTGTCGCGAGGCTCGCTGAACCCCGGTGAACAAGCCTCCCTGTCTAACATCAAAGTGACCCACAGACGTACATCGGTTAGCGCGAACCAACGTGCGAGTACTGGCGAATTCGAGACGCGAAACGAGGAAACGCGACGCCCTTCTATACTTGGAACGAATTATAAGCATCCAGACTGCCCCGTGCATGCGTGACTACTTGCACCGAGGGATCCGGAATTCTTTAAGGCATTTACGTTGCGAGCCACTCTGGTTGCTATTTCAAAACAAAAAATTTGAAAAATCGGGTGGATCGTTTTGTATGGGTTTAAATTGTTCGAAGCCTCGGTTGGACTGCTCTTTTTCAGAATTTAATTATCCTAGTTTTCGAGAGATTTTGAATTATTTATGATTCGTGCAACTCTGGTTGATATTTCGAAACAAAACTTTTTGAAAATCTGTGAAATCTGATGAATTCATTTGGGTTCATTTAAGGGGATATTCTAGTCTAGACACTCGTTTATGAAGGTGATATTTGGAAATTAATTCTGGAAAACCTATCAAACCTACAGGGCAGGGGTTTTGCATACATATTTAGTAGTGCTTGAACTATCAACACAAATTTTTGGAATGCATTATATTGAAATTTGTACAAGTTACACGCCGAAGCACAGGTCATGTCCTAATCATCTGAAACGAAAGTATCAAAGATTTTTTTAATCTATATGAGTGTAGTTATCGCCCGAACTAGAAGTAACCAAGTCCGGATATTGTTATCGAAATCGCGGTGTTTAAAAATTTATATTTGACTTTTTCGACTTTTCTTGAGCTAAAACAAGGTGTGGGGGAGGTTGTATTAAAACTATTGGTATAATTCTAGTTCGGACTATAGGTACACATTCGCTTTGCATGTGTGTAAAATTTTAGCTCAATCGGTCCAGTAGTTTTTGAGAAAAATGTGCACCCGATTTAAAAAAATTGTTTCGAGAAAAACGCGTTTAAAGTTTTTCATGCAGTTACGACCTATGTGACTGAAGTTACGGTATAATGCGGAATAACGAATATAAGATAAAAAAAATCGTCATTCGTTCGTTAACCCGAGTTAACTGTATTCGACACATGACGAATAATTTTTGCCCATCTCTGGCCTATATACAATGGATACAAGAGCGGAGGAAACGACTGCCGGCCACGCTGCGGCCTTAAGCCCCTATAACTCTGGGAGTTTTTCGAATTTCACTTTAATATTTTAGGGACATATTTTCGAAACCCTAAACTATTAGAAAATCAAAAAAAAAATCGAATATTTGGGTAGAATACCCCCTTAAGCAAGACTAATTTTTTTTTCAAAATTTGTGTAAATGTTTCTGCTTCGAAGATGCCTTGAATAGTTGATAGGTCCGCGATTCAATAAATCAGGAGTGTTTCTAAGCCATCGCTGGATAGCAAAAGCGACGCTCTAAATGTATGCAAGGCGCGCTGAGAGTTTCAACAAGAAACCTGCCTTGCGGTCATCCAATTAGATACGTCTCTTCAAGCCCCTTGCATTTACTTACGCATTAGTGGTGATGCATCAAAGTGACTGTATTGAAATAAATTATTTCGCGTGCCCGACGATTCCCGCCCGCGTCTCGTTGCGCAATCTTTTATTTCGCAATGTGTGGGTAGTGTAGCTCCGCTCGCGGTGGCTTCTGGGAAGGGGCTGACGATGGAAACGCACCGATTTGCACAGGATTAAATTTCGGCACCGTAAACTAGCAAAGAAGAGGGGAATAAAGTCCACTAGATTGCGGACGTCGAAAATAGCGGTCAGCAAAGCTGAGGCACAGCAGTATCGTAAACCAGAAGTCGTTTACGCCGACGATATATCGATGTTTACGATGTTAAGAAGAAATCCGCTCTGTTTATACGTGGCTAATTCGCGCACTCTATTTCCAGATCTGACGCTGGACAGATACCCCGCGATGCAAATGGACAGTCAGCAAAGTATTATTACCTAACACGTACACGTCCCCGGCCATGAATTATGGTGTAAGTATTGATTACAAATGGGATCATTTTTTTTGTTGATCGCGTTGAATGTAAAAAGTGGAGGCATTGGTCATTTCAATTGTCCGGCCATGAATTATGGTGTAAGTATTGATTACAAATGGGATCATTTTTTTTGTTGATCGCGTTGAATGTTAAAAGTGGAGGCATTAGTCATTTCAATTGTGTGCTGCTCTGTTATTCCCAGGCTTTGAGATACATAAGTACTACGTAGAACCACCGAGCAATTTTGTTTTACTCGGTTCATTATTATTGACGGTACTGTGAATTTAATGCTAAGCTGGGTGAATTGCGAGGAAACTTCGATAATCCGAAATTCCTTTTTTTTTTTTAAATTTGCAGGTTTGTATATAGAGAACTTCAATAGAAGTATTAGAGAATTTTTAATTCTTCAGAGAGTGAAAAATAAATTTTTTAGAAACCTCGGGGCGATGGGGACTTGAACTCACATTCTAGCGAATAACGTGTCAGCCGCCTAACCAACTCCACCAAAGCCCAACCTGCGAACTCTCTCTGTTCTGAATATATATATATATATATATATATATTACTATTAAGAAGACACGGAACGGTTCTGTATCGACGTGCGTTACGAAAAGTAGCACGTTTCAATTTTCTTACGAAAAACCGCACGTCGATATGTTCGTGGCACGGTGGCACCGATCAGTTAGTCAACTGAAAGCGATTTATAAAGGCACGTAAAAATGTATTCTCCTATAAATATGTAAGATTTTTCATTTTTCAATTGCATTCACATCATCAGAACGACTCAACATAATGAATATAACTGATTGACAAGTAGCTGAGTTGACGTGAAACAGAACCACGAGGTTGATTGACGCCACTGTATGGAAATCATTTTATAGTCAAATTTCATTTGTGTTACGGCGGTGGACGAACGGCCTCAATCGGCCTTTAACCGTATCTTAGATTCCACCTTAACTTCGTTTACCCAAGCGCCATTACTCCACGGCTAAAAATAGCGCCGTTTATCATTGATCATCACAAAGACTTCAGCGTATAATCTAACAATAAGTGTTGCGACACCCATCAAACCGTAAACGTGACACTGCATATGCATTTTCATTCATCTTCGATGCAGGTCATGACACCACCATCTTCGTGCCGTGCCATGACTCAACTGCTCGTTTTAGAGATCACCGAGTCCAACTGGCGGCACGCGCGTTGTTACGATGCGACAATGAATTCGCGATTCACTCCTTGAAGTTAATGTAGTCCCATCGTATTGGAATGGTCAGGCGAGTGATCAAAGATCAGCATATGCTAGCTGAATGCGAATTTAGACTTTACGCTTTGTATGCTCTACTTTGTTCACTGATGATTTTGGACGAGATGCAGATGAAACCCATCTTAACCTCCGATTTCTTCTCGGTTCTCCACGAAAAAGTGGCCCCAATCGATTCCACGTTTTTTTCATAGAATGATAGCAAACCCGATCCCGAGCGAGATTACATATAAAATTAATTTGCAGAATGCACAGCCAGCTTCGATAAAAAATACTTCAATCGAGGTCGTACCGAGGTCTACAGGCATGGGAACATTATGGCTCCTTAACAACGTTGCGCGACACACGCGCCGCCAATTGTAATAGGCAGAAGTCGATGGTTCCAGTGGCGTAAAGATGCACACGGGGATAGAGGAGCGGGGGACCCGTAATCCTGGTCAAAAGCTCCTCGTTAACAGTCCCCGCGGCAGTAATTGGACGGAACGCTACGCGGTTCCATCGCCTCTGAATTACAGATAATTAACGCGCTTCTTGCGGCTCGATCGACGACTCGCCAACCCTTCCACCCGCGTCGCCGCTAATCGACTTCGTTGATATTCAATCCTTGCCGAGGAATCCCGACCGAACTCGTCGCGCAGCGGAACCTCCTCCGCCACTGGCCACCTTCGCGACAACCTGTCGTAAACGAGGAGCCTTCCATGGCTGGAGGACGTACGGGTGGGAACTTACAAAGCGAATATTTGAATTTTAAAGGCACCAGGACACCAGTCGCAGGGAAAAGTTTATTAGCGGCTGATCTCATCGATCGATATATGTATACCGTCGACGACTGGGCATACCGAGCTGTAATTCCGCTATTTTCAGAACGCCATAACGCAGTGGAGTCTACTTTCTTCCCCTGCATATGCGTCCACGCCGGGCGGAGAACTTCAATGAGCATTAACAATAACAATAGGTCCTTTTCTTATCGGGAACTTTTACACTCACGGCGCTATTTTTAGTATTGCCTGAGCTGTAGGTTATGTCTTTTCTTACGAAGATTTGGGAACACATGATTATGATTATAAACTAGAGATGGCGCAAGAATACCGGTTTAAGGTAATTTCCAACGCAAAATACGCGAAGGGCTAAAGGCGAATAGTGTTGCTTTTCAGCATGGATGTGAACTTTTTCGCTTCTGATTGGCTGAGTGTGAACTTTTTCGAGTTCATTCTTACGCTATCAGTAGACAAAGTGGTGCCGTGTGCTCGATTATTGCTCGATTGAACTGAGTAGACACGATGTATCGATACGATATTGTCGCGGTTACGCAACCGAGCTTAACCACCAAGATATGTAAATTACTATCTGCGAGCAGAATGCTCGCGGCGATATCTCACTTAACGGCGTTCCCTTGAAAATAATCGACCGTCGCGCGGCGGAGCGTTCGCAGGTTGGCAGGGGACGTCCGATCGACAGGTCCCATTGCGGAAGCTTCATTGACAGTTACGAAAATAGTTACAGAACGTTCGTTCAAATCTGTCGTTCCAATTAAAGACGAGGAGGAAATACAGTAGCAATGGTTCGAATCGTCGAAGGTCGCAACCTTGATACCCCAATCGGCTTATCGCATTTAGACTCGGATCACTTCACTGCAGATTGCACCGCGAAGACAGCTGGGAATCGTCGAGTTTTCGTTGGATTTGGTAGACTTGTCGATTAGCATGACCATCACCGATTTCGATGACCTTGAAATATGTTGTAGGGGGCATAATTCTGAACAACTTATGGATTTATAGAGGATTTGGTTTCGGCGCAGAAAGAGGAGCGGGACTCAAGGCGGTACGGTGGATACACGCGCGGGGCTCCTTCGTCGCGGTCTGCATGGTTCAACGAGCCTCAAAGGCTGGATTTATGGGGGCCGATAAGGAAGAATTTATTGATACGGCGCTTCCTTTCGAAAAACGGCCGGTTCTGCGTGCGCGTGGAGCGTGCATCGTCGCCGAAAACCTTATCGAGCCGCCTATTGCCTAGAACCGGTGGACAATCGTCGGGTAGTGATGGGCTCGAGTTGCGCGCGAATCTGATCAAGAACAAGAGTTCGCTGGAAACTTGTGAAATCCTGGAGAATTGAATGAGGCTGATATTAGGAACCGTTTTAAGATCTGCATTTTGACAAAAAAAAATGAAAAAAAATTGTTTGCGGTTTCATTGGAATTGTCGAAAGACCGAGGCACTTTCGCACGAAAGATCGATCGATAATCGCGCCATCGAGTAGCTCATGTAAGTGAGAGCGGAAGTGGAACGGCAGCTCGCTGATAAGCGGCAGTGATAAGCGGTACAATGCCTCCTCCCGTGCGATGTTGCTTAGATTGTGTTGGGAACAGGTGGCGGATCATACACGCCACTGAGTATATTACGCAAATCCAGGCAATCTACATGATTTTGAAGAAATGTGAAGATGCGCCAGATCCTCAATGAAAAGTCATTAGAAATATTGTAAATTTTTAAAAATAGGGTCCTATTTTCAATAATCGTTATATCTCGCGCAACTTTTGATAGCTTCCGAGGGAAGGGCTCGATATTCCCTAGCGCCAGCGTCGAAACTAGACTCGCCCGTTTCCGAGTGGCGACAGACCGTGAATAGCGACTGATTAGGATCAGACACTAGTGGCTATTTGTTCTGAAGAGGTGGCCAGCGTCATCGCGAGTGCCTTTGGATGCCTCTCGCGATCCGCTGCATATGGTTAGTCGTTTTATCTAGCGAGAAGAGGAAAGGAACACGTCCTCGGTTGCATTGGGCCCACGGTTTTCGAGTTAAACGCTGCACTCGTCGGGGATAGCGTTCACTTGAAAGCTGAAGAATCTGGGCCGCAAAGTAACCCAGAAACTAATATAGGAGCTTTGTTATTTTGGCCCCAGATCGGCCGAAATAGCCTTGGCTAGTGGATTACCACCGACAGGATTCGTCACCATAAAAAGTGGAACAGAAATTTCACTAGGAAAGCAACGGAGGGTACTGCTCCGCATGAAAATTGATCTTGGAACTTGTGGCTCTAAGAACGAACCACTCGAGGTATCCAACTGTACAGAGTTTGTGTCACATCCGCTGAACGCGCGCGCGCGCGCACAGGTAGAGGAATTAGCACATGGACGAGGACGGAGAAGAAACAGTAACCCCACGCCGAAGATATGCGGGAGCAACGAGACGCAATCAGGCGCAGTGAACCCTTTCGCTGCGATCGGCCACGTGACTTCGCGGAAGCAGGCGTAAAATTTCAGCGACACGTTGAATTCTACATGAAAAGGAAGTGGGGGATCGATTCGGCATTAAAAAATGAACAAAAAGTGTGGTATAGACATTTCCCATGCAACGAATCGTTTTCGAGTAAATCGACGATGAAGTCGATAGCTCACGCTAGGTGCGCCGCATCATTTTCAAAGATTTACTCGATTTACTCGAAAACGGAGGGACTCCAGAGAAAACACCTCTCCACGCGTTCGATCCATTTTGCTCCAACGCATAAATTCCCGTAAGTTTCGTGCAATTCCGTCGCGTTTTACGCCCAGCTTAGCCAAAAAATTATACAAGCACGGCAATTTCCCTTCAATTCTCGACACGCAGAAGAGAATTTCGACTAGTAAAACAGCCGATACCTGCGGAATCCCGAAATATTCCCGAGAAATATCCCCCCGTCCAGAAGGTACAACAAACGGAGTACGACTTTTAATATCACCGCACGTATCGCTTCAGAGACACTATACGGGCTCGTTATTTCGCACGGGGGCGCATGTTTTAATTAATATAAATCGAATCGTCGAGCAACTTCGTTCACCAGGAGTACTGGTGTGTGTTGGCAGAGAGAGCGGTAGAGGGGGCATCGTTTAATTTTACGTTCGGGGAGTTTTATTCGAGCACCGTGAACGTTATCGTCGTTCCGAGAAACGTCGACACGTTCACCTTCTTTTTTTTCCTTTAATTCCGCGAACACAGAGGCTGCCTAAACGACCTTTCGTTGTCCATCAAGCAATCCCCGCCGGATCCGCGGAGACGCGGATCGATTGGTCACGCGCAGGAGTGTCGATCAATACGAATATTGTCCGTCGAAAGCATCGATGACGAGCATCCGACGACTGGCTAGCCAGAGGTGTCCTATTCAAAGCTGACACCCGTGCACGCGCCGTCGACCATCTGCCGGCCCCGTTTATATCGCCAGCATGACGTAAGATCCTCGAAAAACGCCGGGGCAAAGTTTGCACGCGCAACCGTGCACCCCATAAACCCGATCCCAGCCATAAAAATGGGTGGAACGCGGCCAGTTTCGAGGAAACCAGCCACCTCACTCCTTTTTTTTCCGCGCGACGAACGATCTTGTTTAAAAGCGGGCGCGCGGTTTAGACTAGCCGTAAACCACAGCCTCAGCAAAGTCGCCGAAAATGCCTGGTTCCAAGCGAAAGATGCCTCTTATTCCCTAATCGTCCCCTGGGCGGAGGATACGCACGGTGTTCAGTTTTATTTGGGGGAAAAACTTAGGGATGATACCGCGTGAGAAATAAGTCGAAAATGTGGAATAAAATTTTTTCATATCACGCTTCGTTTTCGAGAAAATTCACTTTGAATTTCAGCCAAATATGCGTGCACCGCAGTGGCGCCTTCAGAGGGGGGCCACGGGCGCGAAGAACACGGGAAAGGAGATTAATGTCACCACGCGTGAAATAATTCAAGAGCTTTGTAAAAAGAGAAGAAAACTGAATTTTATTATTTATGTTTTTTATTGGGAAACTTGGTGGAGGCGTGGCTTGGATTTCACCGCTGTGGTGGTAAGTTGACAAACTATTGAAAGTAGGTCCGGATTCCACCAAACATTCCGAATAAGTATTTATTAATCGAATAAGTAAAAATTTAGTGTTCAAAAAAATTTTAAAACACTCGTTTTTCACGATATGTTTACTTAAACACTGATAATCATATCGACTTCGACGGATTTCGATCTACTCTGAGTAGTTTAATTTTCTGTCACTAGTTGGCGTATCGAAATTCTTGGTTTCCAAATAATCGCCTAATGAATTTTATTGAATTTGGATTGAAAATATGTTTCTCCGCTCGACTGCGCTCCCCTCAAAATTAAACAGTTTTTAGAGGTTAGGTGCGGAATACGTACTTATTTTACGTAAGTCAATTGTCTCGAAAACGAAGCGCGGTATGAAAAAGTTTTATTCTATACTTTCGACTTGAATTTTCTCCCATATGTAGCCGGGCAGCTCTGTATCGCCGAATGTCGAAATCCCACGGAATTTCTGAAGGAAAGGTGTCTCCACGTAGAGTCAGCTTGGCTCCATCTGGGGGAAAATCATCGTGTATAGGGGAATATGTTTGATGGGCGATTTTTCGCGTAGGGTCTCCTTCTATGTATACATATGTGGCTGGCTGACGGGCGCACAAGTGGGGAGCGGGCGAAGCGCTGGGTCAGAGATACTTTCTCGTTGCATTATTCAATGCCCTATGAATCGGAGATTCGGCCACGATCGGAGCCAAGGAGCTTAGCCCTTTTCGAGATTGCCGTGACAAAATGCGCGCGTGCTAAGGAAGAAAATTCGGAGGCAACAATAAGGTTCGCGGTCGTGGGTAGTGAATCTCAGAGGAGGGAGCCTGGCTGCACCTGATCTCCCATTTAAAATGCATTCGCACATCTCAGGCATCATTTCTTGGGTGGTGGTGGGGAATGGGAGTCTTTTAAGGCCGGCTCGTGGAATGGGAGGATCTGCTACTTGTTTGGGTTAGGTCTATTCTTGATCTAGATTAAGTTATTTGCAGATGACACCCTAGTTGGGTTACATGCACTATATGTAGATCTAAATTAGCTGAAAGATAGTTCTATAGTCCCACCTTAAGTAGCACTTTGGCTGAGTGGCAATTTTTAATATTTATTTAGTTACAATAAGCACAATTGCTATACTCGAAATTAACATTATTTATTAAATAAACACCCAATTATTATTTTATAAAACGAGTAATGCTGCTTGACAATAGCCTAGGAGAAAAACTCTAGGAAACTATAGTAACTACTAGCACAAGACTCTACAGCCCTCAATTATTTCTAAATTAGGCCTACGTTGGACCAATAGTCTGCCCAGATCAGATATTGTTTAGATCTAGATCAAGCCTCAGAATAGGCTCATTTGTACCTGCCTCGGATCTGTGTAATCTCTAGATTCTATCTAAATCTAATTAATATCGTATCTTGATGAAGTCTGTGATATCAGCGTTATGTTACATCCAAATAACCCCCGAAATAGATTCACCTTCTTTTCAGTTGCATAAAATCTTAATCGCACGTAAATGAATACTTAGCCAACTCGGATAGACATGTACTAAATGTACATCCATTTATCCTGATAAGGAATAAACGAAACGATCCAACATTTTAATGAAATTGTAACGTCAGAAAGTGGACTTTTAATTACCAAGAATATCCCTAGAATAAACGCAACAGTTACCGCGAGTCCGCGATAAAATGTTTCCCGATAATGAGTCGCGAACGAGCAATTGGTTCGCTGTCGATCAGCCTGGCCCCATTACCCAATGAATTATTGACCCCCATTAGCAGAATGATGCACGTGTCCCGAACCAGGGCAACTGTTAATCATTTGTTCGTTTGTCTGCGCTTATTATTAACATATCCTGTTTCTGCCAGCTACCTGTCCCTCCGCATATGAATGGCAGCCTCCCCGGCTTCGCTGGAACTAGCAAAACACTGGCAACCGTGATCGATCGAGCCTACTTTTCCCATATTTCCATCAGAGTAACTTCCGCGCTACTGTCCACAATTTCCACGGAGAAATCAATCGCGCCACGAACAGACAGGCTTTATGAAGAAGTTTTCCAAATCTTCCTCTGCTTCTGCAGTTTCGCGAGAATAACTTTTCCGAGAATAATTTTTCCGAGAATAACTTCCGTCTGTATGCTTATAAATACCTGAATTAGGTCTAAAGTGGATTTCATCAAAGTTGCAAACGAGTCGGCCTGAAATACCCAAATCGGAAATATTCATTATATTCTTAAATATAAAGTATTCTCTAAAAATGATTTTATTTAAATAGTGATACAACATAAATTTTAGTTGCATACAGAGGCCCACTTGATTAGGGGACCTAGTCTGGGCCCGACCTCGTCCCCTGATGCACAATAATCTCACATATCACAACCCTGCTGCCTCTTAATCCTCCAAAGGAAGCTATCTGGCCAAGTTGAACGCCCTTATTAGGCCCAACAATTTCAACTACCTCTTCAGGCCCAATCTCTCCCCTCCACTCACTTTACTCCCACAGAATCCAACCAAAACCCATCTGCAAAGGAGATCTCTCTGACCAAAAGTGATGCTACAAAGAAACCTTGCAAAAGTGTCATCCCACATGGTCCCCTTGGGCCCAGCTTATGCCCAGACGAGTCCAATAGGCCTTGGTGTGACTCGACTGGTCGCGTTTGCTTTTCCACCGGGCTCGAGCGCGTCTCAGAAGGGACACGCGATGCTGGAAACCAGTTTAGCCCGCCCACGCGTCTCGAGAACGCGACTATTCTGACGTCCCCCCTTTCACCCCCGCCCCTTCGTGTCGCGGGGTCTTAATGCCCCGGCCACGACCGAGATCTCTTTGTTCCTGGGCCTCTCTTTACGGCTTGGGGCGCAGAAACACGATCGTTGCGAAGGAACAATCGAGCTATCGCCATTTGTCCATCGGGTCTGATGGAGATATGCGAGGTACGATTCTGCGGGCCCTATGGATACGGATTAATTCTTTGCAGCGGGGATAGGGCACTACACTTCGATCTTAACCGCTGGGGGAACTGGGAGATTGAAATTTTCTTCGATGGGTGACTTAAAATTAATATTTCAATTTTTATATTTTCTTGAAGTAGGACATCTTGAAAATATTCCCCGAAAGTGTCAAGGTAATGCAACCAAAATTGACAAAGCTATACGCGTGAGAGTAAGTAGGTGTTCCTAGGTGTAGCGCTCGAACTCAAAACTTTAAACGCGTTTTCCTCAAAATCAAATTTTCAAAGCCCGTGACACACATAACTGAAAAATTAATGAACTAATTTACTCGAGGCTTTGGAGGCTTATTTTAGGGTTAAAATTCTAAGCGCTTTCGGGAGCTTTACCTTTCTTTTTGCCTAGTTTTTTTACAGTCGAAAAACAAATTTTTTCGCTGCTTTATTTTTTCAAAATATGGATGCTTCAACTTTGCACAGCTGCCATTTTGTCTCTAAATAAATTTTCCATGATTATACCCGATAACGCCTAGATAATTTCATTAATAATCCGATTTTTTATAATATTATACATCCAAAATTGAAAATCCGATTTTTTATAATATTATAAAAAAAAATCAAATATTATAAAAAAAATCAAATTATCAATTTTGAATGTTCCTGCACCGAACTACATTTGTCACTGCCAAGCGCCTAAAAAAAAGAATATATAACTTACAAACCTTTTAATACTTTTTACCATAAAAAATACTAAAATATCCGTAAAATGTACTCTTTCTAATAGACTAATGCGTAATATTAAAAGTTGTTCAGTGTTTCGAAAAAAAATTCCCAAAGATGCATGTTGTTTTGACCGTTTTAAGTAGGCCTCCCCCTTTACATCTCATTTCTAGGTTAGGTCTACTCAGTGGTAAACTCAGGATTTAATCTTGGGGGGAGCCCAATTGTATTGTATATAAAAATTGTATTGAGTTCTAGCCAGGTTTAGGTTAGGTCTACCCTAGATCGAAATTGGGTGGGCCCGAGTGGACTCGTAAATCCCCGAGGAACTCGGAAAAACGTGGGGAAGCAACCAATGCGGAAAGGGATCGATACGATGGGACGCGAGAACGCGTTATTTACCAGTGCATGCGTACAGATGCACCCTGAGCAGCGGATCCCACCTGTCCAGGCGTCGAACTTACTCCATTCGAGCTTGAGTAGTGTCGCCGGCTGAATGAAGTCTCACGAAGGAGCTTCAGACGAATGTATCTGTCCAATTAATTACACCGCAACCTTAAAACCATAAAAAAATCACCCCATCTCTTATATCACAACTTCTTCTCCCAACAAATCAGGGTTACTCAAACTTCCTCAGGGCAGTGACCCCTTAGTTCTGTCAAATTATTACCACCGCCCCCCGCCATATACAGGATGTCCCATTTCTATCTCTCCACGCGATTATCTCTCAGTGTTGTTTGTGTTTTGCAGCAGTGGTTCCCAACCTGTGAAGTCGCGGTGATTTTTAATTAACGATTCTTAATACTTTTTATTTTAATATGGTTACACTGACATATTCGATTAACGACGTCAGACGGATTTTTCAGAAATGAAAAAAAGCATCACACTAAATAAGATAATTAAATATATTAAACATCTTCTGTTTTCATTAGCTTGTCCTATATGTTGGGGGGGGGGGGGGTGCGGATTATTTAAATATTATAAAATAGGGTGGGGGACTCAAAGAAGGTTGAGAAACATTGTTTTACAGGTTTGCTTAGTAATCTTTTTTGGGTAAACATATGCACTTTGTGTTATTAAAATTCTAATCACCGCTTTACACCCTTCGTATAATAGGAAGAAAATTTTACACCAAGTTTTTTACACAGGCCAAATTCCCACTTTCCTCGGTTTCCCTCCATCTTTTCCCTCAGAAATCTTAATCAAAGCATCGTCTGGGGCGAATTAAATCCTCGTGCGAATAGAAGAATATTATCACACAAATCAATCAACCAATTTCCGCGATATAGGAGGTAGAAAAAGATGAATACATTTTCCACTGCTTTCCCCATTTCGCCCAGCCGGAGGGTGCATGTACCCCGCATGCGCTGCATGCATACCTACACACATATTTCGCGGGGGTGATTACGAAGAAGGCCGGCAGCGCTAATACCTCTGCAAGGATTACGCGAAAAATCGATTAGAGAGCGATGAGGTAGTCCTCACGCCCGGTTGCTCTCGAACGGGAGCACGTGCTCGACCTAAACGTTTCCTTGCACTTGCCCGACAACTGTCCACCTCGAAATACCGCGGACGATCGAAAAGCCGCATTGCAAGGTAATTGACGTGGTCACCTTGACTCGGAACGCGCCGGCGAAGGAGCTCCGGCGCCGTAACTGCGCCTGCACGGAGAAACCAGAGATCCTGACCTCTTATATCACCTATCTGTCCCCCCGGCTCGCAGATAAAAACGTATTAAGTGCGCGGTGAGGCCAGTATACAATTATATCGGGCGAGCAGATACGGGAGAGACAGAGAGTGATAAGGGAAATAACTTCTCAGTCGTAATGGAGCTGTTTAATTGGGGTGATGACACAGATCTGGCTAGGGCTTGGTCTAGATTGCAGTTGGAGTAGGTCGCTGATAGGTGTGACAATACTTTGATCATCAATTTTTAGAATTTAGCTACTTCGATGCAGCTGAGTAAAGCTTTTCGTGGACGAAGTTGAAGTAAGTTTAGGTTGAATTAGGCTTATTATTTTCAAAACTATACAGGAACTCAATTTTGAGAATTTTTATTCCTTTATGCAGTTAAGTAAAGCTCTTCCTGGGCTGAGTTAAGCTAAGTAAGTATATTTAAGTTGACTTAGGTCTAGGGTAAGTCTCAGTTCCTTTCCAAAACTGTATAGGAACTCAATTTTGGGAATTTTTATTCCTTTATGCAGTTAAGTAAAGCTCTTCCTGGGCTGAGTTAAACTAAGAAAGTATATTTAAGTTGACTTAGGTCTAGGGTAAGTCTCAGTTCATTTCCAAAATTGTACAGGAACTCAATTTCGAGAATTTTTATTCCTTTATGCAGTTAAGTAAAGCTCTTCCCGGGATAAGTTAAGCTAAGTAATTGAGTTTAAGTTGACTTAGGTCTAGGTATGTCGCAATTAATTTCCAAAACTATGCAGGAATTCAATTTTGGGAATTTGTACTCCTTCAATGCAGTTGGGTAAATCTATTCGTGGACTAAGTTAAGCTAACAAGTTCAATTTAACTTAGATTAATGGTAAGTCTCAGTTTATTTCCAAAACAGTACGGGGACCCATTTTTTGGAATCTTTAACTTTGCAGTTCAGTTCTTTGGAGTTCTCTAAGTTAATACTACATAACCTGCGTTAGATCAGAGTTAAGTCTACCCTTCTTAGACTTAGTAATGATCTGAGTCTGAGTTAAAAAAGTCAGGATTTGAAACTACGCAACCTATGTCCTCAAGTTTCCCCTTAATCCAAAGTTGTACAAATATATGAGGAGCTTGATTTTCCCTGTTTTCCTATACAGATCATTATCTGAACACAAATATAGCAGTATTCAGTGAGACTTAAGGAGTTCAGCCACTCGGCACTACACGCAAAGGAGAACGCCTTTCGACCAAGAAGACCGTCGTCCAATTATTCCCCCGCAGCTGGACCAAATTAATTAAGACACAGAGGCAATCGACGTCCTCCTCATCGACTCGAGTGTTTAGGTGGCCGCTCGAGTGCCCTCCGCTCTATATTTACGCTCAACGGGCGGATTCACCAGCGTGTAACACTTAATAGCTACCATGTTTTCCTTCCTCCAATCTGCAGTCAATCTCTCAACCAAAACGCCCCATCAATCACACCATTACGATCTCAAACACCCTCAAAACCCAGAGCTTCAATGAAACCACAAGAATTCTACCAATAATTTCCACGGGGTGTCCTAAATGCAACCAAACGAAGTGGATCAGACACACCAAGAGTCTTTGATAACCTTACCCAGCCTGGAAACCTCTTAGAAGTCATCTAAGGAGAAATTTAACTCTGGGATCACTTTTAATCACGAGGATCTGGGTCGTAATCGTGATACACTAAACGCGTAATAAAGTATCTGCTTCAAAATTCGAAGCGAATTCGAGCAGCAAATAATACAAATTTCGGTGACCAAAACTGACAGTTTTTTAAAAAAAAATCATTAAGAAATAGTTCATTTTTACTCGTCTTTCAAATTTTGCAGAAATTTTTCGAAAAATGAAGCGATTAAAAAATATTAAGATTTATTTGTTCTGGTTATGAATAACTATTATAAATGACTAAAAATTAGCGGAAACATATATATCCCGTCTTCACTCGTGATACCACAAAAAATATTCCCAACGTAGTTCAATAAATTTTGATGTCATTCAACCTACATATCAACTATTTATTTCATCCCCACACCTGTATAACTTATTTGGGTGAACCATTTCATGTGGAAAATGCTGTATAATGCAATTAACCTGCCACTGTAATGTGGTCCCGGTTCACTGTCCCCTCAGAGCCGCATAGTATATCGAGGGCTTGGGACCCACAGTCTTGAATCACCATTATCTCAAAGCTCATCAATGGGTCCTTCACAGTCAGTTTCTTATGAAGTAAGTTTATTTTTGACAATATTTTCTGTAATTTCATTAATTGAAAGTTATTTGTTATTGTATTAATATAAATTTCAATACTATATTCAATTTATTTTAATTTTAACTCCAATCTATTTAATGTTTTTAACTAGATTATTAATTGAATTAAATCGAACACCTCTTGATTTAGTAAAGGGGGAATCAGAATTGCTGTCTGGATATAATACTGAATATTTTAGAGGGAGATTTGCATTAATTTTTACGGTTAATAAATCATCCCCTCCCTCCTGACTCCCGAAAGACTCCTAAGTCCTATGGGTGAGTAGCGACCCCCGAAGCCTTACCAGGGTTAGTCACCACCCGGAGCTACTGATTTCAAGGTTTCACAGGTACCAACGGAATGGGAACGGTGGTTTTTCCCCCGGAACAACGAGGTGACCAGTGAGAGGTGGAGCCGGAGGGGGCCTGGGGAGGGCACTTGAGACGAATTCCTGTCTCTGGTCGTGTGAACGCGCTGAAAGTGGTCAGTGGAAATCGCTGGTGAATCGACGCGTCGAGGAGTCGGTCCCTTCTGGCGATAAGGCTGGCACTCGAGCCGCCACTCGTCGTGTTCTCAAGCGGCACGGTGCTCAGGGACAAGGGCCACTTCCATCGCCGTGGACTATCGAGGGTGGGGGTGGTTGGAAATGACTAAAGGAGGCTGTGTGGCAATGGGAGATCGATCCCTCGCCTCAAGACCGACTTTTTCGTATCTGACGGGATTTTCGCAACATTACGGACGAGGATTGGGAATGTGTCCTTGACATGGTCGGGGGCGAGGGAATCTATGCCAGGGGGCTGGGACGCTGTGGATGGGGATTAATGCAGGTGGGATGGATGAGGGACGGCAGTGTTGGGGTACAGAGGTTCTGGGTGGACGGTGGGGTAGGTCAGGATGTCGTGGGTGGTACAGGGTGGGGCACGCGGGCTGGTAGACGGGGGGGGGGGGAGAATTTTGGGAGGTCTTGGAGAACGGTGGAGTTGATTGAAGAATTTTAGGGGTTAGTGGAAGAATTTGGAAGATTCTGGTAGTCATTTGGGAGTTCCTCAAGAATGTTGGAGGCCCCTGGAGGAATTTGGGAGTTCCACAAGAATGTTGGAGGATCCTTAAGAAATCTGTGAGTTTCTCAAGAATGTTGGAGGCTTCTGAAGCAGTTTGGGAGATCCTGAAGAATGTTGGAGGCTTCTGAAGGAATTTCGGAATTCCTCAAGATTGTTGGAGACTTCTAAAGGAGTTTGGGAGTTCCTCAAGAATGTTGGAAGCTTCTGAAGAAATTTGCGAGTTCCTGAAGAATGTTGAAGGCTTCTGAAGGAATTTGGGAGTTCCTGAAGAATGTTGGAGACTCCTGAAGAAATTCTTGAGTTCCTGAAGAATGTTGGAGGCTTCTAAAGGAATTTTGGAGTACCTGAATAATGTTGGAGGCATTTGAAGAAATTTGGGAGTTCTTGAAGAATGTTGGAGGCTTCTGAACGATTTTGTGAATTCCTCAAGAATGTTGGAGGCTTCTGAAGGAGTTTGGGAGTTCCTCAAGAATGTTGAAGGCTTCTAAAGGAATTTGGGAGATCCTGAAGATTCTGGAAGCCTTCTGAAGAAATTTACAAGCTCCTTAAAAACACTCGAGGCTCCACCAGACCCTGAATGGCTTTGAAACCTTCTAAGAGCCCCTGAAGTTTTCCAAAAACACCTCTACAACCTCAACCTGAAGAACTATAGTTAGGAGCCTGAAAACCCCGAAGGAAGTAACAGCAAACAAAACTGAACCACATTCTTATACCCCTTTAGCAACAAGACACCACTAAAAGTCCTAAAATTCCAAGACTGAACCACCCAATTCGAGATTTCCCCCAAAAAGCTGCCACCCCCAAACAAACCCCATCAAACCCATGAGCACTTAATGAAACATGCAAATTTCCCAACAATCCCTTCAGCCACACAAATCATACCAAACAATCATACAACTCCTTCAAAGGGATCTCCATTTTCCTTCAAGAAGCTCCTCAATTCTCCTCGACTTCCAAATAGACCCTGAAGTATATGGGGAGGGGCGGGGTAAAATCGGACCCCAGCATTTGTAAGGAACCAGGCAACTTTTCAAATTAAAGGAGAATCTTCAGTTCTTCCCCTCCCCTCTCCAAAGGTGGAAGCCTCAAAAATCTTCCAATACCCCTCCCCCTTGCCCCTGACCATTCTTTTCCGCGTGAAGCATCGTATTTTCGCAGGGCAAGGGCGGGAGCGCCGTATCGAACGCCTGGACCACGGGTGAATTACCATATTTTTCATAAGGTACAAATCTTTCGTCCTCGCTGTCCCACGATCCAATCCCTTGCAATTCCAGCCCCGAAACGGTCAACGGGGTGGGAAAAAGCGACACCGTAGTGACGTGCGACTTCGTAGAGGGTGGTTTTGTGGAGATTGACGCAAAAACGAGGCATTCTGTTTTTTTTTTTTTTATTTTAGTTTCATCTGATTGCTTTAGTTTCTTCTTTATTTTGATTGCTTTTTTCTTGATTTTTCTTTTGGTTTCTTCTCTTCCCTTCTGCTTGGCATGTTTCTTGATTTATTGAGGTTTCTTCAGCTCCCTCATTAATTTTGCTGCTTCTGTATTCTTTTTATTTCTTCTCTGCTTTCCCTTCTGATTCGAATTCTTCTCATTTTTCTTCTATTTTATTTCTTCTCCATTCTGCTTATTCTTCTCTTTTCTCCTTCAATCTTCTCATGATTTCATCTCCCTCTCTACTCCCTTCATTCTTCTTCCTCATAATTTCTTCTTTACCCATCTACTCGTTTTTCTATCTAATTTCTTCTCTCTCCTTCACTTCCCTCCCCACCCTTTATTCTCCTCCTCACTTTCGCCCCTTCTAAATGGAACATAGTGGAACAGCCTTGAAGCGGTGACGAGAATAGATGGTTTTACTGTTAATTTCGACGGTGAGTAGCAGTCGATAAAAATAATCTCGCGACTAGATGGTTATCGGGGCGCAGGAGGGGTAATCTACGATAAGGGGAAGGTCAGATTAACTGATCGAGGAGTCAGATTACAATGATCGTTAACTTAATAATTGCGACGATTTTTGGTAGGCTACTGTCTGGTGAACAGGTGCGGCGATTAAAGGGGTGTTTCCAGAAACTTGGGCTGGTTTTTGTGGAAGTTTTTGCGAACGAATTCTGGGGATACTGGACCAGGCTTCGTGTGAATTGCTGGCGAAGAGTATTTGCAAATCTTGTGGGGAATTAGTGAGAGTAATCTCGAATGGACTTTGGGAAGCTCAAATTTGAATGCAATTTACTTCGACCAGAAGTAAATTCTCAAATTTTATGGAGACCCTAAGTGGACTTTGGAAACCTAAGTTTTCAGTTTGGAGGAATTCTACTGCAAAGACGCCCGGGAAAAATCAATAGAGAGTTTATTTTGGAATGGAGAGAGGCTCCAAAATGAATGATTCATAACTTTTCTAAGAATTCAGAGACCCAGTGGCTCTACCTTAAAATCGGCTCAGGAAATCTTAAATCTTTAAATTACTTTAATAAATAAAGGTTAGAATGCTTCCGCAAGGAAAGCAAATTTCGAAAATCCACTTTGCGAAGCTAAAATTTCTGCGCAATGAGTCTACAGTTCTACACTCGAATTCACTTTCGCCATTTGTGTCAATCTTCAGGCAATTCTTCAATTTCCCATCTAAAATAGAAAAGCAAACAACTCATCTTCTGTTCTCCACTTGTTCCCTTCGTCAGCGAGGATCTCGCCTATCCCGAAATTGACTCGCGCCTCGGCCGCAATCGCCTACCCAACGAAACGTAACGCGCTGGAAAGAAATTCCGCTTGCAACGCCGGTTAGTCGACGGATATTGAATTAAAATTGCTATTCCGAGGATGCCACGGCTCATTGGCGACTCGATTAGCCGCCAAACATTATTCCCCTGATCAAGATCGAATTATCGTCCGTGGAACCCACCAACTTTCACCGTCCATTATTTAGAACGATCCCAGATCGACCTCCTATTTGTAACACAATCCATAGTTTGATATTCCTTGGCCCCTATCGCATTAGAGTGCATTTTCCACCCACGTTTTAACTTGAATCAAAGTTTCAAGAAGGCTGATAACAGCTATACAATTTCATTCAAACTTCTTAACTACTTTCAGGGAATTATTGTGGAAAAATGCGTTCCACGCTCCATGTGGGTATTTTTTTTTATTTCTGGTGCTTCAAATGCGTTCTAGGAAGTTTACAGTGTATACTGTATTAGTCAGAATAATAATTTTAATGAGGAGTAATAGATTTTTGATGTGTGAGATTGTCTCTACTACTTTCAGGGTATTAAAGTACAGAAAATTTTTTACTACTTTCCTGAATTCTAAATATTCCAAATTCTAAATATTACAGATTCTAAATATACTAAATTCTAAATATTTTAAAATCCTAAAATCCTAAAATTCTAAAATTCTAAAATTCTAAAATTCTAAAATTCTAAAATTCTAAAATTCTAAAATTCTAAAATTCTAAAATTCTAAAATTCTAAAATTCTAAAATTCTAAAATTCTAAAATTCTAAAATTCTAAAATTCTAAAATTCTAAAATTCTAAAATTCTAAAATTCTAAAATTCTAAAATTCTAAAATTCTAGAATTCTAGAATTCTAAAATTCCGAAATTCTAAAATTCTGAAATTCTGAAATTCTGAAATTCTAAAATTCTAAAATCCAAAAATTCTAAAATTCTATAATTCTAAAAAACTAAAATTCTAAAATTCTAAAATTCTAAAATTCTAAAATTCTAAAATTCTAGAATTCTAGAATTCTAAAATTCCGAAATTCTAAAATTCTGAAATTCTGAAATTCTGAAATTCTGAAATTCTAAAATTCTAAAATTCTAAAATTCTAAAATCCAAAAATTCTAAAATTCTATAATTCTAAAAAACTAAAATTCTAAAATTCTAAAATTCTAAAATTCTAAAATTCTGAAATTCTGAAATTCTATAATTCTAAAATTCTAAAATTCTAAAATTCTAAAATTCTAAAATTCCAAAATTCTGAAATTCTAAAATTCTAAAATTCTAAAATTCTAAAATTCCAAAATTTTAAACTCTAAAATTCCAAAATTCTAGACTCTAAAATTCCAAAATTCTAGACTCTAAAATTCCAAAATTCTAAACTCTAAACTAAGTTCTAAAACTCTTCACAAACTTTTCAAATACATTTATCGTTCTTCTTCTTCTTCTTTTTATTCCCTGACTGAAGTGTCCTTAGTTTGTAATTAATTAGTGATGGGTCAAATTATAATTTGCAAGAAAAAGGAGAAAGTGAATGTGAATGTATAATAAGAGACGCAAAGAATTATTTGAGAAACATATTTCAAAAAATTTACCTGGAAATTTCAAATTAGAACTACTTTCCATTTAGTCAATTAAAATCAAAATTCCTTACATATGTACTCAAGTAGGATATGGAGAAGTGTGCGGAGCACAATTTCCCCACAGCCCCGCCCACAAGGGCCACCCTCGCTTGGCAAACGTGTAGTCAGTGCCAAATTTAAAAATCTCGCGATTCCAAACGATTTTCGACTCACAAATCCATCAACTCTCTACCCTATCTTATGCTGTGAAATATTCCCCATACAATTTTCAGGCACCCCACGCACAGTTCGTAAGACAGACGCCAAGGTGTCCGCTTCGCTGCGCTCCAGGTCCTCAGTGTTTTGTAGACTTATCGCATCGATAACTTATCTATCTCTTTCGCGGTATCCATTGACGCATAAACGACAGTCGGCGGCGTGCAGAGTCATCCGCGAAATTCGGAGCAGAACTTCAACGAGCTTATCTCGAAGCCGAAGCACCATTCTCCGCCAGCCTTGACCACATTCCCGAGAATTCGAAGGAAAGCTTCACGAAGGCAACACTTCTACGACCCTCCCTTGAAATTTCACACGACTTCCAAAAATGGAAGAAAAAGGGGAATACAGATTGACTCAAAATTAAGGGGCAAGGGAACTTATTAAAGACTCACGACGGTGTCCCAAGCAATTGTGGGACTTCCGAGTGTTGAAACATCGACGAATTCCTGAACTTCTGAGGGGTACAATCCAGCGGAGCGATCTTCATGGAAACACAATCGTGTTGGCGGAAAAATTCTCGAGCAGGGATGACATTTCGACGGGTTGGCAGTTTGGAAAGCTGACGCGAGCTGCCGGCCAGCCGCTCCGTCTCCGTTTCGCCGAACTTCCCGATGTGATCGGAATATAATCGCGGATTGTTCGCGAACCTTCGCCGCGCGGCGAATAATGATCCGCTCGGCGGGACTTGTTGATCACGTGCTGCTCCTTTTCCGATTTTTATTTGGCAACTCCCGCCGGGAACGTGCCACTTCGGAGGGATCACAAACACGTGAATTTTCTATCGACCCAAAGCAACTCGAGATCTCCGTCTACCTCGGCTAATCGCTTTTCTACCTCGCACAGCTCTTCGTCTGGTATTCCATGTTTCTAGGAATTGCGATTGACGCGCGCGCGATATGCAAGGCCTTTGCGAATCGAAGAGGCGTTTCGATGGTAGAATTATATAGGGTGTTTTTTTCTCAGGCCAGAGCTATTCTGGGAGACCTTGGCGGCGAATGAGAAAATAGTCTGAGATTCTTGGATAGACACGCGATTATCTGAGAGATATAATTGCAGTGACTAAAAACCCGATTGAGATTGTAATAATTGCTACTAAGTAGATCAACACTGACGGACTCAAGTAGGTAAACTCTAGAACAAGTTATCGAGTTGTTGGGGAATCCATTTTTCTGATTGAAGCACTGATTATGATGGTATGGTGGCAAATAGGAATTTTTAGAATTTTGAAAAGGATATTGTACTGAGATTTTAAAGACTGAATAGGAAAATAATATAAGATTTTTGGATAGACACGCGATTATCTGAGAGAGTAGCTTTAAATTGGAGCTGATTCAGGTGTAGATTTTACGCTCGTGAGGTTTGGGTTTTATCTCGATTTTAATTAACTCAGATTAGGTTTAACCCTCGATTGCCACAGTGGGTCAACGTGATTTAACATTTAACTTTGAGGTAAAATATCTTTGAGGCACCATTAAAAATGGCATCATTTAGTATCTAGTCATTTCACGAATTGTATATATAATAAATATTTGTTTATTAAAGTAGCATGACTCAAAAGTGTAACCATAAAGTTGTAGCAAAAAATATTAAAAATTAAAAAAGTTATGATTTTATAAACAAAATAACTTTTTTCTGGGAACTCTTTTTCTTTCAATTTTTTTTAACTCTTTAAATACCTTAAATGTTAATTTTCAACGATGAACATGTATTCTACGATGCTCGAAGTATATCTCAGAATTTCTGTGACTTAATTTAACAGATAGTTTTTAAACAGCAGCTGGTTGAAAATTAGAAAATTGAACCTAAGTGTAGATCCGAATTTCTCCTCGATTAGGTCTGAGTTTTCCCTCGATTTAAATTAAGTTAGATCTGCCTGAGCTCTCAATTTGATTTGGATTATATCTGTGTTGAGTCTCGATCGAATCTTAAGTCAGCGTGAATTAACAATCGGATCAACGCTTATTCACGATTACACGCGTCGCGAAGGAAGTGTTCCTCTCATCACTAGCCAAGCCAAAGATTGCCTTGGTACATTCATATGTCCTATCAGCCACCTTTGTCATTCTATTTTCTAGCACTTCGACCTTCCAAAGTCAGTCGAAACCATCTGCGACAACACTGAGACAGAAAACAAGCTATTCGACCCTGCAGAGTCAAACTACCTACACCCATTAAAGGATATCTTTCTAGTACACGACGGTAAAAGAAAATTCCATCGATAAGCTCGAGTGGATGTTAACGTTCTCCACTTATTCTCAGTGATTGCTCTTCAAACACTCTTGCAATGACTCTGTCGTCACAAACAGTGTCACCTGCCGATTGAACCGCTTTCCTACAGCCAATTATTCCAAGCCAGCGAATATTTATGCGACCTCAAGTTCGAGGCATAATCATTAAATAAATAAGAATATCAATAGAAGTCACTGAATATTCCTAAACCCAGCGCATCTAGTAATAAAGCGATCTCCAAAGAAAAATGGTTTCATCGAGTATCGAGGGAATAATCGCAGCACATAGCTTAAGATAAGAGAACCAGGGCAAAAGAATACAAAGATTCTTATCTGGCCACGTAACACTGGTACACGCCACGAATAATAGTGTTCCTCGGTGAGTGAACTTTGCGGAGCCATTCCCGGGCGTTGCCAAAAAATCCGCCCAACACGCCGCTGCCAATTCAGCCCACCCGCCCTTCCAATAGTACCAAGTTTACCCCAAAATAC
Organism: Andrena flavipes; assembly: GCA_963971345.1. NCBI lineage: Eukaryota > Metazoa > Arthropoda > Insecta > Hymenoptera > Andrenidae > Andrena > Andrena flavipes. The sequence goes on along the minus strand of OZ020482.1, from coordinate 16,738,073 downwards.
CCTTAACAAACTACAAAATAGACCCAGACCTCTGAATCCACAGGTCCCTAGCGATCCCCAAGCACAATTCCAGCGTTCTCCAAGCGTAATTCAGGGTCCACCAGAAGGAACAGTGAACCCCACCTCCACCTCGAACCCAAAAGGAAGCCTAATTACCGATAAAGCGGTACCAATAGCACTTGGTGTGCTTAAACATCCCATTTAAAGGAACAGTGTTCCCCGCTAGATAGCAATAGCACTACCAGGTGCCTTCGCTTTACCACAGAAAGGTGACCAACCACTAAATCTCCCTCCGCAGCTGAATGGTACCCATAGGGGTGGCTCAGAAATCTGAGAAGAACTCTGAATACCGTGCGTGCATCCTGGCGATCATATCGATATCACAAAGCACTCACCACAGCAGCGTGCGCGCAAGCAGAGGCGACCAGCATGAGGGCCATGCACCTCGTCAGCCCAGGGTCCCTCATCGTGCCTGGTCGAGGAATATCCCCTGCGACCCGTTCGCCCTGTTCACCGGGTGCTCCTCCCGCTCTATCACCCGGTTGCCTTCCTGGTCTCTCCTTGCGTCCGTTTCTCGGCGGGTGCCCGTCAACGGCGACGCATCCCGGGAATGGTGGCCGGTGCTGATCCTGCTCGTCCGATGGGTTCACTATACCGCCGGTCTAACAGGCGAAAATCGTCGGGGTCACTGGTCAAGCGGGTGCGGAGAACTGGTTGGTCTCGGCGAGAGGAACGCGCGCGCGGATCCCGTGCAAGAGCGTACCGGCGTTCGGTAGCGTCTGAAAGGCCGAGCGCGCCGGCAAGATAAAACTTTTTCAAAAGCCCCGGTGCTTCTCCCTCTCCGCGCGGCCGGCCGCTCTCTAGCGCCGACTTCCTCTTTCTCTGACGCCGGCCGCGCTCTCTCCGTCGCCCAGGGAGACCGCTCTCCTCTGCCTCGCGCATCCTCTCCGTCGCGCCTGCACCCACGGCGATCGGCGTCGCTCCGTCCCACTCCTACAGCGGCGTCCAACGTTCCACTGGCGCGATCTCGCGGCCTACCCCCCACCGCTGCCTCGCCGGATCCCCTCCACCGCCCGCTCTTACTGTCTCCTTCGGCGAGGCTTCTTTCTCGGCGTCCCCCCCTCCCCCCCCCCCAGCCGCCCATCGCCGAGTCTGATACAGCACCGCTTTCTCGGCTCATCCTGGTCCCCACCCGCGATATTTCGCGACCAAGCTTCGCCCCGGACACAGGGGACGCTCGGATTGCTCCTTTTCCGATCCCCTTCCCCTCCTCGGCCCTCGCGGGGTCAAAGTCGCCTCGTGACGCGAGCCAAGGGCCAGAAGTGGATACGCGGCGAGTTTTTTACATCTACGATTGTGCGCGATCTGTTTGGCTTTCGGAGGCGCTGGAAATAATGATGAATATTAATCTGCGTCGATAATGGGATCGGCATGTGTCTTTGGTAAGCGATGATGGAGGGTGCGGGTCTTGGGAAGCGTTCAAGAATTCGCAATAAGTCTTTGAAGCCCTCCGAGTGCCAGGGGATTATTCGAAATCTGTGTTGAACCGAGTTGAGGGACGTGGTGGTAATACTTCTTAGAGAGGTCGGAAGACTGTAGCTAAAATAAGCTGTAAGAATTTCGCTTCGGAAGGTCCAAATGTTAATGTGTATTAATAACAGGACCAACTCGGGTCTGCCTCAAGCTGCGCTTAAATATGTATTGTAGACCTTTATCTTGCGATGATCAATTACCCCCCGAACACTGGAATATCTTCGCGTCAGAAAAATAGGGTAAGTGTGGGTATTACTGCGGATGACCCGATTACTGCGGATATTCTAAAACAGATTATATTTAATGTTGGAAACTACATAATCTCTTGAAAATTTTTGATAAAATTATTTTAAACTCTATTACAGCTAATTATTACTAAATATGTACAGCAAAGTTATTATTAATTCTTTTATCATAGTTTGAAATTCGTCAAGGCGAAACTTCAGTCGATTCCCGATATGGCGGTCATGAACACCTACTTGGAAAACATTTATATTTTTGTTATTAACAGTAATACATGTAATGTAGCGTTATTGTTCGATAGAATAAGAGTTATTTTTCAGAAAAACAGTAAATCAGTCGCCTACATTTTAGTTTCAATTTTTATTTCTCACCGCAGTATTATGTGCAGTACTTTACACCATGTGCATGTATTACTGCGAACCGACGACGGCGCCACCTAACCTCTTATCAGATCGTATTCACTTCTGTCTACGTAACCTGCAAAGGTACTAAGGTTATGTTTCGCCTGACATCAGACCGCAGTAATACATGCGCAGTAACTGGTATTTCATTAGTAACTGGCACGCAGTAATGCATGCATGTCCGCATTAACTCCTGCAATGACATTGATCAACAAATCTCTGTGTTTTTAATTAACTGTGCTTATTACCCCGCCCTCATATTTTTTTATGGAATTATTAAGGTCCCACCTTTCTTTAAAAAAAAAGGAGGAACTTTCATTCAGTTGAACGCCATATTGAGGGTTCTAAAGTTAACCTACTTTAAAAGTCCGCAGTAATACCCACACTTACCCCAGAGCGTAAATATTTTATTACCCTGAAGCAACGACTTCTGTTAACAAAGGGAATTAAATTTTCTCATTATCATCGGACAGAGTAACTCTTCAAATCGTTTGTTCCAAGCATTCTGTGTACCTTATAACACACTCGCCAGTAATTAATTTACAAGGATTTAATGGTGGGAACCAAAGGGTAACGCAGAAATAATCCAGAGCTCCACAACGTTAGCCAACAATTTTATTCCCAAAATAAAGAATCCCTAATATCCTCGTGAATCTACTAATCGCATCACAAAACATTTAGCAGTAGGAATATCGTGCTCGGGAGTTCGCAAGACGGAGAATCGAACGGGTGACGTGGCGCTCCGTCAGCCAGGGAAAAAAGGGGATTAAAGCGAATAAAGAAAAAAAGGAAAGGAACGAGGAGAGAAGATCGCACGCGTGCGTTCGCCAACACGTTCCTTCTCTCCTTGTCTGCTGCGAGGCCCCGCCGGCCTCTCCGTCGCCCGAGCGGAGGATCTGTTGCGCTCAGCAACAGATGCGAGGGTGATCTTTTTTAAACGGGTCAACCTCGCCACGCACGTAGACGCCCGCGTTTCCACCGTGGCCATTCCGAACGATGCATCTGCCACGGGGAGAGATCCTGCCACCAGACAGAGTAATTATAACAGCGACTCTTCGCCGGGTCTCGTCGTTTGAGGGAATTGGGGACACCATGGAGGCAGCCGTCCTAATTCACCGAGACACATTTGTGAACGAGATCGCGTTATTCCTTCGGAGCGTAGAAATCTTGCGACTGCACGCGCTGCTCGCTAGGGGGCCGTGCAGGCTGAACCTTTGGGCACCGTCGCCTTGGATGTCTGGGGTACAGTTAGACAAACGACTGGTCGATGCACAGCAATAGTCTCATTGTAACTTTGGATCCAACTATAATTGCGTTTGGTAGACTTGTCGATTAGCATGACCATCACCGATTTCGATGACCTTGAAATATGTTGTAGGGGGCATGATTCTGAACAACTTTTTCCTATACATGTAACCGTCGATCAGCCTTACTTTCTAAGATATGCGCACAAAAGCTTGCTAAACTTTTTCTCATGGATTTGAAGAGAAATTTTTTTTTAATCACCATACCATGATCGCCTCTCTCTACAGTATTTCTGTTAACTTATTCCAACACAACACTTTCCACTTACCAACTTGTCTCGGGTATTAGTATTGGTTTCGGCTAGACTAGGGCGGAGGGCGCGCGCCCGTTTGCGGGCGCGTAAAGCATGGTAGCGAACCGATGTGAGCTTGGGGATGCTAAAAATAAGAATTCAGAATCATGCCGCCTACAACATATTTCAAGGTCATCGAAATCGGTGATGGTCATGCTAATCGACAAGTCGAACTTGCGTTTAATAATATAATCTGTATTAAGATAGCAGTCTATCTTCGTGTGATTCTGAAATCGCGGTTCATCTGTTCTACAACCTTGGGGGCTTATGATGTTGTTAGATAGATTAGTGACTGATGTAACTATTTCAAGTAAATCTCGCGTCCAAAGAGGGAAAAAGTTCTAAGACGCTTTATGCATATTCTAAAATTAGAATTTTAGCTACTATATTAGAATAATAGCAACAAGAATCTGTGTAAAATTCCTATTACGATCCTACAGGAGGATGCCCCTGCACACGGGCAGCACTAAGTAAATGAAGAGTCTGTCGTGCCGGTGTCAAATCGTTCAAACTTCACTTACATCTAAATCAGAATAATCGAATATGAATTTCAGGAGCGCTCATCTGATAAATTAACCCGTGTTAGCAATGCTCTGACCCAAATAGGTGGGATTCAGAATAACTCTGGTAGAAAATGTGATTTGGCTACTGGGGGAGGGGGGTAGAGATTGTTTTTTAATTAGAAGGCGCTGTGGTTGAATAGGCGAGACTGGAATACCCTTAATCATTTGCAAACGTGAAGATGTGAAGGGAGCGACTGCATAGTCCGGAGTCGTGTTGCGAATAGAAGCGAAACTGGACCGGTTTCGGGGAAAAATTTACCGAATACAAAGCGAACCGTTCAACGATTTATAGCTTGGTACAGCTGAATTCCTCGATCGCGTGTGCCCTTCGGCAGTTTTTAGACGCGGCTCAGCGACTTTTTATTTGATCCGACCACCGTCTATTTTCGAGTTCACTTATAAAATCTCACGGCTGATTTACGAATTAAGTTCACTAAACTTCGTTTCAGATCTGAATTTAAATCCAGCTTGAGTTAAGTTAAGTTGAGATGAGTTGAGTTGATTTAAGTTGAGTTAAGTCGAGTTAAGTCGAGTTAAATTGAGTCGAGTCGAGTCGAGTTGAATCAAGTTGAGTCAAACCGAATCAAGTCGAGCCAAATTGAGTCAAGTTGCGTCAAGTTGAGTTAGGTGAACCATGAGTAAAGTTGAGTTGAGTTACGTGAACTTTGAGTTAAATTGAGTTGAGTTACGTGAACTTTAAGTTAAGTTTAGTTGAGTGTAATTAAGTCATCCTTGAATTGAGTTCAGTCGACTGAAATCAATACCCCGCGAAGCTTAAATCCACATTAAGTTAATTTCGGCCGAACTCAACATTAAGTTAACTCACTCCAAGTTGGTAATGAGTTACCTAATACGTACTTACAATAAATTTAAGAGTGCACTACTATCCGCAAACCGCCAATCTGAACTCACGTTGAGTCTGTCATGGTTAATTATAGCGAATTAAGTGAGTGATAAAATATCTAACTGCTATTGCACACTGAATCACGTTTATCTTATGTCGGTAACGAGTTATGCATCCCTCGTGATTCAACTCTGGTGGAAAACGAGATTGAGTTATATTTTCCTTTAAATAGGCCAAATGATAGTGTACTTACTCCATTTCGTGCGTCGTTCCTCTCAACTACGCTACTGCCAAAAAGTATTCGATCACTTATAAAGACAAACAATAACCAACTATGTTGTGTTTCATTCTATTTTCTCTTTTATCAAACTTATTTGTTATGAATTATCGAATACTCGCGAGCGATGGTGTAATTCGCGTCTTTTTAACGGTCGCTGTTTGCTACCCGAGCGTCGTTCCCTTTAAGCACAGAATTCTCCCCTAAAAACCGATGGATAAAGGAACTGGAACACGAACGGGCATCCCGAATGCACAATCCACCGAATAACTTTTCACAAACTGCGATACCGCGAGCTGTGGACAATAGATACTCGCGAAAATTGTACGAGAAGCAACGAGACGCGTGCACGCTTCGCCGTACGTACCGGTTTTTCATTCGAGAATCGAAAGATTCGTAGCAATCGAAAGTACCGATTCTCAATCGCGCAACTAAAAATTGTATATTTCACTAATTCGGTCGGTAATAATTCACGTATTCTACTAGGTTAAAATTAAATATATTTTATAGTTGAGTTGTCTAAAAGCAGCTTTAAAAAGAATATGTTTCTTTGAGAAATAAAGAAATTTATTTCGACTTACCTAGACGTCCATTTCCGGTCACTTCGATTCGATTATCGCAATCGCTACTCTTGTCTCCAAAGTGGGGACACTTAACCTGAAACGATCACTTTCCTAATTCACGTAAGAAAGATTCTGACACACTTGCGAAGAATGAAGCTATTATTACAGAGTTATTATTCCGCGATCTTATTGGACAGTAATGGTGAAATTGATACCAAGTGTCAAACCGAGAGATCCGATAACTGACACAAGTAATTTGTGATGAATTAAGGGAATCTTGAGAACTGATTAATCTATGTCAGAAGAGAAACAGTTTACTTTTGCGAGGATTAAATGCAGCTACCTGCTCACGACCTCCAAACAAACGGAATGATGATTGAAATAATTGGGTCAAAGGGTACAGCTCTGTAACGAACTACAGAACACGATCACATTCGAGTTCCAATGAACCTGTCGATTATGTACATCGAACGGATATTTTACTGCGTCGGTAAAATTGCATGAAAACTTCTTTACCGGAAGCACACGGTAACTTGTAATAAGGAAATGAGAAACTTTTGTTTATGTATTTGCGGAATTGACTAAACTCCGTAAACACCCATGCTTCGATCTGGCTAATTCCGGTATCTTCTAAAAAAAATTCAATTCGTTTGGACCAATTTTAAAAAAGTTATGCTATTTTAAAGAGTGTCAACTTACTTTCCGACGCAACTGTACATACTACTTTTCGTAACAAATCACTCAAACGTGTTAGTTTTCGCAGCGAAAACCGAAACGTGATAGTTTTCGTGAGAACGAAGGCAAACGTGATAGTTTTCGTAACGCACGTCTAAATAATGTTTACGAAAAGAATTTTGGGCTAAACTTCGTGCTCCAAATTGGCTGAAATTTTGGAAATAGTTTCATTTTGCATAGAAATAATGCTTGCGAGAAGGATTTTTGCCGACTGGAAATTCTTTTTACCATTTTGATGGCATTACCTACCTTACTGACGCAAATTAGCATAATGTATAATGGTCAAAACTTTTAAAAAAAATTATTACCGAACTCACATCGGTTCGCTACTAATATCCGGAACAAGTTGTAAAGTGGAATGGGTTTTATTAATCTATCATTCGTAAAAATGACTTTAGAGCCGCCTTCAACGTTTTGGTAACATAGGAAATGACACTTAAATAATAAAAAAAATCACATCGCCAAAAATCCTTCTCGCAAACATTATATCTACAAAAAAAAGAAACTATATCCAAAATTTTAGCCAATTCGGAGCATGGGGGTTTTCGAAAGTGCAGCCCCGACCCGGTTAAAATTTTACAAATATGTACATAATTTTATTTCGCATAGAAATATTCGCCAAAAAAATTTTTTTCAAGTCACCCAAAATCTTTCTCGCAGTCATCATCTTTGTTAGAAAATAACTCTATTTCCAAAATTCCAGAACACTCGGATATTTTTCAACGTCATCGAGTATTTCATCCTTTCAATACCGACTGACGATAAAGTTGCGCTCTGTAAAACACGAAAAATACAAACTAGTTCTCCATATCTCCGCAAGTTCCTTGAGGAGCAGGCATTACACGGCGTACAACGCTATTGCTCCAATTTGAGGTGATTTGAGGTAAGTTCAGGAACGTTGATTTCGCGGTTTCACTGCAAAATGATTGATATAAAAGGTTCTACTATCATTCAATGCGCAAGGATATAAGAGTATGCATCATCTGATACGTTCGATATCGAAGGTAAAGTAATATATAGAACTCGCACTATTCCATTTCGAATAGTAAACACATTCTCTTCTTTCAGCTTGCAAACGCATTTGTGTGTCCCTTGGGAAATGTTAATTAACGCTTAGTCGAGGGTAATCAGTTCTACATTCACAGGATCTCAGTTGTTCAACGACGCTAAGATGGACGAAGTCGAGAAGCTCGAGCACTTGTCACTGGTGTCGAAAATTTGCACAGAACTGGAGAATCACTTGGGCTTGAACGACAAAGACTTAGGTAAACGATAATGTCCTTAAATCATCACCAATCTCACAGCGCTACGTTCGTTACCCATAGAAGTACATTTCAATAACCAATACTTCCTTCGAACGCTTGTTTCCATTATAGCTGAGTTCATAATTCACTTGGCGGAGAAGAATAACACCTTGGACAAATTCAAGAAGGTTCTCGTCGAGAATGGCGCCGAGTTCTCTGTCAGTAATTCACGAAGCTACTCTTTCTACGATTCCTTTGCAGATCTTGTAACACTTAACCGCTTTTCAGGAGTCCTTCATGGCGAATCTTTTAAGAATAATACAGCACATGCAGCCGTCCAAGGCGATGCAGGAAAAGTCTTCGAAACCCTCTGCCAAACAGGACGAGCTGGCGCAGAAGTTCCCTGCGCTGGCTTTGCCGAACGACAACCCGAAGGTGGTGGAAGAGAAGGAGCTGAAAGACGAGGATATAGTTAGCAGCGCCATGGCGAGCTTGGAGGAGCTGGCACCGTCGAACAAGAAGCCTGGCAACGCGGAGAGCAAGAAGGAGAACCAAACGGTGGAAGTCGTTGAGAAGAAGATTAAGCATGCTCGAAGGAGCAGGTCGAAGGACAGAAGAAGGCACAAGAGCAGATCGAGGGACAGGAAAAGGCATAGGTCCAGATCTCGTTCGAAGTCGCGGGAGCGCTCGAGATCCAGGGACAGAAGGCGTCACAGATCGAGAGACCGTAAGCGATCAAGGTCGAGGGATAGGCCAACGAAATCTCGCGATCACAGAGACAAGTATTCCGGTAGACATGGATCGGAGCGCTCCAGGTCACGGTCCATAGAGGAACTCTCCATGGACCCAGAAGTAGGGAAGATTTACTCGGGCAAGGTCGCGAATATCGTGCCGTTCGGCTGTTTCGTTCAGTTGGAAGGATTGAAGCGTAGATGGGAGGGGCTCGTGCACATTTCGCAGCTAAGAAGAGAAGGAAGGGTGGCCAGTGCGAGCGACGTGGTGTCTAGAGGTCAGAAAGTTCTTGTGAAAGTTCTTAATATCGGTGGGCAAAAGGTACAACACTGGAGGTAAAGGTTGGAAGCTTATCGGCGACTTTACACATTCAAGTTCGATTGTTTCAGGTTTCCTTGAGCATGAAAGATGTCGATCAAGAAACTGGCAGGGATTTGAATCCGGTTGTGGCTGTCGCCAAGCCTGAAGAAGACGAGAAACATTTGCGTAATCCAGATAGACCTACCTCGTTGTTAGAACTTCAAGGGAATTGGGACGAAGATGAGACGTACTCCAGGAAGCGCGTGCAGAGATTGTCGTCTCCTGAGAAGTGGGAGATAAAGCAGATGCTTGCTGCGTCGTGTATCGACAGGTATTTCTTTAAGGCATTGCGGCAGTAGTCGAGCGGAGCTTTTCGCTACTTTATTTTTATTTTCCTCATGGCAGGAGCGAGTTACCAGAATTCGATATGGAGACTGGAATTCTACCACGCGAAGATGACGAGGAGGAGGACGTTGAGATTGAATTAGTGGAGGAGGAGCCACCCTTCTTGCATGGGCACGGAAGGGCTCTCGGAGATCTGAGCCCTGTTCGGATAGTGAAGAACCCTGATGGATCGTTGGCGCAAGCTGCGATGATGCAAAGTGCACTGGCGAAGGAGAGGAGGGAGCAAAAGATGCTACAAAGGGAACAAGAAATGGACTCGGTTCCTACGGGGCTCAATAAAAATTGGATCGACCCTCTGCCAGAAGGTAAATCTCTTTTTACGTATTCTTATTAGGGCGGAGACTATTTTTCGAATTTTTCGATAGTCGAATATTCGAATATTTCAGTTGCTCAATTATTTGGCGAATATAATTCGAATATTCAAGTATCCAAATATTATTCGAATATTGAAGTATTTTAATACTGATGTATTCGAATAGTATGATGTGAATTATAAATCAAGTTCTTTAGGTTCATTTTTCACAGGCTTTTATTTAGTTTCAGTTGTGAGTTCGTTAGTTTGTCAGGGTAAAATCTTGTAAGTTAATTTTGACTCGATCAACTTGAAACTTTACACACATACATAGTTCCGATGACAATACAATATATATTACAATGACAATACAATAGTATTCGAATACTTCAATATTCGAAGGTTATTCGTAGCATTCAAACACTCAAATATTCGACGTTTATTCGTAGCATTCGAATACTTGTAAAATATTCGAATATTAAATTATTCGAATAGTCCCAGCGCTAATTCTTATAGAATTTTCGAATACACCATAATACTCTTTACACAGCGGAAAGTAGAACTCTGGCAGCAAATATGCGTGGCATTGGCCTCCAGACTCAAGATCTGCCCGAATGGAAGAAGCACGTGATAGGCGGAAAGAAGTCATCCTTCGGGAAGAAGACAAATCTGACGCTGCTCGAGCAACGCCAGAGCTTGCCGATATACAAACTCAGAGATGATTTGGTGAAAGCTGTGACGGACAATCAGATTCTGATAGTGATCGGTGAAACGGGGTCGGGAAAGACTACGCAGATCACGCAGTACTTGGCTGAAGCAGGATTTACAGCGCGTGGAAAGATTGGGTGTACTCAGCCCAGGAGAGTAGCTGCCATGTCTGTTGCCAAAAGAGTCGCGGAGGAGTTTGGCTGTCGTTTGGGACAGGAAGTGGGCTACACGATTCGTTTCGAAGATTGCACGGGCCCAGAAACTAATATAAAGCGAGTAACTAATTTACACCGACATTTATCCCGTCGAACGATTTCTAAATAATATATTAAACATTACAGATACATGACTGACGGTATGTTGCTTCGCGAGTGTCTCATGGACCTCGATTTGAAAACGTACTCCGTGATAATGTTGGACGAGGCGCACGAGCGTACAATTCACACTGACGTTCTGTTCGGATTGCTGAAACAAGCAGTCGGGAGGAGACCAGACTTGAAGTTAATCGTAACGAGCGCCACATTGGACGCTGTGAAATTTTCGCAGTACTTCTTCGAGGCGCCTATTTTTACCATCCCCGGCAGAACGTTCGAAGTAGAGGCAAGTAAATCAACCCGAGTCTTATTCGGAGTAGGGTTGGGACTATTCGAATATTTTACGAGTATTCGAATGCTACGAATAAACTTCGAATACTTGTGTATTCAAATGTTATTATTCGAATATATATATATATATTTATATTTTATAATATTTATTATTTTATATATATTTATAATATATATATATTTGGTATTATTTGAATATTTCAGTATTCGAATGCTATTCGAATATTTCAGTAATCGAATACTATTCGATATAGTATGGTGTGAATTATAAATGAAATTATTAGCTTAAAAGATTTCACCCTGACAAACTAACGAACTCACAACTGAAACTAAATAAAAGCTTGTAAAAAACGAACCTAAAGAACTCGATTTATAATTCATATCATACTATTCGAATACTTAAAAATTCGAATAATAACATTCGAATACTCAAATATTCAAATTATATTCGCGAAGTAATTGAGCAACTGAAGTAATCGAATATTCAAACACCGAAAAATTCGACAAATAATCCCAGCTCTAATTCGAGGCAGCTAAAGCACCACCGGTAATTATAATTATTCTATCCAGGTGATGTACACGAAGGAGCCAGAAACAGATTACCTAGACGCAGCGCTTATAACAGTAATGCAGATACATTTGCGAGAGCCGCCGGGGGACATACTCTTGTTCTTGACTGGTCAAGAGGAAATCGACACTGCCTGCGAAATTTTATACGAACGCATGAAGTCCCTGGGCCCGGATGTGCCTGAGCTAATTATTCTGCCGGTCTATTCGGCGCTTCCGTCTGAAATGCAAACGAGGATATTCGAGCCAGCTCCGCCGGGCTCGAGGAAAGTGGTGATAGCTACGAACATAGCGGAGACAAGCCTGACCATCGACGGCATTTATTACGTGGTCGATCCAGGCTTCGTGAAGCAGAAGGTGTACAATTCTAAAACAGGAATGGACAGTCTTATAGTGACGCCGATCAGTCAAGCCGCTGCGAAGCAAAGAGCGGGGAGAGCCGGTAGGACAGGACCAGGAAAATGCTACAGGCTTTACACCGAAAGGGCTTACCGAGACGAAATGCTACCTACGCCTGTACCAGAAATTCAACGGACCAACTTGGCGACCACAGTGCTGCAGCTAAAGACGATGGGCATCAACGACTTGTTGCACTTCGATTTCATGGACGCTCCGCCTGTGGAGTCGTTGATCATGGCTTTGGAATCCTTGCACAGTTTAAGCGCGTTGGATAACGAAGGTCTGTTGACGAGATTAGGTAGGAGGATGGCAGAGTTCCCTTTGGAGCCTAACTTGTCGAAGATGCTTATCATGAGCGTGCACCTTCAGTGCTCCGATGAAATATTGACGATCGTCAGCATGCTGTCTGTTCAGAACGTGTTCTACAGGTGAGATACAGTTTGAAGAGGTAGACGCCCTAGGGCGAATTCCACTTACGCCCAAATCACCCGTGATTTTCATTAAGGTTGGTTTTCCTGAACGCAACTGGACGCAACGTTAAGAATTTCAAAGCCGATTTTCGAAAATGAAGCGCGATATGAAAAAAGTTACTCTTTCTTTTCTACTTATAACAATTAAATAAGTCGAGAAAAAGGAATAAAATTTGTTGATATTGCGCTGCGTTTTCGAGAAAATCCACTTCGAAATTCCTGACGTTGCGTTCAGTCGCGCATGGGAAAACCTATCTTAATAAAAATCACAGGCGATTTGAGCGTAAGTAGAATTCGCCTCTAATACAGTGATGAGCAATCGGCGGCCCGCGAGCCACATTTGGCCCACCAGCCGCAGACCTGTGGTTCACCTGAACATCGCCCATATATGTTTTGAACTGTGAAAGATATCGGAATGTATTTAATATTGCGGCCCGCATAGAGTAGTAGGTTTCCACTTGTGGCCCATTTCGGACAAAAGGTTGCTCGCCACTGCTCTAATAAACCAGGTAGACTTAGTTTTATTATTCCCCAGACCGAAGGACAAGCAAGCGTTGGCTGATCAGAAGAAGGCGAAGTTTAATCAAGCCGAAGGCGACCACTTAACTCTGCTAGCGGTTTACAATTCCTGGAGAAATAATAAATTCAGCAACGCGTGGTGCTACGAAAATTTCGTGCAGATTAGAACGCTGAAACGTGCTCAAGATGTTCGCAAGCAGCTGTTAGGTATCATGGACAGGTAGTTATCCCTCCGCGAAGTGTTTGAATACGATCCTAATTATAATTCAACGCGAACTTATTACGCTTTTATATGCCAGGCACAAATTGGACGTGGTATCCGCTGGCAAGAATACAGTAAGGATCCAGAAAGCTGTGTGCTCAGGCTTCTTCAGGAATGCTGCGAAGAAAGACCCGCAAGAAGGGTACAGGACTCTAGTCGATAGCCAAGTGGTTTACATTCACCCGAGCAGTGCGTTGTTTAATAGGCAGCCTGAATGGGTAAGTTCATTTTTGATACATTCTACAGTCTCGGCCGAGAATTCGGCCACTTTTCGGTGATGGATTTTATAATGAAATAAACTGTTAACGTTTTAGACTGTTGGGGGGTTTATTCCATGATGTAAGGGCATTAGGTGTGCTCTTGCGCACACCTTCCCGATTAACCAATAACGTGCCCTTCCCAAGATCCCTTATATTGGATCTCAACCAATAGAATAGAATGAATTTGTCAACATTTCAATAACGCGTCTGTACACATATATATTTAAATATGGCGGAAATTGGGAATGCGCAGTAGAAGACGAAAATGAGTCGCTCATTGAGCACACCTGATGTCCTTACATCATGGTTTATTCTACCACTCTTGAAATGCGAGAAAAATCTTTGTTGTTTGTTTATTTCATTTCTGTACGAAAATATGTCGCAGTGAAGTTGTTGTCCTCGGAATTTGGCCATCAAACATATTTTTAATTCGCGGAAGAACAATTTTGAACTAAAATTATTAAAAAAAGAGCTGTTGATCAAAGTTGAAAATACCGAAAATGGCATTTCTTTTCTATTTGATCGATATAAAAAAGTGTGAGAATATTAAAAAAGTTAACATATTCGCGGTAAGCGGGATAGCCATACTCCTGCAAATGAAAAATATGTTTGGGTTTTTTATTTCCGATAACCCAGTCGTCCGAAATTTCCACCGCCAGCAAGGGATCAAATTCCGAAAACGCCAACTTCAAATAGCAAAGATTTTTTTATCGTATTTCAAGAGTGGTAGAATATACCCCCCGAAATTTTAAAACGCTAACTGTTTATTTCGTTATAAAAACCATCATCGAAAAGTGGCCGAGATCGTAGAATGTCCCCTTAATATTCTAAATGGAGAGGAAGTTCAAAACTTTAAACGATTCCTTCTCCTACAGGTAATTTACCACGAATTAGTACAGACCACCAAAGAATACATGAGAGAAGTAACGACCATTGACCCGAAATGGCTGGTAGAATTTGCCCCAGCGTTCTTTAAGTTCAGCGACCCGACGAAGCTCAGCAAATTCAAGAAGAACCAACGACTCGAGCCGCTGTACAATAAATACGAGGAGCCGAACGCTTGGCGAATATCCAGGGTTCGCAGAAGACGTAATTAAGGCGTTTATTATACAAACTGTAAATAGCTTTGTACAGAGTTTCGTATCGTTTAAGAATACGAATAAATCGTTCGCCCCTAAGGTGTAATCCACATCGAATTCATTGCAGATACCCAAGATCGCAGGTAACATTAATTTCTTACTCTATCATTCAATCTACGAGGCAGAAACTGATATATAACGTTCTTACTTTAATGCACACTAATTACATAGAAGAGGGCGTACTGTTACATGATCCCTTATACAAATAAAATAAATTCTCTCGCGTGTTACATCGCGCGTACAAAGAATGGCTCGTGGGCAGTTGTGTTCATTACGGGTGTAAATTTATAGCCTTCGAAGCGTTTACATTAGTACTGCGAGAACAGCTGCTAGTATTTTTTTTAAAACAGAGAATTCATGAGGCTTCTAAAAATATCTGACGCGGAAGTCTGCAACGAGGTGCACGCTTATTTTAACGAGAGAAATATAGATAATGCGGTATCAAAGTATTCTATTGATTTCATTTCGCACAATCGTTATAAAGTAGTACAGCGAAATATTCTGCGCTTTGGTTTTCAGAATTGAAATGCATAGTTTGTTAGGTAAATGATATTCATTACATTTCGTCAGTCTTTTCCTCTTAATTAGTTATTAAATTTATTAAATAAATACATTCTCCAGAAACATTTAATGCTAAAATGATATAGGAGCAGTATTTCCTTCTCCGCGTATAAACTTTTTATCACTCTCAATGCATAGTGCTTGCGAGCCTCGTTTCTGTATAAGAGAATCCTTAAGAAATCTGTAATTCATTCGTATTAAATGTTGTACAACAGCCGTGAGATATTTCTCTCCGCGAGATACAGATTCGACGCTATTTCTGGACTTGATTGCATGGACTACGCTCTCCGTCGAAGTTACATCTTGTACATGACAGGCTATTGAGTCTGTTGCTTCTTTTTCACTAAGTCCACCAATTGCCTATACCTTATTTGGCACTCGTCCTTTGAAACGTATCGTAAGCTATATAATCGACTCTAAAAGAGAAAGGGCGTGAAGCTTGAATACCGTACCTTTGTTTTCCCTTCGACGCAATTAGCGATCTTCTCCCATCTGTTCACAAGTGTGCTTTTAGGATACTTTATAAGCGCTGCTTCCAGCGCCTTCTGCTGCTCTTGGCTCCAATCGGCAACACTGTCCACGACTTCGGCACACGTCTTTACTTTCTTCGAACGCTCTTCCGTAGTATCTTCTGCGGACGCGCCGGGTTTCAACCCCTCGTCTTTTACCTAGCAAGCGCACACTTCGCGTAAGAATTATTCCTCGAGAAGCTTGGAAATTAGGGCTGGGACTATTTGTCGAGTTCTTCGGTATTCGAATACTTCAGTTACTGAATTATTTGGCGAATATAATTCGAATACCATTCGAATAATTAAGTATTCGAAGACTATTCGAATATTTAGGTATTCCAATACTATTCAAATATTTAAGTATTCGAATACTACTCGAATATTTCAATATTCGAATACTACTCGAATATTTCAATATTCGAATACTGTAGTATTCGAGTAGTATTCGAATACTATAGTATTCGAGTAGTATTCGAATACTATAGTATTCGAGTAGTATTCGAATACTTAAATAGTATTCGAATAGTATACTTAAATACTCGAATTTTTCAGTACTCGAATACTTAAATATTCGAATATACGAAGTTTATTCGTAGCATTCGAATACTTGTAAAATATTCAAATATTAAATTATTCGAATAGTCCCAGCCCCCATTGGAAATTACTCGATTAAAATAGCAACCTTCTTTGCCATATGTGTAACTTCCACGACTGTACGGTTCATTGTATCCGCGATCTTATCCCATCGCTCCGGTGTTCCACTAGGATACTTCTTCACGAGCTTTATTAACTCTAGTATGTCGTCGTCAGTCCACAGACCGCCAGACACAATGTGCTTCTGGTGCACGTGATTCGTTGGATCACAGTCTCTCTTTAAAAATTCCTTGACGTTATTACTGCTTCTCTCTTGCGGAGTAAAGCCTGCTCTGCGCCTCCTAGTGCGGGACACAGGCTCTGGTTCCGGCTGCTCATTTTCTTGAGCCCTGAAATGGTAGATAGACAGATCCCAAGCACACTCGATAATAGAAGAATGTTTAACGATGATCTAATTCGCTCACACTGCCTCTTCTTCCTCCTGCTTTTTCCTGCGTTTTCTTTCCTCGAAAACATCGTGCATAACGCGTACTATATTCGGAATCGACAACGTAAAGCCTATGACCCATCGAGGAAGCTGAAACGGAAGGGTATTCCAAATGCTCGGCGTTGGAATCTTCTCCAAAATATCTGCTAAATCTGGCACGTCCATTTTCCCCTTTTTATTCTTCTTCTGCATCTTCTGAAGCTTACTACCCAGCACTTGCTCCTGCAACGAATCATTCCCAGTAGAAAATATCCCAAATCCTTCGCTTAACGGCGATTCTTTACCTACATATGTATATCTCTTCTCAAAATACGCTGCCCACGCCACTAGATATTGTCCGACTGTAATGACTGAGAATAAAATTATACTTAATTCTAGGAGCCCCATTTTCCGCACATGGCGGTAATAATATACAGCCGATCGCCAGTTCGGCAATCCATTGACCAAGACGTTGTCATATTTCTGCCGTTTCCCGGCATCCTTCAATACGTCGTACACAGCAACCAACTGAAAGCCAAAGTATCATTCCAAGTTCGTACTACGCTGCTTCCCCGACTCATCCCTTACTTTTCTAAACTGTTGCTCGGCATCCTCCGCGGGATTCTTATCCGGGTGCAGCTGCAGCGACAGTCGTCTGAACGCCTTCTTGATCTCCGAAGCATTCGCAACCTAGGGCATACATCGACAAGGAACACGTTATCAATTGGTTTAAGAATATAGCGCCAGGGAAGGAGAGAGCGAGAGGCAGACCTGTGGGACACCGAGCACGTCGTAGAAGTTCTGGTTGACTTCCTCGACGACGTCGAACACCTCCAGCTCGTCATTGTCCCAAGCGCTCGTGAATCTGTGTGTGTCGAAAAAGCATAGGACTCCAATGATTAGCAATGACACTCTCATCTTTTTTTTATCCACTATATATGTACAATCATATCCGTATCGACGAGTTCACGTGAATTGGTACTGGAGCGTTCACCGCCGAGGGTCTACGCCGCGATCATGTCTCTCGTTGGAAAGAAGCGACTCGGCAGAAAGCAACGTGAAATATGTTAAAACGGGAAATGCCACATCGCAGGCTCCAGAGAGGTTATGTACCGAGAACGTAGGCCGTGTGTATCGGACGCGTCGAAGAAACATATAGAACTACAGGCTTGGATTTAAACGTGCGGTATATATGTGCGTCTGTATCTGTTGCGTCGGGCTTAGGGCCCGTTCTAAAGTCGCGATAGTTTCCCTGTGCGCGACTGGACGCATCGTCAAGAATTTCGAAATCGATTTTCTGGAAGATGAAGCGAAATACCGAAAAATCTTATTCTTTTTTCTCGACTTATTTTCTTGTTATGAGTCGAAAAGAAAGAGTAACTTTTTTGGATATCGCGTTTCATTTTCGAGAAAACCGACTTTGAAATTCTTAACGTTGTCTTAATGAAAATCACGGACAATTTGGGCTAAATATAGAATTGTTTGTTTATTTTTATTGTTTTCTTGTGTTCATCGATGAAATGGAATTAATTACGATTTCTTCCCACACAGCACAACGTCCGGCAAAGTCCCTGGGACGTCTACACCCACACAGCACACAGGCGCCTTAAAGGCGCTTTTCAGGCGCATGGTCCCAGGCGCTCGAGGCGCCTTAGAGGCGCCGCGAGCGCCTCACCAGCGTCCAATATGCGCCTTCGGAGCGCCTGATGTTACAAAACGGGACGCCTTAAAGGCGCCTTTAAAGCGCCTGAATTAGGACTGCCAGGCGTTTCAAAGGCGCCTGAAATGGGCGCCTAAAAGGCGCCTGGAACAGGCTTTTTAAAGGCGCCTGGAACAGGCGTGTTAACGGCGCCTGGAACGGGCCTGGATTAGGATTGACAGGCGTCTTAATTATAGATAAATTAGGTCAAATGCAGCTCTTTAAAAATTGCCATTAGGGCGTATGTAAGATGGTTATCGATACTGATTAATTTTAATCTAAATTTAATGAAACAAAGGGTTATTAAAATGAAATCAGACTGGATAAAATTTCATTTTCATTTACTATATTTATTTATTTAAAATTTGTTTACAGATACTTGATAAAACAAGGAGGTTCTCAGTTGGACACATATATTTCTTTTTTTATCATTATTACTATTACATGCCATGCTTTGATATAAAATATATAATGCACAGTGTGTTTACAAATATTTAAAAGCTATACTTATACAATACTTGTGTTACATTACTTGTTCTTACTAATATATAAAAGTCATTCGTTGTCTGTTTGTTTGTCCTTCTTTCACGCCTAAACGGCTGAACGGATTTCAATGAAATTTTGAATATACATTACGTACGTCCTAGATTAGATTATAGGCTATTTATTTTTTTAGGCTTTGTTATTTTGGAAACATCGTAAATAATTCCCGGGTGAAACCGGGTAACGTGTAGGCTAGTTTGTTATACGGAGGCATATTTTATTATATATATATGTGTGTGTGTTATATATATATATATATATATATGTATATATTTCTATAACAATATGACTTTATGCACGCAATGAATACAGACTGCACTTACATAAGAAGTATAGCTAGGTGATACACATGTACGTATGCAAAGTATACAAAATGTACAGAATATACAGAATATACATATAAAGACACTTAACGTTTCAACGATGGCGCCAAATTTAACAATTTCTCTACGCGGACGATGCGGCGGTCGCGTGCCACTATTCTCTCTCCAAGCGGACGGTGGCAGTGATGTAGCCTGCAGTACTATGCCTACAATGTAGCCATTACTATGCGTACGAGGTAGTCACTGTCTGTGTTCAAAAATTATACTAGGATTGGTTATTACAATCAACATTCAATTTATTCTTATTTGTATAACAAGCGTGAGCACTTAATAGAATAAAGAAAGTAACACACTATTATTGTATAACGTAATATCGAACAATTATAATCTTCTTATAATACTTGAATCGCGAGCACACTTTCATACAACCGTTTACGACAAGATCCGACACGAGAAGAAGGAACGGAAAACCCGGTGTGCAGATACACGACTGACGACAGTGACGACGGCCTTATAGACGCTTCTGAAATTTTGTATAGATGGCGCCAGGGTAGTTACACGGCGCCTCCCGAGCGCCTCCCGAATGCCTCCCGAGCGCCTCCCGAATGCCTCCCGAACGCCTCCCGAGCGCCTCCCGAATGCCTCCCGAGCGCCTCCCGAATGCCTCCCGAGCGCCTCCCGAACGCCTCCCGAGCGCCTCCCGAATGCCTCCCGAACGCCTCCCGAACGCCTTTACAACGCCTAAAAGGCGCATTTAAGGCGCATTCAAGGCGCCTTGTTACAAATCCGGACGGTCAGGCGCTCAGGCCTAAAACAGGCCTAAAACAGGCCGAAAACAGGCGCCTTCAGAACGCCGTGTGCTGTGTGGGCAGACGTCTGCAGACGTTGTGCTGTGTGGGATTTATGAAATTCGTTTTATTACAAAAACGAAAAACTCCTGTGCGGGCGATTCAGGCGAAATTGAAATTCGCCCATATTTACGTAATTTAAATACTTTTGAATTCGCGGTTACTTTTCCCGAAATATTTCACTGACCACGAAAATCGGCCGTAAGATTCCACAGTAACCCCCATCTGCACTTGCCTCGCGCAACTGAGATCCCACACAGCACACGAGGTCCCGAGGACGTACGTTTTAGGTCCCTTCTAGGTCCGTAGGTCTGAAGGTCCCGGTTGGTAACAAAACGTCCCCGGGACGTCCGTGGGCGGTTGTGGGACGTCTATAGACGATTTTGGGACGGTTTTGGGACGTCGTGTAACTACAGTGGCGCCATCTGTGCAAAGTCCTAAATACGTCCCTGGGATGCGCTTGGGACGGGCCTTGGGACGTGTTTGGGACGTATTTGGGACGGGCTTGGGACGGGCTTGGGACGTGTTTGGGACGGGCTTGGGACGTGTTTGGGACATGTTTGGGACGTATTTGGGACGGGCTTGGGACGTGTTTGGGACGGGCTTGGGACTTATTTGGGACGGGCTTGGGACTTATTTGGGACGGGCTTGGGACGTTTTAAGACGTCGAGTGCTACCTGCTATATAGGCGCCATCTATAGAACGTCGTCTATACTATGAGGTGCATTTCAGTTTCAAAGGATATTTCAATTCAAGAACTACTCTAAAATGGATTGAAATGTTGAAAGATTTGTTTGGAGCGAGAGTTCGAAACAGGCGGCAGGTGTAGAGGTGTGCGAATTTCTTTCCTAAAATCTATGCGGGGAGTGAGGAGTCATATGGACCCGAATATGGTACATCCTGAGGGTTTGTATATATATATATATGTAGGGTCTAAATTAGGCTAAATGCATTGGGACGGTGTTGAAGACGGTTATCGATACGATTAAAATAAAATGAAATTTGATAAAAATGTATTTCCATTTATTTCGTTACAGTACACTACAAATTATATCATCTACTGCATTACACTATGTGTGTTTACAAATATTGAAAAACTACAATACTACAATATTATTATTCTATTTGTTATAAATTATAAATTAAATTATTCTATTTCTATAATCAAATTGCTTGTGCGTGCATGCGCGAAATGACTATAGAATGCACCTAGAATGAGTAGTGGATACACCTGTAGTTGGTTGGAATATACAAATCAGAATATACAAAGTGTACACAGAATACACGTATCGCGTACGCACTTAAAATATATATACAATACATGAAATATATAAATATAACATATGTTAGTGTACATAATACACATATCGGATTTTACAAAAATATACGGTAGTGATAGAGTAGTAGATACACTACACAGTGGCAGACAAACATATAGCAATCAATGCAGCACACAATGATTGCAAATTGCCATCATCACTTTACATTATATTTACAACATATATTTTAGTCATATTTAGTAAATTAACATCCCACACAGCACGGTGGACTTTGCAGACTTTGCCGGACGTTGTGCTGTGTGGGATGAGTCTAACGATATAGCAATATTCATCAAGACATGTAGTAAATGTATTGATTCATTGCATGATCAAGATTTAACTCATGAAAGTCTGGCTGGGTAAAGTTAGAAACCCCTACGTGCTTTGTAGAGATCTAGAAACAGTCTAATTTATTCATCCTAACTGCTTTTCAAATAGTTTTACTAGTTTATAATGTCCTATGTATTATCTACTAAATTAAATTGTCCTAAGTTTACGTAAGGTGTTTAATTTTAGTGATTTTAAATGTGCCATGAGTTGAGCAAATTCCTCTAAAGTAGACGTTTGTGAAATGGACATTAATAATTTTTTTAATTGGGAAAACTTCACTGCTCAGCACAAATTAAAAAGAAATTCTCCTAAATCATAGATTCATGATTTTGTATCTGTGCAATTCACAAGAGGGGAAAAATCTTGAAATATAAAAATGATTTTTCTGCTGAATTTAAGGAGTTAAATTTTCTTAATGCGAAAACAATGAAAACTAAGTTATGAAAACCAAAAGCCAGAGTTCAATGTAAAGGAATTTCAGCAGAGAGAAAAGAAAATTTAATTACGAAATTGTAATCAATCGCCTTGCCTTTTGGGAATCATTAAACGTGTCTGATTATTAACTTTAAATCGTTATGTTCCTGTCTATGTTTAATTTGTTCGTATGTTTGTTGTAAGTTGTATGTATATGTTTATTTTTAACTACCTAATTTATGCCAATGTTATTTCTGTTTAAGTTGTACATTTAAAAGTATGAATTAAACCCGATTTCAAGTGTCTTAATTATGTCTTCCGAACACCTGTTCAATCCTAATCCATGCGCTTAAAGACGTACCCGGGACCACTTTTTTTGTAATATTCGTCATTCAGAGGATCTATATAAGCCGTACGTGGGAAATTCAGGACGTCCCCGGGACGTTTTGAGGACGGTTGTTGAGTCCGAATCCAGGCGCTTTAAAAGACGTACCCAGGACAAATTTTTTGGTAACTTTCGACCTTCAGAGGACGTATATGAGCCGTTCGTGGGACATTCGGGACGTCCCCGGGACGTACGGTACGTCCGGGACGTACGTCCCGGGGACGTTTTGAGGACGATTGTTCAGTCCGAATCCAGGCGCTTTAAAAGACGTACCCGGGACTAATTTTTTGGTAACATTCGACCTTCAGAGGACGTATATGAGCCGTTCGTGGGACATTCGGGACGTCCCCGGGACGTACGGTACGTCCGGGACGTACGTCCCGGGGACGTTTTGAGGACGGATGTGTGCTGTGTGGGATTGAAGCGCTATAAGTAAGAGAAGTAATAAAATCCATTCAATTCTCTGAATATTTCACAGCAGGGGTGCCAGATTGGGCGGAATTTCGCCATTTGGGCTACGTTTTTCCAAACCAACTGGCGCCCAAAAATTGAAGTTGGCGGTTCGCGCAATATCGATCAGAGTTGTTTTGCCCGAAATTTCGATATTTAGGCTGCCCAAGACGCAACTACTAAGGGCGGTATTCTCAGTCGTTGCTTATTCTTAAGTTCGTCTTAAGCATGCTGCATCCTCTACTAGTCTACGAGATTAGTAAAGTATGCCGCATGCTTAACTCTTTTTGCTGTAGAAACTTTAATATTACGAAAAATATGATCTCTAATTTCAAGTCCAATATTATTTATAATACTTATAGAAAGAAAAATAATACCGAAGAAGCATTAGATTTTTTTTAGCGAATTTGACAATGCTTCTAATATCTTCTAACGGCCGATTTCTTCACCTTCAGTAATCTTCCGGTTGGAGTTATCTTCCACATAACTGCCACATAATAGCATCCAACTGGTCGACGAGTGCCATATGATAGCATCCAATTGGTCGTTTACTGACCGGGACTTTAGTCGGAAGTGAAGAAATCGGCCATAAGCCAATAGGATCCTATCATTTGGCAGTTATGTGGAACATAACTCCAACTGGAAGATTACCGAAGGTGAAGAAATCGGCCGTAAGTCTTTTTATTTTATGAAACAGTCAAATAAATTTCATTTGTTATATCTAAAATAAATAAAGAAATCAGTTCCAGAAAATACATCCTTTTCACTCCAGACATTTGAATTTCAGTGCTTTAGGCTACTTTTCCTGCGCGATCTAGCGGTTCGACATGAAAACCTTCAGATCGCAGCGACGAGAAATGTAAACGAAATTAAGCCGAAAGCAGCGAATCATCCCCGCATCGCCACTACCGATTCCTCATGCCGCTTGCCAAAATAACCTTGCGACCTTCCAAAAAAAGCAACGAGCTCTCCAAAGAAGCCTTATAAATCGAATCAACCCAATTTAATCCACTGCAAACCTCCCATCGACCGCTTAAATCGCAGGTTATGGCGGCCCAGCGGTGTACAATTACGATTCGCAATCGGCGGTTTTACCGACGCATGCGCGCCCGCCAGGTGTCGCCAGCGTTGCCGTCGGTGATTTTGAGGCGCGGCGCAGTGTGTGTGGCATCGCATTCGCGTGCATATCGCCGTGTGCCAGGGCGTCGGATCGAGGAGATATGTGTCTTCCGCTGTGTTCGAGGGCTGCTCAGCGCACTGTTTCCGCGAGCAGCCGCCTGTAAAGGGCACGTTACCGAACGTCCTCGCCTGCCAATCTTATCGGGGTTCCGCAGTCCCCATGGACCGCGGCTGACTGCGCACGGAGGCCGCGCTCTTTAGTTTCTCCGCCCGCGGATGGTCATCGTGCCTGGCGGACTCATCCGATTCCCCATCGATTGTATTTATAGTGTCTCCCGGTTTATTTTCGCACGCGGTTCCCTCGGGAAAACGATGCACCCATCCGCTGGCTGACAGCGTTCACTTGCATCGTAAGTCTCACTTCATCGCTGGACACAGTCGGGGAAACTGCGAGGGGGAGAGGGAGAGAGAGTGAGAGAGAGAGAGCGAGAGAGAGAGAGAGAAAAAAAAGGATCGAGGATACAGTAAGGCCCTATTTGCATGTATTCGGCCGTGATGTGTGGGTGTGCGAGTCTATCGAATATATATATATATATATATATATATATATCTACATGTATAAGGACGTGTTTCGGCCAGTGCACCGTTCCTCGCTACCTTTTATATAGAAATTCGCGCTCGCGGTAATTGGCCAGATACGCGCAAATTCCACGGGCAGTCGACGCGGCGACGATGCTACTCCAAGCAAAGCCAAACACGTAATTAGAACCGCACCGCCAAGGTGTTATTCTTAGCGTGAAAACGCTGTAACGTTAGATGTCCGAAGGACGTTTTTACCTGTCCTCAATTCTTTCTTCGACTACCGAGGGGGTGCTTCCGCGCCGCCGGGTATTGTCAACCTCTAACGTCGAGATATAATATGGGAGCAAATCGACGCTACTTGGCCCCTAGTAGCTCTCGGGCAGGTTTCAGCTGCACTGGGTGTTAGCGAGCGAAGGGGTGACGGTGGAAGGTCCAACCGAGTATTAGAGAAATTTAGAGAAATCGAAAGCACACTTCGAAGGCCCCTAAACTCAACCCAGACCTTCTCCTGGGAAAAATGTTTATTAGAAGTCGCTATTCCACTGTTTAACTTACACCCCGCGTAACGGCAGACTTTAACGTAAGCCCGCGAAAGATATTCAGGCTCAATTAGCGAAACGATAATCGCAACGGCCTGCGCGCGAAGTATCTCCGTTGCGTAATGCGTTATCAGCGTTCTCCTGCGGAAGGTCCCCCTCGACGACGGTAAAAGAGTCGATGTGGCGGCGAATAAGGCTCTCCCTGCAATGTTTTAACGTTAACGCTTGCATAATTCGCATCCAAGCATCGCTCTCCCATTTGTATAATAAGTCCGATGGTATCAGCGAATCACTCGTAATGCATATTAATGAGGATCATGCTTGGAAACATAGTCGCACACTTTTAGCTCTAGCGTATGTCCCTTTGTCCTTTAGTGTGGTGGTTTGTCTTCTTGTGCGGTGACGGACGTGGAACTGGCTAGCGCGAGTCGCCCTTTATTGAAGCGAAAAGCGTTTGTTAAAGCACAGAGTACAGAATGGAGTCTGCGATAGCTGGACGCAGGCGGACCGCCGCGAGGCATTCGGCGGAGGATCAGGCTCTCGATCAGATAGCCAAGGAGGTATGGCCTGATTATTTTATAACTAAGCAACTGGGCGGAGTCGACAGAGAAATAAAGAAAAGAGAGGCACAGCTTTCGAGATTCGGAATCTTTTCCAAATTCATTGCGAAGAGACCGATGGGAGCGATCGAGTATTTTCGTTCGAGACGTAGACTTCGGTGTTATCGTTAAATCGATCGTATTATCTTTGATATACAAAGAGACTAACTGTCGCCGTACGTGTGCTTGACCTTGGAGCTTACATGGTTGTGTCGGGTGGGGAATTACATCATGCGTGATAAGTCTATCTCGAGCGTGTAGGGGAAGTAACGGCAGTCTTGATATCTAGGTATCGTATGTTCTGTGTTGAAACGATCAATGTGATTAATATTTCACCTTTGCGATTAAGGAGGAATGTAAGTATCGATCCGAAACGGATCACTGGGCTTTGTACTTACGCATATATGTGTCATTCTCATGGCGAGTAACAAATCTCATTTATTAATATACTTGTTAGAGTGTTTCGCTATATCATGCGTTCGATGTGCTAACAAATTGAAGGCGCAACTGCGTTTCTGGTAACAGGCTGGATTTTCTGTGCGTACTTTCAGGCAGAAGCTAGATTAGCCGCTAGAAGACAGGCGAGAGCGGAGGCAAGAGAGATACGGATGCGCGAATTAGAGAGGCAGCAGAAAGAGGCGGAGGAGAATGCGGACAGAGTTTACGACATGTGTACAAGTATTTATTTGAGATATGGAGAATATTAATTATTGCTTGTTCGAAGCTAAGCGAAGAGTCGTCTTGCTTGCGCGAATGTGAATAAAGTGGAATATTTCTGATGTTACAGCCGATGTCAATAGAACGATGAGAGTCACTCCGGATTCGGTGAGGGCGTCGCGCCTTCTTACCAATTCTAACAATTTTCAATCCAGTCGTAGATCTTCCGAAGACTCTTTAGAGGACGCTGGCCTAAATCGAGATCTCAGGGTACTATTAATTTATGTTCTTTTCTGAAAAGGAGAAACAGTAAAAATATACGGATGTGTGTTTTTAACAAAATTTTCGGAAAATTTAGCTTCTCCAACTAGAAATTTTAAGGAAATGAATTAAAATAGACTTTTACTTCAATAAAATTTACAAACAATTTAGCACCTCCAACTAGACATTTTAATGTGACAAATTAAAATAGAAGTTGTTTTCAATATAATTTTCGAAAAATTTAGCTTTTCCAACTAGAAATTTTAACGTATACGATTAAAATAGAAGTTAATTTCAACAAAATTTTCGAAAAATTGTGCTCCTGCAACTAGAAATTTTAAGGAAATGAATTAAAATAGAATTTAACTTCAACAAAATTTACGAAATATTTAGCTCGTCCAACTAGAAATTTTAACGTAATTTTCTTTCTGTTTGCTTTGCAGTTAGAGTTGAAGGAGTTCGAGGAGAAGTTCAGGAAAGCGATGATAGCTAACGCTCAGCTGGACAACGAGAAGTCTTCGTACGCCTATCAAGTTGATTTACTGAAAGACAAACTGGAGGAATTGGAGGAGACGGTTGCACAGCTTCGTAGAGAACTTAGAGAGAAGAACAGGGAGTCGGAGCAATTGAAAAGAATCAGTCAGAGATTGAAGGAGGATTTAGATATATGCCACGCACAACTAGCAGAAAGAGATACGCTTATACAAGTACGTACCACTCGTACAACTAGTGTTCCTCATTTCTCGATATATTTTCTTTCTCGAGAAATCAGATCATACTACTAGAAAATTCTCGAGAAATGGAAGAAAATATTACAAAATTTATATTTTTGGAATAATGTTGATAATATTTATCAAATACACAAGAAAACTAATTGTTCATTCCTGTCCGCTTTGCACAAAACTGATATAAATGAAAAACAGATATTAAATATAATTGATTTTTATTTAATACAAAACTTGTGCAAAGCGAAACATTACTTTTTTGTTCTCAAATAATTTTTAAATCTATTTCTTTTCTTTCTTTCCTTTTTTGTAATAAAATCTGTAACTGTAGAAAAATTTCTTTCGTTTTGAGTGGATGTTGAGTTCCAAAAGTTATGGTAAATTGGCTGACCTGCTTCCAGTGGACTGAAAAATATAAAGTTCCTTTGTTAAAGTCCGAAATTTATTTTTTTCTTGGTTGATACTAAATTCTTGGAATTATTTTCTTAATGATAATTCTTCATATTTTCCGATAAGTCTAACTACTTAGAATTTGTTATGCCGTTTTATACATATCTGTTTTGAATATTAAATGAACGCGTCTTGAATCTTTTTGAAGAGGTTCTGTATTATCTATTCAAAAAATTTCTAAAGGATACAATAGTTTTGTCTCTTCCTTTCCATATTTTTTCTTTCATAGCCACAAGAAACTCATTACTTAATTCAGTAGGTATACAATTTTTCCAAATTGTTAAATAAGAATTTAAGAGCACCTTCACCAGTCAATAATGTCGAATCTTCTGTACTAAGATTTTCTATTGCAATTCATATAGATTCTAATGTTACTAATACTTATTATAAATTGTGGATATGTTTATACGTTCGCGATTTCCTAGACTAAAGTTTCTTGAGAAATGAGAAATAAGCAATTATAAAATTTCTCGCGAAAGAATTCTCGAATAGAAACACTACATCCAATCTCCGATATTCTTGCAGGAGAACGGTTTAGTTATTATTGAGGACGAGGGAAGCGAGAACGAGGAGAGCGACATTGAGAACGGTCCGCGTCCAAGAAGAAGAGTCCTAGTCAGTACAGAGGCGGCCGAGCTGTTACAGAATGCTGGAAAGGGTTCATTAGGTACCAAATCGCAGTGAATCATTAATCTATTTCCCTCTAGCGAAATAAAACGACGCCCTGAATTACAGATGTCCGGCTGAGAAAGTTCGCTTCCGAGAAGAAGGAGCTGCAGGACGAGATACAGCACTTGCGATTGGAACTGGAGGAAACCAGAAACCGCGTGAGGTCTGAAAGATCTCCCGGTTCAGTATTAGGTTGGTGTTTTCTCAAAGTACACCTTTCGTAGACGCCAAGGCCCTAGCCTTTCATCCTTTGTTTTTCCTCCAACAGGTTGTCTATCGGACTCGGAGGACGTCCAGCGAGAGGCGAACAAGCTGCTGGCCGATTACAAGTTCAAGCTGCAGAAAGCGGAGCAGGACATGTCCACTCTGCAGGCGACGGTGGCCAGGCTAGAGAGTCAAGTGATACGCTACAAGTCGGCGGCAGAGGCGTCCGAAAAGGCGGAGGACGAATTAAAAGTGGAGAAGAGAAAGCTGCAAAGAGAAGTGAGGACACCGCTTCTTTGCCCCCTCGCTTTCTAATTCGAGTCGAGCTTCTTCTGACGATTCACTTTCACAGGTCAGGGAGACCCAGGGCCGCGTGGAGGAGCTGGAGACCGCGAACTCGCATTTGCAGAGGCGACTGGACAAGCTTAAAAACGCCAAGTCCGCCCTGCTGAAAGAACTCTGACGGGACGACTCCCTGGGGCCCGTACAATGAGTCTGCCATTTTCTTCTATTCTGCGAGAAACCGTGTGCCGATGTTGCCTCAACGTAAATACACCACTTAACACTCTGAATATAATTTATGAAGACGGAACCAGTGCGCAGTATCGTTACTCCTAGGAGTCGCGAGCTCGGCGCAATTGCTCGGTACCCGCGCCGCCTAAACTGCTCCGAAGGGTGGAGTCGCGCTGTCGTTTTGTATTCAACGCGTTAATTTTCTTTTTTTACACTAACCGTTACTCTGCATTTCTCGGCGAGAGATCGAGGAAATAACAGTCTTCTCGAATGCATTTCACGCGCCCGAGCCTTTTGTGTCGCGAATTCGCAGGCAGGCAGTTGTGGAGTCGATTCTTTGTACATTATTCGAGGGGGGGGGGGGGGGAAGCTAGCTGGCTTGTACATCGCAAGCGTACGTAGTTCTCGATTTGTACTTCACTCGCGACCCTCCGCTAACACGCTGCTCTTCGTTTAAAAGACAATAGGCAACATCGAAAGGGGACAGATAATATTTGCAATTCGTGATGTACATGTCAGCGAACAAAAAAAAAGTACGTATATTGATAGTATGTGTAATTTGTTTTACATCGAATAATTTATAAATATATTTCTAAAGATACAAAATATTTATAACTTCTATAAGGAACGTGTTATAGTTTAAAGGAACAAAAAAAAAGAATATGGAAACTAGATATCAAACGGGGAAGCAGCATCGATGCTGCTCGCCTTCTTTCTACTGTCGACGAAGGGAGCAGCAGAATTTGATATGCATTTTTAATTTTATATCGCATTTGTTATAATCGGGGGGTAAATCGGAATTTGTACGATGTATCGGAAGGTTCTGCGAGATTTCTTGTCGCTGATCGCATCGCCAGGCTCAGTGTTCAACTTTAATGTATAGCACTTCACTATTGAATTGCCTCCAGAACTGACTTTTATTCCTTGGACTGATGCGAAGTAAAGAAAGTAGATGTATGATAGTGTGGTCTTTGTACATTCGAAATAAATTAAACCATGTTGTTGAAGCTATATAATACTATTGGTATAAAAATTTATTATGTACATTTTGTGTCGTATCGAAGCTGAAGTAGCACATTTTTGAAACATGAAGAATATAGAGATTAAAGTAATGAGAAGGCCGTAATGTTAGCTGTGAAAGCCATCGCTGGATTTTTAATGAAACGTTAAGCACGTACCTATTAGGGAAAATCTCAGAAACCGAACCCGAGAATTTGAAAAATTCTGGAACTGTGAATGTGTAGGTATTTCTCTCCTGATTATAACGCAATTTTTGTTTGCTGCTCAAATTCACTCTAAGGGGGTGTAATTCTGCCCTTCTTAAGTAAAATGTCCTATTTAATATTTTTCTATTTTTTTTTTTAAGAAATTTTGAAATATTTTAAGTTCCACCCGTGTTTTACATTTTAATTAAAATTACAAAACCTACGTGCTTCGTAGAGATTTAGAAACAGTTTAATTTATTCATTTTTTTTGCATCGATGGCACAAAGAAAATGATGAAACTTCAGGTTTCTCGGATGTTTCGAAATTCTAGATAGGACATTTTAACTAAAGAAGGTAGAATTGACCCCTGAAAATCCGGTCATTTTCCAATTTTGTGTTACTACTCGTGAACTGTAAAATAATTTTTTTATCGAATGATGGATCTAATTAAAAGAAGTAACTTTTGTCGTGAAACTTTTTTTCTATCTCTTATAGTTTGTGAGTTACAACACAACATCGGAAAATAGCCGAATTTTCATATGCTAATTTCATCCCCTTCGAGTAAATTTGGGCAGCAAACAAAAATTGCCACTTAATCAGGAGGAAATCTACTACGTATTCACAAAGTTTCAGAATTCTTTGAATTTTCGGGTTCGGGATCTTCCCTTGTTAGTTAATTAAGGGCGAATTCCACTTACACCCAAATCGCCCGTGACATTCATAAAGTTAGGATTTCCTGTTCGCGAGTAAACGCAACGTCAAAAATTTCAAAGTCGATTTTCTCGAAAATGAAGCGTGATATGAAAGAAAGTTACTCTTTCTTTTCGACTTATAACAAGTAAATAAGTCGAGAAAAAGGAATACAATTTTTTCTTATTGCGCTTCATTTTCGAGAAAATTAACTTCGAAATTCCTGACGTTGCGTCAGGAACAAGTCGCGCATGGGAAAACCTATCTTAATGAAAATCGCAGGCAATTTGGGCCTAAATGGAATTCGCCCTAAATCGAATACCAGCTTTAATATTTAAACGAATACGCATGGACTGTGCTTCTATCGGAGTACTTCATATCCTAATTACAGTTAACAATTCTGTGCGACGATCTTTTCCGTGGAATGCCAACTTCAAGATATCGGTAAGTCACGATTCTCTTAATTGTAACTTTATTGTCGATGGCCTATAAACATTTTTCGTTGTTAAATTTTGAAGCATTTGTTGAGATACACTAAAGTCTTTGCAACATTTCTTTGAGAACACTATTAGGTAGTTTTGCTTTAATTCTTATAATGGCATCAAGAAGCTTCAGCTGCATTCCGGTACTTGCCGTTGTTGTCTCACCGGAGTGTTGACAGCATTTTCATTGGCAAGGACCAGAGGTCGGAAAGTTTTATTCAGCGGATTCCACTTACTTATCACTCGGATTTCAAAACGGCAAACACATTCCGGGAAGTTCACGAATTTCAGGACCCTCTGTATTT
This sequence comes from Andrena flavipes, assembly GCA_963971345.1. Classification (NCBI taxonomy): domain Eukaryota; kingdom Metazoa; phylum Arthropoda; class Insecta; order Hymenoptera; family Andrenidae; genus Andrena; species Andrena flavipes. The sequence goes on along the minus strand of OZ020482.1, from coordinate 16,705,974 downwards.
AAAGAGACATACGCGAAAAAGGAAGAGGAAGCCATGGGCAGTCGCTCCCAGGCTTTTGAGGAAAATCGCTTATTTTTCAAAACTGACCTTTATTAAGCTTATACTAAAAAGGGGAATATTTTCAAATTCCGGTTTTAAATTTTTAATTAAATTGGCACTATAAAATGGGTTAAAAAAAGCAAGAGGGGTATATTTTTCCTTACCATCATTCCAAAGTTCCTCCCACCTTGGAAAAAGTCTCCGGACGCCCCAGGGGGGATCTAATACATGAAATTCGAAAATTACCGAACCATTCGCGCTTCGTATACGTCCGACATAAATAATTCACTGTGCATACCCTTTATGCAGGAAGAGGAACAGATTCTTTATTATTATCCAGAAAGAGACTTAGATATTCGAATTAAGAACATAGGACTCAGCGAGGCGATTATCAAATTTTCGGAGGAATTATAACCACGTCGTGCGCCTGAGATACAGTTGTTGCAATTCTATATAAACATAACTTTATTGCAGCGTGCATATAAAACTTGCTATACCTCGACTGAAGTATCATCTGACAAATAAAAACATTTTACAGACTAGTACTTAATATATTTACTACATATGTATACTCAGTATAATTATCAAATGGCTCGAACTGTATAAAGTCGTATAAAGTTAAAAGACACTCTTCGTTCTACTTGTGCGTGCAAGGCGGTGCGAGTCGGTTGGAGGCATAGTTGATTTCAGAATAGCTATTACTTCTGCCAACTTGTGCGGTTCAGTCCTTCCTAACTTCTTCGGCAATTTCTTCTTCTCTTCCCGCCATGCAGTTTCAAAGCGTGCGAGCAGTTTGAAAAGAAGAGCGTCAAAGCAGAAGAAGTAATAGATCCAAGAGATGCAGAAGTCCGCGGCAGAGTTTCATGCAAGGCCCGCGCATAAATTCTCGCGCTCCAGGAAATCTGTAAAAGAGCGAAATGTGTGCAGATAAGACAGCTAAATAAACTGTGGAAGAAGAAACATGAATTAGAAGTAAAACAGCTGGAAAAGTTGGAAAATTTAACGAGGCTGTGAGCTACGCAAGTTAGCAGAATTGATTCTCGAAAATAAACCATTCAGTTTTTACCTCATGCGTTTGTCCGCCGCGAAGTTTGACACTGTTTCTTAACTGAGTCTTGTCGCTTGGTTTCCTTCTTCGCAACAGTGCAAATAGCGGGATTAGGAACGATATTTGGCTGCTTATTCTCTTGATCGCTGTAACTTCTAGTTCCCCTCGTCGCAAGAAGCTTAGGGCTGGTCGGAAGTTTCTCCTTGCTCCGTAGATTTCCTTTGGACAATCCCTGAATCGCGACTGGTTTAAAAGGAGGGACAGGATTGGCGTGGAAGACGTGCGCTTTCTTATTCTGCTCCTGCAGCTCTTTAATATGCTCTTCTTTCTTCTTAGCGAGGCCCTTGTCTCTCTCCGCAAAGCTGAACGGACACGGAACCACGGACCTCCTCGCGTTCTGCTCTTTACCAGGCTTCTTGGGTTTCAGAAAGTTAGGCGCAGGCTTCGCGTGGAACTCCGTCGCGAGTTTCTTCACTTCCTGAAGTTGTTGGTTCTTCAAGTTCTCCTCCCTCTTCTTCAGGAACAGCTTGTTCCGCGCTTCGAAACTGGACGACAAACAAATCTTCGAGGACTTCGCCGAGTTCTCCGTAGCCCGTTCCGTGCGCTGCTCGTTCTGAAGGATATTCGAGGATACTGGAGCGATCGGCGCAGTAGTTTTACCATTGCACTCCTTATCGTCCACAGCGTGGGGTGATTTCTTAGGCCGGGCGAACCTGAACTCCTCCGTAATGGTAGCAGGTTTCTTCGCCACCTCCTTTAATTTGCACGGAGCTTTCAGAATATCCACCGGTACAGGCTTCGCTTTGATCTGATGCTTCTTCATCTCCTGAAGCTCCAGAGCCTCGCGCTCCTTCTGACTCAAAATCGTAGTCGGTCTTGACCTCTGCTTGCATCTCAACGCAGGGGAAATTGGTTGCGTCAGTTTCAAAGGAGATCGTTTAAGCTTCATTAACGGACCAGGCTTCAAGTCTTTCCGGCTGATGGTGCGAAAACGTTGCGGCACTGCGTTCTCGAATTTAAGAACAGCCTCCGCCATGCTTACGAACTTGTTCGAACATCTGCGGTACTTCAACAGGCTACGCCTGCGGTACTGGCACGTGAGCACCTTAGGCGCTTTGCCCGACGAGCTTCTCCTGAACAATTCCGACTGCCTTCGATGGCCTCCGCGAGACGATCTCTTCCTTGGAACCTCAGATTCCGCGTATCCGGAACAACTATCAGCTTCTGAATTTACTATCGGTTTACTCGTCTCCTTCGTCGAGACACTTTGCGCTGTGCTTTCACCTTCTACGCCCTTCGTCGCTCGATTATTTCTTACACATTTACCAGTGCTCTTCGATTCTGATGCGCGGACAGTTTTTCTAAATCTCTCCGGTTTTTCTACTTTATCTCTGAACGATGTCGTCGACGTCAGACCGCTTGGAGAGACGTTCCAAGTACAATGAACTTTACGAGATCTCTCGTCGAGCCTCAAGTTAGTCATAGTTTTGCGCAAGCCACGGTCGTCGTTGGTCTCTGTCGGAGGTGCCTTCCTGTTGCTGTGAGGTATGAAGTATGCCACGTTGGGCAGAGGGTTTTCCACAGGTTCCAAACTGTCTCTGAAACGCGACTCTACGACGGACGAACCCTGCGTGTGTCCTTCCTCGCGTTTTGAGGAGAAATCGGACTTGGCATAGGACTTAAAATTTAACAGTGGTTTGTGCACGTCGTGCTGTATTTCAAAGTAATTGTCCGAAGGCAGTTGCGGACTGCACGTGAAGTCTGCCCATTGCGGAGCACAATAGTTGTCCATCATTTCCAGAAACGTGTGGATTGTCGACGAAGATGGCTAGGAGCTATTCCAGTAAACTCCTGCAGGACGGACGATGTCCGAGCATAATCTGCAGCAGATCGAATGTATGAGGAAGCTGGATAAGTACTTACTTCTTTGTTGATGAAACATACATTCACCTTCTTAGAAAGAACTTAGTACTTCCTTAGCAGTCGCCTTTTTTACCAGTCGCGTTTTCAGTTGAAACGTTTCGTTGCTCGTTAGTGAATTTTCTTGAAGCTTGACCCAGTGGACCTCTCGAGAACCGTGGCTTGACTCAAATATTTATTCGTCAAAGACAGGAAAAGCTCGCGGTCAGTTAAAGCATACTGGATTTATGTTTGAAATTTTTCAAACGATAAGATGATTGGTGGAAGAAAAAGGGGCTGCACCGGATAGAAATGAAATATCTCTACGTAAATTGAGGGGTCCGCAAGTGGGGAATTTTAGGTTCGGGTGTCGGCATTGAATGGCGCCGTTTTCAAAGGAGGCAAAGGTGAACGATGTATTTTTGAGATTTAATCTAGAAGACTGTAACTTATTATCAGTTTCTGTAAAAATTTAATCGGGAATATGACGATATCTGCTTTATTTAATTATTTCCGTTGCAGCGAAGTTTTCTATGCAGCGAGAATTCTATTATCATTGTCGTAGAATAAGGTTCGATCCCGATTCGACTCTTTAGAAAATCGATTCTTTTGGTTAAGAGATCGATCTTTTGAATTGATTCTTTGGTATTCGATTTCGGACGTATGCTGCACCGCAGCTGCCGGCAGATCCTGCTCTCCACTGCTCTCTTCTGGCAGACCCTGCTGTCAATCTGCTGGCAGACTGCCGGCAGATTGTTATCAGGGTCAGGAGCGAAATTTAAAATCCTTTTTGTACTGAAAGATGGATATATTATAATTAGATTCGAAGCGAACGGCACATCTGAACCCACACAGCACAACGTCCGGCAAAGTCCCTGGGACGTCTACAGACGTCTGCAGACGTCCCAGGTACGGTCTGTCGACGTCCCTGGGACGTTGTGCTGTGTGGGAAAGGTCTTAAGCAAGTTTGAAACAGGGGACAAGGCGGAGTTTATTGTCAGGAATTCATTCTCATCATCTGCGTGCCAAATTTCGTCGAGCGGGCAGCTGCTCGTCTCGTAAAACCATTTAAAACTCTGTCTTCCCTTTCAATATTGTCGATGTCGTGTTAGGGTAAAAACTCAGGTCGAGAGCAGCTGAAAGTCATAACCCACACAGCACAACGTCCCGGGGACGTCGACAGACCATACCAGGAACGTCCCAGGTACGTCCTGTTACTGATCAGGACGTAAAGACCGTCTTTACGTCCTGATCAGTAACAGGACGTACCTGGGACGTCTGCAGACGTCTGTAGACGTCCCAGGGATTTTGCCGGACGTTGTGCTGTGTGGGAAAGTCATAAACTATGCGCGGGCGACGTCGTCTTGACCCTGAAGGTTGCGCTTACCTACCTGTTAGATATGTATGTACTGTACGTAACCTATGTAATCGGAGAGCGCGCCTCGACCACCAGCTGAGAGTAGAGGGAAGCGCGAAAGAAGGGCCAAGGACGGAGAGATGGCTGCCCAGATAGCACAACGTCTGGTAAAGTCTTAAAGACGCCCAGAAGGCGTCTTACAGACGTCTTAAAGACGTCTTGTTACAAATCAAGACGTTCAGACCTAAAATGGACATAAACTAGACGTCTCTAAGACGAAGTGTGCTATCTGGGTGAAGGACAACCCTCTGACGAAGCTTCAGGGGCAACACCGTCTTGATTGGACGAAAGGATCCAAGGAGGAAGTCGAAGGAACACACCGAAATTAGAGGAGTAGGGCGCTTAGAGGTGACAAGCGAGGGAGTTGATTTGTAAGAAGTTAGATCAAACTTGTGAGTAGCCCAGAGAACGTCCAACATTATATTTCGTACCATCATTGAAATACCCGCGCAAACTCACAGCTGAGTGCTTCAGCACTCCACGGGCCCGGACCCGCCGTCCTATAGATATTCCCACAAAAACACGTAACAATGACGATACATTAGCTTCGCGTTGTCGCCACGTGGCTGGCTTCGCGCTGACGTAGGTGATTAGCTCCGGCCGGTGTCCTTCGAACTTCTGTAGATGATTAGCTCCGGCCGGTGTCCTTCGAACTCCAAGCGACTTAGGAGTGCCCTGTTCTAAACAGATCAAGCATTAATAGAGACAAACCTTTTATACTTATCGATGAGAACAGATAACAGCACCTGATTTCGCGTCGGTAGGCGCCTGACGACAAACACAAAATCCAAGTTTTTCTGCAATCATAACGAATGCACCAATCCCAGCTCCTCCCGTTCCGAACAGCAACATGCCCAAACCAGTCGCACCCAGCGATTGCAGGGTGGCGAAAACGGAACCAGCTGTTACTGAACCGAGAGCCGATTGCCAGGACGCGGCTATAGAACCACCAGCAATGCCTCCCAAGCCAAAACCAGCGAGTGGTAGCAACGCCACACCAACACCTCCTCCGACGACAATGCCACCGAGTACATATGCCCGAAATACTTTTAAATTCGCTTCGCTAGGAACTGGTTTGCCGCAGATCGGACACCGATCGGGATAGAAGGGCATGTCTTAGATTTTGGACTTTAATTAAAAGGAAGCGGGAACGGTTTGTCTGGACGTTCGGCGACTAACTATTGCAATAGCGCGAGAGTAATTTATTGAAGCCACAGTGCTGAATCATCATTGCCGCTTCAAATACATGGTGATCGATCACGATGCATGACGTTGACGTTGTGCTGTGTGGGGTGAGAGGAGATCAAGGAGCTGGTTATCTAAGAAATCGGACGAGATAAGCTCAAGGCCAAGAAAATGCATCGATTGTAAATCTACGATAGATTTGCGCAGCGACGTAAATTGACGCGAATATACTTAATTTCACACGGGAAAAGTCTGTAAATCGTATTCCATAGCATTTACCTAAACTGAAGCTCTTACCCACACAGCACAACGTCCGGCAAAGTCCCTGGGACGTCTACAGACGTCTGCAGACGTCCCAGGTACGTCCTGTTACTGATCAGGACGTAAAGACGGTCTTTACGTCCTGATCAGTAACAGGACGTACCTGGGACGTTCCTGGTACGGTCTGTCGACGTCCCTGGGACGTTGTGCTGTGTGGGTAGGGATCAACACTGTATCGTTTACCCTATTTCTTATTCTCTCACTTCAAATAATTATTATTTATATACTGTTTTAAAAAAAAAGCTGTGTAACGCGGTTTACTTCGATGCATGCTGACTTGCTTGTTCGTACGTTCCGTACGTTCGCAGTACATACAAACGCAGCCGCCTACTACTTAGAGCATATAAACAAAGAGGAGATATAATAAGTGGCGTCACTCGACGAGGACAGAAATAACCTAGGGAAATCGCTTGACAACCAATTTAAATTCTCATTCGGCAATGATCGGTAAACTTCGGCAATGATCAGTAAACTTCGGCAATAATCAGCCAATTGCGGTGAAGTACATTTAGCCGATTTGAATATCCCGCTCGAATAGACAACCAATTTAAATGCCAAGGTCAAGTAAGGACTTCAAAGGTTCTGCTCGGAGCGGAATGTTCGACGCCTCTTATTATATCTCCTCTTTGATATAAACATGGAGGAAGCATGCAATATGAGAAAATGTAAACAGCGACAGAAAGAAAAAGATATACCAAAGAGTAGGTATAATAAGAGGCGTCACTCCGGACGGAACCTTTGAAGTCCTTGCTTGACCTTGGCATTTAAATTGGTTGTCTATTTCGAGCGGGATATTCAAATCGACTAAATGTACCTTACCACATTGGCTGATTATTGTCGAAGTTTACCGCGATCATTGCCGAAGCTTAGCGATCATTGCCGAAGCTTAGCGGTCATTGCCGAAGCCCAGCGATCATTGCCGAATGGGCATTTAAATTGGTTGTCTTAGTGATTTCCCCAGATTATGTCTGTCCTTGTCGAGTGACGCCTCTTATTATGTCTCCTCTTTGGATATACATTGGGGACACCCACTCTCTTTCTAGCGCCAGGGGCGGTGAATGAGTGAGAAATTATGGAAGGGGCAGTAGACCTCGAAAATGGGGGAGAATAAAGACTGCACAGATGTAAAGTTCGTTGAGCAATATGAGACAAAGTCTTGAAACGCCATTTCTTTTGTAGAATTGTCCAAGGAATAAATAAAAAACCTAAACCTAGTGCTCTACTTCGCAGAAATTCGGAAAAGAAGCAGTCACTGCGCGCGCGCATGCGTATTTGTTTCTACAAACTCTGATTGTTTGAATTTTTCTATTTTCAATAGAGAAATTCAGCTGATACAATTTAATGAAAAATAATAAAAACGATTAATTCTCTCATGATTACAATGCCACTTTTCTACGTTATTATTTTGAAGACACTTGATCTGATGTTTTTTTGTAATACAAATGTATAATTACATACTAAATTTTAAACACAATCTTTCATAAATTAGATGGCGCTGAAATACGGATCCAAAACTTTTGTTGGAGATTCTGCCCCTGCTGCGGCAGCTCGGAGGCAAAGTTATTAATGATCCTCTAGACAGTAATCGGCATAACCGCCGCCATTTGTCACAATTTGGAGCAAAATCGGAAATAAAGATAACCTAACCGTTCACTTTATCTCTTTCTATCGGTATTTCTGTCTCTTTCTATCAGTATTTCTGTCTCTTTCTTTTTTACAGTTTCTTTCTCTGTCTACTTCCGCTTTTGCTCCAAATCCCAGCAACCAATTAGCGACGATATACGTAATGGCGATTACTGTTGATTACTGTCAAGAGGATCACTAAAAGTTATAACATAATGCGCGATCTGTAACACGTCTCGCAAATTACGTCCGTAAAGTATCCAAAGCCATATATACGCGTGGTCGCAGAGTCTCCTTACTTAACTGTTACCAACCGGTACAGCAGATTTGGCAGACTCTAATCTCTATACAAAATACTAAACTACTAAGTATACAGTACTCGTCACAATATAAAATTGCACTCGCGACAGCGGGTTCTTCAGCTACTCACGAATAAATTTATCATAAAAAAAAAAAATGGTATATGATAATACAACCAACGAATTAGTTTCCGCAGTTCGCGAAGGAAATATAGAAAGAGTAAGAGACATAATTAGCACTTTTGGTCTATCTTTCTCAGAAGCATGGGCAGGTGGATGTAATTTACTTTGCGACGCAATTCTGAATAACCATAGAGACATCACTAAACTACTTTTATTCTGGGGTTCCAAAACGAACAGCAATAACAAACTTGCTGATACTCCGCTTCATTTCGCTACTGAACATGGTGACGTAGAGATTATTCAGATGCTCATAGATAGAGGTGCTGATGTTAATGCTATGAATATGCAGTATACGCGTCCACTTCACATCGCAGTTAAAAAGGAGCAAAAGGAAATCGTTGACTTACTTATAAACAACAAAGCGGATATTAACGCTATTAACCGCTTCCTCCAAAGTCCTTTGTACCTTGCTATTGAAAGTGGTAACGAAGAAATTGCCTGGTTGCTTTTAAGAAAAGGTGCCAACGCTCGTACTACAGGACCACGAAATAAAACTCCTCTTCATAGTGCAGCAGCAAAAGGGTACTTTGAAATTGTTAAGCATCTTATACAACGTGGGGCTAATGTTAATTCTGTATCTACGAAATGTTTTACACCACTGCACCTTGCGATTAAAAATGGACACGAAAATATTGTTAAGTTACTTTTAGAATGCAAAGCTAACATTGATATTGAATATAGTGACCATAAAACTACGCTCTACATTGCTGTTCAAAAGGGAGATCCCATAATTATCGACCATATTCTACGGCATTCTCCTGATCTGAATAACAAATGCAACAGAAAGGCCCTTAAAGTTGCATTGGATGCCGGAGCAAACACGATCGTTGAAAAGATGTTGCAATATGGTTTTACTCTTCTGCCCGAAGACGCAAATAATTCTAAATTATTATATACTATTATTGAGAATGGATATTCGAAAATTCTCGAAGGTCTCTTCAAAGACACTACCGATGATAATGTATTTCGCAATTCAACATTCGTAAACGATTCAATCCTTTTACATATGGCAACTAAGTACAGACAACAAGAGATAGTCAAGCTTTTGATAAGATACGGAGCTGATGTAAATGCTCCAAACAAAACTGGACACACTCCGATACATTATGCTGTTAAGAATGCAGATTTAGAAATAACCAAACTACTTTTAAATAATGGAGCTGATGTGAAAGATAATCGCCTAATACTGCATATTGCTGTTAGGCAGAATCTCAGAGATATCGTCGAAGTTCTTTTAGAACATGGTATTCGTGTTGATACTAGGGATAAATATGGAGCGACGGCATTGCATTGGACAATTTTGAACAAAAATGCAGAACTTTCCAAATCTTGTGTTGATAAAGATGATCCTGATATTAACGTTAAGGCAGAAATTGCCGGATTGCTTTTAAGTAGGGGCGCTAATGCGAACACTCGAATTACAAAAGATATGACAATACTTCATGCCGCTGCTTCTATCGGAAATGCGAAGATGGTTGAGGCGCTTTTGGAACATAACGTAGATGTTGATTCCACGTGTGGAGACGATAGAACGGCGCTCCATGTTGCTGCAAAAGCTGGTAATGAAGTAATGTGCCAAATACTTTTGGACAAAGGAGCTAATATAAATGCTAAGCGAGACGACGGAAGAGCTGCGCTGCATATTGCAACTGAAAAGGGTCGTGAAAAGGTTGTAGAATTATTGCTAAAATGCGGTGCCAAAATTAATTGTAAGTCTAAGATTGGTACAACACTGCTCCACGTCGCTGCTGAAAAAAATTATCCAGAGATTGTGAAGCTATTCATAAAATTCGGTGCCGACATTGATTCTCAAAATCAATATGGCGTGACAGCACTGCATATTGCTTGTAAGTTCGGGTATGTAGAAGTAGTTAAAACTCTCCTAGATCACAGTGCTGATATTACTATTAAGACTAGAACTGGTTGGACAGCGATTGCTATTGCTATGGCTGGTATCGATTACTTTTATTCAAAGAACCCTGATGATTTTAAGAATGGTGATGGCTACTGTGCTCATGAACACATTCTTGAGCTTCTTGACTGTCACGCGATGAAGTTGAAAACTGCATATTTACAGAGAAGGAACCAAGATTTGTTACTTCTGAATGACTATGAGGAAGAAATAGCAAGACTGAAGAGTAGGAAGCTTGATGCTAATATCTCGTTTTTTAATATTTTCACAAATGGTATAAGTTAATTAGCAATGTACGCGGGAGATGAAACTGTAGCCCAGGTCTTAAGGTCGGGTGATTATAAAATGAAATTTCCGATATACGCTAGTACGATAAATATTCAGTTTAGAAACGGGGAAAGAAAGAAAAAGTTGATGGAAGAAGGTAATAAACTTTTCCATTCCTTCTCTTTCTGGGTCTGAAAAAATATTTAATTATCTAAGCGATGATGATTTAAGAAATTTAATGGATACCTGCAAGCCTATTAGTAAGGATAATGTGATAAGTAGTTTATAAAAAAGTATCATACGTTTAAGTAAAGGAAAAATGTTCAAAAAGGCGAGGAGAGTCATAGTTTTTACCAAGTTTTGAAGTTATTTCTTTTAGCTTTAGAGCACGAAACACATTTTTGTATATACTACGTTTGTGTGTGGGGGCGTAAAAATACGTAATGAACGACACATTATTTTTAAATATAATCATTTATATTAAGTACAATATATTTTTTGTTCAAAATATTATGCTGCGTGTTCAACTATTAAAAACTGATAAATTATGTAATTTTAATTATTAAAACCCAATCTTCCTTTCGCAAAGAAGAAAAAATAAAAGTTGCTTCCGTCTCGGGTAATAATTCATCCAGCGGGTAATAATTCTAATTTTTTTCCTAAATCAATTTCTCATCTTGTGATTCGAATCGATTTGAAAAATCGATACTTTCCGAAAGAATCGGCAACCTTACCCAAGCCCAGATAGCACACGACGTTTATAAGATGTCTTTAAGACATCTTGAAAGTTTGAAAGACGTCGTGGTATTTGGGGACCGATCGGGCTCAAACTTTACACAGACTTTTTTTTATTATTTGGAACTATTCTGGGGCAGTGGTGAGTAAAGACACGAATTTTCGATTTTATACACGAAAGGTGTCTTAAGTGTCTTAAATGTCTTAAATGTCTTAAATGTCGTAAATGTCATAAATGTGTCGTAAATATTTTATATTTATATAAATAAAATCTTTATGAAGAAGTGCCAATTTATTAATAATTATAATTTTGATTAAAAAAATTAAATTAAATTTCGCTAATTAAATGTTACTATACCCAGATAGCACACCTCGTCTTAGACACGTCTAGTTTATGTCCATTTTAGGTCTGAACGTCTTGATTTATAACAAGACGTCTTTAAGACGTCTGTAAGACGCCTTTTGGACGTCTTTAAGACTTTACCAGACGTTGTGCTATCTGGGTAATAGCGAATTCGGTACCTTGCACTGACTCTGTGCTCGTGCCAGAAAATGACTTGGATTGGTTGATTCTTATAGAGCTTCGTCCTGTCTATAAGAATCAACCTATCCAAGTCATTTTCTGACACGAACACAGAGTCAGTGCAAGGTACCGAATTCGTTATAAAAGAAATGCATTGGGAAACCAAGAATTTCGATACGCCAACTAGTGATAGAAAATTGAACTACTGAGTGTAGGCCGAAATCCGTCGAAGTCCATATGACTATCAATGTAATAGACATGTTGTGAAAAATGAGTGTTTTTAAATTTGTTTGAACACTAAATTTTTACTTATTCTATTAATAAATATTCGGAATGTTTGGTGGGATTTGTACCTATTTTCAATAGTTTGCCAACTTACCACCAGAGGGCTGAAATCTAAGCCACGTCTCAACTAAGTTTCCCAATATAGAGTAATAAATATAATTTGTTTAAAATAACAATTATGTTAATAAAAAGCTTTAAAGTGGCTTGATTCCACCACACTGAAAGGGATATTGCACCCAAAAAAGAAATTTGATAATAATTTATCAATTTCATTTTTTCTGGAACCGATATTTTTATTTACATAATTATCAATTCAATAAATTTTATTTATTATCGTACATTTATTTCTAATTACTTTACCTTGCACGATTAATTTTTTATTAATTATTATCTAAACAATTACAAAACAATAATTAACACCACGCTTTTGAATACTTTTTTGGGGTTAGGAAAGTGGCGATTATATGTAGTTTTCGACGTAATCGACATATTCTATATACAGTATTTTCACAGACGAGGTATAGGATAGACCTGTCATCTTATGGATGTTCGTGTCGCCACCCAACTGTGTTACCGACCCATAATTTGAGGATTGATGAATGTAGTGGCATCTGTTCATAAACAGCGTCCAACTCAGCAACTACTCTGAAATATGTTAAAATGCTGAAAGCGGTGTGCGTGCTTGTATACGTGTGACTTGTTTGAAGGCAGGCTTTTGCTACGCTATGCTTTGGCCCGGCTTGTCAACGACTCACGCGGGTTTCTTTCCGGAAATCCATTTCAGGGATCAGGACACTATTGCACTCAAAAATGGTATTTCTTCAAAGCCCGTGTAAGCTATAAATTGCAAGATGACATTGTTTATTATTACTTTGCGTGTAGTAGAACCCTTGCACGTATCGTACGCCGAAAAGTATTAAAAATTCACGCTGTTACTGACAGTCCTTCAGATAGTGATGGGATTCGAACCGCTTCGAATCTGTCTTAAATATCAGGCGAGTACTTTTAAGCACTTTTAACATGATTCGAAGCTTAAAACTCTTGAAAGTCTTGAAAAGAGTAGAGTCTTGATAGATCTTGAAAGTCTTGAAAAGTCTTGATAGATCTTGAATGTCTTGAAAGTCTTGAAACTCTTGCTTCAAAGTCTTGGTAGGTTTTGGACCCGTATCTACGTCCACCGCCGACTCGCGGGACAATACAGTCATAAATATTGTTCTTGATTTCTCGAGAAATCAGAAATCAGATCATACGTCTTGAGAATTCTCGAAAAATTGAAGGAAATATTACAAAATTGATATTTTTGGAATAATGTTGATAATATTTTTCAAAAACACCAGAAAACTTTAACTAATTGTTCATTACCGTCCACTTTGCACAAAACTTGTATAAATGAAAAACAGATATTAAATATAATTGATTATTTATTTATTGCAAAATTTGTGCAAAGTGAAACATTACTTTTTTGTTGTAAAATAATTTCTAATTTATTTCTTTCCTCCTTTTTTTTTGGTGGATAAAATCTGTAGCCGTAGAAAATTTTCTTTCGTTTTGATTGGACGTTGACTTGATCGTATGTAGCACATTCAAAAGTTATGGTAAATTGGGTGTCGTTCCAGTGGACTGAAAAATATGAAATTCCTTAGTTAAAGCCCACACAGCACAACGTCCGGCAAAGTCCCTGGGACGTCTACAGACGTCTGCAGACGTCCCAGGTACGGTCTGTCGACGTCCCCGGGACGTTGTGCTGTGTGGGAGTCGGGAATTTATCTTTTTCTAGGTTGAAACTAAATTTTTGGAATTGTTTTCTTAATGGTAATTCCTCATTTTGAGGATCCGTAAGTTACTGTTATATTGTCCGAAAAGTCTAGCTACTTAGAATTTGCTTTGCCGTTTTATACATATCTATCTTGGAATTAAATGAAAAAACGCGTCTTTTGAATCTTTTTAAAGAGGTTCTGGATTACCTTTGCAAACATTTTCTAAGGGAGACAATAGTTTTGTCTCTTCTTTTCGATATTTTTCCTTTCGTAACTACAAGAAACTCCACTTAATTCAGTAGGTATACAATTTTTCTAAATTGTTAAATAAGAATTTAAGAGTTCTGCAGTTAAGAATTTTGCAGACAATAATGTAGAATCTTCTCTACTGAGATATTCTGTTGTAATTCATATAGGTTCTAATGTTACTAATAAGATTTATTATAAATTGTAGATGTGTTTATACGTTCGCGATTTGCTAGACTAAAATTTCTCGAGAAATAAGAAATAAGCAATTATAATATTTCTCGAGAAAGAATTCTCGAAATGGCCGATCAACCTGGCTAATTTTTGACAATCAGATGTTCATTTTCAAGACGTATCAAGAATTTAAGAGTTTTAAGCTTCGAATCACGTTCGAAGTGCTTGGAAGTTTTCGTCATATATGTAGATTCGAAGCGTTCAACTAAAATGTATTTAAACAGTATAAATAATACTATGTAATATGTATAAGTATTAACATACATTTATCGAACGATTAAACATTGAGAATAAAATAGAGTTCAATTGGCATAGAAAATCATTTGCAAATCCAAGGCCAAAGCTTACTAATTCCTTCATATCTCGAGTTGTATCGATCATAGTTAATAATAATTTATACTGGCCGGTTAGTGCAAATGTTGTTAACATTATTTGTCATAGCAATAGCCACTGGAATGGATATTTTAGCGGAAAATTCATTTTTGCCGAAGAATTCGTTGGATTTCGCAATTGTAATCAACCGTCGACTTTGTTTTGATTGGAGGACGTAGTTTCTCGAAGTGAATATACGGAGCTCACGGAGCTCCATGTACTCAGTCGTCGTCGGCCCCTCGGGCCGGGAGGACCTCCGGGGACCCTGGAGCTGCCGGGCCACGTGGAGCTGCTGGAGCTGCTGGAGCTGCTGGACCTGCTGGAGCTGCTGGACCTGCTGGACCTCCTGGACCTCCTGGGGACCTGGTCAGGGTTTCACCCCTGGTCCTTCCTGCGCCACCTGGACCATTCGGACCTACTGGACAACTTGGACTTCCTGGGGACCTCGTCACGGTTTCAGCCCTCGTCTTTCCTGCACCCCCTCGGCCCCCTAGCCGAGGTTAGCTTATTCGTTTGGTGCCGATGAAATTTTCGGGTTCGTTAAAAGCCATTCAAAATGTTAATATTCTGCCAAGGCCAAAACCGATTTCTCTTCCTTTTTAACTGATTTCTTCGATTGTTTTCCATCATCTGTCCTATTTCATACATTCCTTCGTGGATTTTTGCATGAGTCGTTCTATTTCGTGTATTTCTTCGATGGGATTGCATGATTTATTTTATTTGATGCATTTCTTCGATAGGTTTACATGATTTATTTTATTTGATACCTCCCCAGATTTGGGATCTCCCCAGTAGTAAAAGACATATACAAGAAAATGCAGGGTGCATGGCTGCAGCTGCGAAAAGTACATATTTTGCAATGAACATTGCTGTATCAAATTATTTCTGGCCTGAACGAATTTCAAGTTAGTTGGGAGTCGTTGGAGCGAGACAGAACGTCAACAACCTCTACCAAATTCGTGATCTGCCAGTTGAACTTTACCTGCGACAGTGATCGGATGTCAGTCAACGCGTGAGCATATTATTTCGTGATATCTCGATTCCTGGATTAATTGCATCGATTACTGGACCATGTGGGAGGTCGCTTAACAAGATTCCACTACAATTCAACCAGTATCTAGAAGACTTCTCGAGCAATACTTTTCTCGAAGAGCTGGGAGTCGTTGGAGCGAGACAGAACGTCAACAACCTTTACCAAATTCGTGATCTGCCAGTTGAAATTTACCTGTGACAGTGATCGGATGTCAGTGAACGCGCGAGCATATTATTTCGTGATATCTCGATTCCTGGATTAATTGCATCGATTACTGGACCATGTGGGAGGTCGCTTAACAAGATTCTACTACAATTCACCCAGTACCTAGAAGACTTCTCGGGCAATACTTTTCTCGAAGAGCTGGGAGTCGTTGGAGCGAGACATAACGTCAACAACCTCTACCGAATTCGTGATCTACCAGTTGAACTTTACATGCGATAGTGATCGGATCTCAGTGAAATCAAGTTTCCTGTCTGCATGGATAGTAGTGAGACTGTGTTCAACGATCGGTGAGTGGTACATTTTCATTTTTTCAATTTTTCTGCATGCTATTGAACAAATGATTGCTGTAGCAAGCACAGTGACCACGAATACATACTTAGTTCTCGTAAACAGTAACAATAAATTTCAAATTCGAGGTCAGAGTGCTAATATCGTGTTTTCAATATTAGAAATTATTTTTCTTGAACTTTATAATCAAAGCTTGATGCTTTGAATACGAGTTACACTTCTCAAGTTTAATTATATTCGAGTCATTAGGTTATCTTAATGAAACGAGAATGGAAAGCATTAATTTCTTATGGATTTTCAACTATATTACTTGCAGCTCTTTCTCATACAAATATTAATAATTGAGAATGACAGTTGATATTGATACTACTTGGTCACTGTGCTCGCTACTTCTACTATTCTCTCTCTTTACAATATTTAAACCAGTCTGGCAATAAGTCATAGTTTATGAACTTTAGCCATAAGACTTTTTCCAAATTTTCAAAAATGCGCTAAGCATTGGTGGAACATAGACCAGAAATATTTCGTAGAAATGGGTCACTTTCGTAGGTACCTCCAAGTGGTGTGCTCGGCTCCTTGGTAACGTTTCCCAAGCATTGAGACTTTCGAAACGGAATCAAGCTAAAGCCTACGATCTAGTTTAAGGGTCCAGATCAAGCCAAACTCACATTCGGTGAGCTTGGTTCGGCCTGGACATCTATTCAAAAATGCACTTGCGTAAAAGTTGCTACTCCTTTTTCGAATTAGAGTCACCCCTATATACCCCGCGGCGTGTATACACTTATTAACCCTTTGGACTTTAAATTAAAATCTTTTGAAAGAACATAGTAGCCTTTTCTCTCTAAATATTGCAACCAAAGTTCAAAGGGTTAATATATTTTCGCAAGATTTTCAGGAAATCGTGCGTTTTGATTTAAGTAAGAGAATTGTAAAGACCTACGTACGTACAGAGACATAGACGAGAATGGAAAGTGTATATCTCTTTCGCGTCCGCGACATCTATTAAAAAATGCACTTGCGTAATTCGAGCGATAAGCTTCTGTTCCGTCTCGTTCTTATTACATATAAGAGTGCCAAATGCACTTTTCTAGAAATACAATTCGCCTTCGACCACTGATTTCGATTTCGAGCAAGGTGTTGCTCGACTGTAGAGCGCGACAGACTGTGCTGGTATCACGGCTTTTTACGAGTGTCTAAAGTCGTAGTACTTACCTGAGTCTCCATGTAGAAACGAAATTTCGGTGCATCGAGGGTGAATGTCGCGTCGCGTCCCGTCTGACCATTGTTAGTCAAGACCATTGTTAGTCGATGATGCCCGCCAGTTCATGACCATTCTGAGTTCTATATCCTGTCGAATACCGGGCTTCTATACCGGGCTTCCAAGTCGATGCGCTCTGTAGTCTCAGATGGCTCGTTCTCGGCCACGCGCGACATGTAGAAACGAAAATTCGGTGCATCGAGAGTGAATGTCGCGCCTGTCGGCTTTAGACAGAAGACCCTTGTAAGTCGATGATGTGCGCCAGTTCATGACCATTCTGAGTTCTATATCCTGTCGAATACCGGGCTTCTATACCGGGCTTCCAAGTCGATGCGCTCTGTAGTCTCAGATGGCTCGTTCTCGGCCACGCGCGACATGTAGAAATGAAAATTCCGTGCATCGAGAGTGAATGTCGCGTCTGTCGGCTTTAGACAGAAGACCCTTGTAAGTCGATGATGTGTGCCAGTTCATGACCATTCTGAGTTCTATATCCTGTCGAATACCGGGCTTCTATACCGGGCTTCCAAGTCGATGCGCTCTGTAGTCTCAGATGGCTCGTTCTCGGCCACGCACGACACGTAGAAACGAAAATTCCGTGCATCGAGAGTGAATGTCGCGTTTAGTCTTCTTTGCAATCTCAATCGGGAGATTCTTAGCTTTCGCATATCCCTCGTAAGTTACGCAAGTGCGTTTGTCAATTCTTTTCTATCTCTGCAATGAGATACTTAGAATCTGTTTGTCACTCGAAAGCATCGAGCAAAGCAAAGAGATCGACGAGAAACTCTCGTCTATTTCTCTCACGCGTGTATGTTAACCCTTAAAGTAAAGTCTTTTGAAAGAATTTTAGTAGCCTTTTACCGTATATTGCAATCACAGTCCGAAGGGTTAATATACCGAAGCATAGTCTGTTAAGACTATAAAATTGTAAAGAGTATCTCTCTTTCGCGTTTCATGTACAGTTGCCAAGTAGTTACAGAATTTTATTAGCTTTGTCGCTGTTTTGTTGGCTCCTCATCTCTTATGAGGAGGTCGCCGCTGTTTCCGTTTCCGGAAGCAAGCGACTGAGCATGGAATCTGTATGGGTGGATCAGTTTCATCCCCTGGTGTTCTTGTCGAAAGGGAAAAGTTTCGGGCGTAGGGGGTGCACCTTTTGGTGCACTGCCTGCGTAGGTCACTCGGGCCGATTGCCCAATCTCCGCGTAAGTAGGCTTGAGCCAGGGTACACGCGGCTGGGGGAGCTCGCAGGTTCGCATGTGGTCGGAGCAACAGTGATCGCCTGAGAGATGCCGTGCGCTTTTCCATTTCGACTCCTTCAGGGTGGTAGGAATTGCGCCATTCATTACTCGTTTCATGCTCTAGCTAGGCATGGAATGTGTATGAGTGGATCAGTTTCATCCCTTGTTCTTGTCGAAAGGGAAAGGTTTCGGGCGTAGGGGGTGTACCGTTTGGAAGCTGCCTGCGTAGGTCACTCGGGCCGTGATTGCTAACTACGCACAGTAAGTTCGGCCGGGGTGTTTCCCACCGGTTACACCTGGCGGGTCGCACGCGTCGGAGCAAGTAGAATCGCCTGAGAGATGCCGTGCGCTTTTCCCTTTCGACTCGTTCAGCAGGGTGGTAGGAATTGCGCCATTCAATACTCGTTGCATGCTCACCCGTAGTCTTTCCTTCTTTGTTGATCGACGAGAACCTCTCGTCTATTTCTCTCACGCGTGTATGTTAACCCTTTAGACTTTAAAGTAAAGTCTTTTGAAAGAATTTTAGTAGCCTTTTACCGTACATTGCAATCATTACGCAAGTGGATATTTGCGATAGATTATGCCACTAGGGCTCATTGTAAAGAGTGCGATAGGCTAAATTTAAGGGTAGAGGTAGGCTTGCTTGTCGAGAGTGACACCTTTTGCTTTTGCTTTCTCTTACAATTAGCTTGACCGTGCACCATGCCGTTTCTCATTTAGCATACTTTTAAACACTTGTCATAGTGACTTTTATATTCCCTACTTTCGATTGTCTTTTCTTTCTTTCCGGAAATATGATTCCGAAGACGGAGACGGCGAATCCGTGTCCGTTTGTCAATTCTTTTCTATCTCTGCAATGAGATATTTAGTATCTGTTTGTCACTCGAAAGCATTGCAAGCGTACCTCTAAAATATGCGAAAGAAATTGTAACCGCATGTAACTTAGAAAACTTGGGCAGGCAACACTAGTTTTAAGCGTTCCATCGAAGAATTCGCCGGGGGATTCACCAAGGGATTCGCCGAGGGATTCGCCGAGGGATTCGCCGAAGAGTTCTCTGGTGAATTCTTTAACAGATTCACTCAGAATTTCGTTGGCGGGCTCGGGATTACTAACATTGTAGAGTAGAATTAGAACATTTTTCTGGCATTCCATGCCATTAGCGCCTGACGAGGCTGCTTTTTTCACGTTACAATTCGGAATTATTATGCGCCCAAGGAGGCTGCTGTTCTTCCGTTTTGTGATTAGACATCGTTAAGCGCGCATAGACGCTGCCGTTTCTTTTCTTATTAAAATTGAAAAGTATTAGGCGCCCAAAGGGGCCACTCCTTTTTTCTATGAATGTTAAGAATCATTAAGCGCCCAATGTGGCTGCTCGAAATTTTTCTAAATGTCTGAATTGCGTGGCGCTCCATGTGGCTGCCTGGAATTTAAAGAAAATTTTTTGGAACTTGCTTAAATACAAATTGTCTGTTTCAGTAATAGTGTTTGTGATTGCCCGTAATGCAATCGTAGAGTCAGTGTTTTTGCGCAAGTAAAACTAGTTGAGAGCTTCGGTGCTCTAATAGTTTTTTGACCGCGAAAGTAGAGTCATGCACGAGTCCAACTGGAGCTGCTGGGCTGAGGGGTGCTGAGCTGAGGGGAGCTGGTCCGATGGGTGCTGGTCCGATGGGTGCTGGTCCGATGGGTGCTGATCCGATGGGTGCTGGTCCGATGGATGCCGGTTCGAGGGGTGCTGGTCACAGAGTTGCTGGTCCCAGGGGTGCTGGTCAGGGGTTCGAGTTTGCAGAGATGCAGTAATCTTGATGACAGCGAACGATAAGTCACTTTATAATTCTTTGAATGTGGGTGCATGCAAGAGAATAAAATGGTTTCTGTAGAAAACGTAGCGTAGCCAGCTCTTTCGATTCTGGCCGTTCTAACACAAATGCGCGACATGCAGGGACCCATTTTACATGATCGACATTCGTTTTGGGAACACTTACGCAATATTTCGCGAGTATGGCTTAGGGCGTCTAGGCAATAACCTCGTGACGTGGCTCTTTTCTAAACCATATTCACGAAATATTGCAGAAATATTCCTAAAATGAATGCCAGTTATATGAAATAGGCCACTAACCGCCGCGCATATGTGTTGGAAAGAGCAGAATCAAATGAGCTGACCATACAAGGTACTCGTAGATAGTGACATGCATGTGTCTGCTTTAAAATCAGAAAATTAAATCAGTTGCTCGCGATTTTGACAATTCCGATTAATAATTCATAAAATAACCGAATCGATCGGGTCGAGTAGAGTCACCGCGAAAAATTTGTAATGCGATCGTAGAGTCCCCGCTTTTTTCGCGTCCATGTATTGCAGAGCACCGTGGCTCTTACTTAGAGTAGTATTACCGCGAATTTAGAGTCAAATTTTTGCGTATCTAAGACTTGTTCAGAGCACCGAAGCTCCAGTTGAATTTTCTTCGCGAAAGTAGAGCCAATTTTCTGCGCATATAAAGTTCGTCCAGAGCACCGGTGCTCTAATTGCTTTTTTATCGCGGATGTAGAGTCAAATTTTCGCTTAGCTTCAATTTTCAGCTTGGACTTGCCAAGGAGATTCTAGGCCCTAGAGAGGGCCTAGCTGTGGGCCCTGGAGAAGGCCCAACAAATGGACCCTAGAGAGGGCCTAGCGCGTAGGCCCTAGAGAGGGTCCAAATGGGGACCCTAGAGAGGGCCTGCCATAGGCCCTAGAGAGGGCCTAAAACGTGGGCCTTAGAGAGGGCCTGCAGCATAGGCCCTAAAGAGGGCCTACTTGCATGCGATTGTAGACACGAGTACCTTGTATTCCTGGGTAGTAATCTTTGTGCGTGCATTTTGGAAGGGTAAGCATCCTACTTAATTGCACGCAGTGCATTTTGGTAGGATATGCATCCTACAAAATGCAAACAAAAAGACTTTGCCCAACGAGTCCATTCCGGGAGCAAGGAATGTGAAATAATTGAAATGGCGCGTTTAAAATACAAGAGGGCCAAAAGTTGCTACTCCTTTTTCGAATTAGAGCCACCCCTATATACCCCGCGGCGTGTATACACTTATTAACCCTTTGAACTTTAAATTAAAATCTTTTGAAAGAACATAGTAGCCTTTTCTCTCTAAATATTGCAACCAAAGTTCAAAGGGTTAATATATTTTCGCAAGATTTTCAGGAAATCGTGCGTTTTGATTTAAGTAAGAGAATTGTAAAGACCTACGTACGTACAGAGACATAGACGAGAATGGAAAGTGTATATCTCTTTCGCGTCCGCGACATCTATTAAAAAATGCACTTGCGTAATACGAGCGATAAGCTTCTGTTCCGTCTCGTTCTTTTTACATATAACAGTGCCAAATGCACTTTTCTAGAAATACAATTCGCCTTCGACCACTGATTTCGATTTCGAGCAAGGTGTTGCTCGACTGTAGAGCGCGACAGACTGTGCTGGTATCACGGCTTTTTACGAGTGTCTAAAGTCGTAGTACTTACCTGAGTCTCCATGTAGAAACGAAATTTCGGTGGATCGAGGGTGAATGTCGCGTCGCGGTGCATCGAGGGTGAATGTCGCGTCGCGTCGCGTCCCGTCTGACCATTGTTAGTCAAGACCATTGTTAGTCGATGATGTCCGCCAGTTCATGACCATTCTGAGTTCTATATCCTGTCGAATACCGGGCTTCTATACCGGGCTTCCAAGTCGATGCGCTCTGTAGTCTCAGATGGCTCGTTCTCGGCCACGCGCGACATGTAGAAACGAAAATTCGGTGCATCGAGAGTGAATGTCGCGTCTGTCGGCTTTAGACAGAAGACCCTTGTAAGTCGATGATGTGCGCCAGTTCATGACCATTCTGAGTTCTATATCCTGTCGAATACCGGGCTTCTATACCGGGCTTCCAAGTCGATGCGCTCTGTAGTCTCAGATGGCTCGTTCTCGGCCACGCGCGACATGTAGAAATGAAAATTCCGTGCATCGAGAGTGAATGTCGCGTCTGTCGGTTTTAGACAGAAGACCCTTGTAAGTCGATGATGTGCGCCAGTTCATGACCATTCTGAGTTCTATATCCTGTCGAATACCGGGCTTCTATACCGGGCTTCCAAGTCGATGCGCTCTGTAGTCTCAGATGGCTCGTTCTCGGCCACGCACGACATGTAGAAACGAAAATTCCGTGCATCGAGAGTGAATGTCGCGTTTAGTCTCCTTTGCAATCTCAATCGGGAGATTCTTAGCTTTCGCATATCCCTCGTAAGTTACGCAAGTGCGTTTGTCAATTCTTTTCTATCTCTGCAATGAGATACTTAGAATCTGTTTGTCACTCGAAAGCATCGAGCAAAGCAAAGAGATCGACGAGAACCTCTCTCGTCTATTTCTCTCACGCGTGTATGTTAACCCTTTAGACTTTAAAGTAAAGTCTTTTGAAAGAATTTTAGTAGCCTTTTACCGAATATTGCAATCACAGTCCGAAGGGTTAATATACCGAAGCATAGTCTGTTAAGACTATGAAATTGTAAAATCTCTTTCGCATCCGCGGATTTTTTTTTAAATAGTAGAGTGAGATTGCCGCTTCCCTCATTGCTTGCAATGCGGGACGCGATGAGTTGATTATAATGGAGGGTGGATGGGATTAGAGTTTTTTTTCGGGATGAACCTTTTGTTGGTTCCTCATCTCCGATTCGATATCTGAACCGAAGGGATCGACGGAGATTTGTTTCCATCCATCTCTTTGGTTTAGTAGGCTAAGGGTTTCATGTACAGGGAGATCGACGGAACTATGATTCCATCTATCTCTCTACGGGTCTCCAAACGCAGCAACCTCCTCGCGGTGAGACCTGGTAATCGGTGAGAACCGAGCCGATAGCTGTGATTGTCAAATATTCTAATTAGATATAAGAATTTCTTTAATTTTAAGACTTTTTCCAAATTTTTCAAAATGCACAAAGCATTGGTCGAACATGGACCAGAAATATTTCGTAGAAAAGGGTCACTTTCGTAGGTACCTCCATGGCGGTGTGCTCGGGCAATTGGTAACGTTTCCCAAGTATCGCGACTTGCGAAACGGAATCAAGCGAAAGCCTACGACCTAGGTTAAGGGCCCAGATCGAGCGAAACTTACCTTCAGTGAGTTTCGTTTGGTCTCGGCAGCTAATCAGAATTTTATTCGTTTCCAGATAGGTATTTCGTCGATGTTTTTGCGTAATTTGTTCTATTCCTATGTATTTCGTTGACGGTTTTGCGTAATTTGTTCTATTTCATGTCATGCATTTTATTATGTTTATTTAATTTCCTTCCATCCTGGTCTCACTGTTACTAACATAACGTAGTTGATTGTTTCAGCTTTCCAGGTTCAGCCCTTCGCGGTGAAGAGACTTAATAAAATAATATTGTTTAAAAAGAAAAGTGATAGTGAAAAGAAAATAATGATTGTATAAGAATTTCTTTGAGTTCCAATACTTTGGTGAAATGTGAGAATAAAATATGTAACTTGAAATGTTATTTGATTGTTCCTACCCGACCCAAAAACACGCGTATACCTAGTGTTAAGATAGTAGGATAAGAGCAAGTTGGAATATTTCAGGGAGATACTGGAACTGATGGGTTTTTGACAATTTTTGAAGTCCTCTCTGCTTCAGCACCTTATTAAAATATACCAAGTTACAAGGTATCCCACGTTACATTATGTTGTTGTTTATATAAATTTTTATGTTACAATAATTTGTTTTACATTAAATAAACTCGAATAGGACAGCAAGGTTAAAAGGCGTATGTGTTCTTGTTTTGTTGTGATGCTTCTTTCTCTGATGTTGCACGGAACACGTTTATAAAACGATTTTTATATTGTTACTCTAACAGAATCATTTGTAAATCGCGGGTTTCGAATGACCTAGTTTTACACGTGTTATATTCTAATTCCTACCACGCGTAGCGTTATCATCTGTTTCGAGACTTTACCGGTAACGTTGCATGCAACACTAAAATGGTAAGGGGGTCCTAGGACCCCCCAAACCGGTGACAGAAAAATACATTGGTTGATAGGTCTATCCTATACCTCGTCTGTGGTATTTTATAGTATTCGCCTGCAATCAACACGCGAGTCAGAAAGAAGTATATTTTTCCAACACTTTAATTGTTGCATCCTTAAAATAATGAATATTTCTATTTACGACATTTGCGACAAATGATACGTATAAAATGGGCTTAAAAGCGACATATTATACATACATTTGCGACACGTCGTAAATGCATTTACGACGCGACATAAAATACCGACCCACCACCAAAGAGGAGATATAATAAGAGCCGTCACTCGACAAGGGCAGAAATAACCTAGGGAAATCGCTTGACAACCAATTTAAATGCTCATTCGGCAATGATCGGTAAACTTCGGCAATGATCAGTAAACTTCGGCAATGATCAACCAATTGCGGTGAGGTGCATTTAGCCGATTTGAATATCCCGCTCGAATAGACAACCAATTTAAATGCCAAGGTCAAGTGAGGACTTCAAAGGTTCCGCCTGGAGTGACGCCTCTTATTATATCTCCTCTTTGCCACCACTGCTTATGTCTCCTATCACAGCCGACTCTCTCCTATCCTCGAAACTGTCGCCAACATCATGCGAGAGAGAGAGGCCAACCAGCGTTGACAACTGATTCCGCGGCGACGCTGGTTGGCCTGGCTTGGCTAGTTGGCTTGGCTTGGCGCTGGCGTCGGTTTGTTTCCCACCTTGGCGTTGACTGGTTCGACGTCGCGTAGCCATCGCGCGCATGCTGGCGTTCCCCCACCGCTAATCCTGTTACGGACGTGCGACATTCCAGCTAGCGATGAGATATATGACGGTTTTTCTCGCGCATGCGCGGCATTTGCAGTGCTGTATCTATGTTGGGGCAAAGAGGAGATATAATAAGAGGCGTCACTCCGGGCGGAACCTTTGAAGTCCTTACTTGACCTTGGCATTTAAATTGGTTGTCTATTCGAGCGGGATATTCAAATCGGCTAAATGCACCTCACCGCAATTGGCTGATTATTGCCGAAGTTTACTGATCATTGCCGAAGTTTACCGATCATTGCCGAATGAGCATTTAAATTGGTTGTCAAGCGATTTCCCTAGGTTATTTCTGCCCTTGTCGAGTGACGGCTCTTATTATATCTCCTCTTTAGTTGTGGCGCAACTAATAGGTGTAGTGTTATTGGCGGGAAAGCAGCAGGGTGATCAAGTTACCCCATTTTATCGAAACTTGTACCATCCTGGTGCTAAAATCGCCGCGCAGGCGCGAGAAAAACCGTCCCATATCTCATCACTGATTCCAACCATTCCCTGCTCTAAGGACCGCGATCGCCATGTGGAACGAGAACCACGGGCGTTGCGGTCGATTTGGGCGCAAGTGGAACGCACCCTAGAGCATTCTAGGATTTAATATTCATTGTATATATATCGGATTTGACAACATGGTCATCCAGAAACATCACTATATACAACTGCAATGACAGAGTTTCCGGCGTAAAAATAAGCCAAATTTGTGCTGAACATGTTTGCTAAACACTGCAAAGAGAAAAAGGGATAGTTTTAGTAAATGCTGACTTCATGTTAAAGTGTTATAATTCAATAGATATTGCACGCACGTTAAAACTGCGTTATAAATAATGTTATCGATTAATTTTTTAAGAACCTCCAAGGCAGTAAGCAGACGATCAAATAACATTGACAGAAGAGTGGTTAATATAGATTTATTCATGAGGTTCTCGTTTTTTATCGCGATTTTTATTGTAACAACCTATTTGCTGTCGTCTGTCAGCGGAATCGAGTCATTGGGAAACCCATACAAAATACTGGGTGTCCACAAACGTGCGACCCTGCAGGAAATTCGAAAGGCGTATAAAAATCTTGTCAAAGAATGGTAAGTGTCAAGCATCAAAATCTATTCCGTTGATAAGAATAACATGTTCGTGGCCCAAACCTCTAAACAGGGATCCATTTGTGCGTTCGAAGAAATCCTGAGTTTCCCGTAACCCTGAGCAGGCTGTTTGCTTTTCTAACTTCCATGCATTGTCACGCATAATTATAGAATGCATTATGCGTTATCATACATAATACTGTGTACTCTATTCGTAACAAAAAGATAACAACACTGCTGTCTTAAGGGAGTTTTATTAAAATCTGAAAGTAATAAAGACTAATTACATTAGAAATGGAAAGAATAATCGATCGAATGATTATAATAGTGGTGCAGCATTCGTTACGGTTTAAATGGAATAAGATTCGTTTGGGAAGAAAAATTACAGATCAAAGTATTTTGGAAACTAATGTCCTCAGAAATACGAATATTGTAAAAATAAAAGCTATGGAAAGCTTTGCGTGGAAAACATTAACTTCGGTTTGTTAATTAGCAACAGCGAAAAGATCCATGAGTTGCCTATAGCAATTTCATAATCCAAAGCATACATTTGGTCCTGAATTATATATGTAAGGGGTAATAAGGTAGACTCTCGATATATCTCGCCTCGGCGCAACTTTTTTCCCACTTTTCCCCGAGGAGAAATCTACTGATCGTAGTCGCACTAGGGCGAGGCACAGTGCGAGTCAAATCGAGGCATAAAATGAACCGAGGCGAGGCGTAGAGCCTACTTTAACGGTGCGCGACTTAAAAGTATCCTGACCTATATAAGAGTCAGGGAACTGTGAACATGACAATGTACTTTATATTTAGCATTTCTATACCCTAACAAATTATACAAAGAATCTTGCAACTATATTAATTTGAATTGAATATAAAACTTGCTGCGCCGATTTTAGTTAAGAAATATTCAAATATTAATCCAGCATTTATTAAAAAGAAAAGTCTATTTCTTATACATGTTAGTAATTATTTCGCCAAGTAAGATTTGCCTTACGAGTACAAATTATGCCCTATTTCTTTAGGCATCCTGATAAAACTGATCACCCTGGCGCGGAAAATAAGTTTGTAGAAATTACGAAAGCGTACGAGGTAAAATCAATATCCCGAATGGGAACGTGTAACGTCAACTATTAATTATTTTAACGTACAAATTCATTTATCCAGATATTGACTGATCCGGAAAGAAGAAAAAAATTTGATAATCATGGAATTACGGAAGAAAGTATTCCTAGGCAACGAAGGGATAACGGTCACTTCAATGTCTTTGATCCGTTGGAAGAATTATTTCATGGAAACTTCAAGTTTCATTATCAGAATCGTGATATTTCACTCTTTTATAAGATGAGCATCACATATCGGTTTGTATCTTTTCTATTGGAACAGATTACGCGGCGACGAATATAATATTGAAGTGTAATATGAAAGGACATTCCCAATATAAATGTGTTTATTGCAGATCATTTGAAAATGTAATAGTACCAAAAACTTTTCATACACCATATGTAATATTATTTTATTCCGACTGGTGTTTTGCATGTTTGCAAGTAGAACCAACATGGCGACGTTTAATCGATGAGTTAGAGCCGTTGGGCCTTGGTTTAGCAACTGCGCACGCCGAAAAGGAATCTGCCTTGGCGAGAAAGTTGGGTATTCATTCGTTACCATGCCTTGTCATTACGATAGACGGTCGAACTAGTGTCTACAAGGAATCTCTTTTCAGCGTTCAGAAAATTGTTGGTGCGTATCTATAACACTAATATTTCATTTAATTCGCTGATGGATATACGATCGTCACTTTGTAACGGATCTAACCGAGCGTTGCTTTTTTCAGACTTTTTGCGAAACAAATTTCCATATAAATTAATATCTAATATAAATAAAAATAACGTAGACAGTTTCCTCTCAGGATGGATAGATAATCGAATTCGAGCTTTAATATTTGATAGAAAAGAATCTATACGATTACGATATCTTTTTATTGCATTTTACTATAGAGATCGTGTTGCATTTGGCTTCGTCCAGGTAAATATTTAATCGTATACGCTCGTTACGATACTATTCGGATTATCTAATTTTTTATTTACACACACTTTGGTGTTTTTTAGACAGGGAAACCAGAAACAGAATCTATCGTAGCGAAGTATAAAATTTCTGTGGATCTAGATACGTTATTATTATTCAATGAGAATTTCGAGAAACCTATGGCGTCTGTTAGTATGAAGGATATATCCAGCGATACGATGCACAATGTTATTTCGAATAATAAATTCCTCGTTCTGCCGAGACTTTCGAATCAAGCAATGTTAGATTCTGTTTGCCCGCCCGAATGGCTCAGGCCTCAGAAACGATTGTGCGCAGTTTTAATATCGCAACAGAATACTCCTCTCCATGACTTAGCTAGGCACAAATTTAGACAAGCAGCTTTGGAGTCATCTTATAGGTAACATTACTCGAGTAACACGGTAATAACAATTTCAACATTTTACAATAATTCTTGTACAATTTAATATACAGCACTGAACGAGTTAGATATACATATGTATTTAAAGACACGCAACCAGAATTTGTATCAGCATTATCAACGGGAGAAGGCAGTCCCTTGGAGCCTTTGCTACACGTTGTTATTATCTGGAGAAGGGATGCGAATCATCTGAAGTATGAATGGTTACCTATCGGTTGGATCGAAGCTGCTCAAGATGAAAACCAGTGGAACGAAACACGCCGAAATTTAGAGCAAACCATACAAAGATTATTGCGAGCATCCGAAGCTTTGCCATATGCCGCGGTTGTAGGAGAATTAGCAGACGAACATGCACAGGTACGTGAGAGTGATTTTTGGAAGATCGAGAGTAATTAAATACCACACCTGTTATTTAACATTATTGTTTCCACGCAGGGTACTGTAGATAAACTTATTGGCAAGGCGTTATTAGCTGTAGATTATATATCGGATAGCCTTACTAAAGAGCAAATCTTGCCTTTAGTATCAGTAATTGCCACTCTAATGTTAATCGGTGCTGCAGGATATGGAATGTCATATTTAGTGTAAGTAAGATCGTTCTGAAAGACACAATATCATATTTATTCTGTTCAGGCCTATTGTTTAATTGCAAATGCACGATATATGAATTTTTAAAAAATATTTGCGTATGATTCCGCGGATATTTCGTTTTAAATTGATTTAGATTGCCTGAAAGAATCTGGATTTGAAATAAATTTATTTAAACTGGTATTTTTTATAATCAATTTTTGTTTCAGAAAATTAGAGGAAGCGAGTGTTCAAGCTGAACGTGCTCAATGTAAGGATAACAGTAAGTCAACACCATCACAGCCACAATTACGATTACATGAACTACGTGCAGAGAAATATAACGGTTTAGTTCGATTGTTAAAACCAGGTTGTAGAACCATTATATTACTAGTTGATGTTCAAAGTAGACTTAAATTATTACCAGCTTTCCACAAAGCTGTGTGGCCTTATAGGTGGGTTAAAGACAGTTTTCTTTATTATGTAAAATAACGAGAGCTTATCATTTAAAGTTAATTGTTTTGTTATAGAAAAAATAAGACCCTTATGTTTGGACATATGTCCCTTGAAAGGGGGCTAGAGTGGTATAAAAAACTGTTATCCCTTACTTTACCAGAGCAGAAAGAATTAAATATAAATGCCAAAAATTGTGTTGGCACTGTATTATCCTTAAATGGGCACCGTAAATATTTTTGTATGTACCATGCTAAACATCCAGAATGTAGTAAAGGCAAAGGTTCCAAGGTATGTATTAAACACCACGGATTGGATATTTATTACGAGTGAAGATCAATTTCAATATTTCTGTCTACAGCGAATGGAACGAATGACAAAGCAGTTGACTCGAAGAACAGATGATGCAGAAGCTGGTGCATTTATCGGCTTCGACAGTTCCAACGAATCTGACCTTTCTGAAGATGAGGTACAAAGCATTTACACATTTTATATTTTATTAATTAGTTTCTCGAATGGGTTTCACTTTTTTTGTCTCTCGAAGCCTGGATAAGGAAATGTATTCGTTTTTCACGAGAATTTTTATATTGTTATATGCATTTTGTTTGACTATGGTCTATAGAGATTTATGCAAAATTTTGTTGACTTCAGTTCTTGAAGCAAGATATTCCTCTAACAAAACAGAATCAGCAATTCATGTTTCGAGAGTTTCAAAGTCTTAAAAAGTTTGTGATTAAAGTTTCGAGGATTTAAAAATTAGGTTTTGAATCCATCCGTATTTTAATGTTCATCTAGAATAGTTTCAGTAGTATAATAATATGTATTGATTATTTCCAACGAGTAATAGAATCTTTCTATTATACAATCGACGTGCGTTACAAAAAGTAGCAAGTTTCATTTTTCTTACGAAAAATCGCACGTTTGTCTTCGTTGTCACGAAAACTATCACGCTTCGGTTTCCGCTGCGAAAATCAGCACGTTTGATTAGAGGGAGTTATTATTTATTAAACAATATTTTCAAAAGATGAATTCTTCGATGCAAAATGCATTTCGAAAATTTAAACTGACCACAAAATGTGCTATTCTTCGTGGCGAAGCAGTTTAATATGTTAGTATATTGCGGCGTAAGACCAAATGTACTAATATTCGTCCAGAAACGATGCAATGTGTTTCGTTAAATGGAAAACTGAAACGTGTTGTTTTTCGAACGAAAATTGAAACGTGCTACTTTTCGTAACGCAATAGAATTATCAAACTGAAATAGAATTATACGAATTCCTTATTTTGCAGACTGGAAACAATGTTTTGTATCAGGACAATCTTTTGGATGGTTTACCAATGTGGCTGGATAGATTATTTGAAGGTTTGACACATCGTTATTATGTAAATTATTGGCCGGAATTCACTGCCAAGTAATTGAAAACTGGTATACATTCTGGTAATGTGTATACGTTTCGCAATAGAGAAAGGGGATCCAACTAGTCAACATATGCCATTTTTGCAAAAATCTGCAATCAGAAACATACGTCTTTAATTTTGTGCAAAGTCAAGACATGTCATTGTATATGAGACATTATTTATAAATTTACTCGCAATTTTCTGTATACATAGACTTTAGATATTCCATTCGCCACAGTCGAGAGAGATTTCATAAAACGTCATCACGGTCGATAAAGATTTTCTAGCTCGCGTTATTTTTGTCGATTTTCATGGATAACGATAATCCTTGTCATTTTTAATATGATCTTAAATAATTCTAGTCGATGCCATTAAAGACATAACAGTATTTTATATTACATGTTTAAATATTAGCCAACGTATATTTATATATTTGTAATATGTCAATACTTTCCGTTTCTTTCGATTTCTTTTGGCATAATATATTATGGGTATACTGTTACTTTTATACCTTATGTTACAATCATTTTTACTTTCCACCTTACATATGAAGTTTGATAAAATACGTTCCTGTACATGCGTCATAGATTTATAGGCGTGGAAATTATTTTAGATGAACAACGACGTTTATAATAGTCTTTTTAAGAAAAACTCCTATATTGGTATATGGAAAATTATTTTTCAAATTTGCTAATAAACAGGATTTACACCCTTGCATTTATATATGAAATATCATTGCCATTTGCGACGATTAATACATCGGAGGAGTTACTATAGGTATATTAATTAAAACAGTTCGACTTCGTTAGAAAATTTTCAAGAAGAAACGGTAATTTTTGCTAAGCATAGGCTGGACACTTTATCAAACTTTATATGTAATACGTTAATATTTATGAGTATATTTTTGTCTCTCTTATTAATAGATATTTATATTGTCCTATATTTATTTTTTTTTTCAGTCTTGTATTTTTATTTATCTCGTTGAAATTGGCAGCAAATGTATTTGTCGTATCTATTGATTTGTTGACACTTTCAAAGTGAAAATTAATGAGAATAATAATAATAATACGTGCTTTATACAGCTCATATGCAGATAAAATATAATAAATACTTTATAGTTGGTGGAAAGAGAATAATTAATATTCTCGGATAGAACAATACTTTAATATTAAATAATACAGAAACTAGTCCCTTTTTCAGCTATAATTAAGTAATTTATAACTTTAGATTATATTTTGAATAATTACAAAGATCATTGCGCTATCCATTCGAATATCAAGTCATTACGTAAACAATGCCACTTACGATACTTGTGTTTTGAAATTAAGAGGGAGTAATGTATACAATATTTGTTAAACTCTAATATATTATCTATTTACATTTTAAAATAGTATTACACATTTTATAAAATTGGATTCACTCTTTGAAAGTGTCCGTGAACTCTACTTTCCGAGTTCTTATCGCGGGGAAACCAGGAGCTCCTATTTATTCCGCCATCTGAAGACGGCACTCCAGGAGGGCCTAGACTAGTTTTTGTAAATCATCCATCCGTGATTCTAGGCTCCTAATACGATACTCCAATTGCTTAAGATCTTGGTCACTCTGATCGTCGAATGGGTCCTGCTGACACGATAGCTCCAAGAAGGTTTCCATAATATATATTCGAGTCGAAGTTATCTCCACACCTTTTGTTGAACAAATCTTAGACATCACCCATGGGATGATGAACTCATGATCTGCGTAGTAGAGCTGTAAATATTCGAATTATTTCCTCGAATATTCAGAATTCTCTGATGCATCACTGTGCGGTAACGCGTTAATTTCATCTGCAACGGTCCCCACGGACTCGGATATTAGGCAAGTATGAATGGTATGTTAGAACGGTACAGAAACAGGAGGAGGGAGCTTTAGATGTACAGGGTGTTCGACGTCAGGTGGGAGTCAAGTTACAGGGTGATTTTATACGACAAACTAAGACGAAAATCAAGAGTAACGAAATTGCGATGAGGACTTCGTTTCTTAGTTAATAGTGTTTAAAAATCTCAGTCAGGAACGCCTGAAGCACGACAATTTGGCGTGAGGACTTGTACAGTCACCGTCGAAAACCAACGATGCATGAGTAGCAGTTCACCTCGTAGAAGCACTGATTAGTGCGTTGTTCTTGAACGTCTCGAACCGTTCATTAGCAGAGATTTTTTAATTGCTCAACTGAAAATTAAAAAATTGAGAGCAGAATGTTTCAGATGGCGTTCAATTGAAAGCCAGAGTCCCTAATGATGTCGTTCGGGCGTTTCGGTATTTCCGGTGACTCCCCGTACTTTCAGGGGAAGTATCCTTTTGTCCTGGCTATGCCTTCGGTTTCTTCAAAGAGTTATCTTATAAATATAAATTTAATAGTTGGATTAGATACATTGCTGTCATTATCCCACGATATTGCTTCAATTGTTGATATATAGTTGTCCATTTTAAATACGTTATTACATAACGAAATCATTGTAGTGGTAACTTGTGTAGCAACTTTTCCTATATACTCTATATTACTAATTACTATATAACATCCTATATATTACTATATACGATATCAAAAAATATATAAAGTAAATTACATTTAAATATAAATTAATATATAAACAGGCAATATATTAAAGTATGTTAGACTCCTCGAATGATTCTTATAAATTGCCTGTTTTTTCTTCTTTCAATTAGAAAAAGAGAAACATCTATCGCTGAGTTTTAATTATTGTTACCTTTTTACTAGTTACAAGTTTTCATAGAGATTAGAATGATTTATGATCAGCCATGTCAAGGTCTGTTCGAAAGTGTAGGGGTGATATAGCAAATTTTGATTAGAATGTTGAACTTTTAGTGTTACCATTTGTTAAAGATTGTGACGATAAAAAGACTTTGCTTGTTTACGAAAAATGAATGTTTCTGAAATTATATACTACTACCTATTTATCTAGTTGCTAATCGCGAATTTCTACTAATTACGACGTAAGAGGTCAAACTAACAAATTGTTCCTTTCAAACGTTATCAAATATCTCTTTTGATACAGAATAGTCACTAGTGACACTGTTTAAACAAAACTATACTCGATCTTTAATCCCTTCGGAAAGCACAAATTTTAATTTGTTAAATAGTCATCACTGTAGCTTTCAGATTTTTATAAACGATAACGCACAGTTGTTACTCGGAAAATATAGCTTTTTATATTTATCCCTTCACAGTTAAATGTGTTTCTGCTTGAACTCGAGCTTCAAATACTACAATCACCGTTCGTTACGAACTAAAATACGAAAACGGAGATATTTTGCTCCACACGATTTACAAATGCTTTTATAATGACTTGTAATACTACTAATTCCTCCTTCGAGCTCGTAGTGTTTATCGTAAACGAATTTTATAAAGTCTCGTATTGATAGCTTTGTATAAGTAAACGATTGAAATATCCGATTGAATTTTCAACAAAAGCCCATCTATATTTATTTGTTTAAGTAATGGTAAGAAACGGCATGACTTACGCAATGACTTGATTCTGTGGAACTAAATTTATGTTCAATACATGTATACTCCAATCATGTTTTACATATTTATCTTTTAAATCGTTAAATGCATGGGAAAGAGTGATATACAAATTGTTTACATTGTGTATACCTTCTACGAAAATATTTAAAATATGGTGAAATAAAGATATGTGAACAAATCACTATATTACATCAATTTATAAAGGACAACGTATTTGTAACAGCTAGTACTTTTATTCATTCTTATTTGGGGTCCTTTTTTTTAGGATTCTTAATTTACACTACCTTTATATACATCTTTTCAATTTAAATTATTATAACATATACATATATATATATATATTCTTTGTATATTTGACATCAACTTTTAAGCTTTACCATTACAGTTTTCAGTTATTTCTTACAAATTTTCCTTATAAGAAAAAACAAATTTCTCTTCAAATTCAAAATCAATGGAATGATAATGTTTCTTTTATATCAGCGCAATGTGCTGTGATTTACAGTATGCACTTGAAACATTTGCAAAGCAAAAGACGATGCATCACTTTCACGGCATACAAACATAATTTTAATACCTAACATTGTTTGATTCGTCTCAGCGTATGCTCGTTATCGCAAACATCTAAATACGTCACAGGAACTTTCATTTGATGTGTTTTTCTACATCACGTAGACAAAACTTACTCAGTTTAAATAGTTTACTTTAAACTTAACGTGTTATGTATAGACTAAAAAAATATATGAAATGATGTAGAAAACAATATGCACAGATGAAAGTTATTGTATCGGCTGTATTCGTGGTAATTCTGGAAATACTTCGAACATTACGGCTTCGAAGATATCCTGCAATAAGAAAATAAAAATAATAGAATATAATAGAAGTTCGCGGTGTGAAAGTAACTTACATAAAACAATTGTTTGTTTAGATTCATATTTTGCAGGGAATCGAAGATTTTAATTGCACCACGTTGTGCGCTCTGCGCTCCCACCAAATTCGTTAGGACTTCGGGTATGTTGCTTAGGAATTGCCTTCGAGCTTCACCTCGAGTTTTCAATTTCTCTTCGTCTGTGCGAAGGACCGTTTCGGAGACCAGATAGCCGTTCGGCCACCAAGATTTCGTAAATAACTGTATGTAATAGTGCAACATCGGTTCGGAGAATACCCACGTGATAGTATCTCTAATTTGCCTGAAAATTACATTCGTAATTATCCTTTTGTGTTTCCAATAATGTGGCACGCAACAGAATGGTCATTGATACCGTACCTATTAATAGTTCGGCCGTAAGTAATTTGAACGAAAGTAATTAGCGATCGTCGAAGAAATCGAAACACCCCTCGTAAATCAAAAATCTCTCCCAGAAGTGTATACAGTGGTTCCGCTATAGCGTCTTTACTAACGTTGAAATATGCATCTGTGGTTGATCGGGCAGTGTCAGTGTCGTCTAGCAACAGGGAGTAATCTTCTTCGTCCTCCTTATCGCGAAGTTCGCTGCTATTACTGGATCTGAAGCAAACATTTTAAATGAAACTTGTGCAAGCACGCGATTCTGTTAAATAAAATACCTACATACGTTTTGAACAATGTCGATAAAGAGAATCGAGATTTCTTTGGCGAAGGAGGTGCATATTTCAGATGCTCTGAACTGGGGCTGAGGAACGTGTACAAAGCCTCGCTTTGATTAAGTTTCTCATCCTCTAAAACGTACTGAAAATAATCGAACGTAATAGTTGAAAGATGCGAGTGAATCTATATTATAGAGACAATATTTAAGAGATTTACATTTATATATTTCTGTATTTGGATCTTAGCTTTGTCCAGAGTATTTTTATCAGACTTTCCAAAGAATTTCAATGGTTGGGATGGTAGATCTAAATTCTTTACGTTCGAGCAAAGTTGACGGAGCTTTCTGTGAAGATCTTGAAAGTCTTGTAATCTTCTCAATACCACCCAACCACTGCATATACTATCATTGTTATCTTCATCCTCTGCCATATGCACAACCAGAACAAATTGAGGAGTCTCTCCATTCTCTGGTATCTATTTAGTAATTATTTTTTCGATTAATAATTACAATAAATTTTGTTTACTGAATTATCTAAAATAAAATCCTTTCATTTCAATTATTCTTCTGTTCGTTATGAGAAATAAATTTTTTTTACCTCCGCACTTTGCACTTCCGCTCTCCAGTGGCCCAAATGCTCTGCCCACGTTTCTGTATGGGTCAAATGTGCTTCTAACTGCCGCTTCTCGCATTGTAACCATTCAACTTCTTTAGCTAAAAAATTTAGAACCTTGCTTTCTGGCTTCAACGAGGATCTCAACGCTTGCAAAGCTTGCATTTTATTACTCAGCTTTTCCTGCAGCTGGTCCAGCTTACTGCGAGCATAGTTTGAATGTTCTCCGACAAGCAACGTTACATTCTCTGATAACGCACCATTTACCATACGTCGACTGTCTACCAAATCTGAAAATTAATTTCACGTCAGTAACCAGAATTTTTTTTAATAACATTCTAAAATCTATACTAACCGTCTGTTCTTTCGTTAAGCAACGCTTCTTGCATATTTCTATACTGTTCGCTAACAACGAACGATGGGTAATATTTCTCCTCCAAAGTTTTAACAACGCTATCTTGAACTTCATAAAACACGTTAGGCCCCATATCGCCTAGCAAAAAACTCTCCATCTTCTTTCGTATAGTTCTGTCGACTTTTATCTCGGCAGTGGGGGATGTAATATAAGTGTAAAAAATTTCAGCACCTAATTGATGCCAGTTTGATTTCTCCGCACTACGCAATTCTTGTACAGCTGCCCAATATCCAATTAAATCTTGACTGGCGACTTGTTCGAGGAACTGCGAAAGATATCTTCGGCCTATTACGTTATCTAAAATATATTGCAGCGGCAATATCTTCTCTTCAGTGATCACTGCTGAATCAGGTACATCGCTGGCCTATAAAATATTCTTGTCAAATACAGTCGTTATTGGTACGCGGTGAGTAAAGGTAGTCTTGCACCTGCACGGGATATCCGTTCCATCCTAATGATTGCATGTGACGCTCGCATGTGTCTTTAGCGTAGGTCAGTTGACTGATATACCTCGTCAGTTTTCGAGCTTGAATAATATCGGATTTCCCAAATGCATTATTGTCTGGACCTAAACCCTGGGCTCTTTTAACATTCTGTATTGTCGTGGCTTGCATGATTTCCGTAACGATATTGTATCTGATATGCTTGAGGACCTCCAAGTCTTTAGAGCTTTTAATCATGCGGATAAAATCTTCAAACGATTCGGCATATTCGTACGTTTTCCTATGCATCGCTTCCGCAAGTTGCTGCTGATCGATATACGATAAAATCTTTTGATTGATGTAGTCTGGATCCGTTATTAAATCTATCGCTGGTTTTAATACTACAAACATATAACGAATTAAATAAATTTGCTAACGATTTCTATATAATTGTACAAGTGAAATTGCCTGTAAATTGAACTCACTTTTACACGCAAGGATTTCTCTGAGTAAATACTTCATTGGCGAAAGGGAATAACAACGTGGTAATAAAAATAAAATGTATAACTCGCTGAGTTTCCTTAAGTATTCTAACTCGGCAGCAGGTGACATCAAATGTGCCGACAAAATAAATACTGGATCTTCGCCTTCGGACCTAATCGTATCATAATCGTTATTTTCCAAGTAATTCATCAAAACTGTACCCAAAAAAGTAATCCACAAGATGAAAATTTGGTAAGTACAAAAGCTACGATTTTTGTATTGCTTGTAGTTTTTATATAGTCTTTATATTTGATAATTTTGTCCGAATGTGTATTGAAATATTTGAATGAAAAGCATGCTGGGTACAGTTTTGGTAATTATCAGCGTGTACTTAGAAGAAATATGGTCGAACTTACGAAGCAGCTTGAGCAATCCTAATTTTCTCAAAATGGAATGTAATTTTATTCACTATATTACAAACGACTAGTTTCGTGTGATCCACTTTCAATAAGCGATCGTGAAGACTCTGAATTGCTCCCCATACATCCTGTTTCATATTGTCTACTATTTGTACAGAGTTGAAAGCCAATTCGCTGAGCCAACGTCCAACGAAATCTTGGAAAACTAAATCCAACAAGTTTTGCAAAGCTCCGTCCACCATACGAGAAAGAACCATTGGGTAACGTATATGCTTCTTGGTATTTGACGTTTTAACTACATATCCTTTCTAGAATAATAATATATTAAATAGTACGCGTAAAGTATAAAGAATACTAGCTATTTATTTTATTAATATTACAGTTGGCGATACAAATATAACAATTCTGCAAATAATCAGCAAATGTGTTTTACTGTTTTTAACATGTTTATTGTTGAGTTCCTATATACTGCAATACTTTGCCTCGCAGACGCGACAACAGACATGTTAAAACAATACTTATAAATGTACTTCTACGTACGTTTTTTTTAGTACTAATTTAAAGAATATCTAAGAAAAAAATCTTTGTTCATTGACTAAAAAAAAAATAGTTCTCCCATAATTTATATTATAGTCTTTACTAACAATCATGGAGAAGACTTTAGTTTAATTTGGTACCATTTTTTCCAAACAAAGCATTGAAAAGATAAAGAAAATTTTCAGGGGACATTCTAGAATGTCAATCGAAAGTTGGGCCACTTTCGATGAGGGTTTTTATAATGAAATTAAACACTTAAAGTTTTTAAACTTTTGAGGGTATAATTTACCATTCTGGAAATATAAGAAAAAAATTTTTGTTTATATTATTTGTTTAGAAAATATTGCGCACAGGGGCGTCCGGAGACTTTTTCCATGGGGGGGGGGGGGGGGCAACTTTGGGATATTGGTGAATAAAAATATACCCCTCTCAGGGGCGTCCGCAGACATTTTTCCGGGGAGGGGGGGGGGGGGGGCACACTGAGTTGATGGTAAAGAAAAATACACCCGTCTTGCTTTTTTAACCCATTTTATAGTGCCAGTTTAGTTAAAAATTTATACCCGAATTTTAAAAATATTCCCTTTTTTAGTATGAAACTTAATAAAGATCAGTTTTGAAAAATAAGCGATTTTTTCTCAAAAGCCAGGGGTCAGCCGCCAACCCCCACCCCCTGCGGACGTCCATGAATCCTCGAGCTTTTTAACCCATTTTATAGTGCCAATTTAATTGAAAATTTAAAACCGAAATTCAAAAATATTCCTTTTTTTTTAGTATAAACGTAATAAAGATTGATTTTGAAAAATAAGCAATATATTCTCAGAAGCCAAGGGGGGAAGAAACTGCCCCTTTTGCCCCCCCCCCTGCGGACGCCCATGACCCCTCTTGCTTTTTTAACCCATTTTATAGTGCCAATTTAATTGAAAATTTAAAACCGAAATTCAAAAATATTCCTTTTTTTTAGTATAAACGTAATAAAGATTGATTTTGAAAAATAAGCAATATATTCTCAGAAGCCAAGGGGGGAAGAAACTGCCCCTTTTGCCCCCCCCCGCGGACGCCCATGACCCCTCTTGCTTTTTTAACCCATTTTATAGTGCCAATTTAATTGAAAATTTAAAACCGAAATTAAAAAATATTCTTTTTTTTAGTATAAACGTAATAAAGATTGATTTTGAAAAATAAGCAATATATTCTCAGAAGCCAAGGGGGGAAGAAACTGCCCCTTTTGCCCCCCCCCCCCCCCCGCGGACGCCCATGACCCCTCTTGCTTTTTTAACCCATTTTATAGTGCCAATTTAATTAGAAATTTAAAACTGAAATTTAAAAATATTCCTTTTTTTGTATAGACGTAATAAAGATCAGTTTTGAAAAATAAGCAATTTTTCTCAGAAGCCAGGGGCATTGCCCCTTTTGCCCCCCCCCCCAACGCTCATGATTTCGCAGTAAACTTGGCGTCTTCAAAATTTCCCCCTTACTGGCGATTAAAATTTCGAACGATTGGATCATCTGAAATAAAAAAACCAAACATATTTTTAATTTGCAGGAACATGGCTATCCGGCTTACCTTGAATATCACTTTTTTAATATTTCCCCAATTTTTTATGTCGATTAAATATAGAACAGCAATGCCATTCTCGGTATTTTCAAATATGACCAACCGCCATTTTAATAATTATTGCCCGAAACTGTTCTTCCGCGGTATTTCGGATAGCCATACTCCTGCAGATTAAAAATATGTTTGTTTTTTTTTTATTTCAGACGATCCAGTCGTTCGAAACTTCAACCGCCACACAGGCGTCAAATTCTGAAGAAACCAACTTCACTGAGACATATACATCTAAACAAATGAAATAAACCAACAACAAAGATTTTTTCTTGTATTTCAAGAGTGGTAGAATATACCCCGAAATGTTCGAAAACGTTAAGTGTTTATTTCGTTATAAAAACCATCATCGAAAAGTGGCCGATTTTTCGGCCGACGACTGTGGAATGTCCCCTTAAATAAAAACATTGAGAATACATCCTAATAACTAAAATAAAATCATACAACATAAAATTTTATTGAAAATTCTGTATTTTACTAAAACAATGTTACGACACGCCATGCAAGTTCTGCGACAATTATCACTGATAAAAAAAGGAGGTCAGTTGCAAAACGAGGCCTGATGAACACAATTGTCTAACCAGAATTGAAACGAGTTATTGCGCAAGGAAGCCAGGAGATCAGTCCTGGATCTACTGTGTTCGATCGAGTAAAATGCATATAACTATTACATACAGCATATTATTGAAACATACGAAAGATGAAAATAAACTAAAGTACTTATAAAGAAGACTGAGAAATATTTTTATAAGATATAAATGTATAGTTTATAAAAGAAAACATTGAAACAATGCTGCTATTATATCTACGCTATCTTATCTATATATCATGGATAAAAAAGTTTATATGATAAAGATGGTTTAACACGTTCACAATTGCAAACCTCTAAGCATGGATTCCTTTATACGTCCAGATAGATATTTATCGAAAGCGTTAACAGGTAAAGTAATCGGAAGCGTTAATAGAAGTTTACGAACTACGGAGGAAGAAAGTCCATGCGTCGCACGTAGCAATTCTACGATCTAAACCACCCACTTGGTCCTGACCCATGCGTACGAGTCATGGGACTATGAACGTGTTAATATTAATACGTTATATCATACGTAGAAGAGTATAGCTTCTTTCCTAAAACAGGGCTTGGAATTTTTAAGTAATAATGTGTATACGTCCTGGAAGTATTACTATTTAGTAATTATCATTTACTTAAAATGGCACGCACCAATAATAGATTATGGAAAGCATCCATCTCCGCGACGGTTTTTAGAGTGCCCGCACCGGTTTGGTGCTTCGGAGATAGCGCGATGTTTATGAACATAACAATTAGACATCCAAGGAAAAAACAAGATACGGTTAACACGGCGAAAACATAGCACCATAACAAGTTGTTCCAATAGAAGAACGCGGTAACAATTGGGATGTATAGGATACCGATAGACACCATTGTTTTTACTTTAATTCTAATCTCGCGACAGTGAATATTACATTTTCGAATTTATATTTGTAAAGCTGCTCCGACTACGTCGCGAGAATCAAACAACATCAACGATACCGCCATCACGAACGGCGAACTGAAGTACTGACGTTTAAGAAATCAAGCAGGTCTCATTTTATCTGCCGCGTTCCAAAACGCATGAATATTGGACACGTTTCCCTACATTTCACTGTTTTCCAAAGTGTTTTTTTTTTGTTTGTTTAAATTGTAACAAAACACCTTTTTCAGAAATTACAGTGAATTTTGAATTTGACCAAAATAAGTAGTATATATAAATTATAATAAAATTATGAGGCGGCTATTTTTTTCTGTTTTAAAGTAGCGAATTAAATCTTTGAGATGAAGTATAATTATGAAATATAACGATATAAATATAATATCCAATGTAAATTTTTGTCATTTGATTTTGAAACCACGAACGAGGTACATACAGGGATAGACACATCTTATGAGATTTCGCGTCACACGAACTGAAATACCGACTTCGTGAAAAAACTGAGAGAGAAGATTATTGAGTACTCGCCTTTTTGAGTATTGTCAAATTTGCTGTATAAACCAAGTATAAACTTAAATGTAATAAAATACTCTAATAGTGTATCGTGCTACCATGTATCAATATCAGCAACGCATATTTTGTGCCTCAAAAAGGCGGGTACTCAATAATTTTTTCTCTCCGGAGGACCCAACATGGCAGATGCGCATATTCTAGAGCACTAAAGAGGTTTTCGAGAAA
This sequence comes from Andrena flavipes, assembly GCA_963971345.1. Taxonomy (NCBI): domain Eukaryota; kingdom Metazoa; phylum Arthropoda; class Insecta; order Hymenoptera; family Andrenidae; genus Andrena; species Andrena flavipes. The sequence continues at coordinate 16,663,006 of OZ020482.1, read as the reverse complement.
TTCGATTTTGAAAAAAAAATGCAAATTTGCAACTTTAAACATCTTTTGTGTTCAAGCAACAAACTCTAAACAAGTCACACATATTCAAGCACGCACACATCTTTCAACGTTTCAACACATTTCAGAATAGTTGCTGAGTTGGACGCTGTTCATGAATAGAGGCCGCTAAATTCAGTCCGCAAATTATGAGTCGGTAACACAGTTTGGGGGGTGACATAGGTCCCATAATGTAATAGATCTATCCTATACCTCGTCTGTGCCTATACTACGTCGATGATAAAATGTGGCGTCACATAAGAAGTTAATTCAATCATGACACAGAAATGCGACCAAAAGGGGGGAGACATGAAAAAATGTGGAGTATTAGAATTATTAATAATATTTTCCTGCAGAGAAATAATTTTATTTGCGAAGCCACCGCGCGTACATTCAAAATAATTTTCCCGCGTAACGAGTTCACATTTATTTCTGAAGAATGAGCACTTAACAATTGAAGAAATAGTGATTTTTTGACGTAATGAATTTAAAACATTACAACTATTCTGGAGAGTGTCCTGAAGAAAATTCAAAAGTCGAAAATAAAAGCCACCCTAGTATATATGTTCGCCTTTCGTCATCGAAATTCTTAATCACAGGTGCATGCCAGGTGGGTACAGCCGTGGTGGGATTCCCCTTGAGTGGAACAGTAATAAATTCATCTCTTCCTATCGCACTTTCCATTTCGCAAGACAATGGATGCGCACATTAAAGGTCGAGAACACAAAAGTAACTCGTGTATAGCGGGTGGCTTACTTAACTATTTGTTTATTGGTTCAACCTAAGAACTTCGCTATAGGGTTGGTACTACTGTTGTATTTTAAGGGGAAAACCACCCCTTTTACTTATGTGTTTATAACTCGTATTTTACAAAAGGTATCGAAGAAAGATTTAAACGTCATATGTTACACCATTGGAACCTGTTGGTAAAAAATAATTTTTTACGAGAATTAAAATTTTCGCCCCCTCTTTTTTCAAGTGGATAAAGGAAGAGAAATGTTTTCAGAGGAATAAATTTTTATTCTATATCCAACGATGTATTGTTATAATTACTGTGTATAATTACGGTAATTACTGTGTGTAAAGTTGTGACCCTAATTTTGTGTATTTCGGTATTAAATACACTATGTATGTACATATATGTACAGTGATGCATCCAAAAGGGGGGCAAGGGGGCCTGGCACCCCCAAGGAAGGAGTTTTGTAAAAAGAAAAAAATGGATTTTATTGTTTAAATAAATTGTTATAATCACTTACTGAATTTTACTGAATTTGCATTAAAAATATTTTCATCCGTCCAACTCGGCTCCTCCCATGATTTAAATCCGGAGCGCACTCCTGCATGTATAAGCACGTATATTAGTAAAACTGTACCTACACCAATATCTGACAATGAAGTATGACACGATCAAATGAGTACACATAGGGTAAACGCACCAATAAATCAACATTTAATGCTAATGAATGAACACTATTATAAAAGTATGTTTGCAGCGCGATTGGTTTCACGTGGTGCAAAAATTGTTTGGATATGAAGCAAAAAACTAAAAGAAGTCTCTAATTAATTAGTTGCTTATTTTAATAACTTGTTTTACTCATTTTAATAAAAAATGTCCATTCACTGGTACGTGTCCATTTACTGGTACACCCACCCTATTTTATAATGATCATTAACATTCAAGAAATAATGTGGGATTAAAAAAAAGTTCTTTGGCACAGTATTATACTTGTCAAATAAATGCTTGAAACAAATAAATACTTATTGTACAAAGCACAACGAAGTGTTCCAAATCCTCCGGATTCGTGGTACCGATGAACTTTGTTATCCTGTTTTGCAAAACAATAATCTATTGGATTTTCATAACGAGCTGGACGTTCCTCTGGGTATCCATTTTTGTGAAATGAATGTTTAAACATATTTTTGAACCTAGGCGAGGAATAATGCAAATGAATAAATAATTGTGTACTGATAATACTTTTCAGTATTATACGAATTTGTTTACAATTGATTTATTATTATATAGAAATATTATTGTATAATAATAATTTATTTAAATTTTCTATATTCTATACTAATGTTTCTATATTATAAATATTTATTATTATATTAGTAGGTACATAATAATATATAGTTTCAATGTGTTCTATCTGATATCGCGTTTAACGAACTACCTATTACATTATTAAGTATTGATATCATAGGGAATCTTTGTAAAATAAATCTGTGCAAATGCTGTTGCACAGCAAAATCGAAATAATAGTTATATTCTACTTGAGTACATACTACGATATATGCATTAGTCCCACTTTTTTTATCTGCCATTTGCCATCCATTTCCAAGTAGCTGCCACCTATAAAACACCCGCGCTTTTATTTACAACGGTCCTGTTTGTAACGTAACATTATGTCGCTGTTATACTGTCTCATAGTCGCGCAAATTTTCACGTCGAGTGATGCTTTTGTACACTCGGTCATTAATCGTAATTTTAGCTCGGGCGAATACTTGACAACAGTAAGTTAATTACTCGCTACTCTTGCGATTTTTAACTCGTGGATTCTCATCATTATCTTATCAAGTTTTATACTTTGTTTTTACCATAAACATTATTGTGCTTTTAAAACAGAAGAGAATTATGCAAATAATTTTCCAAAGCAATGGTATAGGTGCCTTAATAGAATTTAGTGAAATAATTAAAAAAAAAAATGATGCGATCTGTAATTGAAGGGTAACGGGAAAATAGGCAATGTCACAAAATAGAAATATCACATAATATTTGTATTTCCTTCACTTGCTGAATGGGGAATGGACATCTCTCCGAGGAATGGGCATTCCCTTATCATAATTTCGTGTTTTACCTTCGCGACAGAAGCTTATGCTTAGATAAAGAATGAGGACTTTCTGCGTTTCATTCCAGTGCAGAGTAGACATTACCTATTTTTAACCAGTATAGCAAAACCTTAACGTTATCTCACGGGGGCATTTGAAGTTTATAATACTTTGTGACACGACAGTTTGAAGTTCAGGTTGCCAACAACAAAATATGCTATAAATCGCAAAATCACGAAAAATGGACATTCCTCGGGTTTCCCCCTTACCCTTCAATTAATTTTTATCAAGCTCTTATTACTGTACCTGCACTTTGACCGCCGTTTATTTTATTTTCTCAATGTTGTTTTTATTATACAGCCAGAATTAATAAGGAAACATAACTACCCAGTGGAAGTTCAGCATGTTGTGACAGAGGACGGTTACATTCTAGAACTTCATCGAATCCCGTATGGACGAAATGATGTTGAGACAAGTTCGAGTCTGAGACCGCCTGTTTTAGTTGTACATTGCTTGCAGGGTAGTTCTGCGGATTGGGTGATCATGGGTCCAAACAGATCGCTAGGTATTTGCATATATGTATTATTATTCACTTAAACTCAAGAAGAAGAAAATTGCCATGTAAGGTAACTGCCAGTAGTTGGCCATTTAAGGGAAAGAGGAAATTCATATCACGCGTTGTTATTATTAATATACTATTTTTTAATGCCTTGTTGGCAACTAAATTTTTTAAAGTAAGAAAAGTAAGTTTTGAAGTTAGTTTTCTAAGTTTTTCTGCCGCTAAAGGCATGAAACTTCTACATTCGAAGGAGAGGGTAGACTAATCTTTGTTTCGTTTAAGCGTATAAGATTTTATTCCGAATTTCTTATTTCTAAGCAATTTCGTCGAAATCACAATTTTCAGCGAGCCTTTTCTGAGAGGAAGCTGGTTAAAGTCATAGAGACTGATGAATATAAACGAGCTGTAGAATGTTAGAGGTTGCTGGGCAGTGATTTTTAGAAAATATAGCTTTGAATTATTAAATGTTAAATAGTCCGATCAAGTTGATTTTTATTTCGAATGGAAGTTTATGGTAAAGTGAGCAGAAAATTCTTATGCAATAGGGTTACAAGGCCAATGCAATTGGTAAACAGTTGAATATTTTTCATTGCGACATAATCCAGTAGTAGTGGAAGAATGAGGCTGTTTCCATCAGTCATGATGGCTACGACCTCCTGCTGTAAGACGTGTGTCTATTTTTGTTCCGAAGAATCACATGTAAATTACATTTTATTGACGATGCCGAAGCAATAATGAAATTTATGCTGCCCTTGTACAAATTAACGTGGGCAATAATAGATTGAGAGGATGATAGAAGCCATTCAGGCTTCAGACTGAATCCCCCAAAGTAGATGCCTCCACTTTATTTATACACTTTATTATATTATTTCAGGATCCATTCTACACCTTAAAGTAATGAATAAAAATTATATATGGTCACATTATTTTGTGATGAACTCATTTTGTTATGTTTAAATTCTATTAGGGATAAAAAAATAAATTTAATAATATGTTTGAATATGGAAATAATGACGAATAATTTTATTATTCTCCAAAAAAAAATTCAACCTACTTAAGTAGTTTCCTCAGAATTACATATACATATCTTAGACTTATATACTTCTCAGATTCGTTAAGAACAGATCAAAATTAATTCAATATGGCAACTCATCTCTGAGTCGTTGCTAATTCGCTACACGAAAAAAGTTCAATTTTTTAAAAATTGTTCCAAGCATCTGCGTTTAAACATTTTCCATTTTTTCCGCTCAAAATTTGGCGTCCTCCCGAAATTTGCCGATCCCCAAAATTTGGCGCCCTCTGAAATTTGCCGATCCCCAATATTTGCCGGTCCCCCAAAATTGGCCGCTCTCCAAAATTTGTCGCTCCTCTAAATTTGTCGTTTCCCAAAATTTGCTGCGCTCTAGAATTTGTGGTTCTCCAAAATTAGACGCTCCCCAAAACTTACCACCCTCCAAAATCGATCGTTCCCCAAAATTTGCGGGCCTCCAAAATTTATCGCTCCCCACAACTTGTCGCTCCACAAAATTTATCGCTTCCAAAAATTTGGTGCTCCTCAAAATTTATCGCCCTATACTGCAGCCTACTAACCGCCTACCCAAATCCACCCCTGGTTAAGAAGAATAAATCTCCCTAATTCTCAATTTATTAATTATTTCCAATTTTTCTACTTTGCAGCGTATATCTTAGCCGATGCTGGATACGATGTGTGGCTTGCAAATAACAGAGGGAACATCTACTCGCATACTCACGCAAAGATGTCCACGAGTGATCGACGTTACTGGGATTTTAGGTGTGGTACCTATGCTTTTGGAAATTCATTCGGTTTCTTTTTATTTATTTTTTTATCTTTTCACTGTTATAATATACATTTGTGATCTTGGGTTCGTCTACACGTTTAGCTACCACGAGCTCGGTGTTTACGATGTCCCCGCAATGATCGATCATATACTCGATCGAACGAAACGCGAGAAACTTTATTACATCGGCCACTCCCAAGGGACCACGCAATTTTGGGTAACGATGTCACAGAAACCCAGTTACAATTTAAAAGTATCTTTAATGATCGGTCTCGCGCCGGTAGCTTACTCCGGGCACATCCGTGGAAAGGTTACATCACTCATGGACTTAACATCTTTGGGCGTGGTAAGTTGCACGTACAGCTTGTCTGATCGCGTAAATATGCGTGACGAATGACGATGCGATCGACAGTCTTCCTCTCGGAATTCAATAACATATAAATAACATAATCTCCGACACTTGAATTAAAAAGCAATTAGATAGTGACTCTTTGGATAGGGGAAGTTTTCGATCACAGATTAAGCAAGATTTATTGATTCTGTAATTTTGTTGCCTGCTAAATCGTGCAAGATTTTAACGTACGTGGGATAATTATTTTCCTAGCACAAAATATCCTTTTTTAATGATAAAAGAATGTTAATAATATTATTTCTAGTTGCACCGAAAAAGCTCACAGAGAAATGTGTTCGGCCTCAAAATAGAGAGAAATAGTAATTAATTTTTGTTTAAATATAATATAGCTAGTGGAATATTTACTTAGCGAAAATACCTCTAAAATTGTTTATTGATATTAAAATTGGGTAAACTTATGAATTACTGGAACCCATTATTAATTAATTCTGGTTTTAATTTTTTTTTATATTATGCTGGACGTAATCAGTTTAATAATAAATATACTTCGAATGTGCAATCTTACAATATTCTGATTTCTTTCTGATATATCACAGATTACATAATTTACTGAATAATATTACAATGTACAGTAGGGGTTGCAGCATCTATAAATATATATTAATCTGTAAATAAATTTATCTCGTGAATTATAATTAAATGGAAGGGGAAAAATGAGTTTATTATAAATTAGGATCCTTGAAGATTTCTTCAATGATATTATTTTTACATTGTGCGATCACATTAAAAAAAGGCGAAAAATAAAATGGCAATTGCTTTTAAAATTGATCAAGAAAGTTATAAAATATACGGCGTGATTGACCTCCATTGATTACGTTCTCTTCATAAAAGAAAGACGTGCATGTCCCATTTAAGAGAAAACGAATGACCTTCGAGTGTTATTCCCTTTTCAATCTTCAATCTCTCTTCGAAGTCCGCACGCCAATTTCTGTCTTTCTCTTCTACTTTTTTAACACAGACTTAAAAATTTGTTTGTGTATGTAAAATACATAAGAAACGAAAAGAAAATTATACGTTGAATTTACAGTCGCTCGGCGAAACTTTCGGTTACTCAGAATGGAATCCACGTTTCACTTGGGGAAAGACGATATCGGACCTACTCTGCCAAGAAGGTTCAGCGCTGAAGAAGTACTTTTGCAACAACATTTTCATGCTGGCTGGCTTTAATCAGACGCAATTAAGTGCGGTAGAATAACTCAACACCTTCATAAAGTCCCATTATATTCTAAAATCGAAAGATTCTCGAACAATAATGCCAAATATCTGAGGGCACCATTCAGGTGATCTGGCCCGGCTCGAGCCTTTTTTTGGACCCTAGGCGAACTTGCCAAATTGCGCCATTTATTTAATAATAATAATACACTTATTTGAGCTTTTTGACGACCTTACCAGTGGCGGATTTAACAGTGCGGCTGATGAGCAGTTGCCGCCTGGGCCCCTGCTCAGAAGGCCCTCCAGGGCCTCATCTCTAAAAAAAATTATGATTAGGTGTGGGTATCCATATATTACATTTTTTTCGTACTACTACACTTGACTCGTTTTTAGTAAACTACCTCTTAATATTCCCGAAAAAAAATGGGCCCCTCAGAACGTTTGCCACCTAGGCCCTTTTTCTTAAATCCGCCACTGGACCTCACACTGAATTTTTATTCGTAGCTCAAATCATTTATAGTACAACTTGTAAAATTCCATTTAAAATGAAAATACCATTTTGCACCCTCTATCAACTTTACGCCCTAGGCAGCTGCCTAATTTTGCCTACAGGGGCGAGCTGGGCCTGACTATAAGCACTGCTCAAAATAATTAGATACTCATCTACTTAGAAATCTACAGTATAATATACAGAAGATGCACAAATTCATAGTAATTTTCATACTTATATTAAAATGAAAAAAGAAAAATCGAATTTCTATTTATGTTCAGCAGAAGGAAATACATATCTCGATAGATCCTTTATTGTTTAATCCCCAAACCACGAATTAAATTCTGTATTTAACATTTTTAATATGTTCAGCACGACAGGAAAATGATTTTAGACCACACGCCTGCTGGTGCTTCCTGGAAAGAAGCACTTCATTTTGGGCAAGGATACATACACAAAGGTTCGTACTTGTCGCGTTAGAAATAGCGAGATAGTTTTCAGCAAGCCTGAGTAAATGTTGCAGATCACTTTAGACAGTTTGACTACAACAACGATGCGAAGAATTATCGGTTGTACCACTCTTTGGTACCACCGGAGTACGAACTGAGCAAAGTGACTGCACCAGTCGTAGTTTTTAGCAGTGACGACGACGTGCTCGCAGATACAGAGGTAATTAGTGTGAATTTTATGAAAGTATAATTATTTCAAATTAGAGATTAATTCATTCAGTAATACATCTTGTTTCTCGTTTTTTACTAGGACGTTGAACTCCTCACAAAGAAGCTTAATAATATTGTGCATCGGGAGAAGGTAGAAGGGTTCTCTCATTTGGACTTTTTATGGGGAAAATATTCCGTCACACTCGTATTTAAACCCATAGTAAAATTGCTGGCACGCTATGAGTGAAAAGATACTGTGGGCGATATATTGTAATCGAATCATAAGTATATGTAACATAAAGTGTTCCATGTTTAAGTTCACGAGGAAATATGTATCGATTAAAAACGAAATTAAGTAGAAATAAATTTTCAGAGTATAGAGAAATACAGAGAAATCAGATCGAATTGTTTTCTACTGAAAAGTCAATTGAATAGGGAATTAAATTCTAAAGTTACTTTATATTTAGTCAGAGTTTTTAAAAACTCTTATTCTCAGTGTTAATTATGTATTTTAATTGTACAACGAAAGGTTTAAAATACTAGTAGTGAGATTTATTTATACAGGCTATATAGTCGAATGGAACACAAGTTAAAATTTATAAAAATACTATTAACAGTATTATAAGTATAATACGTTTCAATACAATTTCTATCTAATCATCGGTGAATTATAATCTGACCGTTACTAATTATATGTTAATATATGTAATATATCTTTTTTACTGCGTTAAATGAGAGGGGAGCCATGATTTGGTTTGTAAATTACTATTTCTATCAGTTGAACAATTGAATCCAAACTATTTCTATCCATTTTCTTGATATTTTATTATAAATAAAATGCACTACATAAATTCCTGATTTCTCGTTTCAATTGTATAGCTAATTTTTAATTACTAATCAATACTTTTTCAACATTATTACCTGAAATAAATAACCATGTTACTGTACAAACTTGTTCATTTACCGAAACTTCGTCTAATACAATGGAAAACTAAGTCTCAAATAACAAGGCATAAATTGCTTTAAAATTCCTTTCATATACATATATGTATAAATGATAACAAGCAATCTTCTTTTTTTTTTCTTTTTTGAGCGCTAACGGTAGAATATTTATATAACATAGTTCGCATACTATAATTTTATTCTCATAGTCCTTACTTGCAGCAAAAGCCATTATCAATATCATTAATATACTTTTAAATATACTTTTGGAACTGTCATTTGGAACATATTTTCTGACACACGAAAAGCATATATTTCAAACGAATGTGAGCGGAACAATGAAGATTATTTATCACTAAAATACAAATAATTACAATGAACAGAAATATGAATAATAACTTGCAGTATTGAAATTCTCTTTCACCAAAATGATAACCATTTCAATAGCAATCGTACTGTGCTATTAAATTATTACAATCTGATCGTACATACAGGATATTAAACTGATACATATGTAATCGTTGTTTATATTTTCACGTAAATGAAATAATAAAATGAATTAGAATAATCTTTGGAACTATGTACATGCATAAATATATATACATTTAGTATACAGGGCGAGGCACTTAAAGTGAAACAACAGTGTTATTTTGATGAACAATACCAGTTAGAAAAACTATGCCATATTTTTTTGGAAGAATTAGTATTAACGTTTAACATTGTTAAATTTTAAGAAATGAACAAGTAAAATTATTAGTTATTGAAATTAAAATATCTCTTTATATTACGTATATCTCTTGTAACATTAATTAAAATTAAGTAGTTTCTAACATATAAACATATTGAGCTTCCCGATATATTATATGGAATGTTAATTTTGAAATATATTTTAAACTTTAACGAATACATTTTCATATATGCTTAATAAAACATGTGTCCCTGCAAAGTTAAGTATTCTCCTTAAATATAGTATTCTGAAAATCTTATTTCATTTTAAATCTCCATTGATATGTTTCACTCCTACATAAGTGTACGCTCATTTCTCGATACAATACACAATCGTTTGAAAACGTAAAAGTACATTGTATTTGTTCGTAATTAACTGTAAATAAGGTATTAATTTCTCGGATCATCATATTGACAGGAAAGAAAATCGATGTTGTTAGTGCAACAAGAAAAATGATGAACATGTAATTAATATTACCGTTGCAACATGGAAAGCAATGAAGTTCTAATACTTTATTCGCACCATTCGTGATAAAACAGTAAATTAACTGAATAGTGATAGTTCGTTATTGAATACATCAAATGAAAGACTTTTACATATATTTATTGCGTTTTTATTCTTCTTTAAATAATACTTGAAACTATATTTCGTTAAGACTATCAATACTCAATAATCAATTTCTCTAGGAATGTTTAATGAATTAACTTTTACAATCTTGTATAATCATATCAAAATATTCAGCTGCAGGATAAATCAATCTTAGTACAGATAAATATGCACACGAAAATTATATGAAATAAGCAGTAATGTAGTTGATGGTTTTGTTAGGGAAATGGACAACTGTAAAGCTATGGTTGACACTTCGATGATTAACCCTTTCGCAGTCGCATAAAATAAAAGGCCGAGATTTGCTTTTTGTGACCAAAATTATTTTGCATGTCAGGCTTCGAGATGTAATGCTTTAAAATAATTTGGTATTTTTCATTCTATAAGCCAAACTAAGAAAGGGTTAAGACTACTATAAGAGTATAGATTCTGGTAATCTTAAAATAAAATATCTGTTAGCTATAACTTAAATTTTCATTAAAAAACAAATATACATGTATCCTTATTTATGTTAAAATTCGCGTAGAACATTCGTTCCTCTTTTAATTAATTCAGTCGTTTAAAATAATGAAATAAATCCCACTTCTGACAAAATGTAAAGAAAGTATTATCAATTTTCGTACGATGTATTGCCTTCAAATTGATTTGTAATTATTTTAAAATTAGATTTATCTACTGAAATAAAACATACAACAAAATGTAATACAATATTCCGCCATACGTACAAAAGAAGTTCATGCCTTGAATTTGGATGTAAAATTATTTTAAAATCTAGTACATATAAAAATGATTTTTCAGAATCTAAAGAAATTCTTTAAAAGCTTTACATTCTAACGTTTGAATTTTAATATCATAGACGTTATAGCCAAAGAAGAATAACATGCATAAACTCAGATTCTCATAGACAAATTTGTGACGATATTCTAATGGTGAAAAAGACGAAACGATACACTTTCTCAGAAATGAGAACGATTTATATTTTTGAAACGCAAAATCTTTATTCCGATCTATTTCATTGGATTGAAAAATATTAATTCGTAAGAATGAAAATGTCTCACTCTGCATAATATAGTATACATATCTGGCATGTAAGAAATTAAGGAAAATTATTAACGTCGTATGAAGTGTCTTTTATATAATGTATTTTGGCAATTTTATTTTCGTGTGTGTCCTTACTCTAAATTCCTTTCAAATTATCCTAATTCCATGTCAAATCTTCATAACTCTCTAGCTCTTTTATCAAGATTTCAACATTTTCTTTATATATATATATATATATATATATATATTTATATATAATATATATTTATAATAATCACAGGAACGAACAATTGTCAGCAGTAAACAATTTTGGTAAAATGTAACAATTAAAAAACTTAATACAGAGTTGCAAAATTGCACAAAATCGAGGCTTCTTTACTAATTATTTACATATTTCAAAATATTCGATTAATTCGACAATGAATTGAAATGTTATCTCAATCTGGTATCTTAAATTGTTATAAGGAAAAGTACTAGCAGGAATAATATTCTTTATCGAATTTTATGCTCTCATAATGCATGACTGTGATCTAAGTTTTCTAATGAATATGGCAGTGGAAGACCTTTGTTTTTCTGTACTAGAATATAACTGGTTTGTAAAAGTCATCAAGTGCGTAACATTTGTAGGAGAAATATATGGAAGTAATAGCGTAGTTAGCTATTTAACATAGTTTTCTTTGAAAATAGATCATTATACTACGAGAAGAAACACCATTTTGTGCAATTTATGCTTCTTAACTTTCCGATGCGCTAGATTGTCGTCTGTTACGTTTATTTAATTACATTCTTCAGCGATTTCGATATATTTTAACACGAATGTCTTAACAAACTTAAATCACTTTTACCATGAAAAGTGTATATATTCTCCCATGTAGAGAATCTCTATACCAAAATTATTTACTGTATAACTTTCACGTCCTTGAAGCACGTAATTCATGAACAAAAATATTTGAAAAAATTTATAATACTATGTTGTGATGTGATTAAGAGTTCTCTTTAATATACATTGTGATCAACATTTTTTTTTCTCAAGTGTTTACTAGTATTATCATAGCTTTAAACTGTCTGTATAAAAAAAAAATAAAAAGAGAAATGTAAAAAAAAGTTAATTCGTTTAGAAATATACTTACGTTCGCTATGTTCTTTTAAAACGTAATTAATCTATAATATACAGTGTTCTTCTTAAATAGGTATTAGTTCGTTAGAAATATTTTGTTGCTATTGTTTTTAGTGGATACGTTCATGCAAGCGATAGAGTAGATCGTACAATGCTTGTAAGTATTTAATTAGAACGACTGCACAACGGAACGATATATTATCTACGAGATTAATCGAAGCAGTCAGGTACATTTTCCGTTTTTTTTTTTTTTTTAATTCAATTCTCATCTAAAAATAGCTGAAAATAATACCCATTAATACGTTTAGTTGCAGCACCATGTGTGAAAGAAGAGTCAACATGATCGTATAATATGTGGGCGCAAATTAAATACTTCTCCAATACTTAATACAAGGATTCTGTGAACACTTCAACGTTGTTACAGCTTTCAAATCTCTTGCAATCTACAAAATTTATATTTAACTATTGATTAGAGGCAACCTTGTTATATTAAACAAGCCTTATTTAGCTTAATTTAATGGAAGGCAAAACATTTGCTTCAATAGTCCTTTCTTTGGACTTTCATCTTCCTCATCATCATAATTGTGTTCATCGTAGTTACTAACGATCTCATTGTTATTGCTAGAGCCGTATGTAACGTCAGTGATGCTTAGAGAACTGGAGCATATCGGACTTTCGTATCGGAATGGAAAAGGTGGCGATAACCGATATTCGTTATAATTATTGTCGTTCTCATTCTCTTCGGAGTACGTCATTAAAAAAACGTTGTTGTGATAACCTCGATTTCCTGAGCTGATGTTCAATATAGGGTCAATTCGAAGCTTCGCAAGTTTGTCTTGCAATTCGTACATATAACACGGCTGCAATTCCTCGTGACTTTGATTGTGACGTTGCACAATAACGAGCGGTTCTTGTCACACGCAGTCTTCCAGAGACATTAATAATGGATTCACGTACTCGAAACCCTCGAATTCGCTTTGATCGATTTTGTCGATCACCCTCCTGTAAAATGTTCATTACAATTTAGAATATTCTGTATAAGCATTTAAACGAAGCTCGGCTATGCCACGTTTAAACGGATGCATTATATATTATTCTCTTCGCGAAACTTACGGATCATCCGGCGTTAAATGAACTGGTTCATCTGTAAACTCTGGTGGGAAGTTAGCTAAATCACGATCAAAATCTAAACGTGGTTTATAAGGTGGTGTAACTTGCTTCTGTTCCAACTGCAAGCATCGATGCAATATATTAAATAAATCATTTGTATATTTACCAATTTCTCGTGCTTTAACACTCTGAATGGCGCAAGAATTGGAGAAATGCCCTTTTAAATCGGCCAGGCCTTTTCGAGCGACCCTTTAGCGGCAGATATTGCTCATTAAATCTTCACGAGAATACTATCAATGGATGAGCGAAATTCTTCCAATAAAAACGAATCGAAATACGACCTCGTTCGAGCTACTTTTAATTATGTATAGCTCGAGTGAGGCTAAATGCAGACCCGTTTTTATCGGGAATATCTCACCAATTCATTGGTACTACTTTCGCGAAGATCGATTAAAAAATACAGAAACTAAAATCTGAAATTATGTTTCGGTTATAAAATCCCCGTTTACCTTTGTTTTTCAACTAAAGATTCGGGAATTCTCGTACAACTTCGATATGCCAGTCAAAGTGTTAACGTTCGAATACTTTGGCGAATAATAATACTAATTACCATTTCCCAATCAATTGCTTTGAAGAATGGATGAACAGCAATATCAAGGAACGCGCCCGGCCTTTTGCCGCAGCCTAATCTCTCATTAGGGTCCTTGCAAAGGAATCCTTTAAGGACAGAGGCTGCTTTAACCGACAACGATCTCGGTATACGAATTGTCTTCTGCAAAATAACTTGGAACAGGTAATCTTCCGTCTTCTGATCGGGATTTTCTGACGCGTCCGCAATGTCGAACGGGCTGCGGCCCGCGAGCATTTCGTATAGAAGCACTCCAAGTGCCCACCAATCTACAGAGAAACTGTAATCTTCGCCACGTAGTATTTCAGGCGCGATGTAATTCGGGGTGCCACAAAACGTGGCTGTTGTGTCGCCTTCTCGGACACCTTCTTTGCACATTCCGTAATCAGTCAATTTCACGTGCCCTTCGTGATCCAGCAGCACGTTGTCTAACTTTAAATCTCTGTATATGATACCTGCGTAAGCGAATGATAAAAGCACGGATATTAGTATGGTGAATATTAGACAGTGATGGGAAACTTGGCTAGAAAGTTTGGCTTTATCCAGTCGAAGGATAGTGGCAGACATTTCCTCTTACCTTTCTCGTGTAAAAAGTTTAAGGCGAGGCTAATTTCAGCTGCATAAAATCGAGCATGCTCCTCTGGAAGACGGCGTTGTCTCTGCATGTGAAACATAAGATCACCGCCGCGCACGAACTCGATCACGAAGAACAGGCGGGAAGGTGTCTGAAAGCATGAATGGAGCCCCACAAGGAAAGGATGATTCGAGGCGGTTTCGAACACGTGCTTCTCCGTTTGAACCCAATCGATGTCTTCATCGTCCGTTACTAAGGCCTTTTTAATCACTTTCATCGCGTAAATCCTCTTTGTACGCTTCAGCTCTACCATCAACACTTTGGCGTAGGAACCACGACCGATTACCTTAATCAGTTCAAAATCATTTAACGAGTACTGCCTCTGCATGTCATTCAAATTGTCCCCATCGTTCAGCGTGTCCAGCGGTAGCTCCTCCCTCTCTTCACTTCCGGTTCCTACACAAACGTGCGCAACTTTATGAACATACGTAGAATGTAGTCCCTTTGTCAGGTAATAGCTTCTAAATATTGGCACTTCGATTAGTAGAACGGATATCTATAATTGTAATTATACAAATCATTCCACAGTGGTCTGGGGATATCTACGTTTAGCGGCCAAAATTCTGATCTTTCTGAAACTTGGTGATAAAGGGTTTTTGAGGTCGCTGATAACGAATTTGGCATCAAAAATTCAAAATTCAAAATGGCGGTTTCAATATGGCGCGCATAGTGGTCTGGAAAGCGGTATTTTATAGTCAAAATTAAAAATCATAGCCGTACTAGAGAAAAAAAGAGAAAAAAGAATCAGCTCTAACATTATTTTTCACTTGAACAAATAAAATATTAAAAATACACGCGTCCGGGACGCCCAAATACCTCGAGCGTCATTTCTAAAAGTCTGCATAAAAGTGAAGCTTGCAAGAGATTGCACTTGAAATTTACATGCTCTTGTTAACAATTGTGTAAGCTTACATGTGAAAAAGGTCAGATGTTAATTTCGCTTAATCATTTTTTTATAAGCCTTCTCAAAGTTTAAATTCATATAAACATTGCACTATTTGTTCATGGACTAAAAAATGCCTATGACACATATAAATAAATGAAATATACTCCTTTACCTATATAACTGTATGATATAAACACGTATTTTGATGTTCTATAATGAGTAATTAAAACAATTAGATTCACATGAAATTTCATGATTTTGTCTTTGTAATATTATATCTAATCAAAGAATCATCTGGAAAGGGAAAGCTATGCGGATTTAGAAGCTCTAGAGGGTTGTCAATTCATAGAAAAAAAAAATAACATTGTAAAGTTGAAGTTGAGATATCGAATTTTGGCCACCACCCAGACCACTGTGCATTCGTTCGATTTATGCGTGGCAAGCTTTCAACGTGGCATAAAAAGTATATTTGAATTTGGCAACACCTATAAACAACGAAATTTCACAGAAAGGGAATGTTAAGATTACATATCGACGGCAATTTTTCATTTTAATATTACATTTGGAGGAATGTATAAGAAATTACTATTCTTTTACCAGTAAACCATGAAATATTAAGCAGATACCAAACTGATCAACACCACGAAACAAAAGGTAGAAAAAATTGAAGCACTAATCAAATGCTTGTGTACTAAAATTAAAAAATTTGCAAAAAATGGCGCTGATCAATTTGGTTTCTAAGATGCTGATATTCTATAAGCTGATTCAGACGAGTGCAAAGAAACTTTGGTAGATCGTTTGGAAAGTCATTCTGAGTAAAAAGTGTTACACAAATATAGATTTTATTGCCAATACTTACATAGCTACAGCATTTAAAAATTGTACTGCTGTCATAGTGAAATCACAAGCTTGATACTTAATGATCCTTCAGAGGAGTATGAAATATTTATTTACAGTTCAGTTTTCTAATAAATACATACTCATAAACACGGTATAGGTAATAGGTTGCTTTCAATTGCAAACAACTGATATCTCATATTCCTTTGTTTAGAGTTCTTAAAGATTACTTTATATCAACCACGTCACTATGAAAACAGTAAAATATCAAGCTGCTATGAGCTACGTAAGTATTCAGAATGACTCACTTCGGTTCTTCACACTATAAATGATTAATCATGGATTCTCCGGTGTCCTTTTAAACGGCCAAGGGAAAGGTAGTAGCAACTAGGGTATACCGAATCATTGAAACTATTCTTACGATTGCGCGAATGCTCCTTGATGATGGACAATTCTGAAATCTCATCCTCGAGATAAGCTACCGGGCTACATTGAACGGAATCCGGTTGCTGTTGGTCGCCGTTCCTGTCGATCGTCTGCGAGTCCGTGCTCGGCATCTGCTGCTGCGTATTCAAGCATCGCTTCCTTACCACCTTGTGACATTTCTTGTGGACAAGTAGCTTGCACTGAATGCATTTGAACCCCTGCCGTCCGAGGCCCCAAATCCGATCCCGGCAGAAAGCGCAGAACGCTCGCTGTTGAAAGTCAAAGAACCGTTCATCAACAGATCAACCGACATGCTGCGCTTCAAAGGTAGCTTGATCTATCAAGTGAGCCCCCAAGGATGAAAGCGATGCGAGTCAAACAGAAAGAAGAATAAGACTTGAAAGAACTCATTCCTCAAAATTTCAGCGACTTCCATCCACCATTCTCATCCTCAGTGGCACCGGGTAAGACAGAGCATTATCGATCACAGGGTACACAGTGGGTATTATTAGGGTACAGAATGATTCTTGATGACCACTAGCCAGCAAGTTCCTTTTACCAGGGATTAATCTATCCAATAAGGGATATTGTCTCTAGAAACGTAGTGTGTGACAACAGGTATGTGTTCCGTGGATGATTGGAAGAAAAGAAAAGAGAGTCCCAACGGGTTGCGTTAATTGCATGCGAAGAATGGCGAAGCGGGGGAAGCAAGCGGCTGAGGAGTGTGAGGACAGGGTTGGAGTAATTGAATGAAATGATTGCTTACCCGACTGAAACGTTTCGCTTGAAATATATGACCGTTCACTCGGTACAGCTTCCTCCATCTACGTGCGCCGCGTCTGTAGATGCTTCCTTTGGAAAATGAAAGAACATAAATATCACGAAAGTGGGGGGTTGATCTGTCGTCGAGTGTCTGCCTCGAGATGTCTTCGCTCTTTTCGGATTAACGACTCTAACATGAACCAGCGCATGATGTACCGCGCCCAAATCGCGATCGAACGCTATCAGGGATATTTACGACGTGTATTTACGACAAGAAAGGTGTGTGTGTGCGTGTGTGTATGTTTTGGAATCGACTAACGATACAAACGGACGCTCTTTCCGAACGTGTTTCTTTTAAGGGTAGAAGCCTAAAGTTTGAGTATATGCACGGTGCTGGAATACCACAGTGGAAGATTCGCAATAGAACTGCAATCGGCCCAAGTCCCTCCATACTTCCGGGCCGTCAAAACTACCGAGTAATCTTGACAAGGGCGAAACGGGCGTAACTAGAGAGTTTGTAAACACGATAAGAACACATCTCTCGGCTACGAACCCGCGATGTTTAAACGGGAAATCGGAGTCGTAGCGAAGCCGCCTACTAATTTCGCTGGTGGTTCACCTTCTGTGTACGTGGCATTGCTTATCGACGCGCTTAGGCGAATGTGAGGGATGAAAGTGAAGCAAATGCATTACGATTCGTCGATGTTCCATGAGAGATCAGGCAAGAGAGACTCTGCTTAGCTTCGGTGCGGCAATAATATTGGAGAGAAGAGAGAAATGGAAGAGTGTCTGAGGGAAATTATAAATAAAACGTCGATAAGAGAATGAAGAGCGATACAGCGAAGATAAATCGTTATTGTTTACGTTAATCGATCAGCCAGACTATTCGTAACCCTTTCGTGACAAAAGCTTGTAGACTTATCGCTAATCGAATAACTCGCTGGCTAGTTGCGTGTTGAATAATGCTGAGCAGAGACGTGTTAGAGAATATGATTGTTATTGCGGCGAAAACTCACTGTCTTCTCCCTGACAGGGCATTCCTGGTGCAGGCGGCACGTTAGGAAAAACTGTAACAAAAAAAAGGAGAACATTCGTTATTTTCGCATCGCGTTTTCTGTATTGAAAGAACCGAACGTGTGACAAGGGAACTTCGGTAACCTGAACATTCCGATTCTTTTGAAACTTTGCAGGTTTGTGGGGAATCGAAATAGAAATATCAGGCAATTCTTTTTATCTGCTAATTTTCGGTTCTACAAGGGGAAAACACTGTGCTTTTCTGTTGTTCTGTTGTTCTGTATATCTTGACAACTATAGTAGATATAAAGAATTGTTAGAATCAAAATGTAAAAATTAAACTTTAGTTTTCTTTTGGCAGTGTGAAAGAGCATAAAAACTTAACGATTCTTATATTTAAAGGGTTGTTTTATCTAGTAATGTTATAAAGTTTTAAAATTATAAGGGTTGAAAAAAATTGCTCCAATATAAGTTTCTTTAAAATCAGAATTTTCGGGGAAGGTTTCCTTGTGAGTAGAGAAACTGAAGAGGAACGCTTAGCGGACGTAGTGTGCGGAAACCCTACAGTCGCATTTGTTGACCGTAGTCGTTGAGCGCCCATCGCATGCAGCATGCATCTGTTCATCGTACTCAAAGGGTTGGTGAAAGTAGTATTGTATAATATAGTTATCCTATACTGCTTGCATCTGGATCAAGTAATTTTAAAGAGAAAAAGGCTACAGTATGCAGATAACAAAATAATAGTTTATATTATACAGGGTGTTTCATAAGGTAGTAACTTTGTTTAATAAAAGTTTTTCATAGAAGACTTCGTTGGAAGAGGAAATTAATATTGAAAATTCATCTCGTATGCATACACCTGGACAAAAATGATAAAAATAGAGTAATGGAAAAATAGTGCAGCTGTGGACGAAATGTGTCCTAATGTAAAAATAGATTAATATTGGAGAATAAATTTTTTCAACGTGGATTTTTCGAGAAAATCTATTTTGGAAATTCATCGAGCACACGATTAAAAATGCCGCTTCAAAATGATCTCGAACACCTACATTTAGACTTACAGCAGAGATAAATAAAAAATGTGTTTAGATCGTGCATTCCTAATCTCCACTTTAAAACAAAAAGAGTATTACTCTTAAAGATGAAGTTCGATCTGTCTTGAAAAAGATCGTCAGTATAGTTCGTTAAATATTTTAATAGCATTTAAGAATCAGAATTTTAAATGATTCTTTTTTACATTTAATATACATACCACATTTCTTTAACTATCCACAAGGAATATTTTTGTATTCATTTTCTAAGTAAATTCTACAAGGCATGGTAAGTGCTAAATAAATATTTTACCTACACCTGGGGGAGTAATGGGAATTACCGAATCGATATGTATAATTTAATGCACTTTGCAAACCACGTTTCAGGCCTTTAATTTATTGTAGTGCACTTAGAACGGCCAACGATTCTGGCTGAAGGCACGGAAAGAATATCTCATGAATATTCAATCATGCAAAATGGGGCATCTTCATGGTAATTAGTCTAGGATCTGTTCTCCTCGCTGTGCACCCCTACAGTAACCAATTTATTAGTTTTTAAAGCAGCACCCTTGTGGTACGCGTATTGAAATTATTAGTATCTTTAATCCACTTTCATATCAGATCGATTACTGCCCTTCATAAGTATTATAACACCTGCTGTATTTACACTGGAGCTGTAATTATTCGAATATTCGAATACTACCGATTATTTCAATTTTCGAATCTCAAATTCGAATTCTCTGGTATTTGAATATTCGAATCTTAAATTCGAATTCTCTGGTATTCGAATATTCAAATCTCAAATTCGAAATCTCTGGTATTCGAATTTTCGAATATCAAATTCCAATTTTGTGATATTCGAATATTCGAATTCTCTGGTAATCGAGTATTCGAATACTTAAATTATCCGAATATTCGTTATAGTCCTACTTTGCACACAGTGTGTTTGGTACAGATTGAATACTTTTCACTACCTTTAATTTAAAATACCAAATACACTAAAAATTTTTACAGATCTTCAATAAATTTGCAAGTTTTCCACAATTTTTCCACGTAGAATAGGGATCCATTTAATTTCCATTCCCTTAAAAAAGGAAAAAGGACGAAAAGAATATTACAGTCGAACAGAAAAGCAAGTCGAAGCTTGAATTTTCGATTCAAACTACCCGGCTGCACTACGGAAATTAATCAAATTATCGGTAATGAATCAAATTTCATGAATGCCCCATTTCGCAATAAAACTTCAGTTAATGTGAGAAATTATGCGAGAACTGCGAAATGCGGGAGAAATTCAAGCTGTGCCCTTTTTATTCAAATAATGAAAAATAATTTAAATTAAAATTTGTATGAATACCGTGTACGCTCCACTTGAACGAGGCATTACGCTATTCATGCAGCAAAATCGTAAATGTTTTCGCTGCTCGTAGGACGCAGAATGCAAAAACCGTGGAAAATACTTCATCATACGCGAGGCAAACATATTAAGTATGCGCATTAAACTACGGTTTGTTGAATGTGCCTCCAGAGCGTCCAATTCATATGCCTGTTATATTTCATTGGTCAGTGAAAGCAAGCAGTGTTGTTATTCGCGGAAGCAACATTGTGATTGGATTTGTGGGCTTTCCTCAATAATTTTATTAGCACTCTACCGCAGACCACGATTAATACATGGAGTTTAGTCAAAATTGTGGAAAATAGCTATATAATATCTAATGAAAAGTAGATATAACGTAAAGGATATAATTACTACATTATGTGCTGTATTTTCATTGCGAATTCTGATTCGAGGAATGCGTAATTAAGGAATAAATTAAAATTGCAAAGTTATAAGAGGAAGTCTGTTATACTAAGAAAAACTGGCTGTCTTTTTAAAATTTATCTTAACGGGAAAAAGAATCTGTTTCTTGAGGGGAGATAAACTTCAGATTAAATCTTCTTTTTGTGACAACATTTATTTGACCAGCAGACAACCTTTTATTCTCTTGTAATTTTAACATATTTGATAAATGTTTCTTAAAACAAATATATACATAACTTGTATATAATCATATTCATTGTATTGAGCTATTTGGTATTTTAATTTGAATATCCTATAAATGTCACTGTGTAAATTATTCTTGTTTTATTATTGCTATCAACACCAAAATGTTGTATACTCCGAAATGCTAATGAAATTTCTAGACACAATCCATAACCCAAACTAAAACATTGATTTAATGAAAAAAGAAACAGTTATATTCTCAGAAAATAATTAAACACTTTATATTCTTACACTTTATACTCTCTAATAATGAAACAGCTTGCAGCATCGATGCAGAAAATAATTTGTTTGAATTTAGCCGAATTTCAAGATTTTAAATCTGATTTATTACATCATTATTATACTATTATGAAATTCTGATATAATCATACTAGCTTATTATTACAATTATTACGATAACACCATTGTATTTTATAGTTTTCTGGATTACAATATTACTGCCAATTTTTGCCCAACATAGTACATTAAAATCAATAAACACATCGTACAATTCAGCTTCGTTCTACAACTTTCTGCTCTCCAATTCCTTGCAATAAACGTCCCTGCCGAAAATATTTACGACTCTACTTTATACACGTTTACCATAAATCCAGTCATAAATGTCATTCCCACTCGAGGATATTAAATCGGTGTGGCTTCATCGGCTAAAGTATCAACTGTACGTGTGCATGGAGAGACACCTGCCAAATCGACAACATAACGTACACAAACAAACAAAATCATTACGAGACAGCGGAAAAAGCATACAACAACGCACGTCTCCAAACAACTATTTAAACATTATTCTACTGCATCGTTCGTTTACGCGACAAGATAAAGTCTCGCGTAACAAGCTTTTCCTCTGAAATGCACAGTAGTATTTACATTCAGAATTATATTTACGCCGAGCACTTAGTCATACTTTATCACACTGTATCCGTTAAACATAAAATTGGGAGAGCGAAAAGCTTGAATACGCGAGGCGGCGCGATGCAATTTAGATATTCGATCAAAGTAAATTCGGGTACTAACAAAAATCATGTATCTCGCATAACGTTATCATAACGCCTATGGTGGTCTCTTCAACACAGCATGGAAGTTTGCAAACCCTGGATGGTGGGAATACGCCGCGGCGTGTGTGCTACTCACGTCCACCAACAATTCGTACGGATAACCGATTTTGTATTTGTTTTTATTTCTGTATTTCTTCCAAAGACGCGTCTCGCCTGTCACGGGTACGTTCTCTACTGTTGCTTTTATTCTATAACCTGGTCATAAAACGCGGCCCGATAACGAGTAACATTGAATTCAATTGATGCGATCATGTTATCGCTTATCGGTGACGGCTTGGTGGACACGAGTAGGTGCAACGTTGTTTTCAATCTACGCCTTTATCAAGTTTCATTCGCGAGTAGGTAATCGATCGGTCGGAACTATCGGGGCTGCCTAAACAGCGACATAAATTCTAAAGTAATGTCCTAAAATACATTCATCCTTTGGGTGCTCCCATTCGGCGGCCTGATTTCAAGGTGAACTTTGGCAATTTTTTGTTTAAGAATCGCAACGCGCTGCGGACTGAAACTTTCCAAGATATACTTGTTCGCGTTTAATGTGTGTTCAGGAATTTTTTGGCTACTAATGGTTAATCTTGAGATGGTCTTCAATTCAGTTTTACGTGATGTCAAGGGAGGAGAAACGCAGGGGCTGTACAGTAACAACTCGATTCGTTGATAAATTTAATTTTAATTGAGTGAATTTGTTGAGATACTTTAACAATTGTTGAACAAGGAATGGGTCTGTTTGGACCCAGACGTCCTTGAATCTTTCAGGCGAATTTTTAGGAACACCTTGAGTTTGCCAACAAAGCAGCTTTTTTAATATTTTTTCAAATGCTTTAACAAGTTCAATCTTTTATAAATTCATATTGTTTGACTAAGGTAGGCCTTTTTGTAGATCTTTGAATTAATTGTAAAATAAATCTTTTAATCGAGTCAAGCGAATTGTTTTTAAAATGGCTCGTATTAGTCAAAGGAATCGAATATTTTTGAGACTTCTCAAATTATTCGAACAAATCAAATTCCCTTTTGTAGGATTCTCGAATTATTCATAGAAAATGAATTCCCTTTTGGGAACTTTTCGAATTATTCGAACAAAACAAATTCCCTTTTGTAGGATTCTCGAATTATTCATAGAAAATGAATTCCCTTTTGGGAACTTTTCGAATTATTCGAACAAAATAAATTCCCTTTTGGAGGCTTCTCAAATTATTCAAGGAAAACGAATTCCCTTGTGGGTACTTTTCGAATTATCCAAAGAAAACGAGTTCCCTTTAGGAGCTTTTCGAATTATTCGAACAAAACAAATTCCCTTTTGGAGGATTCTCGAATTATTCATAGAAAATGAATTCCCTTTTGGGAACTTTTCGAATTATTCGAATAAAACAAATTCCCTTTTGGAGGCTCCGCAAATTATTCAAGGAAAACGAATTCCCTAGTGGGTACTTTTCGAATTATCCAAAGAAAACGAGTTCTCTTTAGGAGCTTTTCCAATTATCTAAAGAAGACGTATTCCCTTTTGTGAGATTTTCGAATTATTCATCTAAAATGATTTTCCATTTGGAGATCTCTTCAAATAATTCAAATATATCAAAGGTTGTCGTGTGACACGAATAACCGAAATTTGTCAAAAATACTCCAAATACTCAAAGACTCGGATTAGCTTCAGTATTCGAGTTAAATTGAATGTGGTTAATTATTTCCAAGTATCTACTCAGACAGTCCTAAGCAGTAGCACTAATTTATATAGCAAACAGCTGATATTCAGCAGAATTCATTCGAACAACTGTATATTACCACAGCTTAAGTTCCATACCTATAAAAAGTAAAATATATTGAAATGTGTTTAAACAAAAGCAAATATGCAAAAGGAACAAAAACAATATTAGCTATTTACTGACGTAATGAAATCATTACATACTGTTACAGTGAAATCATCATCTTTGTCCGTAACGAATAAAAAGATCTCTGGTTTACATTGAACCCTTACAGTTTTTCCAAATTAAATGTTTAAAAACAACACTAAAAGAAAGTAGGGACAGAAGAAACACTCCATGTACATTCTCATATATCCATATCACAAGGACTACGTATACATATAACTATGCTCAGAAATTCTATCCAAGCCTGCCTCGTAGTTTCAAGGAATTGATTAATAAGATAACACTAATCAAAGCCCAAAATAATCACTTGCAATTATAAATTGCCTTATCAAGCACTGCTGATACTTTAGAACTGATTAAATAATTAGGAGCACTGCTTTTTAATTTATACTGCTGCAATATACAAACAAGATACCAGAAAATCTACATAATGAAATACAGGAATAACGAATTAGACTCACGAGTCCATTAAACCTACCCGTAAGCTTCGCTACCTTTAACCTTCAGCTGACGGACGCAGGGTCAATTTTGACCCATATTACGTATCAAACAACATATCCCTCGTTATCAGTAATACTCCTCGAAGAAAATATGAATTTTAGATCACAACAAGGTCAGAATCTAATATAAACCTTATTCTGAGGTGTGGGCGAATAAAATTATTCGGCGAAATTGGCCCTGCATCCAAACAGCTGTCAAACCATCCGCCATCCAAGAGTTAAATAAGTTTTCATGCAGATATTAATATCGTTGTATCATATAATACTAATTGTAAAAGAGAACAATAATAACTGAAGGCAGGTGCCACTTTTGGCAGGATGATTCTCTATATGCGGACTCATGACAGCGTGTAGATTAATATAAACACTTATATTTTCGTACTCTGATATACTACTGCTTGTTACTTTAATCAAATTGGAAATAAAATGATCTATTCGATGACCTAGTGAAACTACATTAGGTCACAGATAGAGCTTAGATGGCTGATGATTTAGGAGTTCTGTTTCTCCTGTGTGTTATTGGTAAATCAATGGTCGGAGTTTACTGAAAATGTTCTAGTTCTCCAGCTAATGATCAATCATGGCCCATGTCGATGCACACCGAGGAACAATACTCACGCCTAATGTGATCATTCGTGTGATCAACTAGGATAAATGGCCCCAATACTACTACTCCAACTAATAATTTTTTACGCAAACATTGTTTGTTAATTTGTGAAATATTTACGTGAATATAACAGTGTAAAATGTCATTCGGTACTATTTCGTTTAAAAACTAGTTTTCAATCGAAAGAAAAGATCATTTTCTATGTGCATCAAATCTCTACAAATTAGCGGAAAGTAATTAAAATTTGAATTATTAAGTCACCATGCCCTCGTTGTGGAATTGTTTAAAACGCATACCGTAATAAAGATACACATCGATTTTAATTTGAACTCAAATTGAATCGCCCATTTCCAAACATAATACTTTGTATTCCAAAAATCCATATGAAATTTTACCGTCGTTTCGCCATCTGCATGAAAAAAAGTCTTAAATGTATCCTTCGAATTTATCAGCACGGTACGGTTAACATCTTGCGAAACTTCTTAACGCAGCAGGTATAGCTATACTTATTTATCTCGGATTAAGTGTTAATTGTGTCCCGACTGTTAATTACCCGAGCTGGCTAGCAATGGCTACGATCGAACGAGAACGAACAAGGAATTTTAATTCCCAACACATGGCAACTTGCCGCTTCGCGGGTTTCTCACAATTCATCCCTTGTATTCATTAACGTGCTGTGTTCGTAGAGCATTGATCGAGGCGATAATTAAAACTTTCGAAATAACAAATGATAAGCTACGTACTAAATTAACCATTTCTCAGAGGACAAGAATTTACAAAAATAGAAATTAGCAGGAACCATTTTTACGTTTTATACGTGTATTTATGTGATATGTGTGTTAAACAGCGTATACGCATCACAAGCACCCCAATGCTTTGCTCGAACATCGCCTACCACATCATTAAACGTGTTCCATATACTGTTTTACTAACTGATTGCGAATATATTACCGAGGACGTTTTAATCATCTCTCATTCTACACACACGAAATTTGTTAGAATATTGACAATTATTATTGTCCTCCAAATTCTTCTCGAATGCAATTTGTAAATTACTTGCCCTGGCGAAGGAATGACTAGAAAATTTATATCCCCGACAACAAAACTTTGAAATACAGGGTCGTTCAGAACAGGTGTGAGAAAAGTTTTGACAGACTGATTTTGGAGGTCATTTTGAGTAAAAAAATATTAAAATATAAAATTACAAGCTACGATACAGTCGATGTAAATGAATAAATGAATAAATTATTAATTGTTAACTACTTCTCACTTTCAATTGCAAACTGATATCTCATATTCTTTTGTTTTGATTTCTTAAAAGTCAGCTGGTATCAAGCGTACGATTTTACTATGGCAGCAGTGGAATTTTAAACCCACAACTACGTGACTATCGAGAACAGGATCCATGTTCACATACGTAACACTTTTGACTCTCAACGATCCAGTCAAAGTTTTCTACACTCGTTTTGAACCACCCTCTACTCCCAAAGATAGGAGCTAGGAGGAGCTTCAAAGGAGGCGTCGGGCGTCATACGCGAAGACAAATGAAAGCTTCGAGACCAAAGGATTCCAAGCGAGCGGGGCAAAAGAATACTTATAAATCTGACAACAGATCCTTGGAAAATCATAGACTAAGGTGTGAGGGTATAGGATGATTAGATAAGCGCACATATTAAGCACACCTCCGTCTCAAAAACACAGGCACACACGCGCGGGATATTCCTCGCGATCAATATTTTGCAATTCCATCTGCCCGCTCGAAACGACAGGTTGAATGCCGAGATTCTGCGACAACGATGACAAATAAGCTCGCCTAAGCGGCTAGAACTACGCAAATACGTGCAGTGGCGAAGCGAGCACACCGACTTGCAAGGGAAACCGAGGAGGACGGCTGGTGACACCGTGCTTCGTTACGGAGCCAATTGGCCAAGTTAACGAGGACGGGAGCGTGTCAAGACCTACCCCAGGTGATGTCGTTGAACCAAAATTGCGAGGATCCGGTGGTATCGTCTATCAAGGGGGGCATGGGGCCCGAAGAATCCGGCGGCGGGTTGCACTGGCCGTGTACGCGGCAAGTGCCAGTCCCCATGGCGCGATTGCTGGTTGCGTACATGAGCTCCGCCACGGCGACATCGTCAGGATCAACCTCGGACGTGTCGTCGACACCCTTGTCGCAGAGGAGCTTGATCCTCGAGCTGGACCCAGGTTGCGCGAATATGTCGTCACGGGGGCTGTTATGGGGTGGCGAACAGTCGCCTCGCAGGCCAGCGATAGGTTGCTCGTATTCAGCTGAGTCGCTGCTCGGTGACGGTGGGTAGGTACTGGTGCTAGATTTGATCGGTCGATCCCGCGGCAAGACTTGAACGGCGGTGGATGAGGTGGAGGGTCCTTCGACGGCAGGAGGAATCCTACGCCCAGCAGCGGCTGCAGCCGCGGCGGCGGCCGCGGCTGCCGTGGCCGCTGAGTAAGAGTAGAAGGAACCACCCTGTATCATCATACTGCAGGGTGGCTCCTCCACTGCGGCGCCAGCACTAGCACCAGGCCCGCCAGGCACGGACGAGGAGCCAACACCGAGCTCACCTTGTACTTGCACACCGTACAGCCCCTGAGAGATACCCGACTCAGCCTGGTGGAACTGCTGTTGTTGTTGTTGTGGTTGTTGTTGTTGCTGCTGCTGAGGCTGAGGCGGCTGCTGCTGGTGCAGGCTCTGGTGCTGTTGTTTATCCTTCTCGCGACGGGGTGACCGACCCCGATCGCTGACTGATGTTGCGCTCCAGTAACCCCACGCCATTTCGCAACGAAATTTAGAGCCGTACTTATCTCACCTTCCTCTATCCCGGCTGCCTGATATCGTCCGCCAACAGCCGTACACCACTGGCTCCCGTGTCTTTTGCTCCCTATCACCCTCTCCAACAACTCCCACCCCAAGTTTTCCCTACTTTCCTTCCTACGCGCTCTACGTGCGCACGCTCTCTCAATCCCGATCCCTCTCTCTTTCACGGTACTCCGTCTTTCTCCCTCCGGCGCCCCAGCCGCACCAGTCCCTCCCTTTCTCGCCGTCTTTCCTTTCCTCGCCGTTTCTCTGTCCTCGTCCCCTTTACCGTAGCCGTGCACCACCTCTTTGCAGGAGCCCGGCTGAGAATGCGACGAGTCAGCGCGATCGATGCTGGTTTATCGCCACTTTTGCAACCTCTCCAGTGACAACGGCGATTGTCGGAGGTATACACAGCGGAGATCTCTCGACACGAATCTCGCGACCATCGGGTATCGGCTGTGCCATGTAACTCCCCGCGCGTGCTGCTTCAGTAACAATTGCCCGGGGGACGATCCACCGCCGCCGTAGTCCTCGCGCGATCCCAGCCTCTCTTCCGTGACCAGATCCTGGCGTGTCCTCCTTCCGTAGATGTCTCCACGGCTACCAGTCCACCCGGGATACGTTTCCCGTGAGAAAACTTCGTGGCTAATCGGTCCGCGTAAGAATATCGACTGCTGCCGCGGGATTCGTTAACTACCGTCACCGCCCGACGCGCTTTACTCCACGAAATGCGCAAACGCTAGGATAAAGGCACACCAAAAACAGGACTGATTTCCCTTTAACAAGCCGGCCGACTCTTTTTCCCTTGTTCCTCAGCCTCCTCTCGTGTCCCATCTTCTCCCTCCCTTCCGTCCGTTTCCCGTGCTTCTTCCTCGATATTTCCTCCCATTATCCTCTTCCACTGCTACTTTTTATCCTCTCTTTCGCCCCTCCTTCCCTTCGCGCTTTAACACTTCTCCTCTGTCCGCGTTCACTTTCTCTCGTAGACTTGTCGTCCCTCGCTTATTGTCCGCTCGTCCGTTTTTTTTTTTTTTTACCTCGACTTCTGTGCATTTGTCGGCGCATTCTCTTATTCCTTGGCATCTTCGATCGTAAGGGATTTGATTATCGGTTCCTGGTAATTTGGCCAATTTTTTATGTCGAAGATGGGGTTTGCCACGTACGATTGGTGAGATTATGCATACGACGGAGATGCAGTTACGCGTAAATAGGCCAATTATTGCGAGATAATCGTGTGGAATGAAGATCCGTAAAACGATACGACGCGCGGTCAGTGTGGTTGTACTTTTCGTCAATTCATCGAGGATTATGTAATATAATATCTCGCGAGGAAATGGATGCTTTGTTTACCCTTGACGATTTAATCTCGGTCGTGACCTTTATTAAAAATGTACATCTATTTATATTTCCTGAATTGTGCTCAAATTACTTAGAAAGGTGGAATTCGCGTAAAAGATACGCGTTTCGGTTTTAGCTCAATGTGTAACGTATTAAGTATGGAAAATAATTGAAAAAGTGAAGTATCAATCTTCCGAGTAATATTTCATATCTAAAAATATTCTCATGTACATATGTGTACCTACAATATTATGAACTGAAAAATAAATTTATCCTCCCTGGTGCAACCAGACTTTTTCTTCGAAAAGTGTAAACATAATTTAATTAAATGTGTTACATATGCATTTGAATTTTTAAACAAGATATAAAATTTTCTAATAAAATATGAAATAAAATACTGAAATTATAAATCATCTAATCCCGTTGATAATACAGTATAATACCGCTTGTTAAAAAATCTAATTAATTATTTTAAATTTGCTTGTCACTTTTTTTAATAATTATTTATGATTATGTAACTTAGATTTCTGATAAGCACTTTTTTAATTAAAATATCCTATATTGTTTGAATCGTTTTATCGTTATAATCTTTCATTTGTGAATTCCATTGACACCATATAATATTATTTTTGAGTGAGATGACTGGGAGAAATATGAGTAAATATATAATAATTATAGTCACTAATCTTTTTCACCAATTATTGTTCATTTGTGAAAATACAGACTTTGTACTTTATATTTTATTATAAATATCATAAATTGACATTGAAATTTTAATAATGAAAAACATTATTCAAATACAAAGTTTGTGAAACAAACTGTTACTTCTTTAATACATAAAAATCATTTTTAAGTATTTAAACATTATACTTGTTGAAATTGTTTAGTATGTTACTATTTATCACAAAATTTGACAAACTTTTATGAATACGAAATAGTTTGTAAATCTTATGGCTTAAGAATTTTTTAACTAAAAACAGTTATAAAATCTAATATTTGTAGAACTAGAAAATTACATATACTCGTATATATAAGATAAATATTTGACAGTCATTTTCACTTTAAACAGTTTCATGCGTACATATTTTGTGAACATTTAGTAAAGTTAAAACAGAGACAGGAATGTTTTAAAGTTCAGGAGAGCTAATCACGATGGAAAAGCAAAAGAAGAATTATAGAACTAAATACACGGTAGGTACCAACTAATTTAACAACATTTAAATGTCTATAATGAGTACTTACCATGTATAGTTATCTCAGTATCCTTTTCCAGTTCATAGAGGCGTAGGGCTTCGTCCAGTTCCTGTTGCGAAGCAATCCTGCAGGGGTCTCCTTCATCATCAACCCACTTCATCGTGAATTGATCTGGTCCCGCAGCACCAAATCCACATATTGTACGCATCTCCTCCCGCAGTATGTCTACCGAAATTCCAGGAGTAATATATGTAATCTGCAGTTCCCTAATGTAAAACAAACCATTAGGATTTTCCTTTCTTTAAAAATTCATTACATCATAAAATACCTTCTTCAGAAAATGAAACAACATTTAAAAAGTGAAATGAAAATTTCTATATCTGTACATATATTAGTCGCTTCGTTAAGTTCGTTTGTTAATTTTGTTACCGTTCGATCAGTTTCATTACTCTACTTTGCTTCTTAGCTTCGTAAGTTTTATTAATAATTTTTTACAAGGAAAGTAACTGCGCCATCCTCAAGAAATATTTCTCATAGTTTGAACAGCTCATTTAAATTTTATCAAAGAAATTAGTTGTAAGGACGATAGATAGCTTTATTACGGAATGTTTGCTGTCCTAGTTGTTTCATAAATGTAATGAAATTTAGGTGCTAATATCCTTATGTGTAAGTAAAGGAATTTCAAAAGTAACATATTATGAAATTTCAGAGTAAATAAATACTGGACTAATAATAAAACTGATGAAATTAAAATTGAGGACCAGCAACATAGCAAACTCTTAAGGTATTGAAAAGAAATAGCTTTTTGCCTTAAAAAGATGTATGGCCAAGAGAGTTAATTAAAAGACATATACAGCGATCGACTGAAAGGAATAAAAGAATCTAGAGACGTGCACTCGCACGAAAATATAATTCCGAACATAATTCCGAAAATTAATCCTGGAGATATATACAATTTAATTTGTTCGCAGATGCCAGTTATATGCAACTTACAATACATTATGACACTCTGATATAATCCTACAATATTTTCTAATTTTTAGATATTCTTGATCGTCAAACTTTTTTCTAGAAGTACACAAAGACTTTGTTTCTGTGACTGAAATTTGTAATAGTAACATTTACTATAATGTTTGCATATCAAAGTGGAAGATAATCATATAAAACATCTTTTATAGTTCTTTATAGGATTGATTTGCAGATCTACGCTAACCACACACTTTTCGCCTATTTTTATTTATTGCTGCACGCCTCTTAATTCTTTAATCTCTTTTTCAGATCATCATATACATAATACATGTGTATTAAATAAAATATAATTCCTTTACTCGTTATCGTCAAAGTAATTCATTACTTTCGTCACATATTCTTATGCGCGCTACAAGGTACTTCCAAAATAATAAAGTTATAATACATTTTTTCATTGAAAAAAAGACAATCTTATTAAGTAAGTTCTCCTTCAAACATTCGAATATTCATTGATAATATAAATGCCTATAAATTTCAACCGTTTGAGTACCAAATCTCTTCTGCTTCCTATACAAAAATTATTACGCACCACCATCGACACCAGTTTATGTTTTCTTTTAGAATTACAGATAAATACTACCAGCCTTTATCTATTGCAGGTCATAAAATAATTAATAAACATAACTTGGACTTGCCTCTTTCTGTCCTTTATGTTTTCATACAGCATTCAATATTATTAAGCAACACTGTATAGCAGTGTTTCCCAACCTGTTTCGAGTCACGATTCCCTTTTAAAATATTAAAATAACCTGCGATCTCTCCCCCATATGAAATAAGGTAAATTTAATAAGGTGCAGAAAACACATTAAAAATAGGTATTTCAGAATATAATTCTAAGTTAATAATATTAAAACAAAAGCTAAAAAACCATGGGCAACCCACCAGAAAGCACTTGACGACCCACAGGTTGGGACTCATTGCTAACAGTTGCAATACGAACCATGTACAATTGTACTTGGATAGAATCTAAAAACCTCCCGTAGTACTCAAACAGTTAACGTAAGTAAAATCTTCTTAACTGACCTAAGATTTGTATCAACTCGAAGCATCATTTATGTTAAATTCAATAACGGTAAAGTTATAAATTCGTACTTGTAAAACCTTGATTAACGATAATATTATCTCACAAAATAATATTGTGTTTTATATTAACGCTTTAAATTAAGTCTTCTTATTAATAAAGCGTAGGCTAAAAAGTTTTTTCACATTCGATATATTTAAATCTCTTTTCGTTCCATTCGACTATTTAAATCCATAATTTACTATATATTGTTTACATATAAAAACCAGCTGTTAATGAAGTATATATTAAATCTATGAAAGATTATATATATTACCCATTATAAACGATTTTCACTCGGATATCATCGTTCTCCGTTGTCTGTGTAAGCATTTTTATTTAATATGTACAGTCCTCCTCTTTCTGGAAAGCAATTACAACATAAAATCATTATTAACATTATTATAAATATTGACGCATAAAATAACTGTATTTCAAGTGATACTCTTAACAAAAATAACGAATATTATGATAATATTATCACGAAGATACTATTACTAACAGGTCCCCATAAGTATAAATTTATTCGCCACTAACATGAAATATTTTTTCTAACTAGTCTCTTAAATTACTGCCAGAAATCAAATTAATAATAAATGCGGTGCACAGCAATCCACATTACATTCCAATTATGCAATGCAATTAAGTAAACTAGTGTACAAAACCTAATGCAAAGATCTGTTATATATATGTATACAAATTCGCAAACTTGACATGAACAACACCATACGAACGTACGAAAGAACGAACGAAAAAAAAAAAACGTTGCCTGATTTCTCCCAGAAACGTGTTAAAATTCATTTGCGTAAACTGAAACACATTCGGTGTTTTGACTAATTTAAAATACTTATACGATCGGCATTATTGAAATGTAGTCCAATTCGAAACCACCTTAATTTTGCTGGAGATTCGTGATTTCTGACTCACCGATAGAAATTTTTCTAAAAACGATCTAATTCCTACGTCCGATGAAATATATTCAGTGCATTCGTCCAACAGAATAAAAAACACGTACTTTTTCGACTACTGATTAGAAACGACTATATAACAAACACAAAATTGAGAAACACTTAACACAGCAAAACGCGTTGTCACTTGGCAGTCGCCATGTTTATGAGATACACATCTTTATAAGCGTACGTATGTGATGTACTTACATATTCTTCGTGACATGACGCATATAGTACTGCATTCTTCATGAACGGAATAACGAGAGCGAAACAAATTCAATTAACATCGTGTTTGACATCGACCATATTTTGACCCAGAAGATTTTATTTAATTGCACGATGGCCAGTTGCAAGATTATAGTCATGTGTAAAACTTGCTGTCTGTTTACAAGCAACTTTGCTCGTTAAGCGAAATTAAGAATATTTTTAAATCAATTCTACTGATTTAAATATAAATTCTAGAATTGCAAAATTTAACCCGTTAATTTAAGTGCTACTTCATTATCAGGTGCAATGATAGAATTACATTTATTATTTATGTTTTAAAATAATTATGATTTATAAAATAACAGTTGTATTCTATTTATATAAATATATTGCCCGGTTTATAATATATTATATTTTTCAATAAGGAAGTCGTGTTTCCAAAATATATTCTTTTACTTTTGATTTCCAGTAATTTCCTTTCGCAAAATGGGAAGTTTAAACATTCTCCTTATTTAAATATTATCGCCATGAATTCTTATTACTGGCACTAATTTTGAATACAGGAATCATAATTTAAGAAGCAGACAATGAATTTTTAAAATTCATTTTTATTACAAAATATGGATTAAATTGTAATTAAAATAACGTTCTCCCGCCAAAAATTGTCCCCCTTATGATTTCCTCGATTTATTCTTTAGTCTTATAATCTTAAATTAATTATTCAAACGCCAAAATGTGGATAAATCATAATTAAATGCATTTACAGTTTACAACTTTTTAACTTTTCAAGAGCATGCAATATTGAAATATTTTAGAAAATACCACCTATGAATAGCCATTAAATATTTATTACAAAAATACTGCTTAATATGTAATAATCTTCCCCTATGCGTTCCCAAAACCCTGCCCACTTTTAACCAATAAAATACCTGACCAATTCCGCTTTGGTGGCAGGACGCATGAACGCTTCGTTTGTAAATGTCATTTATTGTTTCATATGTAATCAAATGCTTCGTGCATTTGAGCAATAACAACAGTTAATAAAAAGTAAATAAGTAACAAGAAGTGAGTAATCACGAAATGAATATTAGTTGCCCTTACTTTTTAAGGTTATCTCGCACGAAAAACTAAATAAGAATACCTAGAACCATTATTTTGTGTGATAATCAATGTAAGGAAAAGTATTTTACGATTATTATTGTTTTCCATTATATAAAGTAGATATTTAGAATAAATTAGAAATTAGATTTTATATATATTTATTGTTCGTAATGTTAAAGGTTATAAAACGCTTACGAAAAATATCTGTATAAAATTATTAGTATAAAATTATCTGTATAAAATTATTAATATTAATAATACATAAGTTATTTAAAAGGTAAATATACTCTATTCGCATTTCAGTAACAAAATGAAGCGATCGCATTCTAGAAGAGACAGAGATGACTATGACCATCGCAGACACCGTTCACGAGATCGGCATTATTACAGTGAAAGGTACAGTAAAAGATACGACGAATATAGACGAAACTATGATTCGGAAGATCCATATATGGAACAACGATCTTACGACCGACACGATTCAAAGAGATTGAGAGAACGTCAGAAAGAGAACAGAGGGAAACAAGAGAAAGAGAAAGTTGTAGACAAAGAGATGGAGAAGAAACAAGAAACAAATCCCTCTAAGGATGTAATAGATAGACAAAATCGGACAGTCGACTTATTAACGTCAAGAACGGGCGGTGCTTATATTCCACCTGCGAAATTACGTATGATGCAAGCCGAAATTACTGACAAATCAGGCGCCGCGTATCAACGTATCGCGTGGGAAGCTTTAAAGAAGTCGATACACGGTCATATTAACAAAGTTAACGTTAGTAATATTGGACTTATAACTCGGGAGCTTCTAAAAGAAAATATCGTCAGAGGTAGAGGTTTACTCGCTCGATCCATAACACAAGCTCAAGCAGCATCGCCGACCTTTACCTCTGTTTACGCAGCTCTCACCGCGATCATCAATTCTAAATTTCCCAACATCGGGGAATTAATATTGAAACGTCTCGTAATACAGTTTAAACGTGGCTTTAGAAGGAACGACAAACCTCTTTGCATATCTTCTGGCACGTTTATAGCGCATTTGGTAAATCAGAGAGTGGCGCATGAAATTTTAGCTCTAGAAATCTTGACTTTACTAGTAGAAACTCCGACCGACGATTCCATAGAAGTAGCGATTGCATTTCTAAAAGAATGTGGTATGAAACTAACCGAAGTTTCTAGAAAGGGTATCGAAGCTATATTCGAAATGCTGAGGAACATATTACACGAAGGACAGTTGGATAAACGAGTCCAATACATGATTGAAGTTATGTTTCAAGTTCGAAAAGATGGATTTAAAGATCACGAAGCTGTTCCGGATGAACTCGATCTTGTCGAAGAAGAAAATCAGTTCACGCATCTAGTAACGTTAGACGAAGCGACCGATTCCCAAGATATATTAAACGTTTTCAAGTTCGATGGGGAATATGTGATTAACGAAGATAAATATAAGCAATTGAGTAAAGAAATATTGGGTTCAGATATTAGCGGGTCGGAAAGCGAGGAAGATGACGAAGAGGAGAGTTCGGATGAAGATAGTAGTACCGCTGTGGCGGAAGGAAAGGAAGATGTAATTGTAGATAACACAGAAACTAATTTAACAGCTCTTAGGAGAACAATTTATTTAACAATCCACTCGTCGCTTGATTTCGAAGAGTGCGCCCACAAATTAATGAAAATGCAACTGAAACCTGGTCAGGAAACCGAGCTCTGCCATATGTTCCTAGATTGTTGCGCAGAAATGAGAACATATGAGAAATTTTTTGGGCTCCTAGCTGGCCGGTTTTGTGCTATCAATAAAATGTACGTCACACCGTTTGAACAGATCTTTCGGGACTCGTATCATACGATACATCGTTTAGACACAAATAAACTGCGCAATGTGTCGAAATTTTTTGCCCATTTGCTATTTACCGATTCTATATCGTGGGAAGTATTATCTTGTATAAAATTAACCGAAGAAGATACGACAAGTTCAAATAGGATATTTATTAAAATCTTATTCCAAGAACTTTCAGAGTACATGGGACTATCCAAACTTAATCAACGTGTTAAGGATGTTACGTTACAACAAGCGTTTGAAGGATTATTTCCCAGAGATGACCCAAAAAATACTCGTTTTGCTATCAACTTCTTTACATCTATCGGTTTAGGTGGACTTACAGATGATTTAAGAGAACATTTAAAGTCTCATCCGAAGCCTACGATAATACCTCAAGTAGAACAGAAGGATGAAGTCGTGTTAAATTCTGAGGAATCGTCCGTTGACTTGAATTCAAGTACATTGTCGTCATCTTCAACATCATCTAGTAGTTCAAGTTCGGACGATTCTAATTTATCTTCAGAGGAAGAGATACCAAAAGAAAAGAAGAAATCACGAAAAAAGAAGAAAAAGAAGCAAAGTACAAAAGAGAATAAGAAGAAGCATAAAAAGAAAGAAAAGCGCAAAACGAAGAAAGCTAAATAGAATTTATACATACATATATAGAACAACTTTTCATGTGACAAATAACGAATAAATCTTTTTCTCTTTCAAGGA
This sequence comes from Andrena flavipes, assembly GCA_963971345.1. Classification (NCBI taxonomy): domain Eukaryota; kingdom Metazoa; phylum Arthropoda; class Insecta; order Hymenoptera; family Andrenidae; genus Andrena; species Andrena flavipes. The sequence continues at coordinate 16,625,020 of OZ020482.1, read as the reverse complement.
TGTTATTCTTCTGTAAATCATACATTCGGAAAACACACGCAAACATATTGTACATTAAAAAAGCATTTAAATGCTCGATGTTATAAATATGTACCCATTATTATTTACCATACTGTAAAGTTCTTCAAACACCACTTATTTTGAATAAATATATTTTTATCGACATGTTTTTAATTCTGGTAAAATTCGTGTTTCCTGCATCTATCAGAAATTGATAAATAACTTTTAGTAATTAGAACATAATTTCAACAGGAATATATAAGGAAGGTGGAATATACAGGGTTAACGTTTTATCCTGCAACCCGCGCTCGGGCGAACAGATGGCAACAGCGCCTCACGGACGCAATCCACTACAACCACGCACCGGCTCAGCGGAGAGCTGCCAGGGACCGCTGAACAGCAGTGATGCCCGAGCTTCGAAAATTTTAGGATGGTCTCTTTCAAATTAACGACACAAAGAGCTATATAGGTATTGGGAATTTCCCGGCCCAGGTAATCGAGCCGCGCGCTCCGTTTTTATGTCCCTTTACGTCTGATCTAGGTATGCACTGCATTAAGGATAAATTCATCAAAAAGAAAACCAGAACAGTAGATTCTGAGGTCTGCAGAACTAACACATAATTGAATAAAAATTTAATTTCTCAATTTATAAAAGTAATAATACAGAATGATACTAGCCTATTGTTTATCAACACCACGAATTTTAAAAACAGCATTAAATACAGTATCAAATAAACAGTTTGCAATAGCTTTTTACAACAATTGTGGTTAAAAAATTGATAGTAAAATATGTTAAATTATCCATCATTAAGAGGGAATAATTTTTCCTCATTTTTCGCAGCAAATTGCATTCCGATATCTTTCTATAGTTCAAAAGTTATACGAAAAAGGCCACAAATTTTTCAACCCGGGCCGGAAAATTCTGAATAGCTCTTTGCGACGTTAATTTGAAAAAGACCATCCCAAAATTTTCAAAGCTCGGGCATGACTGCTGTCCAGCGGCCGCTGGCAGCTCTCCGAACGTCGGGACGATGCATGATTGTAGTGGAATGCGTCCGTGAGGCGCTGTTGCCATTTTACCTGTTCGCGCGAGCGCGGGTTGCAGGATAAAACGTTGACCCTGTATAAGGAAAATGATTTGAAAATATGTGATCACATGCGGAAATTAAAAGGAGCGTCTTGTCTCAGTTTAATGACGTAAAAACAGTTAATTTAATGCATTTTTTGCTTCTAATGCATAGTAAGCAACACGTTCGTTTTATTCACCCTATAAATAAACATAAAAACCTATGACGTTTGCGTTTAGAGCAGAATACACAATAATCCTGTCATAACAGAAACAAATGCATCTACATACGCACTAATCAGTTTCAAATGTTTGGAATACTTTAATCTACAAAGATTCGTTCATCTTTTAATGTCTCTCATAAACTATGCCACTTTTGTTTGAACCATTGTTCCCCAGAGATAATAATATTGATGTATCAGCATAAATCGAGGTGGTAAGGTCAAGTATATCGCCCTGTACGCGCTTTATCAAATAATACATCCTTCCAATAAGTTCTTACTGGGTCCCTGTTATTCTCATTGTACTATCTACCGTTAATAGTTAACGGAAGCTAGGGATCATAAAAGATAATTTCATGAATTTTACTCGGAGAGTGAACTGTTTGTCGCGTAAACGAGAGTGAAAATAAACAATCACCGTCACAACGGTAGCGTAATGTGTACGATGGGTCAAGCTTGCCCTGACAATGAACGCGGAATAGATGCGCATCTATCAATGTGGGTGTAGAGCGTGTAGGCTATTTTGACGGGAAGATCACGTGATTAAATACTCAGCCGTCGCCACCACTCTGCCACCAGTACTGTCGTCGACTCGTCGCCCGACCAGACCGACACTATGCCATGACCCGTAGATGCGCAGACTCACCATTCTACATCTATCGGATGCGAGCATTGCGAGTGCGGTCTACACGAGATCTTCTGTTACACGCATGTATACTTGTATCAGCGCACACTGGCTTGATATGTACGTGGGATTACGATAGAGAGGCGAAGCTGGTAACGTAGTAGACTGAGTAGCGCGGTAGGAGGCCAAGCGTAATGCTGGCTTGGTGGAAGTAGCGGGTGTTGAAAAGGGCTATAGTGAACTTCGATCGGCGACGTGATACTTGTGAAGGAGATCGAAGACGTGTGGAATGAACGCGCGACTCTATGCCATCGGAGCAGCATGTGCGTGCTAGACGGTGCTGCGTATACTCGTGCGTACGTAAAATCCAGTGCAATTAAGAGTATAACGCTGTGCACGTTTACGAGAGTACACAGTGATACGCGGCCTCTTTAAGAGCACTGTGCTATCCCCCTTGTGTTTACATACACGTACGTGCCCGCGGGCACGCGTGTGCGTGCGCGCGCGTGTGTGTGCCTGTGCAAAAACGAAGAAAAGAAGAGGCAAGGTGGAGTATTTGTACCAGAAAAAGACATACTGGAGGTGGGAGAGGAGGGAGGGAGAAGGAGAATACACACACAAGCAATCGACGAAACGTCTTGCCATGAGACACGCGAGTACACGTACCAGTGTTCGGCGGTGCTAATATCACGTATCGGCGACGGATGACCGAGGTCCGGAGAATTCGCTCGATATCACGCCGCCTCCCGTTGACGCGGTACAATGTGATCGAAAATATGCGTAGGGTAAGCAGGCCAGTAGCTGGACGGGGCCCAACAGATGAACAAAACGTTGGTTAATTGTTAACATTGAAAGAACTAGAGTTTTAATCTATATTATTGTTTTTTTATTTTGTAGAAAAAACGTTTGTTATTTTACAAAACATTAACATATTTATCGAAAAAAAAAAACATTTTTTATGCGAAAAATGTATTTGTATGTACGATTTTACGCCACCATGCGCGAGTAACTTCATGCGTGAAACGTCTGGCCACATTAGGCTAGAGATAACCTCACTTTGTTTGCGGCCTGGGCCCATAACCTGTTGCGCCGTTTTCTGCCAATGAAGACTCCATACATTTTTAGTTTTGATGAAATAAACTATATTTTAACAAAAAATAACTTAATCTAGGTACCTACTATAGCTAATAAGTCTTTTATGCGTCTAGCCAGACACCCGTCCATCTATTGGTTTTGAACTGTCCATTTGCTAGCCCTATTGTCCATTTACTGGTGATACGGGCTATGAGTAGAATTTTCATCATTTTTTCCTTAAATACATTAATTGTTTTGCAGTTATTTTTTTCTTTAAATTTGTACATTTCTACGTGCAAAGCGTTTCATTTTTTTTTTTAATACAACAGATATTTCTAAGAAACACCTTGATGTAAACTTCGGAATCAGCTAAACTGTACATCTACTGGCCTGCTTACCCTATCTTTTCGAGTGGCCCCTCGCTTTTCGTTTCGCGTGCGATCGATACGTCACTTGGCCGCGATGTGCTGAGGCGATCCGGTGGCCGGCAATGCCGTTCGTAACGGCGGTAATGCCTATCGATCGAACCTATCATCGATTCGATTATTGTTCTGACAAATAGCATAACTGCATATTTAGCCCCTTTTCGTCATCGTCGTTCCTACGGCGGCAACGACGACAGCGGTGTCGGTGGTGTCGGGTGGTAGTGACAGTGGCGACGACGGTGGCGGGCGAGTGCGGCGGCGGCGGCGGCCGCGACAGTGGTGGTAGAAATAGCTGTAGCGGTGGCGGTCGAATGGCGGTCGCGGTGGCGACGGTAGCGACGGTAGTAACGATAAATATCGCGGAGGCACCGACGACAGAAACGACGGCCAGTGATAACGACGTCCGCGAAACAATGAGTATGCACTACCCGATGAAATTCACCGTATTAAAATAACATGATAGATGGAGAAATATGCAAGGGGAAACCAGCAAGAGGTAGAAAGAGAAGAGCTGGCTGCGAATATAGTCGCGTTTCCTGAGTGTTCGCTAGGAGAATCCGCGAGCAAATAGAGTGGATAAATGTAAATTTTAAAAGAGCGAGAACGTCCCGAGTTAAGTTCGTTTACAGTGGCGGTACATCGTGTATCTCTTTCTCTCTCTCTCTCTCTGTATCTCTCTCTCTTTCTCTCTCTCTCTCTCTTCTTTTTTCTTAAGTATATCTGCGTGTACATTCGTTTAGAGAAAAAGAACGAATTATCATGTGCATGGAAGCGACGTTACGATGGACAATAGACTGTGGATAATAGCCGGAATTCGGATCGTCGTGTTAAACGTAACGTTACGGCAAAAGGGGCAAACTTAGAGAAAGACACATGAACGGGTTAAGCGTGTACTCGTCTCGCGTGCCAAAAGAAAAGCAACGGGATATAACAACGCATCGTCTGGGATGAATACTTCGTATTTATGCTCGCCAGTGATACTTTTCTCCGACACAGCCGCAAACTTGGACTAAATGAGTGACACTTCGACTTAACCATCGGAGAAATGAACGCGCGTGGGTTCTCTATATTACAGGTGTGAATACACCTAAACCAAGGGAATCATACGAAATAACGTGGTATGTTACGAGTTATCTCGAAGATTTCGTACGACGATAGAACTCCCTGTCTTCTCCGGTCATTCTGCATACGACACGAATAATGGAGACGCTATTGCCTGGCAATACAAATAGTCAATCGTATAGTCCGCAACTGAAGACAGTTTTAAAGACATATCAGCTGTCCGCTGTAAAAAGCTTACAGGGTCCAAGCTCGGCCCTGCTGGGTATGGACTGCAAGAGTCTATTACAAGAGCAGGCACCTTGTTATTCTCCCTCTGGTCGTTCCAGTAACTGCGCCAACGACTCGGCGTCGGAACAAGTCTCCGCGAAAGATATCGAGAAGGATAATCCGTCGGCGACGCCTATTATTTCGTGCAAAACTCACAAAGCCGATCAACCGCTGGACGATTCCGACGAGGATCCCCAGTTGGAGCGTTCGAAGAACATCTGCGATAAGAGAGAACTGGAGTTTCAGATACCAATCTTAACTGCGCCCGATCAAAGCTGCTCGGAGAGATGCGAGACAATTTTAGAGGGCGAAAGGATATCCTGCTTCGTCGTAGGAGGCGAGAGGAGATTATGCTTACCTCAGATATTAAACACGGTCCTGCAAGACTTCTCCCTTCAGCAGATCAATCAGGTCTGCGACGAATTACAAATTTACTGCTCGCGATGTACGCGCGATCAGCTGGAAGAACTTAAGCATTCAGGAATTCTGCCGCGCAATGCTCCTTCCTGTGGCCTTATTACACAAACAGACGCCGAAAGGCTGGTCAGTGCTTTGCTTTTAAGGACAGAATCGTGCGATCTCCCTCAAATCGGTAATCAAGATAACATCGAGAAGAAAGGGTGTACGGAGAACGATTGCAACGACGAGTCCGTCGAGAAATTCAAAGTGTACCACGAGTGTTTCGGTAAATGCAAAGGGATCTTCGACGCGGGTTCGTTCGAATCCGACGATTCCGTGTGCATAGAGTGTATAGAATGCGGCTGCCAATTCTCGCCGCAACGTTTCGTTAGACACGCTCATAGGTCGCTCGAGAACCGTACCTGCCACTGGGGCTTCGATTCTGCGAACTGGCGATCGTATCTGTTGCTTTCACGGGATCAAGAACATTACAATAAATCGCTTACTCTGTTTAGAGAGTTGAAGGAGAAGCACCTTACGTTAAACTCGAAACGAAAACTAGAGGTATTATACATTTCTCTTCTTGCGTCCTTCGTATTTCATTTACTTAACGAGATTCTCGATTCGTTGGGCGTTCGCGTAGATAATTTTGAGCGCGAAAGTAACGAATGTAAAGTAACTGAAAATTACAAGTTAATTAGAATTATAATTTGATAATATTTATTCTATATTGAAACATAAACAGAATAGAAAGGAGAAAATAAAGAACCCTTTTCCAGTTGCGGCATGATTCAGAAAAATTGGCTAAACGAATTAGAAGAGAAATAGGAAAAGATGAATGTCCAGCAATGTATAATGGAAATGGCTTAGGCATGTATCATCCTGTATCTCAGGTAGCTAATGCGACTGATCCATACCTACAAATGCAATGGGCAGTTTTTGAATTAGCGGCTAGAGGAGCATCGGCGTTTAGACCTTGGAATACTACGAGTACTTGCAAACACAAAGATAAGTAAGTAATAATAGATATATCTATAGTATTAAGGTAACAAGGTGTTTAACAAATCTTAATGTTTTATAATAAACGCATTATTCTTTGTAAATAGTTCATCATTGGTGCCTGCGTACCTTAGCCGAGGTCCACCTGTACTACAACATCCGGAACGTGTGGTCCCCCTTTCCGAGTGCAAGCGTTTCGAACCACATTTTCAACCGAATGTAGCCTTAGCACCTATACCCGCACCATCAGTGCCTGTAGTACTTCCACCGTCTGCTCATCATCAAAGGCGACATCGTCACGACCATAAACGCTATAGCCATCACTTGTCAAGCTCTAACGAGAAAAAGGAACCTCCGCAAGACAGTGTGAAGCTTGAGAAAGCATCCCCGACCTGTGGATCTGGCGTTGACACTTATTCCGAATTCCGTTCGTACACACCTGGAAGCAATCAAAAAGAATTGCCCGAGAAGGCTAAGAACGAAGTGGGCGCGGAAGAAGAGGAAAGTAGTGCCGCGGTAACATCCTCGACAGTGAGTATAGAACCACCTTCGGCAGAAATTGGGACATCTTCCCTGGAAAGTGATTCCGACTCGGAAGGGACAGCGGCGATAGATTTGGAAGAAAGATTACTGGCATTGGAAGTACCGCAAGATGTTCTAGAACTGGCGCGGCGTATAATATCGGAGAATGCACAATTACGGCGTCACCGACGTTCGGATGCACGTGAAATATCTCGATTGCGCAATCAGTTGCAAATTCAGCAACAACAGTCGTCTAATGATAGTGATAAGAAAGAGGAACCGGCGAACGCGAGCGCAGCGGATAGTACAGAAGGTAGCGAAGAAACGGAAGTTATATTACCAGCAAATAATAAAGAGTCTGAACCTGTTGCTCTAGCAGTTAGTAATGAATAAAAAAATCAGTGATTAGAGTTTTTTAAATTATTTCATACAAAACTGCTCAGAAATTTTTTGCGACGCTCATCTTTTGGCCAGATAGGCGTGCATTAAATTTAGTACTAGCTATAATGATAACGATAAAAAAAATTCTAAACGAATAAAAACTGTTTAGGTTATGTGATATATAGAGAGCCTTTGACGTTATAACAGTTAGTTTGAAGTTTTTATTCTATTCATACTTCATTCTGTCGGTTTTAATTGAAATCGAGTGTAGATATTGTAATATATGGAAAAGCAAGATAAGTTAACCAAAATTTACCATGCCATTTAATGATTATACTCAACGGTCATTGCATAAGTTTCTCGTGCATATTAAATATGCCTATACTACAAAGATTCTTTTATGGTCATTTGTTTAATTGTAAAATTAAACGGCGATCAGTGAACAAGAGATTAGATTGCTTTCCATTTAATTTTATAGTCATGATTGCATAATGTAAATACATTCAAGTATCATAGTTGTATGTTTATATTAATAACATTATCATGCAAAATATTGCTAAAGTACAAAAAACCTTTAGGTGCTATATTGTTACATTAGGAATGTTCTAAGCATAAATCTAGGTGTATTTCACCAGTTTGTACTATACCATAATATCAGAAACCTTGATTATGTTTTAGTTAATATGTAGTACCTTTATAGCTTTCGAAGCAAACGAAAACAAATTCTATTTCTCGCTAATATAAACTCGATTCGAGTGATTATTTATAAATAAAGTAAACGAACTATTTAAACATTTTAAAACGGCAAAATTATTATTCAAGTGATATTACAGGGAACCGCAAACAGTTTAACTTATATAAATGAATTTACCGATGTTTTGTACATTGGTTAATTCCTCCATTATTTTCTAACAGGTAACTAATTCCAGTCTCTTGAAGTTAGATTTATTGTATTGTGAACCACAGCTAAAATAAGAATGGAATGAATGTTGTCTTATTAAATACGCGCGGTATTGCGTTACGTGTACTTTTGTTTCTTGTTTCTTTTTTCTCTTGCAATATTGTATAATATCCCCTGGTAATGAGTATCTTGTGTATGATTTTTAATTTTTACCACGAATGCTATAGCAAGCAAGACTGCTGTAGTAAAATGATTATATAGAATTATGATACTTTCGGTATTAATATTTATTTGAAACATTGTATCTACATATCATTTTAGTTGTATTTAAAATTTGAAAAAAAAAATATCTAAACCTGTGGGTCGGGGAATTTTAAATGTGATTTATTGAAACTACTTTTACATGATCGAAAGTTGATTTTTATGATGTAATTAATACTTGTAGGGGATTCTGGAACAAAATTATTAAGCACAACCTTGACTTTTATTAAACACTACTCTCATTTCTGCTCATTATTATGGTGTGTACACGCAATAATAGAACGAAATACATTTTTTGAATTATCTATACAAAACCAACACTGATTTAGAGACACCTAGATACACACTAGATATGTAAGGGTAAGAAAGCATAAATACGGAAATATATAAAGATATAAATATATATATGTATAAATAATTATGTAATATATATTTATATTTGTATGTATCTTCATACATTTTTGTTTTAAAAACTTCATGGATCCTTACTTGTGATTTCGGCTACTCGTTTATTCTCTCGAATCTTTCGCCACCGTTTTGTTTATTATATCTCGCAATATGTGAAATTAGTATCTATACATGGATTCCTTGTGCTTGAATGAAAATCTTTTTAGGAATTCGATGTACCATTAATTATTGAAGACTTACAAATTCCAAATGTATAAAATATTTTAAAACTTAAAAATATTGGAAAGGTTGTTTTGTAAGCTTTAAAAGCTTTTTGTATTGGGTACATATTAGAAATATGATATAAATCTAACACGTATTTACATATTATAGCAAAAGGAAAAGTTAGTAATTATACATTTGTGTATTTGAAATATACATATACACATATTTCGAGACTGCTTCGAAGATCTCTTATCATATACATTTTTCTAACATAACAAGAGTGTCAGTAATTCTTGTACCACATCAAAGCACAGAAGAAATTTCCATTCTCAATTTTATTATTCGTAAACGCTCACTTTTTAACCAAAGTGAACGGTGAGTTTTCAAAGCAATCCGTTAGATGGTGAAATTGAAGGTGTATCATATAATTGATTACGTAGGGTAAATTACATCCATTATTATACTCCATATAACATTTGGTCAATATATATAATGACATATATACGTTACATCATATTGTTATAATAATATAAACATCCCACCTAAGGTGAAGAATGTAATAATTTATATAATTTTCATACACACTCAGTTTATTATAGATATATATAGAACATGTCGTAAATAGTACGTGTACGGTTTGCAAGCATACAGCTCGGTTTTCAATATATTTGAGATCAGCATATAAAGTTTCGATGAATCATGTAACTGCCATGACTTAAAGATGTATTTTCATTTCGAATGGGTGATGTATATTACGTTAAAATGGGAAATTACAAATAAACACATAATATGCGACGTCTGGCTTTATTGAAACATCTATGCACGACGATACGCGACTCGTTGATGTGGATTTCGTTCGTTCGAATAAACAACCACCTGCCAAACGGCTTTTACTTGACTAGAGCAAATTTTTATTAGAAAACGAAAAGCAAAAAAAAAAAAAATACAATGTTATCGTGTGTTTCGTGAATTAGAAAAATCGTTATTGTTGTTGATATATTTAGTTCGACTTGAGAGGAAAAAGAGAGAGTCGCGAGCAGTAACCAATACAATTATTATAGTATCTTATTAAAATACGTGCGCTCAAAACATTGTACGGAGGTTAGAGATGCGTACTGTAATACATTTAATACTTAAAAACTCGTTCGATTTTCATTTCAAACGGGTAGGCTATTAATAGAATTCCCTGGCTCGCGTTGCAAGTAGAAAATATGAAATACTAATCGAACGAGTTTCAAGCTCTTGTTTACCACGTGCGTGTCTATGAATCAGAATTCAAGAAAATAAACTATTGAGTGAGAAGATAAGGCGTTCGCTGCGCTAAATATTCGCGCGCAACGAAACATCATCCGACGAAAATATGTTTTTATAGAATTAGAAGACTTTATTACGTTGCTTCGTTGGCGAACTTAATAATAATTATAGCGTGCCTGTTCGTTTCAATGATGTCGTGTAGATACTCGATCTAGTATGACTTTGAAGCCCTCCTTCTTAGATTCAGTTCAATTATAAGGCAAACTATCTCGAGAGGAAAATCACTGCAACGAATTTTGATTCATCAATAAACTAAGCAATACACGAAAGATAACTGGCTAATTTAAAAACAGGCTAGTGGTAAAACGGTTTGTATTTACCGGGGACGTGGTACGTACATTGTGCCAATACAAAAGTGTGTCGACATCCGGCTGCAAGTCTTTTCGAGCACACTGTCAATAGTTTATTTTCTTAATTAACAATTTGCCCCGCGATAGGCGAAATAATAGATTTCGAGTGAATGTGTTTCATATTTAATTAGAAATATTGTTAAGGGATGAAGCCGTTAAATATACGAAGCAAGTGCAATGTGAAAGTACAAAATTTGACCTTTCGTTTGAATTTTGTATATTCTACAGAGAGAAAAAAGAAAGAAAGAGGGATATTGTACGAATAGCTTCTCCGATATTCTAAATTCCACTAGCTGTAAGAATTTCGAGAATGTTTTACAGAATCTTTACAATGTGTAAGACCATGTCCCTGATAACGTACTTATGTAGCGTTGGATTTTTTAATAATATTCTCTAACAATAAAAAAAAAAATACGGGCGGTTTGAAACGATTTAACGTTATACAGTTTTCTAATCGCATTAACATTGTCCGGGATTTTTGTATGATATCGAATATCTGTATTCGAACGACGAACTCCATATTATTATGGATCGGTATATAACGAGATATTAAGTAGCTCCACCAGTAGCGGTCTGATTGATCTTTGGCATAATTGTAGAGTAATATGTACATATAATTATTTAAAAAGAAAAAATACTCATTGTTGAATGTACATGAGGAAAACTGTTATAGATAAGGCTATTATCGTCATTTATATTAATTGAAATAATAAACGACATTTCGATTAAAATAAGACCTCTCCATATTTCTGCATCGAATATTTTCGATAAGATAAACGTATACCATCGACGAGATAATATTGTTGATACCATAAAACCTACAATTATCAGATCACTTATTTATTTATATTGTTATATATGTCTCATTTTTGTTTAATTAAGTATATGTAGCATTTTGTAATTGATTTTTTTTCCATATACAAATTTGCTGATTCAATCATACATTGCGAAATAATGTCCGCGTTAGGATATTTAAAATTATATTAATAAATGTATTTACTATATTAATTCATTTCTTAATTCGGGAAAAAGGCTCATCGTTAAATGTTTCTTAATTTAGTTAGGTAGTTTTGAAATTTTCAATTTTTATATTCTATCTATCGTAGAGTATATTTATGTGGATGTTAAAGGTTTTTTGTTTGTAGGTTTTAAATAGGAAAATATTTAATATTAAATAATGGTTAATTTTTAAATCGGGTATTGTGTTCGAGAAAAGTACAAATACTGTAAAACTCTACCAATTCGGATATTACTCCGATACGAATTATGTAAGCTCTTAATTATTGTAGGGATATTTTCTGATGTCCGATTATCTGCTCATTTATTCGAAAAATAGAAAGAGTTTGTTGCGGGCCATTGAACATATATATATTTATCAATTTATTGGACTAAGTTATTATATCTCTCCACTTGTCCGAATAATTGATCACCGCATATTATTTTATTGATTTCAAACAGACTTAGGTAAAAGTTATGTGAAATACAAAATAAAAGATAATGTTTGAAATAATGGATTATTTGAATTATTCTATTACTGCTATAAAAAAAGTGATCTTATTTTGTGCCAGGACCAAAAAGATCATTTTAAACTGAAACTTTATTTTGGATAACTATTTCATATAATTCAGAATAACGGATGATCTGGAGTTTGAAAAATTGCATTTTGAATGTGTCTGAAACAAAAGTATAATATTATATTAAAAAATAAATGAAAGTTCATTATTGAAATTTGTGGAATGTTAACTTTATATTCAAATTTAGCAGCTTTCGAACATCGTTTAAGACATTCCCTCGCATCGGAAATTATTTGCGAGATGATTTCATGAGAAGCTTATTCAAACACAAAATAAAATCAAAAGTTATTTAATTAGTAATCAAATAACGAAATAATTCAGGGAAAAATCATTATTTCAAAATAACATTAGGTAATATAATTTGAATAATAATTTCTTAATGGGTCCGTCCCATAAATAAATAAATAAAATATTTTATTCAAATAACCCCCAAGTTTGACATCAAATATTTATTTTCTGAATCAGATTCCAGTTTTTCCTCTTTTAATTCCAATTATTTAACAAACCTAATTATTAATAGACATTATATAAACCCGTATATTTAAATTGTAGCGTAGAAAACGTACACGTTACATTGCCAATAATTTTGTTGTTAATTCAAATTAGAATAAGTATTCCCTGTTCTTTGTAAAAAAAAGTGGCTTTAAAAAGTTAACGGGATAACTGGATATCCTCGTGTGACATCTTCGTACACACGATCGCATCGACGTTTGCTTGTGTTGAATTTGTGTGTCGCCGAAGCGCCGTCTACCTGTTGCATTCACGACTATAGGCATCTAAATTCCAGTTTCATCCAAAATCCTTCGAGAGAAACGAAGGACTAATTAGGTTTCTGGTGCGAGATTCTACTGTTGCATTTTTTCCGGCATAATTCGTACACGCGGATGTACAAAGATTTCTCCAACTATTCGCCAGGAGTTCGCCTGTTCCGCGGGGAAAGATTTTGCAACTTTGACTGGCATGCTTAATATATGCTTGCCGCTGTTATGTTATGTCTCGCCTCGGTGATATTCTGACACCTAACGATTCACGTCCTGGATATGTGATTTTGCGTGAGCTTTAGGAAAACAGAATGGCTTTCTTGTGTCCGGTGCGCATACGAAGGGGAAAGAAAAAGAAACGTGAGTAAAAAGCTTCGGGATAACGCCTCATTTTTTTTATCAATCTTAGTGACCCTAAATTTCTGCACGGTGTGTAGCAACATTGTGGAATATTTTGATCGAGACTGTAGGTAATTATTAAGGCTCAAAAACACTTGATACAAGTATGTTAAAAGGTTTTCGTATTATAATTTTTTATGTTAGAAATATTATTTGAAACATTTTAATAGTATATGTAATTCGAAATGTTCAGGAAGTCGGGTAAATACTTTTGTTTTATAAATAAATCTCTGCAAAGTATTGTTTGTTTCATTAATTCAATTTATGATATAGATTTATTCCCTGAATAATCTAGTTTTGTATATTATACATATTTATATATAATTAAATATCATTAACAATTTCGTAATACTTCAATTTTAATTCTCATAGTATTTATTAATCCATGAATTTTCTACTTCTTTGAAAGAATCATTAACAATTTCGTAATACTTCAATTTTAATTCTCATAGTATTTATTAATCCATGAATTTTCTGCTTCTTTGAAAGAATCTTACTCGTGACTTAAAAACAGATAAACTAATAAACTGAAGTATTTGAAAATGTCCATTTGAATTAGCCCAAAAGAAGAGTAGATGTTTTAAATAAAAGTTGTCTTCTTTTAAAATGTAGTGGTAAAAAAATGAGATTGTTTAACTGCGTAATTATGATAGTTTAAATTTTGACATTAGCTACTTATTTCGATCATTACCTAACTAATATTGTTTACTGGTAATCGTTAACCAGCGATCTGTAATCACTGATTCGCCAGTTGCACATGGAAGTGTACCCAATAAAGTTTAACTTCCGTGATTTAATAAAAGCTGATACTTTCTATGTAGCATAGCTATTAGCATTAATCACCAGTCATGACGATCAAGCGATACGAAACAACTTTTATTCAGAGCACCGTTTTCCTTTAGGAATGTAGGATTTTATAATAATTTATATTATATAATATGGTGCGCAAATGTGCTGTGCGTCTACGAGATGTTGTCGCGAGAAACTCTAGGGTCCGCATGGTATATCCCATGGGCCCCTGTTCTTTAACACAACCGTAGAGAACAACATTGACAAATACAAAAAGAGCAACCGGGACCGTGCGAGCTAACGCGAGCGAAGAACTCCTTTTGCCCCTGTGCAATTCCAAGGACCATCTTCTCGTCGATGCACAGTACATCGTAGAAAGAGAAGAAGTAGTACGATAATGAAAAATTTTCACTTTTCTACCGTTCAGCTGGAGTGCATAATTTCAATTTGGATAAAGACTGTGTCGGAGCAGGAGGAACAGGACTGGGTTTGGGAACTAAAGTACCATTGCCTCCTGGCCGTATAACGGGAAGCGCTAGTATCGAGACTTTAGTCAGAGTAGGTATCGAAAAGGAAAATGGACTTTCGCCGGACAGTAAAATGGTCATTGTTCATGATTTTACCCCCTGCGTCGACGACGAGCTTCAAGTGAAAAGAGGCCAGGTTAGCAGCTTTTTATCCTATACTTTTACGTGATATTAAAAAGAGAAAAGAAAATGTAAATAACACTTTGTATGTTTCTCTTAATTCTGTCTTCTCGTATTCGCTTCGTATCTGCGAATACTACGTGTTCGCAGTATTTTTCAACTTTAATTCCATTCTGTTTGACGTTGAATGTAAACTGCATTTTTGATGGTGTTGTTTTGTTTGTTTTTTGCATGTTTTAGGTTGTAAATGTTTTGTATAGAGAGAATGATTGGGTGTATGTAATAGCAGCTGATACACGTATGGAAGGCTTTGTACCACATTCGTATTGTGCACCTTACACATCACAACTTGCTGAATTAACACTCGCTACTCTTATGAACAATGTAAAAAAGAAACTGCCCAGGTCTAACGAGACTGATTGTGATTTTGCTGGTACAGGTCGTTCACAAACAGTAGACGCACAACAAACTGACACTGGATCAGCGTCAGACTGCGAGAGTTATGCTCGTAATGTCACCACTGCTGACGTAAATGTTAATCGATCTAATATTACACAGTCTCAAAATTCTATTCAAACTATATCCTCTCAGCCAGATGTACATCCTTTCTTCAAGGTATGTATAGAAATGTGTTAGTATTGCGCCTATCTATTTTTCTGATAATATATATATTCATTTTGTATAACAAATTTATGGAAGCGACACGAATATATTTTAATATATTTGAAATATTCATTACAGGATCCATCAGCTGGAAGATACATTGTGCTTTATACTTTTGTGGCTAGAGATGAAAACGATGTTAGCGTAGAGAGGGGTGAATTTGTAACTGTACTTAATCGAGATGATCCAGATTGGTTTTGGGTACTTAGACATTGCGATGGAAACGAGGGATTCGTGCCATCTGGATTTGTATATCCAGGTCACGTTCTTCATTCTTATGCAACAACTACTACTACAACTACCACCACTACTACTGCAGCCACAACATCTGCAGAAACACATAGTTTAGGTTTGTTTCGTTCTTTTATTAACGTAGTAATAAATTCAACTTCATCTTCGTGTAGTGGTTATAATTTTATCGGGGGCGGATTTGGAGATTTGCCGCTCCTAGGCTGAGAAGTGTCTGCCACCCTTTTCGCGAAATATTGTCAGATATTGTAATTTAAAAGAGTCGAGGCAATTTCGAAATTAATTTAATACGGCAACTCACATATGAGTTGTTGCTAATTTGCTATATGAAAAAGAAGTGATTTATTTTTTAAAATTGTCTTAGCCTTTGTATTTAAACTTTTCCCAATTTCTTTCGCTTAAAACTTGTCACTTTCCAAAATTTACCGCTCCCCAAATTTGCCGTTTTTCAAAATTTGTCACTCCCCCAAATTGGCCGTTTTCCAAAATTTGCCGCTTTCCAAAATTGATCACTTCCCAAAATTTGCCGCCCTAGGCTGTAACCTACTTAGCTTATACAAATCCGCCCCTAATTTTATTAGAAATAGTTTATTATATTATAAAATTAGAAATATGTTTTAGTTTCAAGTAATAAGAATGCTATGACTCCCAATATAGATCAGGTCTGGATCCCAATGAAACGTTCCACACCACTCAGACCTAAAATTTCCAGATACCCACGTCCCTATTGAATATACATTAGAAGTAAAATTATACAGTTTCGTCTCATTTATTATACAATAACATATACTTTTCGTAGAAAGTCTGATTCGAACCTGACAAGTTCTTTTTCTGTTTAAAGGAAAAGGAAGCAACACTATGCCGGGGAATGAATCATTACTACAAAAAGGTTTGCGTGACTTTCGGGATGAAACGAATGGTACAGAATTGGTTGTGCTGTACGATTATAAGGCGCAGGCGCCAGATGATTTGTCTGTGAGGAGAGCTGACTGGATATATGCGGATTTGGGGAATCAAACGGTAGATGGGTGGTTGTGGGCGTATGCGCCAAAAACTCGGAAATATGGTTTCATTCCAAAGGCGTATGCTCGCCCTCCCGCTATGACGAGCTTATGATACAAATTATAATTTTGTATATCTTTGCATTCTATGCATATATTCAATTAATAAAGTACTTTTATACAATACTGCATTTTAAAACGATATCTAAAAGAAATGCCGGCACAGGTGCATTACACTTTTCCATGTGTAAGTACTTCCTTTTATTAACACTGGTAACGGAGATATTGGAATTTAATTTTATATACCTATGCATTTTTATAGTACGTCTAATGTACAATAACATTAACATTGAGTGTAGCACAATCGGACATAATGTGACTAAGGAGACCTTCGTGAAGAACTATGCAATCACCCGCTGAAAAGATATCTTGAGGACATTGGGCTGTTCTTAACGAGTTCACCGGACCTGTGTATGTCAGGGAACGGAAGCCTTCATTATCAATCTTATCCACAGCCTGTCGCGGAAATAGCCCATTTTTCATTATACGCATATCATTTGCTATGTACATAATAGGTATATAACCATTTGTTTACTTAGCGTCCATTCAGACGAGCGATGCGGCGTCGCACAGTGGAACGACGTAAGGACAATAAGTATTCAGTGCAACGCATTTTTATTTTATACAGTTGTTTAATGATGAAATCTAAGCCAATTCGGAATGTTTTTTGTACAAAATTATTAATAATAAGATACTCAGTAATATGTAAAATATTGAAAACTTAAGAAGTAATAGGATTTAGACAATAATTGTTTAAAATGGCGCAACTGAAACACAAAAATATTGAAATTTTCATATAGGTCAGATTCATATATAATTGGATCAAACTTAACGTGAATATAAAGTTTATTTCTTTGTGTTTTCTAATGCTACGAATACTTAATAAAGATTTAATGAAGCTATAGAACAGAATTTCGACACTTCAAATTTTGGCCGATGTCCAAATAAATCAGGCATTCTCGTCGCACAGTGCGTCGTTTCGATCTCGCACCGGTACATACATGTATAAAGAGATTACATGTGACTCAATTTTTGGCGGCAGTATTTTATCGCACTACCGCAAAAAATTGCGACACGTGCGAATCTCTCTGTACATATATGTACCGGTGCGGAATCGCAACGACGCCGAATCGCTCGTCTGAATTGACCCTTAAACGTTCATTTTCGATGAATTAATATACCTGAATACTACATAGAAGTTTTTCTGTCGTATTTCCAATGTCCAGGCCAGCAACCCAGGCAATAATCACATCTTTCTCGTGGTAATCTCTTTTGTTATGAATTTTGTCAGTGGACACATATTGATCTGTGCAGTGTAGTCGGGCAGCTAGTACCGGTAATGGTAAGCGATTTCGGAATTTTGGGTTGATTTGACTACCGTTAAACAGTCTTGCAACAGGATCTCTTGTTACGAAAAGTTGTGGTATTTAAATAGGTTTTAAAGAACAAGAAAGGTGACTATTAACATTATATTAGAAATGTTGCATTTAGTCGTTAATTTGAATACAACGTAAATATCATTTCTTTGCACAGATAATTTAATCTTCTTTTAATTACTATATACTTAAATCATACAAATTCGCTAAAATATTATTGCTGATTTTGTTTTTTACCTTTTGTGGTTTATAAAATGCCTAAAGTTTTAGAACCTTTAGCATTTATTTAACAGGGATGGGTTTCTCGAAATTTCGAAATCCAGCATTTGTATATTATTATATTTTGTTTAACCATCGTCAATGGAATTTTATGCAAAAATGTTGTTCACTTCAGTTCTTGAAGCAAGATATTCCACTTACAAAACAGAATCAGCACTTCAAGTTTCGGGAGTTTCAAAGCTTTACAAAGTTTCGAAATCGCGTTCGGAGAATTTCAAAATTAGCTTCGAACCCACCCCTAATAATTATGTATATATTTACTATTATACTCACGATAGTTTACCGGAAACCAGAAGAAGAGCCAGGCACCGACTGGAATCCAATGTTAAAGCACTGAAACTGACGATGAGCGTACTCTTAAAACCTGGCTCCACGTTCAATATGGGCACTTCTGGATGGTCGAAAATGAAGTGGTGTGTCAATGCAGAAAAAGCCACGTTTATGGCGCAATCGATCCGCGGGCAACGGATCGGTCTGCGAGAACATTCCGCAGTAATTTGCCCATTGATTTTAGCTTCGGATATGTGCGTGTCTGGATGTCCCTTTTTAAATAAGTTATATTGACTATGTTGTTGCCTTTGTATGAAGTCACCTTTGGTTTTTCTCTCCCGAATATTACTTTGATCTTTAATTCGTTCATAGTCAGAACTTTCCTCGAAATCATCAACATTGTAAGGTCCTAAGACATTTTTGTCAATATTGGGTGCTATGCTCGGGCAATTCTGAAGCCAAGGTTTAGTGTACGATTCCTCGTCGTTATTAGGCATACATTGCTGCGTACGTTGATAATGCTTAAAATAGTATTCTGACGGCTGCCGTGGGACTTGCATCTTATTTGAACGCGTGTATAGGGAATTCAAGCTGGTGTTGCTTTCCCGCGATAAACTTATGTTCGATTGTTGGACTTGCGCGTAACAAAGAACGCAACCCGAATCTGCAATATGCAATTGTAATCTGAGACTTTTGGTCTCTGTTTCTTTAGTACAACTTAGAATAATTTTATCAATTTAATTCTCGTGAATTGAGAATATGTATATTTGTTTTAAAAAAATGATTTTTTAGTAGATTTGTAGCAGAATATAATTGCAAAAGGCTGTATTCATTAACCTGATGGAATCGTGAAATGTTGAACGCAACGTTGGCATAATGTATGCTCTTTAGAGCAAGAGACATTTTGATTACAATTTGAATTTGTGTCTTCAAGAGTTAGGTGACAAATGGCGCAAAGTCCAAGCATTGTATTTATTCGCTGTGGCAGTATTCCTTTGATTTCTGGTTTATCATGTATTTTGCTTTCTTCTTTCGTTATTTTGATCCTACAATGTTTCTCCTCTTGTGCCTTTCTCTCATTATTCAGTTCTCTCAATTCCGCGCACTGGAAGAATTTTGTTATTTTCTTACTACAGCCAATGAAATGGCAAATTATTGTTTCTTATCAACTTCAAACTGTTTTTCTTAAAGTAGAATTTAAATATAATTCAGCCTTCATCATTCTCCCTTTTAACGTATCTATGTTAAGCTTCTTGTAATTTTAATAAACCCTTGATAATTAGGAACTAAATTTTATTACTCTAATATACCAAATGCATGAAAAAATCATTTGTAATTGAAAATCTCGATACTTTCATTTAGTAATATTTAGCGATTTTATTTAAATAACTGACTATATAACAACTTATATGTTTTCATCGAATAATTTTAGAAGTTAAAAAAGCCTATTTCCGAAATTATAAATACGTGAAAAAATTATTGCTTTTTCATTGAAATTAAATTTCAGGTGAGACGCTTCAATCTATCCATCGGCTCACGATTTCGAATCTTGTGTCATTTGAATACTCAATCACGTGCCTCGTTCTGATTCTTTATTGGGTCGTATAAGTTCGCTTTGTTAACTCGATAATTTTCCATTTCCTTTTGTAGATTCTCAGGTCAGGTCGTATATCTCTTTAGACTTTAGACGATAACCTGTTCAATGACCGTCTGTCGTGGTCTGTCAAAGTGCGCTACCTCTTGTCACAAAATTTATAAATTTTGCTCTAACATTTGCCAACAAGACTTTAGTATGTTTTAGCGAGGACGTGGATCATGCTTTCGAATACATCGTAAATTTTCCAATTTTCTCTACTATTCTTTCAAAAAAATTTAACGATTGTCTTGTTGCGATATAACACATTTTTTAAATACATTTTCACGGCACTGAGAAGGCGATGGTAATTATAGTTTTTAAATTTCTGGCGCTACTGAACTATAGTTATTATCTCTAGGATAATAATAATAATAATTGTCGATGATTTTCTTCACAATTCCTGGTGAATATTTTAGGTAAAAATTTCAAATGACCGGAAGCTTTAAATGAATGTGCGTATAAAATAGTTTGCGAACGATCTGTTAACGATCTTTAAACGTTTTATCCTGCAACCCGCGCTCGCGCGAACAAGTAAAATTGCAACAGCGCCTCACTGATGCATTCCACTACAATCATGCACCGTCCCGGCGTTCGCTGAACAGCACTGATGCCCGAGCTTCGAGAATTTTGGATGATCTCTTCCAAATTAACTTCGCAAAGAGCTATTCAGAATTTCCCGGTCCGGGTTGAAAAATTTGGGGCCTTTTTCGTATAACTTTTGAACTATAAGAGATATCGGAATGCTATTTGCTCCGAAAAATGAGGAAAAATTATTCCCTCTTAATGACGGATAATTTAACATATTTTACGTTTACTTAATTTTTTTCTATCAATTTTTTAACCATAATTGTTGTAAAAAGCTTTTGCTAACTGTTTATTTGATACTGTATTTAATGCTGTTTTTAAAATTCGTGATGTTGATAAAAAGTAGGCTAGTTGTTTCTGTATCATTACTTTCATAAATTGAGAAATTAAATTTTTATTAGACCATCCCAAAATTTTCGAAGCTTAGGCATCACTGCAGTCGCTGGCAGCTCTCCGAATGCCGGGACGCTGCATGATTGTAGTGGAATGCGTGTGTGAGGCGCTGTTGCCATTTTACCATTTCGCGCGTGCAGGATAAAACGTTGACCCTGTGTGTGGTGGAGGGTAATCCTACTTCAAACAGGTGGCATCCGGTTTCGCAAACACTGCTACACTATTTTCTGAATATGGGGTTAAAGAATTACCATTAAATTATCTGAAAAGGGGATTAATTTTAATTTTTCTACAAGTAGAGTGTCAAGCGGTCTAACAAATTCCCAATGAAGTGTAAGAAATTTTTATTTAGTTAAACATTTATTTGTATTATTAAAAACTATCTATATAGAACAAAGAATTTAAATCGTCCGTTTTGTTTAAAAATTCTACTAACAAGGGAAGATCCCGAAACCGAAAATTCAAAAACTTCTGTAACTTTGTGAATATGCAGGGGATTTCCTTCTAATTACAACGCAATTTTTGTTTGCTGCCCAAATTCACTTGAAGTGAAGTACTTGTAATATCTTAGATTTCAAAGCAATTTAGTATGTAAATCATCCAAAGAGAACCTAAACAAAAAGATAGTTCTGTACATTATACTAGATAATAACAAAATCAACTTCAAGTATATTTCCTTCATGTTTAATAAACGTAACATGTCTATCGCTATATGAAATTTCCATTCACTGGTTACATTTTTACAAAAGTTATAATTACAAATTTTTTTATCTAAAGAGTGACCTAAAACTTTTTTCCTTAGTTTTGTTACAAAAAGGTAATTATATATGCATAAAAAACCACATTAACACTTCCAATGCCTTTCTAACTGATTAAGAACTGCATTTTTAGCCCCTCATATGTAATAAATTTGAGTTTTCTGTTGGTAATATTTACATTGTCATTTTATAATCCCCTAACATTAATATGTAAAGAAAAGCAATACAAAATTAATGATATAATATGCAACCTATACAGCAATCAACAATTTTTCTTACGATGTGAAACGAACGCTGTCAATCATTATCATAAATTTTGTTTACAAATTTATTATGTACACAGTCATCGTTACTAAAGTAATCACGCTTAGTATACAGCAACCATAATATATATTTTTGTACTCAGAAATATAAGTAAAGTATCTTCGATGTAACCTTTTACACAAGATTTCGAGCAACATTTTTTGCGAAGTAAATCTTTTAATAAATGAAGTGTTTTTTTTTCAAAAGATACGGGAAACTATGAAAATATTGCATGACTGCAAGAAAGAGACTCCATAAAGTTTGTCAAGCGTATCAACAGGTAGATCGATGTTTATATTACCACGTAAGTTATAGTACAGAAGAGGTAACTAATAAACAATAGGTAGTAGCACAAATAACTTATTAATAACATAATATTCTGGTAATACGAATTCGTTATAACAACTTCTATAAAGTATAATAGGCCTCGCTAGAGTATTACTACATATTTTATAGTAACTAGTATAACGCAGAAATTTTAACTACGAAGGCGCGTAGTTAGCAAGAGCGCTACAAAATTCGGAGGGTACGCTGGAAATAAACAATAATAGTTTCATTGATTTCTACACTGCGCACGATTCATTCGAAACAAGTATGAAATATGTACTCGTATAATATTATGCAAAATTTCTGTTACAATTCCTCTATTTTTACTCGACTCGTTTCACATAGGTTCTTCTTATACACAGCGCTTTTATGGAATTATGCAATTCATATCGCAAAATCACATATATGCAAATTGACATGAAATTACAAGTACAAGTACACCTAAAAGAAACATAATTGTATATGTCCGACCTTGGCGTAACGTGATTATTAAACAACTCTATTTTTTTTTGATTGATTTACTTCACGTTGTCAATTAAAGATACGTTTCAATATAAAATTTATATCTATTTGGCAGATGTTTGTAAAGTTAATATTTAGTTCCTGCATCACTGAAAGGAAAATAATGCAAATCTCATTTGCAAAATTAAATACTAATTTCCGTCCACAAGATAACCCTTAAATCTGCTAAAGACTTTCAAGCCTCAAGTTTATCTCGTAATTTATCACATCCCTTTATTTGGTTGAATGTTTTATTCTTTATCTTGGAACCCTTAGAAATAAATTGTCCTTCGAGTCTGCCAATCTATCCGTGCTTCTACTTTTCGTGTTATTTAAACGCAAGCCATTCGACGACATAAAGTTCTGCGACTCGTCTAGAGTAATCATGCTATAGCTTTTGCATTTACTGTCTGCCAACGAGTATGTCTTCTCGAACAACGACAGCAGTGGCAACTCATTGCTGCTTGATACTTTCTCCGTTAATCTCTCAGAGTACTTATTAGGATCGGTAGCTAGCTTTTTGTTCAGAGGATTTGCGCGTGGTGAACTTACTACGTATTTCAATTTCACTGGCGACGGACTAGGATTGTTAGATAAGAATTGGGAAGAATTAGACCTGAACAACCGCGAGTTTACTTTGCTATGAGTATTCGACTGCGTATGATGCGCGTTTTTCTTGGCATGTAGGCCACTTTTCGAAGCTTCTTTCGCTTTAAATAATTCACTATCGCACTTTGAATCTGCGACTGGTTTATTAAATCCAAGATTATCAGTCTTATTATCTAAAGTATCACCTAAACTTTGATATTTCTCCATACACTTGCTATCAACGTTCAAAGTTAAACTAATATCGTTATTGCTTTGAGATTTGTTACAATTAGAGCCAAATTTGAAGACCTTATTTGGCACATATTCCGACGCGCTCCGAGCATCTACTTTTCCAGCGGATTTCGATCCTAAACTCGATACACTCATTTTTACGGGACTATTACTTAACGATTTTGATGTACTAGTTTTTGTATCAACTGTACAGTTGTTTACCACTATTGGATCAGCGATATTATTTGCCGTGCTTGGCCCTTCAACGCGCGTCATTAAGGACACATTTGCCAATGGATTCTTTAAAGTTGGAAGGTTCTTCAACAATTTCTTAAATTGATTTATATTGTGCATAGGAAATTCTCTATTCTGCGGAAAGTTGCAGCTTGATTTCTGCGTTAAATTGTCCGACTTTGTAGCCTCTTCGCTATAAGAATGTAAATTGGATATATTCGAGTCCTTACTATCGTGATCCAGCACCGAGCTCTCGACAGATAAATTTAAATTCTTCAATTTAGCTTGTAATTCTAACTCCCATTGAGAAGAAGTTGCTTCGCTTCCATCGACTGATCTCTTCCCAAGATGTTCGCTATCTTCTCGCGATTGATAATTATCCTGCAGCATAATAAATGATGAATATTAAATACAGATTATCATTGAACCAGAAATTACTAAGAGTTTTACTAACATTGTATTCTTCGGTCCTATTACACTTATTAAACTGATTATTCGTAATATCTTTCATCGTGTTGCCGTTTAATTGACTAAATTCCATGTCGTAATTCACAATCTTTTGTGGGCTAACTAGTTCTGCGCCCACACCTGGTTCCCGAGGTCCATTGGCTATAAAGTCTACGATCAGAAACGATTTTTCATTGAAGATCAAATTGACGATCTAATTCTAAATTATCAGTTCTCAATTAATATTAGTAAAAATACCAGAATCTCGTCGTTGCTGATGAATTTGATTACTAATCTCCTCTAATCTACGGAGGCTCGTGGCGTAATTAGTTTTTGCTTCCTGTATTGCTTTTTGTAAACATTCCACTCTTTCCTTTTGTGTCGCTAACATTTGATCGCACTGAGCTTTCACTTCAAAGTATGGCCGTGCTTTTATTATAGAACGATGATGTCTTTCTTCTAAAAGTAATAATTTCTTTTTGGCGTCATGGAAGAGTAGCGCTCTTCTATAATGCTCCCGACCACATTCTGCTTTCTGATTTTCTGCGTCCATGACCTAGGCAAGATTGTAACAACGTAAAGTAAGTTAAACTTATGCAGAATTCTTTTCGCTGTTTTTAATTAAGCGGTTACATACGTTTAGCTGCGGCGAAAATGAATGATTTTAGGAATTTTTTTTAAGGGTTTTATTAAAACAAATTAAACAAACTACTTATTACACGTGATTTATTTGTCCATAAAATGCACGAAAACATTTATTTACAATATTTTTGTATTCAATTATTTATGATTTTTGTTCTATAGTTTAAACATTGATGTGAAATGATATTTTTGTAAAATAATGTTGCCATAATGGGCTGACAGGCCACTTTTTTTTATATTTTGTTTCCTTACTTTTTTATGCACAATTACACAGCAAAATTTTGCATAGTAAGAATACCGTTAAAGTGCCATAAATTATTCATTTCTTTTAAATTTGAAATTTTGACCTGTTAGCCCATAATGGCAACATTATTTTACACGAATATCATTTTATTCTTCAGATCAATCGATGTTTAAATTTTTCTGCAGCGGTCTAAGGAACCTCAAAAATCATAAATAATTTAACACAAAAATTAGAATAAATAAATTGTTGCGTACACTTTATGGACTAATAAATCATGTGTAATAAGTATTTTGTTTGATTCTTTTTAATAAAACCCCTAAAAAAATATATAAAAATTGAATGTGCTCGCATATATGTTAAAATAATCAATTTAATATTTCAGAATGTATATTCCATTTACTTTGAAATAAAATGTAATAATTCACTCTGTGAATATCTTACTTTAAGCGTCGCATGATTCAACATATCCTGCCAGGCCTGATCGAAATTCCATTCGTGCTGATGCGACATGAATCGACTTTCAGCTACGGCTACAGTTTCCTTTGCTGTTGCGTGAATTTCGCTAGCTCTTTGGAATAACTGAGCTTGCTGTTGACATTGTACCTGTACAAAGATATTTAATGATTTGCCCTTTGAAATATAAATAACCGTTTACCCTCTTCCTCACCTGAGCTCGACGCGCCACTTCGAGTGCTTCGTAGTAACATCTCGCTCTATCGACACAACTATTTCCTACTTTATTTAAAATTTCCTTTAATCGTTTTGTCGTCTCGGACAACAATTGCCTGAAAGCGGTGTGCGCTTCCTGGATAATAAACATTCTATTCAGAATTAATTGTAAAAATTGTAATACTTGGATTACTAATATTTTTTAAACTTCCGAGAAACATGTTAAAAGCCTAAATATTATTTTACAAACTTATTCTAGACCCGTATACTTTGTTCCTGTATATCGTATTATTTATACATCGCACAGATAAATCAAATTCATTAATAGGGGCATTATGATATAACTTACATCTAATTCAGTTTCAAGTTTATTTATATCATCCGTTGCGTCGTTCAACTTTTCCAACTCGATCTGAAATTTAATAAGTTTCCCATTAATTTTCCGCAAGGAAACACAAAGCAATCTTTGTTAAAAAATTCCATAAATGACACTTTTTGTTGTTAGAACCCAGAAATGCTTTATCGTCAATCGATTATAATACGTATGATAAAATTTTTCGGTCTTCCCGAACACTCAATAATTACGTATCATATCTTATCTTAATTCATATGCCAGGTCATACTAATAGTAAGATAAATCGATCGTGGTATAAAATTATAACTTCCTCCATGGTTCCCTACATTTTATAATATTTCAACACTGGTACTACAATTACGGATTCTTATTACATTCTCAATTCGATAATGGTAAATAATGATTTTGATTACGGTACGCTTTCTCTATACATCAGATTTCTATTTCATATTTAAGCTCTGTGAAATCGCCTCCATTTCTTCTGATGAAATTGTACATTCTCTTTGTTCCATTCCTAACAGATATTAAAAGAAATTCAGTAAGTAGAAAAATACATTATTTCTACCATCTGAACTTTCTTAATGCAACGAGAATAAAACAATAGCAGGAGGAACATTTAAATATAAATTAAGAAACTGAAATTAAAATAAATTAATGCTGGGCCTAAATGATATCACGTATCATTTTTTGTTTCTTTCGTTACGTTTTATCAAAAGTTTATAACATATATATTTGTTTGAATGCCTGAACACTATTCGTGTTTTATTTAAGTACCCATTACAATTAAGATAAAAAAAGTTAATAGACAAAATTACATGTTACGCGTGTGAACAAGTTCTGTTTTCTACTGCAAAAAATTACAATTGAAATTACATGGAATCGCTTGCCCTGAGAATTAAATTCGTCAACAGATAAAGTAGTAATGACTAAAATGTTTAATATTAATTCTTTATATTCTTTCGAGCTGAGAAAATATTGCCTTTACGAAAAAGCACAAATAATATTAATTGGCTTGGCGATATAAAATTCTAATAAATTCTCCGTCAAACATGCAACGTAAAGTCCGTCATCCTCGTCCATTCATTGAAACTTTGTACGTCGAGATAATAATCAGTGAACAGAAATGAAAGAAAAGGTTTCTTTCATAGTAACTGTGTACATGTATTGCTCCCAGAATTACCCTACAGTAAACAATTATTCTACACGGAGCTTTTCTATAATAAAGATGTAAACCCATTTATCGAGTCTCTTACATACGTTAGTGTCATTAAGTTATTTATATACGATGTTCGTAAAGCGAGAATATACGATGGAAAAGAAGTGAAAGCAAAGTGGAACACGGTACCAGGCTGTGTTAGGCGTTATAATCACGTTTACCGATTACGCTTATTTATACATAAAAGCTATCAGAAATACGCATTTCTCGACGAACGGGTTCGAAATAATAGTAGAGCTATAAATAGAGGAAGTGTCATTAACGATAATTACCTGTACGCGGGGATCTAAAGATCCATCGGCGTTATCCGTGACATCCATGCTTTAGCTTCTGACATTTAGTCGAACCTAACTCACAATTACGACAGTCATTTCATCGCGAGCCCGCACACACGTACGATCATCCGAATCACAATGAATATCGAATACATAATTCTTAACGCGTTAAATCCTACACTGCCCGTTTACATTTCGAAAAGGAATGACGACAAACAATTACGCGTAGCATTGGCGTAGCCGCCTGTGAACTTTACTTGCGTGTTACGTGTATGTGTGTATATATTTTACGTAAAACATGAGCTTGATGAATGTTACACTGCCTGATAAACCTATACGCGTATCAAGTACATCAATGGGAGTATATACATGGTAAATTGATAGTGAAGTTAATATTAGCAATTAATAAAAGTATGTGTATGGAAAATTAAATGCTTTACTGAGCATAGCGGAGTTTGATGATCTGATTGGACACTTGATGATGCGCGATGTGACGCATCGTGTCATTTGATTCAACGTCGGAAATAAAAGGAGATTTCTATGTAACGATGCAAGATGATAACCGTGTGAAGTTAGGCCACACTCCGACTTGCATTTGATGCGATTAGTTGGACAGGGCCGGCCTTCTCTGTAAAGGGACCCGGCTGCAAGACGTATTTTGGGTCAGCAAACAATTTCTCGACGGTAAAAAGGGGTCGTCCTTAAATTACGTAAGGCTCTTTAGGGGGGAGGAAATAGCAAATTTCACACGTTTTCTTACAAGGGGGAAGGGAGTCAGGTAGCGTCTTACGTAATATTTTTTAACCTAATTTTCAATAAATACAAATTCTGTCATTAATGTTCCAGAAAAGTAGTTTTAGTTTAAATTCCGCGAAATTGATAGCGAATTTGGCAAGCATGAACTGGCACCCCACACAGCACAACGTCCCGGGGACGTCGACAGACCGTACCAGGAACGTCCCAGGTACGTCCTGTTACTGATCAGGACGTAAAGACGTCCTTTACCTTAAAGACGGTCTTTACGTCCTGATCAGTAACAGGACGTACCTGGGACGTTCCTGGTACGGTCTGTCGACGTCCCTGGGACGTTGTGCTGTGTGGGAAGGAGGGGTTTGGAATAACAAATCTTACGAATTCTTATACTGGGGAGGGAGGGGTAAGAATTTGTCAAAATTACTCTTACGTTTTTTAAGAACGGCCCCAAAGAGAACAACATCTTTTCTCGAAGAAAAGAATAATCAGGGCCAATCTGGGGGGCGCAATAAAATCCAATGAAAAAGTAAAACTTTTTTAAAAAGCAGTAACACAGTAGGCAACATATTTTAATTCAATATCAAACTTCAAATAGAAAAGGTGGTAAAAATTATTTTTGCCCAAGGCGGCGGAAGAGCTAAATAGATCGGGCCCTGAGGATAATAATAACGAAACGAAAGAACATAAAATAAAAGATATAAACAAATAAATATCATCAAATATAAACATCAGTTTTATATTTTTCTTTATTTTCTTCTTTCTTCCTTTTTCTGGGGCCCCACATAGACCGGGGGCCTTGTACCCCTTTATTCCCAGCCCTGTAGTGGAGTCGTAGCAATATTTTTTAACCGAATGAACGCGTGGGGCGATTCAAGGCGATCGCACATCAAATGTGTTATCGAATCGTTCGATTTATTGTTGCAGCACCCGCCATAACGTCGTGTGCCGCTCACTTCACAATGTTCTGTATCATTTAATGTAGATCTCGTAATATCGTTTTGTGCTCCGTACGAAAATGTTGCGAAAACGCAAACTATCAAACGTAAATAAAAGATGTCGCATTTGCCTCGTTGACGACGGTTGTATGAGCGATCTCTTCGTAGGAAACTTGCACCTGAAACTAAACGATCTGGCAAAGTGCACCTCTATAAATGTATGTTGTTTACATTTTTTTTTACTTCGACAAATACTTTTGCATTTTCCTCTGTTACACAACTGCATATTGTTTCTATACAGATCAGCGATGAGCACGGTTTGCCGAACATTATTTGCCATTTATGTCTTTATAAGCTGGATACGTGGAACGAGTTTAAAGAGCAGTTTATACGATCCAATCAAGTGTTACTGAGTCAGTTGGAAATTGTACAGAACTCTGAAAATGTGGTAAGATTATTTACTTCGATGACATTAGAAGTTTTAAGGGATTAACTTTAATAACGAGGAAATCTTACATACGTATAAATTAATGTCTATGAGTTAACGACCGTTTAGTTAAATCTGGATGGACAGCGATTCGGCGTAATTAACTTGTTCGTGTTATTAAATGGAAGGAATACAGAAATCTTCCCAGCGAGGAAATCATGAAATCTTTCGTTCGATATTATTGCGTCTTCTTAAATTTATTCCTACTCTTTTTGTAATTCCGTCAGGCAGTTCTTTTAATTCTGATATCTACTTGTTACTATATAAAAACTGTTATGGTTTATACACGTCCCTTTTCTGATAGTACACTAAATTGTTAGAAAGTACAAGAATCCTTTTTATTTTCATCGCATCGTTAACTGGATTCGTTTTTAAATAATCTCAGCGTGTTGTAGAATATCCTTCGTTTCGCTATAGGTTCTTCTGAGATATTATGGTTCTCCAGTTATTACTGAATTTATTTCAATTTTCTCTTGAATTTTGCAACCACGGAGCATTGGAAGTTTAATCAGCGACGCGGCTCCGAAGTGTTGTATTTATCTTAAAGTATTATTACTTTGGCAAAGTGTTACGATACTTTTATAAGTTGCAAGAAATAGAAACAGTCAATAATAACACGTGTTTATGTAAACGTAGTTGTGTTAGAGTGATCTAGCGTTCACATTGCGTAATTCAGATTTTTCTAAGAAGGAAGTGTTCGGACGATAGTGTAATTAGATATAACTTATGCAGCGTGAGTCACGCAATTGGAACGACTCGTATCTGTTGTTTTGTTGCAATTAGAAAAATTCAAATGACTGGAGATTAAATACTTCATAATTTTGTAGATATATATTGTATGTACAGGGTGATTTATAAATGCATGCATGCTAATATAAGTGGAAGCGTTATATGTCCTATAAGCATTAGTTTTCGAGCTTGGGATGATTAAAGAAAACGTTCTAAGCGCCCACCTTCTGCCTCGAACCATCGCCTCCGAAACAATAACTCACCAGAATAAGACACCGACTGCCTCAAGTTTTGTCTACTTCATATTTTTGTTTGTAAACACGAGATAAGGTCAAGGCATACTAACACCTGCATTAGTATCTGTCAAGATACGAGCCAGGCACTTGGAAGATTTTCTTTAATCATTCATGATTCGGAAACTAAGGTATATAGGGCATACGTTCGTATGACATTTTTGCTTATATTAGCTTCTAGATTAGGGTGGCCTTTATTTATATGTGACGATATTTTTTTAAGTGTTTTTTTGCTCTCACCTTCTAATGTGGTTCCCTATTTCATAAAAAAATAGTCCCTGAATAAGATTATTGCAATTGCACAACAGGAAAGGATGCCGACCAGGCCTGAAATTCTTTAAATCCGAATTATCGATGAATTCTAAACATTAAGAATTTTTTAGAAATGGTAGGCTCTATCGAAATTTTGTTCAAATAATAGTAAAAGAGCATTTAATTTTCTACAATTATTGTATATATAAGTTTTTCGTGTTTCCAATCATTTTTTAGATAATAGCGCAGCGTGACGCGGACCTTTGAATGCTCTTTTAGTATTATTTGAACAAAATTTCAATACGGCTTACCATTTTTGAGAAATTCTTCAAATTCGAACCATTGACGAATTCTAAACTTTAATCATTTTCGGGGACTATTTTTTTATGAAACGGAACCATATTAGGAGGTGAGAGCGAAAGAAATAAGGGCTACCCTAGTGTAGATGCCCTGTAGTATCGCGATACAATCATATTCATGCGCAATATTTATAATATCTTATACTTAACTTGATACTTTTGTGGTAGAATTCACAACCGAAAAGGACATACAGTACTTTGCAGCAAAGTACAGAAGACAGTCTTTCTGATATTCCCGATAAGGTATCCCTAATAATAATAGTTTAGTCTCTGTTATCCGTGGCAGTAAATTGTATAGAAATATTTATTCCAGAAGAAACCAAAGACCGAGATGCCACCGTTGATACCTTTGGAATTTACGAATGTAGATTGTACAACAGAGCCACGATCCATCAAAGAGATATACATATCTGACGATGATGTTACGTCCTCGAAGGATTCTTCGCAGAAAGCTCACGACGATGATAAATGTACAAAGGATGGTGATAATAAAGATGACCAAGGAAAGTCATCGTTGATCCAAGCAAAAGTTAAGGTAGTAATTGGAAAGCGTAGTAGAACGACCGAACAAAGGGAAGCATCGACGAAAAGGTGGGTAGCTAGGAAGAAGGCTCTTTTAGCAGCGAGAGGTGAAAGCGTTTCAGACACAGACTCCATAGCATCGGACGACACACAATTGTCGCCAGTACAGAAAGCACGAGTGAAAACGAACCTGGATAAAGAAACTGAAATGCAAAGGAGACTGACTCGATCGTTCAAGCAATTGGAAGTGAACGTCACTGACAAAAGTGATGTGAAATGCGACGGTGATGATTTTATATGCATAGATTCTGATTCCGACACGCGAAAACCAAGATCTCTCAAGGACGTAAATTCTGACTCGTTAACCGAGAGTAAGAACACCTCCGTCAAAGACTCTACCGAGCAGGATGAGACGAAGAAAGGCAAATGTTCTCAGAAAGATGCGAAGCAAAAAGAAAATTCTGTGCCATCGTCAGAGAAAGCTGTTAAAGACAAATCGTCGAAGAGAAGCGAGACACAAATCACCGAAGACACGTTCACTCCCTGTTCGGTGAAATCAGAGTTAGAAGTTGGAGATGCCACGTATATCGTCACTTCCACGTTAATGTTCGCGGAGCCACATTATCTGAACAAAGCTAATTTGAATAATTTATCGAAAGAGTATAAGCACGATAGCATCGAGCAGAATTCTCAAGAGAAAAACACCGATATCATTGATGCTGTACAGCTTCGCAGAATAAATCCAGTCCCGACAGATTCCAGCGATAAAAAATGCATCGAAAAGTGCTTAAATATAGAAGTGGAAGGTACAGAGATAGAGGCTTTGAAGCGCGTGCAAGTTGAGTTGGCAGGATTCGTCGAGAAAGAAATGAAGCATAGATTATTTGGATTGATTAACGACGAAGCGAAGAAGGATAAACCAGAGAATGGTTGTAAAACTTCGTACCAAACTTTAGACCAGCAATTGAAGAGTATAATAGAGAAAACTATAAAGAAAAATTTCGAGTCTTCTATGATGAGAAGCTGCGGTTCTGTAATTAATTCGTACACACAGAAGCCCGGAAGAGTTTCGCCTGCGTTCGTAAAAGAGGCGCAGAATTGCAAGAAATACCAGCCGAAAGTAATATTGAAACGTTTAGACGTGACGAAAGAAAGTAAAAACCGAAATATTAATAATATACACATTTTAACCAAGCGTACCGTTAAAAATAAACTCGGCGGACCGTTCAGCATGGTCTTCCACAAACGACAAAGCGTGCCGCCAATTCGATATAATGATTACAACACTTCTGCTTTGGATTCTGACTCTAATTTGTCCGAGGAAGTTGAATTATCTGAAACGTCTAGAACGGGAGATAAACCCAGCACGGAGAAGTCGCAGGAAGCTGTAAAAGGGCAAGTCAGTGTAACGAAAGAAACAGAAGAGTCTAAAGGAGATTCTAATAATGTAACGATTTTTGGATCTACTACAAGGAACGAACCGAAAACAGAAAATCAAGAGAACATTTTCAAAGTGAACTCGCCGTACGGCGAGAAACATATATGCGGCGTATGCGAGCAGTCATTTAACAGCCGTAATGACGTTATAGCGCATGTTCGTTTGCACAAAACAGAGTCTATGGCGATATCGCGGCATAATAAACATAAAATGATGCGATGTAAAAGATGCCACGAAATCGTCGAGGCTAGGTTCGTGAAAGCTCACGTTTGTAAATCTGCGAAGCAACAAATCCACAAATGTTACGTGTGCAATTCTACATTCCGGACGGAGAAGCTTCTTGTGCGCCATTTGGAGAGTCACGATCAATCTGAATTTAACATAGAAAACATAACGAAAGGGGAATCTCAGAAGTCCACTAATGTGAGTGCGTCACAGAACTCTAAAGAAATAGTGTACTTGAAAGCAGAAAAGTCTCAGCTTTCGAAAGTGGAAAACAGCGTGGTTGGAAGAGCAGATAATCTTAGAATAGATGTAAGTAGTGCTCAATCGGAGAAAGCAGCAGCGACGAAAGAATCGAGAGGAGATAACGCGCAAGGAGCGGAGAAGCAGAAGGAGACTTACACTTGCTTCGTGTGTGATAAAATATTCACAGATGAAGAGATACTGAAGGATCATTTACAAAAACATTGCGACGATATGAGCGAGGACGACCAAAGCACTGGCAAAGAACAATACCAGTGTGCGATTTGTGGGGACTCGCTGGATTCCGAAGACGCGCTCGAGGCACACGTTGAGAAACATTTATTCGACGAGGAGGATGACAATCCGAACCTTATTAATATCGCTAATGAGAATGATAAAGCAAAGGACGAACCTTATCATTGCCTGCAATGCGCAGAAACGTTTAACTCGGAAATGTTGTTAGAAATGCACATGCAAGCTCACGAAGAAGAAGCTGCGATCGCAGAATGGGAGAAGCAAGGAATAAAAGCTTACGAATTTCAATGCACGATCTGCGACGAGCTCTTTGAAACCGAAGAAGAATTATCCGAACATTTAGACATACATAATGGAAACGCGCATGTTTGTCAACTGTGCGAGAAACCATTCTCGAGTCTCGAAGACTTACAGAAACATGTTGCAACTCATTAACGTAATCACTGAGTTTTCCACTATTTTCTTAAAATATATCATGAGAACTGTAACCTTGTGCATAATACTTCCTTAGTTCGCAATAACGATCCTTAGTCTGCCCAAGACACCGTTTAATACAAGACCATATTGTTTTGTTATAATGGTAGTTATCCTGTTTCAAAAATATTCTCTACAAAAATAAATGTAGTCAGTTACCATTAGTGTGACAAGTACAAATTGTGTGTAATAATTCGCCCATATATTACTGTTTAAAAACACAAGTTTTATATGTACAGATCGTTCGTATTTGATAATGTATTAGACTTTATTACATTTGCTTGTTTACGAGGGACGTTTAATGGATTCGGGTATCAAGATAGAAATTTACAAACGTTAAGAAGTTTATAGGAATGAGAAACAATATAAGGATTGTTTGCATGGAAATTAAACGTAAGAATTTCAATGACGGTAATAATTCACGTTACCGTACAGTTCTCTAGCGATTAATAAAAATACTTTCATATGTACATATACTGATAATACATCTAGTATATACGTATAAATGCATCGATATTACAGCTGTATATAGTAATACTTAATAAAGCACAGTTTTATTTCCAATAAATACCAACTGTTTATACATAAATAAAGTACAGTTTTATTTTCAATAAATATGAACTGCAATATAAAATCTACGCGATGAAGTATTTAGTAGAACGGATTCGAAGTAGGACTGATTAAAGAAACGTGTATGTATGTT
Organism: Andrena flavipes; assembly: GCA_963971345.1. NCBI lineage: Eukaryota > Metazoa > Arthropoda > Insecta > Hymenoptera > Andrenidae > Andrena > Andrena flavipes. The sequence goes on along the minus strand of OZ020482.1, from coordinate 16,589,404 downwards.
CACCGTATTTTGTTGATTTGAATTTAACATTTATATTAACGAGTATGCAAATGTAATATGTTTTCATACGAAAATTATGTTGTACATAAATTTTATCTTTCAACAGTGTCACTTTGATTAATTTTCCATTCATTTATTTGCACCGGGGCTGTGGCCGATGCTAGATATTTATTCTCACAATTAAATAATGCACGAACTTGTCACGTTATAATCTTTCCCAAAGCTTAATCAGCATTTTACGAAATTTATTGCCCGCGCCTTAGTCGCTGAATCGAAAATAGTTCGCTTCCATCACGAATCATATAATATTTCATACACATTCTACTTATTAAGTTATACATAATCAATTTTATACAGAAACTAGGATCTATTTATAACAATGGAATCGCGAACACTCTTTACAGAAAATAATTTGGAGGACTAATAATGGTAAAATGATTACAAAAGTCAGTCGCCGGCTGAATTGTAAGTCTTATTATATTCTACTATATTTACATAAATACTGTGTACAGTGACACGTTATTTACTCGTGGATAATAACTAGCATTTTATCACTATATACCATAAAAACTTGACTCTCTGTTAGCCAACTCTCTTCTGAGCGTTTCGCGGAATCAAATAATATATAAATAACAGCTGACTTTATTAAAGCTGGCTCTATCTGCTTTTGAATCGACCTCGTTACATGGAAAACTATAAATGCTCTCGTTTCGAATCAATTAAATCTACAGTGCGTTTGGTTTCGTGATTACTCTGCAACGTTGCTGTCTATATTAACTTAAGAGTGTCTCTATACTAACGATATCCTGAAAGTATGTAATAGTGAAGGTACATCGATTTATCGTGAATACTTAACTTAACATTAAGTAATTTAATATTGAGAGAGAAGATATTCATCGCGTCCATTTTGCGCTTCCATTTTCATCGTTTAGGTCGTGTCACACGTTTAGTAGCAAAAAACTGTTACGATTATACGAGATATCTTCAATATTCATTTACTTCGTTTTACATTAAATTTCCTGCCAGTGAAAGCAGTGTTTGTAAGTTTCCTTCATAAATCGTAATTGATAAATATCGTTCTATCGTGAAAACCGATTGTGTTCGAATGGTACTATAACTAACTAATTATGCGAATTTTCCTGTGAGAATTTTTTAATAAAATAAATATCTTCACATCATTATAAATGTAACGATAATTTATAAACAAGATTCGATGTTATTATGTTAATAATTTATTGGTTTCGATTAATATTAATGCTGCGATGCTTGATCAATGAAAAAGAAACGACTGGACTATTTTGGGTCCCAAATTTATTCACTCGGCGCATTTAATGCACCCTAAATCGTCGAAGTATCTCATTTTATGCCGATGTACTTCAAACATCATAAAATCTCAACCTCGTTAAACAATTACAACTTTACATACCGTTATGCTCTTAGATCTATTATATACAACGATGTCATTCAGACAGAATAGCTTTTAATAGTATCATTTGAATAACAATAAATTAAATATACTTCTCGCACGTGTTCGCCGAATTTCTTTAATAGCAACAATAGTAATGAGTCAGAAAGTGTGTTACCGTAATTACCTTGGAAATCTAAACTTAATATACATGCGGTATATGCGTTATCCATCTTATTGTCTAGTGCTAATCATATAGATGGATATAGAGAATCCTAACTACCTACGAAAAAGAAAACCATTCACCCCCCCGAGGGTGAAAGGTTTTCCTTCAAGTGTTTTTCGCATTGAGCTATATCGATTTGAAAGAAGAAACAAGAAAGGAAAGAACCAAACGGTGTGGGGGGGGGGGGGGGCGGGGTACGCAGTTTTGCCATTCTAATACTCGTAATGTTTCCAATCGCTGAATTTCCATACCATTCAATTGTTGCATCGAACCGTAAGATTTAGCGTGTTATCTTTTAGCGATCATCATATATCACATAAAATGAATGATCTCTAATATAGAGTCTCGCGTAACTCTTATCTAACGACATTTACAAATTTCAATCAACGCGCTATTTCGTAGAGAAATAATAAACAACAAAACAAGAATTCTGTTTTTCGTACGTGTTACGTGTTAAGTAACTAACAGTTTTTCATGAAATTTGGCTTCACATGGTGGTTTACTGAGACACTAGGTCTACGTAGTTTGCAGGGTAAAGGCCCACTTTGCCGTCCTTCCTTCCTTTACACCATCCCTGTTCATCCTCGTCTTCTAATTTCTCGAATATATCACCTACGAAAATATAAGAATTATTGTTATAAATCTTGAATACTAGAAATTCGAGAAATTATGGGGATATGTAGAGGATATATAGATTTTTTGATGCCCGCCTATTTTCCGATTTTGAAGAGATGGAAGAAAATGACTTCTTTTAATTAGGAACTTTTCATTTGGTAACTGTGAGTTTTAAAATAAGAAAATAGATTTTCAGGGACAATTTCGCTCCCTTAGAGTGAATTTGGGCAGCAAAAAAATTTGAAAGTTTCCCTTATAAGTAAAAAGAAAATACTTTTGCATTTACATAGTCAAATATATAAAATTAGTACAACTGCATAAAGACAGGATTTTGGCTAAAATGTGGAGATTTTTCCTGTAAAAGGAAATACGTGGGTTGTATAATATAGGACACTTGGTGCTAGGAATTAAATACATGTAAATGCAACGTTAATTTTCTGCACACCTTGTTTAAAGCTAAGCTCGTCTGCTTCGGCTCCTTCGTAGTCATACAACGCGCGTACAGGAACACCAGGTTCACCGTTGTCTACTAATGGTTCGCCACCGTCTTCATCCCATTCTTCTTCCTCAAATGGATTTGATTCTTGCTTTACATTTGTACCGTTGCTGAAAGAAACGTACACTGTAGATGCATGTATACTTTCAACTAAATGTAACATTAATTTCTTAATTTCTTTAAATAATAAGCTACGATAAATTTAGTATGCTGGGCATTAGGGTGGCTTTTATTTACTCTTCGTGAAACATTCTTGAAATATCAAAACTGAAAATATGTAAAAAACATCGATCTTTTTGGAATTTTAAGATGTATACCCCCTTAAATTTTTAAAAAGTACTCATTCAAAATAATAAATACACATTTTTCAGCCTGCACAAATAAAAAGTGTTTGAGAAGTAATTAAACTTTCAAAATTAGAAAAAAAATTTCTTCACTTTTCTTAGTTTTTCGGATTTTTTTCGAAAACCGTTTGTCGTACCAGGAAAAGTAGTAGAATATAAAAGATGCTTCTTTTCTGGATCTACAACACAAGTCGCGGTTGAAAACTTGGGACAGATCGGGCTTTTCCTATTTTTTTTCTAATTTATATGCGTGTGGTTATCGTCACACCTTTTAATGAATGAAATTTTATTTTCAGTATCAATTTGGCAACTTTTCTAAGCCGTAGAAAAGGTGTCTGATATCGACTTAATTCTAGTTCAGGATTTAAGGAGACATTTTCTTTATAAATTTGTGAAAGCTCAAGGGAATCGGTCTAGTAATTTCTGAGATAACTGTATCGCCAATTTGGAGAACATTTATTCGAGAAAAGAGCGGTTAAAGATTTCCGTGCAATTTTAAAGTGGATTAAAATGAATTAATGGCGATTTAAGTCACTTAATTTGCTGTACAAGGGTGCTAATGGGGCCATCGTCATCGCCGAAGTGTTTAAAGAAAAAAGAAGTTGAAGAGAGATTATCCGTGTTCCCTACTATGTATGTACGATAGGAATCTCGTCGCTTCCAGTCTTACTCAACTTTTCTGCTGATATACTCGTAAAACTAGTCTCAGCTTTTACGGTACATCAGTTTCCTTTGAATTTTCTTTCCTTCTGTCTCGCTGGACAGGCATGGCTGAATGTACTTTGTACCTTTCCTGTTCATTTCTGCATTTGTTGATTTCTCATAAAAAAAATAAATAGGCACATATCTGTTTTATTTGAAAGTCAAGAGCGTACTAAATAATTCTCATAAGAATCTTTCCAAAAAATGATGCCACAGAGGAAGGTGCCATTGCTACTATAATTAATAACGATAAGAGTTGAAAGAACTGTTATGGATAATCATCGTGCAAAAAATTTAACTTCGTTACATTTTTCTCAAAGTTAAAAATGTCCCTAAAGACATGGAAACACGATTTTACGAGTTTAAAAATTTTTAAATCTGAAAGTTTTTATTAAGTTTTCGAGACTTGAGACCAGAATACCTTTTTAATATATCAAAACATTGAGAAGGGTGTTTCTACTATTTCTCGATCCTGCTATCATCTATAATTCTTTATCTAATTTAATCTTTATTTTTATGTAAATAATACTTTTTGGTTGTAATTTATTTTACCCAGCAACTCGAAGATGAAGATTTTTTCAGGGAAGGATTCATTCATAAAAGTTAAATACACGGATGCAATTACTTCGAATACTCACGTAATCGTAGAAGTCCTGTTTACTGCACTACCGTCGTGGTTATTCTTCTCTGTAGAGTTTTTACCCGAACTAATCGTGTCAGTTTTACTATCCCCGTGACCTCCGTCCGTTGATATTACTCTGGAGCTGGGCTTCGATTTTGACTTATTATTGACTGGTGGGAATTCCTAGATTTACGAAAGGAAACGATTAATTACACTAATTGTATTAAGCGTAAATGTAAATTAACTCTACTCGTTTCTCCAGATACTTCAAACTGTATATACAGTTGTATTTACAACTCTAGGCAGTATTTAAACGTGGATTTTGTGAAGGCACTTTAAATTATACGTGCAACCAAAATACGTGGGCCACGTTGAATTTCATTTACATTTATAATTTACTAAATGTGCTAAGCATGTATATATAATTTCTTGTAATACTTTACAAAATTGAGCCGCATGTTTTGTTATTTTTAAGCTGAAAGTAAACATCATGTGCGATAATGTTATTTTGCTTTGTTAGGAGTTTCTTTTAATATGAGCCTCATAAATACATTTAAATTTCATGTTTATACGTTTGACAAGTGCGCTTCGAAAAACAGATAAACCGCAGTGATGAGAATTAGTGCGTCAACGAATATCTGATAAAGCTTGCAGCAATGCTGACGAACTGTCAGACGAATTCTCTGCTTGGACACGATATGTGCAGTTAAAATGAATTAGGATGAAGGCGTATTCACGGGCTACCTGTTATTGCAATTTTAAAAAGCAGTTTTCCTTTGGAATCCACGATTATAGTGAAAATGGTCACGGAAAGGTAACATTAACAGAATGGCAAACGTAAACTGCCGCAGATGATTTCTGGTTGCAAGCATGTTTGATTTATGCTCACGTTCAATCTAGTTAATAATGTGCAACGACGCATCAAACGATGATGTACAGTGCTAATAATCCTATTTGTAAGCGTGTGTATTAACACAGAGCGAATTTGCTATCACACTTTAACGTGAAATGTAATTTTCTAGTAGAACGTGTGTAAAATATCTCTAATGGTATGAAACTAAGTCTCGTGACCAGAAAATTTATAATTTCACTCGGAGAAAATAAAAACTACTTGTGAAGGGGTGGTAGCTATTATATAGGGTGTTCCAGAATTTTGAAAGATTAATATTATAGAACATATCAAAAGGAACGAGAATGTTTTAGTAGGCATCGGTCCGCAAAACAGTCATTTTTGAAATATTCAATTTTTGGGGTTGCAGGTAGGATTGGGACTATTCGAATAATTTAATATTCGAATATTTTACAAGTATTCGAATGCTACGAATAAACTTTGAATATTTCAGTATTCGAATGTTATTATTCGAATACTATTCGAATATCCATGTATTCGAATAGAGCAGTATTCGAATACTATTCGAATACCGATATATTCGAATACTCATGTATTCGAATACCGATATGGTGTGAAGTGGGTCCAAATTAGCTTACAAGATTTCACCCTGATAAATGAACCTAAAGAGTTTGATTTATAATTCACACCATAGGTACTGTTCGAATACATCAGTATTCCAATACTCAAATATTCGAACAGTATTCCAATACTCAAATATTCGAATAGTATTCGAATACTCAAATATTCGAATAGTATTCCAATACTCAAATATTCGAGTAGTATTCGAATACTCAAATATTCGAATAGTATTCGAATACTCCAATATTCGATTAGTATTCAAATACTCAAATATTCGAATAGTATTCGAATACTTGGATATTTGAATTATATTTGACAAATAATTGAGCAACTGAAGTATTCGAATATTCGAATACTGAAAAATTCGACAAATAATCCCAGCCCTAGTTGCAGGTCAATAGTTTTTTAAACGATTACACATGCTGTAGAGAGTGTAGAGTGACTGATATTTAGACACAATATTTAATAGATAATGAACGCTGTTATGCATTAATTTTGTTTATACTCTCAATAATATCAGCCTTGGTTCCTGTATTATTTTAAAATAGCTCTGCGCATAATCAAATCGACATATGTAATTCGACTACATACAGTGGCCGGCAAAAGAAACTTTACAACTTTTAAAATCGCATAATTTTTTTAGAATTGGTTCAAACGACATAAGTTTTCTTTTTTAATTTCTGATTTGGGGAATTTCGCGATTTTCGACCTTATTCTATGATCTTTAAGCGTTCATAGCCCAGAGCATGAAATTTTAGGCATGTGTACAACTTACTTCAATCTACAAACGTGTTTTTTGAATTTTTATTACAGGCTCAGAAAAGAAACTTGAAAAAACGAATTTTACTATTTTTTTTTAGTATTCCGACCAATTGCATTTTCTTCAAAACGACGAAACATGTCGCTTAGCAAACTAATCCTTCTAACTTCTATAAAACAACTCATATCGTTTGGACCAATTCTAAAAAACTTGTAAACTTTCTTTCGTCCACCACTATATATCTGAAAATTCTAAAAAAATTGAAGATTTCTCTCTTTCATCAAGAATAAATTAATTACTTGTATTTAATTCGCAAAAAAATACTTTGACTGCTTAGTCCCCTCAAGCCTACATTTAGAATTTTAAAACACCCTATATATACCTAAAAACCCTTCCAGTCTCCTCTGAAACATCTCTAGACACCGCCAACAATTTTTACGGTACCTTGATCGACTAAGATATAATCCGTTCAATCAACAGAGCGCAATAAGAGGCGAGAACAAACTCGATACATATTCGACGCGCATGAATTTTGCAAGAGGGACAATTTGTTCGATCTCGCCGGCGCGCGATGCAGCAAATTCGCTCCTGTTCCCCGGCGGTGAAGACATGCTCGGTGTATTCGTGATACAGATCAGAGATTACGTGCAAGAACAAGCACATGGCGGGTTACGGTTAATTCGGTTAGCTTAGCGAGCCAGAAGCTGAAAAAGGAAACCCATCTTCAGTGACCTCGTCGCGTCTGCCGTTACGACGCTATTTCGTGGCTCTTGGACGGTGAGATTAAGAAGGATAGAGAGAGAGAGAGAGAGAGAGGGAGAGGGAGAGAAAGAGAGAGAGAGAGAGAGAGAGAGAGAGAGAGAGAGAGAAAAAAGAAAGCTTGCTTTTTATCGTCGCCTCGTAGACACGAGGGTCGAATGAACAAATTAATGTTGTAAAACATAACAAAACTTTACATGCAGATCCTCGCCGACCGGGCGTTGATTGATGAGCGTGATGGAGCCAGCCGGAAGTGCCTCCTTGGACTTTGAGCCCTTGGTGATGTCCCGGAACTCCTCTGTGTAGTCCTGCGTAATAGCAACGCCCAAAAAAAAAGACAATCACATGCATGCATTCCAGAAGATTGTCTCGGGACTGTTTAACTGTTTTAAAGCTTAAAAAGAGTAACAGCACGACATTGTGTACCATACGTTTCTAGCGGCGTACTCTGGACGTTTAACGGGGAAAGAGATCGTTAACCCTGATCGGACATAAGCTGCCCTTCCAACGAGTTTAACCCTTTAAAGATACGCCTCGATCTGCGTAATAACCGATTTCGAAGTTGTTTGGGTAATGTAGGAATGTCTCGTCACTGTACGATCGTTAATAGGGGGAAAAATTGTAGATCTGAAGATAAACTGTGGTTTGTGGAGGATTCTTATTATGCTAGTTGGAATTAAGGGACCTTTTTTTTTTTTTTTTTTTTTTTTTTTTTTTTTTTTTTTTTTTGAGAATTTAGAAATTAGGGAAGCCTAGATTTTTCTTCCATTAAAGGGGTCACTACCCATTACAGCACACTCTTGTTGCAGCAAAGTTGCAGCATCGTTGCAGTGCAAGATTTAAATGTTGTACGCAACGTTGTAGCAATAATTCTATGTCCGCCCCGTGCAATGTTGCGCGGCAACGTTGCAACAGCGTTAAAGCAACATGGCAAGGTTGCTGCAACGTTCCTATATCATTACCGCAACGAAGTGTGCTGTGTGGGTACTGTAATCACGCCGCAAAATTCGAAAACATTCAGGTTTTTTTCTCAGTGAATACAATGAATATCAATGTCAAATTTCTTTTTCATTTAGTAAGTTACTTATAATGTATACGGAACAATTTTTTAAATAAACTTTTAATTGTGTTTTTCAATGTGATTACAGCAACGACCCCTTAATTAACACATGTTGCTCCTTTTTTTGTTAAAAATTATCTACCTTCTTTAATCTGTAAAATTTCGTTATACTGGTTACGGCTTGAAGAGAAAAATACTACAGCTCATATTGAATATCGTCGAGCACATTCATACAATGTGGAATAGTTTACATTTATTATTTGTGACTTAATATAAAAGTGCAAAATTGTTTCCAAAAGTAGCGATGATCAACGATTACACATATGTACGTATAGATTTAGAATCTGACGTCAAAAATTATTTATTTGCGGTTGCTTTAGAAAATAAAATGCTGAACATAAAATGAGATAAGGGACACTTTAACAAGTTATTATATTATGTTTTGCTGTGAAAGTATTTATTTATTGTAAAATTAAAATTGATTTCCCGAAGTGGGTTTTTGGATTGTGGTGACCACGATTTCTCAAAAACCGTTTCACAAATCCTTCTGAAATTTTGTAGGTTTCTTGTAGACATTCAAATCTAGTCTTTAATCGAAGCATTTGTTTTTCCAATGCATAGTTTTTATTTTATAGATGAAAAATGAGTGTTTTTTTTACAAATAAATCGATCAGTTCAGTTTAATATTCGCCATTTTATCCCAGATTAATATTTTATAAAACGGAATGATTAAAAACTAGATAAACTATTCTACCAACTATAATCTTCTTCATTTCTTATTTCAGATAACCCAATTCCGAATAATGTTGGTTACCGCGAAACGTAATTCTATAAACATCTTCTGGGTAATCAGTTGTAATTTTGCGGTAACTAAATACTTTTACACCAAAAGATAATAACTTGTTGAAGTGTCTCTCATCTGAATACAAAATCCTTTGCATAAAAATATGCATATACTTTCTGAAGAAAATTCCCAAAGAATAGTTCTGTTTCTACTTTCTGTTTATGTTCCTTACAATTTTACTTTATAATTTTCCTTGATGAATCGTTAGTTTCCGTTCATTCATTGTTCTTTGAATCTTTTGATCTTTTACAATGTGTTAAGCTGAAAAATGAGCTAAGCTGATTTGCAATAAATGAGTTACATAGATACTTTCATTTTGACGATCCTTAATCTTTATAAACAGACGATATTCAGTGTAAGGTGCTTTTCATTGACATTTAACAAAATTTTGCATTACTATTTACATTGAAATAAGTGCTAACATAGAGGAGACATTTTTAATTTGATTACGAAAGTATTATATCTATATATTACGTTTTATGAATAAAAATGGGAGGGCAAATATGGTGGATGTAGGAAGTGAATGAAAACCTTGTTTTAGCGGGACGTTTGTTTACGAAAACTTTACAATGAAGCGGAGATATCGTCGGAGACAGAAATTACGAGACACGTTTAGGGGTTAAAAACGTTGGTTAAAAAATACGAATTTCTCTTGATTCTGGCAGATGTTTTTGTGAAAACAAATAACATTTTACCCTTAGAAATTCGTGCTCCTTTTAGAAATATAGTCCACGACAAAAAGATAGCGCACGTCAGTTTGAAATAAATATATTCACTAGAAGGAAATAAAGAAATGTCATTTAAAATTGTTAACATTTATGAAAGACCAGAAGTATTATTGATTCGTTAACAAATGGGGGTTAGTATTGTTATGTAGGTCTGAACTGACCTGCTTATAAAGGAACCACTAAACAGTTCTCATTATACAAAGTTAATTAACAAGTAAATTTAATCTTGTTGAAAAAAATGTAAAACCCTTAACGAAGATAGTACTAAAGGTGTTTCAAAATAAATCTCCTACGAAATATTAAATTAAAAACAATATCTGGTATTGTATAGTCAAAAAGAATTGATAAATTGTGCTCTGACTTTATCTCAATCCATTTTTTAAGTTTCAATCACAATTGTAAGAAACACTCCCTTTTTCGTAAAAAATAGTTGCAGCGTTTAAATTTTCTTAAAATATTGGACAAATCTGCACAAGCTGTTTCAATAAATCACATTGAAAGTGAAATTAAATTGACAGTATATCGTGTGCTATCTTTTTGTCTCGGGTTCTTATGGCGAAAGAATATCTTCCGTGGGACGGTAAATATAAATTGCGACGTTGGATTCGAATACCTAATAACGAAGCTCGCGAAGCAACTTCGATGAGAAAAAAAATGGTAGAATATCGAGACATATAAAATATAACTAACGGATAGAATTAATGCAGTTATAAAAAGGAAAGAACGAGAATAATATTTAATGCACTCTACTGCTATGTTTTCTAACATCAGATCTCCAACCATGAGCAGGGGCTTACATGCGATAAAAAAAGAGAGTTTTTGCGATGCGTTTATATTTTTATTTAAGTAGTTATATCTTACCTCGAACTGTGGCCAATTCATAGCCATATTTACACCGTGATTGTTCGACCACCATTTCAGATCCTTTTCGTGATCCGCGTTATTAATCGTGTGATAGAATTCCTCGTATATTTGTGGTAGTCTGTAAATCGAAACGTATGATGTAAAAATTAATATCTCGTTAAATAACTCTTTTTATGGGCCGTTCTTAAATTACGTAAGGGAAATTTTGGCGATTTCTTACCCCTTCCCTTTGCCAGTATAAGATTTCGTAAGATTTTATATCCCCCCCTTCCTTCGTTAATATTTTTTACATTGCATATTTTGAGTTATTAAAATTCTTTTAACCCTTCTATGTGCAAAATAAATACCCTTTTCCAAAGCCGGCTTACAAACTATTTTTTTTCTCAAAATATTATATCTCAACAACAACTCTGTAAATTTTTAGCTTCTAATATTGGAAGTTGTAAAAGTTACAATTTTTTGAAGATTTTCTTCGTATTTTCTCGACATATGGTAATCTAGATTTTTTTTTCAAAAATTGGGATAAAATGTCAATAAAAAAACTATTGGAATACATTCTAGATACCTTGATAGAGATTCATGATTTTTTTCATAACAATTGGATTCTTTAGATGAGAATGGCAGTCATTTAAAAATATTTCTGGGTGTGAGCCACCCAGGTATGTCAAAGGTGATCGAAAGTTATCATTCATTTTATTCGGTTCCGTGTGTGCGATGAAATCGTTTTTAAGACACTCATATTGAAAATTAGGTTGAGAAAATATACTAAAAATAACTCCCTCTCCCCGCTTTGTAAGAAAACGTAAGAAATTCGCGACCCCTCCAATGCCTTACGTAATTTAAGGACCACCCCTTATATGTATATAGATACTTGTATGTATATGATATACATATATTTGTATAGGCACTTGCATCTATACTAGATGAATAGGAAATGATGCCACAATCGGAAAGGAGGTGAATCCTTTTGCCAGAATAAATGAAAAATGCAGAATAAACTTTTTATATACGAGCCTTCGTTGTGGAGAAAATCGATTTTGGAAACTCATTTAGTACGTGGGTTAGGTCTGGGATAGAATTATTGATTTATCAACGGTGGTTACAAAATATCGACCTTATAAAGAAAAAGTCCTGAATTCTCTGCCCATTTTTCCACGTTATTTGTACATGGAATAAAAACTATTTTTGATACCTACATGATTCTACTCCACTTTATGCGTATGCTCCTAATTTATTTTTATCATTTTACGACCACTTTAAGGCCGAGGAGGACTTTTGCAGAGGGTCTGGTCCACAAACGTTGCGATTTAAATTCACAATTTTGTAATTATATTTTGGAAACATGAAAACTACGATTCTATACTCCAAGGAATAATAATCATTCCCCCCCCCCCCCAAAAAAACATTAAGATCCGTACATTAGTTCTTAAAAAATATATTGATGAAAATAGGCCTCTATTTCGACCAAAAAAGTAGAATGCACCTTTGAGAAATTTACAAAAAATTAACCTGTTAATTTCTATCAAATATTTTCTTTCAAATATTTAGTAGAATCAGTTACACTATCTCTATCTACCATTAAATTATTGGAGTACAAAAATGATTACATCTCGGGAACATATTTATAGGAACTTTTTTTATAGTTTTTTTTTGTCCACGTCCACCGTTGAAGAGTGTATGTATATAAAAAGAGACGAATATATAATTACATGGGATCCTGAGATATATTGAGGCATTTGTGGATTCCAAACAGAACCTCCTTGAAGAACTGAAGTCGCTGCGCCTCCATCTCTTGACACTTCTCGAACACTTGGGTCATGTCCTCCATGTACTTGGGGTTGTACTGGTTGATCTCCTGCAGGGTAGCCTCGTACTTTTCCTTCGCCTTCTGCACCTCCTCCTTCGTCTTTTGCACCCTGTCTTGCATTTTCTTCACCTGTCGATTAAATAGAACACCGCGGGAATGAATGACGCGAACGTTCTGCGCTCGCATCTGCTACATTGAAGGTAAAGATCTTGGTACGAACCCGGCATACTCAAAAACGCTCGCCGATAGTGGAGTGAGACTATTTTGTACTTCATATCTGTACAGCTATGTGTAATAATTACGCGCGTACTGGATTAAGTAACCGTGGAACATGATTTCCGAGTAATGTTTATTATTCGAATAATTATTGAAAATTGTGGTTTAGTGTTCGCGATAATTTCAGCTCTTTACCCTCAAGCTCGTCTGGCGTACAATTGTGATAGTAAAGAATAGATTTGATAAGAACGAAGCGTGACCTCTATATCGATTAAATATGTAAGATAATCGATCTACACGTGCGACAGAGTTACAGTGAAGTATAACGTACCAGTCATTATTTTTTATAAAGTCTGATGAATTTGGTGAGATGCGTGCGAGCTGTGTTACATAAAGGGTGTCCCGAGAATATATGCGATGTTGTAAATTGGAAATTCCGCGTATAGGAGGGTATCGAAAAGTACCATTTTGTAATCTGAGGTTTCGTTTCTGAGATACGAGGGATTAAAAAATGCTTCGTGCCTCGACTTTCGGCGCGCGTTTTTTTAAATATCTCAGGTGCTCGAGTGTTTTTGCGGTTTTTGTGTCTGTGTATCGTTTCTTTTCTACAGCTTTAGGGCTAACTGAGACCACTTTTAAAATCCCACCAGAACCATAAAACAGTGGTGGGGCTGTCGCTTTAATCAACCATATTTGAAGTCCGAATCGACGACAAATAACTGTGTTTTTGTGGTTGCAGTGGGCTTCTAAAGTGGGCCGTGTGAGTTAGGCCTTACGCGCAGTTGTTGAATTCTATGAAAAATTTTCAAGGTCTTGTGATGCATTTTCGTGAAATAGAAAAGGTAAAAATAAAATTCCGTTCTTTTCGAAAATTGTGGGTCCGCGTAAACTAGGTTGTATGGAATAGTCAAATTATTATTCGAAAGATTTTGCTATTCTAGATAAAAAATTAATTAAATAACGGATCGAATAAAAGGTACTTTAAATTTAGATTATTCCGCGAATAAAGTTAGTTCTTTAAATTAATTTTTGACTTTAACTTCTTGTAACTTGGTTAGCTTTATTCGACACATGACGATTAATTTTTTCATTATTTATTCGTTATTCGAAATTTGATTTAAATAACAATTTTGCGCATCTCTGGTGAAAGTTCATTCAAAAAGTATAAGTATGGGGTAGTTTTGTTTGTGTAAGGAAGTGGTAGTAACATGGTGATAGATGTATGAGTAATTGAATAAAGAATTTAGGAGTGAATATTTAATCTGAAATTTCGACACTGTACGGAACAGAATTTTGAAAGGTGCATTTCGATCTGTGGTTTCTCAAGCTCGCCGATCTAGCTAAGCAGAGCCACTACTGAAGCAGCTGAAGCATACCAATTCATCGAGCATCTAAAATTTATACGAATGACGATAATTTTCCTGACTGAACATTTTCAAGTGTGTTCATCTTGTTTACGTTTACTTGCAAGCGAGAACCGAGTAGATAACAAGCAATCATCGAGCAGCATAAATTGCAAATCACTATGAAATTTTCACATGATTTTGTAGCTGAGAAAATGTCAAAATTTATATTAAAATTTAATTTTACAAAAAAGAAAAAAACACAAATTTCTCTTAGTTTAAATCTTTAAAATACTGTAAATCTTCTACTCAGTACGCACATACTGCTCACAATAATTAAAGAATAGTTAACTCAAATGACTATCGTTCACTTTTAGTAAAGTATTCGACATTTCCAAACTTAAAGTGTGCTATACAGTGTGTCCAAATATTTTCGACCTTTTTCAGTTCTCTTCTGTGTATCGTGCTTCTAGATGTTGTTTATTGTCAATAATTAAACATTTGCAGTACTAATTATTTTCATCGAGTGGACACGGTTATTTATAATTCCTGATTTCGAACTTTAGGACCACGTTTAAAGATGTGCTCGTATGGTATGAAGTGCTTTTACCCAGCAAATACATTTATTTAGACACTGCGTTGGTTCTATATACTACACAATTTCTCACATTGTATTTTCGTTCAGTTTATTTTTTGAATTTTGTAATATTCAGCCATGTAGCATCCTAATTGTTCTGAACAGTATATAGAGTGTCTTTAAATGGTATAATCCGATTCGAGGTGGCTCCTTTTAAAAAATAGTGCAGGATATATACAATAAAACTTTTTCGAGAAAACTGATAGTAAAAATGCGCAATATAGAAGGTGGTTTATGTGTTAAAATTATCCCTTAATATTTAAAATTTCTTTGTTTATTTTAAAAACCAGAGCTCGTACAAAAATATTGTATTCTTCATATTCGATTTATCTTTTCATAGCGAATCACCTGCTTTCGGCTTATACCACGTATTTCGGGGAGATTTTTATTCGAAGACTCGATGTTTGCGGTGTGTGATTATTAATTGGAAAATAATGTACGAGACAGATGATTTGCTTACCAGCAGAGCTTTCTGTAACGAAAAATGGGAGAATGTTAATAAACGTACATGCTGCATGCAATGTAATTATACATACAAGCGGAACGTCTCCTATTTTAGAATTCCTAATGCCTTTTCGTATTCTGAGGCCCCATGCACCACATCCACATACTGTCATCTAAAAACGTTGGTAGCCTGTTTTCAGACGATCGCCTCTCCATCGGCGATTATTCAATTTCCCGACAGTGAGGCGTGCAACGATATGTATTCTTGCAGTAGATACTATTTCAACTACAACGGTGTTTCGACAAAATTTTTCCAAATTTCTCTAAAGAAAACCCACGAAACGTGAAAGTAGAATTTTTTGCACCAGCTGATCGCTGCATATCGAATTTTGGTAACTCGTTTCTATTGCAAAGGGATGCTTTAAAATTTAAACTTTAGTCGACGCAAAACATTTTCTATGTACTTTTGGAAAATGCTGGGTTTTGCAAAAAAATTTCTGTTTCGATTTCTTGGCTAGAGTGGGTATTCGCTTTCAGGAAAAGAATATTTAAAAGTTTTAGTAAATATCATAACATGCAATGTTTTACAATCACAAGAAATTAAATAAGGAAATTATGACAAAGAGAAAAATTGAAGTAACTGAATAAAAAAAAATATATTTTGTAGGAAATCTCTAGAGATTGAGAATTACAGTTTTAAACTTGTACGAGTTTCACGATAATTTTCGTTACTGTTAAAAAATTAGCTTTCTCATTTTATTTCTTATGAAAATACCAACATTTTCCAAGATCACATCAGACATTACTCGAAAGCGAAAAATCTCTACTTTAACTATATAAAATATTTCTGTGTGCGACACGTATTTGTGATGCACTATTAAATTGTTCGCTAACAACATCCAATTAATTTTGGTTACTATTTAAAGGTTCAAGTAAGAAATAAAGAAATTATCATTGAAACGTGCAGAGAAGAGAAAGAGACATTCAGAAAAGAGTCATTTACGAAAATCTGGAAGGGTCTGGTGACATTGGAAAATACGAAATACTATCGACAAATCTCGAGAATATAGAACAGCACGGCATGCAAAGTTTTTGGTTTGGTAAGATAACACGGGATTTTTCACATACGTTTTCTGAGCCTCGGGCCATCTGAAAATGATACTTGCTAAAGAATGGCTGTATCTACTTGTATATTGAGCCGCGAATATGCGATCGAGATACACAGTAATACACACAAATATTTAAGGACGCACACATGGTACATACTATGTGTTTTTGGTTGTGCATGTTCTGCCGATAATATCGTCGCTTCGAAAAGAATTTGATTAGGTACTGTGCTTTGTGTCGAAACAATTGATCGTCGTTGCTGGTTTAGTGTCTTCCTTAAACGATACACTGCTCAAAACAATTAACGAATCACGTTTCTGAATAATTCAGAAATTGCAGCAACCTTGCAGCAAGATGGGTGCAGCTCTATTTTTGACAGTTTTTGAGTTATGACGTGCAATATACGTGCAAATAAATAAAAACAAAAATATTAATATTAATAAATAGGAGAAAATATTAATATTAACAAATAAAATAAGAAATTATTAATTAATAAAAATAAAGATATTAATATTAATATTTTTATTATAGAATATTTTATCGCCAAAAATAGATATAAAAACTTATCAACTCAATAACTAATATTTATTCTGTAAAAATATGTATTTTTCAATTAGTGTTCTCTTTTTGATGTTAAGTCAAAGTAATAATTTTATAAGCAGTTTTTTCTAATTTACTCGAAGTTGTTAAAGATGGAGCTGCACCCCTCTTGCTGCAAAGTCCTCAATTTAATTATGTATCTAATATTGTACTGCAGCGTTTCCCAAACATATATTTAGCAGAAACAAAATTTCATTACGTGTACTAGCACATTTAATGGTTTAATATGGAAACTAGCAGGGGGAAAGAAGATGGAATGATGAAGTATTTAGTAGAGCACAATCACTACTCTCTTTTAAATAAATACTTCACGCCAAGTTGATCGCTTTCAGAATTCGATGGATTTTAATGAAATTGAAGTATAATCTAGTCCACGTGGACTTAGGGGGATTTTATGTCATCATCGTCAGTTTGCTAGTTCCAATTTGTTTAAAAAGTATAGGCCTCGTTTTAATGAAAAATATATAAATATATAAACAATATAAAAATGATAAAGAAATTCTTGTGCAAGGATTCTGTGCAAAGAGATCGGTTTTTAACAGCTTATAAAATCAATTTCATAGTGACCATTCAGAAGAAAATCTTATTTCTGATTGCGAGAGAAATTAAAAAAAAGTAAGGTTATATTTTTTCAAATTTTTTATTTAAAATATAACCTTAAATCAATATTGAGGAATAAGAGTTTGTTCATAATTTAAATGCTGCATAAACGACTTTCTGATCGTAGAAACAATTATTCAAATAGGTAAATCCTTCTCGATTGACATAAAAAAAGAATGCATTCTATGTATATGCTTGATAATTTCGGAAATATTTCCTTTCACAGAAATAAGCAAGGCTGTAAACATTGATGGCCTATATTTTTTAAAGAAATTCGAATTTAATAAAATAATGACTTAAACTCCTCCCAATTTCACGTGGATTAAATTAAGATTCAAGTTTTATCTAAGGATGATCTGATTTTCATTTGTTTCGATATTTCACTGAAATCGTTCTTCACGAGAAGTTCTCAGAACTTCTTCAATAACCTTGTTATCATTAACTAACTTGCGACTGATGGAGGCTACTTTGAGCACTTACTGTCGTACAATGCACAAAATACCCATGCTGATTAAAACTTCACCCTGAATATAATACCTCATCAATTTTATCAGTATTTCCATATCATTCTACAGTTACTCACAAAAGTATCCGTCCACCAGATACGTATAACAAATTCTGCTTATTGAACTAAAATCGAATTCAGAATTACTTACCCTAATTATTATATTTTTAATTAGTACCATCTACCAAAGAAATAACCAAATAAATTTTGCTAGAATTTCACAGAAAGTTAATTGAATCTATACATAATAAATTGAAGCTTATAATAAAATCATAGGAATATTAACTTGTCATACTTAAATTTGTATAAATTAAATATTAAATTGTAACCAAATATTGTTTTGTATGAGTTACTTCCACGGATAATACTTTTTAAAATAAACAGAAAATAAACATTTATCAATTGAATCCACCCAAAACAAAAGTAGGGGAGAGACTTGCAGGTTGCCACCCTCTAGAAAAATTGCTGAAAGTGTAAAAACACTCAAGTAAAAACCAGATTCAGAAAACTTTTCTAAATTTATTAAATTTTATTAATAAATTATATTATACAGTGGCCTTTTTTCGTTATTTGCAGGGGTTCGTTTCGGTACTTTCTTCGCGCTGCCGTACTAAAAATGTATCAAAAAAGTAAAAAATAAACGAAAATATGACTAAAATGCAATAAAAACACTTCACTTCAAACTCAATGATAATAGTAAACATCACATAATCACGAAAAATGACAATTGACTGTAAACAAGCGGGAAAGAGAGAGGTGGCAACCTGCGGGCCAAAAAAGGTGTCAACTTGCATTCCGACGCATTTTTTGAAAATACGAGAAAAAATTGTCAATTCATGATATGTTTGGAAATCTGTTTGGCATATGTAAATTAGATAAAAAAAAAAAACACAGTACGAATAGTTATCTTGAATTGTCGATGAAAATGTTCAATTTACAAGCACAGGGAAAACACATAATTTCAATAATTCAATTTCTTGACAAACACAATATTATCCTTCGCTCAGCAAACACAGCGTTATTGCGTCTGTCCGTTCCATATAAATATATAAATATGAATCAAGCTTTATATCATACAATGTCAATTAAAATTGCGAATTCTTACTTTGAATTCGATTTAATACCGAAAATATATCACATGCATATAGCGTGGACGGATACTTCTGCGAGGATGTACAAAACTGTACATTATAACACATAGTTATTTAACACATTGTTATTTAAAACGAGCTCCCTTCATTCGAGAAGCCCTGAAGTCTCGTTGCAATTAGGGCTGGGACTATTCGAATAATTTAATATTCGAATATTTTACAAGTATTCGAATACTCAAATATTCGAATAGTCAAGTATTCGAATACTCAAATATTCGAATAGTCAAGTATTCGAATACTCAAATATTCGAATAGTCAAGTATTCGAATACTCAAATATTCGAATAGTCAAGTATTCGAATACTCAAATATTCGAATAGTATTCGAATACTTGGATATTCGAATTATATTTGACAAATAATTGAGCAACTGAGGTATTCGAATATTCGAATACCGAAAAATTCGACAAATAGTTCCAGCCCTAGTTGCAATGAGGCCATTTTTAGGGCACTGTCAATGACTTTATAATTCCCAAATGAAGTCACTTGAATTGGCCAGCCTCTGCTTATTTTGAGCAGTGCACGATTCACAAGCGTTTCGAGAAGTGACGCGATGCATCGGGCTTGTCTAAAAACCTTTCGAAAGCGAGCACGACCACGACGGCTATGATTTGAATACGTAACGTAACAATTGCGCTAATCGACGTATGGACCGGGGATGGTGTAACTTTGTATTACTGTAATCGACCCGGGCAGATATGACTGTCGTTCGTTTTACCTGGTCTGGCGAAAGCGAACTGTCGGCCGAGGCGTTCCTCTCCATGTTCGCGGCGGTTCGCTCGGTTTTACAGCTGTTATGGTACTCCGACTTCGCTTTTTCGACCTTCTGCAGGAGCTTCACCCAGGGCTTCTGAGCTTTCTTGAACGCGTCCTCCATTTCTTTGCGCTCCTTCAGCGTCATCATCGACTGCAATTAAAAATCAAAAGATAGGACAACTTTAATCGGAGTTTTTGGAACACAAGTATCCACATATTGGCCCCCAAGAAGTCGACTAGTTGCAGATTACAAAAGTGTACCGATAGTCGGCTTAACCGGCCAGTGGTTGACTACATCTCTAGTAGCAAAATTATAAATCTTGTTAGAAAAAAAAAATAAAAAGAAAAATGAGTATGTATTTACAAAAAGGGAGCCGATCAATCGGACTTTTTTGCCGCCTAGTGCGACTACAAAAGTGGCTGGATAGTTGGCTTAACCGACTAGTAACATTGATTGACCACGATCTAGAAAAATCTGTGTCTTTAAGTTAGACAGAGTGTCAACCCCATTGCTAAGGAAACAACAGACGGCGATAAGATTTTCTACGGGTTAAAGGGGTATTCTCCTCTAGAAGCCTAATTTTTTGCCTTTATTTAGGGACGGTGCACAAAAAACTACACAGTTCTCACCGATGAGCATTATCCACACGTATATATTAACATTTCACTTAGTTGTAACAAAATTTGAGTCATATATAATAATAATTAATGAAGATACGGGTCATCTCCTAAAGCATGTGCAAAAAAGCCCAAAGGAGATTTAATTAGTAAGAATGTGGATATAATCGGTAGCAGATTTATGAAAAAAGTTAAAAATTCACAAAATGGTGGGATTTTCAATTTAAACTCATCTTCTCCGCGTTTTTCGTCTTCAAACGGCCTTAAACTTGTGGAAAAAAGTTATTTCCAGTTGACCAGATTGGCCCACTAGAAGTTGAGATATCGTGTGTACCGTCATAAAAAATATCATTTTGAGAAAAACCCATATCTTCATTAATTACTATTATATATGACTGAATTTTTTTTACAACTTACGGAAATGTTAATAAATACGTGTGGATTAGGGCTGGGACTATTCGAATAATTTAATATTCGAATATTTTACAAGTATTCGAATGCTACGAATAAACTTCGAATGTTTCGAATGTTTGAATACTATTCGAATGCCGATATATTCGAATACTGTGAAGTGGTGTGAAGTGGGTCCAAATTAGCTTACAAGATGTCACCCTGACAAATGAACCTAAAGAGCTTGATTTATAATTCACATCATACTATTCGAATAGCATTCGAATACTTGGATATTCGAATAGTATTCGAATACTTGGATATTCGAATTATATTTGACAAATAATTGAGCAACTGAGGTATTCGAATATTCGAATACCGAAAAATTCGACAAATAGTTCCTGCCCTTGTGTGGATAATGCTTACGGGTAAAAATTGCGTAGTTTTTTTGTGGGTCTTCCCTAAACAGACTAGAGAATCTCGTCCCTCTAGACGAGAACACCCCTTATGGCTTAATTTCATCCCTACGGAGTGAATTTTCGCAGAAAAAACCAATCTGTGTTAAACTGTCTCCAATAATAATATCTTGTCAGTGTTAAACTATCTCCATTAATAATATCTTGCGACACCCTTCCATGGCGCCTGTACCCAGCCTAACGTTAACCGATTCACCCTGTCTGTGGAGAAGCTACCTTGTGATAGGTGTCTTTCTGCCACGTTTTCACTTGGTGGATGATATCGTTGCAGAGATTCTCTTTGACCCTGAGGTGGAGATCGCACAGCCTGTCCGATTCAACGAGGACGCCTTTCCACGCCGCCTCGGTGGTTCCATACTCGGGCCCTTTCTCGATCTTGTCGTTCCAATTCTTCGACCAATTCTTCAGCGCTTTCGCGTAGCTCTTCTCGATCTCCGCCCTTTCCTGCACCAGTGCCATCAAGCTGTCGCAGAGCTTGTGCCCGTCCTCGATCCTCTTGGTCGTTCGTTTGTAGTTGCCCGGCTCCCAGAAGGAGTCCGAGGTTGCTATCAGCATGTTGTCGTCGCTGTGATGTGACATCCTAGCCTAAGTCGAGAAATTCCTTTCACCTGCAAGCAGAAATTCATACCGCGTTATTAGTTCTCATATTTTCGAATGATCAGAGGAACAGGCATTTTCAAAAGCGGAGGATTCACTTCATAGACTTTTCTTCCTATCGTTCTTTTGTTTTGGGATACTAGTATATTTTTAGAAGCCTAGAATGATCATTGTACAATTGAATCTTAGAAAGTGACATGGTAACCGGCGAGTTAACTTAGTGTAAATGCTTCTTTAATGACGTAGGAAGATCCCTCAGCTGGAGATTCAAAAAGTTATGAAACTTTGGGGATATGTAGAAGGTATATAGATACGTATTACGTAATTTTTTTTGCTGCCTAAATTCGCCATAAGGGGGTGAAATTGGCTCCTCGAAATCCGGCTATTTTTCGGTTTTGAGATAGAAAAGAAGTTTTCAGACGGAAGTTACTTCAAATGAATTTTAATTAGGACTATCATTTGGTAAAAGTGATATGCGAGTTATAACACAAAATCAGAAAATATCCGGATTTTCTCTTATGGTGAATATCGGCAGCAAAAAATTACGTAATACATACCTATATAAAATTACCTAAAACTACCTATATTTTTAGTTTACAAAAATATTAAATTACAGCCCGAACTTGAGACAATGAAATGCAAAAAACGGGGTTGGAAATATTTCTTCGTTTTCTCAGGAAAAAAAATTAAAAATGCCCCGAAAAATAGCGCCCCAAACTAGAAAACCCCCTTAACAGGTTAAAATGATTATCTTGATCCCCTTATTCATCATATTTTTCCAAAATTCAGTTTCTTAATGTGTAACACGCAGTGTGTTCCTTTATACTTTCCGGCTTCAGATTTATACTTTCAACCCTTTGGCCCTTTTGGCTATCGAATATTCACAAGGAGAGTATTTTAGGTGTTCGCCTCCGATCATTTTAATTTTGGATATGTTATAGAGGACCGAAAAATAAGAAATACGTGTTTTTTTTATTTTTCCCCGTTTTCAGATTTGGGTGGTGAAAACTGCGTTCAAAGTTAGGGTTGAAAAATCATTTTTGTGGAATATCTCGAGAACCATTAGAGATAGGGGAATAGTGTCAATGGACGAATTTTGTGTCTTTGAATGCGAAATATGACTGACTCACCAGATTTTCAAAAACTCCATTTGTTTAAATAATACATAAAAAAAACCCTAACTTTGAACGCAGTTTTCACCCCCCCCAAATCTGAAAATGGGGAAAAATAAAAAAAAACACGTATTTCTTATTTTTCGGTCCTCTATGACATATAAAAAAATCAAAATGATCGGTGGCGGACACCTAAAATACTCTCCTTGTCAGTGACGAAAATGTTCTTTCTATTTCATCTAGGTACTTGCGATGTACTTGATGTATTCGAAGGTCATCGTAGATTTCCTATCCGTTACCATTTAGAGACAATTATCTGGGATGTGCGACAGTTAATTAGATTATGCGTCCTCGACTGTCTCGATTCGATATCGGACTCGACGCGATTGCCCACCCGTGGCCGTGGCGTGCTGTTAATATTTGCACGGAAACTTGCCTCTTTCGGTCGCAAGATTCTATTGAAATGAAAGTTAGATTACGTACGACGACAAATGGCAACAGCTGTTTCGAAATTCCCTCTCGATCGTCGATACAACCGCGGCATCAAACGTTTCGATTAACTTTCTCGGCGCACGGCGCATCTTTAAGTAAGATATTATTTAAAGAAGATTTGTTGACTATTTAAAGGGTCGTTGCACGACATCGCGTGGCGGACGTGGAATGAAAATCTCCAACTGCACGTGGTGGAGCGCGAATGGCTTAAAAATACCGTTTTAAGTACCATAAATTACGCGAAGGAGAAAGTATCCCCTTCTGAGTGTATAAGACAAGAAGCATGTGTGTACGATTAAAATGAATTAGTATTTATTCATTAGCTGTATAGATTAGTATCTAATTATAAATCTAATTGAGTCTTAATGCATTATGAATAACCAAAATTATTTCAACGATATTTTTATAAGGGAAAGAAATTTGGTAAAATTTGATTGAATTTGATAGCAAAAGATTCACAAAGAATTATTATGAACCTTGAATTTGATATAAGATAAAATTAATACCAAAATTAACACCAAATAATACTTATCAGTGTTCAACTTCGTTTCTACAATTGCAGTTTCCCATCACTTTGACAATCTTATCTTCGTATAACACTTGAATTATAATGTGCCTTATTCACCCAACGATATGATCTTTTATCTGTCCTGCAAATACACGCGTAAATATCATTCTAACTTTTAATAAGCAATCTTTCAGTTCTTTTGTGACATCGCACACGCGTGTAGGAAAGTTCCTTAGCAGCACAGTTGCCTGTTATAAATCGTGGAAGCCTTGGAAAGCCACGATCAAGTGTCGATGGCTGATTAACAGATAAACTTTAATTCTATAAATAACATTTAAGCCTTCGCGTAATACTCTATGGAATTTGTTCTAAAACAAATCTCAACTAAACTAGAGATAGCGCGGGTTATTCAATCATGTTTCCCAGAATCCCTTCTTCTACAGACTTTATACAATTCGAATATAAGCGGTACCTATAGGTACCTCGAGCTATACCTCGATCGAGTGATATAATTGGACTAACAATTAGCTGTAATTGTTTGATAGGCTCGCTGCATTCCCGAATGTCGTTCGTATGCAAATTTAATTTCGTGCCCTACTATTGCGACTAACAATTGTGTTCACGTGACTGACGAAGCTTTGCGGCTTCCATAATCGAACTCGCGTAATACAATTTGAAGTACGGTATATGCTTGTAAGTATAACGTTTACTTCGAACAGAAAAGATGCGATAGATTCAACGAGTGAAATAGAAAGGACTATAAAAGGAAATGGTTTTGTATAGCCAAGAAAGCTTTAGAGATAAAGATAGCAGCGTATTATTTTATAACTGAATCTTAATATTTATATATTAGCTGTTGTTTTTGAAAGTGGTATAAGTCTACTTTTTGGAAAAATTGGCTGTCACAATTTTTATATTTTAAAATTTATTCACTGTAGATTTACACCTAATATTCATGGGATCCCAAAATTAGGGATTAAAATTAAGAATGCTCATTTACCTATATTATACTGGTTAAGGTAAACCACGCAACAATTCGTTTGAAGCTTGCAGAGAACTTACACCACCAGCTCAAAACACAAGGCTGTTATTTATCGTTATTCTTTCCCAAGCTTCAAATTATGATCCGCTTGCGCTGAAAGCTACTGTTTCGTACTTGTTCTATTGCCACAGCAAGTACTCATTCAGCCATTGCAACACAATCATCATCGTGTCCTTAATTGCCTATTTGTTAGATCAGTCGGCCGTTTCTAATATGTGAAAGGTAAGATAGATAGTTTGATAAATAGTATATACTTTCTAGCATGTTTGTTCATTCAGTGTAATCCACGCTCTGCCAATTCCACTTGTCTAGAATTCTCCACAAAACCCTGACAAGCTTTGTATTCTGCGAGTTCTCTCTACAGAAGTTTCAAATGACCAGATGAAAAGGATCCAGCAAATGTAGGGTTTGCCAACCGTACTACGATACATAGTATTGTACTATATTTTTGTCTAGTGAACCAGATACCGTTAGAAAAATATATAACTATATGTCTGATACGTCAATAAAATTCTACAATTTTACTTATTTTTTTTTATTCTATGGCTACACCAAAAACTTTAAACTTTAACACCGAGGAATTTTTCTATAACGTATATGAACTGGTGGGAAGAGAGAAACAGAGGTAGTTTATTTCTCATAAAAAATGAGCTCTTTATATATATGTTAATGTGGACTTTCAGTGCAATCAACCCTTTGACATATTTGTTAAAGACACTAATTGAATTACTAATACAAAATGCACAAGAAATATACATTAAAAAAATAAGATGTCGTTTTAATGTACTATAATGTACTCTGAAAAGTACTATATTTCCCCGGAAGAAACTTGGTAACCCTAAGTAAAGCCTCTCCAATTCCCCAAATACAAGCTTGAAACGAATTTACGAAATTAAATTGCCAACACTTTTCCATCAGTCTTTCCTGGTTTTATAGATATTAGAATGCTAGTAAAAAGACACTTCGATAAATTAAAATCAGAGATCGTTGAAAAGTGGCAAGGTTTTTATAAACCATTTTTTAATAAGAACAGTTGTATCTCCTAGAACTAGTTTAAACCGATTCCTGTTCCAGTAAGATCGAAGTGAATTTCGAGGTAAACTTTTTGCGATTGAATTCGCCTGGAAAACGAAGGGGCGGACTTTTACCAATCGCCGAGCGTGCGAGCGGTATCGGCACTTCGCCAAGAAGTGTCCAGTTGAAAGCTTCAGAGAAAGTCGAGGGGAATTAAATCCGGGGACGAGAACCACTGTCCCGTGAATTATTGTAGACTTCTCTCGGCGTAGGAAAGAAACGCGAGTGGAATTCATTTTCTTGCTTCCCGTTGAGCGTAATATATTCGTCCATGGGACAATGATTAACGACAAAATAAAAGTAGAACTAAGTAGGATGACACGCAACTACCGTTTCAGAGGATTTAATGACCGTGGCGTATAGTGGCTTTTATGCTTTTGTTATTTGATCCTACAATAATTTATTGAACAGTTGTTTCTTTTAGTCTAACCCGTTAATTGGCTCACCTATCCACAAGAAACGTTGTCGGGCTATTAAAAATTGTACGTTGAAAAATACTAACAGATACATTAGCCAGAAAATGGCAGATACAGGATCTATTTGGGACATAAAATAAAATCATATTAAACTGCGCGTGTTACTTGTTGTTAATGATAGTTCTTCAAAGAGGTTTGAAATCATAACAAGATCGGTATTTAATACAAAAGAGTATTTTGAGTTGTGTATAAGTAAAATTAGGGGACAAAATTCACCCTAAATTCGTCGTACAATGCAGAGGAATTTTCTGAAGATGATCCGAGTGCATTCCCACGTTCAAATTTTCAGGAAAGCATCGAAAGAATTTTATTGTTCGAGTGTCCTCGAATTTTTGTTTGGAAGCGAGTTGAGCAAAACTTTTTTGGCAGCAGCAATCGCTGGGAAAGGTTTGACCGACTTGAAAAAGCATTTCTCAAAACCTTGCGCCAAAGTGTTAACGTTATTGGGAATGCCTTTCAAGTTCAGTCCTAATCGATTCATTTATCAGAAGATTGAGAATTTACGAGTGTTGAATTTATTTAGAGAGTAGTTATGCAGTTTGATCATAAAATAATGATGGAAAAAGTTTAAAGGTCCATTCTACTTTACCAGTCGAAAAAGAGGCCTATTTTCATGAATTTTTTTGAAGAACTAATGTATGGATTTGAATGTTTTTATAAGGCAATAAAGTTGCTTTATCTACAACCTCATTTCATGCTACATCAATATGGGATGGAACTCGGAATAAAATTTCATTTTAGTACCTTTATCGCGTTTTGATAAGTACCTCTGATATCAAGAATTAAATGATTATCCAGGAATTTATTTATGGCCAGAAAGGCACTCCTGGAATCCCCAAAAATAACATCACTCTTATTTGTTATATTTAAAGCCTGCTTTTTTGCTTGTATGTATTGTAATCAACCCAACGCAAAAGACTAAAATTTCAATTAGAAGTTGAATTTTCTACTGCATTTAGCAGCATCTGAAATAATGGTACAAATTGTTTCCAAAAAACCTTAGATCAACGCACGAATTTATGGATATAATTTAATTTTTTTTACATTTTCTTGAGCCGATAAAATATGTTGTGTCCGTGTTGTGTTTTATTATTTTCCAACGATCGTTTGAAACTCTCAGTGATCTTTATAAGATAATAATTTTTGCCATTTGATAAAATGTTATTCGGGTGATTCAATGTGGACTGACCTGTTCCAAGAAGAATGCATTATTTGCAGGACTCTCGTGTTTATATGTTGCGTATCGATTTCAGCGAATTACAAAATTAACACGAAGCTTCCAGAGCCCAATGGTTCGTTAACACGCCGCAAACAAGATGCGTGAACTGCAAAGCTTAGCTCTTTCATCGAAACAAAGCAATTGTTAATGGGACCACATTGCGTCAATATTGCGAGGCTCAAATGCAATTATACCGTGTGCTACAGTTTCGTCTATTGCCATCGTATGTATTTAAATAGGAATATTGTTCGTTCCTCTATGTTGGTAGCTTTGTGTAACTAAATAGCTATTTGAGCACATGCCAGCTTGTTACTTCATTGCAAAAATGCTCGCAGTTCGTTTATTTTCAGATTGATATTAAAAGTAAATTATTCAATTTTCTACTTGAAGTAGTTTACACGACATTGGTTGGAATCAATTTGTATGAAATTATTTTCTTTTTTGTTATTTGAATCAATTTGTAGATACGAAACTGTTTTCTTTTTGCAATAGTAGTTATTCCTTTGATCTCAGATAATTAATGTAAAATTAGGTTTCTTCAAGAAGTCTAGTCATAAAATATTATGGAATCAAATATTTGTATTTAATTAGGAATATTATTCCTTCTCGCTCATATTTTTATATACTAAATAAATATTTCAGCTAGTGAGGTAGATCTTCTTGTCTCATTATGATTGTCGCATCCTTTGATTTTAATTATTTAAATTATTGAATTAAAATAATATACATACTCTACATAAGGGATTAGCAATAATATAAAAATGTACTTATTTTCAATAGAATGATCCACTCATCATTCATCGTACTTATTCTCCAGCTAATCTTTATCCACGTCTCCAAAATATATAAACTACGTATAATTTATATAAGCGAGAAAAATGAAGATTATACTACACTGTTAAAAAAAAAAATTACTTCTTATAACGTGTAAGTTCGCGTTGTGAATATTGTAAAACTATGCTCCTAAATTTGCGTCTACTAATGAAATGCAAGAACTTAATCGCGCGTCAAGGCAAAATGTAATATAATGGCGTGCGGTACGACTGTTTTCTGTAGTAATTTGCATACGATGAATTCTAATTACTTTATAACGCGCATAATATGTGCATTATCCGTGGGCCCTGGACCTACACACCTTTTACTCTTATATTTACGAGTCATGACTGTTAAATTACTAAGCTAAGGTCGATTTGGAGCATTAAAGAAAAATTCTCTATCCATTAGTTTTTTATTAGAATTTGGAACGAAAAATAATGTTTTGAATGTTTGAAATTTTCGTTATTTCAAATAAAACGACATTTCCTTCAATCTCAAGTGATATAGTCGCGATTGAAACAGTGTAATATTATTTTACATCGTCACATCTCTTTTTCGATGTCAAATAGAATTTGTCCATCACTGATTGGAAACGATGCTAAAAGGCCGAATGTATTAAAATGTTTCAGATAAAGCGTGTAAAGTTATGCACGTTTTACTAAATATTTATGAAAATTCAGGAACGAATTATATTTAATTTTTTTCGAATTATATTTTATATTTAATCTTTACTAAATATTTATGAAAATTCAGGAACGAATTATATTTAAAATCTAGTTGCACGAAGCTTACTACACTCGAGTACCTACCATTTAAGCACAAGCAAAAAATGAAATATTTGCTAAAATAGCATTCCAAATGATACAAAAATTCTCAATACTTCTACTCTTAAAAACTACTTGAAACCCAAAACAGGGTAAACTGAAATTGAATACACTGACTGCTGTATAAGTCATCAGTGGTCTACTATTTTTCCTTAGGATCCTTCCAGTAACTAAACTCTTAGATTTGCAAACTCTTAAGCAGTATTCCTGTTATAAAAAATTATGAAAAATATTAACTGCATCATTCAAGCATAAAATATTCTTATTACTAGCAATTCACACATAAATCAACGTGACTAACCAGGTAAATGCTTGGCAGTCAACAATCTTGTACAATTCCGTTAACACAGATAACAATAACGCCGTATACAAACGAAGAGGGAAAAAGAGAAACAAAAACCAATCTAATTACCTCAAATGACACTTACGGAAAGTATACCATCTTAATTCAATAATTGAAATAATTAAAATCAAAGGATGCGGCAATCATAATGAGAGAAGAATTTCCATCTCACTATATAGCTGAAATAATTAGTTAGTACTATAAAAAAAAATATGAGCGGGCAAGAATAATATTCCTAATTAAATACAAATATTCCGCAACACTTTACAAATTATGTATACTAGACAAGCGATACATCCTAAAGACACCTAATTTTATGTTAATTACCCCAGAACAAAGAAATAAGTATCACAAAAACGTAAACAGTTTCATACAAATTGATGGAACAGTTAACAAATTGTGCATACTAGACAAGCGACACATTCTGAAGCCAAGTAATTTTATGTTAATTACCTCAGAACAAAGAAATAAGTATCACAAAAAAAACAATTTCATACAAATTGATTCCAATAAAAAAAGAAAATACTTTTATATAAATTGATGTGAACAAAAAAGAAGACCAGAAGTTGATGCGCCATAAATACTTAACTAAAGCAAAAAAAAAATTAAAAAAGAAAGAGAGACCAATTTCATATAAATTGATTAAAGTAAAAGAATGTAACAATTTAAATTTAACATTAACCTAACCCGATCATAATATTTACCACAACCGCGAAAGAGAAATAAAAATAAAAAGAAAAGTAAACACGCGCAAGGAAACGTCTAAACGAGAGGAAACGAGAAGCAGGTAGAAGAGAGACTGTTAAAAACAAAGGGAAGGACGAGGAAGCCGAAGAATAAGCAGAAGCGTGGGTCGGGGAATGCTGCCAGACCAGCCAGAGGCCTTTAATGTTCAAACGCGGAGAAGGTCGGATCAAGGTTCCGTGGAGTTCGATTTTCGGCGGCGAGCGGAACAGGTGAACGAAATGGTTTCCTGTGTCACCTTTCACGCTGTTCACAGCCACGCGGCACAGATACTTGGGCGCGCGCCCGCGCGCATTACAGGGCGGTGCACCTTCGCAGCGAATCCTTTCGTTGCTCGCAGGAGAGCACGGAGGAATGAGTACGGTCATTCCCAACCGTGGAATGTTGCTCTACCAGCTCGATAAGCGTTGTGTGCGTACTGGCGATCTCGTAAGCGCCACGACCCGTGCTGATTAGTTGATTCTGGCGCTATCGCCATTGGAAAAGTTATTTGCCCGTCCCGGAGAACATCACGGACGTTGCTCAGGTAGACACGGTTCCAGGTATGCCTCGGGATTGCGGCACAATTATCGGAATTACCAGAAGATCGCGCGCGAGTGTTGTTGCTACAGAAGCAGTTGTTGGGACTTTCTGGTCACGTTTCAAGGGGATGGGCACGCTTTATAGTTGTGTAGGACGCCTGTCGATTTCGTTTGGGGAATTCATATGATCCGCTTGAGTGTGGGGCACCTGAAACGGACCGCAACGTGGTCTGGAATTGCTAATAGAGATGCCAATCTTAAATTGATCATCCGAGACAGATTCGTTTTGTAGTTTCATTTTTTAACAAATTTTTAAACACGCGACCTTGAAGCAAAATTTGCAAAGTGAATATGTGTTTGACTTGTTAGACTTTTGATTACTTTTCGGGTCTGGGAAGTCATTTTTTTTAGGTGGTTGAGTGAAGAGTATCTGGAGAAAATACTAATAATGCTAAAATGAATTGGAAATTGTTCTATGTGAGAATGGTAATTCTGCAGTGCAGAATTTGATTTTTGGAATTTATAGAGTGATCTACAAGGAGTCTTCAATTCCGCGTGATTAAAATAAAAGAAGAACGAACTCGTGAAGCGAATAGGTGAAAATTGTGAATTTTGACAGCTTGTATTTTTTAAAACGAATTTGAAACCAGCGAAATGGAGATTAAACATCTTGCAATTTCACGTGAATTATATCAAATTTGTATTTCTTTAATAATTCTAACACGCGACATGTGATTTTGCCTAGAATGAATAACAAGGAAAATTTTAATCTGTGAAGTGCAGCACTTCTTAAAAAAATCGAAAGCAGCAGAGTGGTGACTTAAACTCGCTTTAACAGCATTTGAAATCTGATATGACAATTACGTGGCGAGGAAACATGCTCTGAAAAGGAATATTAATGTTGGCAAGTCTTCACACGCACTTATGTTCTTCTTTCAGCGAATCTTAATAACTTTACATAGTTATTCTGCTCTTCTACCGTAAATTGGGGGAACATTGGCATGTTTTGTAACATTTCCTTATCTGAATATATAAAGCAGAAAGTGTTTGCGTGTTCGTCTGTCGCCAAAAAACTTTCGAGCGGTAAACTCTGGGGTCACGAAATGTGTCCCAGTTTATTTTGCCCAGTTGTTTGGACTATTTTCATAACAAAAAAATAAGTAAAAAATTTGTTTTCTATAGAATCAGAATCTAATTGTCGGGCGAAGCCGATTAGTAATGCTAGTAACATATTTACATTTGCTTTAAATACCCTATTATAACATTGCATCTTTTGCGATTATTCTACAAGTTTCAAAATATATACAAATTTTAATCTTTTCATTAATACAAGTTAAATAACTCCCCCACTTTACGCCACCTGTTTCCCAACTCTATTAGAACTATTACTTAATAACACATATTAAAAAAACTATCAGTCTTGAATTTTTAGTGAAATAGGAATGCCAGCCAACCTAGTATGGAATCGATATTCTTGCGTAACATGCAAGGCTCACGCGGAATTATAATGAGCATCAGTGACGTAACCGTCATTTTTATGCGAGCGGTTGGGACAAAGGACAGCGACAGCTGATTCCAGATGAATCATAATTTTATTTCGTTACGTACAAATGGCCCAAGGAGATGTTTGCCCAATTATCTGTCCCAGTGTAAAAGCGAGTTCTCTTCGATTCGAAAATCGTCTTACTTACCCGCCAACGTCGGTACTTTTTCTAAATACAGAAGAAGCGTCTTGAAATAACTATCGGAAGCGATGTA
Organism: Andrena flavipes; assembly: GCA_963971345.1. Taxonomy (NCBI): domain Eukaryota; kingdom Metazoa; phylum Arthropoda; class Insecta; order Hymenoptera; family Andrenidae; genus Andrena; species Andrena flavipes. The sequence goes on along the minus strand of OZ020482.1, from coordinate 16,556,334 downwards.
CGAAACATTCGGTACAACCAGCGATCGATAAAAGGAACTTTGCTTCCAGTTGCACTTTACTGAGCGTCGCTGATATACACGAATGACATCACGCTTGCTCTTCTCGATAAAACGTAAGCGTGTCTGCCGATTGCGGGCACGGGAAAGAATGTTGATAAGATACAAGGTGTCGTAAATAAACGTGACTAACGTCCTGGAGTAAGAGAGCGAAGGCGACAAGGCGCAATCGTTCCTGATAAAGGCGAAGAAAACTTTTGAGTAACAATAAGACAACTACCGCGGGTGTTTTTTTTTTAAAGATTATTTTCATATTTCCTATATTTATAGGCCGGGGGCAGTGAATCAACTTGCTTGCCCGTTCACCCTTTCGATCTATAGGTAAACGAGGTGGAAGGGAAATGCTCGTATGAAATTCTATTAAATGTATCGTAACGAACTGCTTTCTTTTTTTCAAGTCTCTAATCAATTTTCGCTGATTCGTCGATAGGGTTTGTTGGCTTTTAAAAACCGGGTTTGAAAACATTTTTGGGATGAAGTAAAATTCGAAAATTGCTTTTTATATTTAAAAAATCGGTTTTAGATACTAGAATTAATTTTGTAAGGATTAATTATTTAATTTAAAACGTTAATATTTTGACGTGAAATCGCCTCGGGCGCCAGTATGTAGTTGTAAATGTTTACTGTGAAACTAATCTTCATGGGTTCATATTTGCGGAAGAAAAATACTTTATAAATAACTTTAGTTATTTTAGTTTTTACTTATACGGTTTTGTATAGAGACAGAGAGTACAATTTATTTTGTTATATTTGTGTACTTCCATAAATATTAAACAAAACTGAAGAAATCTGAAATAAGCAAAAATATTTTTTTACTGTTTTAATTATATATATTTTTTTTTTAAAAATTCGAAAACCGGTTAAATGATTTTTTTTTAATACTGGAATTCGAAAACCTATTGTTAGAAAGTCAGTTTTTGTAAAAACCTTATTCGATACTCTCTTTATTTTTTATCGGTTACTTTATTAGTTTAATGTTCTCGAGTATTAAATTTTATCTCGATCTTAAGAGGTAGGTATAATTTTGTGGCCTTATGTTCTTTTATATTTATGTTTTAATCTCAAGTTCTATAAATTTTCTGAATTATCTTCAACTACTAACTCAATGTCCAATTTACTATTAAGTCACCAAAATCGATATACTTCGTATTACTTAAACGACCTCACTCGATTGAATATTCTTACATATTATAATACAAAAAGATTGTTTCTACGTTTGAAATGCAGCAGAAAATAAGACTCGAATGTATACCCCACAGATTATTAAAGTAATTATTCTCATCAACAGAAGCTCGCAGAAAACATTTTATTCCTCATTTCCGATTTACTTTTGCATGAATTAATGGGACATCCTGTATTAACCAAGGAAGGGAGAAGGAGGCAAGCCAGGCTGTGTAAACAGATTGTTAGCCAAGACACAAATGATTTCTAGAGATCAGAAATCTCGGGACAGGAACTCGTGTCTTGATACGCTACAAACAATACTGAGAATACGAGGGCCGAGGAAATGGATGGCCTTAAAAGCAACCTCGTACACGAATCTCCGTGGCAGAAGGTAAGAACTTCACGTGTATTGAATTCCTTTTGTATTTTATACAGCAGGAAATAACTTCGTGACCCATTTCTGCTTAAGGAGCTAGAGACACCTGAACAGCTAAAGGAGATCGTCAATTTCGGATTTTTTTATCAACCACCTATTACCTACCTTCCACCGATTCAATTTTCTTCGATTTGATAAGAACAGTCATGATATTTTTCCTCCCTCTATTATTAAATGTCGCATCAACCACTCGCATGAGTTATTACTGACCTACCCTAGTAGCATTTCTGTTTGGGCCACAGTATCCCCAAGTTGGGAATTAGTTGGCCATCAAAATGTCAACAATAAATGCTACTGGAGTGGGGTCTGATTTACAATTTGTTGCACAGTTTCATGTGTTTTAATTACACGTTGGTCGTTTAAATTATCCTTTGTGGTGGGTCTTAAGTTGTATTTTAGTCCATGGTGGTAGTATTTCTTGCACCGTAGGATGATGTGTTCCACTGACAGTTGTACTTTGCATAGATCGCAAGATGATGGCTCGTCTCTGTTGAGGAGGTACTGGTGCGTGAGTTTTGTGATGACGTTTTTCTTACGCTAATTTAAGTTAGATTGTAGGAAGCAGTGTAAAAGCGAGGCTCAGCTTTAGCTGCTGGTTTACGTGCCTTAGGCGAAGCGAGGTAAGTATGGTTAAGTATGAATAAGAAAAATAGGGAGAGATGTAAATATAGAAATGTATGTGATAGGGAAGCCAGAGGAAGAAAGGAATGTAAAGGAGTATGCAAACCAGAGTACCACAGTAATATGAAGGGAGATACGAGTGCAGTGTGATCTTTTAGAGATTCATGAGAGTGGTAAGAATATTAAGAGAGAAGGAAAAAAGAGGAGCGAGATAAAGAAAGATGGATGGTAAAATGTAGAAAGTTTCTGGTTGTGGTTTTAATACGTGGACTGGCATGAGTAGGTAGCATATCTGATTCACAGTAGTCTTGCCAATCAGTGTTATGGGCAGAAATAATTAGTATGGTCCCTGAGGCTGTGATAAAATGTTTTACCAACCTTAATGTATTTTTATTATTCATAATCTACAGTATTTGAGGCATATGTTTCAGTTTGTAACAATTCTGCTGCATGTGATCTCAGAGATCAGATGTACTGTGTACTATATGTGGTACACGAACTACGTTATGGCAAGATTATTAAAATACTCCTGGCAATCAACTTGAAGATATCAGATATTGTCAGACTTGAAGCTTGAGGTAGTAGGATGCAGTGTGCGAAAAAAGGTTGTGATAGTTATGAGGCGAGTGTACGAGGTTACTGGAATCAATGCGGTTTAAATTTTGCATGTCGTCAGTGCAGAATATACACAATAATGTATTAAACTTTGAATTTAATATCCTGGAAACATGCTCAGCACATAACGTGTCCTATGCATTTAACACATTACATGAAATTGTTGTGTGTATGTAAAATTTTATGTAAATATAGTGTATGTAAATATAGCAACCCTTTTTCAATCATTACATGGCAAGGTAGACATATAGCGATTCTTCAAAGACGATTATAGTAGAAACTGATCATTAAGTCATCATACAAACGCACCAATCAATTTTCTTTCGTTGCGCAGAGCACTCGGCTACGTGTAATTTTCTTTTTATTTTTTCTTTTTTATATTCATACTATTTTAAATCAAAAATCTCTCAAACCGAAGCAGCATAGGCTCTATACATTTCTATACTTTTATAACTCACGAGTGTAAGCTACATTTTAAATTTTAAGGATACTCGACACACTGCAATAATTGCAACCTTAATAAATAATAAGGTAGTAAGACTACGCGCACTCTATTGTTTAGAGTTTTTAGTCCATAAGCGTTTTCTCGCGGTCACCTTGTTCCTATTTTTTACGTTCAAGGATATTTGTTACTATAAGTTCATGTTTGTATCTTATAGATTTATAAAATTTGGAAAAAATAAACGTATTATAAAGAAACAGCACCCTGTTCAGTATATTACATTCCATTACTTTGATTTTGAAGTCGACAATATTTGATTACTTCCACTCCATTCAATTCTCTTCTTCTTTTTAATACTCTCAGCAGTTTCATTAATCTTTGAAAGCCCGCACTGCAAGTCTACCTCCGTTCTTCTTACTGCGGTATATACGCGTTCTTACATAGGAAATACTATTTTCCTCTTCATTTTGCTCTTCTCTTCTTCCCGTGTTCTTCAACGGTGCATTTCGTTTGTCGAAAGTGCTGCGATGGTAGGGAATAGAATCGAAATACTGTCAAGTAAAATGTGCTGAAGAAATTTCCTAAAATGTCAGAATAAAATTGCTATCTCCATCAGTGCCGAATATGTTTTTTCCGTACCGTTTCGTGGCGATCGGGACCTTCCGCAAACGATTTATTCAAAATACAAAAACCAAAGGTGCTTCTGAATTAAAAGTACACCTTTTTATTTTCACGTAACTTATCGAGCGACGTGCATCTTACAGCAGTTTTATTAGGTCATTCCACCAGAAACATGTTTCTTTTCGGTATTTTTTTCTATGTTAGATGAGAATAAACAATTTTCTCTTAATGGTTAATCAACCCTATATTTACACCTTGTTATTAACAATAAGTTTTCTACTCTCCTCTGAATTCTTTGCAAACATTTTTCAATTACTTTTTCGCCTTCCTCCCTTGATCTCATATTTTAATCCACTTTCGACAGCTGCCACCCCCACAGTCACGTCGTAAAATAATATGTGAAATATGACGATCTGAAGAAAATGAAGATGAAATTTGACCACTATACGAGTTATAATCAAAACTTCATTCTTTCATTTACATACAAGGACTTATCATAACTTTCCCCTCACATTTCGACTAATTGAAAGAAATGTCCTATATAATATTTATTTTCCACTTAAACTGGCCAAGAAGTGTCCTTTACGAGAACCAATTTCCTTATAGGAGGAAGTGGGGTATGGACTAATTTCTTTCAGTGGATTTTTCCCCTGCTTCTTCGGAGTAATTCTCTAGGCCATCCCAAAGGGCCTCGCTAGCACGATTGTGCAGGGAAATGAGGCTCTTTCTCTAGCAACACGTAGGGCAATTCAGGCCTTCAATACCTGCAGGGGTCGAGCAGATTCGCCAACGTGTGGCTACTTGTCTCTGAAGGAATCGTCTTCTCGCAAAGTTTGATAGTGTGTCTTTGTAGGAAACGCTCTCGGGTCAACAGACTGAGCAAACGTTGTGCAGGGAAATTGTTGTTTTCTTCTACGCCCGGCGCTGTTTTCATCGAGAATACAGCTAGGCGCTATCGAACGACGCTATTCGTACCAAATTTATTTTCAGTCCCATTTCACGACGACGTATTGGATTGAATTCTCGCGATCTGGACCAGAGTGGGATTCGACGACGATATTTCACTTGTGCAGTGGACTATTCCAGATGTGGGGAATTTAATGTTTGGAAGACTTTACTGAATACAGAAAGGCGATTCTTGTGTTAAGTTCGAAGCGATGGAATATCAAATTTATCGTTTGTGTTTGAAATTTCGAGGGATGTGTTTGGGAACTTTGTTGTAATAAGAAATCCGAAGTATATTTCTAAGGACGCAGTGATTTTTGGGACTATTAATTAGGAAGTGTGGAAATATTCGATAGATCATGAATTGATTGGTACTGGTAGATTTTTTAATGGAACTGCTGCTCTGATTTTCTCTGTATTTTTATATAACCATCTGATACCACGATGTTGAAATTGATTGCATTGCAAAATGTGGCAATCACAAAGTTGTTGGCACCTTCGAATTTTTTTATATTTTTGTATTAGCTTCCTTTATTAATAGACCTACAGAGTTGCATGAAATAACTTACAACTAGGTACGTGGCGCCATAATGTTGGTCCTTGCTTCTGAACTCACCTGAAACAGAGGAAGAGTGATGTTCGTAAGTGGATTTTATTTAAAAGCTTGTAAATTTTTATAGAATATTTGATATTTATCAAATAGAATATTTGAATATTTAATAATTTGATATTGTGTAAAGTTTTGACGAGTGAAATGTCTATTCATTGCTTAATCTCTATGATTTATTAATTTATGAATATTCAGAACTTCCTTCAATTGAGAAAAGTTATAGGTAGAAATATCATTTATTGTCAAACTTTAACGAGATAAAAATTTGAAATACTTCATAACTTTTTAATTTTAATAGAAATTTAATATTTTATGGCTACTTCGTTTAGTCTTCTCCATGATTTTATATAATAATCTGATACTCAGATATTATATTTTTTTTCTTGGCAAAGTGTGATATTATAGTTAAAAGTGAATATATTTTTTAGTGTTATATATTCTTGCAATCTTGAGTATTTTATTTGAAGACCTTGAATGAATGAATAAATTGAATATTTTATTTGAAAATATGTTTATAGATAAAAAATAATTTACAAATTCATGCATGTAATTTCTAGAAACAAGTAAAAACTACAACAATATACTATATCATAATTCAGATAATGGGTTTCGGTGCTTGTACGGGGGCGTTAATGATCTAAACTATCTAAAGCGTGCCATAATTTCGGAGTTCGCGAAACGCCTGCGTTTGACAGTGAAACATTACCCTGGCGATCTGTCGTTGACACTAGGCTATGGTCATAATTATATTCCCGAATTTATGTACATAATCGGAGTTTTATAAATTGAGTAAAATACACTATTTCCAATGGTTCATTCGAATGATTCCAATAATCTAGATTATCTTTATTCAACAAAAAAAAAAAAGCAAGAAGGATGCTGTCGCATATTTCTAAACTTCATTTCTGTAGGTACAAAGTTCTTAATGTTCTATCTCTCTAGGATATTTATTCAAAGCATTGAATAACGCATATAATATTATTAACAGAAGAATCTTTCCCCTATGACCATATTTCACTGCAGAAGTGGATCATAATTTAAATTTAGTTAACGCACGAAAAAGGGAATGAAACTAATGGGATAAATCTTCTATTATTTAAATAAGCGTGAAAAAGGTGAAATTCGGCTTCTCAGTGAATCCTATTCCCAACATTGCACTATTCAAAGAAACACGATTTCTGTAGACTACTAGGGTTTACGCAAAAACCGACTTTGAAAAAAACCGGCTTTCAAATTATTTAAACAAATATAATTAAAATATTTCCAGTTTCTTTTTTTAACATTTATGGAATTACAAAAATATAACAAAATAAAATATACTCTGTCTACATAAAACCAAATAGATACCAACTAAAATAACTAAAATTCCCACAAAATATAAATTATAGGTAAACCTTTATTTCATTTACTATTTTTGTTAAATAAATGTGAACTCGTGAAGATTAATTTCACAGTAAACTTTTACAACAATATGCTTGTGCCCGAGGATATTTCAGAGTCAAAATGTTACCGTATTTAAGTAAATAATTGATTATTTTTTATATATAAATTCTAGTCTCTAAAACCGGTTTCCGAATTTTACAAATTTATTAAAAAAAAAAACCTAAAATACAAATCCTACTGTGCATCAATATTCGAAGAATGAAAGAAGAAAGTGATCTATCATCAGTTCCCAAGCATCTTACGAGCCTCTTATATTTTTCACGCGACACGTGTATTTAAAAACCTCGTCGAATTCTCAGCACTGGAATTTGCTAGGGTGCACCGAGATACTTCGGTGGTGCCCCGTTGGTTTCCGTCTTCGCTCGTATTTTTAGGCTGCTGCCTTACGGAGCGAACACTGAAAGCTCTCGGGCAGATCGCCAGTTTTTCAAACTTCGGCGAGGAAAGTGCGAGCGACTTTTAACGATAATTCTCCTGTGTTCGAGGCCAGTGCAATGGAGCAAACGCGAACGCGGCTAGAACGAATACACACAACAGTCGTTAGAATGAAAACGAGAAAAAAAAAAGGGGGGAAGCAGAAGAGAAAAGAAGAGAACTGAAATGCAAATGCAGGTCGAATGGATACGAATGGGCTCGTATCCCAGTACAGTGAGTACAGTATCCCGTTTTTCATTGGAATCTCGATGGGCCTGCACGACTTCATGCTCATCGATTGCGAGACGAGTTTCCAAAGATGGAAAAATTTGTTTCACTCGCTGGTATGCAACAGAGCCTTTCGAGTAATTATTTATCGACGTATAAGGTAAATGACCCCTGTATTCGCCATATAAGGACACAATCGTTTAAGAACGGGTGTCTTTTTACAAATTTCCACGAAACATTGACGAAAGATGTAGATACAAAGTATGGGGGGGCATATGTGTTTCTAGTCTACAAACAAAATTGATTTTTAACCCTTTAGCGCTTGAAGTATCATGTACAGTGATACAGTCTCTTTAAAGGTATTTGAAAGTCGACCAAATTCGCTGTTTGCTCCAGATTAGTAAGTATATGTTTAGAGTACTTTTATTCGGTGAAGAAAAATGGAAATACTTAAACTATGTATTTATTTTTTTATGCATTTTAGCCTTAGAAAAAAATGGAAAAAAATATACAAATTTAGACCATTTTCAATGATAAAAAAAGGGATATTTTTCCTTCTGCGGGATCTAGATTTAAGTATATGTAAAATTATTTCGGGGAGAATATTGAATATGTTGTTTCCTTTGTCGATATTTTAGTGTTCACTGTGTATTATTTTACGTTCTCGATAATTAATGTCTTAATTACATTGCTTTTATTCATTTTAATAAGCTATCTTATAGCCTCATAGATTTCGAATATACTCTTAATACGTCCGTGCGGATGACGCCCATCGGCGTCCACTGGGTGCAGTTCACAAATGAGACAGGAAAATTTCCGCACACGATGTACGCTATGCGTTTTAACTTCTGTGCTTAAAGGGTTAAATGCAACGACTTAAATAATAGTCACACTCTGTTGAAATCTATCTGCTGCTGTGTCAACGAACAATCTGGCAAGCTTCTATTTGTTAAGACAGAATGTGCATTAAACTGTGAATAAATTAATAAACAAAATATTCTACAATTCACTGTTTCCTCATTCTGCTCAACATGCTAGCGCATTTCTCAGTTTTTGTAGAAAAATGACAGCGTGTGGTTAAGAATAGGGATGTGATCGCTAATGGAGACATTTATCTTAACGGTTTCTTTTTCAGTCAATACTCTATCCTTGTAAAATGCGATAAGATAATGTCGTGATTACGATATATTATCATGCGATTCTTATCTAACAGCATTACCGGCTTCTTATCCATGTATGGTGCAGAAACTTGCTAACAAATTGGCGACCACTCGATTCTAACGAGAAACTTAACAGCAGTCGAACGTAAGTAGCTTTAACTCACATTCCTATGTGAAAATTTGTATTCAGGTTTTCAATTCTTTAAAGTCGTTTTATTCAAAGAACGGAACTGGCATACCTACGAGTATTTTTACACAGTATTAAGAAGTAGCGTTTATTGAAGATTGTCCACTTTATTTTGGGAAATCAATTAATTAATTAGAAATCTTAGAAATTATTTGCCAGTTTCATTTTTCACTATATGTATATGATGTGGATTTTCAATACTTTATTTTATCTTAATCTTTCCCACTCCAAGTGTGTCTCTCAATCCTGTCAAAGATTAAATTGAAGTCGCATAGGTAGGTACTGATATTAAACCTTGTAAAATTAGAAGAATTCGTGATTCGTAGAATCAAATGAATCGAGAACCTTGCAGCAAGAGAGGTGCAGTTCCGTCTTTACCAAGTTTGAGTGAATTAGAAAAAAACTGTTTATAAAATTATTGCTTTGACTTAACATTAAAAAGAGAACACTATAAATATATATCCACATAATATGTAGTAGTTATTGAGTTGACAAGTTTTTATTTGTATTTTTGGCGAAAGTATATTCTATAATAAAAATATTAATCATTTTATTATTAATCACTTTAAATATTAGGAACTGCAATTTATTCGCTCGTCAGTCGACTGGAACATATAATATTAATATCTTCAAGTTCCAGCCGACTGACAAGCGAATAAATCGGGGTTAAAGAATATAAAGAGTATATTATGTATTTTATAGTTACAGATATTTAATTTCATTTTAATAAGTCAGTTGTATCCACCCATTTTCTCAATATTTACATATTTTAATTTTAATTTAATTATTCTACCCCACGACAAAGAAAATAAAACAACCAACATCGCCTTTGTACGAAGAAATGTTCGTTACGGATGTCCTTTCAACTGTTTTGAGAGTTAAAAATGCACGAAAGACGAAAAGGTGCAATTAGGCCAAGCTTCTTCCATTGGCCTTGGACAAGAAGCCTGTTAATTCACGACAGTCGTGCGCAGGCTGCGTTGTGCTCGAAACTACGTTGTACCAGGTCACGTCACAGAAGTTGAACATTTGAATTTTGCCACGAAACGAATACAAATTAGAATATCGAAGCTGTCTGGTAGAAACATTTAATTCCGCGTAATTAATTCTGCACATTGTTCTGCAAATTTATTATTAATCAACTACCATAGAAACTGTTTTCTGTAATTTCTAGGCCAAATGTTTTTATATGGTTTTGGATCAGAATAGTGGATGGAGAAAATGGTTTTGGTTATAATTATATTAATTATATATAAAGCTAATTATTACTCTCTACAATTCTCTGCAAGGATTACTTATGAACTTAACTAAAGGACACACTTTTATTACAAATTGGTCAACTTTAAAAATCACCGTTTAGATTTCAAAATATTGATTAAATTGGTCATCCAATTATCTGGAGCAGTATTTAACACATTTCATGGAAAGTAATGCTCCATTTTATACTCTTTACTTTTTTATAGAATTATTTCTATTTCTGTTTACTCAGTTCTACTTCCATTTTGAATTTAAGTTATCATTTTAAAGAGAGTTAAATTTTTCTTCATAATTCTCAAAAAATGACTAAGAACACAGAAAGACACGAGCTATTTTCAGAGGTAATGAATCGTATAGCATTTACCTTATCATGGCTCGTTTACTCAAACAAATTTTTTACTATTTTTAAATACGCAATTCTTTTATCAATTTATGTTTATCGAGTCACGTAATTTCTGCCATTTACGTTACCAATTGCAGGAGACATCTATCTACGACAATTTATTCGAATTCCCACTCACATTACATTGAATTACTATTTTTCAATAAAATTATTCAATCATTACACTACACATTCCTATCAATAAAGGCTTCGCGATGTCTATTGTTAAAGAATTTTATTTTATCAATCAGATAAATTCAATAATTGAGAGGACACCAATACTTCTGTGACCCACTGTACAACTTGAGCTGTTAAATAAAATTTTCATGCAGAAAGGGCCCATTCGGCGTCAGATAAGAAGCAATAATAGTACGGGCAACGGTTCACGTAGATGCACCCAAGAATTGGCATGGTAATACAGAGTACAGACGACTGTACCAGTGCTCTTCAATTCGAGAGGCTGTCTTGCGAGAACAAAAGAGCTTTTTGTCGAGACTCGTTTCGGCATCGATCCAGATTCAAATCCTTTCTTCTCGTTCAAACCCCCCTTCCTCCCCCTCTTCTTCGGGATCTATACACAAACTCTTCCCCACGCCCTTTGCCCCAGACGCTTCCTCTTGTACTTTTTTGCGAACCCTTTTTTTATGTATCCTTATTTTCACTCTACGAACTTTCACAATGTTTCGGACGGTTCTTCACCCTTTCGAGGGGCACACATGTGACGCAGCCATCGCCATGAATTCTTGCGCCGGATGGAGGGAGTTCCTGCTTCGCGAAGACTTGATGCTTAATAAGAAAACGTTCCCAATTCGGAGATTCTGATTTTAAAGAAAGTTCGCGCGAATGTAGAGCATACCGGGGTGTGCAAGGAGGTGAAATCAGGCCTTAAAGTTGCCGTGTTCTTTATTTTTGTAATAGAATTTTAGTTTTCTTTGGTCAGTGTAATATAGTATAAAAGACGTAATAATTCTTATATATAGAGAAACGAAAATACGCGATAATTTCGAGGGCTGATTTCACCCTTTTAAAATAAATCTGCGTAGAAAATTTTGAATATTTCCCTTGTAAGTCGTGCTGCTAATAGAGTCTTTACATTGAAAGAGGCGTGTAGGTATAAATTGAATATTGCAACCAAAAATATTGTACTGAAATGTGTATTATAATCGAATAATTAAAAATATATGAAGTAGACGGTTCCTGATAACACTTGTACTACGTTGCTTTAACGTAATTTGAATTATTTGTATTTTTGAAAAGTGTATTATTGAATATTAATACTGGAACAAAAAATATTTTCTACAAAATATGAAAGCGAGAGTTTTTTTTAATTTAAAAGAGTCTGTAATAAATCAACAGCCAAGCTGTAAACGAAAATAAAAGTAATCACATCCACACACCCCTGTTCCCACATCATTTTCCTTTTCACTGCGAGCATTAGGTAAGTTGGTAGGTAACCGAAGCCTTCACAGAAGCTTCGTAATGGATGAGAATGGCGAGCGCAGTGACACGGGTAAGAGTTTGAAATATTCGGAGCGTAAAGGTTCCGACAAATTTTAGTCTCCGTTGTTTCATCCCCAGACAGTCAAGTTACCGCGTCACTGAGATTTCATTTTCACCGACGTTCCCCGACAGAACGTATTGTGGAACGTACCACCTGCAAAGCACTGATAAATTTGACAGTGACGAAACCCGAGGATAATATATTTAAAATGTAAGGATACCATTTCTTTTGCCCGCGAATTGTGATAACACTGGATTGTTTTGTTCTTAATAGGCGCGGAGGAAAACGAAGGGCCATTCCAAGCCAAATGGATGAATTTTTAAACTCGACGTCAGAGGTTTTTTGATGGAATTGAAATATAATGTAGTCCACTTGGAATTAGGGGGGGGGGGGGGTTAAGTTACCACTTTGCTGGTTTCAAGTTTGTTTAAAAAATAAAGAACTACGAAAATCTACACGGAAATCTACGCTTCCACGAAATTATACACAAATTGACACTTGGTGTATAAAAATAGATTCACAAAAGTTTTACAATTCTAAATCTGCCGCAACAAACGAGACGAAATAGGACATGTTTACATAAACTTTTTTTATTATTCCTGTGTGCTAAATTTGCTCCTAAGGCCTGGCTCAGACGGACCACTTTAGAAGCCCACTACACCACAAAAAACGGTTGTGCGGTGTGTCAACCACCGGCAGCGTGAATTTCGTGGTATACAGTCTTTTGTCGGCGATACGGACTTCAAACACGGTTGATTCCAGCGACAGCCCCACCACTGTTTTGTCGTTGTGGTGGGCTTCTAAAAGTGGTCCGTCCGAGCTAGGCCTTAGGATGTGTTCATTAGTAACGAAACTTCTTAGACTTCATCTATTTCTACTTCAATTTCAGCGAAAGCCTCGCTATCCTTTTAAACTAATTGTTGAATCATGGCAAATATTTCTCTGCGCGGGCGTTCTGAAAACAAGTCACGACGAAGTTACGACGTAATTATCATCGCCCACCGTCCTGTAAAGGGAGTCAGATCCCCCGATACAGGGGGGCACATTATTCCATGAGCGATGATCGAATTAGCTTGATAGCCGAGGAAAGCCAAGGTTAATGATGAGTATTAGGGGAGTGCTATGGGAGGATTAAATCTAAAGATGACCTAAATTGACAGACTAACGTTACTGTCGTAGATGTTACACCGTGAAATATATGTCTTAATTTGTAGATCATATACAGTCCAGCTATTTTATTTGTATTCTTAACCCTTCGTGGTCACACGGGGTGTATTGTACCCCAAGAATAATTTTCAAAGGGGATTTATCGCAAAAAAATATGAAAAAAGAAAATAAAAAAAAGCGCTTTTTTCCCACAAATTTACATTTCTAGAAAAAGACTATTAGACCATGATTATATAAGTATTACACATGTACAATTATCACTGAAAAGTTGAAAGATTCAAAAATACCAAAATGGTAACTCAAAAAATGACGCTGGGGTACAATGAACCCCGTGTGACCAACTTGTGATTATAAGAAGGTGTGACCACGAAGGGTTAAATGCGTATGCCAGTGTGAGTATTATTTCTGCGTTCATAAGGAAATTCTGCTGGGAAGACGGGAATACAGATTTCTATTTGGTTAAGAATATGTTTAAAATGCAGCTGGAGTTGATGTAATTTACAAAAGTTAAAGTAATAGATTGGGGAATAATTATAGAATTACGAGAAGTTTGCACTGTTATTTCTGAAATACTGTATAAACTTGAAGGTATTTGTTTAAACGTAACTATATTTCTTTAAAATCAATTTTGGAAATCTGTCGCGTATGTGTAAAGTGAACTAAGAATGAGCTTTGTACTGATTTTCTTGAAAATAAAGCCACACTTTTTTAAATTACGATAAGAATAAGTAATTTTTATAGAAATTTCAAGAAATATAAATTTAAATACAATTTCAACAGTTGTTTTATTCAATATTCAAATATTAATCTCAAAGGTCCATAAATTCAACAATTTGGTTTACCCTGTATGCTAGTAAATTCTTTTGATTTTTAGTCAGCGCACCAGATGAGTTTCTAAAATTGATTTTCTCCAAACCAAAGCTCCCTATGAACATGTTCCACATCCTTCAGTAGTACCACTTATTATGAAACACCCAGTGCATCAATTTATTCTGTCAATTGACCCTGTGATTTCTCACGAAATATGAAAATACAGAACCACTTCTTTATAAGGACAACACTTGACATTTTATAATTTTATCGAAAACAGCTACCCCCCACTCCGCGCCGCAATTCCATATGGTCCACAGTAAACATGCCCCTGGAATATTTATTCACAAAAGGTGTAACTAACTAATTGCGTCTCCAAGTTTTCCTTATAAAGTATCGTAAAGCACCCTAATGCGCTTTCATAAAGTGCATCGAGGAGGAAATACCGAGGGACAGAGTGAAGAGAGCCTAATTATCCCGAATTAAAAGACGTCAACGTTACTAAAATGATAAATACGCGACGTACATATTAGTATAAGTCAAGAGATCTTTTTTTCGGCCCTCCAAAAACCCACAAACCCTATATCCAGGTAGGGTTTACTCCACAAAATGTTTGATATTTACAACAAATAAACTATGTAGAATCAACCCTTCGTGATCACAGGATGTGTTTGGAAATATTTCTGTAAATTTTTAGACTTTAACAATGAAATTCAAGAATTTGGTATATTTTAATAAACAAAATAAAAAAAATTGCTTTTATCCACAACTATATTTACAAACACAAATTTCAACACAGCAAAATTTACATCTCTAGAAAAAGACTATTAGGACATGATTAAATGATTCAGAAAGAGGAAAATGGTAAATGAAAAATGTCGCTGGGGAACAGTGAGTCCCATGTGACTAATTTGTGATTACGAGGTGTGGCCATGGAGGGTTAAGGCAGAAAAATAAAAGCTTGTAAAATGAAATGACTCAGGTAGACATCTGAGTAATAAGTCGGGGGAGCTCAAGAGCGAAGAAGCACCTCTGCAAAATGCGTGTTAACTTCAGTTTCGCTATTTTCGAACATCACGTCTGTAGACGCACGGTCATGGACGCGCTTCGTTGCACGTGCACGCACGCATGCGCCTCGGATACGTTCCTCTCGCAGCTTTTTCCTTCGAGTACCAGCCGCTCTTTCCGTTCTGCACGAAAGCTCCTTCTGGATTGATCAAGATCTGAAGAATCTGGGAAATCGTTAGTTCGGGCAGCGCGTAGCGATTCTCCGGCGATTGGTAGCACACGCGGAATTTACTCGACCGAGTTACGTTTCACTTGTTTTGAAGGAGTTGCGTCTACCTTAGGGCAGCGTTTCCCAACTAAATTTTGTCACGGAATTCTTTCAAACTCGCTAACCTTTGACGAAAACCCTAACAGTTTTTTTTTATACGAAGGTTTGTTACATCGAAAAAAGTATTTATAAATTATTATAAATAAAACAAAAAAAAAAGGGAATTTTATTATACGATAAAAGAAAAGGAAAAATGGAATGTGATAAGAAATTTAGGAGCTCCTATGAAATACCAATCATATGTAAGTCACAAAATTGTCCCCATTTAATTGATTTGCAGAATGTCGAGTATTCACAAATTTAATTTTTTATTTTCGATAAAAGAATTTGCTAAGTTAAATTAATTACCTTTTTATTATATTCATTTCTTTACCACTGTGTTAATTTCACACCAAGGGACACATTAAGTTGGAAAACTGAGAGACGGACTAGGGTTAAAAGACACTTGAAGGTCTGCGCACACATATCAGTTCCGTGTCAGTGCCGTTCCGGCGTGCTAGTGTTAAGAAGAAGAGGGGCGTACAGGGTTTCTTCTTCTTACAACTGGTATGCCGGAGCGATACTGACACGGAACTGACAAGTGTGCGCAGACCTTAAGGGGGTATAACCGTTTGAAAGTGTCAAAAATCGGATTTTTTTACATATTTTCATAGATTGATGTTTTAGAAATATTATAAATCAAGTCCGAAGTAAAAATTCGGAAGATTGACGAGGTTATAGGCATTTCAGTGGAACAAGTCAGGTAGCACGAGGTGGTGTAGCGAGGCAACTCGACCGATCGCAGCGGAACTACATTTTTCATTACGGTGGCCCTAAAAACTCCCGCTACGTTCAACCAATTCACTTCTAATTTTGCATGCAGAATCGTAATTAGATTCCACATCAATCTACGGCGGCTTTTTTTAGCCCCATTCCCCATTTAATATTTATCACAAAAAAACGTGGACTTTTCTCTTATAAAAATGTAACTTTATCTCGCAGTTGGGCAAAATGTAATCTAATTACAACTGACAAATTACGATTAAAATGTAATTGTGTAGTTGATTACATATTATTTTCTGTAATCGTTAATGTAGGTGGTTGACCACAATTTTATCAACCACCTAAATTAACGATTACAGAAAATAATGTTTATTACAGTTTAATTACAGTTTATTCGTAATTTGTAAGTTATAATTAGATTACATTTTGACCAACTCTGCTTTATCCTTTGATCTCATCATTTCCTTGTTTGAAATTATCACCCTCCATGTATTGGGAGCAAATATTCAATATAAATTCTTATATAAAAAATCCTATGAAAAAAAAAAGAATAAAATCAGAAACGCCAAAATTATCAAAATTTTGCTTGCTGCACAAGATGGAGCGTACACGATCTCACATTTATATTTATAACTTTTTTCCTTTAAACATATTTAAAATTTTCTTCTCAGCGAAATGACGCAAAAAAATTAAAACAAAACTTATCACTATATTCATTTATTACTTCAGAATGTGCGTTTGAAGAAGGGCCTGATTTTGGGTTGTTGAGGGTAACCTACCCCTTTGAGGGGTTACGCCACCCTGAAACGCTCAAAACAGCACCAAATTAGTAGAATTATTTTTTGTGATTCTATGAGATTGAAAATTATTTCTATACTTTTTGTGTTTAAGGCATGTATTCGTGAATATATTGTATAAATATTCTACAGAAATATTAAAAAATAGCCGAGTCATCTGTTCTCCCGCGAAGTTCTTCGGAATTATTTTTTCAAATTGGCTAGCAGCAAGACTTAAAATTCTTTATTGGATATACTTGAAATATTAATAGTACCTTGTATAATAAATTATCTAAAGAACAACATACGGATTTTACGATTCATAAAAAAAAATTCTAGAGGCAATTTTAGACAGAAATTGAGGCAAATTTTTCGACTAAAACTGATATGTATTCTCTTCAAACGTCTACCATTTTTACAAAAATCAATATTTTGACAAATCGCTGTGTACTTCTGTAGTAAAAGTCATGTAAATAATGCAATTTTTTGTATCCTACGTCAAAATATACGAAACTTTTAGAGCAGCACCAACGCCATTTTGATTTAAAAAAAAAAAGTTACATATTGTATACACCATAAGACACCTAGTCTAAAGTCCTTAAAAAAGTTTTCCATTTACTTTTTAATTTCGCCCCAAAAGAATCTGAAACTCACATACGATTTTTTGCCTCCGAAGTGGCCTAATCCCAACATGCCACTGAACTCATCTACTTCAGAGAACCCACGCACTAATCGCAATATTTGAATCAACGTGTATAAATAACTCAGAAAACCTATATAATAATACCAACATTTAAAACGTTTCTGTTCACCATGCCAAATTACCATGAAATTCATGTTTATGGACTCCGCGAGCGTAATGGCAGTTCTTTGAACTCGATTCTAGCCTCATTCGCTAGGCACACTGAGCTCGAACAAGGCAAGTGAAATAGAAAATGTAAAATTGCAAGGCGTGGATGAGATGGCCATGTTCGTACTGGCCTGCGTTTCCCTCTGCCAAGGGTACAGTTAATTCCAACCAGCCAGTAGAGGAGCGTGCTGGCGGTTTACCATAATTTAGCAAGAAAGAAAAGTGCAGGGTCGGGTATGGCTGCATTCAAGGTACAGGTATATTTAGAATGCCGCCAGGTTAATGGCACGCGGTCGTTTAGCTTCGTTTTAGAAAGATACTAATTACGCGAGTTAATTAATGCCAGTACGCACAATGCTTTGCAGATCTGCTATCGGACTTAATAGTGTAGGCACTTCGATGCTGCTAAGAAACATGATGCATTAACGTGGTCGCGTAATCGTTATCGCGTTTGGAGGTTGCGTTTGAACGTAATGAACAGGCCTCGTGGCGTGTACGCAGTTGGCCGTTGAATATGCGCGGTGGAAGAAAAAAGGGGGGGAGGAATGTCAGTTCTACGGATGAGAAGAAATTTAAGGTAGATGTTACAGATAGGTGGAATAATGACTATCATGATTCATGAAAAGGAAGAGTCACTGATTCATTAGCAGCTGGATGAACAAGATACCATGGATTTCTATTATGGCCGCCCGTAGATGGTGCGGACGAGAATTGAATATTATGGAAGGATTGAATTAATGTTTACAAAGGGATGGATGGTCAGCGGTAATTAAATAAGATTTATTACTGAGCAAGAGGGGAACCATGCTAGGCATGTTTCTTGGGGAAAACTTCAGGTTTCAAAGGGAATAATAAAATAAGAAAGAATAATACAATAAAAAAGAATAATAAAATGACAAAGAATAATAAAAGGTACCTGTCGTAGAATGTATTAACAGCTTTTATTTTTTTAAAGAAATAATTGTTTCAGAATGGACCGAGAAAAATTCAGAAGGGGAAAGTATATTAAACATTCGACTGCTGCAATAAATAATTCTAGTATATTATTAGTAACTACGCTCCAATACATTATTAATTATTTCTACGTTATCTCCAGTGTATTAACTTTACTAATGAACGAAACCTAAAGAACCTGCAGAAAACAAACTACTAATGCAAGACTGAATCATAAAAATTGGTTAGTTCATATCCTGTCCCTAATAACCAATTCATGTCACATGAAACACTCGTAAAAACAAAAATAAAAAACAAGTGTATCAGGCATTGATGGATACTATCAACAGAAATAAACTGAAGAAAACATAAAATTTTATATCAGGTTGAGGACATTACGCGCCCATGTGTACCCTTCGTAGTAACATCACCCTGCATTCTCAAGATCAGAATCGTAAAAGAAATGCGCGTGGTATACAGTGGCGTGCAAGAGTTTTTTTATCAGATATATTTTTCACTTTATATCCCAACAGCGAAGGTTAAAGAAACTTTAACTAACACTGGGTATGAGGTCATGTTACTTTGATAAAAAAAAAAATAGATAAAACAAATAAACGTTGTTATCCATTTTGCATAAACATATGTACTCATAGGATTGCTGAACCAGAGATTCAAAAGTTTCTGATAATACAGAAAAATAGGAAAAGTACATATACCTACACCTTGCAATATAATAAATATTACAAATTTTGCAATATTAATATGACCTCGAAAAATTGTATTCCATTTTTCCCTTGCAGCTATATATATATTAGAAGAACTAATAGCAGTTCAAATTTGTGCAGAACTCACTTTTGAAAGGCAGAGTGAGAAATCCATGTGGCAGGAAACTTTTGCACGAGATATAAATTCGTAGAAATAAGTTTCGTCAATCTTGCAGGGAAAAAAAAGTTTTCCTACTAACTGTCACGTACACACTTCGCACGTAATGCGTCCATACGCAGTAACACGGCGCGTTTCGAAAAATAAGGATGATCGAAGAGGACCTTTGTTGATCAAATTATTCAAGAACTCACGGAAATGGATACTTGGTTACGATGGATGACAATAATATGTACATACGTACGTACATACATATGCAAGGTGTTTCGTAATAAGTGGTATAACCGGAAAGGTAGTGATTCAACATGAAAAAAAACTGGTAGAAAATACAGGGAAAAATTCGTTCAGTCAAAATTCCAGTTTCGAGCAAATCGATATTGAAAATCTGTTGAATACCTGAGCACGTGATTTTCTCGAAAATCAAGCCTCGTTTGACAAAAAGTTATTCCTCAATTTACATTACTACTGCTTTCTCCAAATTTTTAGATACATGTGTACTAGAAGAATTTTTAAAACCAATTTTCAAATAACAGAATTCTCGTTTTAAAATTTTACTTCCATCTACTTTTACGCAAAGATTAATTTCATCCGCTCTTGTGCTATATTTACTGTTGAATTCTGTCCATTTTTAAATAAAAGCACCCGAAGGATTTGATTCCTCAAAGTCATCTGTTACGAAACACTGTATGTGCACAATCGACGAGGATCGAAGTCACAATGTAGTAACGCATGATTTTTACCTTGATAGGATGGCATGGTTGAGTAACGACCCTCGTGGAATGGAACGATTTTTAATTCACTTGAGGCGTACCACTCGATATCACTGTTGGCACTGAATCACACTCACTGTATATTTCGTTGGTGAATGAAAAATGGGGGAAAGAATTGAACACTGGGATCGCGTATAGGAATTTGTAAATAAGAATGGCTCGGAGTGCGACAACACCAGTCCGTACGGCGCGGCGGTCGAAGCTCAACTGATCGTCGAACGTCGACGCTCTGGAATGCGTGTTTGAGGGGCGGCCTCGGGAAGAACGCGCATTTATTCGAACCCATAATAAATAATAATACCACGGTAGATAGTATATCATGCTACACTTTGAAGTTATAATTGTATGCATGTAAACAAGCTATGGGAATTTAATTCTCCTCGATTACTGGGGGAATTTTTGAATAATAATTTATTATTACATAGATTGTAATTTAAGTTTGTATTATAATTGGAATTTATTCTAAATATATTATTGTAACAATTATACAAAATTGTAATACATGGTACCTTATGTATTATACTTATTATAAATTATAATGTATGCTTTAATTATTTTATACTAAATTATAATAAATTTATTGGATTGCACGTGATTCTTTTAATTTTAATGTGTTAATGTTTTGCGTAGGATATGTATATTGAGTTATTGAGTCGTGTTTTACTTTTGGTAAGAAAATTGTGTTAATATACGGATATAGATTATAGTAAGTAAGTGTTTTTACCAACCCTTCGTTTTATGAATAGCGTTATGCATTTTTTTGACTACTGAAATTCTTTGAATTCATATATCTTCAGTACATACAAATATAATAAAGTGACTGTTGCGAATATACAGGCTTAGGTACTCAAATTGTTTAAATTTCTATTTCCATTTCGGAGAAAATTTATTTTTAGAAGCGGTACATGAGAATGAAGTTAGCTTAGCAATAAAGAGGCGTTAAGAGTCAAAGTATCTTCAAGTTGAAACTCACTAAAATTTTTTATTTCAATTATTCGATGAAATTTAGATATTTCGAGAGATCCAGTTTAAAAAATTTGTTTTACTTTCTTATAGTATTTACATTTAAAACATCACTCGATATAAAATTCTAATTTTATCAAAATATGTAACCGTAATTTTACCCCTCAAATATACTGTAACAGGCAAATTTCGATGTTCGTATTATATAATTGAATAGAATATCAAATTCTTTCGATTTTTAAAAATGTGTACACGTTACACACATGGGGAATGCTAAACTAAAGATATGCTGCTTAAAATAACTGGAGGCCACTTTTCTGGTTATGAATATGTGTAATAAAATATTACTATTTATTACAGTTAAGAAATATTATCTTTAACCTCAATGTCCCACTGACACAGTTTAAAAATGAATTTCCAGGAGAGTATATTATCCGTTCTTAAAAGTATGTAGAAGCAAAATAAAAGAAACATATTGTGGTAGTAAATGAATTCAGGGAATAAACCAAGAAAGACTTCTTCTTCAAGAAAAAGGAAGCTGGTTCCACTTTCATAACAATGCAAGAATTCATTCTGCAGTATTATTAAAACAGTTTCCATTACAACAAAAGTTCTCAGAACCAAATTACTACCCGTTATTTTCTGAAATTATCCCTATCAGACATTCTTTTATTCCTCAAAATCAAGGCCACTCCGAAACACAAAGGATTCAAAGACACATAGAAAATTAAAACGAAATGTGAAGAAGGAACGGAATGTATTACAAGCAAATAAGTTCAAAAACTACTGCAGATAACTGTGTAAGTCAGGAAAAAAGAGTATGACATCGTAAGGATGTTCTGCCGCAGAGGATTAATCTGTTAACCGTGGAAGACGTGTTTACCCGTCACCTAAAAGTGTCATCACTTTGGGGTGAAATAAATGAATTGCGAAAACCTAAGGGGGAATCTTATTTTTGGGCTAAAAATGTAGCAAAATTTGTGATTTTTTTTTTTAAGGAACTAGGCGATTCAATGCATCTGAATTTTGAACCTTGTTTTTATGCATCTTTGAACAAGTTGCATACTCCTATATTTATTATTAAAACTTAATAAAAAAAAACTGTAACTTCTTTAAAGATGCATAAAAACATGGTGCAAATTTCAGATGAAACGAACCGCTAGTTCCGTAAAAAAATCCCAAATTTTGCTATGTTTTTAGCTAAAAAAGATAATCACACTCCTGCAAAGAGAGAGAAAATACTTCAGTAAGTCATATGCAGTATTCGCTGTAGTTAAATCTATTTAAATTGCGCTCAACCACTTCCCAAAATACATTTTAAAATATGCAAGAAATCTTTCTTGCCAAGAAATCCTGGTTAACACGTAAAAAGATATGCTTCATCCAAAATATGATTTACATATTTTACGGATTGAACCCTTTCGTATATCGAGATATAAGCAAGTGGAGGACTGATACAAATTAGTGGAGAGTATAAACAAACGAAAAGGAATATAAAGTAACATATAAACAAAGCTAAAGAAGCACGCCATGTTAGCGAAGATTGTTGATTGCATTTTTCACTGAATGCGCAATTATACAACACATAAATACACACAGTCCTAAAACGACACTGTGCCACTTTTAGAGCGCAGGTATCTGAATATTTCCAAATTCACAATGCGTTTCCGAAAGGGTTCTTCTGTATTTCCCTTTAGGTACCTTTAGAAAATATATTTACAGCATACGATTTTCATTTACAACAGTTAAATCGAAATTAGAGAGTGAAAGATTGATATTCTAGTTTGTAGTAGGGCTGGAACTATTTGCTGAATTTTTCGGTATTCCAATATTCGAATACTTTAGTTGCTCAATTATTTGTCAAATATAATTCGAATATCGAAGTATTCGAATGCTATTCGAATATCGAAGTATTCGAATGCTATTCGAATATCGAAGTATTCGAATGCTATTCGAATATCCAAGTATGCGAATGCTATTCGAATATTTGAGTATTCGAATGCTATTCGAATAGTATGATGTGAATTATAAATCAAGCTCTTTTGGTTCATTTGTCAGGGTGAAATCTTGTAAGCTAATTTGGACCCACTTCACACCATACTATTCGAAAAATCAGTATTCGAATATATCGGTATTCGAATACATCAGTATTCGAATATATCGGTATTCGAATACATCAGTATTCGAATATATCGGTGTTCGAATACATCAGTATTCGAATATATCGGTATTCGAATAGTATTCGAATACTGCTCTATTCGAATACATCGATATTCGAATAGTATTCGAATAATAACATTCGAATACTGAAATATTCGAAATTTATTCGTAGCATTCGAATACTTGTAAAATATTCGAATATTAAATTATTCGAATAGTCCCAGCCCTAGTTTGTAGAGAACCACAGTGTCTTTCTAGGGCAGTGATTCCTAACCCATGGTCGCGAGGTGTTTTCTAGCAGTCGCCACGATTTTTTTTTAATATTATTAAATTAGAATATTATTAGTTATATGATTAAGTTTAATATTATTAATTATATTCTGAAATACCTATTTCCAATGTGTTTTCTTTATCTTATTAAATTTACCTTACCTTATATGAAGAGGGGAGGGGGTGCAGGTTATTTGAATATTATAAAAGGGGCTCGTGACTCAAAAAGTGTTGGGACACGCTGTTCTAGGGTTGATTATCAAACCTCATATTTTGATAAATAGAATTCCATAAATATCGTATCAAAATAGCGAGACTTTCGCAAAGGAAAGGCTACAATACGTTTATGGATACAGACCGAGCATCGATTCCGAAATAATCAACTATTTATAACTGTGGAGAGATGACGAATCAATGCATCTTTCGTTGTGACGCGCGCGGAACCAAGATGGCTGTTCCTGAAGGTTGCCATACGGTTCGACCGTTAATCGATGAAGAACAGAAAAGCTTGCGTAACCGCGAGGCATTCGTCGCAAGAAAAAAGACCAGGCGACTTATTTACTTGGAGCGCTAATTATGCTGACGTTCAAGTGCGAAACAGTCAGCGCCGCGCGGGCATCGTAAATTGGTCAAGGATGATGATCTTCGAGTATGGTAGTCGTACCGAAGACAGTGACCCAAAGTTTCACACTGATAATTTATATCAGCTGTAATAAGGCGATGCGTAATCCGATTGGAATTTTTGCAGACTTCCTAGTTTATTGGTATGTTGGTAAAGCCTCACATTTATACAAGGTGTATCAGAAATCGCGATGCAACCGAAAAGAAGGCGATTCCTCGTGCAAAGGTAAGTAAACAATTTTCAAGGAAACAGAGTTTCAAAATCGGTGGATTGCATTGGCTCAATTTTCACACTGTGAAAATTTTATTCTATAATTTCGACTGATATTTAAATAATTAGAAATTGTACATTATTATTTGTTTTTGGTTGGATAAGTTATTTTGTAAAGTTTGTTAAGGTTTGTTCGGATTAACTTTCACATTCATTAGTGTATGTAGTTCAAGTTTTTTTTTTTTATAGAATATTACTGTTTATAAAAGCTCTTGTATTTTATAACAAAAGTATTTCCTGTTTAGGGGTCATTGTTTTTTATTACTAGTTTTACAATGTTCCATTATTGCAATGTAAAAGTTTTAGATTGATAGTTTTATTTGACAAATGCATTGGGAAAGTTAAATATATGCAGATAAGAAATCGAATGTAGTATTTTATAATTAAGTATGAGTAATTATTGGTGAATGATACTGATTCTCGTGCTATCAAATTAAATATAAACATCTCCAGTACAGATTGGTATATCTGCATTTGTTTGAATAACCGCTTGGAGAAGGCTAATGAACTCGGACCGTCTATTGTAAACAACACTGCGTACTATGTACATAAATCCTGCTACTGTATTCGAAAGTGGTCAACCTCCTTGGAAATTAAAATAAGAAATAATGACGTAAAATGATATTTCAATTCATTCTTTACAGTAATATTATAGAAAACGCCGATTTATTTAAAGTAACAAAAATTTCAAAGAAACAACCTGTTTCATTTAAAACATCAAGGAAACGATAATGGGGTACACAATTGCTTGTTAATATTTGATAGAACCATAGTATGAGACCTTCTTCTATGTTCGCAATTATAAAACTCCAAACAGAAATGTGCGTTAGTGATATACCTATCGTCTAATTTAATTGGGGATCTTAGAGCAAGAGGAGTGCATAATCAATCTTGACAGTTTTTGAGTTATGACGTGTAATATAAAAAAAAATACATCGTTTGGTGAAAATCTGATAACTAATGAGCGATTTATTGCAAATAAATAAAAATATAAATATTAATATTAATCCTAATCTTAATTACTCTTATTACCAAAAATCTTATTAATACTAATTATTAATATTAATATTAATTTATATTTAATATTTTTCGCCAAAAATAGAAATAAAAACTTATCAACTCAATAACTAGACACTACTTCTTGCCTGAAAAAAATATATTTTTCAATTACTCTTCTCTTTTTAATCTTAAGTCAAACAATAATTTGATAAACAGTTTTTTCTAATTTACTCAAACTTGTTAAATATAAAACTGTGCCTCTCTTGTTGCAAGGTCCTCAATAAATTACAGCATCTTTGAAAATCTTTATTCCATTCCCATTTTGTTCCCTTCATTACCTCACTGCGAAGCAACCTGAACCTATCGACACAGAAATTACGCTAAAAGTCCGCGATGTGACCTACTTCCGCTTGCAAGGATTATTTTCAAATTTAAAGAAAGCATGCCAGGTGAGCTTGCATAATGCGACGTGAAACGCAACTCGAGTTTAATCAAATGGGACTCCCGCGTACATCCTATAGATGTTATAATACGTACCATGTTGGTCAGTTTATCCGAAGCCAAGTAAATTCGTTACCATAAGCAGT
This sequence comes from Andrena flavipes, assembly GCA_963971345.1. Taxonomy (NCBI): domain Eukaryota; kingdom Metazoa; phylum Arthropoda; class Insecta; order Hymenoptera; family Andrenidae; genus Andrena; species Andrena flavipes. Next base: position 16,530,094 of record OZ020482.1, on the reverse strand, counting down.
TAGAAAGCTTGTTTAACACAGAGGTCATTATTCATCTATTTCTCTTTCGTATTGTGCTGGAAATAATTCCTTCACTTTCCATTTTCCGTTACAAATTATTGTACCAGTAAAAAGCCCCCCCCCCCCTCCCCAATACGAAAATATAAAAAGAAAACTGTCCATGAAAATGGATATCTTTTGTGACGACAATATTCATTACATAAAGTAAAGAACCCAATTACTGACAGCGTCAGTAATTAAACAATAATAGATTACAAGAACAACATATACTTTTAGTCAGTAATTAAACAATAATAGATTACAAGAACAACATATACTTTTAGTCTAGACTAAAGTATATGTTGTTCTTGTAATCTATTATTGTTTAATATGTTTACTTGACGAAAAAAAATTGGTGGATCTTAAAACTTCGATTTATATGCATAAATTCATCAATTTGAAAAATATATTTCGGGATCCATTACTGCCAGCTAACCTACTACTGTTTATGTCATTTTAAAGTAACGTCGTGTCATGTACATGAGTAACTACTGCTATGACAGTAATACCAAAATGCTTGAAACGCTTGTACCAATCACTGCCACCCAATTAATAAGTAAAAAAGACTTAATGAATCGTTGAATTCGTATCTTTATTACTTTCTATGATGCTGATATTATTTAAAACATTACATTGTATTATGTTAATAGCTTAAATATTACAATTACAGAATTTTCTTTAACGCCTTGTTTTCTCTTCCGCTAGTAAGGAAGTCATCCTTTCCATTCTCCTAATATTCGCTTAAATTTTTATCGTTTTATTCAAATTAACGAAGAAAAGATTAAGTACTGTTTTTTGTACTGTATAAATAACAGTTTGAATTTTAGGCTAAATTTTTTATGCATCATTTTATCAGATTTATTCGTTATTTTACGTAAAACAGCTTAGGGTGACAGTAATTTGGTAGGTGGCAGTAATTGGATCCTTTGCCGTATGTAGTTTCGACAGATAAATCGTAGAATTATGATTTTTTATAACGAAACGGATGAAGTCGGGGGCCATTGGATGCTTGATCCTTGTCGTCTGTAATGGTGCTTCGTAAATTTATGAGAAGAAAGATGCGACTAGTAAAACGTAGCCTATGTTTCTTGTCTCTATTGATTAAGCTACCGATGGAGTACACAAAGGGGTTGGCTTCCTCGTCGGGCAGGGCTTGATGGGTCGAGAGGCCGTATTTGTGTTCAATCCTGTTATAAATCTGACGATGAATATATTGCACGTGGAAGGAGGACTGCTTATGTATGTACAGTTTACATACATTCTCCTTATACATATCTACGGTTAACGAACTCCCAGCGAAAGAACACCATGAAGGATAGTAAACGATGCTGCGTGAAGTCTGAGCTGTCTGAGTAATCGTCAATGATGCACGAGGCAAATTAAAGACTCCGGCAAGACGAGCGAAACAGTGTTAACAAAGTATTTCACCCACTTAAAATTTGGGGAACATATTAACACAGCATTTAGCGCTGTTACTAACAAGGGAAGATGTCGAACAAGGAAATTAAAAAAATTGTCAAACTTTGTGAATATGTAGGGAATTTCATACTGATTACAACGCAATTTTTGTTTGCTGCCCAAATTCACTCTAAGGGGGTGGCATTGACCTCTGAAAATCCGGTTATTTACCGATTTTGTGTTATAAATCGTGAACTGTAAAATAATTTTTCTACCAATCTAATTAAAAGAAGTAACTTTTGTCTTGAAACATATTTACTGTCCCTTACAATTAGAATTTTCAGGGGTTAATTTCACCCCCTTCGAGTGATTTTGTACAGCAAACAAAAATTGCCTTGTAATCAGGAGGAAATGCCCTATATATTCAAAAAGTTTCAGAACTTTTGAATTTTCGGGTTCGGGACCTTCCCTTGCAAAAATATATTTTCTCAAATTTTGGAGCTGTCTCCACGTAAAAGTTTTAAATGATTACTATCAATACTAATAAGTTACTTTAGTTAGGAATTATAAATAATATCTGTGCAAGTTTAACGTAAGACATTGATTATGAAATTATTTATCATAGAATGTAAAGATTCTTTATCTGACAGAAACGTGAAATTTTAGGAAGCTACTTACTGACCGGTAGCTAATTCGCTCCACCGAGTTTATTGCTAAATATTCCACAAACTATTAGGTGTCGGAGCAAACGGCCGAACCCGTGTCAAATATTTTTCAGCTCTCTATCCACCTACGAAGTTGCACAACGATTGGTGCGTAACACTAACACATCGTGTGGTTCCCCTGTCAGGTGAACCTCGTCCCGGGAAGCCTGAAGAGTTCAACGAAGACGTTTTACGGGATACTATGGAAGAATTAGCCCGTAAGTTGAATTCGGCTAATGCTATCATCTACCGTCACCTAAAACGTATTTCAAAAGTGTGCAAATACGCGCAATGTATCTAAAAAAATTGCAAGAATTCATAGGATGACCTAATAGTACTATCGCTAGTTTCAGAAATAGTTTTCAATAGCTTTTCCCGAAGCTGTCATAGGAGAGGCAACTGTAGGCAGCTTCCCGCTCCAGATTAGGGTTGGGACTATTCGAATAATTTAATATTCGAATATTTTACAAGTATTCGAATGCTACGAATAAACTTCGAATATTTCAGTATTCGAATGTTATTAATCGAATACTATTCGAATATCGATGTATTCGAATAGAGCAGTATTCGAATGCTATTCGAATACCGATATATTCGAATACTGATGTATTCGAACAGTATGGTGTGAAGTGGGTCCAAATTAGCTTACAAGATTTCACTCTGACAAATGAACCTAAAGAGCTTGATTTATAATTCACATCATACTATATATTCGAATAGCTTTCGAATACTCAAATATTCGAATAGCATTCGAATACTCAAATATTCGAATAGCATCCGAATATTCAAATATTCGAATAGTATTCGAATACTGAAATATTCGAATAGTATTCGAATGCTCAAATATTCGAATAGCATTCGAATACTCAAATATTTGAATAGTATCCGAATACTCAAATATTCGAATAGTATTCGAATACTCAAATATTCGAATAGTATTCGAATACTTGCATATTCGAATTATATTTGACAAATAATTGAGCAACTGAAGTATTCAAATATTCGAATACCGAAAAATTCGACAAATAGTTCCAGCCCTACCCCAGATACGACGCGTAATTCCCTTGCGTACCTATGTTTAATTTATTTTCGGCCGTTTATTGTTCTCCTAAGCATGGTTGTTCCCTGATTAACCATTGAGCAGGTTCTCGGCGTCGCGCGCCACCTCCTCCTAAACACCGTGTCCCGCAACGCTCCATACGGATAACGCATGCAAACTCGGTCTGATCGGCTTAATGAGGATGTGCTCCGTCTGAATGACGAGTGTAAATTACGCGCTCGCGCGTTGTCTCGATGCGCGGGCATAAACGCCGACATTAATATCGCACGCGTCGCTACGCGTACTGTCTACCCCCGTTTTTTTCTTCTCGCGGTTCTATAGAGGATACTATGGAGCCATATATAGCACGGTACTGTGTGCTTCGGATAACCGATGCATTCGGATAATAGAAGCACGGCAGATTAACGAGTGTGTGACTTCAGGATTTTGATCTGTTATCGAAAGTGTTATACACGCTTAGCCTGGGCGAAAATGAATGATTTTGGGATTTTTTTTAAGGCGTTTTATTAATAAGAATAAAACGAAATACTTATTGCAAATGATTTATTAGTTAGTCCTTAAAGTGTATAACAAAATTGATTTGCATTCAATTTTGTATTAAATTATTTGTGATTTTTGGTGTTCTTTCGACTATTTGCTGGGGAAATGGTTTGGAATATCGATGAAACATCGATGGATCTGAAAAATACAATCATATTCTTGTAAAATAATGTTACCATTGTTTTAATTTAAAAAGAATAAATAATTTATGGCACATTAATGTTAAATGAATTGTTTCATTCAAAATTTTACGCTGTAATTGTGCCTAAAAAATTAATTAACCAAAATATCAATAAAAAAACATAACGGCAACATTATTTAACGAGAATATTATTTTATTCCTCAGATTCTTCGGTTTTTAAAGGTGATAGCATGCTGGCCATTTTTCCTGCAACAGTCTAACACCTCAAAAATCATAAATAATTTATTATAACAATTATAGTAAATACATTTTTTGTGCGCTTTATTTTGTTTCATTTTTTTTTTATTTTAATAAAACGCTACAAAAATCCCTAAAATCATTCGTTTTCTTTTTGCCTCGAACTGCAATTCAATTATCATTTGTATTATTTATTCGAATATTATTGACACTCGTGGTCTTCCTCTTTCAGAGATACAACAACTCTTGATCTTGGTGGTTGAAACGTTTTCATGGCAACTAAGATATAACCATTTCAAAACGTACCATTACCAACGTTCAAATATAATTGAGCAATTTTGATCCAAAAAATTGAATATACTTTACTAGGAACTGAACAATTGAATCGGATAAAAAACCAATAATAATAGCCTCATCTCTGGATTGCAGTGGTAAAATTACACGTTATACTAAGAAAAAGGAAGTAGCAGTTTCATAAGAACAAGCAATAATCAACTACGTTACGTTTTGTTCTACTTTCTTCTTCATCAAAGGCACATGTAGCGAGTGATCAAATACTTTTGAGAGGTAGCGTGCATGTGCAAGATCATTATTATTATCAATTCGAGTCTGATATCCCTCTGCGAGTGCTGCCGTCTTCGAGTGTACGTGCAACGATTTTAAAAATATCGAGCGAAAAGTACGTACGCAGCACACTGTTGCGTGAATTACACATTTCGCGACCAATTACCAGCACGAAACAAGAAACGAGGCGCTATTAATAAAGCGCCGCAGCACGCACATTGTTTTAATTTCTATAAATACCGTGTATGTAGCGTCGAGTTCGTCACACCGTCGGCACAGAGCCTTTCAAGCCAGCCGAGTATTTTCTTTATTTTATAGCAACCTATACCACGCAGATCACAAATATTTTACACAATTTTTTATTATATTTTCAGTACTGGAAAACCCTTAAATATTTTCCTGAATTTTTTAAAAAATTTCACAGTGCAATAATTTCAATTTATTGACATTAATATATTTGTTACTATTGTACATTTTGCAAGAAGTCCAGCATGGACCATTTTATATTTTAATTGGACCAATTTAATGCAGTGCACATTTTTACAAGAACTGCAATAAAGAGGACCAGTTAATTTTCGGAATTCCCCCTGGGATATCTGCTTTACATGTTTCGCAAAATTGCAACTCGTTCCTTTTATAGATGCAAAACGCAAAAATGAAGACGTCGGATGATGTGTTCGTCAATTTTTATGATTATTTTTAAGTTATGATTCCTTTTGTAGTTTATTTATTTATTTTTTCGTCATACATAAGAATTTTTTTGCTCATTTTAATTAATTTTTTCTTGGTTCCGTCAGGCCTGCAATAGTCGCGTGTTTACAAATCGTGTCTCGCTGACGTAGAAAATTTAACTTCACAGGGTGGACAAAATAAAAAAAAAAATACACAAACATACGCGTGTATGTTCACTAGGGCTGGGACTATTTGTCGAATTTTTCGGTATTCGAATATTCGAATACTTCAGTTGCTCAATTATTTGTCAAATATAATTCGAATATCCAAGTATTCGAATCCTATTCGAATATTTGAGAATTCGAATACATCAGTATATATCGAATATATCGGTATTCGAATAGTATTCGAATACTGCTCTATTCGAATAGTATTCGAATAATGACATTCGAATACTGAAATATTCGAAGTTTATTCGTAGCATTCGAATACTTGTAAAATATTCGAATATTAAATTATTCGAATAGTCCCAGCCCTAATGTTCACGCGTTACAAGCTTTGGAAATTGCGATAGTTTATCTGTTTCATCTTCGCCTCGCCGTCATCGCTTCGCGCTCGGTTAATGTCGCGTTGCGCTTTTTAATTGAGACCATCGAGGCGTTTCGCACTCTGAGAGCCCGTTCCTCGCGAAGGACCCGATTATAATGACTCAAAGAGTCCAGGACACGGCGTTAACGCGACGTTTTCTTTTCACTGCCGTAATTGCAATTCGCATAATATGGCAAGGGGCACCGTTTAAGCTTCGCTTAAGAATTCTCGATTTCAAAGTGGGGTAAAGGGACTTTCTCTCTTTCCTCCCTATGATCGCGGGCGGAAAATACTGCCCCGCTACGTATGGAAGATTACCGTTTTTATACAAAGTTCCTTGAGCTGCATCGAGCTAGTGATCCTTTAGAGAGTGATCGGAACAACGTATATCGTCGCTGATTGGTTGCCGCCATTTCGGTCAAAAGCGGAAGTAGAGAGAGAAAGAAACTGTAAAAAAGAAAGAGACAGAAATACGGATAGAAAAATGTAAACAAGCAGCTTGGAAAGCAGATAATTCTTTGAATTTTGATATTTTTCGTTAGAGCTTTTTAATAATTATTATAGCTGTGTATAATTTAAAGTGGATTATGACTTGACAAACATTTATGATAGTAATTTAGTGTTTTTTGTGTATCATAATTTGGTTAGTATCTTAGAGAAACAACCTACCTATTTCATAAGTTATTGAGTGTGTTATCGTTATTTTCGGAGAAATGGGAGGCTGTGTGCAGATTATTGCGCGAATTCGACGAAGAAAGGTTTTCAAATGTGTGGTTTACCCCGAGACGAGACAAGACGGAAAGTATGGATTGACAATATCAATAGAAAGGATTGGGTTCCTGGATCGTCGTCAAGATTATGTCATGCGAGTTTGTGTGAATTAACAATAACAATAAGAAATAATTATATGTCTAATAAATGTATTTAATCATTCTTTTAGGTACATTTTACGGAGGTCATGTGAGACAAAACTCGAGATGGAAAACGTCGTTTGGATGCAGTCCCTGCAATCTTTGGTGAATTTGGTGAACGCATAATACCAGTGCAAACTATTCAACAGGCAGTGTATGACCCAGCACAAATTAAATTAGAAACAGGTAGGAATGAATATTTTTTTGCAGAAATTGTGATCAGACTAATTGTTTCACATTTTTAGAAAATGTTCCGTGTCCAAGTGAACCGTCAGAAATAGAAGAATCAGGCACAGAGGCTAGTCACAAGTCGGCACAAATTAAATTAGAAACAGGTAAGAATGAATATTTTCTTTTGCAGAAATTGTGATAAGACTAATTGTTTCACATTTTTAGAAAATGTTTTGTGTCCTAGTGAATTGTCAAAAATAGTGTGGCAATGCATACATATGTAAAATAAATTTCATTTTATGTCTCTTCTCAGTTTTCTTTATTTCAAAAAAATAATTTATTTATGTATTTCACATATACGGGTAATTACCAGTGATATGCATGGAAATCATGGTACTTGCATGTAATTAACTTTTATATTGTGCTTAACTTGTATTATTTTTCAGGTTTAATCCTCTTGTGCCAACGTACATCCAGCATTGAAGAATAATTTTAAATTACAATGAACTCAGGTATGAACCTGTCTTAACTCTGGGGAAACGGACCAAAAGTTGCCAGAAGTGGGCATTGCGTTAATTATTTATATCTATATATATACACATTTATTCATTGTTCATTTTTTTATTTCTATTTTTACTTTACTTTTAAATTGATTGATATTTTTTCTATTTTTATATACATATACATAAACAATTAATTTTTTAAACACGATTCCAATTTAATCGATTTGTTTTTAATAAGGTATGATTTTTTAAAATTAATAGTTTACTTTCTTCATAATTTGTAAATTTTGTTGCAATTATATGGTCCTTAAAAAGTGAAAAAACTTTTCTTATAATGCCAAACCCATTTTTTATTAAAACTAGAAAGTTCACGTCATAAAAAATGTAGCAGTTAGCATTTCCTCGAAATGTTCATAATATTTTTTGTATGTGTTCTCAAAATAATGTTCTTTTGAAGATGACATTTTATACGTTTTAATGACCCATTAAATTTACGAGATGGCTTTTCTAATATGTGAATAAAATATACTCTAATATGTTTGAGAATTTATTATTTAAATACTGTATTATGTATTAACCTTTGGTAGTTTTAATTTTTTTTAAACATGTAAAACACCAGCAAGTAAATTCTAAAATTTATATTTACAGTTATTCTAACTTTTAATTTCCGGTTTTGACCGAAATGGCTGCGGTTATACCGATCACTCCCTTGAGTTAACTCAGTTAACTCAGATCAACTTCATTCGACACATGACGAATACTTTTTTCACCTTTATTCGTTACTCGAAATTTTATATTAAATAAAAATTTTATCCATTTCTGCTCTGTGTACAAATGTTGGAAAAGATTGTCACGATACCGTTAGGAGAGCTACATATTTTGAAATCCAAAGGTGTTGCATAAGGTGTAGATCGTTACAGGGACACGATCTCCTTATTGAAACGTGCGAGTGCCGTTATTCACGATCTAGTTTAATGATAGCAGTCCGCATCGTCGTGACGCCGAGAAGGAAAACTGAAATTTCGATGCACGCGTACGTAAATGCCCCGCTTACGGGAAGAATGCATGCCAGTCCGGAAGCGACAGAGATTATACGAGCCGGTGAAAGCGATTCCCTAGTAGATTCTACTCTTTGATTGCCATATAAGACGGTAACATTGAAACACTTAAGCTCTACTTACATTCAACAAACATGGCACATAATCCATATTGATAATAAATATTTTCGGTCCTTCCAAGTGTGCCCGCATTTTATAGAAAGTTTGTAATAACATTCAGGCTGTAAATGTAACACTCTTTCTTGTAACACATTGACTGCCGTGGGCGTGTTTTCACGCCGGGGGACTTGCATCCTGTGCACAGTTTTCACGTATTTTTTCGTCGATATTTTTTGGAAAGCGTTGGAAGTGTTGTTCCTGAATGTTTACTTTGGAAACAAACCAAGCTCAGAGTTTGCTTTGAAGTTGAAACTTCGATGAGTCATCTAGTAATAAAATTTAAATTTCTATGTTTACTGTTAGATTTTCGTTGGACTATTACTAATTGATTGGCGATATTCTCCTGGTAAAGGTAAGTCTGAACTCTTCTGTTTTGAATATTTGATCAATCAAATATGACCTCAAGCTTGAACAGTTTCTTCTTTTCTTTTATTTAACACCTGATGTTAAATAGCACTTTAAATATTCTAAGTGTGTCCCTGCAAAACTAATAATTTTCTTCGTTTCTCAAACTACTCATATATAACTCGAATATGAAGCAGTCAAAGTAACAATGGACTAACCCACATTTTTTTGTAAATTGAATTAGTAACAATAACGTATTCTAATAGGCTCTACTAAACATATAAAATAGGGAAAATTTTTTTTTTAATGTGGGTTGGTCCGTTGTTGCTCTAACTGCCTCATATATCCCACAAATTTCAGTACTAATTACTATTCACTCCGTCTAATCACCATTTACAACACAGGTGCGCCGGCGTTATCGTTCCTCTGTGAATGATATTTTCGTGCGACTTCTTCCCGTTTGGGAACATAATTTGTCGGACGTATCTCATAACGCGAATGATAAACGAGCGTCTACGTGCAGTTATATCGTAACAGATAAAGTTTCGCCTATCCTGTATGGAAGTTGCAAAAAAATGTACAGTACTGTGACATTTAATAGTCCGTAAAAAAATTATCTCGTATAACCGAGCCGCTTGGAAAATTGTCCGTGTAAATAATATACTCTTATTATTGTATAAATTATTTGTAATTGTATTTATAATTAATATTATTCTATAAATTATTTATAACTGTTCTTGCTGCTTAACGCAGAATCAGGTAAAGTAAAACTTTTAAGTAAATTGTTTTTGAATCTTTTGGTTGATGTACTTTTTTTCTTACTTGACAAATACACTTTGGGATTGTGACATGAAGTTGATTGTCACAGTTTGATGATAGATTGAAGTACAGAGGATGTAAATGGATTTTAGATGTAAATTTGATGGGTTAATAGAATTCATGATAAGAAACAAAGAAGCCATATGTTAGTAACAGTTCTTCGCATGAGAATATAAAAAGAGGGAATACTCGAAATGGTGGGCATTTATTTGAGTAAAGGCTTGTTCTTGTTTTTAGAATGAATTTTCTGGTTCCTATCATTTTATAGCGATTGTTTTGACGGTTGGAATATAAGTCACTCCACAGAGAATTATTAAAACAGAAATTCTGAAACTGAGTATTTTTGAAAGTGTTTTTGGGGGTATAGGTGTTTAGGTTTTGTTTACTTTTTTAAGTGATGTGATGACTAGTTTACAATAGTTCCAACGACAGGTTTTTTTGTAGCTTAATAAATTTAAGGGCTTAAATGTCGTATTTTATATTCCCAGATACCGTATCTTCTGTTACTTGATTTCTAGAAACCATATCTTTAATTGCTGATTCTTAGAAATCATATCTTTTATTCTTAGGTTCCTAGAGATCATAGCTTCTATCTACCATGTAACTGATCTTCAAGCGACGTTGCAGGGTATCAAGTACGTGATTTTAAAATTCAGATAAATACGATATTGACAGACCTTTCGAAGATAAAGTTACATTACGTAGAATTGGAGAATAGAATAAAGGGCTTCAGAAAGGTTACAAAGCTGTTTCTATCTCTCGAACAAAGAGTTACTTCGATTCAGTTTATGGGAATCGCAAAGCGACTCTGACATTATTATCTACCTAGGAAACAAATGCAACAAATTGAAATCTTTGGGTTAAGCACACATTTCAAGATGGCAGTTCTCGAGTCGAAGATATGGTCTTTTAACAATACAATAATACAATAAAATTCGAGACAAAGGATACCCTCGACGAACAGTTTTCATTTGCTTTCGACATACTGTACGATTAAAAGAGCAATTAAAAAGTGAAATGCTAGGGTGAATCATGGATGAAAGCATCATGCCCTGTGAAAACTGATTCGTGAACAGAATGGAGCACAACGAGGCTCCATTGAAAGGATTCAGTGTTTTCAGCTGCTCAGAGAATTAATGAACACGATGAATAGAAATCGTGTATCTCGGGTTGCAGTCGACAAAAGTGTATGAATCATCGATGATTCCTAAAGGCATTGGTGTCATTCGTTCTTTGTGCGTATACAACAACGCATCTGCCATATTAATACCATATCTGCAAAAGAAGGTACGAATAATTGATGATGCAAACAGTATTGACTTTTTAATCGGCGAAGACGAGATAACTCGTCATGTAAAAATACTACTTCACTGGGTAGGACGACTTAACTCGTTATTTGAAAATACTATTTCACTGGGCAAGACGAGATAACTCGTCATGTAAAAATACTACTTCACTGGGCATGACGAGATAACTCGTCATATACAAATACTACTTCACTGGGCAAGACGAGATAACTCGTCATTTCAAAATACTACTTCACTGGGCAAGACGAGATAACTCGTCATTTCAAAATACTACTTCACTGGGCAAGACGAGATAACTCGTCATTTCAAAATACTACTTCACTGGGCAAGACGAGATAACTCGTCATTTCAAAATACTACTTCACTGGGCAAGACGAGATAACTCGTCATTTCAAAATACTACTTCACTGGGCAAGACGAGATAACTCGTCATTTCAAAATACTATTTCACTGGGGAAGACAAGATAACTCGTAATGTAAAAATACTACTTCACTGGGTAGGACGACTTAACTCGTTATTTGAAAATATGTACTACTTCACTGTGCAAGACGAGTTAACTCGTTATTTGAAAATACCACTTCACTGAGCGAGATGAGTTAGCGTGTTATTTGAAAATACTACTTCACAGGGTAGGACGAGTTAATTCGTCACTAATATGAAACGTAATATATAAGATATTTGTTAACGAAATAGAATTAAATGATTTTCAAAGTGAAACCCTAACATGGTATTCACAAATAATTAAAATATCGCATTACTTAAGATTCTTCAGGTGTGATGACGGATACCTAATTTTTGATTTGATAAAAAATAGCTGTTCTAGAACACAGTGTTCAGTTAGCATGAATGAGTACATAATTCTATTGTCCGTCATCCCGTCGATATCTAAAACAGTGGAGATTGCTTCACGAATTGAGTCTATACATATCGAATCAGTAGTTTTATTTAGTCACCACATAGCCAAGTAGAAATGTAAGCAAATGTAGGGAGGGGGGGAAGAAGAGGGGTGTTTGAACAAAGCCATCTCGTCATTCATTCTCAGAAAGTCCATACTCGAATAGGAAGATTGTGGTGCTTAGTTCATTCCCACGAGAGTTCTCAAAGTGTGTCGAAGAAAAGCGATGATATCGCTAACAATTTGTCAGATGAATTACTAGAACACAGACTTCTAAATAGCTTAAAAACAATGCCAATCAAACATACGATTCTATGAGTCTACTTTATTCCTTTTAAGTGGTGAATACGCTGATAAAGTGTTTCCCAAATATTCAGTTACACCCTATACAGGGCGACCTACCACCAACCCCATTCCTTAAGCTCAAACGGACGTCGAGTCGAGCAGAATATTCGATAGAACTGTTACGTTCCAACCTCTAACTACAACAGTCACGTCCAAACATTTACAACCTGCGACATTTCCGTAATTCCAATAGTGGGCAATAAAATTAGTTGTACACAAGCGACGGGCAGCACGAAATAATTCAGTCTCATCCGGTCTGGAAATGAGGAACCCTCTATACGAACCCGAAATTATTTTGACTTTACTAGGTCCTACCTACACACTAAAGGTTGCAAATAAATTAAAAGGTACATTTTAATTTCATTTTAGAAACATTTTAAAGTAAAGGTCTGTCATTCCTGTGTTACAACAGGTGAATATGGAAGTTCCGTGCATCAACATCAGCAATATAAAATATAGATAAAGTGATATATTGCCTACCTCAAAATTACGGTGCGATATAGAGTGTTAACGGACCTTTTCATTTTTTTCGGTGAGTACTATAATAAGCAGGGACGGATTTTGAGATTTCGCGCACTTAGGCTAAGTCTACTGCCCTTTTTTTAAATATCATAAAATCTTTCAATGTATAGGGTTTAGACAATTTCAAAATGAATTCAATACGACAACTCACACGAGTTATTGCTAATTTGTTACCAGGAAAAAGGTGAACAATTTTTAAAGTTGTCTCAAGCATATGTGTTTAAAGATCACCCGTTCAAAACAGCCAAAATAAGAACATTTTGCTTTCAATTTCTTTCACCCCAAATTTGCCGCTCTAGGCTACAGCCTACTTAGCCTATATACGAATCGTTAGACCTTTTGCTTAAATCTGTATTTCGATTATCGCCATTCCTCTGGCTTCACGTCCAGTCCTTCGTAAATATCACGAGTACAGTCTTGTGTGACTATGTACTCAGGTTGATATCGGTAAATCAGCACAGGCAAGCCTCAGTACCGGTTCTCCCGAGATAGCCAGGGGGTCTTCACTGGTTGGCAAAGAGTTTAGAGAACTAAGTGAACGCGTCGGACCATCGAGACATCTGCATCGTCTGATCGACCCTGACAACCGTGTAATACACCATGTTCGGCGTAACTGATGGTTCGGTAACTTCCGCTGCCATTTTTGTATAAGTAGATCGATCGGTCCAAGTTAACACTCCGCCCACCCGTTTTACGTAAGCGAGAGTTCGCGATCACGAGATCTGAGAATATACTTTTACTTCATGTTTATTACTGGAGAGATGTATAATACTGCTTGTGGTTTTGAAAATTCAGTGAATCGTTGGGAAATTTGAGAGATCGGCAATAGATCAAAATTTGCTTCAAAATGTATTGACATTTTGACTGCTGCACGTTTTGGGTCAAAGTTTCTATAGTGTTCCTTGGCCTCAAATTTTTTAATTTAAATAATTTACCTATGCATTTTGATATATTACCAAGTTTACAAATAGTTTTTACTTTTACTAGTGTGATATAAATATTATAGAGTAATATAATTTTACAACTTAGTAATATGTATTTAAATAATTTCAGTTATTCGTATCAATATTTAGGTGCAGTTTTATATGTTTTAAAACGGGACACGTAAAATAGTTCCGAGTGATGAATTTATACAAATTGGAAATTGCATTGGATGTTTATGAACAAAGTAGGTATTATTGTTGAAAGTTAACTTTGAGCGAATTAAAACACCTGTTTAATTGTGAATCAAAATGAAACGTGTTAAGAAGCTGGAAATAGGTAGGTAAATTAAAATGACATATAAACATAAATAACATAACATTTGATATCAAATCTAATTTTAGAAAAAACGGGAGATAATGTGAATGGGCGATGATATACCAGTGAATGAATTTAAATTATGGAGCCATCAAACTGTTAACAATTCAATCTTACTTCATACTTATCACTGCAAAAATGTATAACTGATTGTGAAAGACTTTAATATTTTATAAAATACGAATTATCTAATAAATGATATAATAATTAAAACGTTAAAAGGGGATTTAGTACTGCTCGCTAAAATGAATGAAAGGTATTCCATTAAATAGTGAATAGTATTAATTTTAATAAAGTAAATCTCTCTCCCACTGAGGTAAATTTTCATTTCTTATTGGTGAAGAAACAAAATTCCATCTTTGACTGTGCATTAGTGCATATCTAACACAAAACAGCTTTAACATATATCTCCATTTTTACATAATATTTGTTACATCATTTCCAGCGAAATAAGTACCTAATCCATTTACAGTACTCCATTATCGTATCAGAATAGAAAATCAATTTTCTTCATACACTTCAGCTCATTTCAACCTGCACCGCAAGTCTTAATTTGTTAACAATTTTCCTTATATTCGTACCCACCTTCGTCAACCAACTTTTATAATACTAACTTACACAAACATCCAGAATTCAAATCAAAATAGTTATAAAGTTGATATTAGTGCCAAAGCAATCTGAGCAATTCTCGTGAATTTATTACGAGGATGAAAATTATGCAGAACGAAGTGAAACAGTTACGTATTTTCCAGAAACGTGTCTAACGGGGTGGAAGAAGGGCGGTTAACGAAGAAAAACGATAAAAATAACTGGATTAAATTGCTAGGCGTGACGTGGGCAACGTCTGGCGTCTTAATTGCGTTCATAAACGTTTCAGATGGCTCGTTGATGCTAACGTACAGTTTTGCCCGACGATTTTATCGCCCTTTAAGAGTCCCATGGTCCCTTTACAGAAGTTACATACTATTGTGAGTTAGTCCGGTTACTTGAAACATTCCTCTACAGTAGCGCAGTACCTCCCAGAATAACTTTAGACGTCACGATGATAAAACAGTCCTTCGTTTATATTACTGTGACGCGAACGGACTGTAGAAACATGTTTATTTCAAATCTTCGACACTGCTATTTCAATGTTACTTATAGTACATACTTTCGTGCACTGACTCATAGTAAGCGTGCTATTATAGGTGGAATAGTTATAGGAAGACTAGGTGTTCAGAACAACATTTATAGCAAGCACCTTGCATACTGTGCAACGAATTTTATATAATTTAGTTATTACGTGTAATTATTTCTTTTAAGTTTTGGAGCAGAAGCTTTTACCCTGTTGAGATTCTAGTATATTTTATTTAGACACATTTGATTTCAGAGACCAGAGTTAGGATTTAATAAATTAAATATTTTGGAGTGGGAGAAAATTGGGATGAACTTTATTCGACGAATAGCGAATATGTACGGACCCGGATTTATTCAAAGTGAATTTATTTGATACAGAGATTTATTCGTATTCGTCACATTTTTCCCAAGTTTCAAAGTTTATTCGAAATTTTTCCATGCGCTAAATTTAAATTCTTATTAAATACTAAACATTCGCGTTAGTGAAACTTGAGCATTGAAATTCCTTGTTTTATAAGTAATTTATAATTTAAGCTCTCATC
Organism: Andrena flavipes; assembly: GCA_963971345.1. Classification (NCBI taxonomy): domain Eukaryota; kingdom Metazoa; phylum Arthropoda; class Insecta; order Hymenoptera; family Andrenidae; genus Andrena; species Andrena flavipes. The sequence goes on along the minus strand of OZ020482.1, from coordinate 16,514,157 downwards.
CGGTAATAAATATTTCATCGAATATCGTTCAAAATTCTCCATGTTAAACCTAAACATCCAAGATTTTTATTCCACAAGCCTTGATTCTAAAAATACGCATAATTTAAAGCAATAACACGATAAATTCAAGCATATAAATGCTTTGCCTCACAAATTATCACTTCCGGCACTTTACAGAGATTTTTCAACGTTAACACGTCCGTTTCGTTCAGTTCATTTGCACTAAACATTTTTCATATATCTCGAATAGTCCAGGGCATATTTGGAGCAGGGCAAGTAGATCATCCGTTTGGAATACCTAGATTGGAATCTCAAAATCGGGGTCGACATCATCAGCTGATAGATACAGTACAACTGCCCATACCCGTTACATAATCGATTCCGCGTGCCCTTACAACATTTACAACTGGATCACCAGGACCTAGCAACGTTACGTAGTAAGCGACGACTATTATTTCCCATTCAGTGGAAATAATACGTACCCTTCCACAGAGAAAGCACTGTGATTCGATTTAAAAGCCAAGCTAACTGGCTTTTAAGCGGTTTAAAAAGAGCTCGCGGAGCTTCTCCAAGAACAATAGCGTCCTCTTCATTAATTAGAGGAAAGTGTAAGTCGCTTTATTTAATTTCCTTCCTCGTGCACAGTATAATGGTGGAGGTTTGATTCAAAGGGAATTGAAAAAAGCGAGTCACAGTCATTTTAAAATACATGACATACCAGGTCGAACAGTAGTAAAAGTTAATTTTACAATTCAATTTCAAATTTGATAGTGACATTTTTTATTCAAATTTATTAGTGTACTGAAAATGCATTCTTTGAAGAGTGAAGAGAAGAAGAATTTATAAAATATTGATTTTCCGTGAAGTTCTTTGTCATTGAAGTTATTAGAAGTTATTTGCTTCATATTGTTTGCGGAATTGTTTATATCAATCTGATATGTCGTCGCAAGCATTTTTGCTAGTAAAAATCTTCACGAATTTATAGAATGATCTAGCGTAGTGATTTCCAAACTGTGGTGGCGATTTTTAACACTTATTTATTTTAATTATTAAGGTAGAATTATATTCTGAAATATCTATTTACGATGTGTTTCCTTTCCCTATTAAATTTACATTACTTTATAGGGGGGGAGGGGAGTGCAGGTTATTCGAGTATTATAGAGAAGGGGGTCGTGATTTAAAAAAGGTTGGGAAACACTCCGTGCGTATCACCCCAGAATTTTATCCCATTAATTCATAATTCTAAGTAATTGCAATCGTACGCGATTATCAGACGCGTAACATGTAATTTTATTTACGCCACAGACTGAGCTAATCGCTGTACCAGCTAGACTCTTTGCGCTGTCCTTTGTCCACGTCCAATTTGGAACACGAAGCCTTGCGAATAATGGAAACGTATCGAGGACACATCGCAGAAGGCTTTGTCAATGCAGCTGTGCCATGTGTCGCGCCGTGTGCTATCGATTTCCATTCGTACAAGGCGCCAATCTACCTAATTAACAGAATTTTTTTTCAATTATTCATCTCTTCCATGTCGCCGAAAAAAAAATCTTTCGCGCTGGATCTTGAACTCTTAATTAGGCCACCGTTTCCTTCCGCATCGATCCGCGTAATTTCAATATACATATTCTTTATTTCATTACGCAGGGTGTTCTCGAAGGAAAGGACACTAGCCAAGAATCTGACGTGAAACGTAATTTCGAGTTAAGAAGTGAACGTAGAAACTAGTCTGCTGCAGTAGTTTTAGTGAAATATTCGTTGTCAAAATTTCTGAAGAATTGTCAAAGATGAAATGGAAAAAGGAATGTAATTGATTTGAATTTTTGTTCTCATTAATTTTCATTATATTATTTTATACGTGCTATTTGTAGTTCTGACTTGGATAATAGCTCGGCATTTATTATCAGTCATGCGTTACCTATTGCCATTGGTTGTACGTAGTATATTCGATGATAAGTTACTTATTTCAGCAAAGAGTTCGATCAACAATGACACGCGCAATATTTAGCCCCTGAGATATTTATTTGCTATTCACCAAGCGTATACAAGGTGATCCTAGGTACTTATGAAGCCCATTAAAGACTTTATTACCTCCTGCTGAGATGTTGACGTATCCAGGCCTCTGGAGTGATAGATTCGCTGATAATTGTGCGATGGTGTGCGATAATGGTGTATGACGTTATCGAGGGCAAATTATTACGCACTGAAGAAATGCGATAAGACAGATAATCCACCGATCGATGCACGGTGACTTTTTAACACTAGATACTCGTGTTTTTGAAATTTATTCGATCTGATGATACTCGAAGGGAAAGCAATACTATTATATTGCGATTTATGAGAAGATTCGTAAAACAAGGACCAAATTACTTTTGAATGTCAAGAGTGGAAATATGTAAATATTTCTGCAATTATGTTTTTTATTGATTCTAGTTGAGTTTCCACTGTAACTTGGTTTCTCTTTTTGGAAAAGGCAAAATCTGGAACTGGATCTTGTAAATTTTGAGTGTTGTGTTCAATGTGTGTCATAGATTTATTAGGGCACTGGATATATGCAAAATTTGAACCAAATTGGTCACTCAAACTTCGTGTACTTACGAGTTTATACAAATAACGTCCCAATATCCATAAACAGTTATTCATAGTGTATTAAGACTTGATTAGGTCTATAATTAGTGAATATTAACACTTCTGTGCAACGGTGGAAATTCAGATTTTTGGTAGGACTATAAAAACTGATGAGAAAAATAGATTACGATATTCAATTACCTATAGAATAATAGTAGTTGTGTTATACGTATCATAATTTCAGCTTCTTCTGTTCTATTTTGATTTCCATATAAAATTGCGAAACATTTTTATCCTTTAAATTAATAATTAGTTTTACTATACAACATATGCATTTACTTGTACAGTGTAACACTATATTGCTAGCCTTTTACATCGCATTCGCTAATATGTTATGTAAATGTTCCATATTCGACTACTAAATATTTATTTACTAAAATTGAGATGTTACTGTCAATTAAATATCGGTACTGTTCTCAGATGATCTCCCACATAGATTATTAACTGCTAATGGATTATTTTATATTAGAATAAAATCTCTATGGACAGAAATTGAACTCTGGCCCATGCATCTTTTATTTTATATTAACTTGCCCAAAATGGGGCACCTTCTCTTTTCTGCAGTTTATTATTGCCAAAATAATATTTCTGAGCAGATCGTACGTAAGAGTGCGCAGGTTTCTCAACGAAAGCAAGGAAAGTGCAGCTACACGTACGTAAGTGCACAGTAGAAACGCAATCTAGATTCGAGCGACCTAACAGAGTCGTACGCGCTTGGAATGCCAGATCGCTTAGAAAGGCGTCAATGAATCGAATCAGGGTGAACGCACTCCCTGAACTGATTTTCAGGTCGAAAGTCATGGTCACTCGTGGGGGAGGAATGCAACCTGTGAATTCCCTTCGTAGTTTAGTTCCTTTACTCTATCGACAAGCCATGTGCATTTATTAAGTCCAATTGATTTACTTGACCCATTTCGTGTAGAATTAATATTATAACCACGTGTTTACTTGTATTATTTATTATTAGTATATAACTTTTTTAAGAAAATAAAAATTCCAAATCATACCAAGAATAAAATATAACGTTAAAGCTTTTTTGACGAGAGAAGATATAACACAAAATAGGAAAATAGCCGGATTTTCAGGGGTCAATTTCAACCCCTTAGAGTAAATTTGGCAGAAAAAAAATTACGCAATATCCCCAGTTTCAGCATTTTTTTGAATTTCCGAGTTAGGGACCTTCCCTTGTGAAATTACATACAGTTGACTGACGACGTATTCGGTGCTCAAGGATTAAAGAAGATGTTTCCTACGAATAACATAGGAATACCTACATTTTTACAAATTTTTAGTGCTCCCTTCCTTGTTATGCAATTCATCAACAGAAACGACCATAGGTATACACTGTTAGCTAGAAGTTTTTATCATTTGCATTAAAATCACGTTTCCTTTAAAATTTGAATAAATTTTTATTTAAATTTATACGCGAAGAAATTACTTAAGTATGATTGTGCACCAAGGAAATCCTTTTTCCTGCCACTTTTGAACGACAGTGGTCATACATCTTCGCTAAAAGGAATCTATTAAATAAAATAAGAACATTAATGTTAATATGAAATATGTAGTATTAAATAAAAATACAAAACACACTGAATTGCCCACTTAATTAAGGATCAGATAAATGCACTGTTGAAAGCTTGACAGACAGTCCAACATAGAAATAAAAATCACATCCCCAATATGATCTTCCTCTTTGTTCGCGTTGCAACGTAGAGGGTGGGCAAGAAGAATGCCAGAATTTTCTCACAGGTCTAATATTAACCATAGATCGAATCACATAAAGTGCACCTACAGGTTGTTGTAACACGCGCGTACGTTCATCCTAGTATCTCCAGCTACAGCAAGCCTGTATAGATGTAGCTCTTGTCTAAGTCGTTGGTTTATTCAGTAGCTGCATGCATCATCCACGGAGCCGGCATTATCGTTCCTACATAGGCAGCCTATCGCGTTAGACGGCGAATAGGACGATTGGAAGGAAGGATAGCCGCTTATCATCGATTCAACGCGACAATCGTGAGAGTGAACGCGAGTGAGAACTCGTGGAAACTTTTCAGCGCGCGCGGAGAAATTATTCAGACGAAAGTTGTGCGATTTAAAGGGGGTCGCGCGACGTGTTCACTTTCGAGAGAGGCTCTGCTCTCTGCTGACTATCCGCCAGCGGGTAACTATCGCTGGCAAACGTCCTGAGCGTAAGCGTGTGCGTGCCTATCATTTGATTAGTCATTATTATGCACGCTACGTACGCCAATATCTCCTGTTGGCAGTCATCGAGTGACTAGGGTCTTCGTACCCTCCACAGAAGTCTAATTCTGATTTATAGTGTTTCCATTCGTCTCGTTCGCCTTTTAGCGGTTGAATAATCGCATTAAAAGCAATGGAAGCTGATTACCAGCGTCGAGCTTATTATGTTACGTGAGTTGTATCGCGTTATTATTTTATCTGTACTCGTAATTCTTGTTCGGTAATGTTAGTGGGGAGGTGTTAGTAGTTTAATAGACATTATTGGATAAATCTCGAGGAAGGCAATGGCAATCTCTGAGTGGATAGTGTTGAGCAGGTAAAGACGAGTTGACTCGCCTTGTTCGCAGCAGGTGTGAATATGCTTTATTAATGTTTCTGATATAAATAAAATGATAAAAATGCGGGTAGGAGGATTCAACGACTTTACTAACCATGTGTGCCAAAAGTAGCGAAAAGCATCGAAAGGGGGAAAAACAGTAGAAGCTATAGGTATTGCTTCTGCAGTGGAAAGGAAAAACAAATAATATATATTATCTTTCACAACGTGCGTAATTTTTTAATGTCAGTGACGAGTTAATTCGTTTTATCCATTAAAGTGGCAATTTCAAATGACGAGTTATCTCGTCTTACCCAGTGAGGCGATATTTTCAAATGACGAGTTAACTCGTCATACCCAGTGAGGCTATATTTTCAAATGACGAGTTAACTCGTCATAGCCAGTGAGGCGATATTTTCAAATGACGAGTTAACTCGTCATAGCCAGTGAGGCGATATTTTCAAATGACGAGTTAACTCGTCATACCCAGTGAGGCGATATTTTCAAATGACGAGTTAACTCGTCATACCCAGTGAGGCGATATTTTCAAATGACGAGTTAACTCGTCTCATACAATGTGGTACGATTTTCAAATATCGAGTTAATTCATCGTCATCGGTTAAATGGTTAAGAAACTTTTGTAATGCGTAACAAAATTTATAATACTGTGTGCAAATTTTTATAATGTATAGTAAACCTATGGAAAAATCTGCTGAAATTGCGCTATCGAAGAGTTCTGTAACAGTGCTGAGGAAATATGTAAAAAATGCTTGAAAGGAAACGATCGTTCATGTAAATGAAGCGTTATTAAGTCTTAAAAGGAATAGTGTAATACTCGACTAGACTCTTAACGACGTCTCTTTGTGAGCAGTTGATGACATTCGCATTAACTGATTTCTGCACATCTTATACAGGGTGTTTCACTAACACGGTGCAGGTGATTCTTGAGAGATCTATTGCAGGTATCGATCTGACTGAACTTCGCCTTTGCTTTTGTCTTTGTTTTCTTTCTTTCTTGCTTATCTGCCTGTGTTGTGCAATAAAGACGTTTAATAATACGAAGCCTTTGCAAATGTAACTGGATAATAGTTGCCTACAAAAGGCACTTTTATTGTATGTTAAATAGATTTTTCAGTAATTATTAAGTTCAGGTATCGAAATAAGCGTAACGCTTCTGTTGATAAAAGAATATCAAAAGAAGCAAAGCCATATATCCACACAAATTCTTGGAATTTTGATGTAATACTTTAAAAGTGCACTTCTGTAACCCAGAACTTTTAAAAAACGCAAACGGAAAATCGATTCTTCTAACTCTAGGCCACGTGAATCATTAGCACGGGATGTCTACTGCAAGTGAAGCCCTCACTAAAGCACGAAACATGTCCTTTGAGTTTTATATATTTAAATATTTAGATCAATTTTCAAAGTACTACCGCAAACATTACACTGCACTACGACAATTTTTGAATTACAAAGGACCTACATCTTCGCAAATTCTTTGAATCCCAAGTCAATATTTTACTCGCATAGTTTTAATATTCCAAACTTTAAGAAAACAAAAATATCTATTTTTTATCCCAGACACGAGACTACTTCTGTCACTGTATAAAAACAGAGAGACTGAAATTGAACTTGTCGTAGGTGTTTCCACGTATCGAATCGCTCGCTTGCTAGCATCGTGTCCTACAAAAGTGTAGATACGCTGGCTTACATCGATTTTTCCCTAAGGTCATCTCTCGAAATACCTCGTCGCGAAATAAGGAGGGTGCACCTCTTGATAAGGGTGCGCATTTGATCGCGAATCTCTACATTGTTCCTCTTTCTACGCCATTCTCTCGATCGATGTGTTTTTGTGTCGCGTTAAAATGTCATCCCTCCCTCGTTTCTAAAGAAAGAACTTATTTCACAGGGAACGTATGTTACAAACATTATGAATCCTACATGCAATTTTTTTATGTTAATGTGTTGGAAGAATAACTGATTATCTTGGATCTAACTTGTTTATTCGATATAAGTAATGGCCGGATTGCATGTCCCTTTATCCTTGACAAATATTTTATAGCTCCATTTATAACAGTTTAGAGATTTCCTTCCTCCTAAAGATTATTACAAGATACTAATTCTACGTGAAGTTAGAAGGTACGAGAAAAATTTATTCGTAGGGGGGGGGCTAGATTTTTTTGAATATAATGGATGAATTGATTTGAAATTTTGAGAGAACATTCTCATGAACTTTTCTCATTTATTCTTATTTTAGTTGAAGAAAATTAAAAGGTTTTATGTCACAAATTAAATTTTCAATTTTGCATGGTAGGCATTTTGTTATAAACTATTATTTCGCAAAAAGCCACGACTAATTTAGTATCCATTGTCAAAATTTCAAGTTAATTTGATCGTTAGATCTCGAGATAATCAAAGAACAATTTTTTTTCGTACAGAACAACTTGAAGAACAAAGAACTTCGCGTGAAATTAAAATTTTGCAATGATCTTTGCTTTATATTACTCCCCGAAGCCTGTACTTTTAGTAAATTAATAAATACATTAAATGCATTGTGAAGCTCAAAAATAATTTATGAAATTCACCGAAGACGAAAATTGACATGCATCTTCCGATTACTTCCTTCATGTCAACAATCTACAGTGAGAATTTGAAAATATTGGCAGCCTAAGAAACAATCAGGGATACTTTAATAAATAAGAAAAGCAAAGAAAGTTTCACAGTGACGGTAAAATAACTATACTAAAAATTAACAAGTTGCAAAATCAGAATGTGAATACAGTTATCATTAAATTTAAAAAAATAATTATCCTCCATTTAACTTGTTTATTCAACATAATTAATGGGCATATTGCATGTTCCTTTACCCTTGAAGACTATTTTGATGTCCCATCTAAGACATGATTGAGTTACCCCCCTCCAAGTCCTCAGCAGTAAATGTTAAGAATTATATCGAAGATTGGTATCACTAGATTGTGTGACCTGGCAAACAGATAGTTAAAATAAAACCTTGATCTGTTTCATGGAATACATAAGATATCAATCAATAATTTCTTTTGTACTTTTTACTTTATTAAAATTCTAGACCTATTTACAATTAACAAATTAATTTTACGCATGCAGAAATAGGTACTCATGGATGCAAGTATTTATGCATTCGAATAAAGTGTGCAAAACCGTCAATTGGAACGTTACTATACCTACAGTAAATTAAAGTTCTTAAAAAGTATTTCTACACAGAAATATATATCAGGGTATTGTATCATTTAGTTCGACACCTTTTCTGTTATTTCTGCTGCCGCAAAGATAACATTTTTCGGTGCTCAATACTTTCAGGACACAATGTCGATCGATAATACTGCTACAATGCGTACTGTGTCAGAAAGCACACCTCGTGTGAACTGATAATAACACCTATACGCTTACATAACAGTTGCAATGTAGGTCGAATGGATTGTTAGAACGGCGCTGCTTCGAAGCGAAAGAAATCTCCCGTTCCTCTCGTAGGAAGTCTTCGCGTTTATAATAAAATGTTGACGCATTCTAACTTATCGTCAATGAAGCCCAGAAATTAGTGGTCTAACTTTGAGGGTTTATTTCATCAAAGCAATGCAGTCTTCAATGCGCATGTTCAACTTCAAAAAGACAGAAATTGGAAAACTAGAAAGGGCCACTGCCAAATATTGAATCTAAGCGTACTGTGCAGTGCATAGGGCTGGTGGCTCCGCCCACTTTTGTCTGCGCCTGCGCATTGGAGACCTCAATATTGTTCAATATATCTGTACTCGTATTAAAGATACAAAGGTCGTATGTAAATGGGAATATTCACTCTTTTGTACTCCTACTCTAGTCTTCCAAGATCTATAATCGATTTGTAAAATTTAATTTGAAAATTGACCAAGTGCTTAATCAAGTTTATAGATGTTCTGACTTTGGTGTATAGGTTCAATGCTACGTAATGGAATGTCAAAGTAACAGACAAAAGAAATAGTGTCGATACTTCTATAATATCTATTGCTGTATTTACTTGTCACCTTGCCAAGCATTCTTGTGAAACTCTAGTGTAGATAAAAAGCGTTTCCAACTCGAAAACAAAATTTTTCAAACGTATAACTTGATCATATAAGATTTCTATTTATCTTCAAGGTGAATAGAATAAGCTCTTCGGGTTTGGTCACTTATTTCTGGGACACCCTATATAATAAAGGTAGCTACCTCCAACAGCGACCTCGTTCACATTATCCGCTAACTTGTGTTTTTATTTCTTCGTCAAAAATGTGTTCAGTGTTTAATATGTTATCCAATTTATTTCCTATTAGTTTTGGTAATGATAAATTTGTGCGATTATTCATCGACATAGGAATTAATATTTGATGAGAATCTTGCAAATATTTTAATAAAAAATCTTTGTATTTTGTAGATATTTCCTTCGAGATATGTTAATTGTACTAAATCCCACTAATAAATAATTTAAGTGAGCAATTTTCAGTGATCGAGACGAGGACCACTTGAATATGAAATGTAGTTTGCTTCTTCAGACTACTCTACTGTTATCATTGCAAATATTTTTGAAACGTTAAATGAGTCAACCTTGCATCGCGTTCGAGTTTCTGCATTTACATGAAACGACCTTTAAGCCTCGTTTAAAGCACTAGAAACAGTTATCTTACGACTCGAGGCTATCCTACCGAAACTTGTTTCTCGTTGTAAGAGAGAAAACGCTTTGCGATTAGTCACATTAATCTCCTCGCATCTATCATATCATCGTATACTATATCATTACGATATTCTATCAGGAACGTTGAATGCGAAGGCAATATGATTGAATACCGTGTGAAACTAATAAAGGCGAACAATTTTATATTATACTACCAACACGTGTAATTTTATACTAAGAAATATGACTTGTTTTATATAAATTTTGGTGATTACTAATAATTTTTAACACTGTTAATTCTGAGAGAAGTTTAAAATTATTTTCTTCAATTTATCCATATAAGCAGTGTAATTTAAAAAAATTATGAATTTTTCAATTAGTGATGAATTCTGATACGTGGTACAATGAACATGTACCTGTCAACAGAAATTTTCCTTGATATGTTAAACATTTAAACAGTATAGAAGTTTTACATTCAACTAATACAGTCATTGGATAGATGAAGAAGATAAAAAGCTATAAAATCGTCCCATAATTCTAATTTACGTGGAAGACCTTTGAAAAGTTGTTTTGAAAAAGCTTAAGTCCCACAAAAGTTTTGAAGTCAACAAACAAAACCCTCCTAGAAATGAAAAACCTAACTCATACTGTGAATTCATTCCACAACTCTAAATTACCCTCTTGGGCAACTTCTCCACCACCTTTTATTTGGAAAACCGTCTGCCACAAACGAAGCTACATTTTCAGTAGGCTGACTCGGTCCAGTGTATATTTTTAATTAGGCACACAAAGAATGTAATAAAGAGGTGTTTTGAATGTCCCATAGTCTATCTCGCGAGTAGAGCTTCCAAGCGTAACGCTCACTTTTTAATGAGCCTTTTCCAGTTTTTAGAACTCGTCAAACCGAAAACGTCAATGTTCCTTTTTAGGGGCAGATGTTTTAATTAAGCCGTGCGGCCTTAGGAAATGTAAACAAACGATCTATGTACAGGTATTATTGGATAAAAACCCTGCATAGTAATCTTATGAACTTGCAAGGCATAAGTTGATCGTGCAACAGTAACTCGACGCTTAGATATTTAGATACTCTAAAAGAAAAATTGCTATCAATATGAATATTCGGAATAGTTTTAAACTTATTGAGGATAATGACCCCAAACACTAATCACGAATAGTTCAAAGATATTTACTGTACGATTGAGACATTTGTCGCAAAATTAGGTTAATAGCAATAATGTATTCCGATCGGTTGTACTAATCATAGAAAATAGGAAAAATTAATTTTTTCGATGTGGGTCAGTCCGTTTTCGCTCTGAATACCTCAATTTTCCAGAGGTAGGTATTGCACCCTCCTCCACAGTCGCCGGATTTAAATCCGATCGAAAATTAATGGAATTACTTAGATCGTCGAATCAGAGCATCACCCATAAAGTCGAAAAGAGAATTAAAATTACGATTGACCGAGGAATGGTCACGTATTCCGTTAGAATATTTAAATAAAATTATTTCTAGTATGCCCAAACGTTTAAACTTTAAACTATTGTTCTTAAGCAAAAGGGTAATCCAACAAAATATTAAAATTGATGTAATTTGAATAAAGTAGGTATATGTATATTTTACATAAAAGTATTATTTATGCTTTGCAGAGTATCCGAATATTTTCGCGACGTCAAAATTAAGTATTATTACGTGTACCATTGATTAACAAGAAAAGTGAATAAATTAAATAAATGTTATGTTTTCAACAAACGAGAATAAGTGTACTGAATCATAAAAAACAAGGCATCTCTGATTTCCACAATTAGTAGGTACAAATACACAATATTTCTAAGTACCACTGCATCTGAATATTAATACGAGTCACTGTACCTATATGCAATGATAAAGGTGCAAAAAGAAGATTTCTCACCGAGGCACAAACATTGCACTTTAAATCCACACATTTGTAATTATATTTTGGAAAAATTAGAAATGCGATTCTATACAGCAAGGAATAATAAACATTGAAAAAAAAATCATGAAATTAAAATCACGAAATTGCTTATGCATCGTCCTAATATATCACGGGTCAAAATAGACCCTATATCCGTCGTGCAATCAAGTATCAAGGTCTCCGCGGTCCAAGGGTTAAACGCACACGCTCCACTCGCCAGATAATTAGTCAAAACAATTAGAATGTTCCGCATACGTTGTTCAGCGCAACAGGAAGTATCTAGCTAACTAATCTAGTTACAGCTGCCTTTCAATCACCCTTCCACGTCTGTTATAGGGATTTAACCCCAGTCGCCAGCAGCGATGATAGATCTTTCGAAGAAGGTCGAGCACGGAAGTGGATCGACGGTTGGTTAATTAGCCTCCTCGCAGGGATCGATGATCGTGACTGGCAAGCTCCATGGAATTTGGGACAAGTTCAGCAGGATCGGCTAAGCGAGTGGCTCGGGTAGAAGGCGTCGGGAAGGTTGAAGGTGAAAAGCGGGAACCCGTTAAGCCAGAAAAGTTCCATCGTGGCGAAATGCTCCCCGCCATGCAGGATACGCGATCGCAGCTGAATCTCTCGCCTCATCTGTTATACGTTTCCTCTATCGTTTTTACTTTACCGTTCCGGTCAGCGGCGGGGAATAATAAATCTCGCTTATGCGCAAGATCCGTCAGATTCACTCAGAGAAAACAGTTTTACTCGCGGCCAAGCTCCGATTTCCAGGCGATCCCCCCTGATCCTTGACTTTTCTGCGCACGTCGGAGCGTGCTTGTGGGAAAATCTGGATCGCGAGGGAAGGAATGCTTTTAAACGTGTCACGGAGGGTTCTTGAGGAGTTGGTAGGATTTCTACGAACAGCGTATAGGTATTCTAAAATTTCCATTGTCAATGTGAAGTTTTGGATAATTGAGGACTCATTTTTCTGATGTTCATCGAGCTGTATTTTCGGGATTGTGACATGAAGGTTTGATGTGTGGTAGAATTATTTTATTATTTCCTCCTTGAAGGAAATGTAAAAATTGAAATTGGAAATGTTGAAATTGTTTTATTAACGAAGGTAGCAAAGAAAAATTTATATTCAGTATTTCACGATTTCTGTAGCCTCTAGGGAAGTCGAGGATAGTCGGTTGACTTAACATAAAATGGCTATTAAAACTAATAGGTATTCATATTATTTATTTTACCAGAATAAACCTAATACAATATTAAGACAATATTTGCCGGAAATCGGGTTGTGGTGCTGGGAAAGATGATTTTCGTCGTTGGGAGAGCCCACTCTCATAATTATTCATGAAAGAATGGCAAAGTAGAAAGCAAAATTACTTGAGTGAATACTACAACTACAGATTTATTGATATTTAATTTCTTTACGCTAAACAAGTAGAGAACGCATCAAACAAAAAGTGATCTACCTACTGGCGATTAGCAAAGCAAACGAATACAAAAGAGAATTAAATATAGTAAATAAACAAAAAAATAAATAATCCCTCGTAAAATATTGTAAATTTAACTGATAGAATAAAAGTTTAGAAAGTGAGTCACCTTTCACGCACAAATTGAAAGTGAACCCAATCATCTATCCCAATGACAACTCAACCTTCTCTCTTTTCTAAAGAATTTATCTAAGGAAGAAACTTACTTTTTCTTTCAAATGCTATACCAACTCCTTCAATTTTTAATATTTTTTCTTTAAAGTTGACCAATCCCAGCGTAAACTATATAACACTAAGAAACTTCTATTTTTTTGCAATCAGATGACTGTGATAGGCGTGTAACTAAGGCTGGGACTATCCGAATAATGTAATATTCAGATATTTTACAAGTATTCGAATGCTACGAATAAACTTCGAATATTTCAGTATTCGAATATCGATGTATTCGAATACTATTCGAATACCGATATATTTGAATACGGATATACTTGGAATACTTGGATATTCGAATTATATTTGACAAATAATTGAGCAATTGAAGTATTCGAATATTCGAATACCGAAAAATTCGACAAATAGTTCCAGCCCTGCGTGTAACGTGTGTAACGAGTGACCAGGTCAGGGAAGGTTTAGTAATAAAATCCAGACGAGGTCCTGAGTGTTGACCGGGCATTTTAGCGAACACTCAAGACGGAGACCTCCCTCGAGCTCGGCGCGCTCATCTGGTCAGGGACTAGGCCGTAACCCTTGGGCACAAGAGCGGCCCTCGGAACTGTGACACCCAGGGATTTTCAAGGTTACGCTGCGATGTCTTTCCGCCGATGCCAATGGCTGGTCTTCGTCAGTGATATACGTTGGATCATGGGAATGTTTGGGGGGTCTGTCCTCGATCTTGGTCATTCAAGGGTAGAGGGTGAAACCTCCCTACCCAGCATTTAAATAGGAGTTTCTCGACGCGGAGAGTCAATTGACATTTTTGTTCCAAGCGAGCAAGTTTACTCGTGCCAACATAATTATATTCGCACTACTGAAGTCATTATCCGAGATATAAATGGCTGAAATGTCTTGACTCAGAGAGAGGGACACCAGTTTATTAATAAATAAATATATAAACAGATATTTAACTGTTCTAATTTGTAACAGGAGTTACACGTCGTCGAAGAGGTGGAAAAGATTCCACAATAATTAATAAATAATAAGAATGATCGACATATTGACACAGTTTTCCCGTAATAGGTTTTACTGTTCAGTTATTTGTGATTCTTGTATCAAGCAGTATGACATTACATCGTTTTATTTTATACGAAATTTGTGAACAATCTAAGATGTAAATGTTAACTCATTAATTTGAATAAATAAAATATAGAAAAATAACTTCACCTTGTCATTTGATCGATCATTTACCTCTGTGTCAACACCCAGGGACAGATTCAGTTCGTGAAATGAGGAACGGATGATGGTTAAATCCCAAAAGAGTTCAGTCCAATTAGGGCTGGGATTATTTGTCGAATTTTCCGGTATTCGAATATTCGAATACTTCAGTTGCTCAATTATTTGTCAAATATAATTCGAATATCCAAGTATTCGAATCCTATTCGAATATTTGAGAATTCGAATACATCAGTATATATCGAATATATCGGTATTCGAATAGTATTCGAATACTGCTCTATTCGAATAGTATTCGAATACTGCTCTATTCGAATAGTATTCGAATAATGACATTCGAATACTGAAATATTCGAAGTTTATTCGTAGCATTCGAATACTTGTAAAATATTCGAATATTAAATTATTCGAATAGTCCCAGCCCTAAATCCAATATGACCAACAGTTTTTTAAAAAAAATCTCGAATATCAGTTACTTTTGGAACTGTTAGCTGAGAATTCTCCCTTAACGCGCTGTTACGCATAGAATCTGAAATATATCAACTCAACCAACTCTCCCGCCCGACCGACTCACCCGAATTTACCCTATAGTGGTTAACGAATATTTACCTAATTACTATATAGATACCCACTATAGTTACCTACTGGTTAACGAACTGTGTAACTTGTAATACTACCAATGGTCAAAATATCTACGTGCCTTTCCATTCCATTGGGTTTCTACATATCCCAGACATTCCTAATTAACTACGGCGATCCACTAATAAACATCTACATTTTTTTATACAAATAACACATTTCGAATTAAGAATATACGTTTCACGTAATTAGGAAGAAAATAAATATAAATTCTCATACCTTCAAATCCGTTAAATATAAGACACGTTGAAATAACTTCTCCGATATCTCATAAGATCGTGCACCCACATCCTAATCAAACCAGACAGTTGCTCTGAATACCGATAGAATTAACACGAACAATTAATACGCGCTGGATATACCGCACCCTCCAAGTATACACCTTTCCCTCCAAGTATTTTTACACATTCCGACCAGCAGATATGCTCTCATTCATTCCAGCGGTTTCCGGTCCGTTGCACTCGATGGATCGTCCATTTCACGACGCGCGGAAATCGCGCCGCGTCTCCTTGGAATCATGGATCTCCGCGTGGAGCACTAATCACCGAACGACTCTGGAGGGAGGGGAGGGAATTAAACATTCAAAGAAAACAATACGCGACGCAATGCTGCCCACAGAGAAGATTAACGAGATTCGATCGGCAGAAAGATCATAGAGGAAGATTGCGCGGGCCGCCCTAACGAAACGCGAGCGAGATGGCCGCCACGGCTGCGCTCTAACCGGGGAAACTTAACGGCGCGTAGATCCGCGCGAAATCGAATATGGAAGACGATGGCGCTGGCATCAGGCGTTAGATAAATTTAATATCCGTCTAATTAACGTTCCGTGGCCCGTCTATAAATAGCGCCGCGCAAGCAGACCGGTATTG
This sequence comes from Andrena flavipes, assembly GCA_963971345.1. Taxonomy (NCBI): domain Eukaryota; kingdom Metazoa; phylum Arthropoda; class Insecta; order Hymenoptera; family Andrenidae; genus Andrena; species Andrena flavipes. The sequence goes on along the minus strand of OZ020482.1, from coordinate 16,498,007 downwards.
TCAGGATTATACAATTATTTCACTCGCAGTAGCGGCCGCGCGGCGTTCAGCAATTAAAGTGCTGCGCGTTCGGACGCTTCGCTGCCGGGATTTCGTTGGGACGGGCAGATACTTATCGGCGAACGGCATAATGCGTGAATGAATTTTCCGTCGGACTGTGCGGTGTCATGCGGGGGGGAATGTGGGGGGGGGGGGGGGAGCGGACACCTGTTAAGGCGACTCACGACGTTGCGGCAGCAGCGAAACCAGAAATGACGAATGGCAACCGATGCGTCACGAGGATAGCGCGGAGGAATACATGTCCGAGGAATCCTTTCACTCTGTCTGCGGCCCTCTGTGTCTGTGTCGCGGTAGCAGCGTGAACCGTTCGCGTTAACACGTGGCTCCTCGCGTGACACCAACTGTGATTCCAAAGATTCCGTGTGTTATTTCATCCGGTGTGGACGCGCCTTTTCGTTCGGTGAGTGCCGGGCAGGCTGCGCGGGGAACGCCTATGGGTGTGCAGTGAGTATGGGTAATGAATAGGGCTGTAGGATTTCCGCACACGGCGTGTGTCTAAGGATTTAATTCTGCATAATTTATTTATCAGTGCTGAAAGGGTTACGGGGTGTATGGTTTCACGCTTTGAACGGAGAAATTATTTATAAGTTCTGATTCAACTAAATCGTCAATTTGTAAAATTCAGAAACCTGTTTTAGATACTGGAATTAATATGAAAAAATTAATTAATTGTTTAATTAAAAGTGTTAAGATTTTGACTTGAAATAGCCTCGAGCACAAACACGTTGTGGTAACGTTTACTGTAAAACTAATCTTCATGAGTTCATATTTGCTGAAGAAAGACACCGAATGAAATTAAGATTTATAATTTATATTTTGTTGGGATTTTAGTTACTCTAGTTTTTATTTATTTTGTTAGATTCTTGTAATTGCATAAATATTTTAAAAAACTGAAATATTTTTAAATAAGTACCTATAAATATTTGTTTGCCAATAAAAAGAAATTGTAGTAGCCTACTTTTATAGATCGATACAGCAGAATCCTATTCTGCTTTCAGTTTCGATGAGTTTCTGTACGTTCTTAAGTGATGTACCACATTATCTGCATCTTCTTTTATTTATAAGTATCGTTTCAGTGATTTCTAAATAATTACAGAATATTTACCGTAACATCGTCCAAATGATTTCAGAATGAGTGGATTTGAGAGAAGCTGAGCCATAAAGCAGCCAATTGCGATAAAAAGAGAGAAGGAAGGAAAAGTAGAACTCAGTTTGTCCGTCGTCTATCATTCGCAGTTGTTACTACAGCTCGTCGAATTCTAGAAATTTTTCCTTTTACCCTCGTTTCACAGTGCCATCGAAGTAGTCGAGATGTCTATCGTGCATTAACGAGGTGAATTCTTAGAAGGGAATTACTGATGCGTACGAAAATCTTAATTAGTTTCTTTCTTTCAGTCCTGACCTTTTATTACTTTTTACTACTCCTTGAAGAAGCGTTACGCAGAACCATCATTATCGGATACATGAGACGACCTCGTAATTCATGTAAACTGACATATCATACCAGTAATCTGTAGCCTTCTATTTACTATGTTTAATTACACGTGTACATTGCAATTGAAAAAATTTAATGAGGAACTTAGAGCAGTGATAAAGAGGCAGTGATTATACTTTTTGGATATAAAATAGCTAAAAACTGACTTCATTCTATTTTTTCTTAATAGAATAGATGTACCAATTACTGCCAGTGTCCTTATTTATATTACTTAATAAAAACGTGACGTTTAAAGAATAGTGTTCAAAAAAATTTATTATTAAATCGAGACTCTTCTGGTTATTATTATTATTATAACTGTACATTATTGTTTATACGTTACGCTTTTATTATGTAAAATAAATAAATTGGGACTAATAAGGACATTTAGCGACAGACTTCAGATGAAGAAACATGAATAACTGCCTACTGACAGATATCAACAAGGATCTGGGAGAACTAGTACGGAAAACAATTTAAATTGGCAATCAAATGCAATCTCGTAATGTCCTACACGAGAAAATATACATCAACTGATTCTCTCAAATGAAGAGTCACATATGGAATATGAAACATCGACCTCGATGTGAAAATCAATAGCATCAAGCGGGTAAATAGGAAAAGTCATGGTACTACACAGTTGGAAATAATTAGAGAACAGGTTTCCAAATGCTTATGAACCAGGCAATCTTAGTATTTTCTGTAGACATGATGTTATAAAACAATAAAGCAGTCAGAAGTTTTAGTTGCAGCAAGATAATCTACACGAAGACAGATTTTATGAATCTTCATAATGAAAACGATCACACTCCAAGTGTTTTATAAAATTTGAGTTCTAAATCTTTCATTGCCTAGAATTTTCTTTAATAATGAATTTAGAAATCGATGCCACGAAGAGCTTTAGAATATTATACTACTCGATGCGTTTAGATACACCGAAAAATTCGAGAAAAATTCAATCTTCTCAAATGAGCGAATAATAGAATTCAGTTACCGGATGAAATTAATTTGCTGAGATAATTCTAGGGATTTTAAGACGTAGTATTCTAATCGAATAATTATTCTAATACCGCAGCTACTGAAAAAAATCGAATCCGGTATTCGATTCGCATAATCGAGTATTCTATGACAGCCCCATAAATAATTATAAGCAATCATCCGTCTAAACATGTTACAAATCAGGTCAGTTGCTGATTAGACGACAATGGAACTTCTTCATTCGCTATTGAAGCTCCCGTTTAATTCCAACAAAGCTTTCTGTCAGAACTGTCATCCATCCTTTTGATATTTGGAGCAAATTAGCGATGTTTATAAAAAAAAAATGTGAAAACATAGGTATAAATATGCAGTTACTGAAATATTTAGCAACTGTGGCGAAATAGAACATCGAGCTAAAGCTGGCGCAGGATCGCGATTGATTAACGGAAATTAAAACGCGGAAATGAAACGACGAGCACAGCATCTTGCATTTCCTCATAAATATTAAACATTGCGCGTGGCACTTGTGTCGCTGATGAAGCAGAAAATTTTCAAGCGGACATCGAGTACTTTCGAGCACCTGGATCGCGGCATCGGCCATTTTAAACGGCAATAAAAAAGCGTCCTCTCGGTGCTAATTGAATTAATAACCTAATTATTGGAACACGATTCCTGCACGAATTCAGATTTTGTTTACAGTGTTTGGGAATGATATTTGCAATTGATTTGGTCACAGTGAGTATTTTGAAGCAAACAGAAAAGGAGGAACGATACTTTTTTTTAAATAAATTAAACGGTACCTTCATTTTCCTCTGTAATACATGGTCTGGGTTATTTAATATTTGTAGTGGGCTTGGAATATTCATCGAAATGTTAATATTCATAGGAGCTTCTATAATTATCATTGATAATTGCTTGTTAAAATAGAGTAAGTCATTTTTGTCATATTTGTAGTTGATTATTATTATATATAACGTAGTAGATTGAGTTTTCAATAATAATTTTCAAAAAGCTGTAAAAATGGAATGTAAATACCCATTGAAACACCAATGTCGAGTTGGAAATATCATACTTCCTTCTGGCTCATTCTACAGTTCAAAGGGTTAAGATTAACTATAAATCGAATGCAACGCGCCTCATATTTTCTTTCCTCTACTCTCAGGAGACTTTCGACAATTCCGTACCTCTCATTTAAGACGTCGAACCAAAACAAAACGAATAAAAACTACCCTAATTGAGGGCTCGGATGCAATAAGGGGACTAGCGCTCGAAAATGCGAAAAAGTATTGTCCAAACGGTAAGAAATATTGGAAAGTTAAATGTTGTTAAACTGTATTTTAAAAAATATAATGTTATAAAGCTCGTCTCGACACACATTTTTTCTATTTACAGTTTTTTTATCGAATCATTAGTATTCGAGATAAAAATTATAAACAAAAAAAATTTCTTCGACCAAAATCATTATTGCGTTAAACGTAAATTGCGATAACTTGAGTAAATATTAACGGATCGTTATGAGACTTGAAACATAAAACTCAGAAAACTCTAGCGGAGCCGTAAAATATATGCACAAAACCCTTATGTTAAAAAATGTAACAATTTTTAATTAAAAAGTAACACTGGACATAACCCATGTTTTCCAACGTTCGCCGTTAAAAAGTATCGAGGCAATTTTAAGGTACATATAACTTGCAGCGACAAAGTTTTTTCTTAATATACAAGGAAGTTTTTCACCAATTTTCACACTGATTAATAAATAATTGTACAAGATATGACGATATATATAATTCTCGCCCGGCGCAAACTGTCAACGCGAGTGCTAAAACTGCTAAATAGTGCATTATACGTGGCGGTTGACTGATGGTTGCGCACGAGATTTATATATATCGTCATATCTTGTACAATTATTTATTAATCAGTGTGAAAATTGGTGAAAAACTTCCTTGTATATTAAGAAACAACTTTGTCGCTGCAAGTTATATGTACCTTAAAATTGCCTCGATACTTTTTAACGGTGAACGTTGAAAAACATGGGTTATGTCCAGTGTTACTTTTTAATTAAAAATTATTACATTTTTTAACATAAGGGTTTTGTGCATACATTTTACGGCTTCGCTAGAGTTTTCTGAGTTTTATGTTTCAAGTCTCATAACGATCCGTTAATATTTATTCAAGTTATCGCAATTTATGTTTAAAGAAATAATGATTTTGGTCGAAGAAATTTTTTGTGTTTATAATTTTTATCTCGAATACTAATGATTCGATAAAAAAAACTGTAAATAGAAAAAATGTGTGCCGTGACGAGCTTTAAAAGACTATATTTTTTAAAATACAGTTTAACAACATTTAATTTTCCAATTTTTCTTAGCGATTGGACAACACTTTTTCGCATTTTCGAGCGCTAGTCCCCTTATTGCATCCGAGCCCTCAATTGTAACATTTGTTCTTCCTTTATTATCGCGTTTAATTCTTCATTTCATTGACGATATGGAAGACTTATAAGAAGCTCTCCAATCATAATATCTTTCAGCTAATTCGAGCACCATCATCGGTCTCAGATGATCCTATTATCAGCCATTAACCCTTGAAAGATCCAAAGTCTTCACACCTAGACACACCTAGTAACCAGTGTTTCCCAGAACACAATTATTTCGCGTGGGGGATCCACTAATCCAGCTTTCACGTTTCCACGACGAAATAATACGTTCGTCAGCGGGATTAATCCTCCGTTTGATTGACGCGTGTTCACGCGTGACTACTGATATAGGCTGGCGTGCTCGTTTGCCTTTCTATTCGAGCCCTGTTTCGTCCATCGGAATTTCCATCCAGAAAGCAAGCTGGTAAACAAAACACCGCGCTATCGCCGCGTGCTTCGTTACCATGATATTACGTATTACATACCGTGCCTCAGTTTTTCTCATTAGCCCGTGGATGACGGATAGTTTGGTCCATTTTGATTCATAATTCCTTAATAAGCTTTTACATTAGATTCCAATCTTTTGTGATACAAAATTCTTGGGGTTTTCAAGAAGTAACTAGTCTAATATTAAATTTGAATAAAACTCACAATATCTTTTGAAGCGACGCGCAGTGGGGCAAAGTGACGAAGTTTGTTTCAAAATCAAAGAACTTTTGATAGAAATGAGATAGAGCAATGATTTTTTTTTAAATTAAAGCTGAAAAATTGCAGAATAAGGGAAAATTAATGAAATTATGGTACGAACGTTTTTAATTTTAAAAATCTGTGTTAACTTTGAAATTGATTTTTTCCAAAATACTGAGGTAGTAGACAAATTTTGCGAACGGATTTAAAATCAGCGTGACAAAATCTACAGGAAATGATGTACAACATGTCAAGAAAGAAATCTAGCCATACATGGTATTGGATAAATCACAATTTTGTTGTAATATTTCAAATTTAACACAGATTTTCAAAGTTAAAAAAACGTTTGTAGCATAATTTCTTTAATTTTCTCTTATTCTGCAATCTTTCAGCTTTAATTTAAAAAAAAAAAATTATTGCTCTATCTCATTTCTATCAAAAGTCCTTTGATTTTGAAACACACTTCGTCACTTTGCCCCACTGTGCGACGTTTGCATCTAGACCGTTTGATTGGCGGAATAGAAATTGGGAATGTTATTAGGACCACTTGAACTACATTTCTGGAAAGCATGAGACCTTTTGAATTTTCAAGTTATCACACAGCCACGTTAGTTACAAGCTCTTGTGCGCAGGTATGAGATTGTTTTGTTAGGTTCTACAAACGCCCTAACTCAACAATATCATAACTGCCCTAACAAACACATACATAACTTGCATAAGCCGTGGTAGAATGTGCTTGTTCGCGTGAAATGCATGCTGCAAATTAGTGTTATCCGAGCATCTCGTCGCTGTTGGATGGGATTATACCACGGGACAATTTTCTTGAAATCACGTTCCTCAAATTGGTGAAACAAATACAGCAACCTTGAACAGGTAAACCTTTCATTTTCTAAAATCGGGTAATTTTTCAATTTTAATTAGATCATCCAAATTTCAGTTACATCGTCTAAAGAAACAACGCACAAAAGGCCACTACAATGTTCCCTTTAAAGGGCTTAAGGGGTTACATCCACCTAGAAGTCCGGAAAAAGCATACACGTTCAGGAATCTTTTGGGGAAAAGTATAAGTGAAAATCATAGACAACTTGTTGACATTCCCTAGGTGAAACGATGCATCTGTAGCAAAAATTCAAATAGATTTTGAAAATAAATAACTTTCAGAAGTACCTGACGTTCTCATATTTTTAAATTTTGCAATAACAGAAATACTTGCAAAGGCTTCTTGAAAAAAAGAAAAATTTTCTCACGAAATTAAATATTTCAACTTCAAACGGTCGCCCTTTTTCCAAAACACATACAATATTAAAATTCCGAGAACGTCAGGTACTTCTGTAAGTTATTTATTTTTAAAATCTATTTCAACTTTTTCTTCCAGGTGCATCATTTGACCTAGGAAATGTCCACCAGCTAATACTTAAAAAAACACGACTCACATCCAAGCCGATATTTCCTTTACTTAATAACAATATCCCATGAAAATGTAGAATAATATAGTTAAAAGATGTATTTTTCAGTAGAAAAACATTGCGTATAATTTTCACTTATACTTTTCCCAAAAAAAAAATTCCTGAACTTGTATGCTTTTTCCGGACCTCTAGGTGAATGTAACCCCTTAAACAGCATTTAGGCTATTCTCATGTCCAAGAGATGTCTTTTCCAACAGCAGTGAATGTATCTGCTTCAGAAACATAATTTGAAAATTCCGCGGTCTTAACGGCCATAACGGAGTATTTTGCAGACCAGGAGGAGAACTTTTACCAGACCCCGATCACGGTATTACAACAGCAACGGACCAAATGTAGAGATTTGAAAGGGAGCCAATGCTGAATAATACTGTGAAAAAATTCTTAAAACACTCTCGTATATGAGAAACGTTTCAAATTCCTTCGTCTTAGAATTTTGTTATATTAAAATTGAAAAACTATCGAGGCGCCAAATAGGGATATCCCCAGAAACCACCATCGTATAAATTTTCGAGTATTTTTCCCTACGTCACCTATCCCACTTCCTTGGAATCTACAAAAATCGTTCGAGTATACATAATTACAAAAACGCCTCGAGTAACTACACCGTCCCGATAGCGGGTGCAATTTTACACGTGGATGCGGATTTTGACACGGTGCTCGTTTTGGAGAGAGTGCAACGGATTAGCGGGAAGAACTGCAAGAGAAAAGCTAAGAGGCATGCTGGCCCGTTCCAGTCAGATAACCCACTTTCGTCCGTCGGTATGCACGTTGCATCTTACGGACAACGTGTCATCGTCTTCATAGATTTATGGCCCCCTTGCATCGATCTACCTAGCTTCGAACAGCTTCCTTGTTAGATTTTTCAATTATAGCTTTATCAGTAGTGCGCAGCATTACTGTATAACGGAATCGATTTTTATGATATGTGCAGTCGAAGTATTTGAATTAAATTCGAATGTTATAGTGTTCTAATAAAATTCAAATACCACATTCGAATTGGATCTGTATTCGAATATTGGAACATTCAAATTATCCAATACGATCTGAATATCCAAATATTACAAAATTGTACTCGAATACCTGTTTACTTACAAGAGATTATTTAGATAATATTTTTCCACTCAAACCGACATAAATTTGTAGAGTACTAAAAGAATTAGAAATTTATTTGTTTGTGTTTCCGTTATAAAATGATTTAGCAGACACCCCCCTGCAATGACTGCTGTCTGAAATAGCCTTTTTACTGAAGTCTTAACTGTAGAATTATTTCACGAGCAAATCTTTTGGCAAAAGAAAATCAACTCTACGGTTTTAGACACGTCTAAAGCACGGAAGATCGGTTTATTTTCTCAACGAACATTTAGATTAGGTTCACAGTAGCACGTGGCAGTGAGCATACAATCCTTAATCCATCATTTTATTCTATTTTACTAATTCTTATTAAACACAATCTTGATTCTATAATCAGAAATTACAACTGCTAACGATGCTATTTGCAGTTTCTTTAAATTTGAAATTTAAATGCACCTAACATAGAAAGGCTGGGATACTTCGAATGCGTCTTAACTACGACGTCCGCCAACTACGTGTGTAAGTACATGCTCGGCTGTTTGAGAAATCAATGATCCTCGAAATGAGAAGCAAGGAAAGCGGCAGCGATCGAAAGCTGTGGAAATTCGCTGGATTGCTGGAAGCAGTAACCGTGCTCCAACAGATATTCGAGGCTAAGTACACGTTGGCTATAGAAACTCTCAAGCCTACGAAAGTCTGTGAACTCGATAAACTCCACTCAAGCTGGATGTACAGTGGTCCAGTGGGCAATGCAAATACCCAGCCGGTGAAATCTGAAGGTAACTTTAAGTGGAAAATTGTGTGTCAAAATTTACGCAACATTTAATGATGCAATGTTAAGAGAGACGATAGTAACAGTTGTGTATTTTACAGAAGAATGCACTGATATGGCATTTGTTTACTAATTTTTTAAGCACAAACTTCTAGTGCTGTTGGAAAAGGTGTCTCTTATATACAGGGTGTCGCATTTTAATTTATACACACAATCTCCCAAACTACATAGTCGTTATTCGAAAAATGTTTCAAGTAAAATTTACTCTGTTCCGAGCAGACGATGGGCAAAAGTTTTATTTTAATAAAATTTCCAATTGCGAATAAAAGGTAAAAGAAATTATTCGTCATTCGTTCGTTGACCCAAGTTAACATTATTCTACACACGAGGAATAATTTTAACTTTTAATCGTTATTCGAAATTTGATTTAAATAACAATTTTGCTCATCTCTGGTTTCTTACGATGAACAGATTTTTTCTGGTTATATTTTTTAAGTATGTGTCATCCTTAGTAGCGAAAAGATTGCACCACTAAACAATTTCCTCCATCATTTTCAAGTGATATGACTTGTCCAAATTGCGTGGAACACCCTGTACATTATTAAAGTATAATGCGTCTACGACGTTTCTCACCCCAGATTCCAACAAGACACTGTTTTCCGTGTGGAAGCGTTTAAGTGGTGGCATGCGTGCACAGAGAAAGGCCAATGAACAAGCAATAAATCTGCATTGGTCTCGTTGCGCAATGACTAATGCCCGTCGTCTGATTGCTCGTAAAAATCAGTAAATCGCGCTCAATTGAAAGCGAGAGCCTCTTTCGCGCATCATTCCCGACTTTGTTTCGCGTTTCTATCGGGCGCCGCGCCGGAGCGTAGGGATCGAATCACTTGAATAACGCGCGCTCCTTCGAATCGAAAGTAGCCAAACGCGATAGCGACTGGCGGTTGGCATTTAATGACTTCATAGGTGCTAATCGTTCGAATGTTCCGCATTCCACCAATTATCGTTACATTGTCTGTATGTACGTACGATATGCTGATGTCACGCGTAAGCTCGCACCAAGTGTGTAAATTTTCTGTAATAATCGTAAGGCATTCTCAACGATCGATCACTGCAACCTACAGCGCGGCTCAAAACTTGATCTCTCACTTCAAATGATGTATATTTTTCATATATATCTCATTTAAATTATATGCATTAAATTATATATATATTTTATATATGATTATATAATTTTAGCTGCTTTTAGGTTTAATCCAAATATGGTAAATTAAGGAAACTGAAGGGTAATGTAATGGTGGTATGGCGGCAGAGAAATAAAATGTTCAGATGCAGAGGGGGAAAGTAAGATGAAAAGCAATTTTGAATAGTTAAAGTATACTAATATTAAATTTAAACTATTAGAAGCGGAGACTTTTGCACTGATTTTCACAGTTTAGTTTAGCGGGTGGTTCAAATAAAATAAAGAGCGAAGTGCAGCGTTCTTTGTCTCATTTTAACATTTATGCAAATTAGGTATTAATGTATATTCGCTTGAAAATTATCGTTTCCTCAACGATAAACTAGATAATCAATAATAAATTATTCGTAATGCGTTAAAGTTTCTATGCACCTAGTGAATATTAATTAATATTAATAAAATGCATGTGCACTTATTTATTCACCTTTTTCATTTAACGTGCCTGAATGGGGGGGGGGGGGGGGTAATTGAAACAATATTTTTGAGAGGCTTATTAAATATATACACATTTTCCTTCATTACTTTTAACGTCGTGAAGGATTTTTAGATTAATAAATACTGTCAACGTCCTGGAATTGCCGGAACAACCCTCCCCCCCTCCCCGTTCAGGATGAGATGGGGTTTTTTTCTTGCCCCGTCGTCTCCGACGTAACCTAAACTCTAAAAAAAGCCGGCCGGTTAACGCTAACAACTATGGAGTAACCCCACCATACAACACTATGGCGGGGAGTGGATGGATTGGCTTTGAAGGTTGGTGGAGGAAAAGAAGAGGGTTTTTTTTCTGTTTCGTATTGGGACCGTCACAGCCAGACCTCATCATCCAGTAGGGCTATAAAATGCTGATGGCCCCTGCCCTAGACACACACGGGGACACAGAGGATATGATTTGGAACTTGTATATATACTAATGAGATTGGGAGTTATGACTTGTGAGAAAAATTTAGGAAGATCAGACCTCTGGTGGCGCTGGCGAACACTAAAATCGCGCTCCCGTAGTGGGGCCAGAACGTCACAATACTATTATGTACATTATTTTCTTCATAACGTACTGCACAGTAAGAATATATTCCTCAAAAAGTTAAATAAAACTTCCATTTTTGTAGTAGATATATTTTTCGAATTTAGAATACTTCGGCAGTTCCTCAATTGCTCAAATTTTCAGTTATAAAACGCTCAGAAATTATAATGCCTATATTCTATTAAAAAAGAAGAGCGCATCTATCGCATCCATTACAAAAACACCAAACCTATGAAACCAAAATACCCAGAAAAAAATTTCACCTCCCACTCTGCACATCACCCTGTACATCACCTTAAACCACTAAACAAAATAGAATAGAATTGATTAAACCACTAAACAAAATAGAAGTTACTTTAACCTAATTTTAATAACCTAAAATAGAAGTTAATTTCAACTAATTTACGAAAATTTTAGCAATTCGAAACGTAGGTAAACAACTTGTTCTACAATATTAATCACGACTGTAATTTAACAACTAACAATCCTATGCAAACGAATGTGCCGCAGTACAGTGCGGCGCAAAAGGGGCGTGCTATTTCAAAGTAAAACAACCACGCAATTACTCTAATATAACAATAATAACGCGGTCGCATAATTGCACGTGACACGCCGTGCAGCTCGCGGCACTGACAAAGTTAAACCTTATCGTAACCAGTCGCCTGGCGCTTTTCACTTTCCAGCCCAGACAACGATCTTTTCCGCGCTTACGAAAGAACGCATCTGTGAGAAACACCGAAAGATCTTGTTCCTGTACTTAATTGCCCCGTGGCTGCAATGGCTCGCGGCAAATTGCGCCGGCGCGATCGATCGATCGAACGAAAAAGATGGAATCTCATCGGAATTAGGAGCAGGACAGCGGCTAAAAAACAATTCTCTCCCGCATACCGTCGGACGTTCCATTCCCTGTGCGCTCGACATTACTCACGTAACGTCCTTTCGGGTAGTTAATGCGCGTTACGTGACTCACGGGCTCGATATACAGGGTGTTCCAAAATTACTGAGCGTTTTAAGAGTAAACTATGAGCGAGTATTTCAATGCTAAGCTTGAGGATTTAATGATAATGTTTATGTGTTTTTAATATTGGTGAATCGAGTGGTATTATTTTTGTGTCGTGTAATTTGGTTCGCAAGAGCCCACTTGTTGATCGTAAGTAGTAACTTTTGGAAGATTTTGAGGTGTTATGTATAGAGACAAAAGATATTAAAAATGAAGCCTTTTGTTTGCAACTAGTCATACATTTTTGTAAACAGAGTGTTCTAGTAATGGTAGTAAAATTTCGAAGCGGGAGATTGTTTGTGCAAAAGTTAATAAAAAATATGGAATACAATTTTTTGGTATGACTATGATTTTGAGAAAAATTATTTTGAAAATCGGAACATACTGAAAGAAAATATATTTATTGCAAAATATAGAAAGTATTCGTAGTTTTATTTTTGTTTAGAGGAAACATCTTCTTGTTTATTCGTGTTTTGTGAAGTTTGATTATATTACAGCTTCGAAATTTTGAAAGAAATTTTAATAGAAATTCTTCTCCGTAGTCCAAAATTTTGTCTGAAGTCGCAGCTTTCTGGTTTCATCTTATTTTCGTCCCAGGGAATATTGGATTCTGGTTTGGGCGAGCATGCAAAATTTAATAATCTAGCCACGTTAGAATTTTCACTTTTTATGGGTTCTACGCGCTGCCGTGTAAAGAAAGAAGGTCGATTTCAACAGGTGGGCTTTCTAAGTTACGCGAGGAAAAGTAAATGAGATGGAAAACGTTAAGAAAAGGAGATATCGACTGTTAAATAGGAGTATGATAACGAACGTGATTTTATCCCACAGGTAGAAGTAATTAGAATAAACTACTGCAAAATGTAAAGTATCCTTTAATCCTCTATAACCACACTAACTTTGAGGTAACTACTACATACACGAATTCATTTTGCACATGCTAATATAGAAATGTTCAATTAACAACCGTTATAACTTGAAAGTCGTAAACCTCTGTTTTGCAATAAAACATTTACTACGTGAAAGTTCCCTACTAATTTAAATACAATTTCTAATGCCTACTAATGCCTTCTTTACACACTCTTTTGAGATGCAACAAAAAATTTGGGTCATAGATAGGAACAGGACAATAGTCGATTTATTTAAATATTCAAATGTGTATCCGATAAAATTCGAATATTCCAGTTAAATTGAATCATTACTTGAGAATTTTAATTCTCAAATTGTTACGTATAATTATTACTTTTATTAAGTAATTTTATTAGGTACTATTATTAAGTAATAGTCATGTATCCATAAGGAAACTTGTTGAGAATAAATTCTTTTCTCCATTTAAGGGCATCCGCCGTTCATTATTCGATTAAAAAAATTGATTCTTTTTTTAGATCAATAAATTTATTATTAATTAAAAGAAAAATCACGTTTCTGTCTATTATACCTGCTTCACAATCCGTCTTCGAAAAACAGCTGTTTAAAGGCCATCACACTGTTGATCCCACTGGACTGCCTATAAAATTTGTACCGTTAGGAATTTCGATCCAAAATTTTAACTGAACATTTTAGAAACGTTGAATGAAAAAATGCAAACAATTTTTTTTAATTTTTTGACCAGCGGATGCCCTTAAACCAGTAGAAACTTGCAGAAAATTAAAAAAGATTGGGGATGAAAGTCCCTTACAAATATCCCTGGTCAAAATAGCCCATCTAATTAATCCAAAACTGTTTGTAGAATCGAAAAATGTTTTAAGCCAAAGTTACTTATTATTAGTTTTAAATGCAGAATTGTATGACAATAGAAAATTTTCAATATATGAATTTCTAATACAAACCAATTTAAATGTATCTAACATTCCACCAGTGCATTTTTGAAGAACAGTTCAAATACTGTAATATTCAAATATAGTATTGGACTACTGCGATATTCGAATAATATTTGTAACGTTTAACTACTTGGGAAGCATCCAAATACTAAATCATTCGAATCCTAGAGTCACAGAGGGTTGAAGCGATGGTTTCCACAAGGGAGGTGTTTACATAACAACATAACGTAACAGTCTTATCAAAATTAGATTCAAAATACTTGATGTTTATTGAAACGAATATTATAAAAGAAATTGCAAGCTTTCTTTGGAATTACTAATATAATTTTAGGTGCTACAAAGACACAGCTGTGACCCAGGTTTTACGCATATATTACATTGTTATATTTATTCTACCGCAAGTGCTGTAGGAAATAAAATTAATTTCTGCTACGTTAAATGTTTATGTCCTAGATGCAATGTAATATTTAAAATGTAAGTGGTTTATGCAAATATGACATCCATGTATACGTACTTACATATAAAGTAAAAGCAAATTATATGCAGAACACTTGCAGGCTGTAATCTGCATATATATCGATGAAATATTAGTCATTAATATTGACTTATTATTAATATTGACTGATTAATACCATTACTATGCAAAAATAAAATATACCAATACATACAATATATATGTAATTATGTACATTGGCCAACGGTTAATAATAGTCTAAATAAATTAATCTATATTTATGAAGTTAGGATCAGGGGAAAATTCCAAGTGATTAACTATAAATTTCTTTCGTATTTCTTGTAAAGTTAGTAATCGCATAAAGATATGCAGGAGCAATATATTTGCAAAATATGCAAACTCAAAAATGCATTTTTCGTTAAGTGTGATAGAATATATTTGAATTATCGCGCCACCTTTTTGTCAAACACGCGTTTGCATAAACATTTACAGTCTAGAAACAATTCTAATTAAATAAGAAACAATATTAATTAATAAATATGTATCGAGGTGAAAAATTCAACACTGATGATTAACAATATTTTCGAAGCTGATTATTTTCGAGTAATATTGTTTCTATAAATTAGTTAGAAATTTACCTCCGTTGATTCTTTCTCTGTCTACTACTGTTTTGTTTAAATTCTTGTCTTCTCTCTAATATGTATTATGCCACTGTAATTTATACGTGGTTGTAAGAAAGGCGTATTATTATTATTACTACTTGGCACAGGTCGTCAAGATTAGTAGTTCGCAATGGAGTATCCACGTCTCTATCTTATTTCCAGATCTATCATCACCGTAAGTAAACCGCAAAGATCGTTCTAATGTACCCAACGCACAGCGTTCACTTTCATGCACGTAGTAAACATCACTTTCAAATTTCTAATCAACAGATGTACTAAACCTGTATTATTGAACGGACTTCTGATAGTAAACGACTAACTATAAAACTTCAAATAAAAGATCCAAAACAAGAGGTACCACCCCCACAAATTCTGATTCTATTATTTTTAAGCTTTACTGATATTCGCTGCAAAAGTTACATAACTTGACGATTTTTCAATTTTTTAAGCATGGAAAATTGAAAATAGCTCGTATTTCCCTGTTTTCAATTATTTTGAACCCTCGAGAAAAATGGGGAATATGAAAAACGTTTTTCTAAGTTTGTTTTCTTATTCAATATTTCATCCAATAGGTACTGAATTTTTATCTGCGATCTAAAATTTATTACAAAGACGTAACATCGTAATCGAGATTTACATAAAGGATACAAAACCTTATCACTTCGTAAGTGGCTTTAGTGAAAAGTTCACCAGCAGACCACAGTTGGAATGTTAGGTATAAATTTCTGAAAGGGATCAATCGTATGAATTTAAATCAAAATCAAATCTGCCCGTATTATTTGGTTATCATTCTCCATATTATTCAATTTCCTTTAAATTTCGATATATGATATAATATTGCTAACCGTGACCTTGCAGACTCACAACTTGCCAGCACCAATGATAATGCATCTTGTAAGGAATGTAAGGTATCATGTTACTGTGAAAAAGCAGTGTACTATCGTCACAGTTGATACGATCAACGAATGAATAACAACCGTTACGATTACGGTTGGTGGTTGTTTAATGAACACTAGACGGGCGAAGTGTTTGAGACGTGGTTACTAGGACACGAACATTTGAAAGAACGCAATGTAATATAAAAATAGGCGGTAACGTGTTTTAAACATAAATAACATGCCAGCCTTTCGTACATATATCTCGTTTCGTGACGAACGATCGATGGAAAAACGGTGGATCGTGAAAATGCGATAAGATTGTTGTTATCACTTCTGATTATCACGATTGTATTACGATACACGTTATAGTCGCAAGTAGCGTTCCAATGTATTTCAGTGAACCAACTGCGTGTTGGACATGAACTGAAGACTGAGTTTTATGGGTTAATAGAAGTAAAATAAATTTAGTAGGAATAGGGTAGAATAATTTTGAGAAATTATCACACAGGTTGATTTGCGCTGTACAAAAAGGTTTCTAAAAGGAGTTGAATATAGAGGTAGGCTATTTATTTAATTTTTCTATAATTGAATATTCGTGTAATTGGATATTCAGCGAACTAAATTTAAATATTCCACAAACCAAATTCGCATAATTATTGGATCGAATATTGTATTTCTATTAGGATATATTTGGGTATTAAATTATTGGAATACTTGAAGGTTCTGTTCACATTCGATAGTCGACAAGACAACATTTGAAAAATATACCTAACATTCGAGCAGTGATGAAACACTCGCGAAATGAATTATTCGGATAGTCCCAGGGCTACTTTAAAAGGAGCGAAAAGGAAAAACATGATTCTATAATTCCGGAATTATTTTGTTTGAACAGTTGCACCGTGCGTTTCCTGTAGAGATATATACATACAGAAAGCTTTTCCATGCAGCCACGTTTTAACCTCGGAATTATACACTAGGGGCATTTTTATTCGTCCATTTTACTTTTCTTCAAAATGTAAAACAGACAGTTGGAAGTAAAATAAATATATTAAAACCTGATTCTTTTAGAAATTCCTTTTAAGTTATACTCCATTATAAACAACATAAGTCCTAAAAACTTAGCCTCTAATCTAACTGCTTTTATGTTATAAATTATTTTGTAACCAACGTGAAGTTTCGTTAACTAAAGAAAGAAACAAAACAAATAATGTAGACAGTTATCTATAGACACGAAACAGCTTGAAAGAATTTTTTATCACTCGTAAACATTTGTGTCTGTTTACAGACGACGCCAACGCTTGGTTCGGCTGTGCACTGACGGTACAAGTAGAAGTGGTTCGCGCAAAATCACGCGGAAAGACAACGCGTACGTAGTAGTATACGAACAAGGAATGTGATAGCGTGGTCCCGAGTCTCGGAACGTGGTGAGAGTACGGAAACTTGGACAGTCGCCAATTTATACAACATCTAAACGGTCGGGGTACGAGGATTTTGCTCCTTTCGAGTTCCCTGACTTATTTAGTGTGAACTAGAAAACCGCGTAACTCACGCTTCCGAGGCACCCGATCTTCTGAATGAACGTGAATTAAAGTCTACTCCTCGACTCAAACAAATCTACTATCCCCTCCTCAAAAATAATATTATCCAAAAAATTTGAAATCGTTATTCCGCCTCATCGATTAACTGATAATTCCCCCCTAAAAAAAAAACATTATTGCTAATAAAAATAGTTGCCAGTAGAAATATTACTACTAACGGACACTTTACTTCGATTAGTAAAAAGTACACGTTGAAATTCAGTCACTTATATTCCCGAAAATAATTAAGCCGATATGGAACTACAAGAGACTAATGCAAAATCAATGGCTCGAATGAGTTAGAATATCGAATGACAGGTCAGGCGTTTCGCGTTCAACGCGTACGCTTTCCAGTGAAAAATTCCAGATACGCCGTAACAGATAAAGCGTGATTTACGATTCGATATATTTGATCTAGCAGTCAGGTGGAAACTGAATGTGTAAAACCGTCGACCTATTTCGTCTCTACTTCCTTGCCAAGGCATCACGCTACACACCGATGCATTTTCAAACGTATCGGGACTACCTGTTAAAGGAGATGAACTTTAAAAAAATCTCCGCTGCCTACAGGTAATATCACACGATTGAGTTACACGAGTGAAGGACGCGAGCCACTTCCGACCGTCGTTGTTCCATCGAGGAAACGGATTTACCCAGAAAGGACAGCCGGTTAATACAAACGCACTCGCGTTATTTTATATATAGCACAGCTCGCTAGTACGATAATTACACCAATAAAACTATATCGTGGTGTCGACCTTAATCTGTTCCTAAATCGAAACGGAGCAGTAAACAAGAACGAAATGTATTCCGCTAAGCACGGGGCAGTGACTCTTTTGTCGGACTATTATATGTATGACATGACGTATGTTCGTCTAACACGTTTCTTAAACTTTCGTGAAAACTTTTGTTAGACTAAAAGCTCCGTTCCGCGAGATCTAGGGAGATCGACTAAGACGATACTCGTGCGTGACGTCTTTTTTCTTTCTTCGGCGTTAAAAGACGCGACATGCGAGGTGTGTTCGCGCAATCTGTCGGCAATATGCAGGACAATTTGACAAGCGGAAAAAAGTTCACGAAACTCGCGCGCTCTCGTGTGCTCGTGCTGTTACTCACCGAAAGCAATTCCTCGAGGCAAATGAACCGACGAGCGGCGATAATCCCTTCGATGCTCCGTGAACTAACCAAAAACCGTATCCACGTGTACGAAGCGAAACCAATCACGACACTGAATCACTCACTGAATCCGCGAACGGCGCGCGACCGGGATGACACTTTCGACGCGCGATTCTACGGGCTATGGAATTTCGTCACGTCGCGCGGTTTCTCACGAAACGGTACAAACGCTCATATTGCTGCCTCGCCGAGTGAATTACCAGCTTCCCTCTCTGGCCAGCAGCGATGGGCGTGGTTTATTTACGTCCGCGCTCGAACGTAGGCGACCGTGCACGAGCGACGGGTATTGGCCGATCGAAAGGCCCTTTCACATCTGCGCGGAAAAATTTCAGCGAATTAGAATTAACGCGTGTAATTTGAACTGGGTTGCTTTTCAGAGGATATCGCGAAACTTTGGCAAACGATCAAATTTATTGACTACTATTATTGTTCTTATATATTTTACATTAATTTTATTTTGCATGGAATAGTTCCTGAATATTCGTGTTGTTTGGACGTTGGGATGTTTTTACGAAGTGTTCTGAGAAACGAACGAAAAAGGAAATAAAGAAACTAAATCTTGCTTTTTTTCTGAATTTAAGTACTCTTTTCTGTTGCCTCTTATGTCAGTAATTTACAAGAACTCGACTAAGTGTCAATATGTATTAGATAATGCAATATTTCACGACACGTTCAAAGCAATATATAAGCTGTTCATATTTATTATTCTACTCTAGATATTTTATCAAAGTAATTACACTAATTAGTGAATTTCAACATTTGTGAATTAAGTTTATATACTTACAAATTGAGTAACCTTTTGGTTGGAGAAAAACGTCATCAACATGTCCGCGAGAAGTTTTCTTGGCGCGAAAAATTTAAAATATATCTACTTCCAGTGTTAGTTTCAATACCGTATTTAACTTCATTTTGGATATTTATTTTCATAATATCGTATCAATTTATCGGAAAGTATAACTTTCGCCTAAAACTTATGCTTTTAAAACGTGATTCAAACTTGATGACTATCAACGTGTCACTTCTTCATCGGTGTGAATTGTACTTTGCGATGTATTGAAGCATAGATAAATAATAATACTTTACAGATAGGTATCTCCAATTTTTTGGGAAGGTCATTTTACAGTGCCACAAGCGGCAAGGATTTCAAACAAAAATGGAAGCGGGAAATCTGCGATCCATTTAAATTTCTGAACGGTTTACAGTTACATACACAAAACACTCACAATCAGTTATTGATGTCTCCCGTTTCGCGTACGGTCATGCATTTTCCATCTTCCGTTCTCAGTTTGCTTTTAAAAGAAATGGAACATGCGTAATCATGCCTTAATTGCCACCCCTAATAAAAACAATTCATAAATTTAAATGGCTTCCTTGTCGCCTGTGGCGCTACGAAATGGTCGCCTAAATCTTGTGAGATGTTTGTCTATAAAATATTATTATTTGTCTATGGCTCAGGCTCTAGTGTCCAGGCCCTGGTTTGGAGAACATTCTTTGTATTATGTCACTTTAATAAAATCTGTTTTCTAAGTGATAACGCGATATATCATAAAATATGCATTCGCACGAACTCTTGAATAAGGTACAATATTATTCTACCTAAGGTTACTCTAACGATATGCAGAATAACAATACACACGTGAGACGTGCTTACGCAAATATAACCTCCAAGGACAACAATTTATTTAAAAAAGAAGAAGGACTTGTATGCTTCGATAAATATTGCTCCTTTTTTACGATACTTGACAGTTATTTATCACGAGATTAATCACACATAGTGATATTACAATTTGATATTTTCGAATAAGATATTTCTCATCTGTACTCTGTACACTTCGATTCTTTAGTTTGTTAGTCTAAATTAAATCTCTTTAATTTTAGAGTGAGGATGAGATGACTGACGAGGAAAAATGGAGGTAAATATGAATGAATTTTACGTAATATTTGAGCCCTATTTAAAAATTAATAATTATATTTTGCACAAGTTGTTCCAGGATTTTCTGGCCATACTGTGCCAATATGTTTCTATGAGTAGTAATAAGCAACTATTATAGCTCAAACATAGTCTCATAAATGTGTTATTATAAAGTTATAACAAATTGTATTTTACACTTATTTTACTAT
Source organism: Andrena flavipes (assembly GCA_963971345.1). Classification (NCBI taxonomy): domain Eukaryota; kingdom Metazoa; phylum Arthropoda; class Insecta; order Hymenoptera; family Andrenidae; genus Andrena; species Andrena flavipes. The sequence continues at coordinate 16,477,140 of OZ020482.1, read as the reverse complement.
ATAAGTTTACCTATAAGAATATACCGACGGTTTAGTCAAAATAATTTGGGACACTCTGTATAATTATTAATCCTTTCTACCCTGTTATTACTTACAAGGATCACATTTTCGATGTAATAATTAACAATTCTATATTATTTTAATATTATCTTGGCAATTTCAGGGTGCAGCATATAAAAATGCACGAGCAGCATCAAGGCCACGAGTCGATGCACGCAGAAATGCTGCTAATTTTATTAGTCACGTTGCTAGTGGCGCAAGTTACGTTAGTTGAATGGAAAAAGATACATTACAAATCATATCAGGTAAATTAAGCTGAATATTTTCTATTGCGAAGCCTAATGTTTAATACCTATAAAAAATATACCGTACCGTTTTAGCTTGTTACTCTAATTGCTATGTGGATTACTCCGTTTGGGTTAAGTTTAAAAAATCAGTGGTGGAGGTTTATATTCCTTTGGCTAGTAGTGTCTTGTATAACAGGACTGGTAGTAAGAAAGGCTGTCCAGAAACCAATTACAGGTACAACACCAAGGTATACGCATCCTTACTAATACTTGTAGAATAATTAGCAGTGAATTTAATGAATTTATATTTCATTTATTAACACTTTACCTGGCAACGGATTTACCGAAATACTGTTCCAACTTAGACCAGCTCGTGTCCACGTTTCGATTGGAAATTTAAATTTCTATACTTTCTATTAAATCTCCATGAAAGTATTGCCAGTGGATGAGCCAAGTGATTCGATGAAAATGAGTTCGAAGGCGTCCGTAACGCGGACTGTTTTTAATTACGAATTCTGCAGACCAGTTGTACACGACGTATAATTAAAAGTAGCCCGCGTTCAGATTTATTTTCGCCAGGAAAACCTCGCCCATCCATTAGTAGGTATTCTCGCGGAGATCGAATGAAAATGGACAAATTTTAATTTTCATTAGTGGGTGACTCATGCTGCACGCAGGCCGTATCGCTTTCGAGTGTCCGGCGACGGTCGTCGACTGCACGCGAGCCAAGAGTCGCCGAGATCCAATCAGATCTCCCCAAGCACGCGGTAAAAACATGTTAGAAAAGTGGTTCGAAGTCTGTGGGCGTGAAATCACGTCGACGCCAGGCAAAGGGTTATTAGACGTTTAATAATTTAATAGGTTTCTTTTCTTACAGATTGGTGTACAAATGGTTTCTTTTTATTTACAAAGTCAGTTATGTGTTGGGTATAATAAGTTATATTATAATGCTAGCCACGTTCTTTGGGTTGAATATCGTATTTGAAGTTAAGCCTCAAGTATGGATGAATTGCGGTATACTTTTCTTATTTTATGGTCTTTATTTCGGAGTGTTAGGAAGAGACGTCGCGGAGATATGTGCGGATAAAATGGCTTCACATATCGGAGTACGTATAAAGATAGATATAATAATCGGATAATACATTTTTAGCGTAAAGGGTATGAATGGTGCAATATATTGGATAATTTACAGTATTATGTACCAGGTCAAATGCCTACAAGGACACTAGAACCGGGTGTGTGCGCTGTATGTGGAAACAGACTTTTAGTGTCGGAACACGAACCCGGCGTTATAGAGAATACATACAAGCTTTCTTGTGAACACGTCTTTCACGAGTTTTGTATCAGAGGATGGTGCATTGTGGGGAAGAAAGAGACATGCCCGTATTGTAAAGAAAAAGTTGATCTCAAGAAAATGTTTTGCAATCCGTATCCTTTTTTTTAAACTATCGCCGTATTAATACTTCAACGATACAAATTTGTCCTGTTAAGGAGACGACGCTCGGAGAACAAGCCCGTTCCTTTAACGAAACGGTATGTTATTTGCCTCGCCTTTTGTCCTTGCCGTCTTCTTTTGGTAATACGATACCGTCGCTATCTCCCAGTAAATTTATGGCTCGTCGCTGTCGCGTGTCCTCTGAAAGAAATCTTCTTAATGGAACGAAGGACTCATTCCTATCACGGGACAATACTGTATAATTGAAATTATTTAATCCTATCGATACATTTGTATGCTCCTTAATGAAGCATAAAGATGGGAACGCCCTCATGTCTTCTACGGTCAGTTACTAGACTGGATCAGGTGGCTAGTTGCTTGGCAACCATTAATTTTGTTTCTTGTTCAAGGTATCAATTGGGGCCTAGGCCTCGAGTAAGTAGCATTGTATTAAAATAATTGACTTGCACTTAGGACACCACTGCGTTTCTGTAAAAAACTAACGACATATTCGTGTCAACAATTGTCTGTATTTTTCTACGTATAGTTGCTGCTATATTTGTTAGTTGTAACAATGAATTCCTTTAGAAATGCGCATTTCCAGGCCAACTTTGTGATTAAAATTTTAATCAAATTTCGATACCATTGTTGCATTCGTGTTGCGACTTGTATAGATAACTTATTTTATACTATAATCAGAGTGTTCGCTATTAAGGGTAATGTAAAGATTTACAAAATACTATTTATTCTGTACTTCGATAGACTTCGTCTCACTTTATATACTATATCGTAATGATTCTTCCAAGGAAACCTTCTTTCTTTTTTAATATCTGTATGAAAATTTTCTTTCCACAATCAATTTTTTGATACGATTCTGCGCCGTCGCATACAACGTGCTGTAATTCGAATATGTATCTTGGTGTGCATATGTACGAATGGACTGCGATTATCCGAATGAATTAAAATTTGAAATACAAACACAAGCATAAGAAAGAGTTTTACATTTTTACATAGTACTGGAGTATTGGAAAAATACTTCGACGTATATTTTGCTATTTGAAGACCTATTATAGAAATTGAATGTATAAGCAATTATCGATTATTTGATCCTTACCTTGAAAAGGAATATCAATTTGGATGATTGATATCAAAACATTTCATTGTATTTTACATACAGATATTCTGAATTGACACGAGAATGATAGCGGTTTACTATATCATTTCTTTTACCATTCCACTTCCTTACGAAAGCTAAATAGTCATACTAAGTTCGCATCTCGATTAATAAAGTTACTTTTTATCTTACAGTACATTTGTTAACAATAATACTTTTTAAAGGTAACTGCACTGACTGTATTCTTTCCATTGTCAATGATATTAGCGAATTTAAGAAACACAATTTTTCATGTAAATTTTTAGCCTATATACTGTAGCTTTATTATACCAAAACTGAAGAATTCTATTTAAAAAGGTTAAACAATCTTGAAGTAAATCATTCTCGCGTATAAAAGAAGTAACAGTATTTCTAAAGAAAAGAAGAGTTATATTTAGCTATAGAATTCAATTGTTTGTGATATTCCTGTAAGTACTGCCTTGTACACGTTGCATTTATTTTTATTCTTTAAGGTACTCCCTGGTGCGTTATAACTTTTTTCATTTTTTTTTTAATTTTGTTATTTTCTGCAAATATTATAATTTTTCTGATACTTTTTTTATTATGCGAGGTACATATAAAAATGAACCACAAGTAATATTGTAAGTGTAATCCTTGTCGCGTTATGTATCGCGCTAACAATGTGTCAAAATCTACATTACATCGTTTGCGGGAGGGTATTTTGCAATCAGCAAGTTCGTTTTTAAACGGTTTTTTATAATTGCAGAATGTTAAACTAAAAAGATTTGGTTCTGTGAAAACTTGGTGCGTGTAGTTGCAATTTTATCAGCATTTAAATGAATATAGAATAATGTATGTACAGGTATTGTGCTGTTTGTAAGATACGAAATGTACACATTGTATGCGAGTATACGTACAAATCGAATTTGAAGGTTCGATCGTGCAACGATGGAATTTTCACGTTGTTTGAAAACGTTCAAAACCGAACGCATTTCCTTCCGTCATTTGTTCATTGAACGAGCAGACATTAGTGCGACCATTGTAAATAGTTTTCAACGGAGTTATACGAGCTGTAAACTTTGGACGAAGAAGAATGTTGTTCCATAATAAATGATGTACAAAGGATGCCAAGTTCATTTAAAATTTATTTCTCATAGTAAAAAATTATAAAACAGTCGATCGTTAGCAACTACTAACAAGTAATAGGATTTTAGCATTTCTATTTTGCAATCTCCCTCCACCTCCACCTCTTAGTAGGTTCCATATGTGTCCAAGCAGAGATGGGCAATTTTTTTTTTTGCAAATTACATGGATAAAAATTTTGAATTGCGATTAGAAGGTGAACGATTCTCTTCAATGTCATTTAATACGGAATGTCTTCACTCGATGAATACGGGAATACGAAACTTGTTTGACGAATAATAATACATTTTTCGTTTCGGAAGCATTGTATTTTCACTTTTCTGGTTTTATTCAAAATCGCGAAGAAATTAATTTTATAGCTTGTGATGTTATTAATAGAAGTATTATGTTCTTTCGCTCTTACAAGGGAACACCACGAACCCGGACTCACCGATTGGAACGCAACTTTGTGGGTGTTTAGAATGACTCAAAAAAAGAACAACGATGTGTTTCATTTGGGCCCTATTGCTCTTTAAGGAGGTGAAAACTAACCTCAAAGTCAAATTGACACTTTCACTTTTTCGCGTATAACTCTCAAAGTTCAAGAGACTGTAAAAAATGTTTCAAACAAAAGTTTAATGGCGCAATAAGCGCTACAAACTTGCGTTAACAAAATTTTGAAAAGAGTTTAAAAAAAAAATACCTCAACGAAAAAAACCTTTTTCAAAAATTTGTTAACGCAAGTTTACAGCGCTTATTGAACCATTAAACATTTATTTGGAACATATTGTTCTGTCTTTTGTACTTTGAGAGTTATACGCAAAAAAGTGGAAGTGCCAATTTGACTTTGAGGTTAGTTTTCACCTCCTTAAAGGGCGACAGGGCCCAAATGAAACACATCGTTGTTCTTGTTTTGAGTCACTCTAAAAACCCACAAAGTTGCGTTCCAATTGGTGAGTCCGGGTCCGCGATGTCACCTTGTTAGTATAAAAATATGTGTACAGAATTAATATTTATAAAATCATAGTCTATTAATAGCTGCATGTAATATATGAGTGACAATAATTATTTACAAAAGTGTACAATACTTCAGACATATAGAGCAACTCTTGCAACACTTTTTAAAAAATCTACACACTCCAACAAAAGTATGTCGGGAGTTAGAAAATATTATATTCGACCTGCATTATTAATTCGATTTTCAAAAAGTTATACGAATACATAATCCTGATTAAGAATAATATAATTATGTATATTGAAGTTCTAATAATCTCGAATATAATATTTATAGACATATTTCCATATCAAAAAGGGAGGAAGAAAATTCTTTTATCAATAACATTGCAGGACACAATCGAAATCGTAATTTCCAGTTTATACAATTATTCGCGGCTTCGAAATAAATTTTGAATAAACATAAAAACCTTACTTCAAGCTGTATTAATCCAAGCATAAATATAATTTCAAATAAAATCCGCTATTCGTCGAGTAAATATAATCCAAGGTGTTCAAATGTTTCTCAATGAGGAACAAAGACAAACTATCAATTACTTTTCAATTTGTATAACTTTCTTATTTGGCTAATGCCCAAATCTGTGTTTCACCAATCAGAGCGCAGAATAATTTCATAACGTTCGTTCATCGTTTCATTTTGCTTATAACTTTTCCAGACTACCGGAAGCTTCTACGTTGGACGCCGGACGTGCCAACGCGACAAATTTGGCGATCGATGCTCGTTAATATAAAACTCTCCGTCGAGTCGAGCGTATGTATCGTATTTCCTTTTTCTTAATATCAAAACGAGCAGAAGAAAGAATCTGCACTCGCTCATGGTGTGACTTAATTATTTGCAAAGGTAGCGCGAGCGCTGGGATTGGTCTAAGGGTGGACGATGCCGTTGGATACTCGCAGGAGAGGTCCAACTGTGAGAAACCAGGCAGAAAGTGAATGACAACAACTCTGCCAGTGATGTTACTAAAAGTCTTTAATTAGCTCTCATCGTTAACGTATAGAAAAAAACAACTGTTTATCACATCACGCATTCGTAGGTACTTCTCCAGACCTTCTCGGACTGATAGCGAGAGCAGCAGGACACACATGTATATATACATATATAAATATCTATTTATACACTTACGAGTAGAGACTCTCGCTATTGTCGCGGGGGAACTGTCGCGACAGGTGTGAGCAAGGACAAGGCGAGGGAACATTTAACGGGGTTTCGTTCGGTGGGCCCCGATCGATGAACGTAACAGATGACAGAGGACGAACAGATTTGGCTGTGTTGGTTGGAATTCAGACGCCACGATATCGACGGGATCAATTGGGATGGGTCAAGGGGCAGACAATCACAAACACGGGGAAATTTTATAGATATATTTATTGAGTACTTAGCGTGTAAGAGTATAGAATATATGTTACCTTATTGTTAAATATCATTACATGGTATCATATTTATATATAATGATGTAGTCTTTTAAAATAAACCTCGCGCGGACAGATTGCGCGCGTATGTCTGTGTGTGTATGCGCGCGTGTTTATGTTTGTTGTGTGTGTGTGTGGTATGTTTCGTAGTGTTCAAGAGTATTTACATAATGATCCGCAATTAATATGTACAATCTCCACGAAAGGACAAGAACGAAAGATATAGAAGATCGGACAAAATGCGATGTGCGCCCGTGAAACGCGGCTCGATAAGAGGCGGACCTCTTTGGGCCTTCCTCCTATAGATCCATTCGTGTTTTGCGATCGTCGACAACGGATTGTTCTTCGTTTTCAACCTTGGCTCTATATAGCTACTGGGTGCTTCGAAACTAAAGGCGCGAGCTTAAGTGGACAATGGCAGTCGTCAAAGGTATGAAAGTATGTTGACCCTTTGGACTCGAGGGGCGACTCCTGGCCGCCGGATTTATTTAGGGTAGCAACTCGAATGGAGTCTGAAGAGCGACAGTGACTGCTATTACAGTTGCCTTTTGTCGTTGCATTGTATATGCGAGGAGTGTTAATAAAGAGATTTAAATAATGGTAATTATTTAAGTTCGTCGAGTTGCTAGTTCTTTGTAGCAAAAATGCTTCGAGTGCAAAGGGTTAACAGGGTGTGCAAGATAACCGCTTTTGGAATATTCAGTTTTTTTCGATAGAAAAATTGTTTTGATTTGTTCGTTTGTATTCGAGGACTCGAAGAGAGTCGCTTTAACACATTCAGTTCGAGGAAGATGACTTCGTTTTCTGAACAACGTTAGTCTTAGATGGTGGGACTTAGTTGCCAGAAAAAAAGTGAACTGGTTGAAAATAGATGTTTGGAGCAGTTTTATTCGATATCTTGTTACGAATCTTGATAGATTCTTAAAATGTCGAAGATCGAAACTAGTCAAGCGAGAATGCTTCGTAGTTGAGTGAAGTTTATAAGATGTCAATGACAACGTGCAATTTTATTAGATGCATATGCAGGTTCTGTCAAATATGTACTGCTCGACACTATTTTTTACCGATCGGTCACGCGAAGAGTTAAACGAAATCCGTGTAACGTAAATAGTATGTCATTGTTGTAAATTATCAGTTCTTAGTTACAGATGGCGTATTGTTTCAAATTTGAGAATGAATTAACAAGTACTTATTCAAAGAGACAAATTTTATCGTCAAAATATGTGTCGCAATAAATTAGCCTTCGTTATAAGTTTCCTTAAAGTTGTATGTAAATTTCGTGTATTAAAATTCTTTTCTCTGCCGTATTTACGTCTTACATGATTTTTGAGAAGACCGTATATGCCTTTTGTGGGCATTTATTTTTCAATTAATGCATCCATAATTATATATTTGGCATAAAATAGTGTCGAGTGGTATAGTTGCACCTGACAGAGTAAATGTTTTAGGTATTGCCACGTTCAAACAGCTGTTAACCTTCGTAAATAAATAAAATTCCATAAAATTACTATATTAAACACCAACTATTTTTCAAGTACTACTATACTCCGTATACCCAATTTTTGGTAGGTAAGTATTTTATAAGTAAAAAATCCACCGAAACAAATGTGTTATAGTACCACAAGTACCCAGAAAGAGCCAGCAAAATTCGCTGTTATATAGGTAGTAAGAAGTATGGATTTCCGATTGCCCCAAAGAACAGCTACGCCCCAATAATACACGTATTCAATACGAGATCAATTCGTCTCACAAAGAATTGTCTTATAACCAACCAAGAAAAACTGAATATCTCAAAACAAAACCGATTAACTCGCAGATCTGTATTTACGAAATTTTACTAATTAATTTAACTCAAGCCCATAGTCCTGAAACACCCGGTATACGAAAGTATAAAATGGTCCAGGCGTGTCGTCGCGTGAACCTATAACCGCGCAGGTAGCCGAAAACTCGTCGACGCGGGATCGACGGGCCTCCGGTTCGCCCGAAACGCGTGAGCGATATAAAAAGCGCCGTCACTGCGATTACTTTGCGCGCGGCGATAATCGCCGATGTCAACAGAATGAAAGAATGAAAGGTGAGGATCTTCGGTCGACGACGCGTAGTAGTTATGTACAGAAAGGAGCGACGCGCAATCGTCGCTTGGAAAAATGTTGGGAAACACAGCGAGAACCACATCGTTACGAACAAAACTAATTCCCTCGCTATAAAAGCGACGCGGAGTTGCTCGAATTCCGTCGTTACTAACAAAGGGGGGAAAAAAGCAACGCGCGCGACTTTCTCTCCCCCCTTCCCCAATTATCGGTTAACACAATTCGTTATATATTAATTTACCGTGATAGCTCTCTTTCTCTCTCTTTCGCTCCCTATCATGCACACATGCTCGCGTTGCCCCATTCGCGCATCTAACCACTTGCTCCGCGCTCACCAGACACGTTAGATCATTTAAGACATACACGATAGTTACGAAGTATTGCTTTCTTTTAGTCGCGTGCCATTTCGCGGTTCGCCCTCCAACCGAGCCACAGCGATGAGGACACGCGCCGAGGGTGACAGAGGAGAAGCCTCCCGCCTCGACTATGGGACCGAGGCCCCGCGAGAATTCTGCCGCATCCGGAACATGGCGGCGGGGAAGGCTGGAAATGGCCTGAACAAGCTTTCCCATCCCTCGCTCTCTGGACGTATTTTTATGATTGCTGATGCCCTACGGAGGCTATATATACTCGGACCTTCTCTCTTTCGTTCGTCTTCAAAGGGGGGCAGAATTCTCGCGGCGCTGTATTTCGCTCGAAGGTGGACAATGCGCTAAGCGTAGAGCTAACTCGAGGAACAGGAGAGTTTTTTTTTCTCTTTAAACGTCCCGCCGTTTCTTCTACTACTCTGTCTCCTTCCCTCCTTTTGCTTCCCTCGCGTATCGTTTCGACGAGCACGCACAGAGAAACTGCGTTTCGCGGTACCGTCGAGCACGGAAACGACACGTCACCTATGTTGCATCCTGAGCATCTAAATAAAACATGCTATTACGCGGCGGATAGCGGGTAACGACGGGTTAATGGACACCTGAATCGGATCAAGCACTGTTGCGACTACGATAGAACCTCCATTATACGAATGCTTTGCAGTCTGAACTTTGTCGGTTACTGGAACAGAGCATAAATCACCCCTTCTTTGTTAAAGCGGCTTCTCTGTGCAATTGTTGAAACGGACTTTGAAAGTGACCAAAGTATTGGAAAATTTGCAGAGAACTTAAATCAAGAATGATTTAAGTAACTTTCGAAAAGTATGTAGGGAATTAGAAATATAACTAGAATGTCCTGATTTCACGTAATTAAATGTACAGTAAGTTCTCGTTATAGGCCCCGCGCTCGGCGTTGGCAGTGAGCTTACAACGCATAGTGTCGATTATTCGTTGCGTACGTGTTATTCTCGTCCGAAGGATTCCAAGAAATGGTGAGAATAGCGACCGAGCATATAACGCATAGTCAAAATGAGCTTATAACGAGAATATAGTGTATGAAGTAATTTTGCCGAAATGATGCAGAATTCGTAGATCATCAAAAGAATTGTATTGCCGCGTTACTTTTTTTATTCTTGCTATTTAGGTATACCTATAAGTAGATACAGAGATTCAAGATGAAATCTACGTTATTCAGTCGCGCGTGTGTCAGCTCGGACAATGGAGGCTCTACTATGCTCTCTCGTGTTCCCGAGAGAAAAAGAGAGGTCGTAGAGGTGGCAGCACATCGAGGGGAAACCATGCAACCGAAGATAACAGCGGATTTCAGTGAACACCCTTATGAGACGAGGCCGAGGCTGTCAATGGCTGAACGCTTAGAAAATTTCTCCGAAGTAGGAACGAATGCAGATCCTTATATGCAAGAGTCTTGTGAATTGCGATTATTGAAAACGGTGAATCACAGATTGATATGCCTCGTGTTACCACGGCCTCCATCTCAACGAACGACGAGGAACGTCCTATTATAACTCAGGCAAATGGGAATGGACAAAACTATCTTTTGACAAACCAGACAATCGCGGTTCTTCTTTTTCTACCACCACTTTCCCCCGTTACTTCGTAGAAAATGCATTCTTCTTGCACACGTGGACGCGAAAACACTACTTGCGTGGGTCTGCGGCATTACTTTTTTGGCTATACACAACGGATATGTACAGCGGCTTTCTCTCTTTATCCACTTAAAGGTGTCGCTAGCACACACGCTTAACCGTTTACTAAATCCCACGTTTAACTCGTCAACTAGTACGTTACTTTGTAATTATGATTATGTATGGTTTTTTTCTTTCTGCGTTTAAATCCACCGTACAACTACCTGGAACACAACGTGGTCGGAGCGACGCAGCTCGCACGTTGGCTCGCTATTTCTCTATTTACCTTATTATACCGTACGTATTATATCGCGTTTTTCCCACTTCTTCGTCTCCTCATTTTTTTTTTATTCAGCTTATTTACTTTCTATGTCGGTTTACTTCGCTTTGATCCAAACCACAGAGCTCGAGCTACATTTTTTTTCTTCTTTTGCTTCGTCATTTACCCAATATCGATAAACATCAACGAGTTCAGTTACATGGAGAGGAGAGGTTTTTAAGGGCTGGGGGGTTGTTGATTTAGGGGTGGGGGAAGGGTTTGTTTCGAGGGGACTCAGGGTGATTTTCCACGGGACGATCCCACAGACACACGGTTACATAGGACATCTTTGACGACACAATTCAAAAAATAATTTTTCATTTTTAGTAGAAAGATAGGCGGGGTATTTCCGTACAATAGTATTATCGTATTAATATTATTTCTTTTATTAGTTATTTCTATTATTAGTATTAGTATTATCATATCGTTATTATTATTATTATTACTTTTTATATTATATCATTATTATCGTTATTATTATTCTTATTACTCTTACTATTATTATATTATTCCCTCGTGGACATTATTAATCGACGCGTCTTGCCACGATTCTCGCCCGTCTGTTGCTCGTCGCGTTGCGTCACGTCGCCGTTCCTAACAGATCACGCGAAGTACAGACACGAGGCATATACACATCATCGTTACAAACTTCTCGCCGATTATATGCAGGTGGTATATACGACACGCAAACTGTCTCATACCTATCAAACTATTTACACGGTTTTATCTACGTGGTTGCAGTGCAGATCGCTCGAATCTCTCGTTCCCTGTTCGTACGATCGGCCGCGGATTCGATTCCAGGCGAACATAACCTTTCCCGAAAAACAGGCGAGCGACGAGTACCTACCATTCTTCGCGAATCTTAACGTTCGCGCGTGAAACCTGGGTGCCAGTTATATTCAATCGATTCGATTCCTCTTTCGATCGCGCACAAGAAACTTCTACACATATACCCTCCCACACGTGCCGGGCATAGGTGTCTCGCGTGTCGTTTAACAGATCCATGTCGAAACCTGTCGTTCTGTACGTATATATATAAATCGCGTGCTCAGCACACGAGACATGCACCGCGCGTGTATGTATACATATATAAAAGCATTTATCGACAGTTTCCACCTTAAGTTTACCGGCTCCTCGCGTCTCGCATACCAATATATTATCTACAGTTCACGATTAGTCGAGTAGCTATATTTACAAACGCTCGCCATGCACTCTAGTACAATACCATTGCGTCATGTTAAAAATATCTGTTGTATATTTGTTCTTTTCTTTTCTTCTCTTCTCGTCGACGTATCTCTTTGCTTCTTCCTTTACTGTCCCACCCTTGTCCGAACGTGTTTAAACGCGACAGTCCGCGTGCGACATCCAAAGAAGAAGAGTGTGTACGTCTTGCACGCGCAAACCGTCTCTGGGAACAGAACAGCGCCCAGGGTACGTCGGCCCCACCACCCTGAACCAGTCTCGTTCGTGCTTACGTGCGCGTTTCATAGACCCTGTTGCATGAAAACACCACAGTTCGATCGACACTCGGGACGAACACGAGAGTACTTCTTTCCCCTATCTCTTTCACGCACTCGCCTTTCGCCAGGACTTCAATCACGGACGGCACCTTGAAAGTTCAAGCACACGCACCTCTCTCGTGTCCTCTGCTTGCTCGTCGCCTGTCGCGAGCATCGTGTCCCTTCTATTACGTACAAACTAATCACCACGTAACAATCTCCCGTCTTCTCCCCCCACCCCCATCATTTTTTTTATATCGGTTCGTTTCATAACGTGACTAGCTCAACTGTGACGCGTTCACGACCAGTGAACATCTCCCTAGATAGATCGGAGCTGTCGGGATGGTCGTCGAACGGGCACATCCGTCGATCGCGGCTGTCGGAACTAAAATGGATATACAGACGGTTGATTCGCAAAGCAGCAACGCTATTATGGCACACCGAGCGGGGTTTTGGTTACGCGAGAATTAACAAACTAGACAGCGATCGATGAACCACTTTCCTCCTTGTCCCCCGTTCCCGATCGCGAGTGCGGTGAGAAGAGAACAGAGGGAATTACGATCGGGGAGAGGATGATGGACGACGGGGCCGCATGTGCGCCGCGGCCGCCATCTATGCGGCTGAGTAGTAAATACGAACACGGTTAGTCTTGTCTCTCTTCATTGTTCTTTCTTGTGTGCTTTCTCCGCCGGCACGATTCACGTGGCCGCGTGAATCAAGTCCCAAATAGCGTCGCGACCCCGCGCCACGTCCTCGAATCACGAGTCGTGCCTGTGGACCCTGTTGCGTCTGTTCCCGCTCTTCCGCCGTTTCCTCTTCGTGTCTCTGGTGAACGCCACGTTGCCAGGGTCGTCGGCCAGCTGAGGATATCTGTGGACACTGTGAATATCGACACCCTCGTAACCGCTAACGGTGCCCCGATTGATCAGCTCGTCCTTCTCCTCCTTCGACCAGTCCCCTCTGCCCTGGAAGCCAGCCATCACCAGCTGCTTCTCTATCTCCCAGGCTCTCTCCACCGCCCTCTTATGGGCGTGCTTCAGTATCCTGTGCCTCTCCTGCTCAGGATCTGCGCCGTATTTAATCACCACTGCGGCGTCGGGGTTGTGTAGCCTCAGCTCCTTCCACGTCCCAGCACCGTGCTCCGTGGTTTCGTGAGTGGACACGTTGAACATTCCACCCAGCCGGCGGAGCTCCTCCATGTCATCGCGGATCTTCAGCGCGTTGTCCTTGACGAAGTAGAACACATCCTGGTCGTGGACGCTGAAGTGCAGCGGCAAGAAGTACGAGTTATTGAACACAGAAGTCACCACGTCCTGGACCACGCTGTTCACACCGTCCACCACGCTGACCAGCGCTCGTCCGCCTACTCGCGACAGGAGGATACCTTCCCCAAAGACGGCGCGGCGATGAGCCACGCGCGGAAGGAGATTGCGCGTTTTTGGTTCCAGCTTCAACAGCGGCTTGGGGACAAAGCCCAGGTCGGAGAATTTCTCGTGCACGCGGTTCACGATGCACTGCAGGCCAGACATCACGCCGAAGTCCGGCGTCAGCTGTGGCGACGTGATAGTCGCGCTGGGCTGGTACACCATCTGCTTCATGTACTCGGAGCCGAGCATCGCGGACATGTCGTAGCCGTAGAGGTTCAGCCAGCTGGCCAGGTCGGTCATGTACTCGACGTTCTGCTTGAAGTTGATCGGATCGTTGTTGCGGAAACGGTAGATGAAGATGTCAGTTGGGGTGGTCAGCTCGTTCGCCATTTGCTCCCAGGCGGGCGTCATCCATTGGCCAACTGTCGGGTCGTACAGTCTCTTGTGTAAGTAGACCAGCTTGGTGTTGGGATCCAGCAGGCCGCCGTGGAAGTCGATGGGCAGGTAGAAATCTGGGTTGGTGTCTTTGATAATCTTGCCGAACGGTGTGCGCCTCATCTCTTTGATCAGATTCCCGTTAGTGTCGAACAACGCCAAGGGGGAGCCATTCTGGTCCGTCGCGACGTAGAATCTCTGCTCGGACGTCTCCACTGTCATCAAGAAATTACGGGAGTCGTAGAGGAACCGGAATGTTTTCGAGGACTTCGGGAAGTGGATGTGCGTGATCAGATCTGGCGTTTTCGGATTGGCGTAGAAGAATTGCGTGATGTTCTCGTGGTCGTCGTTCCAGGCCACCAGTCGTCCGCGGTCGTCGTAGAAGTACCAGATCTGGAACTTCTTGTGCTCCGATGCGTGGATTAGTTGACCACGTGAATTATACCTGTATGAGAAAGTTAATGTTATTATAGTGCATTTTCCTTATGGAATAAATATCGCCTTGTGTATGGGAGAGAGTGAACTCTATCGTAAATACAGTGAATATCGTAAACCCTCATCAGTATAATAGGAATTTATTCTTTAGTAATTGGAATTTTATGTAAAAATCAATGCTACAAGACTGACCCATTTTTACCATTATTCGACAGAAACTATTAATTTTGAATAAATCAAAAGGAATTGAAATGAAGTGAGAAATAATTTTAAGTTCATTGGAACCACAACTACCTTAGACTTAGTGTACACCATTGAATTTTCATCGAGAAATTATCAGCAATAAACAAATATTCGCGTTCTCATATGAGCCCATACCATTATCGACATAGACTACAACTGTCTATTAACAGAAGAATCAATAGTATACTGGGTCTTACAATTTTGCTACCGACACTAAGTAAAACTGCAACAAACCTGTATTTGTGTTCCCCTCGAATAACGACGAATCCCCGTCCGTCGTACGAGTTAAACTCAACGTCACCATACTGAACGACACGATCCCCGCTGTCATACCCAAGCGCGATTTTCTCGTTGTGCTCCGTGACGCCGATCACGTTGCCATTCTCATCGTACGCGTACTGCCAATTGTTCTCGGTGTCTGCCACTTCCAGCACATGGCCGTCCGCGTTGTACGTGATTTTCTCTATCTTCGACTCCTTCCCGATCGACAACTTCCTCATCTTGATACGATTCCGATTGTCGTACTCGAGTTCCATACGGAACACGTCCATCGTTCGAATGTCCATCAGAACCGTCTTGACGCGGCCGTGCTCGTCGTAATCCGTTACGGTGTAGAATTGTTTGCTGCTGTCTTGCATCACCGATCGATTGAACAGGTTCCTGTAGATTCTGAGATCGCCCACACCCTCCAGTATCCCGAGATTCTGATTGTACTTCAATCGTAGCTGGGGAATCTGTTTGCCATTGATGTCCACTTCGATGCCAGATATTCGGGCGTTACCGTCGTACTGGTAGCGATAACGGGCGTTACCTAAGCCACTCTTGCTGCCGAATTTGATCTTCTCGTCTTTGACGATGCCGGCGTGGTATTTGTACTCGATTCGCATTTCGAAGTTCGGTTCGTTGATATCGATGCTGTGGACCAAGCTGGTCGTTTCTTGGTACGTGTAGTGGATCGAGGACAGTCCTGTGGGGAAAGGAGGTATATATATATATATTTTTATAATGATAAATTAACCCTCCCAGATAGCACACAGACGTCTAAAAACGCCCAAAAGACGTCCTAAAGCCATCCAGACCTAAAACGGACGTACAATTGACGTCTTTAAGACGTCTGTGCTGTATGGGCTATGGCGATTTTTGTCGTGTTTCACTTGTGGAGTCGGTTGAGGCTCCCCGACGACTTAGATTTTAACAGTTTTACATTAGGCGAATGTATAAGTACATATATGATCTAAGTGAATAGAAAAATAGTTCTGGTATATTATAAAGGCTTCATTATTTCTTGTTTATGATACACGGGATGTTTGGCAACAGGTATCAGAAATTTGAAGGAATGATTCTACGTGGTAAAATAAGACGAAAATCAAGAATAGCGAAATTGGATTTAAGTTGAAATTGAGTTATTAATTGTTGAAAATACGCGTGCCTGGTCTGGGTGAATATAAAATAAAAATTTTATCAAAATCATCTATATGAAGATATTGCTGAATAATAAAATTCAGATTTGTATATTGATAGTATAAAGGTGTAATGAATAAAGTTAAACGAAAGCAGTGTGACTACTGCACTATTCACTTCTGTTTAAATATGAAATCGTAAAAATAAATATCCTTTAACGAAATACTAACTGCGCTTGAAACACGTAATACTGCTCTATGAATCATTTTAAATCTCCTAGTGTTTGCGAAGAACGATATCAAAAACGAAAGACAACTCAATTTTCGAGGGTTGATTTTATCCGTTTAAAGTGAATTTCACCATCAAACAAAATACCGTATTATTATCCCACCTACCCCCTCAAATTTCATAATTCTTTGAATTTCAAATCATTTCTTATAAATATTCAATATCACTCACCAGCAAGAGTAGTCTCCAATTTGCCAGTGTGATCATAGACATAGGCGACTTTGCCACTTTGGTGTGGATACACCTTGGCGAGAATCTGCCCATCATCGTTGTACAGAATTTCATACGGATGCCTGTTCATGGGCGAGTAATACTGGTACTTGTAGAACCCTAGGGAAGTCTGCAACGAAAACGCGTGGATGTGCCCCCTCGGCGTGGTCAGTGACTGCAGCGCTCCGGCTTCATCGTATTGCAATAAATAATCACTTCCTCTTGGCGTCGTGACTTTTAATGGAAGGCTGCTGAACATATCCTTGAACGCGTACACCATCGACGTGCCATCGCTGTACTTGATCTCGTACAATCGACCGGCTCTATCGAAGCCATAGGTTTCACTGATATCGCCCCAGGTCCAGCTGGTCAGCCTGCTGAAACGATCGTACTCGAGCTCCACGCCAGCAAAGATGCCATTCCTAGGTCCCCATTTGATTGGTCTAGCTGTTCTGTCGTAGGTGACGTTTAGAAATTCCGCGTCGTCCATGGACACAGCCACGCTGTTGGTCTCTCTGTCATACCCCAGAGTCAGCAGAATCTCCCCGTTGACGCGGAGCGACCGGCCGACTTGCGCCACGGATTTAGCGTTGCCTCGATTCTTGTTGCCCTGAAGCTTTCGAAGGAAGTATCGCCATTCGAATCTGTTCGCCAGGTCTCCAGCTATCTCGGTTCTCTGCTTGGCAGGCACGGGGTAGCTTTCACCCAACAGTGGCTCGATCTCAGCTAAAACCGAGTAGGGTAGGGTGTCTGTGCTGACTGTGTGGGCCCACGGCGTGACTTGGCCCACAGAACCATCGGCCAAAACCGTGGTCCTCTGCTCAGCCTCGCCAACTTTCGTCACTACCGACGATCCTTTGATCAGCATCGAGATGGGTTTTCTATTATTCTGCCCCACCTTCACGACCGCCCCCTTCAAGCTGAGGTCAAATGTCAGACTGATCACCTTGCCAGTGGGAGTGACTGCACTAGTCAGTCTACCAAACTCATCGTAATTGTACACATAGCTCCTGCCTGTGCTATCCAGCTTAGTCTTCAGCAGGCCAGTGGGGCCGTGGTAATCGAACGTGACGTTGTAATTGTCGGGTGTGCTGAGCTCGTGGAGCATCTTCATCCTGGACATCCTGAGCCTGCACTTCTGCCCCTTGGTGTTCTCGATCGAATTCACCTGGCTGCTGTAGTCCCTCAACAGGAACACTTTATTGCCAGCCGCATCCGTGACTGTGCTGAGCTTGCCATTGCTGGTGTTGACGTTATACGTGAACTGGTACACCATCTCGCCAGTGAGAATGTTCTTGGTGGCCACGTGCTGGCCGAACCTGTTGAACACGTATATTTCCTGCGTGTCCGGGGAGTAAATTTCGTATTCCCTGGCGCCACTAGCGTCGGGAATGCTCGCCATCACGGAACGGATCCTGTAGTTCGCTTGGTCACCGATATGAACAACTCCGTCAGGGGACACAGCCACTGCGGAGATGGTATTGAACTTGGAGGTAGACGCCAGATAGTGGTCAGCGTCGATGCAGTCACAGCCGCGTTCCAGGCAGTTGCATTTGGACTCGGCGCCAGCGTATGGGGAGATCTTGCCGTCAGTGCCGATCACTCTCACGCGATTGATCCTCTGAGAGTCGCTTTCCCCGATGTACAGGTTCCCAGATGGGCCGAACGCGATACTCTGCGGCATGACCAGAGTGGCGTGGGTCGCGAGCTCCGTGTCGAACAAGGATGATGGCGAGGCACAGTGAAGCGGCCGACCGGCTACGACCTTGACGCGGCCATCGGGGGCTAGCTGTAGCACCATGTGATCATCGATCATGTGCAGCGAGTTGTCGAGAGGGTTGATGGCCAACTCCGTGGGCCAGCGAAGGTGGACTTCCTCGACGTTCAGAGTACCCTGGCAGGGGATGGGCTTCCAGTGGGACTTGTGCATGTGATTGCCGATGACGGTGGTGATGATGCCGTCCCTGTCGACCATCCTGATATTCGTGCCGTCGGCGAAATAGAGAACGTTGTCAGCTGAGACAGCGACCCCTTTTGGATAGGCGAGTTTAGCGTCCCTCGCGAGTGCACCATCGCCGCAATGCGCCTCGTCGCCAGGAAGACACCGTTCCCCAGAGCCAACCACGGTTTCCCAGTTGTGGTCGGGGTCTGTGTAGTCGTTCGTGTCGCGCACCCGAATGATCTGATGTGATTCTGGGTCGGATATGTACAGGGAACCATCCAGTGGGCTGAGGGCGATGTGGTAACGGTAGGAAACCCTTGTTGCACTAAAAGCAAGAACGAAGAATGTTGACTGAGTAAAATTCGGGGAGTGGAATGATCATATTTCTCTCTACTCTATTCGTAATTTTTTGTTTTGTAATATATGTTAATGGGATGGTTCAGCTTGAAGTGATAATTCATAATAATTAAGTATTTTACACAGATCGTCTTTATGATATTACAAGCTTGTTCTCGGAACCATAATCGAAACTTCCATTTACGGTTAGATCCGATGCGTATATCATTTATTTTACTGGTGGTTGTTATAACTTTTTAAGGAAAGTAAGAATTTTATATCATAACAAGATCAAAATGTAATAGGTATACAAGCTCATTGTGATAAATTTGAATTTATGTTATGGGTACAAATGAACCCCGTATCCGCCATGCGGTAGATTATAGTTATCCATCATCTAAGTGTAAAGAATCATATCGAAGTGAGTCATTATCACTTTAAAGAGCTTCTCAAAATTAAATTGATAGTAAAAATACATGTTTGTTTTATACTACTTGTTACTTCTCATATGTATCGTCATGTTGGAAATTTGATCAGGCAATTAAATTTACCCTTTTTCGTTCTCAAATTCCTGTTAATATCGAGTTGTGGTGACAAAATTCACCTAAACGACAGTTGCGATACATACCACAGTAATAAAAATCTACAGTAAGAACACCACGCCCCCTACTGTAATTCCATAACAAACTTACTTAAGTCGGACGACAGTTCGAACAGTGCCGTCAACGAGGATCTTCCTCACGAGATTGAAGTCACCAACGAAGATGGAACCATCTGGAGCTGTAGCAAGAGCAACCGGGGCGAGGAGTCGTTGCTTGGATGCCTGTCCGTCGCAATCGAAGCAGTCCAGCGGTCTCTGGTGTCCATCCCCCATCGTCGTAAGGATCACCCTCGGCTTCTGCTTCAGGTAGATGTTGGAACCGTCCCCTTTTTGCAGTATCCCTTCGTGGAAGTTGTACCTGTGGTGAATGTCTAGGTTCCAGCCGCCAACCTCGGAGATGGACATGTCGTGGCCGCTCAGCTTCGTCGTCTGCACGTCCCAGATGATGTCCTTGCAATCGCTGTACTCGTACCCCACTTTCACCATGGCCGTGGTCACGCCATACACTCTTTGCCGATAGACATTCAGTCGATTCCACGCGTACGTGAACTTTATCACTGGGTCAGCTTCGAACGTCTTCTCGAACAAGATGCCTTCGATGGTGATCCTCAAGTGAATTAAATTTAGCGCGGGTGGTATACCTTCTGGGGTCAATTGCAGCTGTATCGTGGATAGGTAGCCAGCTGCCCTCGAGCTATGGTAGACGAGGTTCAGCCCTGTCCCAGGTATTTGCAGGCTTTCTTGGATCACCTGGGACTCGGCCAGAATGGCGCTCTTATCAGGGCACGCTCCTTGGAAGCCGTGTTTCCACGTCGCTAGGACCACTGGCTTCATCAGGTCGTAGTCATGGGCCGCGCATGCGTGTGGTACATGTGTGGGTTGCTTCTCTTCTGCGGTACTCATCACGATCTTGTCGATGATGACGACCTTTAATAGATAACATGTTCTTTAGATTCTCTACCTTAAGCTTTAGGTATTTAATGAACGATGTTGGCAACCCCTTGCATATTAACAACAACTTAGCTACTGTGATAGCTAATTATCTGTAAGGAATATATAGAGTCAGAAACTACTATAATACTAGTCCGTTAAGTAGTAAACCGAGCGGAACAGATGTACCGAAGTATTTGAAAACTCAAGCGCTTAATGTACTAACTTTTAAAGGCTATGCAAAGTGCATTGGAAATTCCTTGTAAGCTTAATTCTCAATGCTTAATAGCTTTACCCTCCTAACCCCTTCTGATTTCATGATTTCAATGTACTTCCTCCACCCGTACTGCAACAGCAAATAGGCTAATTTTGGTATGCAAGGGGCTGGAGAGATGGTGAGATATATTGCAAACGTGATTCTACCTCGTTCCACGGTACAAAGACTATGTGACTCTGCGGTTTGAAGGGTGACCTGCCGAACTGCAGGGTGACTGCGCCACCACCGTTCACCAACAGATCGAACCAGCCGTCGTCTCTCGTCAGGGTAAAGCCCTCCAGGGGTGTGCTCGTGCTAACTCGCACTCCCATCAAACCGGTGCCAAGATGCGTGACAACGCGACCACGAACAACGGCCGATCGGCTGTCAGGGAATAATAACGTTAATGATCCGGTAATGGTCTCGTCGCTCGCTGCGAACGTAACGAGATCGTTTTTCTTTACCACTGTGCTCGCTTCGCACCACTAACAACAAAGCAATTGCTATCATCTAATCTAATTCCAATCTACAACAGTGTCGTACAGAATGTCCTGTGATTTTTTAGCCGAGCTCTGTCGATACGTTCTGGGAGCAAAAAGGAGAAATTGTTGCACAAACGTGGACACGTACTTTAATTATTTTACATTTAGCCTGCGGTGCTAATCTGGGGCTGCTAAGGGTGGTCATTTGTAACTTTAATTAGTCATTTCATTCTTTTTAATCGAATAAGAATTTTAAGTTCAGTTAAGTATTATAAAAACAGCGCAAATTTTGTGTTAAATTTCTGTCGCTCCCTGGTATTGAGATCTTTGCAGAGTTCTTGGTTTCAGGTCAAAGTCTAGTGCTCAATAATAAAAATGGCGATAATAGTATTTAATCCGATATTTGTCCTACTTTTACCCTACACGTTATTAAGAATAAGTTTCACTATCCTCCTCTTCACATTTCGTACATTAGAGCTTACACACATTAATGATCCCACGTTTATGTTAATTTCACATTATTTCTACTTGTGGAACCGATCGTCACAGTTTGGCTGGAAAATCCTGAGACACCCCTGGCACTCTTCGTTTACATATTATCTCTTGCAGTGATTCCAAGTAAAAGTCTCGAAAAATGTGCCGTCACTTCGAGCACAAACAGAAGTCAGGCGATTGATCGAACAGAGAGTGATGATTCGAGAGGTGTTGTGCAGCGTGACGGGTCTCTAAGATCGTTCGATGTGACAGCACTTCTTCGTTCGACCAATCGGTATTCCGTGCGTGTACGAACTATGTCTCAAATTCTTGTGGTAGAATTTATTCAATACGACGTAGTTCCAGTGCTAAACAGGTGCTCAGATCGACAACAATTAAACATCGTACCAATTTTCATACGTCGACAATTCAGTTTCCTTTAAAGGGGTAGTCTCGTGTCTTGAGTCGAGCAATATATGATCTCTAGGACTTTCATAAGATATTAACATGAAACCTTCTCCGTTAGTTAATACAGTTACGAACATACGACATGAATTTTGTATCTAATTTACTCCAATAATAAGGCCACGAGTTATTATGAGCAGCACCCCTAATCAAAAACGAGAGACACAAACGAACTACAACTTTCTTTTGCACTGCAAAAAGATGTAATTTAATCTGGCGGCAATTAAAACGGGAATCTCTACTTTACATCTAGCCAAAACTTCAAGTCGATTGGCTAATTAGTTATTACAGCCATTCTAAGAGAAATGCTTCTGAAGTTTACCAAGCATAAAAGTTAAACAAAAATCCACATCTTCCCCAATCTTTACCACTTCATTTTACACACGTACGTATTTCCCAAGCCCTAATCACGAAGAAAACACAGAGATCGATTCTGCTCTATCCCAGACATAAAAGTACCCCGTCATGTAAACGTGTCGTGCCACGTCGCACCACCACAAAGTGCGACGTGCTGCGGTCCAACGGCGCGCCCCTTTGGCACTGGATCGTCGGTGGAGTGGACAAACTGCTAGTAATATTACAATACACATACACATATACACGAATAACACAAAGTCAGAAGCACAACTTAAAAGGCACGAAAGACAACGTAGGAATAATAAGGTAACCAAACCATGCAACGAGAAAGAGTCGAACAATGATGATGGGACTGGAGGCGACGGGGTACGGGTGATTATGTGTGCGTGATATGTACGTGTTCTTCTGTGAGCTTTTTTTGAGGATTTGTCGCACGCCGCGTCGCAGTGTTCGAGGGAGGTTCTTCGTTTTTGTCGACAACTTTTGCTGTGGCTCAGGTGCCGGCAAAATTCGTGAAGAGGCTCGTTCTCGAACGCGATTGAACGCGCGCGGGCAACACGTCTTATTTTTTTTTTTTATTGGCGGTCGGATGCAGGAGTTGGGGTGTACGTGATGATACACATGATATATACCAAATATGCACGAAAATATCGTCAAACCAGCAGCAGCTATTCAACCGTTTACGCTCTACAAACGAACTGTACTTTCGCAACTGGTTGGTACTATTCCTTTTTCTTTTATTTTTCTCTGTACTCTTTTTTTTCACTCTCATTCTTTTTTTTACTTTATGCCCTTAGCCGAGCTTCGTCGACGTAGCGGCGTTCTTACCTTGTGTTGAAGTGATTCCAGAACATACTGACCGGGCAGCACGGATAAAACAGAGCCGAGTTAAAATGATGTGATTAAAGGCAAAAAACTATAGGGAAGAGCTAGAGGGAGGGAGACAGAGAGAGGAGAGAGAGAGAGCGAGAGGCAGAGAGAGAGAGAGGGGGGGGGGAGAGAGAGAGAGAGAGTGAGAAAGAGGGGAGAGAAAGAAGATAGAGTAGCGATAAAGAGACTAGAGAGGACGGTGGTGCTGTGAGATAGAAGTCTAGAAGGGTTAAATAAGAGGAGGAAAGAAGTAGGATGAGGCAGTATGGGTTGGAATAGAAGAGATAGATAGCTCCAGGAAAATCGTAGAAATAAAACGGGGGGATAGATCAGTTTTCGAGCAACTTTTGTTGATCGTCGAGAATCGCCTGTACAGATCCAGCCAGGCCCGAGGGCCGAGACGAAAGGTGCCTGGAGGCCGCGATTACGCTCACTCCCTAGTCAGTGCGATCGTCGCCGAAGAAAAGCTCGAGGCTCGGACATACGAGGTCACACCATTCACGCCAAGCTCCACACGGACGGACACGTGAGAGGCAAATGTAAATCGTACGGGGAGGCCGACGATTTTAGGTGTATCAATCAGATCGGCAATGTGACGGAATAATAGCTAGATAAAGTACGAAGAAGAATAGAGAAGAGAATGATAGAATGAGATAGAATGGAGACGGGGGGTTGAGTGCAGGGCACACGCTCGCGCACACGTACGTACAAACATATGTATAAAACTTTTGGGATGTGATTTCACACGGGTCACAACAACGCAGAGAATATATCATATCCATGTATACGTCTTCTTGTGTCTTTGTATATATCGTGTACGGACGAGATAAATATAGATATATATTATATGTATATATATATATATATGTATATGCATGTGTCTTGGTACGCTTGGAGGTAGATAAAGATTTCTGGCCCCTATGGTTTCGCATGCCTTTTCATTTTCTCGCTAGCCACCGTAGGCTGAAGCGATCAATCATCCGCGAGAATGAATATCCTCCCCCTCCCCCGTTAATATTTCACCGGTCAGGGTGCCCACAAATGCTCTTTAATAACCTTTAGTCGTCCCGTCAAGACATGCATTTTGTTCAGACGACGTATACACCGTTTGTAAAAGAAACACTATGTATGGAGTACAGGGTGTCTCGTAATAGGTGGTACAACCGTTAGGGTAGCGATTCTGCGTGAAAAAATAAGCGGAGAATGTGGAATGGAATTTGTTCATACGAAGCTCCCCTTCGAAAGATCGGTTTAAATATGTATATAAAGAATATTCCCTGTGCAACAATAAATCGGCATTGTGGGAAGCTTTTTGAGAAAGTCAATTTTAAAAATCCGTTGGATTAAAAATTTAATTTTTAAAATCGATTTTTTTTTTAAGAGAAGGTTGTTCTGTACGTATAGATAAAGCTTGCAGAGTTTTATATTTTCTCAAGAAGGGAGCCTCCAGTAAATGTACCAGTAAATGAGCACGTACCAGCGAATGAACAATTATTAAAATAGGCAATTAATTAATTAGAGGCTTTTAATTTCTTGTTTCATATCCAAACAATTTTTGCAATCGCGCTGCAAACATAAATTTGAAATAATGTTCATTCGTTACCCTCTAAGTGTCCATTTATTGGTGCATTTACCGTATTCCATATTTGCCACTTATTTCGCCATGCGAAATCGCTACCCCTTCGGTCACACCAGCCGTCACGAAACACCCTGTGCTGTTGTGTCTGTGACTACCGAGAGTTTCTGTTTTTCTGTTAACCAACACACGTAGTAAACTGCACGTGTAACATCAAAGTCGGGACGGACACGGTTCAGCCGGCGATCGTGGCACATAGGTACGATGTACCGAGCGATCCGCGAGGATGTCGAACCAGACGGACAGTTCCACGTGGACAACGGTCGCGAGAGCGAAGGGAGAGCCGTTCAACGAAGTCTATGGCTCTGTGGTGCTCCGTGTAACTCACCTCTCGTTGAAGGTCTCCTGGCGGGCGTAGTTCTGCAGGCTGCCCTCGTCGATCAGGAACTTCATCCTCTCGAAGAAAGAAGCGGTGATGGCTGGTGGCTGCTTTCGCAGAAGTATATCGATCGGCTTCGGAGCAGACACGCAAAGCTGACTGCTACGACACATATGAAGCGCGCAACATTCCGGGTCCGCGCAATCGATGAGACTGTCTGGAAAGCACATTACAGGGTAATTAGGATAGGTCGTCGATAGAGAAGATAACGATTGGTCTCGCTAAGCTTGTACGAGAAGAAAGTTCTGCAAATGGTTTATTGAATAGGGGTTTGAGCCGCAGCTCTTGGATTACTTGGTGATTGCTGTAATCGGGATGACGTACTGGGACAGAGAACTGTATTTAAGATGTCTGATGTTAATATTCGATGGACTGCCACTTGTAGAAGTCATTTAATCCGATGGGTATAAAATTTAATTACTACTTGAACTTGGATGCTGTGACCTTTGGGTGATTATTGTAATTGAGATTGTGACTGGAGTTCTTTATCTGCGTTGCTTTAGTTGAAAACTGGTTGAATTTGAGTGAAGCTGATCAAACAAATTGGGAATTAAATATTTGAAAGTACTTTTGATGTAAGTGGTTGAATATTATTGACTGATATTATAGAAGTGCATTTCTGTTGTTCACAGGTTCAGAAATCTCCTGAAGTAGGTACTTGGGACTCACTTGAGTGGTGCATAAAGGGAGATTGAATCCTTAGACTCTCAGATAACCAGTAGATAAAGTATTAATGTGCGAGTGTTAAACACTCGCAACACTCTATACTCCAAGTTATTTCAGAAGGAACTTACAACAGACAAGTTCAGACCTGTGAAACAAGCTACTATTGGCTATACCCCAAACAAACGCTCCCTAGGAGCCAATGAGCTCATTCTACATGCGCAAAATCAGTTCCTTCTAAAATGACATGGAGTATAGTATACTATATACCATATTCACTCCCATTGTTTCTACTTATATCTATAAATCTCCAAAGCAGTAATGGCAGTTTTCAGAAGGATTCGACACAAAGAAACGAGCCTGAATCCGCCCACTTTTCCATTTGGACATGCGCACTGAAGCCTTCGCCACTGCTTTGGAGACCTATAGTAGAGCAAACTCAATAGCCATTCATAACTGCACAAGCTCATTTCCCTTTCCCTCTGTACCTCTATCGTTGTCTCTTCCATCGTTGCAGTTCTGCTCGAGAAGAATATTGCAATCCTTTCCGTCCCAGCCATCGTAACACCTGCACTCCCACTGGCCGTCGTTGGAGACCCTGCACTGACCGTGCCCTGAACAGGAATTAGGGCAACCCTCCATCGTGCAGTGCTTCCCGTTCCAACCAGTCACGCATAAGCACGTCCCGTTCTTGCACTGGCCATGTTCGTTGCATCGCGGGTCGCACTGCTTCAGGTTGCACAGCTCACCGGACCAACCCGGTAGGCAGTCGCAGGCGTTGTCCACGCAGTGGCCATGGGGGCCGCAATCGAGGTCGCACAGTTCTGGAATAGACGACGAAGGAACCTTAAGTCGTGTCTTGTCTCAGCTGCCTTTGGATGTATTAGTACAAACGAACTTGCGGAAGCAAGCGATATGGATACAGAAGCTGGGAGAAAACAACGGCACCATTTTGGCAAATCAAAACAGAGTTAGAGGACAAGGGGCGAGAACAACGAGGTTAGTTAGGGGTTCGAGAAACGTTACAGTCACGGAGTCTGTCATCGATGAGATACCTGAAAACACAGGAATCGTTTGAATAGATCGAAATGGGGGAATTCGTAATTAACTGTAGCGAATAATTTAAAGTAACCATCTGAAATGGTAACAAGATTTTTGTAGTTACTGTATTGAGGGAAGGCTAGATTTTAGCAATGGGGGAAGTTTGATGACTGAGAACCTTCGTCTCTTCTACTCATACAACTCTAGATACGTACTTCGAGTGGAGCATAGTCCCTGAAATGAATTCGATACTTATAGAGTACATAGTACTTACTGAAATCTACAAAACTTATAAACCACCAGCGTTACCAAATTTGTAAATCGCACGTAGCTTTGATAGGGTTGTTTTTTTAATCCATGGTCGCTGATTTGGTTCAAATTTTGCATACTCTTACTAACAAAAACGTTACATCTTTTTTATAAATAAATGCCATACTTTTGTGAATAAATTGTACATATTTACTTCATATAAATATTGTATTGAGTTGAAAATTTGATAAACTTTTCTTTGATGTCTAGATAAACAAATTTTCTTGTGAGTTAGAAGTCTCACCGTCAAAAATTAACGACTACCATCTACGCTGCAACTATCCAGCCCTTTTGTTTAACACCCTGTAGTACACTTCCTTCTGCAGTACACTGCTAAACTCTCAAGCATTCGATAAAATGATGCGTTACCTTTCGAGCAGTCGTCGCCAGACCACATTGGCTCACAGAGGCAGGTTTGCGTTTCCAGATCGAAGTTCCCGTGTCCAGTGCAATCTGGCAGGCACTGCAACGCCTCCTTGTCCATCTGGCTGCAGTCTGCTCCCTTCCATCCCTTCTTGCAGATACAGGTGCCTTCCGCGCAGAAACCATGGCCGGAGCAGGTCGGATGTGGACAGTCCACTTCCTCGCAGTACTTTCCTTTGTAACCGCGCACGCAGTTGCACTTTCCATTAGTGCAGTGGCCGTGGCCGTTGCAATCGGGCACCTCGCACTCGTCGTGTCTCAGGGAGCACTCCTTTCCTTTCCAACCAGGGTTACACTGACACTCTCCGTTTATGTACTCCCCTGTAATCGAAGGGAACGAGTGAGAGGGAATAATAATAGAATAAAATAGAGATTCGTAGCAGGTGCGATTAAAAAATGGAACTTCTTATCCCTTTGCGTCCCAACATACTCGCCCGTTTATTGCCCAGACGTCTTTTGCTTAATTCTATATTTTTGAAAGACACTAATTTCAAACATAATAACTGATTTAATTCTGCGAATCCTGAGCTCTCCACTTTCAAAATGTGGATGATGGCTTACGTTGAGATCACTCAAAGACAGATTACGTCGTGACTAAATCGAAGTAAGAGTTGGGGTTCTCACTCTTGATGCTTTAAAAGATTTCTTTGCTTACCACGTTGGCTGCAGAGGACTGGACAAACGCTCTCGCTGCAATCCTCGCCTCCGAAGCCGGGAATGCACTGGCAGTGGCCAAGCAAACATTCACCCTTCCCACTGCAACCGTTGGGGCAATTGTGCGTCATATCTTCGGCTATCACGGCGATAAACGACACCTCCTGGGGGTCTCCGTCGTCGTTGTACAGCGAGAGGAACCAATGACCAGGCTCCATATAGTGCGTCACCTCTTTCTTGATCGAAGGCTACAGGGGATTGATCGTATTGCGAAAACGCCGTCAATTAACCTTCTAGTACAATATCTCTCACTACAGTTCTACGTATTTACTTCCAAGGGAAAAAAAAGAAAAAAAAAAGGCAGATTGGCAGAAGATCGACATAGTGCCAAGAACGACTCCTCGTTGCTCTATACGTGACCAGATAATGAAAAAAATATTGGAAATAAATCTTTGACAGTCTGGTGAAAGGGCAACCCCATTCAACGGTCCCGAGAAGAATCCCAGGCACTACGGTCGTTCTAAGATCGAGAGAATAACAAAGAAAATGGGGCAGTGGCACATACAATAACACTAACATGGGACGCCCGTGTGGACCTGGCCTTGAAACCGCTCAACACCTCCAGAAGATCGTACTGCGTGTGCGTGGGGAGCGCGTTCCTCCTCGCGTAGACACCGATGCTAGCACCTCGTGGGATGTTGTAGTCGAATCTCACGTACGCTGCCTCCGATTGGTAGAACTGCATGTTCCAGTAGCTGTAGGGTGGTATCTCCTCGCTGAGTTTCTGTCCCAGGCTGACCTGGGCGAAGGTCGTCCCGTCAGGCGGGAAAGACCTGGCGGGGAAGGTTCTCGCACCTGGGGAATCGAGAACAACAGAGATCAGTATCGTAACTCCCGCGGCTCCGAGGAATCAGTTTTCTATGGGGCTCAACTTGTCGGATGTTCGAATGTTGCGTATATTCGAAAGCGGAATACGTGTTGAAAATGTACAGGGCTGGGATTGTAGCTCATGATGTCATCAAAAAGTGGACGAATCCTTGGGGGAGAATGAAGCGCAATGACCATTCTTTTTTTTGAATGATAGGTATTTTGAGGTGATGATTTCAACTATTGCTTAAATGTTTGGGTATAGGTAGGTACTTGTTGGATTTTGGTTCCACAGCCGAGGAAAATGTAGAGTTCAGCTCACTACTGTGTGCCAAAATCTTGGAATGTTTATCGATTGATTTTCTTTACAAGGAAGATGTATCAGTTCGGTGGATATTGTTAATTGGTAATGATTTGACCCAGATTTCTTATTTTCGAGGAAAGAGGAGGGGAAAGATTCCCGCAAACTGATTTGGTAGCCATTACTGGATTTGGTAGCCATGGTATCATGGCACACTTTCAACATTATGAACCAGAAAATACAGCTAAAAGAGATATGTGAACTACTAACATGTTTACTAAAAATATGTAAAATAGTATTAAAAACGGACTTAGATATTTAGATGAAATGGAACTATATAAAAATTTTTACCTCTCCATTTACAAGTCCAAAGAAAAACCTCGTAAAATAAGAGTATGTATTGAATAAAACAAGTAAAGAATTTAAGATTTGATTCAAACTTCTGAGCATTACTGCGTATTTTCCCAAGGAACCATCTTCTTTCGCGTGACTACTATGAACTGTAATTCAGGATGGGGTGCGTCTCCCGCAAGAAAACTGACTATGTTCTTATAAACGTAAAGCATAACAGGTATTTAAAAATTGCGTAGCTTTATACTTAGCTAGGCTTTGCGCGTCAGCGAATTTCTCGTGGCAACTATAGACTCCGCATCGCTTTGCGTCGACTAACCGCGTTAATTGCAACATCGATCGTTTCATCAACGTCTTTAATTTTCTTTCTTCGTCTACCATGCGTTTTTGTACTAGCTGGTTGTTGCGCCAAATGTTTCAGCGAATTCTTACCACGTACCCTAGCACTATCCGCCGATAACGTTTCCGTAACATTCCATTTAGGAGCAGATTAGGAAATACCTCGGTCATACCACGATGCAACCAGTACCATAATACAGTAATACACAAACTTCTACGGTAACCACTAACACCACGTTAAACACCAGGCTGCAATAAACGTTCCAGGCAACGAAGTTCCGCGAGCCGCGATAAGAACGCCACGCGTCGAATGTAAGCAAAGAGGAAGCCAGAGCGTGAGCAAAAGTGGCAGAAAGAAGGGAAGCAGCGTGAAAGAGCGACAGCGAGATTCGTAGAACGAAAGAAGAATAGAGAGTAGCATAGAAGAGACTCGAAAAGAATCGTAAACGGGGCCTCACCTTCTAGGATCAGTATAGTGGGTTCTGGGGGTAACGGGGTGGTCCCAGAACACCCCGGCATCGATTCTGTTCTCGATTCTGCCTCGTAATTCGAGGGGGTCCAGTCAGTGGAGCCGCTACTCCCCTCTGTCGTCGAGGAATAATCGGCGCTCGGTGTCGTGTCATCCCTTACCAGATCGTCTGCAGAGGACTCTTTGCGTTCCTCCTCCTCCTGCTCTCTCGCGCCGTCCGCCACGTGGCGCTCAGTAGACTCGTCCGCCGAGACGCTAGAGTTCTCCGGATCTTGGTAGAGGCTGTGACTATCGTCGAACACTGAAAGATTGTCCCACTCGTCGGACGACGA
This sequence comes from Andrena flavipes, assembly GCA_963971345.1. Taxonomy (NCBI): domain Eukaryota; kingdom Metazoa; phylum Arthropoda; class Insecta; order Hymenoptera; family Andrenidae; genus Andrena; species Andrena flavipes. The sequence goes on along the minus strand of OZ020482.1, from coordinate 16,445,983 downwards.
GCCCATGCAGGGGCAAGAGCACTCGCATTCGCCACCAGCCCAAATCGGTGGTGGTGGTGAGGACGGTGGTTGCGGCGGCGGAGGCAATCCGTTGTTGTTTGCCTCTGATAATACGGAGCTGGCAGTCTTCGACACGCTGGCGGCTGGTTCCACAGCTGCCTCGTGTTCGTGTACCTTGACGCTTGGCGAGTGAGCATCAGCGTCGCCATTCGTGGGCACCGAGACGGAGAGAACGTAAAGCGGCTTCGAGGAGGCAGAATCCCCAGAAGCGATGGTTATGTTTACCAGCACCCGATTCGACGAGGAGGATGTCGATGATGAAGATGCAGGCGAAGGCTCGCGGCGTTGAACCGGCACCTCGACGATTTTCACTTGCTGGATCAGTGGCGGAGTGGACTCGGTAGCTGAGTTAGCCTCTTTTGCGGGTTTCGCGTCGTTAGAGGGGTCCTGCAACTTTTTCGATGGGCTGTCGTGGTTGCTAGCGGAGGCAGCTTCGTCGAATGTTTCCGCCGATTTCTCGCGGAACTTTCTCTCGAACTCACGGAGGAATTCCTCATCGTTCTCTACTCTAGTGATCACTCGCAGATCGCTGTTCTGGCGCAGCAGACGGGGCACATTGTTCGTCTTCACCTCGTTCCCGAGCGACTCGAAGGCTCGCTGTCTAGCCTCCGCGGTGGTGCCCGACTCGCTCTTCTGATTCAGCTTCACGATCTCCACTTCCTCCTGGCCGTAATTATAAATCGGCAACGGGTAGTCCCGCTGGAGCTCCTCGGATTTCTCGGAGTTGTTCACGTGACTCGGTGAAGTATCGGATTCGGACGAGGATTCCTCCCTGGAGAGTTCTCGCGTTTCCTTCACCACGTCCGAAAAATTGGAATCATTGGCGTGCCTTTGATTCCCTGGCCCGCTCTCCGGAATACTTTCGCTTTCTAATACCTCGCTACTCGTTTCATCGTTCCCGGTCTTTGTTTCCCCCGCAGACTCCGAAGCTGAATCAGATTCTACTGGCGGTGGTACAGGGTCTTCATCGATCTTTATCGTACTCCATTCGATGGTACTTACGTTCGAGGATCCAGTCAAGTTCGCGGTGGATTCCAACTCGGTAGAATCCGGTGAAGTTGTAGCGTCTACGCCTCGAGTGTCCTCTAGCGATTCTACGTGCCTGTCTACGAGCTCTACGCTACTGTTAACGCTACCGTACTCGTCGTTCGGCGAACTTTTCACGGTTATCGACCCACCGTCCGCGGTACCGGCAGGTTCCCCGAACTTCTTCAATTCTACGCCGGGCGGGGAGGTTCGCCGCGTGCCATCGTGGCCCCGGGAGACGCCGGAACTTCCAACGACTCTAGCGTTACCATTACCCGCGTAACCGGTGGACTCTGCAAACTGGTCGGCCGAGACTTCCGTGATGTCCTCCCCGCGAACCTCCACGGTAACTGGATCAGTAGTGGCAGCGTCAGGGCCCCCCTGATCGCCGCCCGACGCGGTCCAAGTCTCGGAGGGACGACTCGGTGGCTCGTTAAGTGAAACGGAAGGGGAAGGCGAAGTAACGAGCGGACGATCTCTGGGAGATGGGTCAGAGACGACAGAGACAGAGGACGGAGAGGCGAGGTCGACAGCGACAGTGGTGTCAGTCGAACGATCGTGCGAATAGTTAGTAATCGAAGGGTCAGAGACATTCACGGCAAGCACTGTCTCCGAGGGAGCCGTCGCTCCCGACGACTCGAGTACGTCTTCGAGTACCACGTCGGCTTGGCTGGTGGGCTCTTTCACCAGATGGCCATCCACATGCTCGTTTTCATGCACAACCTTACCAGGACGATCCGCGTCTAAGGGGATCGTCTGCTGCGGGGATCGCGAGGCCTCGTCTGGTGCCTCGGTCGAAGACGCCGCTTCGGGGTAATTGGGGGATGCGACATTTTGGTGCAACGCATGCTGGTTAAACGTGTCCCTACGCCTACGGATGTACACGTGCTCTAGCATGCTAGCCGACGGGTTAATACTACCTCCTGAGGATGTCTGTTGCCGTGTCCTGCTGCTCGGCTGCGACGACGACGGCGTCGCTGACGAGGACGTCTTGTTCGCCTCGACCGGCAACGGTTTCATGTCCGGGTTCTCACCGACCACCAGCGTGCACGGTTTCGCACCCTCGTAAGAACGGGTCACTAAGCTGGAAACTGGAACCATGCGGAAACATTTGCATGTGGAGACGATACATTCGATGGAATATTACTTTCATTAACCCCTTAAGGACTCACTGATTTTCAGAGAAGCGGTAAAAGAGTACCACCTTTTATTCTGTTTTTACTTTACAATATAAATGTTTATAAACTGGAATGAAACTAGGGATTGTGATACCGGCAATAATCATGCTGTAATAGTCTTTATCTAGAAATATAAATGTTGATATAACGAAATTCGTAGTTCAAGAAGAGCGATCTTCCACGGTTGTGGAAAAAAGTGATATTTTTCCCGTTTTAAAGTCGTAAAGGCGTGACATTTGAATTAAAAAATTGCTCTTCGTTCCCATGACTTTCATTATCCAGTAGCAAGATCATCGGAATGATATTCATTCGCGACACTACGATCACTCTACCATCTGTGTCAGGGATCGCGGATGATTGTCTTTCAAGTGGGGTGACGACAATAGAAGTGTAAATTAGACTTCTAACAACACTCCATTCGTTCCAGCGGTGATCCCGACAGTTATCGCTGATTTAATCTAGACGTACGTGCGGCGAATATAAATTGGCGAACGACTTACCTACGACATAGGCCAGCACCGCTGTTATGCACAGCGAGACCATAAGCAGTATCATCGCAATTAACTTCCAGCTGCACCAGTCCACCCCTTTCACAAAATGGCATCGGATGCTTTGTCTCCTCATTGGGATCACTGAGGGCGCGTGGCCGTACGGCAAAGGTACTCTGAAATCAATCGACGTTCATCTCGTTTAACTTCCGCCTGACGCAACTACCTATGGTTATTAATCATAATCGTGACGTATTAGGGACAGCACTGCGAAAAAGGGGAAGAACGTATTATGTTATTCTACCTCTATTGTCTACCACAAGCACCGTAATTTTTTAAAGATGTTTTCTGTCATTTTTCTGTGCATTTGGACATTAATTACAACGTCTGATGCAACGTGCACTCTTTGCAATTTGCAATTGCATCTTGAATTATTTACATTCAACTATTAGTGTTTCTGCGTGGTCACGTTGCAAAATGGCTTACAACACATTCTCTATTTTCATGGTCGAAAGGGGATCTGGTTAACACTGTAAAGTGGTGCTCCTGTATTCCAGACGAGTGTACTGTTGACTTCAAAGGGTGCAGAACACATGGTCGATTTGATGGTGTTTGGAACGTAGAAAATATGCACGGCGGTTTAAACAAGAGGTACGAGGATTTAGGGTCACGTAGTTGTCATGAAAATAGACAATATCCAGTAACATAAATTTACAAATCGTTCGTAATGACGAACAGACAAAGTACAGGTGGCTACTCATTTTAAAACAGATTTCTACTTCAATTTTTCACAAAAGATTTCTTACACCACATTAATACACATTGATATCTTCGTAGTTGCTGCCAAAGCTTTCGCATTATGAATTTAAAATGAAGAAATTCAATTTTCTATATATGTATGTGTATTTCAGCGAGGGTAGAATTAAAAAGTTTCTAGACGATTCTAGGTGTAGAAGGAAATTGAAAGTGCAGAATAAAATTTTCTTGAGCGAGTTTTCGTTTAGGGCAAAGTTTCAATAAATATGGCACAATTACAATTAAAATAAATCTTTATAAAAGAATAACTCGGAATTCTAGAGTAAGAGTTTATTTTTTCAAAACGATTCTATGATTCTACGAATAAAACTGAGCATTTAAAAGAAATAAAAGAGACTTATTTCTGCACATTTCTGAGCATTTCTATCACCAGGTACATGTCCACGAAATCCTCGATCCTCTTTTTACCGCGTACCCTATGTTTTTAGCCATCGCGTGCTTTTATGCGAAAGCGTCGGTTGCTGGAGCATGTTTATGCTGCGAACGACGTGGACGCGGGCCTCCAAGTAACTCAGAAATGTGTAACAAAAATATTTAAACGGGACGGGCGGGTTGCCGAGTACCAGGCTGCCTGTTTGCTTTCGTTGCATCACGCGATAATGGAAAACGAAAGCCAGACGCAGCCGTCTTCGCGGAGGTCTCGCCTTTCCCTCTCCGGCTCCCGAATCGCGCGAATTCCACCCTTTGGTGGGTTAGAACAACGATCGAGCTGGTTAACCCAAATATTTACAAATCACGAATTTGGCGACTGCACATATCCGAGCAGACGCGATCTCTGCTCAACTTTCTCAAATTCTTCAACCATACATCAAAGTGGAAGAACCATCAGAATAAGATTTTGTAAATATTAGGTCGATGAAAGTAAAAATATATTACGAGTACTTTTAATCAAAGTACTTTCCTTGACTATCTATGACCTTTTGCCAGTTTCGTTTCACCAATCGTAAGAGACATAAAAAATTCAAGAAGTCAAAACGGTTTACGCGAACCATGCGTAACGAGGATTTTCTCGAAACCCGAATACCATGGAACCCCACGGTGGGCTTTACGACCGTTTAGCGAATCTCAAGTGCACGCTCCCGAGGGCCCGTTGCGAGTAGGGCCCCTCTGCGGTCCCAAAGAACACGATTTTCCACGGGTGCACGGTGTCACGTGCACAGGAACCGTTCTTCGACGGATGACACTTCGCCTTCAAACATTGACTCATTGTGCGACACCATCTGAATAGATGATTCACGGGGCCCGTGCTGTGTCGAGTGCCCCTTCTGGTTGTCCACGGAGAAGGCGAAGGAGCAAACGTCCACCACGGTTCATTCGTCACACTCCTTACCGTCGATCGTTTTCGAGAACTCCTACGAGTCGTTGCTCCTTTCCATTATTCTTCCTCTTTCTGTATATATTTTTTGTTGTTCGCGCTTGAAGGATCGACGGAGTGGTTGCGCGGCTACGGTGCCCGGGAAAATGGAATAGGCTTACCTGTCCATGTTGTTCTGCAGCTCGACCTTTATTGGACTGTTCCCCGTGGACTGGTTCTTGTTGTTGTACTCATTCTTCGGTATCTCTGCGAAAAAAAAGAGAACAGAACGATAGAGGAAATTTGTTACACGCTGCGAATCGACGAAATTTCTCGTGGGAAACGCTGCCCTACTTCTCCCGCAGGCGGACTTTCATTCACTCGGACCGTGTAATATCTTGGCCTTTCTACTATACAAAATAATTCATCGACTCGCACGTTGAGTGGCCCATAGATGGTCGATAGATCGCGCAAGCTTTCGACTGTATGGATGCGCTTCGAGGCTCGTGAAAATAGTCCAAGAATTATTGAACACGTTTGATTCTATGTTTGGCAAGCTCGATTCTTGAGATGGTGATGTCATTACTGTGCGACGGGGTGGTCAGTTTATTTAGACGCAGTGTAGCTACGCGGGGGAGAAAGAATTTTGTGGGCTGTAGGGGAGCATGTGACAAGTTTTAGAATTTAATCCTCATTCGTACCTCAGTTTCCTAATTTAATTTGTTTCTTGGTGTTAAATTGACACAATGGTAAAAGAATCAATATAATGAAAAGATAAATAATTAACTTTGCAAATTCTTTTATTAAAGTAAGTAAAGAATGTAAAATAAAGAATGAAATTTCTATATATATCGAGGTATACGATTTTTCACATTGTTTACAAATAATATATCAGCGTGCAGTGTATACATTCACGTTTGTGGTAAATTCATACAAGGGATGGATGAGGGTTGACACTTTGATATGTGTAACTTCACGATTTCGATTTACTGTTTTCTGGATGACTAAAAAATCAATTTTATTTTATATTTAGGTATCATTGTCCAAAGTATATCATTCAAAGATTTAAATAGGCTAAGGGTAAGTTATTAACGATAAGTATTAACGACTGTTCTCATGCAGTTCGTTGATACAAATTTTGATTCTCTGTTTCAATTCTTTCTAATTTTTTACTAGAAACGAGTCATTATGGAATTACGTCATATTTTAATCCTTTACTATTATCTTCAAAGCACCCTACACATCCGATAAATAATCGGTCATTAATTAATAGCTCAGCTATTAATACATTTCACCAAATACAGCCAACGTGTTACACAAGATACATCGTGAAAGTTAACGACTAACCGTGACTGTTATCCATAAATCGTTCGGAAACCTCGTTCGATCGTTAAACGGAGTCTTTAATTTGCGTTTAAAGGCCCTAACATTAAGTCCACGAGATTTCGGAGCCAACAAATTCACGACGTTGTACTCGATGTGTCTGACACCTTAATTGCAGGCCCGCTTTATATGGATGTATTTATTACGGACGTCTAATTGCCGAGATACACATAATTAAGGAGGACACGGGACGGCGACGACGATGGTCAATGGGCGTAGCGATTTCGAGAAAATAAATTAAGCGAAACGAGACTTTTGGGATCATGCCTGACTTTACCTTACTTTCTTTAATTATAAGTTAGTTTGACAACGTGTAAATTGCGTTGCGTTAAAGATTGGAGACACACGAGATATAAATATTATTACTCACTATTTAACGCGTTAACGATGGTATTACTAACATATTGCAGTCAATTATTACTTTCGAAACATTATAAATAGAAAGATAAATTTCCAAAAAAAAGTAAAATAGTTAATCATATAAAATTGTGTCCTGCTGCCATTTTTGGGTTTGGGTTATTATCGTCATCAATCAATGTTCATTCGTGATCGACAATAATAACTCCTGAAACTACTTCTATTTTTACTCTAATCCTTAATACTTAATAATACTCAGTGCTCCTTTCAAATTCAAACTTGATGTTTAATCTCCGCGGGGGTCTAAAATTCATGCACTTTTCGTAAAAATTCTACATTTCTCCCAATCCAAAGTCGATGAATTTTAAGCTCCACGAGGACCTCAATCTCATAGACTTATTTCTCCCTATAAATGCTGCAAATTTATCTAATTCAAACTCGCTCAAACTTAAGCTCCAGAAAGGTTTCAAATTCATAGACTTATTTCTCTTCACAAATCCCACAAATTCACCTAGCTCGAACTCGTCGAAACTTAAGTTCCACAGAAATCTCAAAGTGCACTTATTTTTCCCCGAAAAAGAAAACAAGGAAGGCCTGGAATGACTTCAGAGACGTCAGAGTTGGATGCGATTGCCCACGTTTCATTCGTTTCTCGAAGCGAATAGGCGTCGCGAGGGCTGCGCGTTTTGCGATGCCAGACGCGACGCCCTTTCTTTTTGGCCGCGTATTCCACGATGTACACGAAGAAGGAGGAAAAAGAGGAAGAAGGGAGACAGCGAGAGCGCGAGGCCCGTGTTGAATCGATAAGTACATGATTCATCGTGGTTTCGGTTTGAATTTCAAGCGACCAGACCGCAAGGTGCATAGGTAAGGAAAGCTTGAACACCTTAGAAACACCGCAAGATCGTCTTGTATGCCCCGTTCTATGTAATCGATGGCGGTTTTTGCACAGAGGGCCCGTAATCGATCTGTAGGTTTCTTCGACAAGTAATTGATAGGAACACCACACGCAATCAATATCTTGTTTAGGATTTAATCATTTTCTGTACACCGGGTGTGCATCATGACTATGGCAAGAGTAACGTTTTCCTTATTACTAGAATTTTGAAATAATTGAATATTTTCAGGGAGGTATACGAAATTGTTGTTTTGAATATTCAAGAGTGGAGGAGCTTCGGATATGTGAATATTAACTGACAAGGAAATATTCAGAGGAAATTGTTTCTGTTAAAATTGGGATTTTGAATATCAGGATTAGAGAGTATTGAACACGTATTTTTTATTTTAGGTGATGAATAGTTGAAACTTGAAACGTTCTGTGTTCAGGGATTGGAACATTGTTCCTATAGTTAATCGTAAATGTTTTAAACGAAAGTTACTCAGTCTTCTTATACGAATAGAGAATTTTTATGTTTAATATCTTTCCATAGATCCCTTTTTGGTTTTATCAATATATGCCCGCTGTATCAATATAATATAACTATAATGGCAATTAAGGTGAAGATGAAATATAATTCAGAAGTTTATTTTAGGACGAATGCAATTGTATTGTAGGTCAAGATACACTGAATTATCCAGCAATCCATCGTCTAAAAAAGGCCTTTTTACACCTGCTCCTTTTTAAACTTCTCTACAACGCTTTGTGACTTTGAGATAAGATTTTTCATATTTTAGATGCTAATTCGAATTCGCCAAATTGTGCCCTTTGTTTACAATACATTTATTTAATTATGCTTTTTGACACCACTTGCAATATTCCATTTGAAACTTTATTTTAAAAAATGCCAAAAATGAAGAGACGAGCCAAGCCTGCCTGTCTCATACAGAAGTTCCCTACCTAAAAATTCTCCAAGGATTAAAAAAGTGTACCGTTGGCTTATTGGTAAAATTGAATAAGTCCACTTTTTTCAAAAATCAGATTTTGGAATTTACTAAAAACAGTGCACTTGGCATTTGCTAAACACTAAAATCTCATTTTTTAATAAAAGTGGACTTGGTCAGTTTTACCCCCAAGCCAACAAGATGAATACGAAAATTGCAAAAATACGCCGACTATCAACCGCGAGCCACAAAAGTGTCTTTCCCAAAAACCTCCTAACAAGACAAAATATACTGCCTTCCACTCCTCTGCCTCGCCCATGAAACAAGGGGATGTAACAGCTCGGTGTGCGGGCTGGATCGATCATAAAGTGCGATCTAACAGGGTTGCACCTAACATTCAGGCCTTGATCTCGTTCACAAAGGGATATTCTGTCGGCAAAGTTTCATCTTATTCCATCCAGGCCCTTTCTCGTCCGAACTGGCCGCAAAATCGTTCGCTGCCTCGCGTCGTTTCTGATAGGGAACAGGTAAAGGGGATCGCGGTTCGATACTCTTCAGCCCCTTTGCCTTGCCACCAGGAGAGGTCCCGCCTGTTCACCCTTCACCCCGTTTCCTACGTGTACCTGGCGAGCACGAAATCGGAGCGTGGGAAGACGGAGGTCCGCGAAAGCAGACCCCATGCCGCTAATTGCAGGTGTTGCCGGTCGTTACGGCCCCGAAACTCGATGATTATGGCATTTTGGCAGATATCCGCGATCACGACGATCCGGGGGATTTTTCTTGCCCTGTTTTTTTCTGGGTTAGAGGATGACCCAGGGGGCACGAGGCAACGCCTAATGCGAGGAGCTGAGCAAAAAGGTGGCGATATCCGTGGTTAGCGTGTCGGAATCGGCTTTAATGATCGCTCCGTGGATGATTTAGTCATATGCGAGCGGGACGTGGCTCATCGAGTGATGGCAGGTGGTAAGGATGTCTAGAGACTGTTTGACTAGAGTGTATTGTGCTGAAAAACAATTGGGGATGAAGTTGGTACGGACTCTCAGAGGCGGATTTGTAAATTTGCTAAGTAGGCTGCAGATTGGGGCGGAAAATTTTGGGGAGAGAGATCTATATGTGAATTTGCTCAGTATGCGAATAAAATATTAAACATAATTTAACAGAAGGACCGGGCGGTCTCAAACAGAGGCTTGAGAAATTTTAAAAACGATTCACTATTTTTTATGTAGCAAATTAGTAATAACTCAGGGATCTATGGTGTATTTTTCTTCCGAAAATATGAACTCATGAAGATTACTTTTACAGTAAACTGTTAGCTACTACAATATGTTTGTGTCCGAAGCGATTTCAAGTCAAAATGTTAAAGTTTTTAATTAAATAATTAATTCATTTTTACATGTTCTAGTATATAGAACCGTTTTTTTTTAAATTTAAAATCCAGTTTTCTCAAAACCGTTTTTGTTTTCATTTTAAAATCCCGTTTTCGAATTTCACAAATGTTTAAAAAAACAGTTTTAAAACCCGACAAACCCTAATCTTAAAGTCTCAACTCTTGTAAATTAAAATATTTGATAATGTTGATGCACCTCGGTATACAGTGATGAAAAATAAAAAATCTTTTATCAAACTTGTATTTAATTATTCCCGTGTGCAATAAAGGCGTTAATAATAATATTAGTTAAGGGAGCAGTGATGTATTCGGTACAGTTTCTGAACACTGGTGCATAAGGTCTTGGGTTACGTCCTCAGCAACCAAATAAGTGTAGTAATTTAATGAGTGGCCAGAAAGACAATTCGTGGCACGGAGTCGGAAGTGGGTCTGAGATTAATCATCATCTGTCCGTAAAGCATAATACAGCTGCGCGAATCTTGGAGAATGACCTGATTTGGCAGGGTTTCTTATTGACGCGAAGCTCTACGTATACTGCCGAGTTTTTCGCCTGGACGTAGCGTTTTAATCGTGAAGCTATTAACGAGGCGAACCCGAGGTGAAAAATGAGTGTTCGAGAGGAGAAAACAAGCTTGTTCATGGGGTAATTAATCATTAGCTGATTACTATTTCAACTGTTCGGTAATTACCTTGTTTGCAGCGAAAGTAAAAGTTCAATATTAAAACGGATTTACGATGAGTTCGGTGCTTAGGATAGTTACGGGATGATCTCGTGTCTGGAGAATTAAGTAGATGTTTAACATGAAACGAATATTGTACAATGTGGTACATTTAATCGTGAAAACATTGGAAATGGAAGAAAATATTTTTAAAGAAATATTTAAAATTTGAGACTTAAAATAGAATAAGTACCTATTCATTCTTAATATAATCAAGTTCAACCGATATGAACACACATTCACTATATCACTAAGCGATAAACACAAGTTAACCTTATTTGCACAACTCCACTCGACAACTTTCTAAACAAAGAAAAAGCCAATCCCCATCTGGCAACCAAATAAAAATCACTTCGACACCACCACCTCGCCCATTCAATAATATTGCCCCTCCCTCTTTTCGCTAAACGTGTCAATCGATCAGAGAATTGTCATCAACAAGGGTAGAGAGACAACTCAAAAAAAGAAGGGAAAAGAAAAATGATGTCTCTCGTGGATGCTTCGCCAACCGAGGAATGCAGAGCAGAATGTAGACGTTCACCTACGCTGGACGCGACAAAGCAGAGCGAAGATTGTTGCAGCGTGAATGGCCGAACAGCGAGGAGGAAAGAAAAGCAGGAGTAGCAGCGTTGGACCTTAGGCGGAGTTAAGTATTCTGCGGGAGGTCATAAGCGTCGGGCCAGTGTCATAACCGTGGGTCGCAAAGTCTGGGGATCATAAATCACCGTTCGAACCGTCCCACGCTTTCGAAAAGGATGGCTTTGAAGTGGTGCAAGGTACTCCGCGCAAAAGAACGCCTGAGCGGTGCACAGATGGCTGGTGAAAAGATGGCTGTGGCGCCCGATGCACGTCCGCCCGTGCAACATCCACGAGTCTCTTGCCGCCGAGCGGCCAAACAAGAAAAGAGCTTGTCCCTGACGCGCCTGTGGGGAATAGTGGTGTGTATTGGCCGTTTTTCGAGAGAAGTCCTGGGAACACTTGAAACGTCGAAAAGGTTCGGTTCCGCCGTTGTTTTCCCTGCAGCCGATACCCATGGTGCTAAAGTGTCTCGAGGACGTTGTCCCGAAGCGTGCTTTTCTTCCCTCGAGTGCATTCAGTGCTTGCACATCCACGAGGAATTTCACGGGTTATCTGGCAAACTCGAGTGGTTGGTTTGAAAGATTCCAAGTCCTTGGAGGCAGTTTCACGGTACTCGACTGTTGGGTTCAATGGAAATTGTCGCGGGAAATGAAGTGGCTGAATAGCACTGCGGATGAGAAAAATCTTCCGCGTGTTAGTGTTTAGAAAATTCTCCGGCTCCATGAGTGATAAGTGCTAAAGGCCGGTGTTGGCTGAGATTTCTGACTGAAAGCGGTCTATTAATACCAGAAGGACTCGAGGTCTGGAGGAAACAGGGCCTACTTGTTCCTTGGAGATAAACTAAGAGGCTTTGGTCCCAGATACTCCGATAAATAATCGGAGACGGAACTTTTCAGGTAGGGCAGAATTTTCCTCGAGGCACTTCAGAGTGCTGGGGCAACCGATAAGATAACAGGCAGAAGGACGTGGTCTTAGAAAATTATCGCACCCCCGGCCCACATTGCTTGCTACTGATTACACCGTGTACCACCCTCGTCAGAGACGTCAGTCACTTCCTCGGAGCTTAAGCCTTCTTATTGCCGTCCTTGATGAAACACTGTCCACGTTATCGCCAGACACGCCTCCTCCAAACGCGATCAACTTTCCTTCCAGGAACTGTTTTTCCTTTCACTTTCGCCTGTCAACCGTGCCTGGCCAATTCCTTACTGCTGCCTGGGAATATATGTATCTCCTCTGCTTGACGGTAACTAATCGATTCCGCGATAAACACGAACAAGGACTTTAAACTAATAGATATTTAGGATCCCTGGGTAAGCGGTCTAACCAAGATTCTCAGGGCAATATCTGTCAGGGGTTACGAGTGGCTGCTTGAAACGAAATTGTAGATAAGAAATTCGGCTGATATAATCATTGTCGAACTCGTTAGGAGACTTTCTTCGCCTTTGCATGCTTGCGTTCGATTATCGTAAGTAATCCCTTGATGATACTCTCTTACTCTTGCGGGTGCAAGAGATCCAAATCTCCTGTCCATCTAGATACTTCTAAATCCTCAACTCTTTCCCTGACACTCTCTAAGTATACCAGTCAGTAATGAGACTTAGAGGAGGAGTTAACACGAGGAGCTAACAAGTAAGTGATTCCACAGAAGGCCATTAGCTGCCAGCCGCCAAATAGCAACCACCCAACACTAGATAGCCTACCAATCCTCGACTCTAATCATCGCTGTTCCCCCAGAGTTCGCGCTATAGGCCTCTTTCCTGTTTGCGCATGCGCACCGGCAATCTCAACCCAGCTCGTGGCGCCTATACTATCGTTTTCACCCCCGCTGCTTTCGCCATCCGCCTGTGTCTCATCTGCCCGCAATACTACAGAGTTAAGCCGCAGATCTCGCGAGCCAGCGATTTGTTAACAAGCTCAAAGAATTATCGGGCAACGAGGAGTCGAGGGTGGCCAGGGGACACGAGCTCGGGGTGAATCCTTTCTCACGTGCTAGTTGCCCCCTATCCTCGCTGCGAAACAGACCGAGCAACCCCCTAAGACTCACTTGGTATACTGTAGAAGCCAGACGAGGTGCGTACGACGCAGGACGGCTGGAGGTCGGGATCACGCTCGTGATCGCTGGCTGCGTGACTTCCTGGCAATCTTCCGTTGACACGACTCATTGTAGGGTTACGGGGTGGCACATCGGGCGGGCCCCGCGGCGCCGAATTGTCCAACAAACACCCTGCAACAGCAATGGAAGGGATGCTCGTCATTCAAATCGTCCGACCAGCGGAGCTTCTCGATTCTCTAAGCTGATGACGCTATTATGAGAAAAGCGGGATGCTCAGGGGCCCCCTTCAGAAGATCTCGGGGACCTAAGCACTCTTGAGCCTCTCGAAACACGCTCTTATTGGACCACAGAGCACGGGTTCTGTTACTTACTTAGCCTCGCTTGTGTAGGGGCAAGTAATCAGGGGAGAGGGGCATTGGGCCTTTTGGGCTTCGCTGTGGGTAGCCTGTGATAATATGATGGGGCATATCGGATTGTATTCGAGTAGATTCACTGGAGCAACGTTATTTTTATGAATGAGGGGAAATTGCGATTAGATGAGATGAATGTTTGGAAATACTACTATCGTGATTTACGAAAAATAAAGTATGAAGAATAAGAAGAAAGGCTAAAGATTTCATTAAAATTCGAAGATGTCGAGCTCCAATCTGGTACTATCATACGTCGGAGGTCCACGTAGCAGCTGATGCGAACTTCCATGAGCTCCTATTATCACCATTGCTAGATGATTTCTATATAGATTTTATTAAGTAACACTGTGACTGTGTTTTGACGTGTTTGAACGATCATGTTTTTTGGAAAGTGTTCTGGGAAGAGTTAAACAAAACATTCTCAGCAGTAGCTGTGGCTGACATGTTTCAAAACCATACACCACTTGAAGTGCTACTTGCCTGGTACTAATTCCTAACAAATAGGAAATCCTTCTATCAAAAGCCTTCGCTTATTAAGCTTATACGTAATATAAAGTGATCTGTGTGTTAACAATTGGAAAATGGCAACTGGAAACACCGTGTATTATTTATCTGCTTTATTCCATTCACAAGAAAATGGAAAGCTGAACCGTGGCGAGGTACCTTTATGCTCCCATGTTTCTTTAGTTCCCTACTCTTCCGGTTGCCATTTTTGCAATTGTTGTGTATTTTCTAGAATACGCGTAGTTTGTTGGACATTTGGCGTTTACAGTGGCAGAACACTTCAAGCCGATTTTCAAACTTCGAGGGGCTGTTTCACCCCTTAAAATTGTGAATAGCATTAATGAAGAATACGTGTCTCTTTAAATTTTTGTGCTTAACAACATATTTGATGGAGAAAGAAATCGGCGCCGTCGATACTAGCCCCTATTAGATGACAGCCTGCAACTTTCCTTACTTTAATTGCTCTCAACGCAGGTTTAAGGCTGTTGCTACACCTGGTCGTCGTGATTATTAGAAAACGCTTTGAGGATAAGTCGCTCCGCTGCTGAAATAACGTCGCGGTCCAGATTACCTAACCCGGACCCAGTTTCCTTCGAGATTCAACTGCGAACAATGCCCACGCGTAATCCTGGGCAGGTGGCCAGCCGATTTTCAACGGGGCAAAAGGGTTGAGCCGATCTCGCGATTAGGCACGTTTCACACGACCAGGCTTTCCCCGCTACAGGGATTACCGCGAGGGGGAGTGACCCAGAATCGCGGACGTTCTTCTGTGCGCAGCGGTGCGAAATGAAAATTTTTGAAGGTAGCACGGAGCTTTGTCGCCAGATCCTCTGAAGTATAACAATGTCACGAATTTTTTTTTGGAGGGAAAAGTGCGCCTTTGACGTGAAATCCATTAGCTACTTTTTTGTGAGCGCAACGCGAACAGTCTTTGACAAGTATTGAGACGACGCCATCGAATGTTGGCGTTTTATGTATCGATTAGTCCAAAAAAGGAGACTTTCGTTGTTCATAGTTTTCGGTATAAATTCTCATAGGAGGCACGTGCGAAGGTCAATGTAAACGTGCAGTAGCTTTTGCATCTTTACTGATATAAACAGTGGTTGTCGGTGAAAAGTGTAAAGTGTTTGGAAATGGCTTCGAAGATTCTAAAGTTTCTGTGGCAAATTTTGTTACCTAAAGACCATTAAATTTTTATATTACAAATGTATGGCATTTTACCATGAATGGTACTTATAAATAGAAGCAAGCAGAATCTGTACCTAATCAAATTTATCGAATCGCCAGAGTTGTTCAAAAAGCAGAGGCTTATTTAGAAAACCTTACTCCAATCTTCCGATTTATTTCCTCCCAAGGAATCACCCCACTCACGCCTATACTATCGCTAACGAACCATCCCGTAGGGTCACTCCTCTAACCCAGCCAAGAATATAACAGCAGCTCCACACCGACTATCCTGCTCCAACTTTTGTTGATCAAGGAGGCCAAGAGGGGCTGCGTCTCGTTTTTAGATTTCCTGTCCAAGTCGATACGGAAAGTGGAGCAGTTGGCGGCATCCTTAAGTCGATTATAAGCCCGCCCTATTCTCAGATTCAGGGCACCTCGGTCTCTCATTGTATCGAACAATCTCGAGAGCCCAACGCAGAGGTACGGATAGGATGACCAGCTCGAATTTCTCCCTGTGCCCCTTTTTCCTGTCTATTAGCCAATGAACTGGATCCTTTCGAGCTCTTTTTTCTTACGCCTCCAAAGAACGTCCTACCGATATTCGATGAGGAACGCAACAGGAAGCGGGCGCGTTAACAGAGGCAGGGAGAGAACAACGAGGCGAAGGGTAGCAAAAAGGAAAGCAAGACACATGCAGGGCAGAAGCATCGCGGAGACAAGGGGAGAAAAAAGTTTTACTCTGTACGACGACAAAAGAGTTTGCCAATCTCCGTTTAATCGCGTGTTTGTGCCCTTCGCCACTCTTTCCTTTCTCGCGGGCAACTTCGATTCGTGCCCAGTTTGCGCGACCACCCCGAGCGCCGTGACGCTTCAACCAAGAGCACTCGACCCTTTTACGATCCAAAGTTTCTCAGTTTCGACGTTTTCTCCCGGGGGAGAGCGCCATTTGGCATTACCAGCGGCCTGCATCGGTTTGCCAACGATCGACCCCGGACATGTAAATTGCTGTGACACCGTAACGCTGTCGAAACGGGGGGTCCTCGAGGGGGGTGGGCCCGATCGCCTCGCGACAGTCGCGGCCCGAATACCCACTCTCGCCACCGAGTTGCTTTTATTTTGCGATTCCAGCCGGGGTTTTGTTGGGTTTAGAACCGCGGGAGGGATTCTATGATGTTGGTTCGATCGTGGGTGGTTGGCAAGTGCTTGGCGGGTGTCTTTGAGGAGTAGAATGTTGAGATATTGTGGGTGTGGGAGGCAATGTACGACAGGATGTGAACGGAGCTTTCATTTTATGTAGTTTTAAATAAGTTGGGGTAGACATTGATATTCTCTCTAATTCTGGAATGTTTTCATAAGTATATTTAAATTTGGGAATATCGATCCTTGTTGAATTTGTTTACGTCAGTGCCCGTGTCCTTTGAGGGGTCTCCTTACCTTGACGGACGAAAAATGATGCGATATTTGGGAATTTTTTAAAACTAAGCCATTAAATATATTTACTTCCAACTTTGTGGCTTCGTTTGTCAAGCTTCAGAGAATATGATAAAAAAAATTGTATGCAAAATAGTGGTTATATCCGGAGTTACAGTGCTTCAAATAAAATGCCTTACAAAAATCATATGCGCATTGTTAGCATAAAATCAACCGATGTAGTTGTCTGAAATAGAAAGGCTATCCCCCGAACTAGATTAAATTAGAAATACTGAAAATTAAAAAAAAAGGCAGCGTCTGAAACAAACATCGATGTCTGCAAAAAATTCGCTGGTTTTTTAAATCGCAATAATCTAATTTTGCAAAATCCCACTTAGTTTTAACACCGACGAGACTGGGACATCTACTGAAGATATATGCCAAATTTTGAAGTAAATCGGGTGATTGGTTTTCGAGATATCATGCTAACAAATTCGAGAAACACCGTTTTGAGAAAAGCTTTGAGCTCAATGTTAGAACAGTCGGCCGCTGTCGTTGAAAGGCAAAAGGTGTAAAGCTAGAGTAGGTACTTCTGATTTCCGTTACTTCCGCTTTGATTTTTACACCCACCCTCTGTTTCTGTACATTTCTGCTTAACGATTATCCATTTCCCAATGTCGCACGAATCACGTGTTAATCCACCAAGCGTAAAGCATGCCACGACGGTTGCGAGTAGGGTAGTTCCAGCCTACGCAACCTCAACGAAACTTCCCACCCCTCTTCGCCCCGAGCGTGCACGTTGCACAAAGACGCGTGTAAATCCGTAACGCGACGTGCTCGCGCGGCTAAGCCCGGCACGGAAGAGAAGTCCAAGGGGTGCAGGCCCGTTCATTCTCACCAGAAGCACCGGAGCAGAAGACTCCAGGCAGCGCGTCGTTATTCTTCCTAATAGATCGGCGGGAGTAGTCATTGTGTCGGTCGTTACTTCGAGGATCCTTTATCCTCGGGTCGGCGTCGATCGGCGCACGTCCTGTCAGACGAGGGAAAAAGAGCAGCCGAAGGAGCGGCGACCTTGGGAGGGTGGAGCGGCGAAAGGCATCGGCGAGGAACAGAGGAAGCAGCGCCAAGAGACTCGTAACCTCGACAAAGGGCGAACAACGGCGGGGTCAGAGCTGAGAGGAGCTACCCTTGATCCAGTGTCCAGGATCAGCCTCGTGCTACGGAGTTTCGTTAGGCCGCTAAGGAGGAACTGGAGGTGGCTGTGAATCGAATTATCCTCGGCTGGCTGAGCAGCGGGCCCTCTCGCTCCGAAGATGGAACGAACCACCGAGGATAGCCGAAGAATGGACCCAGAGGAGGGGGACCCCGAAAAAAAAAGGATTCCGGTGAATGAGCATCACCGCGACGGTTGTTGTCGCACCGGGCCAGCGTAATGGATGCTCCTCCATTGAGAAAGCACGTCGGAACGCGTAACATAATATCGGGACCCTCGCAGGAGCAAGAGCCCATACCTAATGGAATTTATTAGAGGAGGTACGGGCCCACCCTTCTGCGCTTCGAGTTCAGGTACGAAAGCAGAGCTGCCGGTTAGGCCCGCGCGTCTCGAATTCAGGCCGGTAGAATTCGCTATTACAAGATTCTCGAGCCTGCAACTGGGTTAACTCGTTCAGAGTTTCGAGATGGGGCGACTGAGGCGCCTCGTTTGTTCCGCTGGCGCGCGATTAGGAAATTCACGCCAGTTGGGGACGAACTTGGATGTTCGGACCCTTTTGGTAGTGGGATACTGGGCCATGTACGTACAGTGGGGGGCAAAAGTATATAGACACCCTTCAAAACGGGATAACTTGATTAAAATTCGTCCAAACGATTTGAGTTTTTTTTTTAGAAGCTTAGTTTGCTAGATGATGTAGTCTCGGAAAAATTCCTTTTCAAAGTTCTTTTTCAGCTTTGTTATCTGAGCCTGTAATGAAAATTTCAAATCGTGGCTGTAGATTTTAGTAAATTGTATATATGCTCATTGAAATTAAAACTTGGTGAAAATTCATGTTGGATAATGCAGATTAAAGTATGTAGGTATATGGAAGACTGAAATTAATTTTTCTGTAAAATCGTGGACAGTGTTAGATTGTCCAGTAGCTCTTATTCTGGAAGTACTCAATTAGATGTTAGAAGATCCACCCTTATAGATTTCTTAGTCGTTCACCGACCAATTTATCTCGTTTACAGGGCTGACCGACTAAAACGTTTTACTTGTACTCCCTGAAATCGAAGAATTACGTAGGATTGCAAACAGTGCGGAGAAAAAGCTCCCATTATTGTATATACACTCTCTTTTAAAAGTCTAAGCTTCTGGAAGTCTGAAACTGTATTGGAGAATTCTACTAAGTAGTTTCATGTGATCACTGTTATTAAAAATGATCCAAGCAACGAAGAAACGCTATGGATGATGATTTCAATTGTCAAAATAGTGCTACAATTTTAAGACTTGACAAGGAAGACTTTAAAATAATGAAAAATAAGCGAAAACCTTTGAAAATTGGAGGAATGAATCTTTATGCATAATAGAATAAAAATTAAGAGCGAATATAACCGAATTTGCGATAAAAATACATTATTATTATTTCCGATTGATTTTCAGTACAGGAAAAGCCTTATTAATATCTTGGAATTTCATTAACTTTTGGCTAAGATTGTCACTGAAATTCATCCTTAAAAGCACTTCATTTGCTACCCCCCTGACGAGTCTTCAATTTCAACCAAAATATTTAATTTCATTTCTCACTTATCCTCCACAAAATTTGTATCATTCAAATACCTCCGTTCTATTTTCAAAATACATTTGCGAAAATTTCCAATAACGCAATCAACGAATTCTCTAAAGATCTAAAGCCGGTTAGCAGATGGCCCAAGTTTCCCCCAAAATGTGCATCAGGCAAAGTACCAACACAGAACCCAAGTATTATACACACATTCGTAAAAACAAATATTTCCAGCAATCTTATAAACGATAAATTTCGGAAACCGTAAATACGTATGGTCCGAGTAATTTCTCCCCGGGTCTAGGATTCTCCCGAGCATCTGAAGCTCCGATCGAAACGATTAATCGGGGTCCCGCTGTAAAAGTGTATTGGAAGATCGAATCAATTCTCGTACGAAATCGTGGACCGTGTTAAATCGTTCAGAAGTAAAACGCGACGCGGAGGAGCATCGTGGCAACGTTTACTGCCATTCCACAGGGGCAGGGAAAAGTGAGCAAACGATTCGGAGCCCCAGTCACGTATCGCGGGGCGGAATCGACGTATTTTGGGGAGCGGCGGCGGAGAAAATGGACAAGGGTTAGCCTCGTGTCTGGATTAGCTTTCGAACCGGAACGAATTAATACTATATCGGGCGCTGGGGAAAATATGCGCCCCAGATAGTTCTATATCCATGGGAATCGTGACTCCGAAACGAACGAACGTGATTGCGATAACGATCGCGATGGGAAAAATGGAACTGGTCACGGGAAAAGCAACGCCGAGTCGAATGTAAATTGCGACGATCTTCAGTGATAAAGAAGAAATTTCAATATGGGGGAAGAATGGGGGAAGAATGTGGGTCGTAGTGGTCTTGAAGGGAGAAAGGGTCAGATGTCCTGATGTCACCTTTCAACTCGATTTTCAACAAATATGGTCCACTGTGAATATCATCTTTTAGGATTTATTTTTTAGTAAACGGAATGTCCGACGTAAATAAAGTTTTGTCTACTAATTAATACGCTTATTGACAGTATAAAGAAACTGTTTTAAATTTTCAAAAATATGTGAGCTGATGCGAGCCCCTTGAGAAAGCGATGTAGTGCTGGTGCAGTGATTCTGGGAGAACGACGCGTTTGAGACAAAAAGTTCAAAGTGTGGTTGTAATCATTATGAGTGTGGTTATCGCCGGAATCAGGATTATATTTATTGATAAAAAAAATAACCAAAGGAGGTGTGAAGTTTAAGTATCGAAATATGGTGATTTTTTTCAATCATTTTGACTCGTAAAAGGTATGAAATAGTTAATCAAAATAGGTTTCCGTGATCCCGGCCATAGCCACTGGTGCGCTGAATAACGTGTAAAAATTTCAGACTGATTGGTCGAATAGTTTTTTTCCAATCATCTGCACCAGTTGAAAAAATGTTGTTTTGAGATAATCGCGTTTAAAGTTTTAAAACAAATTAAAAAAATCTTTTAATTTTTTTATACAATATACGAGTAGCTTAATAAATACCAAAACGATTGTATCTACGGAGAAAAAATCTTTGAAAATAGTTTAATTTTTCTAACCGTCGCAGTGCACCCTTTAAAGCAAATATCGACAAGTTTATCTGAATCAGCGTAAAATTCTGCACATATTTGGTTTGTTCTGATAAAATAAGTAACACCAGTGTTAGCTTTAATAGCCATTTTATGTTAGGTGTACTGACAGCTCCGAATTTACCCTAGTAGCTTTAAATTAAATTTGTCTGCTTCCTCTGTAATCTCTTGTTTATACGTGGCTGTAATTCGACCTAGTTATATAGAAAGGTACCAACTCTCAAAATGGCAAAAAAATTAATTAAACGCAGCACAGATGTCATAATTTTGTGATCTTTATTTTGCAGAAAATTACCAAGCCATAATTCCATTTTAAGCTCAAAAAGCAAAAGCTACAGAAAATGTAAAATAATAATTATACTACTCACTATCAAATAACCCATTAAAAAACACTATAAACCAATAACAAGAAAAAGAATATACCCAATACAAAAAAGCAACTTTCCTTTAACAATTAAAATCTTCAAACTAAATTTACTCAGTTTCACATCGCCGAGGGTTGGCAGCTTGCTGCCTAACTGGGTCCAATTATTATTAAGTATCAGATTTCACAGATTCGATTACAATATTCCTTCTTCCATCATTTCCACCCCCAAGCGCGCATAATTTACGCGCTCAAAAGCTGCTCCCGGAAAAGCTTGAACACGTCTGTTTTTCAAAGCAATCGATCACAGTGGATCAGAAATTTGAAATTTCGTCTCGGAAGCTTTCCCCTGCGTATCATCCCAAATGCCAGAACGCACATCCGGCGGGTCCTCTGGCGCAGGATGTGACGTGGCATCCCGGCCGTGAGCGGGGTGGTAATTCTATTCTCCACAGATAACGCGGCGAAGGCAGGGCCTCTGTGAAAATATTATCGAAAGAATATACTATTCCTGGCCTCTTTATCGGCGGCGGGGCGCGTGTCGCGCGCCTCTTTAGAGAGGCGTTCATCTGCGCCGTGGCCGTTAACCGCGTTCCGCGTTCTGATTCAATATTTATAGAAAACCGCGCGAGAATTGGCGACGGGCAATAATTCATGCCAGGAGCGGCGTCACGGCTCGGCCAGGGTTCTGTAATGATACCGTGAGCTACGGTTTATCGGCCAGTGTCCCGAAGTTCTCGCGAAAATTCGCCAGCGACGCGACGCGCCAGTATATCAATTTGCCGTAATTGAATTGCACACCCGATGAAATATATAGCGGGCCAGCGTAAAGTGTCGCTATCGGGCCGCCTCTGACCCGATTCGAACCGTCACAAAAGGCGAATGATTTTTCCATCGAAACGATATTAGGGTCCTCCATGTCGCGCGAAGCTTTGTCGCTGGGAATTACCTAAACGACGACTACGGTCGTTTCGTCCCGCGTGTTGGATCGTTTACGCGGCTTTTTGCAAGTCTCGCGGATACAGGCAAGCTTTCCGATTTTTCTGCAGGGAAAGCAAAATAAAATTGTGTATAGTAGACGAAACTGTAGCAAAGCGGATGAAGAATTACAGTTGGAAACGCGTCAGCTGTTCTCCGCAATGCACGGAGTTTATAAATTTTCAAGCAGATCCAAGTATTTATTAGCGATATTTATTATCAGTTTTAATTCTTGTTGGAATAAATGAGGCTACCAGCGCAATAGTGGCGTAAACCCAAAACTTTTGTTTGGAGA
Organism: Andrena flavipes; assembly: GCA_963971345.1. Classification (NCBI taxonomy): domain Eukaryota; kingdom Metazoa; phylum Arthropoda; class Insecta; order Hymenoptera; family Andrenidae; genus Andrena; species Andrena flavipes. The sequence goes on along the minus strand of OZ020482.1, from coordinate 16,423,356 downwards.
TTACCTATGGCTATTGAAATTATTAAAAAATTGTCTTTTTAGGTACTTAGGTATGATTTTTTAAAAAATAAAATTGCTAAGGAGTGTATTATTTATATATAACTGTAAGTGTATTAATATTGCAGAGTTGGTATTATACACAACAAAATGCCGAGTGCAAAAGCACGTTTGTGCGCTGTCATTTTTTACAGAATTATAATTTTGCTGTATCAGAGAGTGAAACGTGAATCCACTGAAAATTGCGGCGATAGCCTGAAATATATGAACATATAAAATTCTTGGGATCGCGGGTAACAAGGGAAGAAAGAAAGCGAGCGTCTCCCGCGCAAAGCACAACACAGGGGTTTAATTTAAAGCGCGTGGTTCGTTAACAAAACGCGTTAAGAGTCGCCCCAGCGCGTAAACTTTCATCGTCGAGTGACCCTGCGAAGGCCCTCCCTCGATTTCCCAACCGAATCCCCCGTCAACTTGCCGGCGTCGGAGGGAAATCTTGAAAAATGAAAGGGCGGTCCGCTGCACTGGGGTAGAGAGGAACGGAGAGAATACAGTGCGCCGTGATGGACGAAACGGTTTTAATTGGAAGCCAGAGAAGGGAGAAGGACGGCGGGTAGCGTTGCCCCGGCCGAAGCCCGAGATAGGGTGAGTCGAGCCGAGGCGGGGTGAGGAAGAGCGAGGAGGAAAGGCCAGAGGGATGGAAGGGTGGCGATAGCGTCGATGGTGGTTCTTTACCCTCGTGCTCGTTCTTCGCTCCCTTTGCCCTCGCCGCTACGTACATTTTCGCACGGGCGTACACGCCCTTACACGCGGTAATACGCGCGCGCGCGCGGGCACACTGGCCCCAACACCTGCGCGCACCTCGGTACCAGCTGACAAAGGATGCTCGGCAACTCGGAGATTCAAAAAAATTCGAAACTTTGCAGAAATGTAGTTCAAGTGACGCTAATGACGTGACCATTGTTTGTTTCGGCGATGAAACGGTCCTAGGGGTGAAAACATCCCCTCAGGGGTGAAAACGTCACAAAGAAACTCCGAGTTTTCATATTATCCTGAATATCTGCGGAACCGTAAAAGATATCGAGCAAGAGTTCCATTCAAAGCTTTGTACTTTTTTATATGAATAAAATATGGCGGTAAAGGATTTTTGAAAAAAATGATGATGGGGATGAATTTTGTCGGGAATTCTTTATCTCCATATGGATTTTTAATATCCTTATCAAAAACCATAAAGCTTTGGATTAATATTTGTTCGATATCTTTGATATTTTTATCTCGCGATTTATTTCACGAGGACTACATTTCAGCAAAGTTCCAATTTTTTTCAACCACGTCCCTTGTGAGCTCCCTCTGTCTCCCTGTTTCTGGGACCTTCCACGGCCCGGACCGTGCCGAATTTACGAAGTGCTGATTTTAGGCATCCTTGGGAAACGCGATTGTGTCTAAGGGGGTGGAAACAGAATTTAATTCGTCTCCCACGAGAGTCCATGTATCTCGTGGATGAAGAGGCACGGCACAGCCAAATCAATGGGGTAGGGTTCCTCCTTCGCGTAGATATCGAGTTTCGCGGCGAGGAAATACCGCGGAAAATGAAATTAGCTTCGTCGATGTGACGGGGCCGATAGCTGCCGTCGTTTCGTCTCGTTCCAGGGGGTTGGGGGATGGGTGACAAGGGGGGCATCGACTTCGAATCAAAGTTTAACAAGCCGACGTGGACGAAGAATTGGATGAAATCAAGACCGAATTACCATTCCGCGGGTAGCTCGATATAATTGACGACGGGAAGCGATCGATAAGCGGCTAGTGTCATCGCGACGCCGTGTCCGGTTCCCGGGGCGTTCTACTTTAACGCGACAGTATTTACGGGGGGTAGGATTGAAATGTTTATAATTTTAGAAATATTCATTAGTAGCAATCTTTGTGCTGCTAGAAATCTCGATCGAAAACGATTGTAAGTTAGGAACATATGGATAGAAGTTGCCAAGTGGGCCGGTAAGTTGGATGCTGCGCGGTGCTTGGTTAGTGGCGCCATCTGGGCCACATAGTACATTCAGGTTTAGAGCTGCGTGTGCTTCTCTGTCTTCAACATTTACTTTAACTTGTTCGAGCAAAATAACGAACTGGTCTTAACGAGATCATTATAAGAGGGGCGGGGAGGGGGAGGGGATGGCACCCCCAAAGAAAAGGGAAAAATATATTATTGCAACCACGACTGAAGTAATTCAAGAGCTTCATAAAAAGAAAAGAAAACTGGATCTTATTCGTTAAACAGATTTGTATTGTCACCTGATGAATTTTCTTGAATTTACATTAAAAATATTTTTATCCGCTCAGCTTGGCTCCCCCCTAAGATTAAATACCATGTACGTCACTGTTGTATCATATGTATCGACGATTATGAAAGTAGTCTACGGGATATTTTTTATTATTATTAACGCAGTTTTAATCTCAGCAAGAAAATTATTCTGAAAAACATTCTACACTCAGAGCCGTCCGGAGAGGGGGGGGGGGGGGGGGAAGGGGGTAGTTGCCCACCCCTGGCTTTTGAGTAAAAATCGCTTATTTTTCAAAACCGATCTTTATTAAATGTTATACTAAGCAAGGGAATATTTTTATATTTCGGTTTTAAATTTTTAATTAAATTGGTATTATAAAGTGGGTTGAAAAAAGCAAGAGGGGTATATTTTCTTTACCATCATCCCAAACTTGCCCCCCCCCCTGGAAAAAAGTCTACGGACGCCTCGGTCTACACTGATTACCTACAAACCTGATGATACACTTATTCATAAATACGGTACTTTCTTAAGTATTTCTTTTTTGTTTTCGCAACATGTAGACTCCTCAGATTGTGTAACAGATGTAATACAAACTAAGAGATACCTAGATTCAATTTTTTTTTAGATTTTTGACTCGGACCATTTTCATAATCACCGGCATGTATTAGATTAAAGTTTCAATCAATAAACAAACTTTAATTACTGATCTATGCAGGGTGACGTTATGGACAAAGTCTATTACTCACACACGACTACCTACAAGGATTTCTAATATCAAGACAGAAAGAAAACGTCCCCCGGAGCCATCTTACAACCACAGCCACCGCAATGCACCGCGAAGTACATAATAAATCGCCAAAGTAAATGCCCAGCGCAGGTACAAAGCGGGCCGATAAGCGATTGCTCGGCGTAATAACTCGCTTAACGAGCCAATAATGCCTGGGAGATGAGCGAAATGAAGGTCCGTTTGGTCGGGGATAAGCAGGGTAGCGGAGGAAAGCGCGAAGAAACGAGAAAAAGGAGGCGGAAGCGCGGCTGCGCCAATGGTAATCGAATGATATATCCTTCCGCTCTAAACGGAGAAGCGCTCGCCGAAAGGTAGCAGTGCAGGGGGAATCCACGGGGGCGGCTTAATTCGTCTCCCCATTAGAATTTATGTGCCCATAGCTGGGAGTCGAAGAGAGAAAAGGGCCACGAAATGCCGGGGCTTTCTTTACGATCGGAGGCTCGCCGAAGCGGGCGCGTGGCTTCGAGTGGACCTCAGCCGAGCAGCTTGATACGAGACGCCGACCTTTTCCTTCGTCGCGTCCCACACCTCTTTCCTCGAGATCCGAGCGACAAGCGGAGCGTGGAAAGCCGCGGCGGCGGCGGTCTCCTCGCGAGGAATTCTTTCGCTGGGGCGAGGGGAATATCGAGAATCAAAGGATCGGCGGCCCGTGTGAATTCGAGGGCACGTCTGGGGATCCTTAAGCGCCGCACACGCGGGTCTCTCTCGGTTTTCCGGGAGGAAAAGCGCGACGCCCGAGGCACACGCTTCGGTTCTACCCATCACCGATTAGCGCCCATTAGAAGCTGGTGACTCGTGAAACGCGAGCGTTATTACTTCTACACCCGCCCTTGTGCGCGTCTTTTTGTCCTCTCCTTTCTTTTTTTACGCTACGTCGCGGCGACATGGTTAAACATTTGTTGGTATGTAGGGTGGGAGAAATTGTAGCTTACGATAAAATTGCAAGAGTCAAGCGTTCGTTACTTTTAGGATGTTTAGAGTGATTTGTAATTATCGAATTTTTTAATCAATTTCTGTGAATATATCGAGATTCAAAAGGGGGTATTATGGTCCCCTGCTGGTAATTTGGCCCCATCGTGATTTTTATATTAGAAACAAAAATATCTAGCGGCTAATAATAAGAATAAATAACATCAACTGCAAAACGAAAGTTTTTCGTTGTCCCCGAGAAGTATTTCTTGTAGGTTTTAAGAAGTATTTCGTAAAAATTACCTAGAATCGATATTTATAAGTAAGGTCACTTAATCTTTGATATTTTCAAATATAATCTTAAAGTTTCCAAAACTATGGGGGTCGATATATTGGTCCCCCATAATGGAGGGTAATATGGCATCGAAATTCCTCGTGAAGCTTCTGATAACACCGATGCAATATGCATGTTTTGTGGGGGACGTTATGCCAAGGATCAACGTGGCGAAATATGGATTAAATGCATCATATGCGAATTACGGGCACATAGCAAGTGCACATCGTACGAAAACGTGGAATATGTGTGTATAAATAATAAAATATTCTTTATTCATTTAGTTTTTATATCGGGTGTTGCCAAAGAGGTTTTTTTTTTATTTTTGTTAGGGGACCATATTACCCTCACTTTTGTAAAGACACCAAAAATAACATTTTTTTATAATATATGTTGAATTCAATTAAATTGTTTTTCTTTTGCTTCCCCACTGTTATCACACCTAACCTCATTAGTTTACCTACATTTTAAGCAAAAATTTAAAGCAATTTCGATTTTAGGAACATATATAAAACTGGGGGCCATATTATCACCCCTTTTACCATCTATTCGTTGGAAATGGCGATCAGAAATCACATTCTATTTCCATAATTTGTACTGCAAGAATTATATATTTTTGGGATTGTAATAAATCCGCGCTAATAACAACACATTTCCAGATACGATTTAATGGTTTGGCTTCGCTCGATTGGTTTTGCATCTATCGTCGCGCGTTGCACGGCAATCGCTTTTCCACAATTTGGGGGATCAAAAAACGTTTTCGATTTAGAATGGGTCTTTTCCCCCGGCTTTTTTGTTGTTTTTATTTTCTGCTAGTCGTGCCAGAGTGACGAATCAACTATTGCGTAAAAATGTTAAATTTCACGATTCACAGCACGCGCGGCGGGCCAGATACACCGCGAGCGTGCTGGGTTCTGCGTTTTTTACGCTGACTTTCTGGTGTTTAACAAAGCCTGGTTGCTTGATGTTTGGAGCACGCGGCACGTCTAAGTTCCTTCATGTGCACTCGACCGTTTTATCACGGCGCGGACGTGCGTTATTCGTAGCGAAAGGGTTTATATTTTAGAAAAAATTACAAACATTGTAAAATGCGTGAAAACGATACTATCGAGAGTGTAATAAAAGGTTGTTTGCTTCAAATTAATGTAGGTATTACAAATTCAAAAACTCTAGTTCATTTTAAATGGAGAATTCGGTATGTTAGGTCGGGAGTGGAATTGTTTGCTCAATTCTTCTGTATTCGAATAAAGTTTCGTGGCATATGTAGTGATAATATGATCAAACAACATTTATATAGTGACTAGTTAGAAATTATAAAAACAAAGGGGAAGATAGGTAACTTTAAAAGCACATATATCCATCAATTAATCAATATTTCTTAAGTAAGTGATATTAGGTACACTTTCTTCAGCACCAGATCTTTGCAGGTCTTATGTTTTTTGATTACTATTTTAAAAGATTTTAACTTATGCCACATGAAGCATGAATAATTTCTCTTTACTTTGAAACAAATTGCATACAAATATTAGGTATCTTTGCAGATGACATATCATAAAAATAGCTGTGAAATTTCTCTCCCAAGTAGATATTTAATATTCCATCAGTTCTAATTAATTACTTTCCAATTTCAAAGCTTTCCTTGTAATACTTCACTAATTTCAAACACAACGTTATATAAATCCACCCTTAAAAGTGCAGATACACCTAATCAACAAAATATGTCATAAAACAAGTTCCCTTGATCTTTCAAATTCCTTACTTCTACGTTTACATAAACCATTCCTTCCTTTCGGTGTTTCTATGCACCTGAAATCTCAATTAAACCCAAACCATCCCACCGAGACTTGCCTTTAAGCCTGCAGGTAAGAGTCTCCCCTTCGAAGCACCATCGAAGGCAATCATTTTCTCGAGCATCGTTCGCGAAAGCGCGTGTATCTCTGCGGAGTGCGATTCGCGTCGCAGTGAATAAGCGTCAGAATAATTAAATGCCCGTGGATGTTCCCCTTTCTTTCTTTGCGTCAGGGATCACGTGAGAAACTGAAGCATCGGCACGAGATGCTGCAGCGGCTTCCTTGGTGGGAATCGCGGGACCGGTTCCACGCTCGTTCGCGTGCGATAAACGCTAATACGTGGCCAGCAGACTCGTCTTCTGGGCGTGCAAGCCACGTTCGATGGGAGCCTCTTCGCGTTTCCGACTCGAGGAACAGGCGACTTGTTCCTCGCCCACGCGTCTCACCATTATCGCTGCCTGATCCTATCTGCACCGGCGTAAGCCGATGATGGTGGGCGATTCGAGGCGAAATGTCATAATCGAAACGCGCACGCGTTTCCCACAGTTGTCGATGTCCTCGAGCTCATCTGTCGTTGCAAAACCTTCTTCAGAGCTTTGAGAAACTACATACGTGGGTCGATGATTGATTCTTATTAGTTCTACTCGATGCAGGGTATGCTTTTAATTATAGAGGGTGTTCTCTAATGATTCTTCTGAAAATGAAGCTGGATTCTTTCATTGATGTAAAGTGGAAAATTGTTGGTAGGGCTGGGTAACGAAAAATCTTTGGAAATTTATTTTTTTATTATTATTATCAACGGGAAATATACTTCAACTTTTAAGTATTAATAATACTTTAAGATCAGCCCCTAATTCCTAAATACTCTTATCTTTAAACTTGCAATTTAATATTTTCTTTAAACTATAGGAATATAGTCCTAGAAAATCAACTTCATATATAAATTTACAATTTACTCCTTTTATCAGGCATAGAACTCCAAAATTTTAAGTTAAAAAAACTCTTAATCTTCAAAATTAATAATATATTAATATAATATAAATTTTAATATACTATAAAACATGACTGTACTCCACCAACCATAAAAATATTGGAATACTATACTTCATCTTCGCTATATGAGCAGGCATAATTGGAGCCTCACTAAGATTTATTATCCGAATGGAACTTAGAAACCCAGGAAGCTGAATCAACAATGATCAAATTTATAACTCAATTGTAACCTCACACGCTTTCATTATAATTTTGTAACGAACACTAGACACCTCAGGAATATTAATCTTCTACTAAATAATCTCTGAGATTTTATACACTTTTATGCATCCCGACAACGTTTCTCGAAAAATTTATTGAACTTATTTAAGTGCGGCTCTAAGACTCTTCTGCTATATTTCTCTCAATGCCCTTCGTATCTTCAGATATCCTCCCTTTAATGTGTCTGACACATATAGGCGAAATTATTATTAAAATAAAATTTCCAATAGCGTATAAAGTGAAAAAATTATTTGACCTGGAATAAAGTTAAAGTGGAAGTTATTTAAATAATTTTAATGATATTGAAAGAGCAATCGACCATCTAATTTTCTAACAGCTCGTAGAATCGTGGCGCCGGAGTTCTACTACTCTATCATCAGCACCTCTATCAAAATGGCACTCCACACTGTCGACAACGATTCGCGATTTCGACGATGACACACAGCGCGCCACCAATGCCCTGGGCACCGTTGGTGGACTCAGGATATTCGTGTTACAAGGGGCGGGAAGCAGATAAATTGCTCGTTGAAACAAAACGACGGTCTTGTCGAGTCTCTCAAGGCTGCGTGGGTGGGAGCCTCGAATCATGGATCGGCGCTTTTGAGCGTGGATTGCGCCTCGTCGCGCGTTATATTGCTCCTCGGAGAGCACCGGTATTACTGCAAGCACTTAGGGCCAGCACATGTAGCTGTTGTTGTTGCCTATCGCGATTATCGCCAACAAACCGAGAGAGTACACCTAAACCGGACAGATTTTTTTAGGATACACCCGACGATTACCTTTCAACGCTGGAAATTTCAGCGATTAAACATGATGATTTTACACCGATTGTGTGGTGTGCGCAGACAAGGAGGTCCTTTAATTTAATCGTAGTGGAGATCGGGGTTAGTTGATACAGACGAATTATCTCGAAATATGTGAGATATGTGAAGATTATTGTTCAATTCTTTATTCGCATCGATAAATGAACACTTAAGCTACTGAATGAACACTATTGTACAATTATGTTTGCAGCGCGATTGATTCCACGTGCTACAAAAATTGTTTCGATATGAAGCAAGAAATTAAAATAATTCTTTAATTAGTTGCTTATTTTAATAATTTATTTTCATCCATTTCGTCCATTCACCGGTACGTGTTCATTTACTGGTACATCCACCCTACCTTGACGTTAAGAATCACTTCTTAACTGTTTTCGTTTAAATAAAGAAAAAGTAAATAGTTTTGATACATCCAAATTGATCGTCCAAATAACATTTTTTCATTAATTTTGTACGTATTTTCTCAAGTTTTCGCTTACTATATATTAAAGAGGAAGGACCAGAGTATATTTTGGCATATTTGTTATTGAGTAATTAATTCAAATAAAAATGAAAAAAATTGAAAACAGAATAACGTATCAACTAGCCCCGGTCTCCCCTGTCTTTAATTTAACTTGATTTTCTTTTAATTTGATGTGCAGAGGTCTTTCTACACGAGATACTTTTGCGCCTACTTTCTCACAAAATTTCTACTCGTTTTCTGTCTTCGTGAACCGGCTCCGTCAGCCACGCGAGTAGATGTAAAACATCAGTCGTGAGTCACAGAAATGTTGCGTGGGAAGTCCTAAAATGACCACCTTCGTGCTACGAGAATTCTGCTCCTCGGAGCATCGAAGAGCATTAAACTATTTTTGCAGTACCTGATACGTTTAGAAACAGATTCCGCGACAGTGATAACGCCGATGACGACGGCAAATGATCGATACCATTAATGCGCTTAATCCAGCTAAGTAACGAATCCGCAAACGGGTAACCTTGCCGCGGAAATTAATTGGAAACGACAGATGCGCGTAGGCGCGAGCAACTCGTTGCAGCCACAGTATTTCTGTGCATCGTGCCGCGGCGTTTCTACACCAGCTGCTCGACTATCGGAACGGATCTTCCTAATTGCTCCAGAAAGCAAGGAACATGGAAATGAACGGATTTCGAAGCGTTACATTTAAGTATGCTTCCCTGAACCGTGTAACATTAAACTCCTGATTTATTCGAAAGCCGTCCTTTGAGTCACCGAGAAACGATTCTTGGGCAATCTTGAGGATGCAAGGTAAATATTCGTATCAACCGTTTACTTTATGCGCACATATATACCGAAATATGCGTATATGCGTTGTTTAGTGTATGCGACGCGTGCGGGGAACGCCCATAGGCGTTCAGCGACTGTGGTTAAGGGATGCGAGTAGAGGAGCCACGCACGCGGTGAACGCTGAGCGTTTTAATTGTCAGAATTCAAAGGGTTAAGTTAATGATTATTGTGTTTTATTAACCAGTTGCTCTTAGTGCTTCGTTAAAAATGAGAAACGAATGAGAAAGGAGATTCGGGGAATTGATCTGTTAATTTGTTTACCATAGCCTTTGATTGCATAGTTGCAAGGTTGACAGGTTTTAGCATAGTATCGTTTCTTTGAATGTCAGATGTCTGTTAGGTTGCGGAGTCAATGATTAAGGGAAGGTTCAGGTCCAAAAATTGTTTTTTTTTTCTTATTTCATTTTTCGAATGTTCAATCTTTTAGGAACACGTGTTTGAAAGATTTTGTTTTGTATCTCACCTAAAACTTTACATGCGTTCTTCTCGAAACAGTGTTCTTAAAATTCCTCGAACGTGTATCTCGAAAAGTTATTATCCGATTTGGCTGAAACTTTTTTAATTTTGAAGAATATACTTCTGACTCGTGGACCCACCAGTCGAAAAAAATTGAATATTTGTAATTTTTAAAGAAGAATATAGGGAAAAGTGATTTCAAACTTCAAGTGTCGTTATTTTCTCAGAAAATGTCATTTTTTGTCATTTTTATTGGTCAATCCCCGAGCGAGTTTTATGCCCTTTAATAATGTGTTTTTTTTTATTTCAGAGTAATGATTTAGGTGCTACAGATTTCGCCGTTTTGGATGAATTTCTTGACGCCTCGACTTTAACGACTTCCCAGTGTCGTCTGCAATGATTGTTTATAAAACCAAAAATATATTTCTATAGTTTAAGACATTCTTAATACAATGCAAGATGACCCATTAAATTATATGTAGTAGTTTTCCTTTAATTAATTCCTAAATATCAACTATTTTTATGGACTTTAGAACCGGAACAGCCCCTTAAGATGGGAAAGAAAAGGGCAATTTATAAATTAATTGGAGGCGTGAGGTAATGGGTGGTAAACCCCAGATAAGATAATAAAGAGTACGTTAAAATATAACTTTCTAAGTAGCGACAATGCACGTCCAGGTTTAAAATAAAATTAATTTACACTCTAAAAGGGACAATTTTTTTTAACAATTCAAATCTCGTCTTAATTGTTCTTATGTGTCAGAAAAGCCTAGATTTTTGTAGAATTGTACTTTTGCATGCCTGATAATAGAGTTATCTACTTGAAAGTATAAACTCCATCAATTGTTTCTATTTTTTTATTAATTCCTTGTCTGAAAATATCCAAATAGTATTTGAAATTTAGTCAAGTACCATTTCTTATATACTCCAGTTCCAAAAAGCATTACTCCACGTGTAACTTTGCATTTTCAATATTTTGCTTCTTTATCAGAACCTTCCTTTATAATGAAATCCTACATTTTCTTGTTGCGAAGCTCGTTGACCCACATCGCCGTTGCGTTTTGCTAATACCGAGCATTTTACCAGCAGGCTCTCACTTATGCGTGATTTCGCGAGTTCTATGGACGTCGTAACTTCAAACACTTAATGTAATAAGCGATAACGGTGAAGTAATAATACGTAACGTTGAATGTAACGTCATAGGGAAGTTTATGGGTCCAGCCACGCTAACTACTTCCGCGATAAAATGGAGAGTGCAGTATCCCATTTAGAAATAATGTAGGTGGCAGATATTGTTAGAAAAATAAAAATCGATAAAGCAAGTTCCTACGTGTCATCAGTCTTTCACGTTGATCGTAGATTTTATAATAATTCTTTCGTTCATACTCGTATAAAAACTAAACTCGACAGTACCATGCTGCAACTCGATACAATAAAACAATGCCCCACGCGTGATAAAATTCTCCACCTCGCATTGTCAACAAACTATGCTGAATATTTTTAAAATATTACTATTAATATATATTTCATTGTCAGTAGAACAGAAATTAATTTCAAAGACTGATAATTTCACCTCGCCTCGGTTACTGGGTCAATTTTGACCCACGATTACATTCCCATTTTAATGCTCACTATAACCCTTCCTAGAATTCGCTTTTATTCTCATTTAAAATTCTTATCTTTCTCAACAAGTACCCAATATTACTTAACACAATTAACGCACATAGTTTTTTATTTTGAATGGGCTCCAAGTTTTTAAAGCTTCAACAAACCCTGCACCCGTCAGCCATGCGTTCAACTTCAGCCGGCGTCCTGGGTCTTCTTTGACCCAAGCGGAACGTCACTGCAAGTAATAATAAATGGGAAATCTACAGGAATCGAAAATTTATTTGGGTCAAAACTGACCCAGCCACTGACTTCTACGCGATCACCTACGAAGGTTAATCACCAATCAAAACAACCCAAAAGAAGCCACGATCGCGATCAACACCGCGCCGATATTTCACCGCTGCATAGATCACTGCACGTTCGCGTAACCGTCGACCGAATATGAACGAGAAACATCGAATGGTACAGGATCTCCTCTCCGAAGCAGGTCGTTCCTTCTCGTGGCTGTGCGGCACGGCGATTCCATTTTCCGCGTTCATAAATTCACGTTGCTCATATTCGCCGTTGATACATGCCCGGCGCGGAATTAATTAACGGAAACGCGTGGGCGTTAACAAGGCAGAGCGGGCTTTTGACATCGGCACTCGTTAATCGGTACCATTAACAATCGATAGGAATCGCGGCACGGCCCTCCCCCCACCTCCCAACGTCGCTTTCCCTTTGCCGGGTTATCGCCTTACGATATCTGCTCGTTCCGTGAACGAGGCTGGCCTCGCCTCCGCTCCGGCCATAACGTAATCCGGTGATATAGAAGCCGAGAGCGCGGTCCAACTATTAATTAAAGCCCTTCCGCCTCGCGGAGGAGGCAACGGACGTTAGTTCACCTACGCGAAGAAAGCCGTGATTTAGGAACGTATCGACCCCTACCAGCAACTTTCCAAACGAGGATTTCTAATCGCGCTGCTCCGTGGCGCGGATTATAGCAGGACCTTCTTCGAGGATTCGATTCCCTTCCCTTCGGCAGCATTCGAATTCCGCAGTGGCTTTTGAATATGAAAATATCTGGTAGGTTTCGCGAGGGATCGATTTTCTTCCTTTTCGAATTCTGCATTGGGTTTTGAATATGAAAATATTTTGCATCCGGACGTCCTTCGAGGAGTCGATTTTTCTTGTATCTACTTATTTGAATCCGGCAGTGTGTTTTGAATATGAAAATATCGTGTATCTGGACCCTCTTCGAGGAATCGATCTTTTCCCTTCCCGTGCATTTGAATCCTGCAGTGTGTTTTGAATTTGAAAATATAAAGGAGGTTTGGCTTGGGAACGAGAATTTCTGGTGGGGCTCGCGTGTGGATATTTTCTGAGGGATCGATATTTCTTAAATTATTAAATTATGTGTTGGTTATTATTAAGGGAGAGTAGAACACCACACCTATCGCGTCCTTTTGCGATATTGTTACATGATGTTATTAGCTACGTTTAGTAATAAGGAAACTCTCACGATGGAAGGCTGCGCGCAACCGCGAAGATAAGGGTCGTGAAATGTTACCGTAGCTTTTCTTATAATTCTATGATCGAGTTTTCTGAGTCTAGAGTGCATTAAAGCTATACTACCCAACAAAGCATAATTTTTTTCACAGTTCGGTTACTTGATTCTAAATAAAATCACAGGATCACTTGTATATAAACATGTCCGTATTTGTTTTATTTGAAATTTCTTAACTCTTGTCCATTTGGAGTAATTACGAACAGTGTGTATGAGGCTATTACGAAGGCTAGCATTTACCCTTTTCGCTTAACATTTTGAAGTTTTTTATTTGTCCTAGACCCCGGAATTATATTAGGAAGAATATACGTACATATTCCTTGAAAGAGGTTAAAGATAAAAGACTTTCAATCCGCCAGGCAGCAAATAAATATTCAATCCCCAGAGCAACCAAAATTCTATAGAACAAGAAGAAAGACTGCCAGACTCGTAGCGTGATAGAAAACCAGTATTTCAGTACTAGCCGCGCGGATATCTGGTGTGGCCTGTTTCTTTTTTTTGCCGCGCCGTGAACTTCGTTCATCCTTCATGCACGCACGCACGATTTCGTTCATTCTTTTCGCACGTGCCTACTTAGGTCATTGTTTTTTCTAGAGCTACTTGTTCCCACTTTGTCCCCCGATCTATCGAGCACCGACGATAAAGAAGCCGTCGCGTCTCGGGTCTGTCTTCGTTCTTTTTTCGCGAGGACGTACACATCACTCGTCTTCCTTGCACTCGTCTACGGCTTATTCCGTCCTTCTTGCACTCGTCCCCCGTTATCTCCAGCTAGTTGTTCGCACTTTTTTTTCAAGCCTCCCAGTACCGAGAAAAAAAAACTAACTCGCCGCGGGCTCACCTCTTTCCTCCTCGCCGTGCGTAAACAACTCGGTTCGTCCTTCTCGCACGCTCGCACATCTCCGCTCTCCTTCCTCGCTTACGTCCAAGACCCTGTCCGTCCTCTTCCCACGCGTTTAAAACACCGAATCTGTCATTTTTTCTGGTATTGGTCGCGTTACCTCCCCTCGTTTCATTGGTCACCGAACAAAAACGTGGTCGCCAGGATTGACAGCTGCTCGTCTAATCCGCGTGGACAAGTTCGTTTGTCCTTTTCACACGCGTTTAAACTTAAGTAGTATTACTCTGCTTTCTTTCTAGCAGTGAATATCCTCAGTTTTGAACACTTGCTCCTATTGGACATTTAGATAATCCTGCTCCTCTCGATTGGCACCCGCTTTTCTACTCCGCGTGGACAGCGGAGTCCTGTTTGCACGCAAGTGCAATTTCGCTTGTCCTACTTGCACCCGTCTACGGTGTCTTCCGTCTTTTTTACACGCATGGAAGACTTAGATTGTCTCCTTTTATTCACACTTTTTTTCCTCGGCCTTTTAGGCACCGCTAAAGAGGAGACCGCCGAGCCACAACCTCGGCTTACTCTTTATTCTACCGTGCGAATACGACTGTGACTGTTTCTTTTGCAAGTTTGGCTACTTGAAATTGAGATTTGGCGTACTTAGTAGACTGAAAGAATTTTGTTTTTCTTTTAAAAAATGATTTTTTTTATTAAAGTATCTATAATTCCTTGTGTCGTCTTTGTAGATAATTAACCAAAGTTCATTTATCTGTAAAGTACATCTGATTAGAGTCAATACTTTTGTTTCAATTTAACTTTTCCCTTAAGTTCGTAATTCCCTTACTCTCCCCTATTTGTTGTTTCGCTGTATGCTTGAATTCTGAGTTCTGTTTTAAACGTGATAGATTTTGGAGTATACAGGAGAATTTTAAATTTTCAAATATACGAATTCTCTGGTTTAACTCTAACAGCTTATTTAGTGTGCTTTTGAAACGAATACCAAGACTGACTACGAAAAAATATATTTAAAACATCTACTTAATTCACTGCAGTAATTACTATAAATTTTCTTATTATAGTAGTTTATCAATCTTTACGCACTGTTATGTAACAGTTCAATACTTAAAAGCATATTTTTCAACCTCGTGTAACATTCTAACTTCTCACTTAGAACTTCGCAGCATTTTCCAAGACACCAATGCATTTCAATATCGCAAAACTAGAATATCAGAAAACTTCACTATTTTCCTTCAAATAAATTAAAAAGTCCGCAGCAAAAATGAATCTGTTCAAATAATCTCCAACGAGTCTTCGTCCAATTAGAAGGACCAAAGATCGCGTGAAATAAATCTCAGCACATATCCTGCCTCGGAAATATTCATCGAAGGCGAATGCAGAATAACTACCAACTGACAATTGAAACTGCGTTAAAATACCAAAGCACACGTCAAACTAATCCCACTACCACGTAACATCGGTTCCTCCCCGGTAGACAATTCCTCATAATCCAATCACACACATCTTCCCTTTCTCACAACGAAATTACACCTCGGAACGACAGCTAACAATGATGTCGCGGAAATTGGACCAGGGCGTTACAAAGGCGACATCCGATGTCCAAGCGTTTGCCGTCCATTTAAGAACATTATCGGTATTTACGGGAGTTTCGCCCAGCCCCCTGTTCGACGTCACTCCGCGTGTCCATTTCCAGCGATCGCGACGGAGGAGATACATTATTTCTTCATGAAGACACAACGCTGCATTACTCGAGCATTCCTGCGTCGGCGAGGAAACGGGGCCAAAGTAAATCCTCGCAAAGCCAAGGTTAAAATCGATGCGGAAGCCGTTTAGGCGAGATAGGAGGACGCCTGGGAGACGAGCCCCGTGAAAGCAAGGAAGGAAGGAAGGAAGGAAGGGAGAGGGAAGAAGGAAAATAAAGGCGAGGAGATGAAGCAGAAGCGGCGGCAGCGGTTCACGAGAGGTTTTTTGGGGGGATGGTTAGGGGGTGGAAAACGTAGGGGTTGGCTCTGCGTTTGGCAGATCGTGGATATTGGAAGGAGGGCCCTGAGACGAGGTCATAGAAGACGATCTCGGGATAGAGCTCGTCGTCCTGCGATTCGTCCTCGTGCCACCGAGGCTTCTCTCTCTCACTCTCTCTCTCTTCTTTACAACTTTTGCTCGGGCAATCACGTCCCGCGAGCTGCCTAGCAACGCCAACGGACAACCGATATGTGTATGTAACTGTGCACGTGTCTTAATAAGAATCGAATTTTTGTCACATCCAGTGCCCTGTTGCGTTTCACCGTGCTCTGTGTGATGGGGGATGAAGGGAGCAGTGATCTGCTGCAACTGCGATGTAATTATTTTAGAAGTTCTGGCATATTATTATGGAAAGTAGTAAGAAGAAAGTGTGTTGACATTGGAAGAATAACTATTTTTTACGGGGCTTAACGACACAGAGTGTATATCGAGGGAGAGAAGTGTTTTAAATATTTATTGCATTACACTCGTGTAATTTTTTAAGCAATATGATTGATAAAGCGATTCGTATGGAACTTATTTTGGAAAATACAGTGAGCTACACATTTTGCAATAATATTTCCAATAAGAGAGGTATAAGCGATAACTTGTTTATTCGTCCTGTACTGTATACCAATTTAGGCTCCGTAAAATATCTTAGGTTTAGAGCTACCTGTCTAGCCACGACTCGAAAACGAAGTCCTTGTCATACGGTGATTGCCCTATCAATCCTTCATCATGCGTTGATAGAGGAAGCAGTGATGGCGCATCCAGGAGCAAATTTCGATTACGTTGGCTATTAAATTCCACGGGCTCGAAGTCTGAAGACTCGATAGACGCGCGCAACTGATAGCCACGCGCGCGCTTCTAACGAGTAGGGGAGAATGAGGCAATCGCGGTCAGTTGGCAATGGCGGTCAGTATTGTTATTATAAAACGGTATGTCCGAAATGTAAAATTTCTTTTCCTTACGTTCCACGACATCATTCGCTATATTGTTGAACGATTTCGTCTTCGTCGTTGTTAAGCAACCAAGGAAAACTAGCCTTTTTGTGTTTTCAACATCGTCGATGTAATATTTCGTGTACACAACATAAGAGGTAAGTACTAATTCTGAAGCTTATTTTACATTTCAAAATTACGTAAATATAGATATTCTATCAAGGAAAAGGATTACATATTTAAATTAAATATATTTATATTAAATTTCATTCTAATCTTCAATATTATCAATGAACACGTATGCGGGCAATGATGGTCACTTGACTGTTAGTGCCCGTAACGTGATTATCATTATTCACTAGTGTAAAATAAACAAAACTTTCTTCATTAGAACAATTTTATTCTGTAGATGGCAAGAATTCGCACTAGAAGAACTGCAAAAGCCAAGTGGACTGCTGAAGTACTTAAAAACGCAGTGAAGCTTTTTCAAGATGGACAATCCATGCGAAAAGTATCTAAACTATTAAATATCCCCCTTTCAACTCTGCAATCGAGGGTAAAGAAACAAATTTCTGACCCAAAGCTTGGAAGGCACACTGTATTGAGCGTGACTGCTATTACCCGCAGGTGTAGACGATGGCGGAAAAGCACATATTTTTTGTTTTTTGTAATTTCATTGAATAATTCAATATAAAATTAATTATTTTCGTATCCTACGTATAGGTTGATAGTTTAAGTTTACAAAAAAATCATTTTCAAGTATATTGCACCTTACATCTTTGTTTTATTACAATTATTGCTTAAGTGACCGCCATTACACATTCTCCCCTAACTGGAGATATATTGGTTAGGTGACTTATAGCGAGATACTGGACGCAGCGGGGGTTAGAAACGGAGTCGAGAGCTCCGAGGTGCATTCTGCGTAAGTTTTGGACACTACGAGGCAAATACCTTGCATGTTGCGAAAAGCATCTTCGTACACTCGAGGAATGTCACTTGAAACACTGTGCCCCAACACGAAGCCTAAGTTACGAATGCATATCAGAAGGCAAGAATTTTTATATTAGCATTCTTAAGGAAAGCTCGCACTCTGGGTGTGAGCCACCCATAAGCTAATTTCGACGCTCTGTACCTTTTTTCCAAAAACTTACAAGCTATTTTCTCTCTCAAAATATTATATCCGAGCAACAACTCTGTAGATTTTTAGCTTCTAATATTGAAATTTGTAAAAGATATAAGATTTTCTTCCCTTTTTCTCGACGTGTGGTAATCTAGAATTTTTTTTACAGAAACTGTGATTAAATTTCAATCAAAAAACTATTCAAATACATTCTAGAGACCTTAAAACTGACTCATGTTTTTTGTTTATGACGATTGGATTCTTTATATGAGAAAGGCAGTCGTTCAAAAATTGCTCCGAGCGTGAGCCACCCAGGTATGTCAAAGTTGATCGAAAACGTGTCAACGAAGGGTTAAAATCCAGTGAAGTGGTCTGCAAAGTGTTACCATCAAAGGCAAAAGCTTGTGGGCCCTAAAAGAGTAACTAGCTTAGGTGCTTCCAAGGCCTTACGATTAAAATACAAATATTACCAAGAGTGCCGAATACCATCTTCGACTTCTGCTATTCTTACTAGTTCCACTGCTTTTACTACATCTTACGAGCAATAACAGACGCGCACAGTTCGGTATTTACGATGGCCCCGAACGAGCCCTCCACCCAGCAAGCAAGCATTAAACACCGCTCAACTATGCCCACGGTGCTTTCTCTGTATTTCTTGTACCTGCAATACGCGTTGCACGCCTAACCCTAGCGATCCAGCCGCAGGATCCTTCGCCGTGCGCTAAAGCAGAGAGGTATTTTACCCCGCGTGCCTCTCTTTCCCTCGTTATTACTAGACCTTAATCTCAGGCACGTCGCGTAATTCAAGAAGCTCGCCCTCGTTACAGTGGCGTTTCAGCTAGTTGGGGCTTGATAATAGAAACGTTCGCGGCGAGGGTTGCTGGGAACGTGACGCTATGTCAATTCTGAAACCGATGTTTTACGGTGGGACGCGAAGGGTCGAATGAACGAAGGGAAACGCATTTCGCTAACGTCGCTCAGCCATTACGTAGCGATACACTCGTCAAACTGACGGATTTGTGGAATGTCGCTTTATGGTTCGAACGAAGCAACGGTATCTTTTGCGTTTGAAGTGGGTTGCCCTTTAATTAAAATCGAAGTCAGTGTCATAAAGGATAAGATCGGAGACTGGTGTCGAGACATTTGCTAAGAATAGAAGAAGTAATAAATCTCCGATTCTTTTAAACGAATAAGTATTGATTAAGTAGTTGATATAATTGATTAAGCAGTGCGATAGCTTCTTCCTCTACTCGCCTAGCCATGCTCCTAGAATCCATCCCTTTCCATCCATCACCGACACTTTAAAACGAAACTTTCGTCAATCTTCCCACGAGACTTTACATTCACAGAAATCTAATGATCCGAAGATAAATACAGAAACGCGAGGAAAGAGAGCAGACACGAGGTCTGCACGTGCTACGTTCCAAGGAACACTCGAGAGCACTTCATCCAGGCACAAATTCCTCGATCTTCTGAGAAACGTTTCATTATTGATACTCGACAAGCTCGGGGAGGGGGCCAGCTTACAAGAGCCACTTCATTTTTCCACGAGCTTCTGGAACTCGTCCGCGAACGAAAAATCACGGAATCCCACGAAATGGTCGGCGAAGCAGGATGGTAAGCAGATATACGGACAGCAATGCCGACGAGCGATACAGAGGGAGAGTTTGTTTTTACGGCGGCTCGTTTTGCTTTCGTCGATAGGGGACCAAAGTTCGCGCACGGTTCCAGGGAATTTTCGCCCCGCGAAATCCGCGAAAAGCGGAAAGAGGTCGCCCTGTCGTTGCGAGGGATCGTTACGGCGTATCGGGGGACGTAGATTGCTTCGGAACTTGAAACAGTCAAAGCGAATTTCTTTAACGCGGGGAATCGGTACGATGTATCTTGTTTAACCGATACTCCTCTACGCGGGAGGTCCTTTAGTTGCAATTGGTCCAAAAGTGACAGTTGGTGATCCTATGTGAAGAAATAAGTACATAGAAAATAGGAAATAATGTATTTTCTTCGTGGGAGACGTCGTTTTCGAGATAATTGATTCTGGAAATTTGGGTGGTACTCGTCTATCTGATTAGAAATTGGCAGACTGTAAGGATACGACTCTAGTAGCAAGAAAATATTGAATACGCATATATCCGATATTAAAAAAAAAAATTAAATCTCTTTTTGATATTTAAGTACTTATACATATAATATTTATTCTAGATTGCAGAAATATTCAATTTAGATTAGAAGAAAAATATGTCAAGGCAAAGATTAAATAAATCCTTGTGCAAAAATAATACGAAATTGTGAAATAACTACCTTTTCTTAATAAAATTAAGTTTGAAAAACTTGACTAAGAGAATTAAAATCAATTCTTTGGGAAAACAATAGGACCTCGTTCAAGAAACAGATATTCTGCAATTTCGACTTATTTTTTCCAGTATGATCTATTACATTTGCAATTGTACCATATTTGTTGTCACATTCTGCCAATTCTTTGATTTTTCAATTCCGCGTTATTTTTCTTGGAAACGAAACCCCGAATCAAAAATGTTCTTCTATTTTTTCGACATGTATTTTCGCGTAGAATCGATCCCATTCGGATTACACAACCAGTTTGGTGTCAGTTTGTATTTTCAAGCGATATTTATTTTATTCCGTTGCCACTACGTCGTGGCAAGGGATCAACGATCAAGCATGTGATTATTAATGATCGAGGTCGTGCACGCAAGCGCACGAGTCTCGTTGAAAGATCTTACGCCCCTATGTGAAATATGGTAGGTTCATATAGATTTAGATTTAGATTGTAATAAATTATCCGGCTTAGATCGAATCCAAGAAGATCGAGCCTCGCGCTTTTTCATCTCCCACGCTCAAGATCGCTACGATGAAATTATTAATCTCCGCTTCCCTCTCACGATTAATTCGCGCCAATGAAGCCAATATACGAGTGGTTTCTGAACGAAAGGATTTTTGCTTCTGACTTAATAGAAAATATAGATCCTAATGAAAGTTTACTGAGTTATTGCTGGAGCATTCATTTTTAATATTAGAACATTCAGTGTCTATCTGTCATACGCTGAGTAGTTCTATTTAATAACTGCGCTATTAATAACACAATTTCACAGAAGAATTGCGATGCTGATTGCAAACGAATAACTTTTTATCGCAATATCGCAAGCAAGAGTGTTTGTAAATAAAAATAGAAAGGAACGAAGGTAAAAATTGTAACAAATATTATCTCCATGCAAAGGATTGAAGTATTATTTCAAATACAGTGATATTTTGTTATTGAAACACAATTGATGAAAATCAGTCAGAAATAGCAATGGTATATTTTTATCGCAAATTCAGTAGACTTCGCTGTTACTTTTTATTGTATTTTATCAATTTATTCAATATGTTATCTTTTATCATAAACTTGTTTGTTCAAATGTACCTAAATGCAACTGCTAGAAATGAAATACTTAATCACTATAATTTTCTTTTTCATTTACAATGAAAATCAGTGAAAAGTGTGCCAATGTGTTCTAAGTGTCAAAAATCAAATTCTATAGTACAATATTACCATTGCCACGTAGAATATTTTCCGACAAAATTCTTTTCCTAATTTTGACACCTACGGTGTTTTCTTCAATTCTGTTAATCCACTGCAAAAACTAATTTCAACTAATGTAACACAAATATAAAACTACTCCCACACTAATACACTGCAATGATTAGAAGGTCCACGTTTCCATTTAACTCCAAACAAGATAACCATTAATTCGAAATGTTATTTGCTATTCCGCTATCGAACGCAATTCGCTCAGCCCCGTAATATTTTTACTCCTAATCCGATCGATCTGGATAGCTCTCATTTGGGCCGGTGCAGCCGAAGTCGTTTCGTTCCCAATTGCCAGCGATCGCCGCAGCTGCACGTGAATATCAGCTTCGGAGTGTCAATAGACACAGCAGTAGCAGCCAGCAGCAGCAGGCAGCGGAGGTAGTTGGAGCCCCTGACTGAACCACGCGACGCCTTATTATGTAAATTTAATGACGTCGTCGATTCGATGCACGCGCGCCCGCCCGTTCCCATGGATGCGATTGCGCGCGTGCGTGCGTTTCAGCCTTAAGCTTTTCTCCAGGGAACACCTGATAAACCGCGTGACATTTGGAAATGTCAGCCCGATAACTACCGCTGGCCTCTGTTAATCCGAACGCTTCGTCCTTCCCAGAAGAAAATCAAGAAGAGGCGGTGAGCTTTTTTTAATAACTCGCGGCACGGATAATAATTACGTAAGCCTCGACAAACTGATGCAGGGCTGTTCTATTCTTAACCGTATGCTCCAGTTTCAGCTTCACTTTCGGTCTTGATTAATATTAAATATTAAATATGATACTTTTAAAAAATGCAGAAAGAGAATGCATTCAGGGGATGAATGAAACATCGAATGCCGAGGGATGAATCCAATGCCAAGGGTGGCAAAGATACCGTAGAATTTCTAATCAGTGTTCAGCTTTGACGTCGCAGGTAGCTTTGGAATGTTGCTTATCCGATCCGAGAGATTTTAAATATTCTGTTTCTACCAGAAACCCCCTTTTTCTAAAAATAACGACTTCTTCCGAAGAGGCATTTGGATATTCGTTCAAAATTGTTCAGAGATATGCAAAATGTGTCATGAGATACGTAAAGTGTGTCACGTGAAAGGATTCAAGCACTCACCCCTATCTGATTAAATACAATTCATCTCCGTCCCACAGTTGTCCTATTAACATCCGGAATTTGCGTCACGAAATCGCTATTTTAGGTGTTCATCGAACGGAAGAGATCGTCTTCCTTGGCGTGTTTTTAAGGTGAAAGTGTTGCAGCGGGAAAATCGATCGGGCGCTCGAAATAGAGAGCAGAGGCGTTTATCACGCGAACAGAGCAGGGCCGATCGCTGGATAAGCCGAGATTTCGTGGCAGTAATCGATACACGCGGTCTAGAGCCTCGGCGCATGAATTTACACGGGATAAATTTAGCGTACAGCGATTTGCATGTGGCGCGGTGATAAGTGCCGACGCTGCCCGAAGGAGAATGCATTTGCCCTTCCCGTCGGCCTGTGCCCTTTTCTTTTTAATGGCCAAGACGAGCACGACCGTTTTTTCAATACCATTTGTGTGTATGAAAATTCTTTAAGTTCAAGTTTGGTTCCTTTCGTGAACGCGGTAATATATGGGACATGTATGTATTAGTGATTAGAAGTGAGTTAGAAATATTGTTCCATGTTTCACTTGAACTTCTGTGAAATTGTGGAACGTATCGTCTATGCTGAAGAAATAAATGATTCGGGATCTGTATTTAAAAAAATATAACTTGACAAATCAAGTATGTATCAGAGCGAATCCTGATGCTTTAAATATGTATGTCAATTCACCTTCCAATTTATCCTCTAAATATTAACTTCGTGTTGAGAAGACTTAAACTACATTGATTATTGTATTTGCACAGCAGTTAATAAACTTCGACCACGCCTTTAAGAGTAGAAGTGGACAAAAGTGATGAAAAGAAATAAGCTGATATCACACATCAGACCTAATAAGTCTTGTTTCCAAGTTATAGGTAATTGTGTCTGTCAGCACACCGCACAAATCTATCTGGGACACCTGATCTTGTTTAGGTATTTACAGTGAACTTCATGTTTCATTTGGATTTGTCACATTCTCGTGTTTCGTGGGTCACCCGAGTTATTCAGTCCATAAAACGAGCTCTAAAGTATGATTTACCACGCAAAATTCACTTGCAAAGTTACTTATATATCTGCTGAAAAATTCCCAATTCAAGAATCCCACGCAATTAACGATTTCACAGCGACAGCGATGAGCTTCGGGACGTTTCATTATTTCCCCCATCAAGATGACAGGGACATTTCGAGCAACAACAATTTCGCAGAATATCCCCGCACGCGGGGCACTCCTCGCCGCTCCGACGCGTGAGAAATTTCCACGCGTCACGATTTGGGAAACGTCAGCGTAACAAATACGGTCGGCGTGATAATGCAGTTGCGTGACACCAGCGTCTTGCCGCCCCACAGGGATGTTTTCTTCATCCTGCTCCTTTTTTTTTCCGCCCGGGGCAATCAATTTCAGTCAAAACCGCCCGTTTTATTCTTCCCTTAGGCACGGCACGTTCTCTCGCTACTTCCTTCCCACCCACTCCAGGAGAAACAAGAAAATAATACAAGGAACGTCCCACGTGCCCCCCCCCCCCCCTGAAGTAACCAAATCGAGGCTTTCAGAGGCGCGGTCGATACGGTTCGCACGGCCACCGAAGAAACCCCCCGATTCCCACGATTAATCGAATAATTGCCGACGCGCTGAGGACCCGCGCGAAATCGTATTAGCTACACGCGAGCACGTCTCCCCGGAACAGCGCGCCGTGAAAAGGGAATTGCGTCGATTTCGGGGTAAAAACAAGCCGCGCGGATGACACGCGGAACAATGGTCGGCGACAATCCGCTTGGTTCCACGAAGCGGCATTGTGGCACGTTCGATCTCTGCGCGGAGCCATAAAAATGGCCCAGCTTTCCTGGCGGATCGAGCCTGGAGAGCCCCCCCAAAGAAATCGGCGGCGGGAGAAAATCCTGCACGTTCGAGGGACCGCACGGACTGGTTTCCGCCCGGAGAAAAACTAGACGCTGGTGGACGGGAAGAAGAAGCAAGGGAAGAATACCACCCACCTCGACCACCACCGTAGCAGTACGTGTACTCGTTATAGTCCATGGACGGCCTCTTGAGTAATCCCTGGCTCGGCACTAGGTCCAGCAACGCCGTGGGATCGCACATCGAGACTAACGGTTTGATCCACCTTCGTCATCGACGGAACGACATGATCCTCCGCGGCTCCGCGCGCCAGGTCCCGCTGACGGGGCAGTTGTGGCTGTCGCTGGCCGGGTTGCCCGCGAAAAGGCTACCTCGTCGCGGCCTGATCGATATTCTCCCCTCGGTCGAGGAGCAACAGTGAGATTTTCCGTTACGTACGATCCTTCCGGCTTCAAAGGGGTCGGCGGCGACGGCGTGACACGTTCGATGGATCGCCTAGACCCACGTACGACAAAGCACACACGAAACTCTCTCCCGCACGAATCCCAAATTAAACTTCTCGTCGCGTGTTCACGTGAAATACGACCAGCCGTGGAAAGTTGCGAGGCGGAATTACCCTGGCGCGCACCTGTTATACCGTGCCCCCGTCCGCCCACTCGATGGAGGAGGAGAGAGAGAAAAAAAAAGGGAACAGTTTCGCCAACGTTTTCCTTCTACGCGGGACAAAGTCGGCGATGAAATTCACGAATCGATTTAATCTCCACCGCTGGCGGGCTACGAAAAGTTTCTCTGGTCTCGTTTGAATATCCTGGGGCACTCGCTGCGGGATCGCCGGCTCCGGACAGTCACGTGGTCGAATTTGCACCTAAACGGCCGACACTTTTGCACCGGGGATTAACGAACTAACAGAAACTCGTTTTAACGGAGGACCGTTTTCCGCTCCGAAATTCGGCTGGATCCCGGGTTGGTCGTCGATCACCGCGCAGGCAAATCGGCAGGTGATCGCGGGCGAGCACGTGCGTAATACCGTGGAAAATGATGCGGCACAGGCAATCACGAGTTTTTCTCACCCCGCCGGGAAATTTATCGTCGAATCGACACCAATTTCGAGCCCGCGGCCCGATTGAAAGCGAAGCACTGACGGAGTCCTGGGACCAATCAGGACACTCTACCCCGCGTTATCGGGGGTTGAAAATTCGCTGTGGGTGAAGGTTCAGCTGATCGATAGGGTCGACCTTTCCGCGACTTTCGGATTCCTTCGGAAAATTTCTAATCTCCGAAAACTCGCGTCCACTTTAAAGATCTCGAAGCCTTGTAAATCCCCGCTTTGGAGCACAATTCTTTCAGAGGACTATTCTTCCCTCTATCACTCGCAACACAGTTATCCCAAGCTTCTACTCTCTTCCCCTGAGGCTCGGAAATTCAAAACAACCTCCACTCTACGTACCTTGCACCCTTCACAGAATACTATCACTCCCGATCACAATTATCCCTCAAGCACAGCACGATGTTCCCCACCCTGTGTATTAAAAATTCACGCGGGCACACTCGACACGTGCAGCAACGTTGGCCAGCAACGTCGGACAGCCGGGGAGTTCCTTCGACGGATCGACTCCGGACACTACGGTGACGAGTCGCGATAGAACTGCGTTCGAGTCGAAGGGAAGTTCCCCTTCGTGACACGGGCGATCAGGGAACGAGCGTGGCGCGTGTATCAAGTCGAAAAGGGACCGCACGGTTGCGCGGTCACTGACAGACTGAGGATACAGGGCCAGCCGATGAATCCCGACACTGTGGCGGATGGAGCCGGAGGAAGAGTGGGGGGCAACGAGCGGCTGCGGGATCTTTTGGGGAGGGGGTGGCTCGCGTAGGACCGTTCGTTCGGGGGCGTACTGAAAGGGTAGGGGAGCGAAAGTGGGGAGGACAACAGCCGGTCCTCGAGGATTCTGGCGGCCACTGCTTCGCCGACGCTGCAGTGGACATCATCAACGGACGGTTCCCCTCGTCGCATTCTGTATACACATGTAGCTGCAGCGCTCCGCTGTGTCAGCCACTTCTTCTCTGGCACCTCTTCGTTCGCTTATTTACGGCTCCACTCCGTTTGGCCGCGGCAGACCTCGACGCGCGATCAAGGCGCATCGCGGATGAAGCTGCACTCTGTGGGAGGTGTTCGGTGATGGTCGTCTGACGCGTAATCTTCTTACGGTTGATGGGAAGCTTCGCGGTTCAGTGGGATGTGGCTAGGAAGAATTCCGTGAGATGGTGTCGAATGTTTTTGGAAGAATGAATCTTCAGTTGGAGCTGCTTTAGAGACGGACGCGATCAGTTGATTTGTCGCGGAATTTCAGTTGCGTGTGAGGTTTGAGCGGGAAGTTTTGTTGTGTTGGGTTTAATTATGATTCATTACTGATTGCACTGCGTGTATCGTCGTGCTCGCTTGCTCTAACTTCAATTTCAAAGTGTAAGTCTGGCGGAGCGGATACGGGGTCTGTCTTTAAGGGGGGAGACCACTGTAAAAAATTTGACAAATTGATTCTTTTTTTTTTACATTTTCTGAAAAACGTACATTTCAAGAATGCTGTCTCCAAATTTTATGAAGAAATTCGCAAAATTGACGGAAATATAGTATTTTCTGTGAAGCGGCGTCAAACGCGCGACTGAGCCGCGCGAAACATTAAGGGGGGAGACCACTGTAAAAAATTTGACAAATTGATTCTTTTTTTTTTACATTTTCTGAAAGACGTACATTTCAAGAATGCTGTCTCCAAATTTTATGAAGAAATTCGCAAAATTGACGGAGATATAGTATTTTCTGTGAAGCGGCGTCAAACGCGCGACTGAGCCGCGCGAAACATTAAACGCGTTTTTCTCAGAATGACATTTTTCAACCGCGTTGACAGTCTACAGAGAAAACTATACGTCCAATTAACACGATCAAGGACATTTATTGTAGGGAAAACCCGTGGCTATTACGTGACGATCAGTTTTTTTCAATTTTCGACCTGCTTCTATTTTTTTTATTAACATTTCCCCAATTTTGTACCCCGAAAAAATGATTTTTTTTTCAATGGTCCGCCATTTTGTAATTTTTTACAATTTTGACATTTTTTGATCGTCACGTAATAGAGGCAGGCTTCTAGTTTCTAAATATTATTGTGTTTTTGAATTCGGATTAACCATATGGCCTGGGCACTGTCAACGCGACTAGCATGTTTTTGCCGCAGTGCAATTTTTGACGAAGAGTATACAGGAAACGGATTTATGAATTTGATTGAAAAAAAAAATTTCTTACCCTTCGATATGTACACTATTAACTATACTAAGCAATAAATTGATTTACTTGCGTTGTTTGGTTGAAATAAATTCCCGAAAACACCCTTACATTTCGGACCGTTACAGTGGTCTCCCCCCTTAAGTAACTTTGAATGTTTGTGGGTTAAATGTGTTACTATTAGTATTGCTTGGGGAAGGAGATATTTATTTTAGATCATAAATATATCAGAATTTTATGTAGTAAAAGTTTCTAAATTTTTTTAAATTTCGCGATGGTCTTTTTAAAGGCGAGAAGGAAAGGACGTGTGTGTGAGTGAGAGGAGACGGGAATCAGTGACTGTTGAGTGGCTCTATACACTCTAATTTTTGTGCAAATAAATTTTAACGTTTTTTTGCGTCGAAATGGTGCGTTTGTGACATATGGTTCCTTTTAGACTTTTTGTCTTCCCATTGAGCAGAATATGTTGGTGTAAAAGAATTTTGACATTAATTTTCAATTTTGTAAGCAATTTTGCGGCAAGATTTTTTACAAATTTTCACCGACCCAGTGTATATTCACCTCTCAAGGCGGTGTCCATCACTTTGAATGTACCCTTTTCTTGAAGAGCGATCAAAGCGTCCACAATCCAAGGGTTACTCCTTCACCGTTTAGCAACTTAAGGTTTCGTTGCAATTAAAATGTGGGTTCCTATTACTCTAGCCCTGCCCCTAAAGTGTACACTTTTTAAGTTATACAGTAATAGAAGCAAGTTTTGATTTGTTACTCCAATTTTATATTGTAGTGCATTAGGCGACAACGTTCAATAACCCCCCGTGCAATCGATCAATAGATTGCTTGGAGTTCGAATAATAAATTATTCAAATAAATGTTGCTCCAATTCCAGATCCATTCAGGTCACCGAGATCATTTAATATTCTAACAGCCACACGTTTTGGAGCAACTTGCGGTCGATATTAACCTTTTTCAAATTTCTAAACTAATTGACAACTGCACCTCGAAAATAGATTTTTCAATATTACACTTTCATCGGTGGTAAATATGAAATAAGATGGAATTCCCATGTCCACTCCCGATAATACATCGAAATCGTGAACTCACGCACGTGAGAGCAGAAGATAAAACAAGTATGTGATTCTTTTAATCAACCTGTTAATTCCTCGAAATGACATCAAACCTGTTCCATTTTCTACATTCCAAATGCCCACCCCTCTAGGGCTGGGACTGTTTGTCGATTTTTTCGGTATTCGAATATTCGAATACTTCAGTTGCTCAATTATTTGTCAAATATAATTCGAATATCCAAGTATTCGAATACTATTCGAATATCCAAGTATTCGAATACTATTCGAATATCCAAGTATTCGAATATTTGAGTATTCGAATACTATTCGAATATTTGAGTATTCGAATAATATTCGAATATTAAATTATTCGAGTAGTCCCAGTCCTACACCCCTCGCCTATTTCAGAATTTTTCACAGAATATTCACAACGCAAAAAGATAGCATCAGCAAGAAAGTTCCAATTCCCCATCTACAAAGAAACTCCACACAATCGAGCATTGTCTGCTTCAACAGTAACAACACATATCCTGTTTCGTGGGTGGAATACCACAGTAAATCATAAATCGAGAAACTTACTTAAGATAAAAGTGAGAAGAATCCTTTAATTCAATTCAGCTGCATTCAGCGTCTAATCTGGAGCCGAGGGTCTCCGTTTCCCCCCGAAACTTGTGGCTTCCAAATCGTGAATGGTTCTTCATCGAAGCAGAGCTATTGATAACGTTATCCGTGACAAACGAGACGACGATGAACGTCAGAGTTATCGACAAACGTCGTCATTTGTCTATGCTCTTCTTGACACCGTGGCCCCGCTATTATTAGCGACTGACAGACTTTTATCAAACAGCTCGATATCGTTGATGTCTCGTCTTTTCGTCTCTTTCGTCCCGGTTAACATGCCCTGCTGAATGTTTCCAGAGTATCCAACCGCCTCGCGCCATTCACGGCAAATTCACACACGGCTTCACGTCTCCGCGATGCATTGCGAATTAATCGCGACGGAGCCAGTTAACCAGTCAATGACTAGCGTAACGAGAGTTGAATGGACCGAGGAGCAAACTCGTGGATACTCGAGCGTAAACGTTGCTCGGGAAAGGTATCGACGGGGTGAAAGGCATCGAGGTATCCCCTTGCCTTCCTCGATTATGGAAATTAAGAAGAAACGGAGGGTAAGCCTCGAGCTTCGAAACGATAAAGGTCTTTTCACACGTGACAATTATGTGGTTCATAACTGGTGTTGAATATGCAGGGTGCTGGTGATTCTACGTAAAAAAATAGTGCGGAGAATGGGCAGAAATATTTCTCGGATTGGAGCTTTGTTTCTATAAAAGTGACGTTGAATGTGCATTATAAAATTTGAAAAATATAGTAGTAAATAATACAGTATAGATGAGAATAAGATTAATCTTTGTGCAAAAATTAGTCGAAATTTGAGAATAATCTTTCTTGGAACGGGGATTTATTTTTGAGAAAATTAAATTTGGAAAATTTTTGAGTATGTGTGGATTTAACTACTTAGGTATAAGTTCCATATTCAACACTGAGTTTCTAAAAAACAAAGGCTGGTTTGAAGAAATGTTATTCTATAATTTTGACTCCTTTCTGTACAAGGATTTATTTCATTTTTAGTATCTAATTTGGGCAGATATGATGATAGATTAAATACAATCAAAAATGTAGAAAATGTGATGATATATCTAAAATACTAGTAACTAATTACAAAAATATTCGGTGTCAAATGACCCTAAATCGCCATGTGCTATAATATACAAAACACAAATTCTTTTATCATTTGATCCACCATTAACACCAGAACTATTAAACCAGTGAGAATGACTGGTTTTAAATTTTCATTTGAAATTACTCGAATTTATGACTTTGCATTCCCGAAATTTTTTCATGTTTTTTTTTTTATTTCAGTATCTAAAGAATTAAATTTATCTATGCCTTAGATACCTGTACCGCAACCGGACATTTTGGCATTGTTTTTCGTTAGATAGAATAGGGACACATACGACAAAAAATTAAAATAAACGCGAATTGTGTCAAATTGCAAATGTATGCAAAAAGGTCTCTACCTCCATTTACACTAACTGTCTTCACTAATAATAAATTTATCATTTTTAATTATGAAAAAGTATATTTCTATGTATAATGCTGCGTACATATTTTTTACCAATATAAAAATTAAAAAAATAAGCATAAAAGTTTATTTTCCTTGCATAACATATTTGATAAATAACCAGTCACTTTGACTGGTCTGGCAGAAATAAATATACAATAATTTCGGTAGTTCTATTGTTGGAAAATATTCTACAACTTTCCTCACACATTTGTAGTTTCTTACGTCCACCTGTCAACATTCCAGAGTTTCTGTATTTCAGTTCGAGTCGATGGTCCCGATTAATCTGTCCATCGCAAAAGCTGAGAACGTGCACAGAAGTGGGGATGGGGGGATAGATAAAAGTGATTCGCGTAATTGTGCTTCTAAATGGGTCAGAACGATAACGGCACGGAGTTCGTAGCAGACAGCCAATCACTACCATGTGTACTCTGTAATTCGACAAAATCTGACTAAAATTGCTCGTTGCGCTGACAGTAAAGTTCGTTGGAATGAAATTCCATTCTGTTGGCAGTTTTTGTGATATCCAAATGTCTTGCAACCTTGAATGGTCAAGCCTGCTTGTCACTCATACCATTCAAGCCCAAAATGGATAAAGTTTTCAAATCTTATTCCTCATGAATAATAAATATCAAATGACTTGTAGTTTATGGTTGTTGGATATTTCTATGCCGATTTTACGTCAAATCAATGAATTTAGTAATTAAAAGAAGAATCTGATTCTTCATCTTGAAATAAGTAAAAAGTTATACTAAATAATATTTCGTTTACGAAATAATTGGTGTTATAATTTGCATACAAACATTGGATACCGTGTCCTCTAATTAAATCGTACGCAATTAACACAGGTTCGAAAATCAGAATATACCGCGAGATCAGGTGTTGCGTGCGTTTTAGTCAAACGTGAAAAGGAACATATTCGAGGCGCGGATCAAAACGAATATCGTGTCTTTGTTTACTAAATCCGCGGCATTCTTCGCTCCAGTGCTGAGCAAAACAAGAATGAGAGAAAAAAAAGACAATTTCGCATCCGATGTTCGGGGAGATTGCGGGAAAATTTTCAATTTTCCAGAGGAGCAGAGCCGTTGACCGATTTTCATTCGCGCGACCCAATTCTTTCTCTCGCTACTTTGCCCCGCCACGACTGTATCATGACAGAACGAGCTGAAAGCACGGGAACCAAGCCGTTTTCACGAAACTCGAGGATCGCTCAAGGTATTTGGAACACGCGAACCTGATACACTTCCTACGCGATCAACTAGTTCAAGACGGAGCGGGAGAGGCGAATCACTGTGGACGAAAACGGGGTCGTGAAAATATTTACACTTGTGGTTTGGGACTGAAACACTATTTGTGATTGTCGCGGTTGTTCAGTTGTTGGATATTTAATGAATCGGGAGCTTCCAAGTATTTATAATTTGTACAGATATTGTTATGCTTTATAATAGGTAGAGTGCTTGAAATATTTAGTTGTGAATATGTCTAAGAAATATTTAATATTGCACACGTGCAAGTATTATGTATTGGAGTGAGTATAATTGTAGAATGAAGATATATTAGCATTTTAATAAACATATAAATTAGAAAGCTTCCATATATTTGTGCGTTTGTCTGTCGCCTAAACACTTTCGAATGATAAACTTTGGGACCGCGAAAAAAGTAAACTAAAAACATTTTTGTTATAAAAACAAAATCTAAATTTCAGGCGAAGCAGAGTAGTGAAGCTAGTATAGTATAGTATGGTATACTGTCCAGAAATGTGCCACTGCACATATACCATATTGTATTTTATATTTCCCACTTTCAGAAATTAACAACCATTAACAATTAGATTACTCTTTCTTCAGGAAAATTGAATATTATAATTATTCTCTCCAAAGTTTTCTTCATATACATAATATGATAAAAATATGGCATTAGATCAAACCAGAGCAAAGAAAAGTGTCCCACATTCGATCTGAAAAATGATTATTATTTCATATTTTTATCCCTTCGTTGAAACACTTTTTTTCCGATCAACTTTGATATACTAGGTGTCTCACACTCAGAACAACAGCCATTCTCACCTAAAGAATCCAATCATTATGACAAAAATCAAGTGAAAATTTCAAGGTCTCTAGAATATATTCCAATACTTTTTTTATTTAAATTTCATCGCAATTTTGGTAAAATAATTCTAGATTACCATATGTCGAGAAAAAACGAAGAAATCCTTTTAAAAAATGTAACTTTCACAAAGTTCAATATTAGAAGCTAAAAATCTACAGAATTGTAGTTCAGATATAATATTTTGAGAAAAAATATAGTTCGTAAGTCATCTTTAGAAAAAAAGGTATTTATTTTGAATATAGAATATTCCAAGTCTCAAAATCAGCTAATGGGTGGCTCACACCCAGAGTGTTAGCGAAAGTTTATATAAAATGTTACATATTCATTACAACAGTAGCGTCTAAATTGAGAAACAGTAAGTTCCTCTTCAACTTTGCCCACAATCCACCAACGTCCCCCGAACACTTATGGCTACCCACCCTCTATCTCTTGCCGAGTTTCCATTCTAAGAAACGATCGCGTCAGTGACTGTCCCAAAACTTGCACGATCAATCTCTAATAACGTCAGACAATTTGCAAGGCCGTATCCCCCTTACAACTACGCGCAACATTTTTTCATCTGCGCACGTATCGAGCAGGCCACGCCAGCAAGATTCATGAAACTTACCATACCGCGCCATCTTCTTACGCGGAGGGCACGTGTTTGTGTAACCGAGCCAACAGTTATGAAGCATGACGAGTACGTGCTACCGGAAGTTTCGGTAGCCGTTACGGAAGATTCTCAGCAGGTTCTGGTTGTGCGTCAGCGTACCAGCTACAATAAACGTGTGAAGTTGACGGGAGCAAAACCCGCGGAGCGTTCGGGCCAGATAGAAAACGCTCCGACGATCGCCATCCCGAAGAACTTGATAAAAGATTCTCGGTCATCGCGATTCCATTTATCTTCGACCAACTTCTAGACAACGCAATCCGAGCATGGACCCTCCCCTCCCCATTTTCCTCCTTCTCGGAGGGTGACTTCATTTCGTTCGCCCAGGAAGGGAGGAGAAACGAGGGAAGCTCCAAGAAGCAGAATTTCCGCGATTAGAGCGAATTCGTACCGAGATGGCGAGTTGTAGGTGGTATAAAGACAATGGAATCGAGGATGCGTTGGATTTGAGAATAAATACTTTTTAATTTTTTCTGTGTACCTATCTCACTTATCGAGTTAAACTTGTGTGACTGATTTGGGTTTGACGACGAAGTTGACAGAATTTGATAGAGAAAAGTGAGTTTAGGTAGTAGGAGACTGAATGGAAAATGGGATTCAGCTGTGTTTTCTTGTGTAATTGGTTCGAGATATGGGTGATTCGTACTACTCAGCAAGAGCGTCCGCAATGTTTACTCCAGTGACGCTAAAGAAAAATATATTATTGAAAAAACAACCCTGGCGATGATATCGATGAATCGGATAAAGAAACACGCGGTGCGAGTGGAGTAGCCCTCTTGATTTCTTTAACCCATTTTGTAGCGCCAATTTAATTAGAAATTTAAAATTGAAATTTAAAAATACTCACTTTTTCACGATTGCTTTGGTTTGCGGATGTTTTGCAGAACCGAAAAATAAGATATACTTGTTTTTTTTTTATAGCGGCCAGGTTTCATATTTGGGGGGTGAAACAACCCTCAAAGTTATAAGATTTTCAAATGTTCATCTTCGATTGCTTTGGTTTTTGGTTATGTTTTAGGGGACCGAAAAATAAGAAATATGTAACTTCTCATTTTGGCCCATTTACGTGTTTAGGGGGTGAAACCACCCCTCACATTCCATAAGAATAGGTGGTGGCTGTTTCCGTTTGCTTTGGTTTTTGGATATATTTTAGACTTAGAGGACCGAAAAATAAGAAACAGGTGTCTTTTATGTTGGTCCATTTTTATATTTAGGGGGTTATACCACCCGAAAAAAGTTCCTAAGAATTTTATGAATTTTTTGACACGTTCCAACTCTCTTAAATGCGTATTTAAACTATTGTGGGTAGTTTACCCCCTAAGAAGGGTGACTGACGACAAGAACATCATCGATATATCAAATTATGACGCAACTGAAATTTATTTGTAGTTTTACTCAACACAATTTTGTACCCCTTATGAACTTCAAGGGGTAGTTTCACCCCCCAAACATTCGAACAGACGGAAATAAAAACACGTATTTCTTAGTTTTCGGTCCTCTAAAACATATCCAAAAATCAAACCAATTCGAGGCGGACACCTGGGATCATCTCCTTTTTAATTGAATGTTTCAAGTTTACTACTATGTGAGATGCAAAGGACTTCTCTATTGGTAAGCTTCGACAGCTGGAACTGCTGAAGGTTGATGTTTTTGACTTGACTGACATCAAAATATAAGGTTCGAAGACTGCGAATTTTCTCTGCGTGAATTTGCCTGCAGAAGGTAACGGTATTGAGCCCCCATGATTACTTCCGGGGGCATGTGGTGTGCAACCTGTCCAATGAAGGCAATAAAGTAATTTTAGAGCCTTTATGGCCATCCAAGGAGTAAATTCATACAGGAACAACAAATACAGTTATTCCCCCCGTTAGTAGGAGACATGTAAAAGTTGCTATATACAATTGTAGTACGTCGCCTGATGTAATCGATTTCTCAAACGTGTCAGAACATTGTTCGACGAGTATTTGAAACCGATTTCCCCGAAATCGAAGCTTTACAGGAAAAACCATCCCCTTTTAATTGCATCACCCGTTCAATGACAACCTGTGTAATCGTAATGGCAATGAGTCCGAATGCGCTGTTTGGAGCTGTTGGAAGCTGTTTGTGAGTAGGTATGTGTGGGGATGAGGCACCAAGGATGCCCAGTGAATAATGAAACAGCATCCCTTAGAATTTAGATTAATCCCTCCAAAGAGTAAAGATACAGAGATATTTAAAGGGAATATTCAACGAGTTCAACGAATTTACGAAGCAACATTTAATTTTTCATGAACCACCCTAATCCAACACCATTACACATGAGAATTAATAAAAGGTATCTCCTTCTTATTGAAATGAACTTCGTACCGCCAAAATCTGCATCTAGGGATGAATCGATACAAGTAAATATTAGTATATACTCGATACTTTCGTTTCGATACCAAGTAGTTTTAGTAGGTTTGCGATACCAAGTAGGTATCGAAAAAAAGTACTCGTATCGAATGGGGAGAGTATCGACATTCTACGTGAAAGACGAAAGCAAAGATAGATACACTTGGCCCAAAAGTATCGTTCACGCTCTGTATCGTGCATCTCGGGTATGTACCCTTCAATTTGCCCAAACCGTTGGAAATCCGATTCCTTACATTGCCGCCTGTCCATCGGCTTCGCGGGTCTTCTACACCTTTCCTAAGCTCTTCTTTTCGACATCCTTTAAAATATATTCAATATATTTTAACAGTTTCAATTCTCGATATCAAGTACTTTCAGTAGCACTGTTTTCGGTTACGATACCTTCTTAGTAGCAGAAAAAACGAAGGTTTATCCAACTTGATTTTTTATACAGCTGAGATGACAGAATGCCACGCGACAAACCTACCCAGTACAAAAATAGTCATCGATCTCGTATCTTAAGAAAAAAGTATTCATTGTGATTCAATACAAGTAGGTATCCATACTTTTGTTTCGATACCGATTAAGTACCGATACTTTCATTCGATACAAGTAACGAGTAAGAGTATCGATACCTTGGCGGTATCGATTCATCCCTACCTGCACCCACTATCATAAACCCCAATATCAAAAGAGACTCAACAGGAAGCAAATGCATACAACGTACGATACACCTTGAAGTAAACCCATAAAGGGTTAAGAGAAGCCTCTCGAAGCGATCCACTATTACCCGCGTTGTTCTCGCCCAGCCAGCAAGTATGTACCGCACGCGCGCTTACGATACTACTAGCGTAACGCGTGTTTATCCAGGCCCCCGGCCACGAAGCGCGAGAAAGTTTGTCGGAGCCAAACGCAAGAAGGCTCTCTTCTCCGGCAGAGAGCACCGTGCCCCAAACACGCCGCGCACGAGGATGAATCGTTGCCCAGAGCTCCGTAATTTACGAACCAATCATCCTCGTATGCAGATGTTCACCGGCCTCAGGGTCGTCCTCCCCTCTCTCTCGCTCTTCCAAGACCCCCCCCCGTGCCCCTTGACAACCCTTTTTTCCAGCGTTCGAACCAGCTCTTCAGCATCATCACACACGACTCGCCTAGACCTCCCGCGCGGCTCAACCGTGCTTCACAGTTTTATTGGCTTAACTTACTATTTTACAGCCGATAGTGGATTAAAGGGATTAAGCGCGAGCCAGAGGGTCGTCCCCGTGCGCCCGCCTAGCTTCCTATAGAGATATAAACTCGGCAAGATACGAGGATTACCCTTCTTTTTCCCCCTTTTCTTTTTTCTACTTCCCCCTACTTTCTTATTTCTTGTAACGGGCGACCCGCTGTTGT
Source organism: Andrena flavipes (assembly GCA_963971345.1). Lineage (NCBI taxonomy): Eukaryota > Metazoa > Arthropoda > Insecta > Hymenoptera > Andrenidae > Andrena > Andrena flavipes. The sequence goes on along the minus strand of OZ020482.1, from coordinate 16,385,842 downwards.
CGGCTCCCATGCAAGCTCCGCGGCGCACATCCGCGCTTTGAAACCTCCATAAAAGCACGATTTACGCTGATGCGCGCCGGCACTAACGATCGTCGTGATTGCAATTTTCATCGCACGTGATGCTAGTGTTGCAATCGTGGGTGTTCATATGTTTGTGTTTTAGATGCAGCTGCGGTTGGTGAGACTGCTCGAGTCTTACAGTGCTATGTGCGGTTTGTGAAACTTGCAAGTGATCGAGGCTTTAATTTTGGGAATATAATGTGCGGTTTGTACGCTGCTGATGATTATAGGTATTGAATAAATTAATGGTGTTGGGTCGATGCGTTCCAAGATTTTAATTAAATCTGCCCCCAAAGCTTCGATCTTTGCGTGTAGTCTGAACGACGACAAGAAAAAGATAAATAAATGTGAGAATTTCATAAAAGGTATCTCCTTCTTATTGAAATGAGCCAAAATCTGCATCTAGGGATGAATCGAAACAAGTAAATACGAGTATATACTCGATACTTTCATTTCGATACCAAGTAACTTTAGTATCGATACCTAGGTTTGCGATACCAAGTAGGTATCGAAAAAAAGTACTCGTATCGAATGGGGAGAGTATCGACATTCTACATGAAAGACGAAAGCAATCGTCTCTGTATCGTGCATCTGTATCGTGCCACTCTGAACGACGACAAGAAAAAGATAAATAGGTAAATGTGAGAATTTCATATACGTTAATTTATAACGACTTGTTATGTATAGATTCAAATCAAATATAATTTTCAGAAGAATGAAGGGTTATTTTTTACTCATCCTACGCTATTATTTTTGTTACGCATTTGTTGACACTGTTATTCATTTTCGCTATTTTTAATACTCGTAAAAATATAATACGGTTTTATTTCCTTTTTCAAAGAATGCGAAACTGATCGAATACCATTGTACGGCGTCGTAAAGTTTATTAGTGGGTGGTCTGGAACCACGAGCTTGGGAAAGAGAACTCTGAAGTACGCCATCCCCTGGAAATATGTTTACTTTATAGTTCCCTTGGCCTTTGGTTTGTGTCTGTTTAGTTTTAGGAAAACAAGTGTACTCGTGGGGGATGGATGATGATGTGGATTTGGGGAAAAAGGGTACTTGAGAATGAACCGTGAAGAGGGAAGTTTGTGAGAATTTAGTGGGCTGATACGGTCAGAGGAATTGTGAAAGATTTTTTATAAATACTAAAACGAGCATTTGTTATGTGGTAAATTTCTTGAAAATGTTGCGTATACTGTAGCACACAGCACACACAAGGAATATAATTTTGCAACTTTTGCATTGATTTGATTTACAATTTAAATTAACTTTTAACGATTGTGTTTGGTGAAAATGGAAGGGGTGAAGTGTACAAGGTGATCTGAAAAGGGGAGCAAAGAATCTTGGGGCTCTTTGGGTTTCAGAATTCATGGAAACATTTCAGTGGTTCAATACCATTAATAAGTATGCAATAATATTAAATTTATAAGCTCAGGTGCGATAATAGTTCAAAATTATGAACTCACGCATATCTTACGTTTGTAAGTACTGTATCTGCATTGAACATCTTTAAATATTTGAACCCCAGTTTTACACCAGCCTATACACACAAACAATCCCACTTTAACCATTTACGCTCAAACAATGTTAATTTTCCATCTCCAAAATAGTGGTTGCGCGAAAAACCTTTCAGATCAAAGTCGCCCTGTTTTAATGTTGCCATCAGCTTATCCCATTCAAAGTGAAACTGCTTCCCAGTTTTAAAACTCACCACAGTTTCTTCAAGTGTAATAACACACTTTGTTCCTGTGTAGAGTAAAACGTGGTTGCAAAAGTGGCGTATATTTCTCCTTTCGAAAGCGATACGGGTAACCGATTATGTTATTGGTTCCCGTGAAGTGAATCGACCATCTGGTTGCCGAAGATGCGTTTAAAGGATTACCCTGTCCGCCTGGATCGGCCATCCTCCCCAGTGTTACTTGCAAAGTCACGGTGAACCTGTTCAACGAACCCCAGCTACTATTTTTCTCTAGCATGGCTGGTAAGTGAAACGCGATGACGCGCAGAAATTTATAAATCGCGCAGAGGGTGAATCTCCACACAGGTGGACAATGTCGTTTACCATTTTAACACGTTCAGCGACACTCTGGGATTTAAAGTTCCCCATAGGACTTTAGAAACTGACGACGAGATTCGATTGAAATATTTAATTATAATTATAGGAAAGCTGAAATTAAATTCCTCCTAACCTCAATTAAAATTCGCTGTTGCACAAGCAGTGAAATACAAAATTATGTTACAGGAAGAGAAGAATAAAATAAGAATGCAATAAAAATTCTTGTATAAAAGTTGAAAAGTCTGGAATTGGGTTTGATAACACGTCTTCGTTACACACTTATGAATTATATAAAAATGTGGAGGAAGAGATGTAGAGAATTTCGATTGGAGGGGACACCAAAGTAGAAGATTCAGTGAAAAGGAAATGCGTTGCTACTAAACTGAAACATAGAGCTCCAGTGCAGAATTCCAGTACACTTCGTCGGAGCAGAAGACACAGAGCTATCGAATTTGCAGTTTAAATCTATACTTTAGGAACAGTAGGACGGGCAACGATCTTGCTGTACGATATTGCACGGAACACCTTGAAGTTACAGCGAGCAGAACACTTAACACGGTGTAAAACGTGAAGAAGCTCGACCTACTGGGATTCGTTCCACGAAACGTTCGTCTTCTGTGGCATTCTACGAGGAAAAGGGGGAGAAAGACAGATAAACTTTCCTGAAGGATACTATTGACCGAATAAAATGAAAGGGTGGATCTGCCCTTTTCAAAATCCGAGGCATGCCGACGTGCTCCTGGTCCTATCGTATCCTTTATCTTCGTCCAACACACTCTCGATACTTGAATACGTGAAACACATACGTTCTCATCGTAATATGGTATTAGTTTAAGGCGAAGGAATAAACTGGGGCACTGAGTTTGCATTGTATTCTTCTCCAAGGTATGGCAAATTGTATCATTAACGATTTTTGGCAGAGCTATAAAAAGTTATGGGATAATTAGATTGCGATATTCAATTATAGAGAAGTAGCAGAACTTGGTAGCCACTTCACAAGGTATTAAAGAAAGAAAAGGGCAACAATTTTATGAATTTTCACATTTGTAGTACAATTACAAAAGATCCAATGTTATGATAAAATGTTAATTTGTATATGTTGCTGCATAAGTTCTATCTGCCAATTTGTTATACATATTACAAATATCAATACTGATTACATTATATTGTCTACAATTTGGAAGAATACATGAGCTGTAAATTAAAAGACCATCCCCTTGTGAATCGAAAGGGCGTCCTCTGCCCTGTACTTCCACTGCCAAAAAATATTTCGGAATTTCAATGGGATCTTACTCCTCGTTTTAGTTACTCCCCTTTTTCGATCAAAACAAAACAATTTAGATTTTAGACAGTAGAAGCTTCAATAATTTCGAGACCACAAAAATTGCAATGAGTTCTTTTTTTAACGATATATCCGAGTATTTTAATAAAATTGGCATAACGCAATTAATAAATGGAGAATTGTAATAAATAATACCTACTGGAAAGTACACACTTTGAAGTAATAACAAGCAATTTTGAAAAATCGAATTTGTAGAAGACGTACTCTAGCAAACAGAACCAATACTCTGTTTTCGGGGAATGATTTTTCCCACAAGAAAGAACGATTTTATTAGCTCAGCTACGTTCCGTAGCTCGCGCTCGCGCAAGCAGGAGCGGGTGCAGCGTACCAGGTAGACACGTGTGGCGCGCATAAACGCAGAAAGACGGGGTTAGCTTTTACGAGGGCGAGCCCAGCGCCTGCCATCTGGCCGATGTGCAATCTGACTTAGTCCTTTTTTTACGTAATCCCAGACGTTTCACAATCTCGGATGAGAAACTCGTTCTGCCCCGGCGCTGTTCCTTTTCCTTCAGCCGCCGCGCCGCCGAAGAGGCCGGGGCCCCCATTCAGGCCGCTATATCGCAGCGAGAATCGAATTCGGGATTCCCGTTCACCCCCTTCGCGTAACCTCTACGTGAGAAGTGTCTCTTTCTCCCTCTGGCAACGGATGTGTCTCGTACCTCGACGGGATTCCCCTTTGTGCCGGGATTGTCGCTCCTATTCCTCCTTTTTCCGCGTTCCCCGCTGGTCGAAAACTATTTTCAGAGATCTAAATCCGCGGAACAGGGCTGCATTTACGGTGGACCCCTCCTGCCTTTCTCCTTTTTCTACCTATTCGCTATTATCGAGGACTTTACGGGGCCACTGATAGCGCCGAGACAGCAACTCACTGGAAAATCGTTTAAAAGGAGTTTCTATATTTTTTTTTTAGTTTCTGATCCGTGGGATTGTGGAGAAGAGGGGGTGGATGTTTACTGTTTTGTGCGGGAGAAGTTTCTTCGGTTGCACTTTAGTGGGGGGGCTGTTTGTTTGGTTTACCTGAAGGTTTTCAGGTCCTATGAGTTTTATGAGTTTATAAGCTATGCGAGGGTGAGGATCGGTGCTGCGCATGTGGTTGAATTGTTTGACTGGAATTGGTGCTCTAGTATCTCGAGCACAGTTTACTAGTAAAGTACACTGATTTTTGCCCTCTTTATACTATTAAATTATATAATATCTGTTGCACAGTGAAGACGGAATATTTTCCTAAGAATCACTATCTTTTAGTTTCAAGTCCTATCAGTTTTTAAATAATGCACCTTTTTTTGTTCTAATAGGTTCATCCATAGAATAATCTTATTTAACAATCGTACCTCATGAATTTCTCAGTAATTAATGAATATAAACGACATCTGATGATAAAAATACCAAGTAAACGCGAAATAAGAAATAGAAACAAGACCTTTGGAGCTTTCTCCCTATTTTTTGCTAATAATAATCAAACAATGCAGTTTCGTCCTGTATTTTTGTATTTTTCTATAAGCGAGTTTAATGTAGAATATTTTACATTCATTTCATACACATGTTTCATTCGTTATAAAGTGTAAATTGATATTTATAAATAAATTGATATATAGGTTATATATGTTATATAGGTTATTGCGGCCTGTGTGTGCAACAAATCTTCTCGATTTGTTATTGATTCTATTTTTAGTGGAGGCACGATTTTGGGAACCGAGGGGTACGATTAGGAGCCCGGTTGCCTAAATCGTACCTTTTACAGTATTTGACAAAAAGATTAATAAGAAAGTAATTTGTTCTGAACAAAAGGTCAAGTATATAATAGTAGCTGCCTAAAACATCAAGCTACAATATCCAAATTAGTACCAAATATGAAATATATAATGTAAAATATAGGCAACCCTTCTCTGTTGAATATTTTTTATTATAGATTCTTTTTCTCTTTATCCCATCTTTCCTTCTTCTTTTATCTTATTATTATGGATACCTTTCTAAATATGTACTAAGTCATCCTGAAAGTTTCAACAAGTTAGAATAAATAAGTTCACTGAAAAAAGTCTCTAAAAATCAGGCTTTATTTTAGTCATCCCTACAAAGTTCCCCCTTAAGAACTTATTTATTGCAACCGTTGAAAGGAAAAAATTGCAACCTCCAAGTGGTGACCATTGGTGTCTCCTTTGCCCAAGGTATTAAGGGTGCTACCAAATTTACCCTCCACTTCTCTTGCATCACAGTACAGGGATTGACCTGAATGCAATCTCAGTTCAAACATCCACAAGTTCTGTGTGGGACACCGGCCAGCTGGACGGAACAAGCGTTTACGAAAGGGTCAACGAGCGATTGTTCTTGCAAATTGCCGCCCCCCTAACGAACGATTCCGATCCATTGAAAGATGCCGTGGAGGAATTAACTCCGGTCATTGGCTCCGGTTGTTTTAATCTAATGGTAGCCTTCTTAACAGATAATAGCCGCGGCAGAGCGCAATGCAACGCTCAGTTAGCAGCCGGAGCACCAGGGATCTCTCGACTTCCTTAATACACTTCCTTTCCTCGCGACAAACTCCAGATCTTATCGGTCGAGTTCGCCCGTATCTCACATTGTTTTCCCCCGGGTTGTGACGCGTCTTCTCGTCCCCTATTTCAGTCCGCGCGGCCAGTTCCGGCTGTCCCCTTCGCCTTCGAGAGGTTTATGGGCTGCGGGGGCGGAGGTGTATCCCCGAGTGGCAGGAAAACGTCCTGAGGTCCTAAGGTTTCACACGGCGGTGTCCGTTTTTTTCGTTAAGCAGGCTCGCGCATCAGGGATTCCTGTTGTGTAGGATCGATCGTGCCGTTTCAATCTCGATTTATAGGCGAGACTGGATCCGCGAAAGCATTAACGTGCGTGTACGAAATGAGAGGACAGATTCACTCAAGTAAATAATTTATGTGTTTTTTTAAATAAACCTTACAGTTTATTTTCGCGTGTAGATGCAGTGCAAATATTCAAGGATTTTATTTTTGTAGCTTGTTGAAACAAAATTGTGACATATTATATTTTCGTGTACGAAAACCGAAATGATCAAATCTGAATGAGTAATAAGAGGTTCCCGTTATTATACTAATACTGTTTAAATAAATCTTTGAATTTTCCTCCTTCTTTGATATCCTTAAAGCATGGATAGTTTTTTTCTTTTTTGTGATAGGAGGAATTTTGAGAGGCTAAGCAATTGTTATATTTAATTAATTATTCATCACTTATTTTATGTATATTCGCAAGTACTCATTTTTTTAAATTACTTCTCTAATTTTAGTGATTTTTTTTCAATTGAGAAGTTTTATACCGCTGGTATTTAGTTAATTGTTATAAATCCGTTGATAGTTGTATTATATTTGTTTATTAAATTATAACACTAATACCTTCAATGAAAATGGGATGGTCCATGGTCAGAAGAAGGGTGGAACTGAGAGTAGGTGGAACTATTTAATTTATGTATATTTTCGATGAGGCCTACTATTTATGTGACGGCTGGGGATTTTCTTCGTTAAATATGGTAAATAAAAAGCGGTAGGTGTTTTCTGACCACCAAGGGAGCGGGTCAGGCTTCAGAATTCTTCGTGGACCACCATATACGAGAGATTAAATGACTGGTAACTAAAAACTGGCGGGACCAGTACTTTCGATCTGCCGACAGCTTTGATCACAAAGTTGATACTTTTCGGATACCTTGGTCCCTTTTCTCACGGAAACTAATACAAAAAACGTTCTACTCGGACAATAAGAAAAATATTCTCTAATTTCGGCGAGTATGAGTCATTTTATTAATATTAAATGACCTCAAAGTTTCTTCTGCGATTAATCCCAGCTTACCATAGAATTAAATTTCATTAAGATTGAAATTCGGGATCGTAATCAGTAAATGTATTTACCTTGGATTATCGTGGATTTTAAAAAATATCGACTTCGCTTTGGATATTAATCATAGTCAAAATTATTTGCGTCTTTTTAATGGAAAACTGTGCAATTTTAAAAATGTTGTAAAAAATGCTCCATAACATACACTTTAGTGGAAATTTGATAATTAATATAGAAGAATTCTATTCCAGACTAAACCAAATAAAATTTAAATACTACATTCAGTGCCTAAAGCGATCATTAGCATTAAATTCTAAACCGATCTAAATATCTCTCCACTGTTTTGCATTAATTTGGCCACGTATATCCTAACACTAGACAGGAAACACGATCAATAGCTTAAATTTAACCTGTTAACTGATCATTTCCCGACTTTAAATATCCCTCGTCAATTCATTATGCATTTAAAAGTGCCGAAAACCGAATTGACTCATTATTATATGGTACACAATTAAGTATGTATATTTCCTCCCCTTGTAGAAGAGCAATTACTCAATTCTCATGATACATTAAGTCATTTCACTCAAGTGTAACGTCACTTGAACATACTTTCGCTTTCGTCATGTTAAATTCTTTCTTCCCTAAAACTGATTAACCACTCAGTTACAAAATGGCAAAATTCACTACCGATGAAAATATACATTTTCTGTATTATTTAACGAGCAGTATGAATTTCTTTAAATCTCATTTTTTCTTTACAACACAGTATAACAAATATTTGAAACGTATTGAAGATAAGAAAATTATTGCGACAAAGATTAAATCACCCAAAACTTCTATCGCCTTCCATGACACCATCTCAAACGCGAATTCACCTCTAAACAGTTCCAAAATCACAACAAACGTTCTCACGTCAGAAACGATCTAATAAACAAATAACAATTTAATCTCAAAATATCTTAAAGATAAAGCAGAAGGTCAAAAAACGCCTCAGCCTTTAAAACTAAAAGAATTTTTTTTATAAAATCGGATTTAAATCCCAGGCGAAGCCGAGTAGTAAAGTTAGTCACATTATAAACCAAAGTAAGCAAGTTCCATTAACGCTTCGTTGACACTCTGGGTGCGAACCATATGCAAAATAAATACGGTTTTTTTTCAAAGCCGACTTACAAACTATTTTCTCTCTCAAAGTATTATATCCGAAAATCAACTCTGTAGATTTTTATCTTCTAATATTGAAATTCGTAAAAGTTACAATTTTTTTACAATTTTCTTCGTTTCTTCTCGACATGTGGTAATCTAAAATTATTTTACAAAAACTGTGATAAAATTTGAATAAAAAAATTATTGCAATACATTCTAGAGACCTTGAAAATGACCCATGATTATTTTCATAATAATTGGATTCTTTGGATGAGAATGGCACTCGTTCAAAAATCGCTCCGGGTGTGAGCCACCCAGGTGTGTGAAAGTTGATCGAAAAAAGAGGTGTGTCAACAGTTCTCAAAATCCCATGAATGAACTCGTCCAAGGCCGTACTACCCACAGCACACTTGCCCAAATCTTGGCTCGACGCAGGTCCCCAAAGACTCCAGCGAGCTCCGCGTCGCGCAGGAATATTAAAGACGGCGCGGGGCTTTACCGCGCTAATAAATACTTCAAGCAGAAAATCGTACGCTTCTTTACGAGCGTATTTGTCTCTCTCTCTCTCTCACTTGCCGCGGCCTCAGGTATCCCGGTCTACCTGACAAGTGCTGGAGGCGCGCGGCGTACTAATGATAACTAACGGGCGTCCGAGAACAAAGGATTGGAATAAATTTTCGGCGGTCGACAATGCGCGGGAGGGGTCGCCGCTTATTTTCTGGCGTTTACGGACGCCGATGCTAATCTCGACGAGGAGGAGACTGTGGGCCCTACGGGGTGATACCCCCGCTACGGACCTTCATAGGCCGGCCATCTGACGTCCAGCTTCCAAGGCGGAGTGAATCTCGAGTGCGGGGCCTGAATTATGCTTAACGTTCTCTCACCCACGTTACGGATTCACGAGCACGTTTACGAGCCTCTGATACCGGCGTATGGGTGCCAGATTCACTCTCGCGCCGGTGTCGATACCTTTCGAACTGGCGATCGTTGTTTCCCATCGTTTCCTGTCCAACGGATGGTTCCTGGTTACTTCGCTGGGCATACTCGTATATTGCCTTATTTAGTATATCGTGTACAGTCACTCACGAGAGCTTGCACGCGGACTATAAATCGGAAATGTTGCGAAAAACAGGGTTGCTTTGGTAACTCTGAGGAAGGTGGGTGTACGTATGCAGAGTTTTGTAAGTAATTGTGGGTGTGCAGCTGGAAGAGTACCTCGAGCGAGAAGGACTCATTGACGGGCCAATGTCAAAATTGGCACTACGGACTAGTTGGAGGTAGGGCTGGGACTATTTGTCGAATTTTTCGGTATTCGAATATTCGAATACTTCAGTTACTCCATTATTTGTCAAATATAATTCGAATATCCAAGTATTCGAATACTATTCGAATATTCGAGTATTCGAATACTATTCGAATGCTATTCGAATAGTATGATGTGAATTATAAATCAAGCTTTTTAGAATCTTGTAAGCTAATTTGGACCCACTTCACACCATACTATTCGAATACATTAGTATTCGAATATATCGGTATTCGAATAGTATTCGAATACTGTATCGATATTCGAATAGTATTCGAATAATAACATTCGAATACTGAAATATTCGAAGTTTATTCGTAGCATTCGAATACTTGTAAAATATTCGAATAGTCCCAGCCCTAGTTGGAGGTAGAAATTTTGCAAAAATTGTATTTAACTCGAAGGGACTATTGCCTTTGAACTCTTCTTGAACCCTCGCTCATAGATGAGGCTATCAGCACAATAGTGGCGTAACCCAATATTTTTGTTCAATTGACATTTCCCCTAAACCACTTTTTATACAGCAAAATTTGAATTGTAGTGTCCTGAGCAAACCTGGAAAAATATACACAAAATGGGAGCACAAAAACGTGTTTTTGCAATGAGCATTTTGTTAATTTACGTCGAAAATTATTTTATATACTAATAATATCCACCTTAGTAATTATATTTCGTAAAAAATCATACCTATGTACCTAAAAGTAGAAATTTTAAGTAATCACTTTAAAACGTCAATAATTTCATAAAGCGTTGAGAATCTCAGAACAAAAGTTTTGGGGTGACGCCACTATTGCGCTGATAGGCTCACCTATGGTGTAGGATGTAAGTTGTAATGAGACTGAAAATTTTGAGGGGAAATTGGAAAAAATTGTATTACGTGAGGTAGTGTAAAGGGGAAGATTAGAGAGAGAGGGGTTTGCATTTAGCAAACCGAATCTCAATGTATTATCTTTATGAATTGTATAGAATAACTGTATATATGTTCAGTTGGTGATTGTTGAATGCTTCACATTTGCATTATTAGAGTTGAAACTATGTGGTGGCTATTTTTAAGACACCCTACGTTGCTTTTTATCAGAATATAAACTGTATAGTGGCACTAATCCTGTACCTCGTTTAAAATATTTAATTTTATAGAAAATTCAAACGTGTCTTATAACCATGAAGTTAGATAAATCATTGAAGCAATATTTCAGTGAAAGGAGAGAATTCTATTGTTGCAGCTCGAATCGATTATTCTGTAAACGAAGCAAACAAAATGTTGAATACCGTGTAAAGGGAAAAGTAGTCACCCTGCAGGGCCATAGGCTGTTTCATTCTTTGTTCATTTCAAATATATTGTTTCATTTCAAATAAGAATACACCCACGTTCTGTATTCGTCGAAGTTTAACGAAAGGAAAAATAGGACAAATGGAATGTATGGAAATGAGCGAGTTAGCGTTACTGTTATGTAAATGGAGCAAATAATAGGCTGAATATCGTGAAAGGGAACAAAATCATTATATAATGCATGTATATATAGAAATATTATGGGAGAAACATACACGAAATAAATGAAAGAAGAACGACTGTGAAATGAATTTTGGAGGGCAGTTTTGTTAGTTTAGGGTTTTCACTAAATAACAAAAAGTCCATTTTCAATGGGACAGTACAGTCAATATTTTCTTAGAATAGTAAAGCATTATGAACAAGTATTTTCGCTTGTAATTTACATACAACATTAACGTTAAGTCAATTCATTTTCGAAGTTATTAAAAAAGCTTAAAAAGCAAGCATACGCAAACATATCTAAGAAAAATAAGAATTACATACCAATAATATTAGTAACACTATTTAACTATTCAAAACACTATCCTGCCAATGAAATAAATATCCTATTTCCATCTGAAAACTTTTCATATAATGCAAGAATTATTTCAGTTTTCCCAAAAATGGTATTCCAAAGGACGTAATGGTTATTCGTTTCTTTACGAGATAATAAATTCACCACGAATCCAGGTGTCACGGAATAGTCTGCCGCCGAAAACGCTCGCGTCTGTTCGCCAGCTTCCGTCATTCTTCCCTTTTTCTGGAAACGTGGCGACCAGCCGTGATTTCGGAAGCCCGTGGCGGCACTACAAACAGAGCACTCGTGGTCCTTTCTGGTCTGCTTCATGCGCGAACACGCACGGAAACGTAAAACGTGCAGGAAGCTCGGCCAGCAGGGCTACCGTATCACGCATCTCCATCCGTTTCCTTCGAATTTCGCACGTGGGTCACGTGCCTTTTCTGGTATTATATCATCGGGCCAGCGACGCCAACCGATGCCCACCTCGACTTTGCCGCTGATGCTCCTCCACCTTTTCGCCCGTCCCACGACAGTAATCTTCTGTAACGTCCCGCTAAACGACATTCATGTACCGTTTCGAACGTCACGTTTCATGCTTTTGGTAGATCTACTGTACTTGGATCGCGAAAGCATTTGAACGAGTCGAATATAATTCTCGGTTTGTGTATCTATATTTATGGACGTGTTCACTGTTAGTCAGTAGCGACTTGTCTTAATTTTCATAGATTTTGAAAAGCAATTTTGTATTCTTGAGATATTTAGAATTCACAAGGAAAGTTTAAAAAAATCTGAAACTTTGCAGAAATGTGGAAATGTCAAGTGACGCTAATAACGTAAGTTTTTTTTTGATTTGGTAATGATTTCTTACGGGTGAAACCGCAAAAGATATCGAAAAAAGGTTCAATTCAAAGTTTTACGGTTTTCGATATCCTACAATATGGCGATAAAGAATTTTCGAAAAAAAGGGTCGTGGATACATTTTGAAAAAATAATTTTTAAGCAGGTTCTTTCTCACCGATTTATATAACATAAAAATCCATAGAAGTTTGAATTTAACTTCATTTGGATATATTTTACAGTTTCAGATATTCATGATAATCTGAAAACTTACCACTTTTTCGAGGGGGTGTTTTTATCCTTAGGATTGTTTAATTGCCGAATGAAAAAATAGTCACGTTATTAGCTTCACTTAAGTTACATTCCTGCAAAGTTTCAGATTTTTTTAATTCTTGAGTTACCGGACTTCCTTCGAGTATTAAATAAATAATTAACTGTGAATATCTTTAGTACTGTTTAGTATGGTTTATGTTTCTCTGTATGTTTTTTTTCAAGAGATAATTGTGAGTTTGCCTGCTTCTTTTTAAACTGTACTTATTACATTCTTCATGAGTTTTATGTTTTCCTTTTGGAATTCCTGCAGTTTTGGAATTAGGTCGGCCATGTTGTTTCTTGTTATCCCCTCTTGTGATTAAAAATCCATATTTAAACTCGACAGAATTCGTTACTATCTGGTGTAATATACTGCTCTTGATAATTAGACACTACGTGATTCTATATCCATTGCTTTTCAATTAATAAACTATCAAACAAAACAGTTTCTTCACGAATTTCCCCAGAACATGAATTCAAAATTTACATATCTTCTTTCCCATTCAACTCGTACGCCCGAATATTTTTATTCCTCAGCATTAACGTCTGTTTATTCAATTATTGTAGTTTGAAACGTTCGCTCGAACTTCTCAAGCGCGCCAAGAAAGAAAGAACGAAAAGAGCTGTCTCTTAATGGCATTTGTAGCAGAGGAAAGTTTAAAAGCACCAAAGCTAGTTACGGAACACTTTGATTCACTAAAGCAGTTTTCTATTAAAAGGTTCTGATGGAACAATGGTATTTGAATATTCCCTCGACGCGTGTTTCTTTGTTCCTGCGCCTATGGGTATTTATAGAGGATTTTATTCATTCATCCGCCATGATGCGTCGCTAATCGGTTTCATGGAAATATTTATGAGCTCCTGCGAATCTTCCATTATTATATGGTCGAGTTACTCGACGACTAAGCCGCCGGAGAAAATTTGAGCCCGATAAGCCCTCGCGAGGGAAGTTTTCGGGGGTGATATTCATGTGAATACATAAGACGTTCGATCAAAGTTGGGCAAGAGTTGCGTTTCCATTAAAACTGTTCTATACGCACCATGAATACCTGGTTCTACCTCAATGAAGAGGCTTTCCATTGCGGCAACTTTGTTTCCAGCACACTCGTTTTGGTGCACGGCCAAATGACTTATTATTCAGCGGCGCAATTAAATTACAAATTTACATATCCATTAGGACGGGGCCTCGGCTGGATTATCCTAGGTACGCCCATACATAAATGTAAACGTTAGGTGCGAAAGAAAGTGCTGTCAATTTTTACTCAAATTTGTGGGGGATTTATTTTGAAACGTTGACACGATTTTTTCTGAATTCTGAATTTATATATATTTTGGGTATTGCATAGGAAATTTGAACCAAAATTGTGGCTCGAGCTTTATACACTACCTGTAATGTTGATTACTGGATGAATTTTTTTTCAGCTTTGTTCTTAGGTGAGAGGAGTTTAACCCCCGGTTGTCACACTTGGTAAAATATCTTTGAGGATACTTTAAATGTTAATTTTCAACGGTGAACATCTATTCTACAATGTTGAATCTTTATCTCAAAATTTTGGCGACTGAATTTAACAGATAGTTTTGAAGCAACAGCTGATTGAAAATTGGATTGCGTTGAGTCGACCCAGTGTGACAACTACGTTGGAAAAAATAGGTGTGAATGCCGAGGGTTAATTGTACCCCCGAAAAACAAAGATGGCTATGCGAATAAACAAGGCAAGCTTGAAAATTTAAAAGATTTTGATAGCCGCGACTGAAAGTAACGCTGAAGACACTGTTTCTATTTTTCAGCTCTAAAAATATCAAAATCATTTTAAAAATCAGTAACAAGTAAATAAATATCACAAATGTTAATATTCATTGCCAGAAAGCACCGCCATCTATTCCAAATCGCTATTCAAAATTTAAACTCAAACTTAAGATTTCATTTATTCCAAATTTCACAAAATTGACCCAATAAAAAGTTATTCGAAAATAAAACTCACGTCTCTGTATCTATCAGCCTAAAGACAGACATCCCTAAAAAAACCTCCAAATTTAGAGCCCAAATCAGTGTATTATTATCTAAACATTGCGCATAATAAAATGATAGCAAGCAAGGTAATCGAGTTAACGATTCGCGTGCAAAGAATTCACTTGTGCGGTGTAGAAATCGCGCGCGGAACTTTTTAAGGAGCTTTTGCATTTTACTCCAGTTTAAATCCACGAAGGCGGTCGCGAGGGGGAGTGGAGGTGGTGGGGAGGGGTACCCAATAGGAAGCTCAGGAGTGCTTGAAGGGCAGAAATAACACCGTGCGAGGCTTTTGTTCGATCGTTCCTCTCTCTCGAAGGCAAGTACCATTATCGTCGTCGTTCCGCCAGCACCCGTGCAATTGATTCCCTTCAGCTCTACTTACGCGACTACGCAAGGACGCCACCGTAGCTGGAAACCGAACGGGAGGTCCCGCGTGGGCACAGGGCGACGGTCTGTCAAGCGATCCGCGTTTGCATCAGAGACGACAAAGAAAGCGAAACAAGTTTCTCATTGATTGTTCGCCTCAAATGGCCCGTAAGCTGGCCGGTGGAACAATGCCAAACTATCCACCAGCCGATCTCCCTTCCTCCCCCCGGCCCTTTGCCGTCCTCTCGGCGAAGTGCGCAATTGTTCTAGCCACGGTTTCCTAGAGAGACGCCGGAGAGATCCTCCGGATGGTCGATCGAGCGTCACGAGAGAGCCGGGGCGACGAGTGTAGTGTAACATTAATGTGCTCGTTGACATTGTGTTTACCCTGGCGTGTACACAAGGGCCGAAGGGACGGGGCGAGGAGGAGAGGGTGACAAAGAGAAAATTTTCGAAAGGGAAGTCGTGCACAGGTCCACCATCGACCCGGTCTGTAGGTCCACGAGCACGGGCGCGGGGGGGTACGAGGGGGAATCCCTTCTCGACGTCCATGGATGATGAATGTCGGGACCTTTCAAGTCCCTATGGCGGGCCCTCCCTCGTCCACCGTGTCCCCCCCCGTCTCGCCGCTGTTCTTTGGTGATTATCTAATACGATGGACGGGCGAAAGCGAAGGGGATCGCAATTCGGCTGATCGTCGGCAATACGTGGCGCAGAAGGATTTTTGGCCCGAGGACGGTGACGTGCGAACGTCACGGTGGGTGAGCGGTAGTGATGGATTTGAGGATGTTGGTGGGGATATAGGAGATAGTTTGGTGATTTGCGAGCTTTGCGATGGTGTATCGATGAAATCTTAATAGGTGATAGTGACTAACTAACAAGGAGAGTATTTTAGGTGTCCGCCTCCGATCATTTTGATTTTTGGATATGTTGTAGAGGACCGAAAAATAAGAAATACATGTTTTTTTATTTTTCCCCGTTTTCAGATTTGGGGGGTGTAAACTGTGTTCAAAGTTAGGGTTGAAAAATCATTTTTGTGGAATATCTCGAGAACTATTAGAGATAGGGGAATAGTGTCAATGGACGAATTTTGTGTCTTTGAATGCGAAATATGACTGACTCACCAGATTTTCAAAAACTCCATTTGTTTAAATAATACATAAAAAAAACCCTAACTTTGAACGCAGTTTTCACCTCCCAAATCTGAAAACGGGGAAAAATAAAAAAACACATATTTCTTATTTTTCGGTCCTCTATAACATATCCAAAAATCAAAATGATCGGAGGCGGACTGTTTGTGCATCACTGTATAAGATGACACAAGTGAAGCAGTACGGTAAATCCGGGATACGCGGTTGATCTAATATAAAATGGCTATTAAAACTAATGTAGATGTTACTTGTTTTATCAGAACGAGACTATATATTCAGAATTTTATGCTGATTCAGAAAAACTTAAGACGACATTTACTGTAAAGCGGATTGAAAACTGAAGTCATGACATCTGACCGACTCTCAGGTGCCTGGAGAAATGGTTTTCGTCGTTCGCAGAGACCACTCGCATAGCAAAAATAGCAAAGAAGAAAGCAAAATTGTTTATGAATGAAAATTAATTAATTTGTTTACGTTAAACAAGTAAAGAACACATCAAAGAAAACGTGAACTACCTACTGGCGATTAGCAAGGCAAATGAATACAAAAGTGAATAAATAAACTAAATAAACAAAAATAATAGAAAATGATAAAAAAGCATAACTCGACCATCTCTCCTTTCTGTAGCGAGAGATGGTTTCCTCGTTAGCTTTGAGAGGAAGAGTTAATATTGCCAAATACTTTGGCTGCATTGCCCCCAATATCTCTACTCTCTTTTAATCCCAAACATTAAACAAAAGTAAACCTAGAAATCCAGGGAAACAGAGAAGAAAGTTTGGCTTCTAGAAAATTAATTGGTTTGCACTTTAACGCGTTTTTACGTATAGAGTCTGAAATATCCCGGATGTACCCTATACGGTATTTTAACATCAAGTACCTCAAAAGCTTCATTAACGAAGTCCTTGTTACTGCACCGGACGCCTGACTGCTTTAGTATTCGAATATACATAGAATCCCACCTTTACGGAACGGACCAACAAACCTAATTTTGAACACAGTGATCTGTATATTCAGCAAATAATTGTAGTAAAATTAGAAAACCACGGGTAACCAATACCGAAGATAGCTTCGATGAGAATAAAATATATCATAGATCGATGGACAGGAAGAACAAAATTCCGTTGAAAAGCGTTGCAAAGCGTTCTGCATTCTATCGTTACCTATGTACATCACTTAACCATAAAAATAGAATCGTCAACGTCAAAAAACTCGCTGTTCCATGGTCTATAATTTCCCTCATCTGCACCATCACATCCCTCACCTACCTTAAATAATTAAAACCCTACTGTATTTGAAACTAGCTATTCCCAGAACTGCAACACCAATAGTTCTCTCCATTCAAAACAATACAACGATCACAGACAGAAGAACACTTCAAGTAGCGCCAGAGCTGAAGATATTTTCAGCCTCCCTATACCCACAATCGAAGCACCCATTTCCGCAACACACACCGAGTATGTATACGATCAGTCTGTCACAGGGCAGCCACATTTTGGAAAGCGACTCGTCGTTCCCTGACCCCAATTGTCGTTCACGGCGACATACGGCGCACGGGGGTCTCGCTCCCGGGACGATTCCGCGTCGTCCAATGGAACCAAGCCAAAGAAGAAGCTGGGTACATAGGGTGTGCACACACACACACACACCGCGTGCAACCCTTTTTAGGGTGGCTGTGTGTGCGTATTTGGTGGCATTGTGACGTTGCGCGCCGCTGGCCAGCTATGGCGGAGGGAAAAGGACCGAACGAGATCGCCTTTTCCGGTGGGAGCTTCCCGTACTCGAAATTGCTAGGCTGCCACTCAAATTGGCCCGGCATCGAACAATCGGGCTTATTACGAGGCATTTGTCAGCGCTGCTCTGCACTCTGCGGGTCTCGTGTTACCTCTTTTTTTTTCCCTTCTTCTATTTGGGCGGGGAGGATAGGGGACACGTACCGGGCACCTCCTCGGGAAAGGGCACCACCCCTTTGCCAGGGAGGGCCCGTGTTTAGGGGGTTGTTTTGTGTTTAATTTAAGGGCACGATACATTGTAGCGATTTTAGGTGGGTTTCGCTGGAAACCGACGCCGATTACCACCTGTCCGGACTTCGGTGCTGGGACCGGAAGAACAGACGGTTGGACGGATGATGTGGATCGTTCTGAGAAGAGAGGAGAGTCTAGTCGCGTAGCTTCTTGTGACAACTGGGATTATGGGGTTTGTATGATGGCGTTGCAAGGGTTTATAGGTGTTTGAGTAGTTGATTATCGAAGAGTCCTTGTAGAAAACACGGTAAGTGACAAAATTAATTTTTTTTTTTGGAAAGTGTTGTACGTGCTGATGGTAATACTGTAGTATAACATTTTAATGCAATTTCCTTTTGTAAATAAGTTAGCAATAGTAATTAAGACGGTACCGCTGGTACGTCCAATGCCACTTCTGGAGGAAACAATGTAAGACCCAATTAAGCGATAGGTGGACGAGATTGACATTTATAGTGCTTGCATATTTACATGAATGGCATATTCAGTTTTCTCTACAACTAAGAGGTGGCACGTACAGTGTTTTGTATAAATGCAATTCTTTTTTTCATGAATTTATACTATATTAAAGTGTAGAATAAAAATTTTTGTGATGCATTTGGGTAATTGTATACTTTAGCATATTTAGCAATCAAAACAAATCAAATTTCATAAATAATTTAAAGTCAGGGAACTTTGACTTTTGGCACTTACAGTGTTTGCTACAGGGACTCTTCGATTTTGTCTACTTTTCAGGCCTTTATTCTTGTATCTGAATCTATTGGGCCAGTGTATAAGTAAATTCGGTTATGTTCTAAAGGATCTAGAAGTAAGTAAATTTTTTTGTATTGTATACTGCTTGAAGCATTGAGAATAAAAATGGACAATCTTATATTCTTTGCGAAATTGAGTTAGTAACAGTAATGTATTCCAATAGGCTGTGTTTTACCATATAAAATAGGAAAAACGAATTTCTTTTATTTTAAAACCATGTGGCATAATAAAATGTGATGTTGCGTTGAAATTTTGTGGCTACATCTATGTACAACACTTATTAAAAGTAAATGAAAATATAATTATGTCTTCATTAGGAAGCATTTCGAATAGTATCAGAAGCTAAAAATTATGACTGCACTGGCATCAACGCCTGCAAAACAAAATACTGTTCAAACCCTATCTTTTAGATCATCTATTTCTCCATATTCTAATATTCTAATATTCTAATAATTTCGAATACGAATAATTTCATCAAACCTCAAATTCGAATTCTCTGATACCCCATTAATTACAATACATTATACGAATATTCGTTACAGCCCTCAATACTACTCTCAGTGCTTCATATTATTTCGATAATGTTTACAGACAGTCGATAAAAATGATGTAAATAAGTGAATGTAGCTTTTCCTTGGTTACGAAAATAAACATCCAATTTGTCTGAAAATGAATATCGACAGAGAATCGTTTTCCTATTCTACCAAGAAAAATCGACTGCAGAAGCAACTAGGACTCTTTTGGAGATTTGTGGTGAAAGTGTTTTACCTAAAAGAGTGTGTGAAAATTAGTTTAAGAGTTTGAAAAGTGGTGATTTTGACGATAATGACGGGCAACGTTCCGGGTGGTCTCAGGCAATGCAAACAAACGGTCTACAGGTAGTTATTATTCGACAAAAACTTTGTACGGTCATCTTATGAGTTTGCAAGATAGAGGTTGATCATTCAACAGTACTTCGACGCTATCATGCAATGGTAAAGGTGAAAAAAGGAGATTTAATGATTAAAACGAAGTTACTTATACACCGACCTAATATAATTATTTAGTTATTATTATAGATGATATAGAAAGAATTGTTGATGCGAAGCATTATTTAACATAGGAAGTGGAGAATGTGAGCAAAGACAATTCAGGATTTCCAATGCTGTAAACTTGTGTATATATATAAGGTGTCGAAAGGGGTCTGAGAAATGTTTAAACATTGAAGAACTGTAATCTTTTTCTCCCTTCAGAATTCTTAAGGCAATCAACCATTTATACCTATTAGTTAAATAAATAATTGTTTTAATCTCGCAGAAGAATATAAAAATGAAACCTTCTTACTACCTACAGTTCACTGTTTCAACAGATCAGTAGAACCTTCCCAAACTTTCGACAATCTCATCAAAATTACTTACTAAGCAGTGCCAAAGCAAACACTATCCTACACACGTTACCATAAATACCTACCTCAAGAATCGAAGTATACACCGAGGTTACTGTTCAGTCAATTCGAAGGAAATCCTCCAAGTTCCGTCGAACTTTGCATTAAGATTATCACAGTCGATTCAGAGTGCAAAGGTGCCATCAGAAGACAATTTCCTCCAGCACGATCTGATCACTTTCAGCTAAGGGTATCAAGAGACACTATTAACCACCGTTCCTTTGAACAACCGACTGCAAAATCTTCCCAGGCTCCGATAGGGATATCGATGATAAATAAGGTCGGTTTCACTCGGGCTCGGCGGGCTTTTAGGACGTTTCGCCCGTCGCCGCTGCCATTTTTGCCCATCTAATCTCGTCTCGCCCCCTGTTCCTCTCCTTTGCCCGTCGATTTTCTTCGGGAATCGCTTCAAGATTCAATATCTGAGAAGAGAATCGAATCTGTTCCGGGGAAGAATGGCAAAGGGAATTGCCACGGCGCGAGAGAGCAAACTATTGGGTGTTTAAAAAAGTGTAGGATCGAAAGGTTCCTCGACAAGGGTGCGCCCTGTCTACCTTCCGGCTCGATTAACAGGGGTAAATACGCTTGACCGTCTAATCGTGTCGTTGAATTTTCTACGCCCTTTCCACGTTTAACAGCTTTCGGGGAATTTTCACGAGTCTCCGAGGGGGTGAGAATAATCGACGCCGAGGGAGCGAAACGTTTATCCTCGGCCACTGGTCACTATTGCTTCGCCGATGACGGGGCAACGTTGGAATACCTTAGTTAAACGTAATGGGGAGAAGAAGCTGTCGAAGATATCTAGAAACGTCTCTCGAAGAGCGTCTAGATGCGCGACGAGTGCTGAGCTTGTTAGAGGAGCGCACGAAGCGGAGGAACATGGCTCTACAATCGAAGATGTCACGTTTGGATGAACAGAAGAAGCGACGGTCAATCTTATCTATTTCAAAAGGCAACGATCGTCCTTCTTCCAGGCGTATGGAGGTCTTAATAGCTTTGTTCGATTATAAGGTTTCTTTGGTTGCACCATGAACTATAAGTATAGCTTACCGTGTGCGGGATACATTTTTGCAAATTTTTCGCAAGCTTGTAGATTCTAATCCTTGCAATTATCCTAGCAACTGAATTAATGAGAAATTACGAAATGGATGCGTGAAATAATTTAAAGCAAAGTATACTGTTGCACGGACATATTTTCTAGAGATGTAGAGTTTCAGGTAAATATTCCCAGATTGTAAGAGTTTGAAGAGACGACCACTTTTTGTAAGGGGTTACTTATGTACCATTGACATCTCGGAAAATAGGGCTATCTTTTTGAATTTTGTTTTCATATAAAAAGTGTTGTATTTAAAAATCTAGACATATACCTTGTTGTATATAAATTAAACTGTATTCGGTACAGAAATAAATTTAATATCTTAAGCAATGATGCCGTAGTGTCTCAAGGCCTCTTCATTGTTACAGCATTTGCGGTAGCCGAAATATCTCAGAGATTAGTGAACCGATTTGAATTTCTAGTACTTTTCGGCGCCAATTTTGAAAAATTTATTTCTTAAAAAATGGCATCTACTCAAAGTCAAGCAGGTGATTCGCGACCAAAGGTTTCATCTTTTATGTTAATGAAAAATAAAACAAGAAAGTAATCCAAAAATCGGTCTTAAGTATATTTGTGAAAAATTTTATTCAAATCGATCCTGTAATCTCTGAGATATTCTCTGCTATGGCACCATTCCTTAAGATATCAAATTCCTTTTTGATGAGAACACAAGTTAATTTATACAGAATGAATATATCATAATTTTTAAATATAAAGTTTCTTTATATCAAAATAAATCATAAAAATGATCCTGTTTTACGACCTGCCAAGGATAAGTAACCCCTTAATACTATAAAGTTAATTTTCTTAAGAAGTCACAGTCTTTTATGTTAATTGCAATAATACCTTTATTACATACGTTTGAATTTATCACACATTTTTAAATTTTCTTCCCTTCGGGGTGGGCTTAAGAAAACTCCAGTGGGGATGAATCCGAAGAACACACCGGGCGATTTAATTCTATAATCCTTCGTTCCACCAAAAAACTGTTACACAACAACAACCACTTCCCTCTTGTTTTTCGAAACTAACTTCCCATTCAAAAAGATTAACCAAAATGGGTGTCTAATACCTGCACTTAACAATCACCCATTCCCCCACTATCAAACTTCCATCTCCTAAATACACCATAAACAGCCCCAATCACAGAATCCAATCCTCCATCCACTCAACCCCAGCAGCCCACCGAAAAGTTATCACGGATAACTTCTTCCGAAGGAGCCACTCATCCCTTCGAAGACGCTTTCACCTTTGACGACGGTTTACACTAATAAAAATTATCAGCTCGCTTGTCAGTTTCGGTTATTTTAATCCATTTAGACCACAAGGATCGTGGAGGCACAGCGAGGAAGCGGACGAGCGTATTTTAAAGCTTCTCTCGGGATCGTCGAAGTTGGAGGGAAAAAAACAGATCTCCGCGCTAATATCCTCTTATGTTTGCCGTGACCAATTTCGTCGTCCGGTTTCTCCTGTCTCTTTGCCCCCTGTCGGATAGTTAACCGGACGCAGGGGGTGCGAGCGCAAGAGGTTACCCTCCGCGACGTCCACTCGGCCCGTTATTGGATCCTTATTTCACCGCAGACTTTACCCTCTCGACGACGAAATATGCTCGTATCAGCACGCACGAGGTCTCTTATTGACCGCGCCGTCCTCTTTCTTCTCCTTCTTCTTGCCCGCGAAAAGGTACTCGGCCCATGGAACGTGGAGATCGTAATACGGTTAGGTGGCGGCAGCCAGCGTTTGCCCAGAGACAAAATGAGAAAGACCCCTGGCACGCCTTATTCGACGCTTCCACCGCGTGTACCGAGTAAGCACTTTTCCAGGCCGACGCGATCACGGGGTGGAAAACGCTTTTCTTTCGATCACCGATCTGTTATAAGCTTATAATATCGACGCCGTAAAGCGCGCCGGTAGAACGGAGTCGCGGTGTCGAGCGGGTAATAATGACGGCGGGCATGTAAACCGAGGGTTGTTTTAAATGCCGGTGGCCATATTGCAGGATCCATTTGTGGTAGAAGCCTAATTTTTAGCGTGATTTTTGCAGGAAGAAATCAGGATTAAATTAATATTTAGGAAATTCCCTCCGTTAATCAGAGGATACATTAATATACTAACGAAATTTTTTTTTTGTTTTAGATAATCTGGTTCCGAATGGCAATGCTCAAATCCAAATTTTTAAAAAAGCTTCTTGGATGTCGGTGGTTACTTTATTATAAACATAAACATTTTTCCACGAAAAAATTCCCAAATGTTCTTAAAATGTTGCTCTTTTAAGTGCAAAAAGTTCTGTAAAAATATGTGCTTCCGCTTTTTCAAAAAAATTCACAAACATTCCCTTCTTTTCTATACCCCCTTAAGGCTAGCTTTGTGTTGGGAGTTGTTTCGAGGAATTCCATGCATTGCGTGATTGTAGAGATGTGGAGAATCCTTTGTTCGGTGGAATCAAGGAACAAGTTGCCTTCTGTAAGTGTGGGAATGCGTATTATGATAAAAAAAAATTTGGGCGTTGGATAAAATGATTTTTCATTATTAGGGAAATTCGGGACAACGTGAAATGGGGATGCGAAGTGAAATATTGTTTTGTACGTATTACTTACAATTTTAGTAGAGGAGCCAAAGGAAGCCATTATCACTTCGGAAACACGAGAAAGGGCTTAAAAAATTGTGTTAATAATACTTCACCTTCCCATATAAATT
The DNA here is from genome assembly GCA_963971345.1 of Andrena flavipes. NCBI lineage: Eukaryota > Metazoa > Arthropoda > Insecta > Hymenoptera > Andrenidae > Andrena > Andrena flavipes. Next base: position 16,361,632 of record OZ020482.1, on the reverse strand, counting down.
ATGAAATGTGAAGTGAGCAGGCAAATTAGAGCCTGAAATCATTGATTCTTAGGTCATCATATGCAATCCCCATATCTCCTGACATTTGTATTCATGATTTCAAATACGATACTCTATACAAATAATTGCTCTCGTTGAGGAATAATTCATTCTCGAGGCATAGTTCGCTCGATTCGTTACACTTTAAAGTTACGGGTGGAGGCATTAGTCGAAGGCTACGTATTTGATGATCCCTATCAGGGCCCGGCGAAACGAAACTAGGAGCAGTACCGATGGGAAGAGGGGGACGATGACTCCTCAGCTAGGAATTTCGAAGGGCGTCTAATTGCTTCAAAACTTGTCACGCAGCGTCGATCCCGATGCTCAGCTGGAGACTTGTATGATTAATGGAACCGTACGAAAAAAAAGAAGGAACATGTACCTCTAATGCGTTTCGCCGATCATCTCGATCGGCTGTTCGTCACGTAACGACGTCTCTGGGAAAGGGAATTTTCTATGTGCTCGAAAACGAACCTGTCGTGAGACGCTGCGCGTTGACGGAGCTGTTCTTTCAGCTTGGAGTTAGCTTCTAATCGCGACGAGCTCTTAAAACTGAAATTCGAGCAGTAAATCAGCTCTCAAATGCGGTGGTTAAACGCGGATAATGATCTTAACCCACTTTGTGACATAAACGGTGACGTTGGAGTCTCACAGACTCCTCTTTGATAATTTGGCATTGTCGAGAGTAAATTTATTTTTAATATATAGTGGAGATATCAGTGACTTTATTGCATATTCGAAAATATACTTTTCCATGTTTTGGTCAAAATTACTCAAAGTTGTCGTCGTGGCATGACATATTATAAAGCAAGGTCGAATGAAAAGAAGGAAAATATAGGACAAATAATTCTGCAGGAATCTTCCAGACTCCACGTCATCGGTTAAGGATTAAGATCCTAGGAAAGGGTTGGAGAATTTAGGGGCATAGATCGTGTACCATTTCCTTGGAAATATATAGTTTGTAGATCTATTATGTAGGTACCTATGTGCATATGCTGATTGGACACTTTTTGTGTATTTTTGTATGCATTATTTCCTAATTTTTCGCAGTTTCTAGTACTTGTTGTTAGTACTTACAAAGTAGGTAATTAGAGTATTATAATGATGTAAAGAAACGTGCTACATAATATCATAATAGTGAGACTAGTAAGGAGAGTAATATTGATATTATCCAACCTTACTGTTGGAATATTAATCTTTCTAATTGTTATTTAAATGTTTAATGTACTATTCCACTTGCGTTATTTAAAAACAGCCAGAAGTTCCAAAATCGATATTTTGGTAGCAAATTTTTTAGAAAAAAATAGTTCTTCGGGGAAATTTGTTACTAAATTATTATTTGAGTTTTTGAAGTAGTGATCAGCATAAATACGTAAATATCTACTTCATTGCCAACACACTTGAGTGTGCATTGCATTGAATATTCGTGGAACAATAATAAATTATTAAACCTTATCCGTGCAAGCGTATCAAGAATTAAAATTTTCCCATTCGAGAGACAGAGTATATTGCCCAGTGGTAAGAAAAACTGAATTTTTTTCGCCCCTGGTGCGGTTCACGGCAGACAGCTACACGGAAATAAAAATGGTGGAATTAACGGAGAAAGGGAAACACAATTAGTGGGCTTTGGTGAAATGGCTGTGGCTACTTAAGAGATATAATCAAGATTGTCCTTTTGAAAAACTGAGAGCTACTTGTGAACGATTATGTGCACTTTTATCGTGAGCTCTTGAGCCCTGGACCATTCTTCCTAATAACAGGATAACTAAATGGGAAAGCTTTGTATCAAGTAATCCACTATTATCAGAAATTTTCTTCGTCGAGAGTCGTTGATGCGTTAAAAATCTCAAAATAATATTTTCTTGCTATCAAAAAGATATTTTACACGCACTTCACATTGAAAGTTGATTAAAATAAGAATATTACACGTGCAGTTTGAGTGAATATATTCCTCACTTTCATTAGGATTCTTTATAGGAAATTAAGTAAATTTCCAAGCTTTAGAAGTTTAATTCCTCAGCTTTTGTTAAAATTCGTAATCTAAGGTTTTTAGAATTCTTTTTCAACACAGTAAAATCAAATAAAACATTAAAATGGATATTTTATCTATGTAACTTTAACGCTTTAACAATTCTTCTCAATTATTTAAATTTCTTATAATGTCCAAAACTATTTCACAATATTACAAAAATCGTATTGCATGACGACATATGGCCACAGCATTACATAAAAGAAAAAAATGGTCCCTCATTCTTAATTTTGCCTAACAGTTTCACGCAAAAAAACATTTCTCCCAAACATTCCCCTGCACTCTAAACTTTTTAACATTTTTACAGCCGAACATTATATTACCTTTACTATCTCTCCGCAAAATATTCCATGTGACGATGAAAATAACGTTCTCAGGCGCCTCGCCGCTATGGACGACCGAATTCTTTTCTTTTTTAAAGAAAAGCTGATACATACTCATTTTATCCGCAAACTCGGTCACCGGAAGGCCGCTGCTGCATCTCTCCGATTACTTGGAGGGCCGACGAGCAGGGGTCTTCGAATTTACCACGCATCGGTGCCCGGCAATGGCTGTCTCCTTGACGAGGCGCATACCCTGTTTCGTAACGACACGGTGTAACCCGTCGCCGTACTCACAAAGCTGGCGATGAATGCCACGAGGTAGCACCGATGGGGGACCACTTTTAACCGCGCGTGTTTGAATAAGTGTCCCTCTAATTCCTTCGAGCACCACGACGACGCCGAAAGTCAACGGTATGACAAACACGTTTGCGTCGTGCTTGCGTGGAACGAAGCATCCGGTCCAACCGTAACAGATGTCCCCAGGAACCGAAAGTCCGATTAGTCGCGCTGAACACGCCGATTAGCCGCGTAAGAGGCATCCTTCCGTCTTGCTGCAACAGGGTGGCCCGAAAAATCTGTGTCCACCAATTCAGACAGTAAATCTTGCTCTCGTCTGCACAGTGTTACGAGGTTTGTATGCCAGTTTTACGTCATATCCATAAATGAACGGAATGTCACTATTTTCACAGGTAGGTGTATGATTGTTTTTTATTGTATTTATTTGTTTAAAGTCGTGGCAACTGCTTGGTTATTAGCGACAGTTACTTACAGTACGGAGTTTTTTTGGGAGGAGGTAGTATTTCGTTTAATAATTTGGATTACTTTAAGAATTTTGTACTAATTGTAAGTTTATTTATCTTACATATATTTGTCGAATTTGTTCTTCAGGGGTGGGTTAATCTTATGATGGTCGCGATACATTCTGTATTTAAGACAATATAGTAATAGGTGTTGTACTGTATTTACAGAATTGCAATCAGAACAGATGGGTGTCGGGTCCTTAGCTAGTCTATACGAATGGGTTACTTTTGTATGTCCGATTTTGAGCCTGGATATTGCTACTAGGAAGTGTACTCTACAGCTACAAAGGAAGTGTTCAGAGCATGACTAACATGTACTTTCATAGTTATGTTAGAGATGTTAACATAACGAGTTTGGCTGATCGCAGAATTATAATATTATAAATGACTTATAGAAGAATAATATATTATAAATCACTTATAGAAGAATAATATATTATAAATCACTTGTCTTTCTTATTTAGAATCATTAACACCGAAGTTCAATGTTCCACGCTATTGGAACTTGTGGATTTGTATACGTCAATCGGTTATAGAAGGAGCGGTCGAAAATTGTAGAGTCAAATTTTTTCACCGCAGCTTAGTTTTTAGACACACGTTGAACATTCAAGTGTTATAATAATTCGTACAAGTCTATTATCTCGAATTTACCTTTCCTCCGGTTATAACTAGGGCTGGGACTATTCGAATAATTTAATATTCGAATATTTTACAAGTATTCGAATGCTACGAATAAACTTCGAATATTTCAGTATTCGAATACTATTCGAATATCGATGTATTCGAATACTATTCGAATACCGCTGTATTCGAATGGAGCAGTATTCGAATACATTCGAATACCGATATATTCGAATACTGATGTTTTCGAATATTATGGTGTGAAGTGGATCCAAATTAGCTTACAAGATTTCACCCTGACAAATGAACCTAAAGAGCTTGATTTATAATTTACATCATACTATTCGAATTGCATTCGAATACTCAAGTATTCGAATAGCATTCGAATACTTGGATATTCGAATTATATTTGACAAATAATTGAGCAACTGAAGTATTCGAATATTCGAATACCGAAAAATTCGACAAATAGTTCCAGCCCTAGTTATAACACAGGTATGCGCGAAATAAAAGCATCGACTTTTCAACCCCACCGGCACTAAACCCCGTCTAAATGAAAACCTTCCTCGTAACTCCACTTCCCTCCCCCGTCCCATCACTTCCCAGCTTCCCACACGTTCTCCAGTCATTACTCCGTTCCATTTTACTCCACTCGCGCGGCAGTTTACGATTCTCGCTGCCCCCCTGAGGAAAGGCACTCGCACTTCGGTGGGATTGCCGCCGAATCCAGTTCGATTTGCGCGGCAGTCGTCGCGGGGTGAGAGAGACGGGAGGGAAGAGGGGGGGGGGGGCAAGGAAAGAAGAGATAACGGCGCGCGGAATGAAAGACACGACGAGTGGAATACGAAATTCGCGGTGCAGCCCCCCGTCCCGGCGGGAACCGGATCGGATTACCACCCTTCTCCGGCTTGCACTGGGTGAACCGATGCCAGGCATTCGTTCGGTATTCGCGGCGGGTGTTTGCGTGATTCCGTGCGTCTGCTATGCCGCACGCGTGAGGAAGATTTCACCGAATCTACGCATACTCAGACAATTATACGCGCCCGAATGTACGAGGGTCCTTAAATCCTCCCCCTCCTCCCTGCCTCGTCCCCTCAACCCCGCAAAACAGCGAGCATTAACGCACACCCACGCGCATCCACAATGATATCCAAATACGCTAAGGGCGCAGGGCGAATTCCGATAAAGATTCCCGATACGCCCTAGGAACGATCGCTTCAGGTACGTTCGGAATATCGTTGGAACGGCTTTAAATCATGTCAACGACGGCGGATATATCGGGAGTGGAACGAGTCGGCAGTTTTTTTTCGAATCGCGTCGTTTGGAGGGGGAACAAGCGTGGCAGAGTTTTTCTTTTATATCAGGCTTGCGTGAGAGTAATCAGGTAGTTTTTTGGGAAGAGTAATTAGTTTGTATTAGGTCCTTCTGAACGCTTTAGATTCTTTACCGAGATTGGATTAAGAAACATTTTGTTTGTCTGCGGTATGGTATACATTCAATTGAATGGCGATCTAGGCTCTCTTGGTTGAAATATGCTGGAAGTTTCTTCGGTATTCTCTTTGCAACGGTACTACGATACGCACGAAATTCGAGTAATTTCCCTTTATGAGTTTAAACTCGGTCGTTCTGCGGTGGACGCCGCACGTAATGTTACTATACATAGCCTTGGGGAGGGTAGTGCTAATGAATGCACTATTCGGTGTTGGTTTCCAAATTTTCTTCTGGCGATTCCATTTTGGAAATGAAAAGCGGGGTAGATTAGCGAAGAAGACGAGAAATGAAGATTTGGAGGTCTTGAATCAAATCCAGGCCAGGGTGTCAGAGAACTTGAAGGACAACTTGGTGAGGACCAATGCTACGACTTATTTTAACCGAAGAAAACGGATATTTCATATGGATATTTCATATATACAAACGTTCTTCTGATATGGTTAGCTAACACAAGACAAAGGAATATTTATGAAGACCATTAAAGTCTAAAGAATAAAGAGATCAGCATTAGAAACCAAAAAATTCAGTTGTCTACTCCGCAAAAAAAGATCTGTAATGCAGTATAGTACTGGCCACTGTGACAGCTTGCCCGATGGCAAGTAGACCCTGATGAATTAGAGCTGTTCGAGTACTCGAATATTTGAGTAGCTCGAAATTCGAGTCGAGCCGGGACTCGGTTTCCGAGCCGAGCCGAGTACTCAAATGAAGCGATCAGCTGGAAACAACCGGGTGACTCGAACGATACACATGTTTCGTTCGTCAGTAGCTACCTTCATTATGCAATCTACTCCCTTTTTAATCGAGTCGCTCGCTTTAATCGAGTCGCTCGGTTCTTTCGAGCGCTTGGCTCGGCTCGGTTATCCGAACCGAGTATATCCCGGCTCGCTTGTTCCGAGTATATACTCGAACAGCTCTATGATGAATTTGCCTCCTTAAACATTAATGTTAATGACCTATTAGTAACTTGAAAATATAATAAAAGCTCTAATATTATTACTGTGTGCAACTAAAATTTAAGTTGTAGGTATTACTATTTTAATAAGATCATTTTTTGTCACTTATGTATTTTCCCAAAATTGTATTTATTTCTTACTAAAATTAAACGATAGCCTCACAGTTGTGGGTGGGCAAGCAATATTTTTAGACCCAGTCCGCCACCGCGAGCTACAAGAAAAGCAGCTGAGATTGTTCTGGAATTTCTTAAAATCGGTGCATTCAGGCGAGAAGTAGGAAGTGAAGCATGCTTCTTGCCAGTTCGTCGTGTAGTGCGACTTCCGTGCACGGTCGAGTGAGAAGCCCAAGGAAAGATTCCTGCTTCGAGTACGGGGTGCGAGTGATCGATGGCAGCATCGATTGGTATCGGGGAGCGATATGGTGCCCCTGGGACGTAACACAGCCGCACTTGGAGAAATTGCTAATCCCTGCGCCCCCCTCCTGAATACTCAGTCACAGGGTTGGTTTTACGTCTGTTTTGTATATTCAGCTACGAGTCAGGAATTTCTTGCGCCCTAAACGACCATTCTCGGATAATAACTGATGGCAGTTTATCCACGGTACTCCTCCTTTATGTATTATGCACCGAGTCAGAACTATTATTGGCGTAAATGGATGCTTTGGGGTGGAACTCGCCCGTTTGATTTCTTTCATATTTCCAGTTAAAGTTTTTACTCAGGAACAGAATATTGTGCTAACAGTCGACAGCTTTCGATATAAATATACTTTTTACTAATAGAACTTACTATTCCACAGGTGATTTTGAGCTCAAAGCTGGGAGGAAGTAATATGTATTCGCGTGTTTTCGTCACAGATTGTTTATTGTAGAGAAATGTTGGTGCATTACAATTAATTTTAGAATTTTCTTTTACTTTTAGACAGTGACAAAAAATTCTGAAATATTTCTTAAAGTACCTAACTTCCTTTCTATCACTTTCCCAATTTCTTTTTCCCCAATACAATATTTATTTATCAAGTTTCTATTTGTGCGAATAGTATTGTGATGCACTGTAATACAAGTAGCTTCCACACTTCCCTACTATCAATTAAAATCATTTCAACTGAAGTCAAAATTTGACATTATTTTCTACTAGCAGTCTTCCCTCTTTAGTATCAATCATTAACTCTTTAATGCGCAATTTTCGCGGCTTTTAAGAACAATTAATTCATCTGCTTCAGAAGACTACTCCCTGCGTGAAGGGATGTTAAAACCAGGAGTTCTTCGCGCTTTCTACATATAGTCACAGCTGGCATTGTTTGTGTTAAGAAGTGTAGTGATCTCGTGGTCCATCTGGATGTCGGGTCAGGGATCATGCTCCAGGTCCACGGGATGTACAACTCGTACGTGACCCACGTACAAACCGAAATACACGGTGTCATATTTCTTTTGGACCGCCCTTCTGGCTTCTCAATACGCCGCCTTTGTGTGACGTGTTAAAACACACATAAATAGGGTTCGACTAAAAATAATCTCTTTAACAAAAACAGTGTGCAATTCCTCCCTTCCAATGCCAAACGATAATACAAAAGCAGGAACTCACGTAAAATATCGAATAACACTTTTTCTTTCAAGGTTTCGTTTTCGAGAAAATCAATTCCAGAAGCTTATCCAATAGGTACACGTGTATTCTAATTAGACATTGATAGACCACAACAGTAAATATGGTGCAATTATAGATGAAATGAATTTATGTGCAAAATGAGTCGAAATTATGCAACTGTTTTTCCGGCACAGGTCTGTGTTTCCCCGAAAATTAAGTTTGCTAATCCGCCCGGAACATGTGCACTTGACTAACAAAGGAATTAAACCAGGTTTTCTCGCAAACACCGCGATCGGAAAAGCTGTTATACAATTTCGATTTATTTTACCACAATGATTAATTTCATCTACATGTGCACCACATTCACCCTGCCTGTCAATTCTTCAATTTTTCAAATAGTCCGAATCATGTTTCACATCGATTCACGAATAAAACTTTCGTTACTATACACCGGCTTCCACAAAACTATACAACATTTGTAGGACTCATTTTGATAAAATTTTTAAATTTTCAGGTGATACAGTTAGCTGAAATAGTCTATACAATTCCAATTGTCAGATACATCACTCCACCCTGCCTTCCATATCAAAATGATGAACCTAGAGGATCCACTCTAAAGGATCTATTACATAGACTAATCGCCCAGCCCCTCCCAATTTCCCACGCCACACAGCAACCAAGGTAACACCTTCCTCTCCCGCAGCTGCCAAAACGAATCACGAAACTTTTCCAAGATAGCACAGCAGTCCAAGATGCGCCGCACAAGTTGCACAGCGGAAAATGGCACAGTTCGTTATCGCGCGTCGCGACAGGATGTTTCGAGCAGCGTGCAAAAGCCCGGCGGCACGGTTTCCTTTATTCCCGAGGAACGTGCCGGAGTGTTACCAGATTCCATCTGGATCCGTGGTATCGTCGATCCATCTGTTCCAAGATCTGTGGCCGATTGTTCTTCGTCACGTACCGTACTCCCTCGCGGTGGCCATTCTTTTTCCCCGGCAAGCGACACGTGGTACGCACGCCGCGACGGCAACAAAATTTGGCCAACAGATGAGTCTAGATTCCGAGCCCAGAGGTGTGCACACTCCTGTGTGCCATCTTGAGAAAGAGCAGGCTAGGGACCGAGGTGCCGCAATATCGGTACGGTGTCTGTTGCGCACGTTGCGTGCCACCCAAAGCGACCAGTTCACGCCAATCCTGCCAGGTATTGTCCCGACCAGGGATTTGCATTTAAAGGCTAAACAGTCGTGACGGGGTGCCCGAGCGCAGGACAATGGGCGCGCTAGGCTCGGCCAGGCCTCCTGGACGCCAGACGCTGCGTCTCCTGCTGGGTAGATATTTTTCTTACCCCTCCGCAGGGATATCTGTCGACGAGGATGAAGACTGGCTCCCTTTCGGGCGGGATGTTTGGAGTACGGCTCGACTGTCCCTAATTTCTTGGTAGACACAATTAGACCCCTTTTAGCCTCTTCGCGCGACACCGTTAGTTTCTGGAGGACGTCCGTTCAAACGGTCCGCCGGGGGCGGCCGTCTATTTACCTGGGTCGACGGAAAATTGGAAAAACAAACAAGCGGAGGCGACTGCGATCCTAGCATCGATGGGAAATTGAGTCGTTAGCGACCGATAGGCTGGGCGACGGACCTCGTAATTTTAGGTACTCAAGGGGCTACTAGGGAGCGGGCGGAAGGGGGGCCAGTTGATTGGCCCGTGACGAGACCACCCCGTTGCTTGTTGGAAAATGGTGTTAGAGCTCATTCCGCCTTAACGAAGACGCTACGGCGACGGTGGAGAGCTTCAGAGGGATGTTACGTGCGACCGAGATTACGGTGACGTGGGCACAGTTGCGGGGTAACGAAGCTGGAAGTTCGTGCGATTGTCCGGTAATAAGTAATGAGATACTTATGACACCTCGCTTGTCCAATATGTTGTCACAATATGGGGTGCACTCGGGGTTAGGTTCATTGTTCTATAGTGCCTTGCAGGGGTAGGTGCATTTACGGACTAACTTGAGACCCTCTTAAACGGTGTGTAAAGCGATATCGTTGGGGGTACATACCACCGAATGTGGTTAGCGTTATGTATTAGAGGGCTGCGCTTATTCGGTCACATTGCTACCGTTCGAAAGTAGTAGCGAATAGAAAGTGTAGTGAATAGGTCCCTGGGTTTTTCACTTGGTAAGACACTTGAGCGTTTTATTGACTTTGCTTACTGGGACGTTTACGACATCTTTATATCGCTGTAAGGAAATATACGGTAGTACCTCTCTTAATCTCTGTTAGCCGAATACTGCGCTGTCCGAACACTCTGTTATTCGGAAGTTTTAATACTGACACTTTGTACGTTTGTATACTAACAATTCGGTATGAGTCGCTAGTGGAACTTGTTAGGTTAACTGTTAAAGTGCAAATCCGCGATGAGACAAAAATATTATTATTATTACGAATTTATTACTCCATAAGTGGAAGATATGCGGAGATAGTAAAATTCACATGAGATTTTAATCTCGTAACACAATTTTTTAATTATTTTATTATTTTTTCATTATTTTGTTATTAGCTTTGTAAAATTAGACTTTCACGGGACAAGTTTCATGATATATTTTTCAAAAATCTTATTTCTCTTGTTGCTGAGATTTTTGTCTCATTATAAAAAAGCCTCGTGTAAAATCTCATCATATTTAGGGGTTGAAATTACCCTTCAAATTTAGGGGTTGGGAAACTATTTAGTCAAATAACTCGAAACGAATTGCATTTTAAGCGCTAGGCATAAAAAGAGCATAATCCTACACAACCGAATTTGTTAAAAAGCTTTCAGATGAGTGTAATTATTAAATTTTACAAATTAACTCTTCCTGCCCATTTAACAAATTAAAAGAAAAATCCTTGTCTAGTATCCCAAACAATGTATCTACTCTCAGACAAACTTACTTCTCCCAACTGTACGATCACCTATTTCTATCGCACACAAACAATTACTCTTCCCACGCTGAGTCCCCAGGGAGCAGCAATAAAATCTAAAAACCACACAGAAGTATTTCCTTTTCCAAACAAAGGCCGGCTTGCGTCGAAAACACTCAGCGTTCAAAGAGGCTGCGCACCAGGAAGACGAGAGACAATTATAACCAAGGCGAAAGTAAACATCATCGAGAGGCCAAGGAACCGTGAAGATTTTTCTCCGTGAATCGCGAAGCGTTTCAACTATCGTTAAATGGCCGTGACGTCCCGCCCGGACATCGTTTTGCCCCGTTAGCGGAAAATTGCTTCGATAAACACCGAGTAAGACAAGACTTTAGAGTCGCCGGTCCAGGTGATCCTCGTTCAGATAGACGCGAGACGGCTGCACAAACAGCTTCGTTCTCGGTTTAACACAGCGAGGCATGGTCGAATTGTCGTTCGTTTGAAAGCAGGTAAAATTCTGGGCCAGATTTAAGGAGGTTCTCGTTCAGCCTACAATAGTCGCGACGGAAGTGCTGACGCGATTGCGCCCCTTTTTGCTTCGTGTCCACGGGAGTGGACTCTATAAGCTTTTCAACCACTCGGTACAATAATATTGCGAATAAGGCCGAGCTTTCTGTGCCACGTGGACGAGGGAAGCTTCTTAGAACTCAATCTTTACCCCTGAGACGCAACGTTTTCTTTTTCTAACGTTATATGATTCGAACCTCTTTATTCTGTGCGTAAAGTGGAAGATTGTATTTTGATGGATGCTGGGGTGAACACTGTCTTTTGTTACGTGTGTGTGATGGCAATAAATCAGTTCTTTTTGCACGGGGATTTAGTTACGCCTAGGGATTGCAAAACCGACTATTTCAATTACCGGTAATTCCGTCAAATTTTCATTCAAAACCGATTTACCGGTAATTTTTAAGGTATTGAAAATAGGTTCCTACGTCTATTTTTTGATGGCTGGATTCAGATTTTTAATTTTCTTTTGGATCAAAGTTGGTTCTTCATGAGATACTTCGGAGACACTTTTTGTCTCTGATATTAATTGAAGTTTTTATCACTGATAACGTAGATATCGACGGAATTAATAAACGCATATAGGTATGCGCTACATTGCAATACATAATTTATCGAATTACCAGTAAAAATTTGGCGAATTACCGGTAGAAATGTGAGGGTATTTTTCGCAATACAGGTAAATCGGTTTACCGGTATTGCAATTCCTAGTTACGCCTTATAGAACTTTATGTTTTATTGTTGGAGCTTGTTACTACTGCGAGTTGCTTTGAACGTAGGATAGTTGTCAATTGTGATCAAAATCGTTTTATAATCTTAATAGTTTCATACGACCTTCATCTACTTTTCATTGCTGCGGATATTTTATACACGACAATGTTAATTTTACTCTCCAAAAAAGAAAGAAACAGATAGCAATTACTTTGAACCCTTTACAATTCATTTCAAGTTGTGTATTTCAGCAGATCTGAATTAAATTGAAAGAATATTAAATAGAAGAGTATTCCTTTTCTTTAAATAAAAGTATTAAAAATTGAAGAAAATGTAATTAGTCGGAATAAAATCAATATACAGACAGTGGTTGAGAATTTTCTTTCAAATTCCACAGCACACAGAACTTTTCTTTCCCGACAGCTTCTCCCCACTGCTAATGCGTATAAAATTTCCCCGAGGAAGGATGCTTCTATGTATAGCAAAACAATTCAGCCTTTCCAAATTGGAAATTTGATGACTATCATTTGTGAAATTCGAGGTTCCAGGAAACTCGAGAAGAAATCGATCCAGTGCGCCCAGGATAGAGGAAGAGTTCGTACCGTAAAATTCCGCCGTTACAGAAATTCGAATTAGTGTCAGCCAGATGTGGCGGATGCGAGAACCCGTTCACGCGAAGGTTGGAAAATCACTGGCTGATGTTTAGGCAACTCGTAAACAAGCAAAGCAACCCGACGATTGCGTGGGGCGGGTCGTTCTCTCATCGAGTGCAGATGTCGGAGGACAGGTTGCGCTTGAGGATCATCATCCTTCGAGGCTATACGATCGTCCAAGTCATCTTCGTTCTTGTCGCTTTCCGTATGTCGTAGCAGAATCGAGATTAGCCTCTCACGCTTGAACCGTGCTTCTTACTTTCTCGTCGGATTATTCGGAAACGGTGTCGGTACAGATTGCAACACATGAATGATATCACGCGAGGCGAGGGAAGTATTTTTCACAAATTAGTTAGCACGTTTGGTAATGGATCTAATTTCGTTTCTGACTCAGATAAAGACTTCGTAGGTTCTGTGTTAAATATGCTAGTTAATGCTGAATATATATTTGTGACGTTGTGCACGAGGGTTTGTGAGTGTTCAAACGAGTAATAGTGAGGTCTCCAATGCGCATGCGTGAACAAAAGAGGGGAAAGTGGGCGGAGCAGTCAGCACTCTCTAATCGACAGCGTGAATTCTTTACAGATAGTGGTTAGATACGAGATTTGGCAGGATACCTAATAACAAAGTATTATCATTTCGTGACTGGCAAGGGGTACTTTTGTTTTCTATTACAAACCTCGCTATTGCTTGCTACCCCTACATGATTTGGCAAGTGTCACTCTAGAGCCGTTATAGTCGTATTTCAGTGGTTATGTTCGGAGTGTGCAGTTTCTTGTCACTTCAAATTTTACGTGTGCTGGATTTTGAATGAAAACTGATTCCTCCCATCGCAGGATGTGAAGCGTTACATTTGATATGTGCATCAACGCAATCGACAATTTTTATTAACAGGGCAGGTAAAATCTGAATCGAAAGCGTATGGTTTTCAATGTCGATTTGCAATGAGTATGCATGGCTGTGTTAAAAACAAATACTCTGTGTCCAATAACAATCAGTTTGTTGAGCTCCAATGTTTTTTTTTCTAAAGGAATTTAGTTTTATAGTATGTTTGATTTTTTTATTCAAAATTGTATACGTGCTGGAAAAGTTTAACAAATTTTAACAAAATGTGACGTAGGTTGTCAGAGAAATTGCGTAGACGATGCGACGGTTGGGAGTAGGTACTTGTGGTCCAATAAGAATACATATTAAGAGGAGCATCTGAATTTTATGTCCTTTTTAAAAGTATATGCTTAATAAATAAGTAATCACCTATGAGAATTATTTGAAAGATAACAGTGAAAGGGCGGAAAAATCTTTTCAAATATCTAAAAAGTATCAAGGTTCAACGTTGATATCTGTAATTTTTAATATTGATGACTTTTAGCATACGCATTACAATTTATTATGAAAATAACGAAAATAGAGTGCAAAGGTCTTCCCAAGCTGTTAATAATTTCATTTCAAAAGGTTCAAAGTCCTTTCAATGAATTTAGTATTTTTATGTTATATTCGAAATGTGACGGAAAAATGGAAATTCAATCAAAAAGACAGCTCTGAAATGAATCCCCTTATAATAATAATGAAAAAAAAAAAATCGAAAAGTTAGTAGAAAGTAGATATAGTATAATAATATTGAATATTACTTACACGACGTCTCGTCCGTGTCTGTGTTAGTGGAGCGCATCAGTGTGCATCGTATGTTAAAATCGTGAGTACGTACCTGGAACAGAACAAATTCGAAATGTCTATTAGCTTACAATCGATCGTCGATAAAATAAATTAGTTCAATTCGATTACACTTTAGAATTTTCCAATAAAATATTATTACATTGCTTCATTTGTAATATCATCTATTATTGCCAGACACAAATGGAATGATTTTCAGCGGCCTGTGATGTAATGTGTATAGAGGCACTTGACTGCAACCATCAATTTCAGTTTTCGAAAATTTGATAATGGAACGATTATAATCATTTTGATTTTTCATTTATTCGTTGCAGAAAACGAGAAACAAATGTTTTGCGCGTATCTGGGAAAGTGGAATATTTTCAATTGTTGTGCAAACTAATATCAAATAACAGTAAGCTATAAGTAATAGCATTATCGTATTTTTCGTGTATGTTATACAGGCGAATTTAAAAAAAAAAAATAGAATTTAAGGGTTGATAGGAATTTATGGTCACACGATTCATCATTTATTATACAATCTTGTATTATGTTTCAGTAAAATACGAGTCTTATTATCGATGAAACGATAAACTTGCAGGTATGGCCGCGAAATCTTCATCCAAAAAAGCTGTTAAGCTTAAGTGTATTTAAGAGGCAATACGTGTTCGGGTGAAACTTTAAACTTTCCTCTTCCGAATCGATGACTCTACGCTACCCCTGTCACCATCAATCTTTGGGGTTGGCGAACCCTGTGGCACGGGGTAGCAGAGGTTCGCGTTGCCACGGCTCCACCCTCGTAGAAGCTGTTTAACCCTGGGAGGACTTCGAGATTCTTGACTGATTCGAAGCCGTTCTAATATATAAATAATCAATATTGTCTATTTCACTACTGCGTAAATTATTGCGTTAAAAATTTAGAAAAATAAGCATATTCGGTAGAAAATACTATTTCGAAATGATAGTATTATGAAAGAAAATCTTCTAATAAATCTGATTACTTTTCAGATAAAGATTTCCATTTTTTAGTGCAACATTAATTAAGTAGAACATCAATTACTTTTCCTACACTGCCATTTCCGTGTTAATTCCTATTTACAGTGCCTAATCGATCTCTACTTACTATCAATAATTGTAAAAGTACCTACGTCTATATTTCACAAAATCAAATCTCATACATAATTTTAAATATCTCTAAATATATCAATGCACCTCCACAGAAATGCAACTCTTTCAACTTTTCAAAATCATAATCCAAAATCAGAAATCTGATTACGTAGATGCAAGACACGAGCAATTTGCTGCGAATGGGAGAAGGAAAGAAAAATTGTGTATTTGTATAAGAAAATTTGAGCCGAAGTCCCAGGATTAAGGGTCCCCGAAAATTGCACGGTGTCAGGTGAACAGAGCTATGACTCATACGCGAGTCAACCCGACACGCCTCAGATTAAAACGCAACCCTCGGTAATGTTAATTCGTGTCTGGTTCACCCCTTCCCACCTCCTTGTGCGTCGCACTTTGCGAAACAACTGTACTGGCGACAAAAAATCCAGACGTGCGCGCATACCTCCCGCGGGACCGCGCGTAAAAGAGGGTGACTTTTTTCATTTTGCGGCAAGAGGTCCCCCTGTTGGAATGAAACGCAGGTCCGAGCACTGTGCATGAATTACTGGCGGTGAAGAACAAGTAAATTCGCGACGTTTTAAGAAAATACGGCCTGCAAAGCCAACCTTTTTGGTGCATTCAATGTCGCCAACTTTAAAAAGCAATAAGAAACTTAACTCACTTTGGGTTGGATGCGTAAGAATGCGTTCTTTTCTATGCCCTCACGGTTACGTAACATTAAGTTTCTTTGCATACTTCTACTGGTAAGGATAAAATAAATGTGAGTATTCAACGTAATCAGAGCTTGACATGTTGTAAGGCTTTAATTAAAATTTTATAGTGAAATTCTTTACTGTTTTAAATTTTAATTTTTTTGATCAGTTGCAAGTTTAAAAGGCAAGAATTTTTGTTAACGATAACAATAAAGATAAACTAGAAGTGTGAGAAAAATTGTACTAAACATTTAAGTTACTTCTGAACCTGAGGAAATATTATTATTGGAGTTGGAAGACCAAAGAATTGTTGGAATAGGGTTTCTACTATACAAGTGTCGAAATCAAATGTGATTATTGATTAGTGACACTTTAAGGTGCCCTACATCCCAAAATACTACTTACATAATATTAGGAGATTCGAATGGGTTCATTTTTTATTTGTATTGGATATAAACGTAATATTACGCATCTGGTTTTAATACAATACAAATTTTGACTTTCTGATTGAGATCTCCCATAGATCTTTCGTTAGTCAGTTAACTAGAGTTTACACACAAGAATAGTGAAGCAGATTATGACTGAATCATCTGAAAATTTGAAATTACAGAGAAAATATTTTTCCGATAATTAGAAACATAAACAGTAATAGAGTGGCCCTTATTTTACAAAATCCGATTTCCTTTGCTCTCACCCGATCGTATGGTTCCATTTCATAAATAAATAATCCCTGAAAAAGTTTATAATAATCTGACAACTGAAAAGGATACTGGTCAGAATTCATCAACGGTTTTTAAAATTTTTTCAGAATTTTTAAACAATGGGAAGCCCTATCGAAATTTGGATGAAATAATATTAAAAGAGCATCTAATTTCCTACAGGAATCCAGTTAACAGTAACACGACCCCTTATCTCATCCGCAAGGGTTCAAATTTCAGTATCAAAGATCCATCAAGTTTTTCATAAATCCATCTTCTTTCCTCCCATTTTACTTCACTATTCAATCGAAGTACACACTTGCTGGTTCCATAAAACTTTTCCTAGAGACACATAATCGCGTTCCACCAGGTACCCGCGCCCCAGAACGCGTTCTCGCGTATTCCCCGCAACGGACAGATACGAATACTCGGCCCGTTTAGTTTCTCAGTTATTTTACAAGTTAGCCAGAGTTTGTTAGCGCTTCACTGGCCGCGGTTTATGCGATCCCGCAGGAATTGCTCGTTCATACCAAAATCAACACGACTTATGCATTTATCCGCAGACACGAAACGTTAACTTTCGAGATTGGATGAGGAGCGTGGGCAAAAGACCGCGTAATGGAGCAGGAAACGAGAAAACCAGCATTATAAGGACCGGCAGACGTTATGATTTTTCGTATAGTTTGTTGTATGGCTGGATTGTTGTGGGGGTTTTCTTACGACGAGATCGTGTCGAATGGTAGTGCCATGCTTCTAGTTTCTTTTTTAAGACTACGATTATTTATTTTCGAACGTTTTATAGATAGAGTAACGTACACAATTGCAGTACGTATTACATGGCAATATTAGGGTTGATCTTTAAATGGTTTTCCTACAATTTGCGTCGCAACGTGTTTAGTTACTTTTAAGATGTAATCAACTGGCTGGATGGTCCGGAGTATTTATAACGAGGCTTCTATGAAACCTATGGTGCTATTTGCTTCTTGGACGATAGATTGCAAGGTGTGTGCGTGGTCAGTGGGTAATTGAAGGCAGTTTCAGGTGCGGTTCATACGATTTCATTTCATTTATAATTGCTGTGGTTGAACTCATTTGTCTGTAACGTAATCTATTCTCAAATAATTTTCAAAATTAGGAGGTTAATATAATGTCAACTTCGTGCCAGAATAAATGCTTCTCTTTAAGGAGTAATTGTTTCTTTGAAGGGATTATGTATTAATACACTGTTGCAAGGACTGCATCAATATTTAAATTCTATAATTGAGGTTTTATATATAAATATGTACAACTGGAAACTATTTCTACTAAATGGTGTATTTATTAATTTCGCTTTCCTAAATATTGATCGTAAAATGATCATAACTAAATCCAATGGACTCTCCAGGTCAAACGGTGTATCTAAAAATAAAAATTCGAAAATGCTTTAAACAGACTCTTAAAGGTTGATGTCCATCACGTTTTCCAATTTTAAATACTGCATTGTCATACAAACGTTAAATTTCCATTGCAAAAATTGCATTTATAATTATCACAAAATTAAGATCGAAATTTAAAAACGCGAGCACGTCGAGGACCTCTACTTTTAATGTATTTTTTAAATCCATAATATCGGACGGTATTCGCGGAAGGATAATCATTTTACATGAAAAAATGAGTCATAAATGTAGCATAAAATATTATCATATCTCGCTTTGTTTTCGAGAAAATTTTGCACTCTACAGGAAAGTACAGTAAGGAAGATGCGTGCCCCTCATGGGCCTAAAACTGTACATACTTCTATGCTCAGGTACTCGGCCAAAATTCGAAGTCAATTTTCTCAAAAACTAAAATCTTATTCCACATTGTTTACCCATTTTTCTTTGTAAAATTACGAAGCACCCTGTAGGTATCGAACGATACATCCTCAAGATATCCTCCACAATGTTGTTACGATGTAGGAAAACACTCGTTTTTAACTAGGTAACAAATTTTATTTTAAATACTCGAATACCAGAATTATGATACAGTCACGCCGAAAGTCTGAATTTAATTGTCTTGTGAGTTCTTCAGTCCCATGGAGTTTCGTCAGGTTTTATTTATATGCACTAGGAAGGTCTAAAAGCAGTGGTTCCGTGTGCACAGGAAGTTTCTAGAAATGTTACATCTGTCAGATCCAGACGTATTATTTATTCCTAATACTTTTACAATTCCCCTACGTTGACCAGCCGGTAAGCTTAGAATTCCTCAAAACGGAAACAGTTGTGAGTTTTCAACCCTTTTGAAGGTAATGTCTCCACAGACGGTACGTATACAATCCGTGCTGACACAACTGTGGATCCTTTTCATAGACAGTGAACGTCTGACGAAACCAACAGGCACTGTTACTTAAATCGCTTGAAATAAAACCTCGCGCCTGTTGGCCCATTCTCTCTCATCTGCGGTTGAAGCACCGACTCCGTAGAGTCCACCAATCAGGAAATTCCATAGGAACCTCCGGATCGATCCGCATTCACTGGCTCCGGTTGTCACTCGAGCGGGCCAAGCGATTGCCACTTAACAGGGAAGGAAAACACTCGACCCGGCAAAGGTCAGAGCGCGATTATTCGCGGGCGAGGCATCTCGAAACTCGGTCTCGACCTCAGGGGCAGCGAAGGGTGTGTTCACCCGCTTCAACCACTCGGCCCGTTTCCTCCTTTGTCTCGCGCCGGGTTTTCGAGCCGGGGCCCCCGTCCCGCGGCTGTAAGCGATCTTAAGATCGCCGATCTCGCCGTGCAGCACAATGCACCTGCACGCGCAGCCACCTCCGCGAAAGCATCTCGAGGGCCGATGTAGCAGGTGACCGCGAGAGAGCGTACATAACTTATCCCCCTTAAAGCGGTTTACGGCGTCGTGCTACCTCCGGGGAATAAAGGGCACCGCGCGCAGTTGTTGCGGCCCAGCCAACGTAAATCAAAATTACTTGCACCCACGGTTAATTAGATTTTCGGGGGGAGCTGGATGCTTGTGATTCTTTGGTTTCTTGTCGATCACAGCACGCCTGTCGAGGAGTCTTCTTTGGGAGTTGTTCTTGTCCGTGTGGTTGAAAGGGAACTGGGTGGAAGGGGTTGTTTATGCGAGGATGAAAGTTATTTTATTGCGAAAGATGATAGTACTGGAGGTTGGCTGCGGACCGACTCTGATAGTTTTGATTTATTGTTATAATTCTAGCAGTCGAAAATTAAATTAATGGAGCTACAAATTGAAAGAATGATTTTACTTTGCTTTTAAATGAATTAAGTTTCAGGAAACTTTTAATTTTAACGAAACATTAATTCGGGAACAATTCGGAAGATATTTGAACGCTGGAGTTCGTGATTTATGATTCCGATTTGGAAGTTTTACGTTGAATGATTTAAACGAAATCCAAATGTGCAGAAAACGATGTCATGCGAAGATGGAACGAAATATTTGCGGTATTATATTTGTCTGTTGGAAATTGTTTGGTTTGGTGGTTCGAAAAGAAGTGAATGACAAGATAGAGAAGTTTAGTTTGTAATTATGACTCATGCGTTCATTACTGTTTTATTTTTAAATCCATACTTCTGTGAGCAATTTTATATTGTCAATCATAGTATACAGCTGTAAATGATTAACTGTAATTGACATTTTAACAGAATAATTGGACAACTATTGCACCCCCATTACTATTACTGTTCCAGTACTCGAAACTCGATGAATATCTATTGTTCGAATTCTTTTTAGAAATATTTGAAAATTCTACATTTTATTTACAGACAATTATACTAATTTTGCTAATTATAAGTTACTAATTGCTTTATCCAAAAGAAATCTTTATTCAAAATATTCTCATGGAGCATTAAAATCCCATCCTTGCCTCCAATTCAACTGAAAACTGAACTTCTAATTTTGTTGTACATTCTCGTTAACTTCTTCTCAATTCTCGTTAATTTCTCTTCACTTCCTATTCTTATTTTATTCTTTTTTGCTTGTTTTCTACCTTGTCACTATTTCTTTTCTCCTTTATTCTGTTCATTTTTGTGTTTCTACTCTTATGTATTAGTACCCTACTGGTTTTCCCGTGTATATAAATAAATAAGTACATCAAACACCTTTCCCCCGATCCCCGTGAAACGTTGCATATCAGAAATAGCGGTCGTTGCTTTCAATCGCCTGGCACGTCACAGTTCAGGCTGAGTCACGAGCTGCATTATTCACAAACGCCCGTGCGATTGCCCGTGGAGTATTTAGCAGTTCGGCTGTATTGTTTTCTCATGGTCGTGCATCGGATACGTCTTCGGGAGGATCGATCCTCCCACGAATCACTCGGCCCCGCGGCGAAGGTCATTAACTAGCAGGTAGGATGACGGGCACCTCGACGAATTATCATGATCCTCGTAGAACCTCGCCTCGGGATCGCTAATCGATTCGCGTAACAGTCTAATACGAGCCGCAATGACTCACGCGGGCCGATAATTATAGGCCAAAAGGGGGTCATTAGTTCGCGGAAAATTGCACGGTGATAGTAGAGCGGTGCAGCATTCCGTAAAAATTGCTCACTGTTTCACATGATTTCGGGTGACCCTTGCAGCGAGCCCAGTTTTCACACACGTAAGCTGCTGAGGTTATTTCCGACATGCAGGGTGAATCAGGATGGGTGATAAAATCGGGCATCCGGTAATTCTTTGTGTAAAAATAAATCAAACATGTAGAGCAAACGTTCTACATATGAGCCTTCGTTTCCTAGAAAATCAATTTTGAAAAATCAGTTAGCAGAATGTGGCACAGCTACGAGCAATGTAACTCGAAATTGTAGAATAATGTTTTTTTAAATTAATTTCCTTAAGAACAAATTGGAAAGGATTCGATGGATTTCATTTGATGTAAAAATACTAGGTATGCAAAAAGAAGTTTCTTGCCAGAAAAACACACATCCGAACAAAGTTCTCCAAAGGCTCCAAAACACCAAAAAAATTATAAACTAGATTTTCCCCTCAAACTACACTTATGGTAGCTGAAAAGACTCACATTCCTCATTATTAACCACCCTACAAATCTATAAACTCCCATCAAACACTTCCCAAACGTTCCCCAGCGTCTAATCCCACAATGTAACATCTTCAAATCCAAATACCGACAGTTCCTCGCGTTGGCAGCTCAGTCTCCCCCGCATCTCGGCCCCTCGATCGCGCAACACCACCCCGAGCACCATTTCTTTTCCACGAGGATATCTGGCCAAGACAGTGATCCTCCTTGTCAAGCGTTTAAAGTCTGGTTATAGCAGCGGAGGATTAATGGAAATGCACGTCCGGCCACGGGCAGGCGATGGATGTATGAGAAAGGCCCGGGGGTTCAGCCCTGGATTGATAAAGGCAGCTTTTAACCCTTAACTAGTATTCTGGCTTGCTGGTAACGATGATATATGACGTGGCAGGATCACGCCTGACCTTGATGGCCCGCTGGAACGAGGATAAATGGGACGATAGCTTTTGTTGCATCGGCGATTCTCTTGCCTTAAATATCGGCCAGGGACGGGGCAGGGTGTCCCTTATCGTTCGTTCTTGTCTACACGCGACACGGTTTGTTAGGTCGATAACAAGGCTGAAGGACAGACCCGTCGGTTCGGCGTTGAAACGCGCCCGGAGTGCGCCGCCACCGAGTAATCGCCGATAGAGCAGGGAGCAGGTAGATAGCTACGTGAAAACGCGTATTCAACAGGTGCCACCGTAAGAACGAACAGTAATTATTCTTTTTCCCTTTCTGTGCCTTCCTTCTGACACCCACCCGCCTTTCTCGCTGGCTCCGAGGGAATAAAGCACGCTACGCCGGAGGAAGTTACGAAACTTCGCTTGACAGATATTTGAACGATCAGCTAGGTTACCTTGATTGCCATGACTGGAGAGATTGGTGGGGTTGGGTTGGGAAACAAGGCTGGAAAGAGGATGCCCCCGTGCTGTGACGTCGAGTTTCTGGTGGGACTTGAGACTTCCGGGGAAGTTTGTCATTTGTGGTTAAATAGAGGGAATTGAAGGTTTAAGGTTCTAATTTAGCAAATCTTCATGGCGTGTTTCAATTGAATACTTGTAAAATTGAGATCAGAAGGCAATCCCTTTTCGTTCCACGTATTTCAGTGTTCTGCGCTTCCTCTGCTACCCTTCTTCCATTTATTAAAATAATCTACATTTGCCGTATAATATTCATCACCTGCGAAACATTTGTGATTTATTAAAGTAAAGCTGGAGCGGAGTAAAAGAAAGTGAAGCTTCCACCAAAGGGAGAAGCACATCCTTCGATTCAATATTGAACCAAGCCACACAAAGAATTTACCACACCAGCAACCCTTCTTTAATCAAACATCGCAACCTTTTAATATCTCTTCAAAATCCCACCGTGAACCCCGCATTCCGCTACGACACCCAACCTCTCAAAGGAGCCGGTAATTCCATCCCTTCTCACATCTACAACTCAAACAACTGCACGCCACCTTCCAAAGCCCTCAAATTCTCGCGCTACGTCTCCAATTATTTTTCAATAACGATCCACTCGCACCACGTGGATCCTTTTCGGGAACCTGCGTCGCGTGACATCAAAATGGACGTGACCACGAGTTGGTGAACGCAGAGAGAACGCGGCCCTTGTTGTCGATGGCCCCAGCTGAATCGCCCGCTCGCGTACGTTGCTTGTCAATAAGCCTCGTTTAAACAGTCACGTGCGGCTTGTCGTCGTATTAACGCCGATTAGCACGCCCGTTAGGCAGACGTTGAACCGTCGCGATCACGAGATTCACTCGCGAGATCTTTGATTAGGATATCTGTCTCGTCTGTCCACCTGTAATCTTTTTGCCAGCCTGTCGTTTTTTGGATACAGCGGGAGGGGACTCAAGCACGGGGACGCTCGAGTACTTAATCGTATCCTGTTTCTTATTGTTCAAGGGGACGCCCTTTGTGTACCCCCGAGGGATGCGCCTCGATGAGACGCTGGGACGCTGGGGGTGACGTAAAAGAAGGCAAATAAGACTGTGACACTTTCGGAACGAGAGGAATTGCTGGCATCTCCGTCACTCGATTACTTCAGCTACACCCACGCGAAACAAACAGGATGAGATTGCGCGCGATCAACCACTTAACCCTGGAACTGTACACCGGGTTCGTTTTTAGCCCAGCTAGCCCTTCTCCCCTTTGTAATCCTCGGGGCAGTGATTTGGCTCTTTGGTGTAGTGAAAGCAATTTTTAGGGGCTAGTAGATGATTGTTTACCTACTCTTTGCCACTCGTTTGCTAGCTTATGGTATGCAGTGATACGGTGCATGGTAAGTTAAATATATTTGCGTGTACCTATCTACTTAGTAATTTCTTTTTATAGGTCACGTTATAGTCGATGAAAGTGTGTTATATTTGGCGGTGGTAGTTATTTATAAATCGGCGGGAATAAATCTTTGAGTGAAATTCTGTAGGGGAGATCAGGGTAAAGTGAGCCTAAAATAAGTTTGAAGTAGAATAAAATTTCCCTTTCAATAAAAATATAATTTAATCATTACTATTGGTAAGGGATGGATAGCAATATTTAAAATAAACTTAGGGTATATTAAAATTGAACTTGAAAGAAATGATGCAGGAGGGATGTGGTAAATGTATGGGGTTAAGTGAGCTGAAATAAAATAAGAACATTAATTAAGGATATAGGTAATTATTAATCCCTTGGGCTGGGATTGCGTTTGTAGCACGTCAGCTTCTGGCTTTTCTGTAAAGTGGTTGTCAAAAAATGTGGCAGATTTTGCATTTTTTTGAGGTTAGTTTCTGTTCCATCACACCGCGTGGTTTTCTAGCCAGCTGACAGGTTAGGATATTGCGCACATCACTTGCGCATCTGTTCTTTGCAGCTCAGTTTGCCTCGGTCACTTTACGCCGAATGTCTCAGTGGAAAATTAATTATTATATAATGTTGGGATTAATGTTTTCTTAAACGCGTGTACATGTGTGTTTATAACGTTGTTTTAAACACGTGGAAAATCATTACGAGTTAAAATAACACATTTATGACTCATTTATAAAAAAAAACAAAAACTAAATTGAAAAGAAAATCAATCGGAACTCTCTTTTAACATTATTTGAAAAAAATTTCAATAGGGCTTACCATTTTTTAGAAATTCTTTAAATCCAAACTACTGATGATGAATTCTAAATTTTATGGCACCTTTTCCTGTTGTCCAATTCCAATAAAATTTATCAGGGATTATTTTTTTAAGTAACGGAATCACACTAGGTGGTGAGAACAAAATAAATCGGATGTTGTAAAATAAGGACCACCTGTCCTCACCCGCCCTGTATTTAATATTCAATTAATACTTAACATGTATAATTTATCATATAACCAGTAACAATGCCGAAGATAGTATTTTTGAAAGTGGCAAAAGTATGAACGACATTGAGCTGTTACCTCTTCAAGCCAATACAAGTGTAACCACAAATGGCCACTTGACAGTGTGACGATAATCGTGCATGAGCCACACGTGGGGCACGGGCGATGAATCGTTTAAAGGGTTTAACGTAATTACACCAACCTCGCGAATACCTCGGCAAACTTTCCACTGCCAACCGCTGACGTTGAACGACCAACTTCCATTCGGAAACACGCGTACGCGGCGGAAGGTGCGCGTGTAATTTTCAGTTCTTGCGGACAAAAGCGGTCATACAATACCAAGTAAAGAACAAAAGGGGCGAGAGGAGGCCCTTGGGCGATCCCAAAAATATCACTCGAGGCATTCAGGTCACGTGCACGTAGGTAGATGGGCGCGTTCCTAATCGGGTTGCGCGGAATTCATCTCCGAACAATGAGAACGGTCTGGAAGAAAAGGAGAGAAATCCGTTTAGTCACGGTAGCTGAGTGTCCTCTTTGGATAGGAGAGCGGGCACCGTGCTGTGAAGGACCGTCCGTTTTATCCGCGGTCGGTTTATAGGCGGTTTGATGGATTTAAAAGTGCCATTTTCATCCTCCACGGGCCTCTTTACCGCGCAACATACACCCCCTATCTCCTCCTCTGGTAATCGGTTTTGCGAGGCATTGCGTGGCATCTGCTTGCCAGATTAGCGTACGTGGTCGGAGCACTTCGGTTCTTGAAAAATTTATGAGCCAAACCGTGTGACGAAAAAAAAGGGGAATAAAAAGGGAGGGATAGACCAATCGATAACTTTCTGAATGCGTAGATGAAGAATCATGGGGACTTTTAGCGCGCGTAGACGATTACGTTTTGGTTACACGCGCTGAAATCGCACGGTTACAACAGCGACGCTGCCACGGTTCCTGGAGCACCAGCCCCGCGCAGAGGAGCCTCTAGCACCAACACGATTGGTTGTTAGGAATTTATGTCAGTGGAGCGACGCGAGTGGCGTGCACGCGAAACAATGCTGGGGATAATGCCTGCCTGATAGAGAGACAATAGGGATCGCGTTAAATCATCGCGCCAATTTGCGGTGAAAATTATTGTTCCATCACTGAGCGAGCATTTGCGTACCGAGCTCCTAGGCATGCGGGACTAATCAGCAGAAATAGTGCCACTGTTCACAGTGATTGTTTCCCTTCTGGTAGATATGTACTTTTCCAACTGCTGGGTAGACGCGCAGCAAATACACTCTCTGTCTAAAGACAGAAGTTAATTAAGATACTATTTGACCATTTGGCAAAAAACTTTTGCAGATTCGCAGCAACTCTGATGTACCTCCACACCCTGGCGAACATGGCTGCTTTGTGTAATAAAGTTGTTAGTAATAATAATTGAAATTCCGAGTTGTAATAGCTTCGATGACTGCCTTTGTATTTTCTAATTCAGGGTCTACCTAATTTATATTAATGCGTAGTTATTAAACCTCCTAGGTATATCTGGATTTCGAGCATCAGCTAGACTCTAGCAGCTAGTTATGATGCAGAAGTCAAGAAGAAGCTTGATTCTTAACCAAAATTCTTCCAACCCCTAATCCTCACATGGAGTATTGGTGTCAAAATAATCAATTCCTTCAAAATTCCTTCATATCCAATTAATTCCAACAGTCGCACTAACTTTCCAATTTTCCAATTT
The DNA here is from genome assembly GCA_963971345.1 of Andrena flavipes. Taxonomy (NCBI): domain Eukaryota; kingdom Metazoa; phylum Arthropoda; class Insecta; order Hymenoptera; family Andrenidae; genus Andrena; species Andrena flavipes. Next base: position 16,334,760 of record OZ020482.1, on the reverse strand, counting down.
TCCAATGAACATTCCGTAGCATCTGATTCTTCATCCACACTAAGTCAAAATCCCTTCTGTTTTCCTCAGACTACACTTACTTTCATCCTGTCAGTATTCACACACGTTCCGCAGCCCCTGGCGCGAGAGGATCGGCTCTCGTCAAGCTCCTGCCCTCGAACGAAGTTCGTACGGGGCGCTAATTACTCCGACGATGCCAGTAGCAGTTAGAAAAATAGTTTAAAGACCGATGGCTTTTCGTCGCGCGTCTCCTGGCGGCCAACAACTGTCTCGATCCCGCGGAAACGCGATGGAGCGGCAAGAAGGGCGCAGCGAGGGCGGGGGACGGCGAAAAATAAAGAGGAAAGAAGTCGAACCGTCGGGGAGAGAGGTCGAAGCCGTTTTCGTTTTCTCCGCGGCTATCATTACGTACGATTTTCCACGTCGCGAGGCACGTTTGGCCGACGCACGCCACTCCCGAAATAAAAGGAGCTGCCGTCGCAACCCTTTTACTCACGGTCGATATTCCGCTGCACGGTTCAGCTACGGGCGGGGAAAAAGAGCCTCTATACTTCTTTCATCCCGTTCTCCGCCTGGAACGGAACGAAAATCGTCGAACGCCCCATTTGCACCGCCGTTTCCGTAAATAGCTAATGGTACACGAGCTCTTGAACGGTGGTGTCGTGTTTCTTCGGGGGGGCAAGCCCTAAACCAACAGATCCCGACGACCTTCTCTCCTGTAGCAGCAGCTTTTCCTATAATTTGTCTTCCTCGATTCTTGGCTACACGTGACTGTTATTGGACGCATCCGAGGCACTCTAAATCGTTACATCATTCCGTCGTTTCCTGGTGGTCCGTCGAGTCTCCAGCTTTCCCCCCTTTCGGTTCCGCATTGGTGGCGATAAATAATAGAGACACGTGAGACTTATTGGGGACTTTGCTCATGTTTTGTTTCATGGAGATTCGATATTGCTGTGAAACAAACTGATAGCTGGAGTTAACCTTGAGGCTTAGGTACGTTTAAGAGCTTGGAGCTGTGCTAGCCATGTCTCACGAATACTTTTGTTTCGTGAATTCATTTTATTTCCCAGGATCGACTTTCGCTTACTGACATCATAGTGATAATCAGATTTCCGTCTTTGACAATTAATTTTGCGAATAAGAAATGCCACGCAATCTTCTGTCCTTGGAAAAGAATTGATATGGTGTTCGGAATAAGGAAAGTAGGTCTTTGAAAATTCCCCAATGCCCTTCTTCAAAGCACCAGTTCCCTCCACAATTAATCTCCATCTCAAATCATAATCCATCGAAGACACAAAGCTTTCAACGTACCCTAACCGAAACTGCATCGCAACGACTAAGATGAGACATAAATTCTCCCATCCTTCGCTCCTAATCCCAAGAATGTATGAGTACACCTCGCCCACTGCTTGTTTTACAGATGTAATCCTCGCAAAGACACCCCACATCCCGATACCATAAAAACACTCTACCCCGAGTATCCCCGCGGATATCCACGAAGACTCCCAGCTGTAACCACCAAAACAATCTCTAAACCTAGGTCCTATCAGCAAGCTCTTCACCTCCAGCAACTCATCTGCCAAGCGCCGACCAGCAAAAATGCCATTGGCAGCTATTCAGTGTCTAAATGAAACGTGCTCGGTGTCTTCGTCAAGTGACAAGCTTAAGAGATCAGCAAACGGACGTTTAACTTCGCGAAATCTGAAGAGCACTCGGTGTGCTCGCTTCGCTTTGAATAACTGGATGAAGTTACTCTCCGAAACCTGGCAGATGTGCGTCGCGAAAGCAGCTAGGTTAAGCGCGCTGGATGGGGCTAGGTGCGTTGCCCCGGATAGAATAAGCACGGAGGCAAAGAACGCGAGACAATGTGCGGAGCCTCGCAATAAGATGCGACCGGAGATAAGCATGGCCCCCAAAGAGGCTCCCCGGCTGAATGTCGCGTTATTATTGCGAATGACAGACTTTCCGTACCAGGTGCCTCTGGCCGCGAGATCAAAGAGATCGACGGGAGTGATGCCCAGAAGATGGGACCGTATTATTATTTTCTAAAGGTAGAGCATCATCTGTTGCGCCGATATTTCGCGACGAGGTCCTCTTTGACGGGTCAATCGACGAACACGAGGCTGTTGCCACCAGCCTGTGCATCCTACCTTTTGTCCGCCGAAATTGGGACACCGTGTTCTCGACGGGCACGATACACGAATCGATAACTGGTGACCTGTGCACGGATATTCTCACCTTTCGGGAGGGGCGGCGTCCTTTTCAGTCGACGGGAACCATTCTGTCCTCGTGAACGTCCAAGTCGCCCGATTCGGAATCCTATTCTCAGCTAGAGTGTTGTATTTACGACGCGTGTGATGCACCATACTAGACCTGTTCACAGGTGGCTTTTGATATACATACAGCGATATTAAGGAACTGGGAGTCGGCAGATCTTCATGGACATGGTCGTTAGGGTAGTCGCAAGAAATCGTCGCATTTCTTTGACGGGAACCCGTAAAAAGTAGCCAATTGGTGTAAAAATGAGATTGTCAAAGTTTCAGCTGGATTGGATAACGGTAAGACCTGCCTCGTCAGCCCTAAAGTATTAAAAAGCAGCTATTTTCTCGGTTTTCTGCTATAAAATTGGGATGTTTTATCCTAGGAACGTGTTTTTTAGGTTTGCAGAGAATGTTCCTGGCTTCAATTTTCACTCCCATAACTTATTTGACAAATGTACAGATCGGAAGATATTTGGCTTTTTTTGAGGACCGGTACTGTTCCGGACCTGGAAAATCGACTCTTTAAAAAAATGTGAAAATTTGTTTAAGTTGATCATTTGTTCTTTTTTAAGGTTTTTCTACGTTTTTTTAGTTATTTAGCATCACAGAGTTCAAGTAAGATATGTCGTGGAGAATTATGATTAGTTGCATGGAGTGCAGTGTTTTCAAGTTTGGGAGGAGATCGAGGTAAAAGATTTTGTTTTTTTAGATTTTATATGTGGATGTAGATATCTATGTAGCTATGGACACCAGAGCCAGAGTGTATTAAATCCAGTTTTTTTAAAGAATTATATTTTACATGTTTCCGAAAGAGCGAAGATACGGGAAACAAATAAAATGTAATTTTTTAAAAAATGTGGACTTAGGTATTACACTCTGGCTCTAGAATGACATCGTAATTAAATTATAGGGTGATTTAATAAATGATTAACTGTAATCCTTGTGGTAATTCTACATAGATGTATATATGTATTCTTTCTAATTTTTAATTACTTCTACTATCAGTTGCTCCATACATGGTGTGCACTAACTATTTGCAAAACTTGGACCAAATCGGTGACCAGAATCTCGCATATAATTCCTTTGTAAGTATACATAGTGAAGGGTTTATAAAGTGCACCATTGCTGGATCTGTGAAGGTGTAATTGTTTAAAAACCGTAGTCTTTGTTGATAGAAGAATTTTGCAGGACATTCTTCAATTTAGTCTTTAAATTGTATTCCCTTTTAACCTTTTCAGAATAACGAATGTCGACCAGCAAGCGCTGTTTTGCAACCTATATTATACATAGAAAAACTAAATTACAGTGTTCTATTTGAGAAATTGGAGATAAGCTTAAAACTTCGAGAAAATGAATTATAATCACTTTACAGGCTCCTGTAATTAAGTTCTTCAAGACTAAAAAATCAATCCACTAACACTGCAAATATTTTCACTGTATTAAAATCTACCTGCTCTTATGTAGAATAAAAAATATTGCAACTTTATATTAATTAAGCACATTAATAAATTTGATAACACATAAAATCACGAATAAATTAATAGATGATGAATTTTGAATTTGCATCTTCAGCCCTTCTGTTCTACACATTTATTTATCTACTTATTAGTTTTAATAAAAAGTAACAGCAACTGGTTTATCAAGTGGTCGCCGATGGAGACGGTCACCCCACGAAATGACGGATTGAGAAAGTTGGAGGGACTTCTAATTTAAGAAGTAGGTTCGAAAGCTATTCGTTACGACCATTAAGCGAGATCAGCCGCGTATTATTCAATCTACGGTCGCGTTTCTTGCGAATAACCAGATCTTACAAGATTACGCAAATGAACTATGATTAACTGCGATTAAGCGGAGGAAAACATCTTAAAAACGAAGAGTAATATCTATTATTAAAGTAAATTTCATGATCGCGGCTCGCAATTAAGTCTCAGGAGATTACTTCTGAATTGAAGTGGATTAACGAAGGGCAGATTGCTCTTATTACGGATTATCCGGGACTCTTATGGCAGAAATGAATTTCATAGGAAATGCCGCATCAGGGTAGGTAGGGTATTAAGTCAAGGAAAATTTCGTTTATCCCCTTCGCTCTTCGAGGAACAAATAAAACAGCAATGTGCAGCGTTATTTTAAAACCCCTTCGTTTCGTCGATTACCTTCGAAGCAAGCCTTCGATTGCTTGGACGATTGAATTCCTTGTTATTTCTATCGGTTTCAAAATTGACGATTTCAATAAAAGAGCCAGTAAAAGTATTTTCTCTTGCATTGCGAACGTTGACACTTTAGTAGCAATGTTTATCAAGTAGCTCTTTCGTGACTGAGTGGAAGACAAGCGACACAGGTATGAGGATGCTCCGGTGCTCGGAAGTCATCATCGAGGCATCAGGTTTCAGCAATAATTAACCTGTACCATCGATGATCTCTTCTTCGTGGTCGATGATGACAGTCGATGGATACCACTCTCAGAATAATTAATGTCAAGGACACGATATTTAACGAGCGTGTAGTTCCTTCTTCGGTATTACTACATTCAAGATCGACTCTACTGTGTGTAGTGTACCTTTAATACCCCAGTTAATAAAATGTGGACTTAAGGGGAGAAGACTGTATAAATCGAACGAAAAATAGAAACGAAAATTGTTCCATAAATCGCTTCTATAATATTTAAAAAATATATGCTCAAAATTATAGGCAGAAATTCAACTCCGTATCGATACCACTGTAAGTAGGTATAGTCTGGTGAGTCAGCCTCAAATTCAGATCAAATTTCAAATTTTGCAGTTTTAAATATTCCTCAGAACATGAGCCTAAATATTTAACCAAATTATTAATTTTAACCACTTTCTTTAAACCAATAAAGCGCAGATTTTTTGCGAAAATCACACTTAATTGTTTGAAGTAGTGGCATTTTTAAACATATGCAATTTTTTACACGATATTAAGTTCATATTCTTACAATTGGCACTTACATTGAAAAAAATTGTATTGTTTTGTTTCACATAACTACCAGAGACCCTACAACTGGCACCGTTTTGCACCTCGAAAAAACCTATTTAAGATAGTGTTCTGTTTCTTTTTTATTTGTCATAATTTTACTGTCATAAAATTTTGTTTACTTGTTAAATAAAGTACCCTTAAAGTTCTAAAAAGATTAGCGCATTGGTGTCTTTGCAAAATATTCCCAAAGATTGATAAAAAAAGATAAACCGTTTATACGGACTTCTACCCTTAATTATTATTAAAAATTAATAAAAAAATGCAACTTCTTCAAAAATGTATAAAACCGTAGTCCCAATTTCAGATGAATCGAATTGTTAGTTTCATAAAAAAAAGATTCCCAATATTACTATGTTTTTAGTCCATAAAAGAGAATTCCGCTTCAAGTTCTGAGTCGACATGAAGCACTCAACGTTTTCTCCATTGGAAATCGTAGAAAACTTTGATATTCCTTACAGTCCTTCACAGTTCTTTACGCACAAAATACATTTCAATTAAATCGCGTCGTTTCGCCAAGTCAGCACAATATTGCATCTAGAAATAATTACATGAAAATAGCAGTTCCTGTTTTATAAAACAATGGTGACTCGTTTGTCGAAATGTTTGTCCAACCACGATAAACGCAACCACGAAGTTTGAGCAAACCTTTCCATAAATCACTGTTCAAAGTTCGGATCTGCGTAAAAACCAGTAACATTTCAGTGACAGCTGACCACGCGTTAAAAAAGCTGGGTCAAATGTGAAAATTTTAAGGCCTCTGTAGCAGCGGAGCATTGGTCCACTGGCGGCTTATGTTTCCCGATAAAAGGAACAAAGGAATTCTAGAAAATGTTACCCCACAATGAATATTTATAGTTGGAAAAGTGTATCTTTTGTTTGCCGTCAAACAATAGTCAATGCTCGCTACCAAAAACTTTTCAGGCAATATCGACGTGCCCGGAGCGCCTGCATCTGAAGGAAAAAGTACCTAAATGGATCCCTGCGTGGCTGAAAATTTGTTTACTATTTCGCATAGTAAACAGAAAAGTGTACTCCAAAGGCTTTTATACATTACCACGCGTTTACTTTGCACCTAGCTTCGTTAAAAATACCACCTTCTGCAGACATTAAATAAAGGAGCCAAGGTCCCCAGCATTGTTAAGGGCATTTAACAGAACAGCTGTTTAACGGTGTGCCATTATTTCCTCACAGACTGTATCCAGTTTTAAGTAGGGCTGGAACTATTGGTCGAATTTTTCAGTATTCGAATATTCGAATACTTCAGTTGCTCAATTATTTGTCAAATATAATTCGAATATCCAAGTATTCGAATACTATTCGAATATTTAAGTATTCGAATGCTATTGCTTAGGTTCATTTGTCAGGTTCATTTGTCCTTAATCTTGTAAGGTAATTTGGACCCACTTCACACCATACTATTCGAATACATCAGTATTACGAATATATCGGTATTCGAATACTGCTCTATTCGAATACATCGATATTCGAATAGTATTCGAATACATCGATATTCGAATAGTATTCGAATACATCGATATTCGAATGGTATTCGAATAATAACATTCGAATACTGAAATATTCGAAGTTTATTCGTAGCATTCGAATACTTGTAAAATATTCGAATATTAAATTATTCGAATAGTCCCAGCCCTAGTTTTAAGACACCGTTTCCACCCCGCATCGCAATAAAGGCCACCACGATTCGATTCTAATCGTCAAGAGCGCCATGATTGAAGATAACCCACGCAGGGGTCATATCTCTTACAGTTATGTCGTAGAATGTCCCTTTTACTTTCGCCGCGGGTATTCTTCCGCGTGTTTCACACGTTCCATCCGTTCCGGAGGTGTCGAAGGGAGCGTTTAACGCGCGACCCACCCCTCGGACGCGATGCTCTCGATGATATTGCGACGACGGCTAAGTCGCGCCCGCCGCTATCTTCCGAAATGTTAATGGTGAGTGCAAGGAGTCGCGACGACGAGCGTCTGAAATAATTCGTCGTCGACATTTCAGGGCGGCGGGAGGCACGAAGAGAAACGAGAGGACAATGTCGTGCGCCAGGAGAGTAAGGAGAGAGTCAGGAGGTGGTTGGCCGCCATGCTGTAATATTCTATATTGCGCAGGAAATGGGGGGTGTGGAAAAGGTAACAGAGGGCGCGTACGTGGCGATTGTGCCACCCTAACACTGGCTTCAGGGGTTCTGGTATTTTGGAGGATTAAAAGAGAGGATTTCTTTATAATTTTTTTTCTATTATTGGACACGTCTTTATATATATTTTAAGAAAATATATGGGAAGTTGTCAATATCGCATTGGTTAACTAAATGGTACAGTTGCGTCGGAAAATAAGTTGTCACTCTTCAAAATCGCATAACTTTTTCAAAATTGGTTCAAACGACTTGAGTTTTTTTTAGAAGCTAGCGGAATTAGTTTTCTGGGTGGCGTATTTCGTTGTTTTGAAAAAATTGCACTTGGTCTGAATAGCAAAAAATGAAAATAGTAAAGGTCATCTTTTCAAACTTTCTTTTTGTGGGCCTGTAATGAAAATTCAAAAAACCCATTTGTAGATTGAAGTAAGTTGTATACATGCTGAAAATTTCTTCTAAATAGGTTTATGTTGCACTGAGCTATAAACGCTTAAAGATCGCGGAATAAGGTCGAAAATCGCTGATTTCTGGGAAGTTCGCGGAATTCCAAAGACAAAGTGTTACTACCGCCCCCGGTCTACCCTATATGAAAATTAATATTAATATAAATACAGTATTGTCTCCGTATATGCTCGGTTTTATGCACCCGATACGGGTTTGTCGCTATCCCCACCACTTTTGTCTCACTCTTGTCCGGCGAAGGCCAGAGCGAGATGGAACGCTTTGCGTGCGCGACGGGCACGAGCGCTATAACTGCTCGACGCATGCGCGCGACCATCTCACTTCCCCCTTTGGCCAGAAAGAAGCGAGAAACGAACCCTCGGAATTAGGCCTCTGTACCCGATACGGGCTCACCGCCGGTCCCGACCAGCGAGCAAATACAGAGACAATACTGTATGTACTTTTTTAATTATCATATGTTGTATGTTTCCTTATTTGTTCTTATTATATGTATATACAAAATTCCGTTTCTCACCCATATTTTAACCTTATTTTCATTAAAAAATTTCCTATTTTTGAAAGAGGTACGATTTTGGGAACCGAGAGGTACGATTTAAGTGTCCGGTTGCCTAAATCGTACCTTGTACGTTATGCCACGAAAAGATTACTAACAAATAAATTTGTCCTAAACAAAAGGTAAAACATATAACAGTAAGTACCTAAAAGCTCAAGCTACAACATCCAATAGTCACTTGCGTTCAAATTAGTACCAAATATGAAATATAACGTAAAATATCTCAAGTGATATTTTTATCCTATCTTCACTACGTAAGGAAATACCTATATATTTCTGAAAAAGATGAAAAGATGTCGAAGAGACAAGAGCGGGGCGTACGGAACTGCCAGGATAACATGCTCGAAAGATTAATAACCCGTCAGGTACGTCAAACTCACAAACTCGCGCTTAAAGATTCGGCCTGCGAACGTGTTGAACCGGTGAACAACCAGCAGTCCATACAAACGAGACTTCCTCAACCTATGTCGCGCATATACACACGCGCACACGACCACCCGTAATTAACCGTAATATTATTGACGACTTCTTAATGAAATAAAGCGAGCTCGCGCGACAGGAAATTAAGCGTCCCTCTTTTGACACGTCTCTTTCTCCGTCTTCCGCCGGTTTCATCCCCCCATACTCTTTCCCTAGCACTGATTTTCTTCTGGCCCTGTCCTCTACCCCCGGCCTTGCTCGCGGTGCTGGTGCACGGTGCTACCGTCTGCACGTTTGGTTACGGGAAAATATCGCAACACCGGGTAGACTCTGAACGGGGGATGGGGATTTATGAAGCCCCTTGTTCGGTGAAAACGTACAAATGAAGAAGGACGAGCCGAGGGTGAGTTTCTTCGTTCTCACGTAGGGCGGGGACGGTTTGCTTCTTTTTCCGTTGAATGTTGTTAGGGATTCGAGGGATGCAACCTTATTCGTTAAATAGATATGCTAATTAAGCGAGGCTTTGTTTGGAGTATAACAGAGCTGGCTACATTGAATGGAAAGGCGGAATGTGTTCTACGGTTAACATATGGAGGAAGCAGAAGGGGATTTTTAAAAGTTACATTTTTTAATTATGATCTTTTGTTTTAGTAGGCCATTCTTCTATGTTTCGCAGACTGGAGTAGAAGCGATTTGAAATACGAAATTGAAATTTGAATTGAAATTTTTATTAGAAAATGAAGTAAATTAGGGCGAATCAACTAGTAATTGACCGCATACCAGTGAATGACCATTAGGCAAAGAAATTTAAATTATACAAATATTGTATCTTTATAAATGGAGTGTAGTTGCACTTTGAATATCCTATTTTTTTAGTTACACGTATTAAGGAAACATTAATAAGCACAATTCTTATTAAAAGTGTGCGGTTATTTACTGGGCTTCTACACGTTTTGCATTTTATAATCGTTTCTTTTTAAATTACGATAAGAATAAGTAATTATTTCTATAGAGATTTCAAGAAAAATAAATTTAAATGCAATTTCAACAGTTGTTTTGTTGTTATACATAAATATATTCAAGTATTAATCTCAAAGGTTGGTTTACCCTAGTTAATCTAGATTGGGATTTTTTTGTTTAAACCATTTGTTTTTAAACTAGGTCTGGAAGCTGAACTTGTATTCCTTCCAAACATACTGTCATTACTTGCTTTTCAATATTTAAAATGGTCGGGAAATGTTTTGAAGTCATTCTGTAATCAGTAACGTTCAAAATTTCCAGTAGTCTGTTGTTTGCAATTAGTTAATGAGACACTACAAATTTGTCTTCTAATGGAATGAAAATAATTTATTTTTCGTTATCCAGTAGCCATTTTAGAGAGGAATCTACCTCCAACAACAAGTCTATCAAAGTCACTAAGAAACCTTTAAAATTTAAAAAAAAAGGTTTCCTCTCGTTCACCCCTTCCAATAGAATAAAACTATTGCCACTACACGCCATCCCTCATAAAACTATGCAAATCTTATAGAAAATATTTTCATTAAATTCTAAATATAGCAGAAATATTTCAGGTGACAAAGTTAGTTGAAACACCCTGTATATTTCCAAAGCTTCAACCAAACGTCCTTGAATTTCGCCCATTTATCCAACTATGTACCGTTCGCCAGCAGTGGACCCCCCTGCATCTCGCCAACAAGAGATGTTCGTCAACTCGAAAATTGCAAAAAGTTTGAAATTTTCCACAAATGTAGTTCAACGTGAAAGTGGTAGAAAAAAGATGATAGAGTTAAATGTTGCAAAAAGCAATGTTTACCAAAAATTCTTTATCCCCATTTTGTAGAACATCAAAACCATAAAACTTTGAATTACATTTTCAATTCGATATCTTTAACCATTTCGCAGATATTCACGCTTATGTAATATGAAAAATCACTACGTCTTTTAGCGCGTGTTTCCACCTATAGAGCCGTTTCATTGTCGAAACGGAAGCCGAGCTACCAGCGTCACTTGATCTAAATAAAATGTAGGAGGGTTTGAAATTTTTTTGGGAATTTTCTAGCTGTCGAACATCCCGTGTAAGTCAAGCCCATCCGCCGTGGGCCCGGTTTTCCCGCGGATCGGAAAAATTCCCGGGCGTTAAGCCGCCGCCCGTACGGAAGTGAATCCCACGAGGCACCGACGCGACTGGTGGAAATATAAAAATGCAGAACGAGTCCCGAGGCCATTGATCGTTGGCGCGGCCTCGTCGCGGAGATATCAAGCGCGCTTATGCAAATCGTCGGCAGTCAGCCCGCTCCTCCGCGTTTGAGCGCATTATTTGCCCGTGAAATGTAACGAATCGCGCGGCCCGCTTTGATTGCCGTAATTAAACGGCCAATTAGTGGGGCTAGACGGGGCCGGCGAGCGAAGAAAGGATGGTTGACGAGCCGCGGCCCCTCCTGAACGAGAAGAAAAATCGGGAGCCCCGGGGACGGTGGCGCGTCCGCCAGAGCGCTGCGCGGAGGAGCCACTGCCAAGTGCTATTTAAAGATATCAAAGCGCCGATCTGACTGTGAGTTTTTAGCCACTCGTTACGAAAATCCAGAATCACCCGCATATACGCGCGGGGATGGACGCGGCACGTCGCTTCTGTCGGCGACGCCGGAAGTCAGCGATTCTTCACGCGTCGATTTGTCACGCCCGCCCCATGACGACCATTATAGAGTCAGCTGCTTTTTTTCCACTGTCTCTCGTAACGGGAACCTTCGTTTTTTCGCTTTTCACTTGAGTGTTAATCGAAGGGTTCCCTTCTGGACGAATTCACACTGTCGGATATAAATCATTAGATTTATGAATTCTAGGTTTCCACGGCCTGGGTTTCTACAGTGTTTGTAGTGTATACCCAGTTCCTGATCACTTAAGATGCAAAGGGAGCAGTTTCTGATTAACCTAAAACATTTTACTGTGAACTATCAAATTTAAAAATACTTCATAATTATTTAGTAATTTTTTGGAAGAAACTTGTATCGTGATAAACTTATTATTTGATATTTATATACTAAACTGATCAGGATTTGGGTTCTGATCAGGAACTGGGTCCTTGGCGGTACCGTGTCCGCTGGGATGTTTTATTCTGGCGTTTCGCCAGGATTGCAGCAGTGTACAGGATACAGTATCAGTGTCGTACAGTGTGTCAGGGTGTCAGTTGACCCCTGAGGAAGCTAGGTGCAACGCTGGCGAAAGGTTGGGTTAAAATTCTTAGTGGACACGGCTTACGTACACCCTGGACCCTAGATTGGTAATAGTTGCATTAGATTTATAGTTGTTTCGCGGAAAATAGAAATTGATTGATCATGAAGTTTGTGACACGAGTGTGGCTTTGATATGATATCGAATTATGGGATAAATGATAAAGCAGAGCTGTGTATAGGGGAGTGAAAGTATCGATTGTGATCGGAGCGAAGTAATTGTGAAAGATGAATAGGTGCTTTTGAGTAAGTGTCGTTTACGAACTGATACCGGGAAATTCAAAAAATTATGCGACTTTGGGAATGTGTTGAGGATATATTATTATAATTCCCTTCCACCTGATATTCGAGGGCTAAATTCGTTTCCTGATTTTAAATGTAAAGCTCGGCGATATATATGGTTACATTATGCGTCAAATTAACGTTCCAGTTTCTCTCTCTTAATTTTTCCCTAATTTTTCAGTTTCTGCTATCTTCCTTAGTTTTAGCTTTAGTTTAATGTTAGTTATTTAGTTACGGTTAGGCTTCTAACAGCATTGTACTGTAGCCTCGCCATTTACTTCGCTCGTCTTTACGTACTATTTCTTTCTCTGTATGTGTCAAGTAATAAAGACGAATAATAATAATAATAAAATAATATTAGATATGTCTTAATTCACTCTAAGGGGGTAGAATCCGAGTTGGGCTAAATTTAATATAATTACAACTTACAAATTAGGATTAAAATGTAATTCTGTAGTTGATTACCTAAATTAACGATTGCAGAAAATAATGTGTAATCAACTACACAATTAGAGTTTAATCGTAATTTGTAAGTTATAATTAGATTACATTTTGCCCGACTCTGGGTAGAATTGACCCCTGAAAACCCGGATATTTTCCGATTTTGTGTGGTAACTCATGAACTGTAAGAGATAGAAAAGTAGTTTTCGGACGAAAGCTACTTCTTTGAATTGGCACTATCATTTGGTAACTTATAGTTCGCGAGTTATATCACAAAATCGGAAAATAGACAGATTTTCAGGGGCCAATATCACCCCCTTAGAGTGAATTTAGGCAACAAAAAAAATTGCACATTACATATCTATATATCCTCTACCTATCCCCAAAGTTTCATAATTCCTTTAATTTCTGGCCTGGAGATCTTCCCTGCTCTATTTTTAATTCTAGATACTAATTAAAAACGCATTATGCTCATTAATACATGTTGAGTGTCGTTGAATTGACTGTTTTTCAAGATATTACTTCAGCTTAATGACCTTGAAGCGTGTTTATGAGTTACTATAGCCAATTAACACTCAACTTGTGTCTAACTGGTTTATCACAAATTAAAAACTATGAAACTACGACGGAGTGTTACTCAGAATCGAAGCTCAGAATTTAACTGTCTAAAAAATATTTATCGAACGCGCTCGCTTATACACCGTAATTAATTGGCTATAGTCACTTAGTAATAATCTCGTACCGAGAGAAATTAGTATTCTAGGGTTAACTAGGCGGAAATGAAACATGTGAGTGAAAGGTAGAAAGCTGACAAAAGAAAATACCAACGAAGTCTCATCTTACTTACAATTAGTATAGTTTATTCGATCCGCGAGAGATAAACTCATAACAACCCTGGTATTTCGAGCGGGCCGTAGAAAAAACGTTATGGAAGCAACACACACGAAAATATTTAGCAACGCACACACACACACCCGAGGCCCCGAGACGATTTTCCAATACGTGAAACCCAATCGCTCGTTCGTCTCGATTTTCACTCGATTGCACGTAGTGGCTGTGATAAATCGGCGCGCGAGGTTTCGAACCAGTCTTGAATATCTACGCGACTCATCGCCATTGCGCGGGCATGGATTACTGTAATTAATTCATGGCCAGGTTATTCTTTGATGCTGTGCCATTCGCGTCATCGCGATCCAGCCGTGATTAATTAAATTTAATTACGCTCGCTCGTTTTCTTGTAACGCGACGCCTCCATAGCGCCTCCCTATCGTGCGTCAATAATTAACACGATCGGTTTTGCTCTGTCAACCCCAGTGAAAGAGAAAACCGCACGTGACCGCCAGCTCCTCTGGCACAGAGACAGGCTCGAACGGTAACGAAGAAATGGTGGAAAAAGAAAAACTGAGGGAACACGTATATGAATACTGCTGTAGTTTGTCATTCCTATAGTAACTCCACTAGTTGTGATTAAAGGAGGATCCCTATTTAGGACGGTAGGAATAAGGTGATTCTTGGGATTTTTTTTTCTAAGAAACTGTTGAACGGATCTTTTCCAAACTTTCAGGGTATTTTAGTTCACATTCAAGCAATAAAAAGTAATTTTTACAGTACAAAGAGTTCGGCAGAAATGAACACGTTCGAAAAAAACGAAGGATTTTCTTATTTCTAGTATAATTACGTTGTCGACGAACCCGAGACATTGATAAATAAATTGAATTGTACAACTCTTTTTTTTATAAATAGTACGAAATATCTTGGGGCAGATTCGTAATTTTTTCTTTCAAGTCCCATCAATTTGCCAACTTGTAACTTTTTTTTTCGTTTGTTAGGTTCATTGGCAATGTGATTATACTAGAAATAAGAAAATCCTTGGTGTTTTTATTTCAGGGAAGAAATGCGGCCTCCAAAATAATCGCAAATTTGCAACTCCGGCGCGCGAGTCCTAACGAAAGTGTTCATATATCTTCATTTCTATCGAATATTTGGTACTGTAAAAATTAATTTTTATTGTGCGAACGTGAACTAAAATGCCGTAAAAGTTTGGAAAGAATCCGCTTAACAGTTTCTTAGAAAAAAATTCCCAAGAATTACCTTATTCCTTATATAATCACCTTATTGTTTTTAAAATACATGGTACATTAAATGGAAAGAATACATTTATAATAAGTGTAAGTTAATATTGCATGATAGAACGTGAAAGTCCAATCCGGAAGGATATTGTTCTCTTCACGATGCTACTATTCCGCTATAAATGGATATTTCTACTTACAATTTTTATTTAGTCTTAGAAACTGATATAATAAAGCTACAAACTTGCAAAATTGTACGGGCAATACGTGTTTTTTTTTATGAAAACACAAAGGTGCCAAAAATCAATTTCTATACTACAGTATTACTATTGGCAAGTAGAACATTTTGCAATAATTTTGTTCCATTTACTTTTGGCAGTTACAGTGTTTTCTACAAGGACTCTTCAATTATCTATACCAAATACTAGAAATATATCAAAAAGAGCGGAAGCTTCTGAGCGGGGTTATACACCCGCCAAAAGAATTATCAAAGCTACCTTATTTCTTGCGATATTTCAGATTTATAGCCCACGTGATAATCAGAAATAATGAATTAACCATTGGACCAAGGGGTCTGTTGGATTTGAAGAGATACTCGCCCCCCTATCTGTGACTTTTTCTCAGCCCCGCGTGGCTCCTCTTCAGGGCCACGCGCTCATCCGAAAGCGAGATGAATCCCGTGAAAAATAGTTGTCATCGTGATCGCGGGCTCCAGTGGGGAGGGCGCTCCTTTCTTGCCGCCCTCGTATTTCCGTAAACGGGACAAAAACACCGCGGGGAACCGTGCAGCGCCTCCTCCGACGTATGAAAGACGAACGACGTTCTTAATTTCGTGCGACGTCAACGGCGGACGGGAGTGGAAAAAAAAAGTCAGGCCGGAAGTCATAAAACCGGATAAAGGATTACGCGCTGCCCGCTGGCCGGGAGATGGATCCTAGGTGTCGCGATTTCGCTAACGGATGAGAGGACGTGTTTCACCTTCGAACACGTGCACCTCGGGTTCATTCGTCTTATTTCGTCACACCTCTGTTTGGTTCAATTGAATTTGGCGAATTAAGTTGGCGTGCGCGTGGGAAGGTCTCTGGTTGGAGAAGGACTCGCGAGGGATGAATATTCCTGTATCAAAGCTGGTGACTCTTTTAGCAAGGGATGAGGAATCCACTGCCAAAAGATGTGGAAGCTTGCAGCAAGGAGTTAGGAATACTCCAAAAAAGAATAAGGTATCCTCCACCAAAGTATGATGAAGTCTTCACTGCAGGATGAGAAGTTCACCAGCAAGGGATGAGAAATCCTCTGTTAAAGGATAAAGAATCGTTCACTAAAGAATGAGGAACACTCCACTAAAATATAATCAATACTCTACTAAAGAATAAGGAATCTGCCACTGAAAGATGAGAAATCCTCCACCAAAGGATGAGGAATCCTCTATTAAAGGATAAAGAATCCTCCACTAAAAGATAAGAAATCTTCCACCAAAGGATGAAGAATCCTGCACCAAAAAGATGAGGAATATTCTATTAAGGATAAGGAATACTCCACCAAAAAGTAAAGAATCCCCCACTTTACTAAAATACGAGAGATACTCAAAATACTACACTAAAGGATAAGGAATACTTCACCAAAGAATTATAAATGTTCCGCTGAAAGATGAGAAATCTTCCAAATCCTATATTTTAGATTTCACAGCAAACACACGCACACGCACAAATGTTGATTCACATAAACTAGATTCACGGTGCCAGACAGTTTCGCAAGTGTGTGCAGTAAATTATATTCGTTCCATATTACCTTATTTTGTATTCTGTATGCCAGTATTTCTGATTGGCAAGTTTTAATTACCATAAAATTATTTATTTCGATCGGAATAAATTTGATTGAAACGAAACACCATAATTATTCGTATGATGCATCGTTACTGCAGGTTAGTCTCTATCGATGAGCGAGCTTGATTGAAAAATGCAAAATTTATTATTAGTTTATGCAACAGGCACACTTTACACCGTAACGAATGATCAGATATTGGAATATATTTTTTACAGAAATTTCCATGCGGGGCAACGGTAGAAATATCCGTTCGTTATTCCGCGATAGAATTGCACAAATATGAATAAATAAATTTGCATAAAAATCCACCAACCTACGCTGCGTATAATACCTATGTTTAATGCCCGGCTCGAATCGATAATATTTCAATCACTTGAAGTTTCAAATAGACCGTCGCAAAGTTTAACCAGCAGAATTAAATTTCGTTAACGGAATGAAAAAATCTCTTTGAGGTCCCGAGCGATACACAGCTAATTTAATCACCGCCTCTTTCTACTTCCTGCTTTTCATAATTTTAATACTTCGCATAATTCAATTACGCAGCTGCAAGTCTGCGAAACGCCGATGCGTTTTATGCCTCCCCATCGTGACGGTAACTAGCAACACAAACATGTATATCTTTCCATTTCGAAACTTAGTTATCCCTTTTACCAAATATTCCAGCAGGGCAAACCAATATTTTCATTATTACAGAACGCTGGAATAGAAACAAGTGGAATATCAACTACACCTCCTTAACACTTTTTGGAAAATATATTGTATTACTCGTAAATGGATAATCTTGAAATTAGTGTAGTGGTTTACAAAGAGGAATTAAATCTTTTCTTGGTTTAAATATGCATCATTTCTCTGGATGCATTATATCTGTCGTCGTCAGTATTTGAATTACACATTTGTATTTAGAGTGCATAAAGAGAAAATAAATAATATTTTTGCACTTCAGTGATAGCAATTTAACTTTTAACAAAATTAAAAAGCATTATAATTATATTACTGTATTTAATATAAATCTATCTCTCAGATTGGTAAAAATATAAATATAAGTTCAACTAGTGCAGAACCAGGTTTTTTAAATTTGTCTTTTCACTTCGTTTCTTTCGTATTTTATATTACCACCCCAAGCCCTTAATTAGTGGACACGCAAAACGTGATCGTTTACACGATATAAATTATAAAAACCTGATTCTGTAAGAATCCTTGGAACAGAACACGAATTTAATTTTTCTTTTCTTATAGGTTTAACGTCGCATCGACAGCATAGTCCTTAGCGACTAGATATTAATTTTCGGATCTAATTGTTACGATGAATAAATAAGCTACAATAGTTAAGGTGGAATCAGACGGCGCGTGGATCGGCGATTCGCGCGCAAAGATCGCCAAGCCACGTTCCGCCTGATTCCACCTTTACATCCCCTTAAGGGGGTAGACACGGGTAATGCAGCGCGCTGTATACCGACACAATCTGGCCCGAAACATGGGTCTGGGATATTACGTTGTTTGTCCTTATATGAGCAGATTTTGGGCTGGGCGAGGTCTCATTCGAAAGAGGAAGGTTCAATGCAGCCCGCTCTGGTCATGGCTCAACGAGATAGTGTTGATATCTGATAATACGAGTGTTCAAAGTAGAGAAAAAATCGACAAAATACACTCCCAGATTCCAAGTATTTGTAAGTCGCTAAAAGAGTTTTATGACTCAAACGATGACCAGAGCGGGCTGCATTGAACCTTCCTCTTTCGAATGAGACCTCGTCCAGCCCAAAATCTCCTCATATAAGGACAAACAACGTAATATCCCAGACCCATATTTCGGGCCAGATTGTGTCGGTATGCAGCGCGCTGCATTACCCGTGTCACGTGGCGTGTTTACCTAATTAAGTATTTTTAGGTCACTAAAAGAGTTTTGTGACTGAAACGGTGAGCAGAGCGCTCCGCATTGAATCTTCCTCTTTCGAATGAGACCTCGCCCAGCCCAAAATCTGCTCATATAAGGACGAAAAACGAAAAATCCCAAACCCATGTTTCAGGTTAGATTGTCGGTATTGCAGCACGGTGAATCGCCCGTGTCACGTGACGTGTCTACCCCCTTAAGTGGACTAAGTAAGCAGTCAAATCGCTCGAAGATCAAGTATATTTTGCGAATTAATTATAAGCAGATGAATACACATTGTGACTAGTACATTTGGGAATGTTTATAAATACTATAAAGTGTAAACAATTTTTTTTGAAAATATAAACACGGGCATAACGTAGGCGTCTTTTCCACAGTTTTGCATTGAACGCAAAAAAAAAAACGGAGGTAAGGATCGACTTGAAATTTTTACAGCATGTTCAAAATATATTCCTTTCCAACTCTGAACTTCAACAGTACAGTGTAAAAGCTCTAGTGCCTGAGATAAAAAAAAGAAGCAGCCATATGTGCATCTCGAAAACCGACACTTATCGTAAAAATCGCCCAACACCAGTCGTTATTTTAAAAATTTTGGTTCAATCTATTTCTCCGAGGTGTAAACCGAAATTACAGTTTCTAGGTCAAACATATTCCAAGGACACCGTTGTATCTTTATTTTTAAGCTCATTATCAGAGCAAAACTAAAAATACATTGTAAATACTTGTGTAAAAGAAAAAGCGAGCGCTTGCTTGTATTTTCTTGTAATTAATTCGCAAAAAATACTCGATTTCCGATCGATTTGACTGCCTAAGTAGCCTCCGTATAAAAAAGAATTTACATAAAACAAAAAAACATCTATATCAGTAAACAGAAGATCCAAATTCAAATAATTCATAACTTCAAATATCCTCCTTTATTTCATACCCATTTCACTTGTATTTTAAATAATCCAACCCCAGCACCATCATCAATCATACCACATAAGAATCTTACATAAAACACATAATTCAGAAGTTACACAAGTCGTGGAACTTCGCTGCCCCACCCTGAGCATTCCAAACCAAACGCTCATTAAAAGTATTTCCACTATTCTCGACCACCCCATCCGTTTCCCCTGGCCCAACAATTCCGCGACTCCCTGAATGCATTTCGATCTCCCTTCACCGCATCCTTCATAAGTACGATAATATTTATCGTACCACAGGGTTACCGCCCAAAGACGCACATACCTTCTCTCCTCGCGATGGAAGTAAGTTCAGAGACAACACGGCGGTAAAATGCTTCATCCAGTTTATTTCTTCTGCTCTGACGAAGGGAGGGATAGAGGGTGGCGGGGGCTTTTTCATACCGCTTCCGAGGCTCGTAAGCTCGCGCAGCCCTCTCTCGTCTAACATCCTCCGCCTGACCTACTTTTTCAACACTATAAACAGTTCCCCCAAACAAATATCAATTCAACGGAAGTCAAACAGCCGCGGGGCTATTTGCATTCACCTGGATCGAAGTTGCATTACCGCTAACCCCGCTGAAAGTCACTCGTTCATCGCCGCGCACACGCTCCTCGCCGCGGTTCGTCCCGGCAGGTCGTCGACGTGAATTCTTGCGGTCCCGATCGACCCGGACCGAGTGATATTTTCCACGATGACGACGAAAGGACCGATTGTTGTCATTAGCATTTTTTCCGCGGTAGCCATTCCACCGAGCTCCAGCAATTTACTCCCTCGACAGCGCGCGCTGACCAGTGACTGCGGTACCGAGACATCGGCGGTTTAGGGGTGAGCTGCCACCGTAGACAGCCGCTGACAATGGCCGGGACAATGCAGGTACGCCGGCACAAAGGCCGACAATAGATTGGTAAAAAGGAAACCAAGTAAATACAGGGGGGGCCTCTCATCTCGTACACGGGAATTACATTAATGAAACTAACTAATACTGGAACAATAGGAGAGAGAAACTTCCCTCTCTCGCGATATTGCGCAACCCCATCCTCCCAGTCGGCGCTGCGATCCTCTCACATTCGCCCTCTCGACTTTTTATTTCCGACGATTTCGCTGGCGCTCGCCCACTTCTTTTTTTCAACAAACAAGAAACGATCCTGAGCGATGAAGGAAGAAGACCTGTATTCCGACTCTTGATGAATTTCGTCGGGCAGAAGTTTGCAGGTTTCTAAAGAGACCGCGAATTTTAGTCGAGCCTGAGGGTTGGTTAGGTGGGATATTTAATTAAAAGGAGGTGCCATCTTGGACACATGAAAATCATAATTATTATATTCTTTTCAATAATAATATTTTTTGTTTATTTCTTTTCAACAAAATGGTGGTCCCTCGAATAAAAAAACAAGGAGTTTCATTTTCTACGTGACCTCAACTCAAGAAGTACATACAAATTGTTGAAAATTAATATTTTCATGGAAATGGTGAGTGTTTGAAGAAAAATATTGTGATTTTTAGCAGAAAAATTAGTAGCTAAAAATATTTTCAAGCAATCGTAAAATCCGTATGTGATTCTTTAGATTAAAATAAAAGGAAGATTCTCTCAAAGTTTCAAGTCGATCCGTGCAACGTCGATTCGCGAATTAATTGCTTACGCATAGCGTAACGGCTATAGCCCCGCCATTATATTGAAATTTCTTTTTTTAATCTTCAAAAGATGTATAAAAAATGCCATTAATCAGATTTTCTATTGAGTTCATTATTTAAAAGAAAAAAAAATTGCTAAACAAAACCCTATGATTATCTTGCGTCCAAGGTGGCACCTCCCATTAAATAGGTATTCCAGAAACTGACGTTGCGATTTATTTAAATCTTATGGTGTTCAGCTGAATATTTGAAGCCGTAGTTGGATGACCAGAGGCTTGGAATAAAGAATATGGTGTGCTGTAGATCTTTGTTTAAGGTTTGATTACGCGAAGAAATGATATAAATTCTGTGAATAGAATTTAGCGACTGAATGCTCGACATTTAAACATTGCTCCGCAATAGTAACAACCACGTATTTATCCTTCTAACGTAGTCTTCAAAAAATGTTCATATTAAAATCAATTTGTATATAAAAGTATCTTAAAAATTCAATCGCTAACATATACGTACACATTTAGTTCAACAAAAACAATGGGGCAAACAATGGAGACGACGTAAAGAATACATGGGTACCTATAACGAGAGAATCTGTAATTCGCGTTATTATTAGGGGATTAAGCGTTGCTCGTTGTCCCACCGCTGATTACAGTTACAACAAACGCGTGGCCAGCTTTCATCCTTGTTAACAATAAACCGTTATTGAATCCGCTAATGCAATGTGCTTAGCCTTTTACGGATTTTCATTACGGAACATCGTTCACGCGGCGAGGAGCGCAGACATTCGACGGGCACAATGACGCGGCGGGAACAATAATTAAGCGTTCTGGTAATTATCGGCTTGTCATATCAAAATTAGCCGGCGGTAGACAATAATCAGGCAGCGCGCCGTGATTTCAACAACGGCTCTTAATAGGGGCTTAGGGTTGCCAAGTTATTACCGCTCCGCTTGATTGGACCCTCCAAGATGCGATTGAATTTCATGACTTGCTTCGGTGGGGTTAACGTTCCCGTAATAAGTACGTATTAGGTGCATCAAGGTTGCGCGTAACTGGGATGAAACTTTGAGCTTGCCACGATAAATCAGAAAGAGGGAGACCCGACGAATCTTCGTGTTACATACATCCGCGATCGAATGAGGCGTATGTACTTTGTTATTAACGTTTCCTGCGTTGATTTTTTCTGGATTATGTGATGGGTGTTGATTAGGGCTGGGACTATTTGTCGAATTTTTCGGTATTCGAATATTCGAATACTTCAGTTACTCAATTATTTGTCAAATATAATTCGAATATCCAAGTATTCGAATACTATTCGAATATCCAAGTATTCGAATACTATTCGAATATCCAAGTATTCGAATACTATTCGAATATTTGAGTATTCGAATGCTATTCGAATATTTGAGTATTCGAATATAAATTTTTGCAAAGTTGCGGCACCATTACGAATATGTAGTCCTGCAACGTTCTGGCAATGATTCTGCAACATAACGGAACATCACACGACGATGTGCGCGCAATATTGCATAAATATTGTTGGATCGTTGCCACTGGAACATTGCACGACAACGAACTTGCAATATTGCAGGATCGTTGCCACCGGAACATTGCACGGCAACGAACTTGCAATATTGCTGTAATATTGCAGGATCGTTGCCACTCCAATAATGCAAAAAAATATTGCAGCATCGTTCCTGCAATATTGCAATGCAACCTGCAACAACACAATATTGCAGTAACGTTCCTGCAATACTGCTGCAACGAAGTGTGCTGTATGGGAAGCCATATGTGTGACGTTGAAAGTAGCAAATGTAAGAATCAATTGCTATCGTTGGTATTCAGCAAAAAATAATGTCACTGCATGTTTGGACGACGAGAGCGAATTTTAGATGGAAGGGAATCGTAGTAAAATTTGAAATAATAGGAATTAGAAATTATACAAGTCTTGTACCAATACAATTTTCACGATCAGCACTTCTCTTTCAACTTACAACTGTAAATCATACTGAAATTGGAAGGATGACCCACGAGGGTGGACTGAAGTCACATTAAACAGTAACCTTATTCAACCTGCAAATCGAACATAAGAAAAAAAATTCAATAATTCATCTCACCAGATTTCCAGTCACATTCTAAAAAACCCGAAGTTGTCAATAAACAAGGGTCACCATAAAGACGTATCAACTCACGGCAAGCATTACTCGTTGAACGAAGCACCATCGGATCAACCCTTTCTACCCTTTTTTTCGTCGCCGATGGAAGATACGAGCTCGCAACGCGGCTATACATTTTGCATGGAAATTTTTAACGAGTGTCGGGTTGCCCGGCGCGGCGCGAGAATCCTCGTACTCACGCGAGAACAGCTCCCCAACAGATCGAGACTTACGAACCTATCGTGCATCCACTGAAACACAATCACGGCAATAAATTCCTCTATCCCGCCGTTTCATCTTTATCCTCGGCCCCGCTTTAACCGGCCATCATACAATGCACCCGTAACGAAAGGTCGTGAGATGCAGTTCTTATCAGCATACAGGCAGAAGTGCCAATATTTCGCCGCGGAACGGCTAGAACGGCCTCCACCAGTCATAATTCCTCGTAACTGATTGCAGACCGTTGCTTTCCGTGGAAGCGATGACCACCGAGACGGAAACATCCGGCTCGTTATTCCATTCCTGAATGGAATAGAGGAGATGTTTTGACGATAGAGATTGTTGTTGAAAAATCTTTCTTATCAATTCTGGGTTGCTACTCGTGCATTCTATAATTACGGAACTCCTCAGAGGCCATAGGCCAGACGATAGGAGTTGGTAGACGCATTTAAGAGAGTCAATGAATATTATCAATGTATGATGACTGTAGGAGAATTAATAAAACTCAGGAACAGTTTCTCCGTTTTTAACGTAGTAGGCACAGTGTTGTACAAGGTTTCGTGCCACGAGTTTCTGCATGTTTGTGCAAAAAGTAGTTAATACATTTTCAGAGAATAGTAGTTTCTTTTTCTGTAGCCAGAATCTACGTGTTAATAGTTACTACTGTTTAATAATACACATGCTAAATTCTTCTAAATTCATTTTTAATAATGAAATGAAATAAATCCCCAGGTTTAGTTATTTAAATCTGTCCCGTGTTTATATACGCGCCACTGTTAAAAACTCTGAGTACAGTTCATGAAAATAGTATTCTTAAATTTTGTACACACTGTACCTACAGTGGGTGGCCAAATTATTATATTGGGATCACTTTAAAATGGATTTAATGCGATTAAAAAGAAATCTTAAATTGGCAACTAAAGGCCCTGAAAGGAAACTTTCTTGCTTTCCAAAACACTCGTGTGTCTACGATCATGAGTTCGCAAGTTATAAGTGTTCAAAGTGAAAAAATACCTTTTTTACTTCGATCGTGAATAATTCGGTGAATAAAAATCATACAACAAAACAAAAGAAAAAACGAAATTAAAGAAAACTGTTTGCTCTATAGGAGCTGCTCGTTGAATTTACCGGAAAACTTTTTTATGGCCGTGCACATGTTCAAACTAGGCAAAAATTGTGAAAAAATTCATTTTCTACGCTTCACCGTGATAAAACAATGTCATACTGGATCAAAAAGAATTGAGTCCTTCATTCAAAAACTAGAAACTTCAAGCGTTAAAATGCGTTTTCTAAATAATTTTTGCGACCATTTTTCGCAGAGACACAGCTATTCCATTGCTGATACTTACACAATATCAAACCTTTTTGTTTGAGTTTAATAATTTGACCACCCACTGTATAATATTATCAGTTTGAATTTGGATACATTTTTACACACACATTTTTAGGAAACAGGAAGTTTCTCTAAAACCAACGATTTAGTACGAAGTGTTTATATTCCAAAACATCCAAAAGATAAACCTCAAAGCCATAAAGGGACGTAAGTAATTACAACGTTATAAAATGCAAGTACCTGGCAGCTGGAAGTAAATTAAAATTAAATGCTGTTATGGAACATGGACCATTTACTAAAGTTTAAAGTACTGTTAGATGGTAGATTCCGCATTTTGTATTCGAATGCAGCACGCAAATAGGACAAGTGTACCTAAACATTTAAGGGTGGACACCACTGTGACGGCCGGAAAAGTAAGCCATCTTTTAAGAATTTTTTTTATAAATAATTTACAGTTTTCATCGAAAATTTTTATTATCTACCTTTAGTATGCTGTCTTAAGAGACTATACCAAAAACAATAAATAGAAAAAGATCCATAAACTGTGATACATTAATTAATCTTCTAGACCCCCCACGCAAGCTGGTCGAATGTGTAACTATGGAACAGCAGGTCCAAAATCAAATTTCTTTTTTTTTTATAAACTACACGAGTGTAGTTTCCGTTGTGCGTACCGATTTCTTAAACAAATTATTTTTGTAAAAATGGTGCGCTTTAGAAGAAAAAATTCAAAAATCCGCGAATAAGATGGACAGTTTTTCGAGTGTATTTCAAAAAGTTTGTTTTCAATCAAAAAATCCGCACGCACAACGGAAACTACACTCATATAGTTTATAAAAAAAAAAATTAAATTTGATTTCGGAACAGATGTTACATAGTTACACATTCGATCATCTCGCGCGGAGGGTTCTAGAAGATTAATTAATATATTATGATTTATGGATGTTTTTCTATTTATTTTTTTTGTATAACTTCTTAAGACACCGTACTAAAAGTAGGTAATAAAAATGTTCTATGAAAACTGGAAATTAGTCCCGAATAAAAGTCTTCCCCCTTAATCGATAGTACATATCTATACACAAGATCCAGGAACAACGATACTTTGAACCCGATTTTCTTACAACGTTTAGAATGCTGCAGCATATGTAAACCTTTAGTACATAATTATACATGCTGTGCACTAAGTGTACGTATTCAAAGTTTAGAGCTAATCGGAAACTCCGACCTTGTGCACCCCTTAATACAACGTTCACCTTCGTACAAGTTCGTACTATTGCTCGATCTGTTTCCCCTTCTACGAATTCAGAGCATTCCTATTGCTTTTCTTTACGACAAAGGCAGGCGTATTTTCCGTACAGCCCGCCATAAAACTTGCACGGATAAAGGCGCAAGGCCCGTGTTACGCGAGCCGCTCAGTTAGCCACGAGAGTTGTTTCGATTCGCCTTCCGAACTCGTGGGTAATCCGCAAGAACGCGAAATTCCTGCGAAACCACCGAAAGAAGGAGGATTTCTGGGAAACTGTACAGGGTGTCGTCTAACGAGAGAACCACGCGAGATATTAG
This sequence comes from Andrena flavipes, assembly GCA_963971345.1. Taxonomy (NCBI): domain Eukaryota; kingdom Metazoa; phylum Arthropoda; class Insecta; order Hymenoptera; family Andrenidae; genus Andrena; species Andrena flavipes. The sequence continues at coordinate 16,308,351 of OZ020482.1, read as the reverse complement.
GCATCGACTGTAACGAAAGTTTGAAGGATGGTAAATAGAGGGCAGAGAAATATTTGGTCCATGTGTGGTTAATAATTTGCGAGATATTTAATAATAAAGATGATGTGCTGAAAAAGATATATGTGAAAGAAATAATAATAAAATACTTTTCTGGTATTTTCTGTGCTTCAACTTGGGATTTCTGGAGTAAATTGCTTTGAGTCTACTCGATACTCGGGTTACTGTTCGCTTGAAAGACGTTCAGGAGCCAATCAGTGTAAGTCCATTAGCATTAAAATCGAGATTTACACTGTTCGTGGTCTGAATAACTTTGCCTAAATAGTAATTCCGGAAACTTGTAATTTATCCGTTACTAATTTATCAACTGAAGTTTTAATAATAAAGCGGTTACTAATTTTCCGGGAAACCTACACTGATCGAAAAATCTTCTTGACTATTGACTGTTTGAGAAAGAGTCCAAACACGGAACAGATATTTTTCTATTCTCTATTGCAAAGATTCTTTAAAATCTTACCACCTTGCAAGCTCTTATAAAGTTCTTATAAAGGACCTCGGCGCATAGTCGAGCTACGAGGATCCTGTTGCGGGACAGCCTGCGCAACGGTGCAGAGTAGGTCTCGATACTCTCGATTACCCGCCGAAATTTTGAGAATAATACCGAAAGCTGAGAGAGCCAGCCTCGCAGAGGGGCGAGAAGAGCGGAAAATCTGATTGCCAATACATTCCATAGCCCCGCGAATTTCAAACCAATTTCCTCGGTCTATTGCCAATCACAAAGAGCCCGAAATTCCAGGCTGTCGACTGGAACGAAATACTTCCCGCGATTCCTTTCAAACGGACCACTCCCACCCCCTCGCCGCACCACTTTAACCCCCCCCCATTCGCGGAATCTTATCAATCTTCGGATACCCCAAGCCACCTTATTATTCTTAGGCGTTGTTCCTTGCTGCCCCCCGCTCCCCCACCCCCTCCCCCCACCCTGCCGCCCCTCGCGTACCCTCCGCAACCGATATAATTGTAATCGAAAATTTACGAGCGCGCGCCCGCTATTGGCTCGGAGAAAATCGAAAGGGTTCGAGCTCGGTTCCTTTGGTATTAGGTTGAATTAATGTCCACAAAGGAACGATAGTGCTCGCAGCTGAACTTTATCGACCGGTCTACTCGTTTCAGCAGAAACGACGGGGGAAAAGGGGATATTTTTAAATACCTACGTTGCTATATGCGTTGCGTAACTATTCTTATTCAAGTGGCAGGGAATTCTAAAAAGTGAATTGAGGAGTTGAAATGGTAAATCGCAAAAGTACACTCAAATTTTTATAGGTAATTCGATAAATTACAGATAGCGATATAACGCGTAGGTACATGGGTCCAATAAATCCTTCGAGATCTACTAAGTTAGAGATGAAAGGAACATTTCATTCCTAATGAAGACAGAGACTGAAATATCGCATAAAGAGCTGATCCAAAAGAAAATTACAAATCTGAACGAAGTCATCACAAAAGAATTGATGTGTTTTCAAGAAGACAACGTTGTTGTCTTGTCCCCTTACGTTGTCTTCTTGAAAACACATCAATTCTTTTGTGATGACTTCATTCAGATTTGTATTTCAGTCTCTGTCTTTATTAAGAATGAAGTATTAAAAAGTAGTGGACGTAGGGTGGCTTAAAAAAGTGGTAATTTTTTATCTACTACTGCACATATACATATATATATCTGGTAGATAAAAAAATTACCACTTTTTCAAGCCACCCTACGTCCATTACTTTTTAATATCAACTTAAAACTGCAGTATGTATGTATATATATATATATATATGTTCTGAAAGAGAATTAAAAGCTGTATAAAACCCAGTTACAGTTGAATTTATTTAACTAACGACCAAAAACCCTGCATAATATTAAACAAGACAAAACATTTTTAAAGCCAACAAAAAGTTACCACTGTTGAACATTAAGAAAAAAAATCTAATATTTTGTAGGGACACCTTTTGCTATTAGGACAACCTAAAAAGCAACTATACGTGGTAACTTTTTTGCCTGCTAGTGTATGTAAGTTAAGATTCTTTTCATTTTTTCGTGGTTAAGATCCACATTTAATAAGTGTTGTCAATAGTTTGCTAATATAATAGGTATTCTCTGTTAATCAATTTTATATTTTATGTACAGAGTATTTTTTTTTTGCATATATTGTTTATAAGGCTCGATCAGATTTCAATACAGTGCTTTTATTTGCAATATTTACTCTTGTATATTCAATACCTTAAAAAAATACCGGTAAACCCGGATTGATTGAAATTTTTACTAAATTACAGATAATTGAAAAAGTCGGCAAATTTACAACCCCTAGTTGTACAAAATAAAAAAAAAAGAAATTGATGGGAAAGCATGCGAATTCCTTACGGAATACGGTGGCAAAAAGTATAAGTGCTAGAATAATTCATTTTAACTGTTAGGGCTATCGCAAGATATAGCTAAAATCGTAAGTGCTGAAGAACAATGAAAGTGCCAGCAATCTTCATAGTGGGTAATAATTTTTTTATTTCTCTCTAAATCTCCAAAGGCGGTATACGCTGAAAGCACGTAGCCATAAACAAGTGATAAACGATGTAAGTGACAAAACGAATACAAATGCGTTTTTCGTTTCTACTGACGATTTTAACCTCTGGCATTTACATTGTTTACCATTTGAGACATTGAAAGCAACAATGGTCTAACCAACATTGAAAAAGAATTAATTTTTCCTATTTTATATAATAATTACTAGAGCCTATTGGAATACCACATTATTGCTAATAACTCAATTTCGCAAAAAATGTGGGTTAGTCCGTCGTTGCTCTCTAGGTACTTAGGGGAGAGTTGCCAATATCGTACTGGTAACGATTATTACTATTACTGTCAGTGTCCCTATTACTGTCACTTTATTTATTTTGCTTAATAAAAATGTAAAGTGTAAAGAATAGTGTACAATAATAATATTATTATTAAATCGGGACTGTTCTTATTATTATTAATATTATTTTTGTACACTATTCTTTATACGTTATATTTTTATTAAGCATAATAAATAAAGTGGCAGTAATAGGGACACTGACAGTAATAGGGACATCTACCCTACTTTCGTCTAATATTGTACGTCCGATACATCCTTAAATGGTACGATATAAGTGCAACCCTCCCCTACGTCTCATTTCACCTGCTCAATTACTGATTCCATCATTGTCCCTACCTTGCCCTCGTACGAACGCGGCAGAAAACGTTGCTACAACAGAAAGACACTCCCCGCAGGGAGATCACGAGGAAGTACAACTGCTCCGGGTGCAGGCAAAATGTTCTGTCTCTCACTTTTTCCATCTAAGTAGCGAGCAAACAGTGCCACGGACATAAAACCATCAGCACACAGAACGTCCCGGCCGACGACGGTGCGTACGAATGCCGTAATTCTTTCACGCCAAAGTTTTGCAAACAACGGGCGTAAACATCATATCCCCGTGACACAGCCAATAAGCGGCCGGTTGTATACTTCAGAAATTTTGACAAACATCCTCCATTATTCATGGCAGGGCCCCGAGAACGTTCGAGGATCGTCCCTCCTCCGCGACGCGAAAGTGTCAGTTTCATCCCTCGCTACGTGGCCCGTCAGCGCGGCTGTATCCAGAAAATTGATTTCGAAATCGTTCATTCCCAGACATCCTGTAACTTCCGTCCCATCCCCATCCGTCGCGCTCCAGGGATCCGCGGATTCTTCGACGATACGAACTCGTGAGCCATTGAGATTCAGTTGGATCCGCGTTTAATACCAGCGAGACGACATGCCGAGGGTTGAAATTTATTTTCCCCGCCGGTGGAAAACATTGATGAGAATCTGCGAAACAATGCCAGGGGAAGGGAGAGCATCTCCGCTTATCAGAGGGGGACTCTATTGGATCCTTGACAATTTGGCGAGCTAATTCCGTCCGCTTCGCCAAATTGTCGGCTTCGGCATCGCTTATGGCTGAGCTAATTCACCGCTATTCTAATGCCTGTTATTCCAAGCCGGCGAAAGGGTGAGCTTGTTATTCGCGGAACATCGTTTTCCCATTTCTCGGTGCCCCGCGGCCGACTATGGTCGCCGGCAAGTGGGTGACCTAGTCGATGACCCAGGGATAAGCTTTCCTCCCCCGGTTCTTTCGTGAGCCGGTGGGACTTCGTGCCTGTTGAAAATTCAGGTAGGTATGTACGGGTATGTACATAATACCGGTGGTCACGGAACGTGTCATAAAGTCAACAGAGTATCGTTCCCGTTGTACGTGATAAGCGATTCCAGCGGCACACTCGAAACCAGCCGAGGGATCTCTTTACAGGCCGGCGCTTCTGGAAATTACCTTTTCCACGTGCTCGAATAGATTGCAGGAACGCAATACGTGTCTCGAACAGGCCGGACTGTTCAAATAACTCGCGCACGCCGCCATATTGTTGGGGAAATGTGCTAAATAAATGTGGCCTCGTTAGCGCCACTGGCCCCGCGGTAGAGGCTAGCCGGCAGAAAAACTTCTTCAGCGGCTGGAGAACATTTTAAACAACCCCTAGCGACGCTGTGTGCGTTTGAAGTTAGAGGCGGACCCGAGAAAAGTAGGTACAGAGGAGTGAGAAAGTTTTAGGGCAGTTGGCTTTTTGGTTATTCTTCAGAGAGAAAGGGTAAACTGAATTGCAGGTAATACGAAGTTCGGGTACAGTCCGCTGTGAAACGGCATCACCGAGGGAGTTTCCCGATTAATCGTGTTTTTAAGGGGTCTTTCTAGTGTGATGGTTGAGAAGAACCTAATTTTTTTGGGGATTAAAATAAGGAGCAAGTATTGCATGTAGCACTTTGAAGGTTTGTAGTTTTATTCTATCAAATTTTGAACGATAAAGTAACGTCTACTGAGTAGAGGAAGCGTAAAATATTTGTAATACTGTTGGTAATTTGGAATACCGAAGAATCTAATAAACTACTAACGCTGTTTAATTTGTAACACCGCATATTATAGGGGCTAATGTCCTGTTGAACGTGAATCTGCAAAACTTTTTCAGCAAGTATTCAATCGTTCTAATCATGGTTAAAATATGTCAAAAAATTGGAGTTAAACACTTAATCTACTCATTTGCATGTTCATTCTATGGTTTCGTATCAGTTTTGCGATAATTTCGAGATTACAAAGTGCGACATGAAATTTTCGGTTTTCAATGCCATGTTGCTAATTCGGAATATCGAAGGTGAAGGTAATTTGGTATAGGTATGCATCTTAACGAAATCAATACTTCTTGTCATTTTTTATTCAAACCAAAGTTTCAGTTACTTTCTGTTTTTTATTATTACTGAGAGTCTGAAATATAAAAGTCTATCAGTTTCCCTATGATATTATGCACTTTTATTTGTTCCCACCTATCTGCTGTATTTTTTTATTCGTCTTAAACAAACTGGTATTCCAAATTAGGGCTGGGACTATTCGAATAATTTAATATTCGAATATTTTACAAGTATTCGAATGCTACGAATAAACTTCGAATATTTCAGTATTCAAATGTTATTATTCGAATACTATTCGAATATTTTAGTATTCAAATGTTATTATTCGAATAGTATTCGAATATCGATGTATTCGAATACTATTCGAATATCGATGTATTCGAATACTATTCGAATACCGATATATTTGAATACTGGTGTATTCGAATAGTATGGTGTGAAGTGGGTCCAAATTAGCTTACAAGATTTCACCCTGACAAATGAACCTAAACAACTTGATTTATAATTCACACCATAGGTACTATTCGAATACTTGGATATTCGAATAGTATTCGAATACTTGGATATTCGAATAGTATCCGAATACTTGGATATTCGAATTATATTTGACAAATAATTGAGCAACTGAAGTATTCGAATATTCGAATACCGAAAAATTCGACAAATAATCCCAGCCCTATTCCAAATATACTGCGCTTCCTCTATGTCTGATATATTTGAAGTGGACCTCGACTTTTGGTTTTTTGGAAATCAGGTCTGGCCTTCGGAAGGACATTGTTCTCTTCGCGATGCTGCTATTCCGCTACAAATGGGTATTTTCATTTACAAAAAAATGTATATCCTTAAAAGGTGATAGAATAAAGCTGCAAACTTGCAAAATGATACGAGTCCTACTTGTTTCTTCTTTCGACTCTCGAAATTTAAGTTTTTTCAGTCGTCATGCTAAGAAGACCTCTTAAGTGACTTACTGAAAAATTCAGTAGACTATTCAATACTCGAGGAGTTTAGAGTTGCACAAATTAAATAGAATATTATGGCTAACAGAAACCTGCGAATTAAATCCATGTAAATGCTAAACTTCCATATGAATTTACTGTTCCAAATTCTAGATTAATTCATTATTTATTACAAGGAAATTTTACACACACCATTGACGATCAAATACCCCTCTGGCGAAGCGAACGCTTATTCCCAGCCGCGCGTCTACCTCTCCGCTTTATCGCGATTTTTTTAGAATTCATCTTGGCCCTACTCCAAAGCAGAACCGAAAACTGTAACCATAACCCACCGTCAGCTGTCAACTCGAGAATTTTTCGCCCAGGTATTCATCCTCGGGCGCATTTACAGCACAATATCGAGCTTAATATTACCTCTCGAATTCCGCCCCACCCCCCGGGGGGTTACTTAGCATCGAAGTCTCGAATCGATTCCCGGCAAACAATATACATCCGTCTCTCCAAACAAGAAAAAGCAGCGGGGGGATGAAGAATTCTATAAGTAACTGGTCGTTCTTGTTCCGCGAGGATCGACCACCGGGGGCCTGCGGGTTGAAGGGGGTGGGGGGAGGGCTGGTGATAGGGGACGAAGAAGACGGCCAGCTCGATAAAAACTACCCCCCGCAGTGGTCTGCCGGTGGAATGTATAAAAGCATCGAGGAAGCCAATTTCCCGGGCGCGCACGGTTACGTCGCTCTTTCGATAATAATTGGCAGCATGAATGGACGGCTAGGCGCGCACAGAAACGCGCCATTACCGCTTTTGCGCATGCCTGTCTGCGTGTATCTGCATACAGGGTGTAGCGTAATGCGCGGGATCTGATTTAACGATAGATTCAAGACTGAGGAAGAATTTAATTTATTCGATTCTGCCTTGTGTCGAATAAATGGGACAGTTTTTCACGGGAGACAGCACTCTGCTCAATAGTTGGTGTTTCAGATATACGGGGTGGAGAATTTTAATTGGAATTCATCCTGCTTTATGAATTAATAAATACTGAGATTTTGTTACTTTTTGAAAAGAATGGAACACTTGGGCGAAACACTCTATTTATTAACGAAAGCATAAAGTTAAATTTGATCTCGATCCTGAACAGTGTTTGCTTAATCAATAACTTAGGAAGGTAAAGGCACCGGTATCAGTAGTTAACACTTTTCAGAAAATCATAAAAAATAAGGTTTTTAGAAGTGATGATCTTTTGAACAAAGTGCAGTTCTGTAACTGTAAAAAATAAGTGCATGGTCAACTACTGGTGCCTTTATCTTATGCAGGGACCGACTGCCTTCTTTTCTCGAGAATCACTGTGGGGATATCCGCAACAGATATACGTATAAGATTTAAATACAATTTCGAGTAACGAATGTAAGTTAAAAGATTTATTCGTCATGTGTCGAATAGAGTTAAAAACATTTTGCCCATCTCTGATATGTTGTATCTGCGTAAGGCAAAGTTACATTGTTCGAAATAACAATAAATACAGAGGGTGGCTAAATTTTTATACTCGACATATTTTCATCAAAATCTGTGAAAATCGTGGTTCTAATTAAAGTAACAATGCATGCATGCTATTGTTTTTCGTTTATCGATTAGCTACTACATCTGGCAACATTGTGAATAATTTTTCAACATATAAATATGATTTGTTTTTAAAGGGGAGGGGATAAAATTATTACAAATAAGACAAAACTGCAGGAAGTAGACACAGAATGCATTGAAAACCGTGCAGAATCCAAACCGTCATAAAAGCTAAAGGCGAAGTCACCAAATATTGAGTAATTGTATTTCTCGTTCAATATATTAACCCTATGTACCTAAATATATTTAATTTGCATTCTCAAATACATATACCAGTATTAAAAAATGATACTATAACATTAGACATCTATTTCATTCCATCGCTTAAACTTACAAAATCCCAAACCTTTTTGTTTGCTTATAACAATATTCCCCAAAATTGACAATGGCGTTCTAAGTGTCAAGTGGCTCCAATCGAAACACATGAAACTCACCTAGTATTAAAACACAAAATGCTAATTTTGCTAAACAACAAAGAGCTCGTGGCTTTGAAGCAATACATAATCGAATATATATTTACACAAACTCACATTATTGATTCAACGCAATAACAAGTTGTACCAGTCGTAAGTGTCGAATCTACCCCCGAAGTGGGCCCCAGGCAACTCGCTACACCCTGTACATCGCAGGAATCGGTCCCCCTTCGAACGTGTTACAATTGAAATTGCGCGTAGACGCGCGCACCGCAGCCCCCGTCATCTGAATTTGATTCCTGGATGCGTCTGGTCATTAGCAAGTCCAGCTGCGTGTTGTACTGACGTTGGCCCGTGCTCGCGCGCGCCTGGGCCATTCACGCACACGTGGCAGTGCACACAGTGTCACCGGCAACGGCCCTCGTCATATCGGACGGGACAAGAGGAGAAAGGAACGACGAGGGAATGCGTGGTGTCGAACGGGGTGGCCCACACTTTGTATCCATATCCCTGCTGGTTGGGTTTTATCGGAAGGGTGCACCGTGCGCGTGCCACGCGACAGGTAATTCTTTGTGCGATAGTGGGTGGCTTCAAGAATGACGTTTGAACTCCCCTCTTCTTCCCAAATTTATCGTCCACGTGCGCTGGGGTCGCCGAGGGTCACGACGGGATTGCTTAACTCTTTGGGGCGTAAGTGGGTTAACTAATAAACCACTTGTTAAAATGCTCCGTGCCACGTGACATATGTGTGCGTACAGTATTGGAAATATTTATTGCGTCGCTTAGAAATTTACGATATTTATTGATAAAACGAAGCGCGTTTAAATTATTTTGGAAAAATAGCGAGGTATGAATATTTGCAATAGATAAATTTTGCAGTAATGCTTTCCTAGGGCGATGTGATAATGGGGGAGGAATAAGGGATAACGTGTTTAGTCGACTGATGCAATGAATATTTATTTCTGGTAGTGTATTTGTTACCAAGGCAAATTTGGGGCAAGTGTTTCTATCATTTTAGAGAAGCATAGGTATGCTTTGTTCGTGCTTGTTTTTTTGCGGAACAGGGATGAATATAAAGTGGCTGGTGTGGAGTTTGTAGTAAACGGGTTACAACGGGTTTCTTGCGTGATGGGATAATCAATAACTCCCTTATTTGCATATCTACTACATATACGTTGATGACGTAAGGATGTTTGAGTCTGCAAGTTCCGACGTCGACTAGCAGAATTTTAAACTGATTTGCGCTTGTAGATTCCTAATCTAAAGTTAATATTGGTTAGTGCCATTTTATGAGATTCTGTAATGGTGGCTCAGAGTTTACATTTTGAAGGAATTTTTTAAAGAAATGTGACTTACAGTTACAATTTTTAAGTTTCATTATTTTTTTACCTACCCATGGATTACTTTTCACTTCTTCTATATTATTTTGGGAAAGGGAGCAAGGGAGGGAACATATGTAGAATGTTACTCAAGCCAAAACTGTGAAAGTGACAGTGGCCAGCACAACACCTGGGAGTTAATTAAAATTATAACAATAAAGATTCGAGTTTCTGAATATTTCCCTCAAAGTGTTATATTAACAACATACGAATTTATACTATACAAACATTGGGAAAGCTAAATGGCAAAACAGAAGAGTATATTCTGCCATTATTGCTAAAGAAAAAATAAAAGAAACAAATCAAAATAACATTTATCAATTGTAATATGAACTAAAGACAAAAATAAATTGTACAAACTATAATATAAAATGTAGATACTGTATCTTTTATTTACTATTATTTCTTTGCAAAAGATTTTATCAAACATTGCCATATTTTCCCGACACAGCTGATTATAAAAGACAAGCAACTTAATGCCCATAAAATCAGCAAAACTATTTCACTCACTTTCTATGACATTTCACACATGATAACGAAAAATATTATCCATAATCTAGTTAAATTAATCGAGTACCATAGATTTGCCTTTCCGACGTTAATCTCCTTTCGCCGATTTACCAGAAATTATTCGAATATGAGCGACACGCTGTTGCCCGTTAGGGGCGTGGGGATGTTCGGTTGAGCCGCGCCGAATTGCAGAAAAATGCAAATCGAAAACAGTTAAAATTGCCTGACGTAATTAACCGCGACGAAACGAAGTTCCTACGAGCCCCTCGGACATGTATCAACGCGTTCCGCCGAAAATGCGTTCGCCCGACCGCTAGAAATTTGATGAGATTTTATATTGTCCTGCACTTTATCAGCAGTTCCGCGCAATCGCGGCGCATTAATTCCGTTACCGTGCGTTAACATGAATATAAATGGAAAGTAGTGCCCCGTCGAAATTGGATCTGAGGATTGTATCTGGCAATTTTTAGGCCACGTCCGATTGCCACTGTTGTATCGACTCCGGAACGTTCCGACAGCGGGCAAAAATTCGTTTACTGTACGCACTTTTTTTTTATAAAAAAGAGGAAGAAGGAAATAAAGAGAAGGAGAAGAGAATGGTAAATAACGTGCGCAGCGCAACGTTGGCGGAAATAAAACTAGAAACGCGGAAAATCCCCCTCCACCTCGAAAATGAGTCGCGTTATTTAATTGCGGCCATAACTATAACACGCGTGCTTAACGATCGTAATAACGGGAAACATTTTTCTCGATTAAAAGGGAACATTTCACGAGCATTCCATTACGCTTGTGCATTTTTCAAACGTGTAATTCTGTTCTTCGCGCGAGAAATTGTATGTATCGCTTATCTACGCTACGATAATAACGTGTGTCCGAAGGATGCGTCGAAATGGAAAATATAGTAAACTTCCAAGGGGTTCGAGTGACAAAATTAGACAATTAGAATTTCTCTGTAATTATCTACTAGTCATTACCCTGATAACCTTAATTACCCAATAATTCTAAAAAAGGTGGTGACTAACACTGTCATGGTTTCAAAGAATAATTCTTGAGTAAAAAATACATTTCTTTCAGTGCCCATAGTTTATTATGCATATCCTTTATTATCTAATGCGATAAAACTGTACAGCAATGCAGGTAGTTTGCAGTGATACTTGTTAGAAGCTTCGTGATAAAAAATGTCACTCCACAGTTTCGACGTTGTATTTTCTCCTGTAGAATCACCTCCCTTCGAGTTGTACTACTTTTTTTAACTCTATATATATTTTTCTACTCCTTTTGTAATAGCATGAAGTGCTTCTTTTTCACAGTAGACGCGAACGTACAGTCCGTAATATTTAAACGCAACGCGCGGATCATTCAGAAAATATGGAACAGTGTGACGGGAAATTAAAAACTTGCTTTCAATTGTATTGGTTTATTATTGCAATCGAAAGAAAGAGCAGGAACTGGTTCGATATGCTAATAAAAGCGTTAAGTAGGAGAAATTGAAAAAGCTTACGTCCGCACGCGACACAGTGGATTCTAGCTACGAATTCTGTACTTTCCTCGGAGCAAAAAGCGGGAACGTGCAGCGCTCGCTGGAGGGTCTTCATTCCGCGTATAAACAAAGAATTTGGATTCTGTGCACCAGGTGCAGCGTATATTTCACGGATGAAACATGGGCGGCAATTGTCTGGTCGTTTTCATATGCGGGATGGCAAGAAACTGTCGCGTTTCTGGCGACCGTTGCGAATTGTTAGTAAAAATTCATAATGAAAGCTGTGCAATGGTAGCAATCTTTGATGTGTTAACGCCATTGAATTTTGTGCTCGCTATAACGATGTTGCTTCGTGTAATTGTGCGAAGGCCCATTGAAAAGAAAGGTACAGAATTTGAAAACTTAAAAAGGTGTTATCGACGATTGAATTGTAAGTAAATTCTCAAATGAGAATTTAGTTTCGTTTTGGAAGTGTTGGTATCACTTTGTAATAGGTACAGTAATATAAGGATTCTGAAAAATTTGATTGAATGTACTGTATTTAGAATAACTTGGTATCTCAATAGTTTAATATATCAGCAACTAAAGAGTGATTTCAGTATTAATATTTAATGAATATTGAATAGCAGGTATTATTATAGAGCAAGTTTATTCGGTCCCTTCTCCCCTGTGCTAATTTAAATAAAATATTTTTTTATACTTACTCAAATGCAAATAAGAGAAGTCCTCGGTATATATATGGGTACTTGATAATATTACAAGACCTAGCCAAATATTCGTGCAAAATACATGAAATATTTCCGGAAGGGGTTAAATTAAGCTTCTTATTCCCTTTACGAGCTTTATCGCTCCATTAAGCTTACACCTAATAAAACAGTATGAAGTGAGGTAGCTAAAGTTAGAATCTTATATGTCCACGTTGCATTTAATACTACGAAAAGCTATGCACGATAAAAAATATATTTATCTTTGTTTCAAGAGAGATAATGGTACATTAGAGCGTATTTTCTCCTGGTAGCTAGATTTTTCAAGATTATGTAGCCATTATAGATTTCTTTTAATCGGAACAGAAGAAATGTTTTAGATGACGAAAAGAAACTGTGCCTGATATTTTTATCTGATTAATTATTCGAAATAATAGCTGCTGATCTCTGAAAGCTTTTAGCAATCGAATGATGTGCACTGTTCAGAATCTCACAGGTAATATTACATCGCTCTAGGGTAGTATGTATTACGTTTATTCATGCCTTTAATGTGCATTTCATCGATCGAATACAATATTGTAAAATCGTTATTCATGAGGCACTAATGCAAACCGATGGATGACGAATTAGGACTATAAACTACTTGTTAACAATAGGTAGGTAATATAACTATAATGATCTGTCAAGAATAAACAGTTGGAAATTACTTGCGATTCAACTAAATGCATACTGCGACTAATAATTGTAGGATAATCGTATATCGTAATTCAAAATTCAACTATTTAGAGCAGAATTTTGCTTATCTCAACGTGGTTTAAATAAAAATTAGATATTCAAAGTAGGAAAAATGACACCATTAACTGTGCAGACAGGTGCTACTACTTGATAATAGAAATGAAAAATCAGGTGCTAATTCGACTAGGAAAAATGTGACGATACTGAAAATAATTAATCATACGTATAACAAACATGAAAAATATATTTCTAGGAATGGCATTGTTATTCAAAAAATGTAACTCTGCGAAAATACTTCCTTAAAAAAAGAAAATGCAGTTTAGTACGTAACTAAAGCTGAGAAAAATGTCAAAATTTCACTGAAATGTGGTAATAAGGCAGCTAAATGCAGCTAAAGTTAGAATCTTCTACGTCCACGTTGTTATTAATAATACAAAAGCCAGTACGTACCTATAATGAAAAATCTATATAAAAAATCTATAGTTTTGTTTCAAGAGAGAAAATGGCACGAACCTAAAACTACTTAACATTTTATCCATCTCGAACTCAAACAGAATCAAACTTTTCATTTCATTCCCCTAAAAATCACCTATCCCCAATTACTTTCACCTTGAATAAATTTCAAATTACACGTGTTAATGAAAACATAGCGTGGACCGTGTGAGATACGCGAAGATCAGAGATGGGCTAAAACTAATTTGAAATAAAGATTTGCATACAAAATTTATATATCAAATAATTTTTGCCCATCTCTGACGAAGATTCGCGCTGCGATACATCGAAATTGAATCTCCCAGCGACGAATTCGCCCAGATCCCGATCTCACTTAATATTTAGAGAAGCATTCTCGCGTCGGTGGCCGATATAATTCTATTTGCTTTGTACGAAGTTAGCGTGGGTAACCTACCTCTGCCATTCAGGGACGGGTTCCACCCGAGCGGGACCTCTTGCACGCTTTCCTTCCAAGGAAACCGATCACTCGAGCGTCCCGATTCTTCCCAATTTCCCCTGGAGAGGTACGTTTAATGCGCTTTGCCCCCGCGATTTGCCGATCGTTTCACGAAAAAATCCCATTTCCCGAGCGCAAATCCGGGTGCACGTTATTGGACCACTTCTTGCCAGCGAGAGTTTTCTTTCGTTGCAGGCCCACGGTCACACTTTCCACGCGACGGTCCATTGTCGTTAGGAGGGTTATTAGGGAATTAGGGTAGCAGACGACGGATTAAATCGCGCCGCAGCGTACTGTTACGCGTATCAATGGGCAACCGGGAGGAGTTCCGTGTCAATGGGCCTTTGGTCCCTTAAGCTCGGTCTTCCGCCGCCTTTCCTCGTCGTCTTCCGGTTTAGCCGCCTCCCCCACGAGTTCTTTCTAGTGGGTCCTTGCCATCCTCTGTCTCTCACAATAGCACACCGGTTCACAGGGAAGATCTCGTTTATTTGGTATTCTAGTTAATTAGAGAGATCGAAGAATGATGAGGTATTCGCGGAGCAATGGGGTGATTATGACGGCGCCGAGGCACGCTCGATGACAATTAACTTATTAATTTCAAACGTTACGGCTCGCACGACATTGTCATCGTCGATTTAATGGAGCTTTGAATAGATAATAGGAGAACAAAACACGCTGGTGCGTGATAATTAGCGAATACCGGAGCAGCCCAGACCCATTGATTTCTATTATTTTACTGGGAACAAAAAGGAGCACGTGGTATTACAGGCCGTCATTGTTCCCGTTTGTGTAATGAATTAAAACAAAGAACGGATCGGATCAAAACGATGCGCGAGTAAATGCGTTATTACCATTACCAAACGAAGGACGACGAAAGGGGGAAATCTGTCTCTCATCGATTCGTCGACCCATCGATCTATCGACTCTATAATTTCTCCTTCCCTCGTCCACTTTCAGAAGCACCCTCTGGGATACTAAATTTTGTAGCGTACTGCTCGTAATAATCCGGATGACATATTTCTGAAGAATCGCGGAGGTCGAATCACATTGCAGAGATGAGAAAAATGAGTATTTAATGGAATATTAGATATTCTTGGCGGAATATAATCTAGAGAAATTAATAAATTTCTCTGGGGAATAATTCCCAGCAAGCTACATTTTTGTAAGGAGTCTTTATTTCGTCAATATTTATTTCACAATATGTCAAAATCGATCCAACATTTGCTAGATATTTTACAGAGGGCCAAAGGTAAGAAAAACAGTTTTTCGCGAATATCTCGTTATCAATCAGTTCTACGGCAAGAATAATTATTATGGAATTTATAACTTAGGAAATTCTCTACGAAAAAGGTTTTATGAGTCTTTTTCGTAGCAGTAACTACTTTCATGTACGGCGACTTACAAAGTTTCAACCCTCATACTTTTGACAATGAAAAATCCTAAACCCAGAAATTCCAAAAATTATGAAACTTCTTGAGTACGTAGAGGATGTCGTACTGAGTACAACGCAATTTTGTTAGCTTCCCAAATTCTCTCTAAGAGGGTGAAATTTCCACTGAAAAATGTCCAATTTTGAATTATTACTCGCGAACTGTAAGAGATAGAAAAAAAGATTTCAGGAAAAAGTTACTTCTTTTAATTAGAAGTATCATTTGGTAACTTGCAGTTCTTACAATTCTTACAGTTCTTACTGTTCGCGAGTTACAACACACAATGGGAAAATAGCCGGATTTTCAGGGGTCAATTTCACCCTTTTAGAGTGAATAAAATTAAAGTTTAATTTTAATATAAGTATAACAGATTTTTTTGTTTTGGCGCATTGGTTCGGTCATTTTGAACTGATAAATAAAACAGCTATTTAGCAAATTATATCATACACTCTTAACGTTTCGATCTGGATTTAGATCATCTTCAGAAAGAATTATAAATTATATTGCTGTTGCTATTAATATTCGATTAATATTCAATCACAGTGTCATGGCACTACGTGTGAATCGCGAGTCGGTTGGAAAAAGACTGACATATACGTGAGCAAAACGTCTGCTTACAGAAAGGTGAATACAAGGTAATTACCGTTGACAAGTAAAAACATATTTAAACTCCTTGAATTTCAAAGTTAAAAGATATACCTTTTGCAATAACAGAACATTCATGCCACGTGTTGTGTTATACACCTTAAAGATGTTAACCAGTAGATAAAGAATAATTTTTTTTTTTTTTTTTCCCTCATACCTTTCGAAGTTTCGCCATTCTTTTTTAATAAAATGAATTTTTAGTATTTTTAGAATTTTGAATATTAATCGAATATTAATAGCAACAGCAATATAATTTATAATTCTTTCTGAAGATGATCTAAATCCAGATCGAAACGTTAAGAGTGTATGATATAATTTGCTAAATAGCTGTTTTATTTATCAGTTCAAAATGACCGAACCAATGCGCCAAAACAAAAAAATCTGTTATCAATTATTACGGTCGAAACTAAAAATTCATTTTATTAATATAAGTATGTATCACGCAATATTTTTGCTGCCAAAATTCCTTCCAAGAGGTGAAATTGACCATACTTCCGTCTAATTTCACTTATGGTACTCATGCCACTTTACGATATCGAGTATCCTAGTATCAGTCGAGTAGGAGATCCGCTATTTGTTGCAAGTAACGTGGTTCTTACCAGAATTTTTACAAGACAAAAGTTAGCAATGTCTTCACGTTTACAGTTAGTTGGGTATTCACCAGAGCAGTGAATCACTGATCTTAGTCACTTTATACTCAACACGGCATCGGTGGATTACCATCGACACATCACCATCCTGTCCACCCCTGCTTGCGAAGCATAGTAATGACGTGGAAGCGTTTACGATCCTCGGTTAGGAACTGCTGTTGTATATTTTCCCCTCGAAACTTTATTATCGCCACTTCCTCTAGCTCTTACTCATTCTTCCACCCTTTCCCCTGCTCCTATCATTCCTATCACAAATTTTTTTCTTTCCGCTCTTTTGTTTCAACACATTCGTCGAGACTTTTTTAAAATCAGGAGCGTAGCGGGACTTTTAAACGATTTTCACACTTGCTGTCAAGTTTTCTTTAACACGTCCCGAGCCATGGTGGATAGGTATTTAGATTTCTGGTGGAGTTGCAAAGAATTATGAGAAATGTAAAGGGCGACATTCAATTATAGAAAAATATAACTGTGGCGTATTATTCGTAATTGCAGTCTTCTCGCTCTATTTGCATTTTGCCAGTGAATTGAGAAATATTATTATTATTATCAACATGAGTATTAAGATAGGAAGACATTGCAAAAATGTTGAATAAGTAATTCAAAAATCTATGAATTCATTGTTCACATAATAACAATATAAGTGAAAGGTGGGTGAATAATGAAAAATGACGTGTTTGCTGTCCTTGTTTTATTTTTCTTCCTGTTCCACTTTCTTGTAGAATTTTGTTTGTAGTCGTCACGAAAATTATAGCATAATGCATACAATTACTATCAAATCTATACAAATTCAGGCTTTGATGATTTAATTCTTCGATTTCCCTTGAATAATTGAACTCGATTTAGTTACGTTAATGATGCACTATAAATCAAAGCAGGATCTTTCATTCCACTACGATTATTTACAACAACCTCGTAGTATGCGCAAGCTGTTCTGGCATCTCTGCAAAACGCGTCTGCTTTAAATTACGGGGGGGTGCCGTCCCCATAGCAATGGTTAATGTTTAATGAGGGTACGCTCGTTGAGAGAGCAAGGGTTAAACAGGATTGCACGATGCTGCAGCCCTGTTTGCATTGACCTATCCATCGTTGTCTTGATCCGACTACGATGCCCCCTGCAGTGCGTGTAATTTACACACAGCTTGGATAAGCTTATATCAATAGTAGTAACATAACGAGATCCTAGATAACAATGTCCTGCATTGTGCGTTAAAATTCCTTTTTTTTCCTGGAACAGTGAAGTTCCAAGACTGCTAATTTTGAGGAAAAAAAACTCAAATATATAGTCTTCATAGTTGAGTTCAGCAAACTAGTTTTGATAAACAGTGGCGGATGTAGAGATTTGGCGATCCAAGGCTAACAAATGTCTGAAGACCCTTCTCTGAAATATTATAAAATATTTGAATTTGAAAGAGTTGAGACCATTTTAAAATTAATTCAATGTGACAACTCACATATGAGTTATTGTTAACTGGATAATATAATATAATAAGTAAAGCAGTTTCGAGCAGCAGTTGTCGCCGCAGAAGCCTTTTTTTATAGAGAACCTTCGAGTGATGGACAATAACTTAGTTATTGATAAATGTTTTTAAATAAAAAAATTACGAGCTTCCTTAAAAGGAAACAAGATTTTTGAGAAATGTGTTATAGCTTTTGAGTAAAAAATTTCAAAAGACCACCCTTTTTTCGACCTCCTGACTGAGCATCACTCCTTAAGGTTATAAAGACTTTAGGGTACTGGACACCATAAACCATAAGCCATTTGAAGAAATGACAATCAGAAAAACCCTGGGACACAGGTAGGTATGTTCCAACCTCGACCTCACCTACGCGTATTTATGAATTTCCGTTAGTCTTTAACGACGTACAGATGTGAAGTCAAAGTGTTCTCTAACATCTGCGATTTTTCTACAACGGCTATGCCCAGGTATGTAACAGATTCTTTTAATGACTTTTTTATGGTTGTGTAGCTAGATTTATTAAAATTCTACCCGTATATTCTGTTATTAAGGAATCCAAGTTTGTCAAAGTGTAAAAAAAATGCTGATGTTGATTCTCGTATAGTAGGGTTGTGTCAATTTTGTGGGTAAATATAAAATTTATGAAAATTTTAGAATGACTAGTGGCAAAATAATGCTGTTTCTGAAACTATCTTCAGAAATTGATTTCAGCGAGGTTTAGCTACTTCAAATCACAGTAGTAAAAAGTGAAAATTATGTAAGATTTATATTCATATACTCACTCCCTTAAAGTGAGTCTTCCTTACATAAAATCATGAAAATGAAAATAAAAATATGCGAAAATTGTATGGAAATGTATGGAAATGTGTATTAAATACAAAATGAAAATATATGTAACTTTAGCAACAGATATAATCATGTCATATGTAGTAAATAAGCGATATTTTGTTTGCTTCTCTTGCGGTTCAGACGCTCCATTAACTAATTTTTTTTTAAATAATTGTAGTAATTTTCTATAATTCTAAATGAAATTCCAACTAGCTAAATAATGTATTACACAAAATTGAAAGGTAGTGGTTATTTTTAAATCTGAAATTGTAACGTTTTTCCACTAGTCGTTTTTAAAATTAAAACATTAAAAAATTGACACACCCTGCTCCTATAGTATCCAGCACAGACAATAATTTGCAAGTCTGTGCACTTATTTGAGTTGATAATCGTCCTGCAGGCAGAGATGGGCAAAATTCTTTAGACTCACTCTGCTTTTAAGGACATTTCATAGCTTGAGCTATTTGGATTCATTCTCTGAATAGTATGCGCACAAGAATTTGTAAAGGAAGAAGCTTCCGTTTCATCTGAAGCACTTTGTTCCCACTAAACCTGGCACTACTGACGATACTGTGCAAGAAGTATTAGTTAAATTTATAAAAAATAGCGAATTCTGAGGAAACACAAGACTCCTTACATGTAAGTACACTATTTTATGTATATAATAAGTTAACAAATATTTATTACAATTTTTGAATACTCCAAATGAGAAATTGACCTTCTTTTCTAAATACCCAATAATATAAACCTGTATTTTTTACTATTACATCTTTCTAATATCCTACCGTTTAAAAATACCGTAACCAATGAGACTATAATTATTTCGCGTTAGAAAGCAGGAGTAGACCATTGTGACGCTCGGTACGAGCGATAGTGCGCCTTCAGTCGATCCCGGACCCTCGCAGAGCTGCCGTTTGGACTTCCCAGGCTAATCGGCGATTACGTTTTACGACAGGTTCCTCATATTTTTACGAGCGCCATTCCGTGGCAGAAATATCCTCCACGTCGCATGGCCCGGTCTAGCTACAAAGCCGCGGCCAAGATTTCCCTCGGCTGCTGGACGGAAAATTATTATTATTTGCAACAACCTTTTTACGAACCTTGGAACGGCCGTAAAAAATAACAAGACACCTCCGGGAACGGATATCTGGATGCTCGCGTGCTTTTTAGAGCCAAATATTTTTTAGAAACAACTCCCTCCATCCTCCGCGTTCCTTGGTCCAGCTCCATCGCACAGAGGACGAAGGAGGGGGGCGCAAAATTATCCCATCCCCGCCGCGATATCCGTGCACGGCGAACGAATTAATCCCCGGCCGCGGGTATCGTATAAAACAGCGTTACAAACGGATTTTAATTTTGCAATTACCCGTTCAATTATTGCTCGCATTTCGGTGGAAACGAAGGGCTCCGATATTTCGCTATCGAGCCCGCGCGAGAGAGGGGCTGAGCGCCGCGCAAGGATCTCCATCAGTTCAAATATTTGACGGCGATCGAAAATATGCCGATATTTAAACGAAAAATTCACTACACTCTGGCGATTTGAAGCTGGCTCTGCTTATATACGCGCTTTTCGAAACGCGACCCATTACGTTTCCAAATCCAAGGGAATGCAAACCGATTGAAAAAGTGGTTGAAATTAAAGCCAGGCAATTGGAAGAGTAGGGGATGGTGGGAGTAAAGTGCCGGTGGACAGGAAAAAAGGAGGGTCGTGTGGCAACGATCGATCGAGCGGGTTGTCGCTGATATTTTCCGTGGCGAGCGTAAATCACGGATCGAAAGGAAAAATTCGCCGGTCCCTTCGCGTCTCTCCCCCAAGGGGCGGGGGGTGGACGGGCGCGGCATTATCGTCAGTCTATTTCGTTGCTGTCAATTTCGCGTACGTGATATTTCATTAGTTCGCGGTCAAAGGAAGGAGAGGGTGCGCTTGTCCCTTGGCGTCGATCGTCCTGCAGGGACGTCGCGTCAAATGGACGAAGGGACGTTTAGCCAGGCGTTCACCCCGCGGGACCACTGACTCAATTCGACGATTTCGCGTTCCTCCCGGTGTTGGTATTCATCGCGAGGCGGAGCGGGACACTGGCGGCGTCGCGACATATGAATATCATTATCGGATGTTTTATGGCATTGCAGTCTGACGCCGTGACAAATCGATCGGTCCCGGACACCCCTGCGCCAGCGTTTCGCCGAATCTCCCTGTGACGGCATTAATGAGAAAGGTACACCGTGTATCGCGTTGCTCCTCGCTGGTTGGACGGTGCTTGATCTTTTGTTCGAGGGGGAATTAGATACGGTAGAATCGCGATGAAATTGCGCTTTCTACGTGCACGGGCAATATGGTCTGTTTCCTTCGGTGACGGCGGAGGGTCTCTGGGATTTATTGTCCAACGGTGTATCAGAAATTCGAGAAATGGCGGGAGTTGCGGGGTATGAATTAAGGTGGATATGGTGTGTATTAATGCTGAGGGTGTACGCGGGTGGGATCACTGATTTGTTTCTCTTCTCGCCTTCGTCGCGAAGAAATAATGCTTTCTGTTGTCAGACTCTGTTTTTGGGGAACCTCGATTTTGGAAATATTTGTCGCAATAAATTAGCCCTCCTTGTAAATTTTGGGTATTTAAATTGTTCTCTTTGTTTTACTTACTTGTAAATGATTTTTTAAAAAGATTGTAAATGGGATATTGGGAAACCTAGAATTTCGATACGATAACTAGTGACAAAGAATTGAACTACTGAGAGTAGACCGAAATCTGGCGAAGTGCATATGATTATATCAGTGTTTAAATAGACGTGTGAGAAATGGGTGTTTTTAAATTTGTTTGAACATTAAACATTTAATTTTATATATTAATCAGTATAGTATGTGATCTGAAGGAGTTATACAAATTTACGCAATGGAGTTTTCTCCTAAAAAATTATAAAACTTAAATTTGCAGTTTGTAGAGAAAATGTAATAATTTTTACAACACCGTTGTTACCTTCTTCATTCACTTTTCCACAATTCATCACTATTAATTATATTTTCACCAGCCATAAGATTTTTGCTCTGAGATATGTAGCACACGCGAATTTACAAATTTGCTGAATAGAAATTCACATTTTTTTTTCAATTAAGAAAACTTTAAATTGTTAAAAGCTTGAATTTTTATCAATAAATGATGCACATAAGAAAAAATATTATACCAGATAACATAAAAATTACTGAAAATAACCAATACACATGGATTTTTGCACGTATAATGAATATTAACACGTGTATGCAGAATTTTACAGCTTTTAGTGCATTTTAAATAAAATTCTTTAACTTAAAAAGTGTTTTTTACATATTTTTTATTATTTACTTTTTAGTGTCCAAGTTTTGATTTGTGGTTATATGCTGATTGCATATCGATTGAATTGATTTGATTTGTGGTTACAGGCTTATGGGTTACAGGCATTATAGGTTATATTTATTGATGACTGGGTCATTTTTTCACCTCTCCCGTTTTTTTCATAATTTTTTAACGTCATCATAACTACGTACGCCTGCAAAGTTTCAAAACAATTGAATTGGTGGAATTGGGTTAATTAGGTGTTCCGTTTTACCCCACGAAATGCTGTGGGGACCTTTTGGTCCCATTTCACGCGATATCAACTCATTCGCAACTCTTATCTAAGAGAAACATTGATGTACCGTTTTACTCCACTCTCCCCTACATATTTTCAAGTAGATATCACATTGATATCGACATTTTCAGGTAAGTATCAAATATATCTCGATATCTACATGTAAGTGTCAAGTAGGTATCGATACTTATGTGTAGGTACCAAACAGGTACCGATACATTCGCATATGTAATTATATCAAAAAAGCATCAATTCCTTTTGATACCTTTGACTTTGATTGTATCAATGCCAGATTGAAATGTAATTATCACGTAATTATCAAAAAAGCATCAATTCCTTTTGATACCTTTGAGTTTGATTGTATCAATGCCAGATTGAAATGTAATTATCACGTAATTATCAAAAAAGCATCGATTCCTTTTCATACCTTTGACTTTGATTGTATCAATGCCAGATTGAAATTTGTAAAAGGGTATCGATATGTACCGATAAGGTATCAGTCTCATCCTGTCTGAATGTACAACACACTGGCTAGCGCGAACATGGACGGAACGCTACCTTGCCAGGGGGTTAGATGGAAACACCGTATTCCCGGTAAACGTGTCCACCAATAATCGAGAACCAACTAGATTACAAAGGGAATCGGTGTTCGCGGAGGCACGGATACACGGGCATTCTTTCTCCCCGTTTCTCATCGTTGATCGATGAGTTACAAATGGCGAAGGAGGGTTCCTCCATACAAGGACCCCCCTGCTACGTTACGACGAATCCGCGCAGGGTGTAACTCGCGCAATAAGAAGAACTTAATGACGTTGCAGCAGACGGGGAATTATCTGTCGGACGCTTTGTTAGGGAGTACTCTCCTTGTATCGAGGGGATAGCGTCCCCCTCTGTGCCCCCATTTCTCATCCCGTCCCTTCCTTTGGATGAAACACGCGAAGGATCGCTAAAAAGAATCGTCGCGCTGTTGTGGAGGCTGTAAGTTTTGAAAATATTGTATGTAATTGTGAATTTTAATTATGGACAGATATGAAGTTTTTAGTTGTGAAAACTCAAACTGTTGAGTAGGTTGAACGAGTTAACTCGTCATAAAAGAATTAGATTCATAGAAATGGAGGAAATATTGAATTTCGTTACACGTAGCATTTCATGTTGGAAAAATTACTGAGTTAATTCGTTTTTAATTACTGTTTAATATGCAAGGGAGAATTTTGATCGAGCAGTGTCGTATTAACAACTTTTGAATTATTTCAAAATTCGTGAATTAATGTGTGCTGTTAGTCTTCGCTTTTAATAGTTGGGTGTATGGATTTTGGCTATATCAGTGGTTCTCAACCTGTGGGTCTCTTTAAGTATATTTAATATATGTTTTACGATAATTGAAGTTTATTAAGTTAGAATTATATTCTGAAATACCTATCTTTAATGTATTCTCTTTACCTTATTAAATTTACTTTGCCTTTTATGGGGGAGGAGGTCGCAAGTTATTTTTGAATATTATAAAAGGGGACCGCGACTCAAAAAAGGTTGGGAAACACTGACGTATATCATAATTTAACAATAATCACTTTTAACCCTTGCAATGCTACTGACCTTCCCAATCTTCCTTGTTCCCCTAAAAATTATAGTAATTTGTTAGAAAAACATTTGCCAGTATTTCACATCTATCTATGAAAATCGTAATAATTTCTTCAAAACTCGATTCAGCAACAAGCATGAGTCAAGTCACTCTCGCAATTCAAACATCCCCCGAAGTTGAAAGAAAGTAGTGCGCACATACTCGAAGTTAGATTCGTACAATCCAACTGAGATTTATTCCCTCGAATCAGAACTCACACTCTAAGTTAACAAAACCATAATAAACCTCTAAAGTTACTCGCAAGATCAACACCCTCGCTGAAACGCACCCCCACTGCCGCTAAAGAGCAAGCAATATACTCGGTGTTAAGTCATCCACACAGCTGCACTCGCAAACTGCGTACTCAACAACTGCGAAAATACAAGATCCAAACATTATCTTCACCTATGGAACACATAATAAATAAGTACACATCTATTTGATTCATGACCTTCCATGCTGTATTAAAAAATGATACAGCTGCGTTCACCAGGGGCCATTATTTTTTGTACAAAGCTCGAATCCCCAAATTTTGCTTTGTATTGTAGTAATTAATTGCTTAAGCTTCGGGGTTAAATGTAAAAACAGCGCTTATTATCGCTGAACATGTTTTTTTTATACCACGTATTTTCCTATTTCTTTCTCGTTAATTTTTTTCCCGCGTTATTTTCATTATAGGCAAAATTGCGGTACGTTTTTCATGAATATTATCCGGCGTGATATCATACACTATATGGAATGCATACATTGCCACAATTATGACGTAACAAAATCAAATTGTCTTTCCATCGATGCAGCACATCGCGATAAGGATTGAGAATTTATAAGATGATATATTTGGTTAATTCTATTGATATTAAACGATTTAAGAGTGTTAAGAATGTTAAATTTGTTGGTAATATAATTTTATATTTAATTAGAGGTAAAATATTACCTATCATGGCATTCCTTCTATTAGTTTTCTTATGATTTTTGTTATTTTATTTTATTCGTCCTGTAAATATTTTCGTTTTCTATAGATAAAGTGCATTAAATAATTTTATTAACTATGCGGAGCGAAACTATATAGGTGAAAATTTAAATTTGAATTTTCAGTTGGCCTGGGTCCGGGATAGTTGTCTTTTGGTTAACCAAACACAACTGTAAAAAAATTATGGAAAAACATTCACATCTGCAGGTTCCTTTTTCTCTTAAAAATGTAAAAAACAAGATTCACAATGTCATTTTTTACATTTTTAAGTGAAAAGGAACCTGCAGTATTCGAATAGAGCAGTATTCGAATACTATTCGAATACCGATATATTCGAATAGTATGGTGTGAAGTGGGTCCAAATTAGCTTACAAGATTTCACCCTGATAAATGAACCTAAAGAACTTGATTTATAATTCACATCATACTATTCGAATACATCAGTATTCGAATACTTGGATATTCGAATTATATTGGCAAATAATTGAGCAACTGAAGTATTCGAATATTCGAATACCGAAAAATTCGACAAATTGTCCCAGCCCTATTATGAATCTCTGCCTAAGCATAAGCTTTTGTTCTCAAGGTAAAACAAGAAATTAAACAAGAAGCAAATTATTTTAGAAAATTAAATTCATTGAACCTCGTTTCTTTATTGATGGACTAAAATAATGAAACTTAATTTTCTTCATAACGATGGCTTGTGAAATTCCTCGATTTTCCCTTTGCTGTTCATACAGAATTTCAATAGAATCGTCATTATTATTACTATTTTAATTACGAACACACACACACCTGTCCCACACAAGTCCTTCAATTTCTCCAAACACTACTGCAAGACCACAAAGACAGACTGACCCTCCAAGACAATACGCAGCGATAAAGACACCAATTTACCTTCGCGCATGACACACGAGGGCGAAAACTGCCAGAATCCACTGTAAAATCTGAAGCACCCCCGAGAAAGTAGCGATGATACGAAGATCCACTGCGGGCTCGCCCCGTGGCAGCGTAATTAAGGAGGAAGAAGGGACAGCGCAGCAACTTTTCCAAGGCTGATTGGCTCTTCAAGATTCGAGACACACGTGTTCCCCGGGGTACTAGCCCGAAGGGTCCCCGGGGTGCTCGTCTGACGCGGGTATCAAGGAGAAGGACGATTTACGAAGTTGCGGAGAAAGTTCGGCCGCGTCGTAATACCGCTGCGCCGATTCAGGGTAGGAAGGAGCGGAAATGAGTCAAGGACGGCGAGAAGAAAGAGGGAAAAGAGCGTGCACGGCGAAACGGGGTCCAGGGAACACTACTTTCGCGCGGAAAAGGGATGTGTCTGTGGCACATTGTTCGTAATTAGTGCCAGTGGGCCAGCACCGTCGTTCGTGCGAAGCTTTTGCCTTCGGGCTATGCGAAAGTAGCTCGGACAGGCTACGTTCGGGTTTCCTGCGCGCCTTTGGGTTAGGTGATATAGATAGTAGATCAGTGTATGAGTAACTTTGGGGATGTTCTGAGGGTTCTAAATGTGAAGTAAAATTGTGTTATTGTGTACCGTGTTATTTCGATAATGTTTATCGGCAGGGGATATAAATAATGTAAATAAGTGAGTGTAGCTTTTCCTTGGTTATCGAAATTATCGAAGTAACTAACGAGGGGAGGACAGGGTGTGGTAGACATCGATTTTGATGAGCCTTGGCACAAATAAGTAAATAAGTGTCTGAGCGTTTAAGCCAATAGGCCTTAATAATAGAGATATTTATATGTAAATTATTAAACAATTCGTGGTGGCCGTGGGGTTTTAGAGGGTAAAAATCTCACACTACCCTGGTGTTCCCGAGGGAATCCCGTCTGGAAGTGTTGGGGTGTCTTTTGAAGATTTCCTCACATTAAAAAAAAAATTATAAATATAATTATATTTTTTTATGAACATATAAAGTCATTTTGTGGGAGATAGATAATGAATGGTATTTTGACATTGCAAGATCTTCTTTTACTCTGATCAATATTTAATTGACATTTGTACACTTGTGATAATTTGTAGTGGGGTAACTTAGTTTCAGCAATAATTAGATTTGTTTTGAAAGGCATATCTGCTTGCAGAGAATCCTGCATAGTTACGTGGAAGGGGTAGTACATAGATTTTACGTTTCTGTAATTATGTGATTTTCAAAGTGCATTTCCTTTATTATACATATCTCTAGGCAGACCTCAATTCCGTAGCCATTCTTGTTTTAAACATATCCCATGGGTTCTAAAATATTTGTAAATGGGTTGTCACCGTATAGATTCATCTGAATTTATGATTCATCTACATATTACACTTCTATATAACGCATCATACTTTCAGAAAATTTGGCATTTGTGAATCCTTAATAGAATCCTTCTTCAGAAATTGTATAAAATTAAGATTTCTTGGAAGGAGACCTTTTTATTTTAATAAATCTTATCAGTTCCCTCCAATAATATTTTCTATTTTATATATAATCTCAGAGGTACATCTTCTTTTGGCTTAGAACTACTTGTGTAGTATTATACCAATTGCTTATTTAAGACATAAATATGTTTATATTGTTTACACTGTTTACACTGACCTATCACCCACAACACATTTCCTTCTCTTTGCACATATTCGCTGTACATATTTTCAGTTTCACTTTCTCTGCAGCAAGCAAAAAAATAACGTAACATCTGTCACAGCAATATCCCCAAGGTACGTATCTAAAGCTGTCTAATTTCAATGGTGCATACAACACTTTTCTGAATGTGCGTATACTCGTTTATTGTGATCTCGCGGTACTCATTTTCCATTCCCCGGTGAGATTAATCTATTCAGCCGTTTGAATGAAATTTTACAGAACAAATTACGCGTCCTGGCCGAATAGTCACTGGCTATGACGTGATTAGCCAATTCACTGAACCGCGCGTTCGGTTTAATTAAAAAGTGGAACAGGTGCAGGGTGCTGGTCGTTAGTCCGAAAAATTCGAGTTGGATCGTTGCACTTTTTGCATGTAAGGACATCTTTGATATTCGAATTATGGTTACGCGCGTGTGTTTTTGACGGCGGACTGTTCCTTTTCCATTTTTTAAGGCTTGAAGGAATTTCTATTTGATTAATTGTTTTACCTGTATGTAATTTTAGTGTTGCTAATTACCTCATAAAGTCTCTGAGGGAATTTAATATTCGGTGAGAATAGTATGAATTTGAAGGAAATGTTAGTCCATGTTCCGTTGATTGAGTGTATTTAAATTGAGACTTTGGAGTTTGTAGTTTGACCTAATGGATGTTATTCCGAATTTCGATTAGAAGTACAGATAAAGAAAAATCATATTCGTAAGCAATTTTTCTGTATTACGTCATAAATTGACTTACGATTAGTGAATTCTAAGCATTCAAGGTACAAAAATATGGAGCAAATGAAATTTCCAATGCGCCTGCTCGAAAAGAATTTAAATGCTCAGGCAGAATTTTGTGAAAATGCTTTTTTAATTTTTCATCTTCTTTTCAAGGTAATACTCATTAGACACGTAGACACCACAATTCTTGCTGGATATACATCTACTATATAATCGAATACTCAGGAATAAAGTTTCTGTGAAAATCGAATCCAAATCAAGCTCAAAACAAGAAGTAGTATAACTACAGTATCTTCAGAAACTTGAAGTCGAGCTAATAAGAGTCCATCGCCACGAAAACTATCAACAGAAAGCAGAACTGTGTTGTTGAACCTATAAATTATAACTGAAAAACAGTGAACCCTCCATGTCGTCGTTCGTCGCGACAAATGGAGTACGTTCATGCGTATGGAGTGTGCTTTTCCTTCAACGTCTCTTCTTCCAGGGGTGGTCGCTTAATAAATAACAGTCCGCGGGACCGACACCCTATGAATTATTCACCCTTGGACATTTTCGACGATATTATTTCTTGGCCTCGAATCGTTCTCCTGAATCCCGCAAAGACGAAATGAAAAACAATCAGCACAGCGGTATAATCTGATCCCTGGCAGATGCTGGGGGTGAAGAAGAGTGAAAGAAACGAGAGATCCAGGATGAATCATTCTGGCAGAGGAATGTTTTTGTCATTGGTACCATATTGTCAGTTGTGTGATTGCATAAAATTTTCTATCATACAAGATAATATTATTACTATTCTTCATCTCCTACAGCACTTAACATTACAGGAATGTGTCAGTTATCTCGCGGTGCAATATTTGCAATATTGCACGAAATATTCCCGAGACGTTACAAATAAATTGCTATATCCGCCCCGTGCAACATTGCGGGAGATATTTCCGCAACATTGTTTCGGAAGCTTACAGCAATGATCATGCAACGTTTTGAAGATTTTGCAGCAATGGTCCCGCAACGTTTCGGAGATTTTACAGCAATGATCATGTAACGTTTTAGAGATTTTACAGCAATGGTCCCGCAACGTTTCGGAGATTTTACAGCAATGATCACGAAACGTTTCGAAGATTTTACAGCAATGATCACGCAACGTTTTGGAGATTTTACAGCAATGGTCCCACCACGTTTCAAAGATTTTACAGCAATGATCATGCACCGTTTTGAAGATTTTACAGCAATGGTCCCGCAACGTTTCGGAGATTTTACAGCAATGATCACGCAACGTTCCGAAGATTTTACAGCAATGATCACGCAATGATTTGGAGATTTTACAGCAACAGTCACGCAACGTTTCGGAGATTTTACAGCAATGGTCCCGCAACGTTTCGGAGATTTTACAGCAATGATCACGCAACGTTCCGAAGATTTTACAGCAATGATCACGCAATGTTTTGAAGATTTTACAGCAACAGTCACGCAACGTTTCGGAGATTTTACAGCAATGGTTCCGCAATATTTCGGGCAGTAGGGCGAAAAATGTAATTTGTAATCAATTATTATGTATTACTGTAATAATATGTAATTTAATATCATTATTAGAACAAATTGAATTACGGCAAGAAATAAAGAAAAAATCAAACGGCAGAGGAGGAGGCAGGGTTGGTCTACCAGATGTAGGGAAACATGGCCGAGTAAGGCAGTCAGTAACGTAGTAGAGTGTAGTAGAGAGGGAACAGCTTGTACCTACTATAGAAATAATATTACATACTTCTGTAATAATGGCGAGCACAAAGAAATCTTTATAAATAAAGAATTTTGGAAACCGAAGTAGATATAAAGTAGGCGAATAGATTGTGAAAGCAAATGTACAGTTATGTACAAATAAAGGAAGATAACTAATTGTAAATATTATAGAACCCAACTAATTACGTATTCAAAACCACGAATCAATAGACATAATCAATCACCGAGTTTGTCAGACACATTTCAAAGAAACGGACGTTTATTTCCGCGAAATAAGCGAATACAAATCGCGTAACAATTTCAAATATATTGGAAATACCGTGTCCGCAATGAAACGATACATCGACCTAACGCGTCAATCGGAACGCCAACTGCCGAAATGAAATTTATGGAGATATTAATTTATTACCGCGTACCGCATTATGCTTCCGTTTCAATTCTTATTAGAACGTTGCCGCGTACATTGCTGCAACCACAATTGGTCTCGAGCGGGTTAAATATCGATCCGCTTAATACAAATCGAGGAATCCGAGTCGATAACGTTTCGTGGATCAAAGGGTGAAGAAAATGGGGTTCTAGGTGAGCGCGCTGAAATATTAATCTTCGGCTGCCACGCGAGAACATATTCATTGTTGCAGAATGGTTCGTGGAAAATGGACCGAATCGTCGCAAACGAAGCCTACAACGCAAACTTTCCGGCGTACGAATTTAAACGTGAAATTTAGTCGTGCCGGCAGACAGCCGGCGCGGTTTTCAATCGGCCAGGATCCATCAATCATCGAACCTCCACGTTTTTACCCTCCTCCCATTTTTCGTTATCTGTCTCCCTCCCCTCTTTTTTCCAATCCTTTCCCCTCTGCTCGCGCCCTCTGTCCGCGGTGCCTGCAATTTTTAGTATTTCATTCGCGACCTCCTACGCTTTTCTTTTCCTAATTTCTGCGCGCAACTGCTAACAGTAATCAAGCGTCGATTTATGAATCGCATGGGTTAAATATCGATACTCAAATAGGAATTTCTATCGAAGCAGTGCGAAATTCAAATAATAAAGGTATCTAAGATTTGGATGTAAGATCTTTCAAATTTCCACTTGAAATTTTACTGGGGTGCTTCTGCGACTTTGAGTTATAACCCCTACAGCACACTTCGTTGCAGGAACGTTGCAGATACATTGCACGGAATGTCTCCGAAACGTTACAAGTAAATTGCTATGTCCGCCCTTGTGCAACATTGCGGGAAATATTTCTGAAACATTGTTTCGGAATTTTACAGCAATGATCACGGAACGTTTCGGGGATTTTTCAGCAATGGTCACGGAACGTTTCGGAGATTTTACAGCAATGATCACGGAACGTTTCGGATATCTTACAGGCATTTTTCATGGAACGTTTCGGGAAAAATATTCCCGAAACGTTGCACAAATGTGTCCATTTCAATATTCCACGGCAATGTTTCCACAATGTTGCAGTAATATTGCAATGCAACCTGCAACCAAACGGCAACATTGCAATGTATTGCAACATTTGTGCAACGTTCCTGCAACGAAGTGTGCTGTAGGGGAAGAAAAGGCAGAAAAATGCCAAGAGGCTTTTTAAACATTTATTTGAAATTTACGTTTAATCAAGCCACTCGAAATTATTAGAAATTAAACTCAGTGACAATAAGATAAATATCGTTAGTGCACGTTATAGTTAGCAGAGTTTCCACCCAGCAACGCATGATTTCCATCGCCTCGGCACCCCAACAAACGAGCAGTCGATATCTCCTTTTGTTACACCTTCTGGGGCCATTGTGCCCTCACCGTGCAACAGAAATTCATTCGCATCCACGTTATTGGAAACGTAATTAGCGATTGATTGGCCCAGTCAATAACGTGATTTCGCGTTGGGAAAGAATGATAAGATCGTTAGCTAGCTCGAATGGGCGAATACGATCCCGTTGCATAATTTAAATGGGAATGTTACAGCTCGACAATTAAGTGCTCCTGATTGCGCCCAATCGTCTAAGTAACAGTTAATGAACCTCAGTCGTCAAAATCTATTTGGGCGAATAGAAGTTTCACACAGAATCGAGCCTGGGGGAATTCACTTTGGATCGTTAGTCAACGATTGCTCGCAAGTATGAATCCTTTATTCGCGATAATCGATGTAATAACGTGCGATTAAAGATTCATCGGCCAATGAATATTTGAAGCTTCGTTAAACACCGCTTCCAATGTATACATATAGGTATCTCTAATAAAATCGTCAACGTCTTTGCAAATTCAGCGAGCGGTTGCTTTCGGATCACATAGTATAGAGTAGAAGTCAAAAGAAAGTGAAAATTCTGAATGGCAACGGAAATAAGATAGTTAAATACGTCTTCAAATTTGTGTATCATCATAGCGGCATTGCCAGAAGGTCCAGTGGCGTTTCAGGGTGGTCCTATGATCAGGTTATTCACCCTCAAAAGGCCAAAGTGCCTAGCAAACTCATCGACGTTAAAACGGCAATATTCAAACTCCGAAACTCTAGTCGATCATAATGTAATCTCTCCGAATTCCCTGACTATCAAGTTCCTCAGCGAATCCAGGAACATCAAAGCTAGGGTAGCAAGGAAGTTTTGTCGAGCACAGATACAGGGTGTCCGATTACTGACGGTCTTCCTTTTAAGAGGCCATTCTACCTGCCAAAATAAGACGAAAGTATAGAATATTATAATTTCTCGATATCGCGCTTCGTCTTCGAGAAGATTCACTTTGAATTTCATCTAAACACTCGACTGACTAAAGTGCCCCTCGGATGACTAAAACACTACTTCGACGCACGCGCGGTTGACTAAAATTCAAAGTGAATTGTCCGGAAAACGAAGCGGGATATGAAAAAATTTCCCCACAATCCAGTAACAAAAGCGTGCTCATTTCCAAACGACTCCGTCCATGCGCTCCGAAGTCCGAACGACGGTGCCATTTGCCATTCTTCCGCGGCAAAACATCCCCCCGGCGTTGAAATGCGCGCAGTTCCGTTGGCGCTGCGACCCCTTGGCTATGACGACTCTTCAAAAAGCTCGATGGCTTTTCGTTTAAACGGGATTCCATGCCGACAGCGGGTATGTGCCGCGCGATTGCGGGAGCACGGTCGTTGGCGTATCGTCGTCGGCGCCGAAGGGACAGAGGGATGAACAGGGCTGTGGATGGGGCGGCGGCGGGGCAAGGGACACGGGCAAAACGGACGGCGAAGCGGGCACAAGAACGAAAACATTGCACTCTCTCGACCAACAAGCCGAGCTTCGTTGTAATTAGTTTCTGTAGAGCAAGAGTTGAGCCAGCTCAGCATACAGAGACGGAAACACAGAGGCTTGCCTGTGCTGGCCGCGTATGGGCGAACACAAGTGTCCCTGGCACACCAGCCGCCCAACAGAGTACACGCGGGCACACGCAGACCCGTGTACGAGCCTGGCGTCCACACAGGATAACGCGTGCACGTACGTGTCGTCTGGCTAGCGCTATTGCGGCCACGCTGATGGCGGAGGAGCAAATAGGACGCAATAAACATGGCACTGCATCATCCGCGAGCAACCCTTTATCCGCGTAGGATAGGCCGCCGCTGGGCCCACCATTCGAACTCCCTGCGGATAGTTGGTTACGTCGCGCGGGAATTACCAGCAGGTATGTACCGTCTGTCCCGCGTTTCCCTATGTGCACGCGCCAACCGCCGGCGCGGGCTTCATAAAAATCACCGCGACAGGGAGTGGGAAATTGATTAGTTACTCGTGTGCTCGTTAACGGGCGAGTCTCGTGAAAGAACGGGGGTTATGAGTTTTGCGTGATCCCTGCTTAGACTGGCTAGGGGATGCGCACTGTGGCGCGGGTACATTTGTGACGGGGATGTGTATCAGGATCTTTGGATTTCGGGGAAGTACTGGATGAAGGTTTATGTGGGTTTTAAATGCTTTTGGGGTGTGTTGTTAGGTAATTGAGAGTCGGGGATTTTTGAGGCCTGGTGGTGGGGGTTATGGTACAGGCGGGGGTAGGTTGAGGTTCTGGGGAACGGTGAAGAGTGATCTAAGAAATCGACTCTTTTTGGTTCCTGTTTGGGTAACTTATGATGAGATTTCAATTACATGAATTTTCAGGGTGAGGTGGCAATTAGTTTCTGAGATATGGGAGGTCAAAAAAGTGAAAATTTGTTAAGCGTCAGCCCATTTGCTTCGATGTACGGACTTTTATGTCAGTCCGATAATTTATATATTTATTTCCAGGGGGTTTGCTGACTGCTAACAACGAATTTGAACTTAGATTTTCAAAATTCAGGGAAAAATCAAAATCAAGAAATATAAATGTCTGTGTAGCGGGTGTTTCTTTTTAATATATCCTCCAGCATATTGTATCCGCCATTGTGAGTTTTGTTGACTGGTAACAAGGAATTTGAATTTAGATTTTCAAATTTCACAAAAAAAAAAATAAAAATTTAGAAATATAAATGTCTGTGTAGCGGGTGTTTTTTTTAATATATCGTCCAGCATATTGAATCCGGCATTGTGAGTTTTGTTGACTGGTAACAAGGAATTTGAACTTAGATTTTCAAATTTCACAAAAAAAAATCAAAATCAAGAAATATAAATGTCTGTGTAGCGGGTGTTTTTTTTAATATATCGTTCACCATATTGAATCGACCATTGTGAGTGTTGAAAATCTAAGTTCAAATTCGTTGTTAGCAGTCAGCAAAATCCCTGGAAATAATTGATTAAATTATCGGACTGACATAAAAGTCTGTACATCGAATTGAATGGGCTGACGTGTTAGCGAATTTCCACTTTTTTTACCTCCCACATCTCAGAAACTAATTGTTACCTCAACTTGAAAATTTCGTGTGATTGATGTTTCATCATCAGATATCGCCTGGCATAAAATTCAGTTCCAAAATCGTGGGACCAAAAAGAAACAAAAAGAGCCACATTTTTGGGTCACTTTTTGAGGTTTAGACTACCTATATCTTAATCCTAGAGCGGATACAGGGATATTGCGGTACACTGTATGCAAAATTTAAACCTAAAACTTTAATGCAGATTTTTACGTCCTGTGTGCTGCAAACATGTTTGTAATGAGCATCTTTTAGACATAGCAGCGTGTAAAAATTAGTTTGTTTAAATAAAGTTTTTTTTATCAGGGTCTTATTTAAAGAAAAACATGTGTGGAGTGGCTAAACACCCCGTGTATGCATATGAGTGCAAAGCTAACATATCTATTCTAGGGATAAGGGAAGACGACTTTGAAATTTCGTCGAATATGTATGCACTTACGCTGACTCGACTTGTCTGGCTACAGACGAGTACACTTCTACTCGAGCTTCTATCCGTGCGTTGTACGTTCACGGGGTTGTAATATGAAGCTGCTTGAGGAAATTAAAAAAATCTTGAGTATTTAATCCCATTGTTCTACTAATTTAGAAATTCTTCAAATGTTGACCTCCATATTTAACGTATAACTGCGCTCTTCTGTGTAGTTAAATTTCAATTGTACAAATGCTGCTATAATTTCTTCCTTCAATTAGAAAATATTTAGGTTATTTTTAGTATGCACAAGAGACTTTATATGACCCTATAAACAAATATCAAGCTCAGTAAAATAAGAAAATCTTCTGTTGTTTTCTTTGGTATGTATTTTTAATTTTAATTTTGTTATTTGTCCACTAACACCTTATTTGTCCATTCTCTATTTATGCATGTCTTCTCATGTCAGTGTAATGTGCTAAAGCGTTGTTATACTTTGGTAAATAAATAACTATGTAGTTTAATAAACTTTGCAGTTTTCGATGAAAATCTGATGAAGATTTCTTACTAAATAATTTCGCCATATCTGAATTCAAACTCGTAGTTGCAACGTAACACAAACACTAGCAGATATTTACTTATTAATGGGCACATATATTCAAGGGAATTTCATAGCAGCGTCCTCGAAAAATGAATCCTATCACGAATAACAGTTATTCTGAGATTTCGTCTTGTTTTTACAAGAAGCTCCACTCTGCTACACCTACACCACGAATTTCTCAACTCCTCCATAATTTACATAACATTCGCGTTATGTAGTTACATAATTTCTTGCATCCACAACTGTCCTCCACCGATCGTGGTACTCCATTCGGGGGTTCCTTTAAATGTTATTTGCTTCTCGTTAGGCGAGCCATTTCGCTTGGCTGTTAAACGCTCGATCGAACGAAAAGCCATAAATTACCGGCGCGGCGGCACGGCGTGCAGCATTCGATTACACGGGAATCGATCTTCATCAGAACCCTTCTGCCAACCGTCTCGCTTATCCCGAAATCAAAACAACGCGCGCTCTTCCATTAATAAAGCTGATCTCGTAAAAATATACCTCGAGTCGCGTTGTCCGCGCGTCACTCGATCCAGAAGACTTTTATCCTTTAGCGTGGTTTCGCGCAATTTCTTTAAATATCTGAGCATCTGGGTGACAAAAGGACGTGAAAACATTTGCAGAAGACTCCACGCCAGTAATCAATATCCTGCATTCTGTACTTTTTAATGGAACCATCGACTACTGCGTGTTCTGGGAAATAAGAAGATTTCTCTTTAGTACTTAACTAACAAGAGGCAGAGCGTGGTGTAAGTCCGGCTAATTGCAAGTGTCGTCGCTCTTATCGGCATAACGCATGAAAAGTTATAAATTAATATAACGAATGTGCTGATGCTGATTGGACGCTGCACAGTGGTTCGAAGAGAGGATAAAATCCATTTTTTGAATGTTAAGTACACAGAATTGTTTCAATACAATTCTATAGTAGGATAGTTGAAGCACCAGAATTTTCTGTAAATACCATTAATTTGTAAGGAAATTATAATATGAAAGTTTTGAGTTACAAACGAACTATCTTACAAGTAAAATTTAAAGTATTTGCAAATTAAAAAAAAAAATTGTAAGTTTGTACCTAATTTGATTATGTTCATATTGAACAAATAAATTACATGAATTAAGTGAACGACACCATCGTTGATTTCAGTAGGACACAAGTTGAAGAAATTTGTATTTTTAATAATAGAATCGAAGTTTAATTAGGCATAATTTTTTTGCGATAGCTAGTGTCAAAGTAAGACTTAACACTAGTGCATAAGTAAACAGGTTTCAGCTGCGTAAACCTGCGGCTTTGGTGTCGGGAGCATTTTTTCTATACCTTTAATCAGTATTTGGAGTATCTTCCTTACGTTTTTCATAATATTAAAAAATACTTTAGACAAAAGTTTAGTGGTTCCTAGGAGACCAATTTAATGTAATCAGTTTTTTATATGATTGATTCCATAACTATAATTACACATGCATAGTTATATTCCTTTTTCGTATTTTATTTAAATTTGAAATATACTTTTTTAAAAATCACACAATTATCAGTTTTATTCTTATTATGAATCGTTCCCAACTTTAAGTTCCTTACCTTTCCCTACCTATACCTCTCAAAACACCGTCACTTCTAAAAACCTTGTTTTCCATGTGTTTTAGCAGTGACGATCTTTTGAACAGAGTGCAGTTAGAGTGCAGTTAAAGAACTGCACTTTGTTCAAAAGATCGTCACTTCTAAAAACCTTATTTTCCCTGTTTTTCTGAAAGTGGTCGACTACTGGTGCCTTTACCCCATAACACTAAACACCACTACGAATCTCAGCCCTCCACATCTACATATTTAGAAAACAAAATGACTTGGAAAGGTGTGTTTCAGGTTCGGTTGTCTATCGCAGCTTCAACTCCGTAGCAACGTTTCCTTCGCCAACGCAGGATCGGTAGACCGTTCAATCGCGACCAGCTGGACCAGCACAAACGGTCCACTGTGCGTCCAGCTTCCTCGGCCGTGTTCTTCTGTTGCGAGCCCAAAGAACGTCGGGCCAGAAAGAAGGGAAAAAGCCAAGGCGGACGGGAACGCACACGCGAGGCGCCGCGCGTCAGCGTGCTCTACGCGCGGCAGTCTGCGAGCTTACAATGGCGCCGATTGT
Source organism: Andrena flavipes (assembly GCA_963971345.1). Lineage (NCBI taxonomy): Eukaryota > Metazoa > Arthropoda > Insecta > Hymenoptera > Andrenidae > Andrena > Andrena flavipes. The sequence goes on along the minus strand of OZ020482.1, from coordinate 16,270,089 downwards.
TTATCTCGAGATCGCAGCAGGCAGTGAAAGCTCACTCGAGCCTCGGTCCTGCTTATAAGCGAGCGTTCGTCGCCGTACCTCGAGAAAGAGAGGGAGAGGGAGAGCCTGGGATCAACCAGCATCATTGTCTTGACGTCGTCGCGACGCTATCGTGTCCCGTTCGTCTCGAAAGACACTTCGCGGAAGAGGTCGAAGATCGATCGTTGTCTGCTGCACGGCTTACCGCGTCCCCCCTTATTCCGCGGATTACGTTGCACCGCGACGCGAGATTCTGCGGGGGCCGGCGTCACCCCGCGCCCTTCCGATTCGTCTCGTTCGCGGATCGACGCAAGTACTTAGGTATGGCGAAGCGGATGACGCGTGCAGTTGCTAAATTCTGATTTTCATTTTCTGTGCGAGGCTTTATGGATCCATTCGAAGTGTGGGCATTAAATTTGGATGGTGGAAATAAGGTGGAGTGCTTGGTAGGTTGGGATTTATACAGAATCTGTGTTCAGACATAGGGTAAAGGTACCAATTACTGACACCTAACCAATTACTGTCACCTTAAGTTATTTTACATAAAATAATGAATAAATAAACTATAGTATAGATTATATGTTGAATTACACAATTCTTTTTGTGTGTGATTTTACAACGTTTATTTATTCGTTATTTTAAGTAAAATAGCTTAGGGTGACAGTAATTGGTTAGGTGTCAGTAATTGGTGCCTTTACCCTAGTACGCAGCTTGGTGAATATTTTGTTGTGAGACAAGGGTTTATGGTGAAGCAGGATTTTTGTATGTTCTTATACATGCGAAGGGTAATGGGAAAAACTGTGAATTTCCATTTCTCATATCTTCATATTTTGTTGGAGGCAATCACAAAGGGTTGTAAAGTTAAAAGTTAATCTTTCGGTTAATTTTAGTTTTTATTGGTTGCGCGGGAAACTACGGATGTAACAAATAAGAATTATTTCAAAATTACCCCCGTAAGAAACAGGAAATCTCCACTCTTCACTCGAACAAAATGCGGAAGTCGTTTTCCGTGAAAGAAACACTTTCTTGTTAAAGTATTTGTAAAAAATGGAAGCAAATCCAGATGTATCCTCCTACCAAATGTTTATTATTATCATTGAGATTAAAAAAAGTTGGTGTGAAATATTCATGTGCTTTAAAAATGGTCGTGCTGATTGTTAAATATTTAGAGTTCTTTTGTGGTTTTGCTGTAATATTGGTCTTGAAAAGTGACGTAATCCAATTTCAAGGTGTGATTCTTGTTTGTTCCATCCATAGTTTCCCGCGCAACCAATAAAAACTTAAATTAAAACAGAATTGTTAAATTGGTGACCGAAAAACGGCGATTATTTCAAGAAAAATTCGGTGGTTACTAAAACTCCGTGACTTTTTAATTTTTTACTAAAATCTCCAATCATTACGGACCATATAATGGGTTAAGCGGGAAATGGCACGTGTTTTATACATCCTGTAAATTTTTCAAGTCCATTTAAACCTCCGTTCATTCGCAAATACGCTACAGATTTTTAGCTGCCAAATTAACAATATAAAGCAAACGGCATTTTATTCAGAAAAAATTGTACTTTCAGAAAATGGAATAAAAAATAGATTTTCCGATTGCCTAGTCTCTTTAAGCATAAGTTTCTCTCGTCAAGGTAAAACAAGAAATTATTTAAAACGAATGAAACCGATTACTTTGAAAACAGGAGAAAACTTGTCATATGTATAATGTTAATAAAAATCGACAGGTGATCCCAAACGTTGGTCGGTGGAGCAAACGTGTACAAGAGATTGAAATATTTTTCGAATAATTTCTTCTTCTTTTATACGATGGCGATAAGAGAGAATGGTTCTAAAATATCTACGATTTCAAATCACGGTAAATTCCGCCCCTCCACCAACCAGCCCAATTACTCTATTCTCCATTCGAGAGATGGAGAATCAAACGCTAGAAGAAAAAGCAAACAAAGGAAAACAGTCCTTTGAACTGGTCGAAGCATCGCCGATAAAACGACAGGAACAAACGTAACAGTGTGGAAATCCTTTTGTTACATTCACCCTGTCTGTCGTTGGATAAATATCGGTTGCCGGTGTTACACGCCCCGTGTCTCTCGTCCAGCACGATTTCACTGCGATCGTGACGAGTGTTCCCATCGGACAGTTCTGCTCTTCCTTTACCCATACGCCACTTGTTCGAAACCTTTTTTCGAATCGCTGGAACGGATCAACGTCAGTAAGGTCACGTTTCTGCGTGTGCAAAATACACTTAACACTTTGCTATCTAATTATCTATTGTGCCATTCCATTGTCAGAATTTTCCTAACAATAGTTCTAATATTCCCAAGAATATGCTAATAATAACTCCAGATACTAACGACGACTGTGGAAAATTTCTAATATTGCAGGAAAATATTAGAGTATAGTATCATAATAATACTTTATTACACCAGTAGACATTAAGAATAATATATCTATATAGATGATAAAAAAAGAAGAGAGAGAAAGCAAGAAAGAGAAAAAAATAGTTGATGCAGAGTTGTGACGTCTAAATCAATAATTTTTTTAAGAAGTAGAAGAGAGATGGGATTTAATTGGGAAATTAGGATTTAGATAGTCTTGGGTTAATTTTCGAAACTAATTTTCTCCCACTTTGTGAAACTTTAAGAGAAAATGAATTCGAGCTTGAACGCTAAAGTAGCTTTCCACTCACGAATAAGGTTTCACGAGTTAACACATTAGTGACTGTGTTTCGTAGCACAGGCCAGTTTTCAATTTTTTCAAAATTTCTGAAGTGTCTATTAATCCTTGACGAATTTTACAATATTACACAGAAACATGTAAAAACATTCAACCTGTCGATTATATATTTCACCCGTGATAATATATCAGTCACAAAATCACACATACATAAGAGCGACGAATAAAGCGCGAACACCACTTTTTGCTGCGCTCTACATTTGAACAGCAGCTCTTTTCACACCGTTCTGCACCATGTAGAAATTCAGTATTTTCTATAGAGACATTTTCGAATTTCAAGGTATTTTATAAATTCCCCACTGTCCCCTATCAATCAGCGTGATTGCACAAAAATATATTCCCACCATCGCGTATAATTTCACAGAAGCTTTCATAAACCGCCTCACGTTCCAGCGTTAACTTGTATTTTCTAATTAGGGCGAATAGGGAAACATTGAACCCAACAGGGCGAGAGATATTCTCGTTTTTACCAAACAGCTCATCAAGTAAACTCGAAGGAAGTTAAGGAGACGAATCAAATCGAGATCTCAGGCCTCGCAGCCGTGTAGCAATTCAGTTTAATTAATCCCGCCAGTTGTTGACTGCAGTAAGTTGCAGCGATCTCTTAATTAGCAAACGACAATGCTTGCTTAATCGTCTTACATGTCATAATTACCGTGCCAGCGCAATGATTACCGCGATGAGATTTCGCTAGTTGCCGAGCTCGAATATGGACACGAAGCATCAAAATAAAATAGATAATGATTAACTTCTGCCAACAAATACTGTAAGCATTTGTTTCCTTTCCTGAAAATACGCTCTACGGATAATCGAACATTCGGCTAATCGGTGTTCCGGTAATCTCGTATTCCGTTGACCGATGTTCTGGTAACTACTCGATCCATTAACGAGCGACGCAGCATCCCAAAAATTGGCCAACCTGTCTTCAAAGCGGATGACGAATCGTCCACGTGGCATTATTACGCTGTTAAACGCGACGCTATTAGACCATTATTTCGCGGGCTGTACATTAAACATGACCGTGGTGGGGGTAATAATAATTCATAACTATTTCCTGAATCTCGATTTCACTCTCTCCCCGAGCGTGCTCGCCGGATTACCGCGATTCCGAGCTACAAATGATTCATCTTCTAATTGCATGACGGGCCACCCTCCGTGCCGCCACAATCAAAACTCTGCCCGCTCGTTAATCATCCGGGCCACCCTCGTCTTTCATGCCGAAGGTGCAAATACCACGACGTCGTGTCGCTCCAAGTGGTAAGCGGAGAAACGAGCGCGAGACAATGCCGCGGATTGTTGTATACATTGTTTTTCTTTTCGCTCGGCCTAATTCTTTCATTAAAACTGTAATTAATCAGCAACCGCCTTTTTTCGCGTCATCTAGCCCGAACGAGCGGAGAAAAAAGGGAAAGAAATTGCATACAACGTCGTCGCTGGGGTGGGGGTTGCGGGGGGATGTTTGCGCTGGCTGGGGCTGCGAGAGTGTTCGATGAAAAATGGAACGATTAGCTGTATAATAACGGCAGATTGGTCGCAGGCTTCTTTGAGATGTTTGAAAGTTGTTTGAAATGCAAAATGGAAATTAGTAGTTGGAATAATGGGGTGTTTGCGTTGGTTTATTATTTTGATTTTAATAGCGAATTGGGTAAAGTGTAAATGTGTTATTTTCAGATAATTGTTTATTTCAGGTAACTGTTTAAAATTAAATAATATGTGATTTTGAGTTTGAATGTGTCTGAAGTAAAAATATGATAATGTAAACGAATAATGAAATTTATGATAACCAAATTGGGAAATGATAACTTCGTTTTTAAATTTAACAGCAATTGTTACTGGACTGTTTTCATTTCAATCGTTTCGCTTGAAAGACTATCGTTTTAGAAATTATTTGCGAGATTATTTTTGGAGACGTTTATTCAAATGCAAAATAAAATAAAAAGTCATTTATTTCGGCAAATGAAATGATAAAATAAATTTATGTTAGTCAAATAATGTGACTAATCATTTGCGAAGTATTTTATTCAAATAATGCCTAAGCCTGGTATTTGCAATGATTGCGATAAATTTTTGTGAAATCGATTGGAGTAAGACAGTTTACAATGGTGGATCCACTAATTAAATTTAAAAATTTTGGAAGAGCAATTTTAATGCATTTAGAATTTACTATCTGTCTTTGACAATAATCTGCTACGATATTTTGCGCGAAATTGAACTATTTAAAATGTTTTCATTCTAAGAGCAAAATATTTGTGTTTGTATGCCTCGACACAACAATATACGAACACACCAAATTAATTACAGTCTTACTCAGAAGATGTACACTGTAATTGCTCACTGAAGTGTCAAATATTTTAAAATTTTACTATTTGTTTCCTTCTTCTGAATTTCTAAAAAATCCTGACATGCTAACGCATCTAAGCAATAGAGTATTAAGAAACTTAAGTATTAAAAAAGTACTAAAAAAAAACATGGAAAAACAGAATATCTCAAAAATAAAATTTCCTAATGTATACGAAATCTAATGTTCACCGTGTACAGTACTTTTTTGTGCCAGTGTATTTCGATCAAAGTCCGATAATTCAGCAGGGGTTACGTCTGCATATTAACCCCCTTTCATAGTCATCAACAAAGTACGGGGCCATTCGTCACGCCATAGTCAACACTGTCCCATCCAAAGTACGTTATTTCAGTATCTCTTTATCTACGTATTTACCAGCAATGTTGAGCCCGTGCTTCAGCGCGTATCGATTCCCATGACCCCATCGAAAAGTAATGACTGTAACGAACATTTGTGTCAAGTGGCACGGTTATCGCCGATAAGCAATCACACTTCTGGCGTGCACTGCCCGGTATGGAAACAGAATAAAGCGGGCAGACAGGGTAGAAAATGATGGTAAACGATTTCCCCGTAATGTTCCATCTCAAACCCGCGTACATTACGCTCGCGCTCGCGTGAAATCATTACTGCAAACACAGTGTTCTTCTGTCTGAGCGACAGATTTGCAGGCAACGAGCGTTGTAACGTTTCCTAAATGCGCAGCGAGTAAACAGCGACACTATAATCATACTTATCGTCATGGTAACCATTGCTGAAAGCGTTTCGATGCACCACATAAGCAGTCGCAGTAGTGTTTTCAGTTTTTGAAAATTAGGGTAAACTCTCCAATGAACGAACTATTATAAAATTATGTTTGCAGCGCGATTGATTCTAGGTGTTGCAAAAATTGTTTGGATGTGGAGCAAGAAATTACAGGAAGTCTCTAATTAATTAGTTGCTTATTTTAGTAACTTATTTTACTCGTTTTAATAAAAAATGTCTATTCTCTGGGACGTGTTCATTTACTGGCACATGTATCCTACTTCGGTAAGCAAGTATTGATTTTGTTTTAAATAGTGTCGTATTACGAATTTTAAGTAATGACGCAGAGTTCTTGGAGGAAAGGATGAGATAATATATTTATCAAAATTTAGCATAAGGGTCACTAAGGCTAAAGAAAGTTAGAACAAAAATATAAAGTGGTGTTTTTGTGAGTGGAGCTATAACGAATTAGAATTATGTATAGATTCCTTTAATAATAATTTAATACATACTAATTTTTGCAATCCATTTTAATAATAGACATTCTCTAAAACGGCCCTCTTGTCAAATTATTATTCATCATTGTGAATTGATAATCGACATCTGAAAATTAAAATTAATAACTCTATCTAATAATGCACATATCTTATACGTTCTCCCACTTCGTTTGATATTTTTAAACCTCCGAAAGACTCCGAGCGAAAGCGAGAGTAAGGATTACCATCCCTGAAACAACCCCTAACGGCCAAGTGGATTCTTTCTTCGAACCTACTATAATCTTATGCATACATGATGGGACTAGGTGACAGGCGGGATGATTGAAAGTATGCTTTTGAGGAAAAACTATATAGCTACCCAAGAAATGACCCTCGAGGGGGAATAAATGAATAAGAAATAGCGAAGCAGGCACTTGAAAAAACTGATTTATGATTTATGATTTATTAATCTACTCTGAAATATTACACGTCTCCGAGTGTGCGTTGCATTTCTTCCCCTTATCTCGATTTTTAAATAAATATTTCCCATCTACCCTTCTTATTTTTATTTACGTATTCCATGCACGCCACAATAATCGTTCAGCTCTGCTCGTTGCTCGAGCGATTTATTTGCACGACGTTACGGGCCCGGCGTCACGCAATCGAACTTCAAACGAATATTTCTGCAGGTTAGAAAATATTATGCGGCCTTTTTCCCAAAGCTGAAATACGGTGGCAGCGTATTCGGGCATAACATGCAACAGCAGGTGCACAGACAATGGAAATCGGCGTGCACAGCTGCGTTTAACGAGTGATGGATCGTGCTACACACTTTGCGCGGCCTCTTCTGCTAGCTGCGGGATTGCTCGCACTCGTGCCAGATTTTCCAACTGCAACCTGGCGTGTGTTGTTTATCGTGAAAACTATGCGGTACTAGAAGGTTCCCTTTTTGCGATCGGGAATCACGTTCTGAACAATCTACTCTAAACTGTTTCGCGATACCGCGGGTCCAACGATCTGCGACCGTTCAAACGTTCCAGGAGAACGTGTGATATTTACACAATGGCAAGCCTCGTCGCTTTTGCGGCACACGTGCAATAAATAAGAGGGAAATCTGTGTCTGTGATTTAAATAATTAATTTTGTACCGGGTGGTTCATTGGAAACAGACGAAACGTATCGTGAAGCAGGCTTCGATGTCAGGGATTTCGATGGCATGGAAATACGAAGTAGTTTTCGTAAAGTTGGGGGTGGTTTAAGTCATCAGTTTGCTGCATTCGGTTTTGTTTAAGGCATACAGGATATAAATGAGTTTTTATTTTCGAAACTACTAATCACACGAAGTTTCTTTTTCGTTTATTTCAGATGTTAAGAATTCTAATACATTTCTTATTATAGGTACTGAAACGTCGCCTTAGCAATATGGAAATTTTTGCTTCCCAAATACCCCCAAAATTCCGTTTTTAAAAATCCGAAAAATGATAAGATTCCTTTTAGAATTCTCTACGAAAAATGACTCGGCCTACGTCACTTCGAAATTGAATTCACAATGAGCTGGGGGACTTCTGCAATGTATGTAACTTAAATATTGTAACTGCTTATAACGATAAAAAAGATAACGATGTCAAAGAAAAACTGTCAGAATTTTAAACAGAGACTATCAGTCTTTTTTTTTTAATCGTGAACTAGAAGAATTAAAAGTTACGATGTTAATTTGGTAAGCTTTAAAATGAAATCACCCCCACTTTAATCGTAGCCATTACTGACGGCGAGCTTATACTGGTGTGTATCGCACACACGTAGGAACCGGTGCCTCAGGCTATCGATATTTCGAGGTCAGTAAAGGTGAAAGGGGTAGGTGTGAAACGGATGACGAGAGGGTGAAGGTTTTCGCCAGATAATAGGGGTTGTCGACTTTGTTCGCGGGGAGGATGAGAGCAGATCAAATATCGGTTCTTCGTGATCATCGTCGCTTATGGATAACACGATCCTCAATAGCTGTGTTTCTATTCAGATTTATAAAGTGTTTATATTTATTAAGACGCAAAGACACTATTTTCTTACATTTGATTGATATGAGAGAAATATGTTTTGTGGTTAAACTTATGTGCCCCATTTGGTATAATATTAATATTCATAAAGAGTATGTAACCAAAGTTATTTATTTTTTGGTATTTTAACGAGTTCGTATCGATGAAATATCAAATTTCAATCAAAATATTGTTTTAATTGAATTTAATGATGAGATCTATGTATATTTTATAATAATAGCAACAAATTCTACCGATAAAGGTACTTAAACAGAATAGAATGAGAGGAAGTATAACCGACAGTACTTAAATTGACGTTTATAGGTAAGTATTGGAATAAATAATAACATATCCCTTGGAAATAACGATTCAGGATCGTCATATTAAATAAAACGACGAATCAGGGCAAGGATTTAAATAAATTACTTAATTCCCAATGAGGTAATAAATTTATGAAAGCATGATGGTGGGAGTTCAAAGTATACCAGTAAATATATTTCAAGTAATTTTGAAAACGTACCCAACAGAATTTTATGAAACGAAGCATTCGAAAGAAGTAACTTTAATAATTAACAAATATACTCCTCATTAGTACTCCCCTTAAACATACTCACATCTTGGTGTTTTACACAGCTACTGATCATTTCGCTTACCTGCAACAAAATTAAAGACATTAATTAGATAAATAATCAGTAAACAATCAATAAATCAAAGAAACCAAAAACTTACAATATACACATCCCAAACCGCAAACAATACTCTCTTTCCAATCACACAAACAGAAAACCATTTCTCCCCTAAACTGCACAAACAACGACTCTCTACCATCAACTTAAATATTTACAATAATTAAACAATCGCAGATTGCCATATCCCCGACAAATTTTCGATCTCAGCCCCGAACAATTTCGCGTTCAGCAACAACCCCTGCTAGCGGCTCTCTAACGCCTGAAATAAAAAAAAAAAGAACAGGGTGGGCGGGATATTTGAAAGTTGCGGGAACGATATTCGCCCAGGGACCGAACGCTATTTTAATATCCCCCGGTAATCTATGACGAAGCTATTAATTAGAGGAGAGGAGGTGATGAGACTGAGGGATCGACGAGCAGCAAATTCATCTCCGCGCTCGAGGGTAACCAGCGCGGTCGAGAGGGGTTGCGCGCTGGAAGCTGGGTCCTAGCATCCCTTGGCATCGTTTCCGCCGCCATCCAACCCCCTCCTCCTCCTCCTTGGCTACCCCTTCGCCTTGGCCCCCGCCACCACCCACCACCTACCACCTTCGCCATCCTTTCTCGTCCGTAGCAATCTCCTTTCTCTTCCTGCTCCGCGTTCGAGAGCGTATATTGAAATATAATTAGAGGGGTGGTTTAATAAGCGTCGGTCTGTGGCATTCTCCCGGCTCTTGAGAATATAAGCTTTGGCCTGTTAACCGCTCCACGCTTCGCGTCCGCCTAACGAGACGCGAGCTCCGACTTCCACCGCGAGCTGCTGTTGCGCGTGCTGACTTTTACTGCCGATCGCGACAAACGGATGGCAAAATGGCCGAGCAGTAAACGCTCGTTTACTTGCTCAGCATGTGATTCATAACTGCTCCCTTTTTGTTTCTTTACGAAAGCCACGCTTTTATGACCTATTAACAGAGAGTAATGATCGGGTGCACGAGTCGTCTGCACTGTCCAGGGTAAGTGGGGATTTTCCTTCAACTTTGTATTGTAGAAGTATTGCTGTAGTTGGAATTATTGGAATTTGGAATGTTTTCGGGGAGGTGTACTGTGTTCCTTAGTTACACTGTCCTGTCTAGCATTTTTTCATTTTTTGAGATATGTTGAGATATTTGAAGTTCCACAAGTTTACTTAATTCCCAATGAGGTAATAAATTTATGAAAACATGATGGTGGGAGTTCAAAGTATACCAGTAAGTATTTCAAGTAATTTTGAAAACGTACCCAACTTTATTAAAGTTAGAAAAATCTACGTGCTTCGTAAAGATTTAAAAACAGATTTAACTTCTTTCCAAATGGTTAAAATATCCGATCTAAAACAATTGATTAATTGGTACGTTAATAATACAATACCTACCGGTACACCTATTACAATAAATTATATTAGGCTGTTACGAAATAATGACAACATGTTTTAATTTGAATGAAGGAAAATAAGGACGGTACAGAGTAAATGATAAAACTTCAGTTTTCTCGGTTGTTGCAAAATGCTAGATAGGAGATTTTAACTAAAGAGGGCAGTGTAGGTATAGTAAATGGTGTAGATTTATGAAAAAAGTGAGGAAGGTGAAAGTTGGCCAGTTTAAAGGCGGAGTCAGTTTAATAGAGAGATTATTTTTTTCAAAATTATAGCTTTTGAGTAGCCAGGGTCATGGAAATACCAAGCTATTTTATGCCAAACCTGAAACATTTTCCCATACCAAAATAAATCCAAAATACCTTTAAGGCAATCTGAGTCAATTAATGTGTTGGAGTTGGACTTAATATTATCGACATATTTACCTATACATTAGAAGCACTAAATTTATATTCACATAGGGTAGACGTCCCAATTACTGCTAGTGTTCCTACTACCGCACCTTGATTTATTTTATTTAATAAAAACGTAACTTGTAAAGAATAGTGTACAAAAAAAAATGTTTTATTAAATTGGGACTATTCTTCTTCTTATTATTATTGCACACTATTCTTTAAACGTTATGTTTTCTTTAAAATAAATAAAGTGACAGTAATTGGGACATTTATCCTGCACTTTAAATATCTTTTTTTTGTAATCTCGCATAAAACCAAACGAAATATCTATAAATTAATTTGAACGTTCAAACGCGATTGAAATGATGTGGATATTTCTTTTCGCCTCTCATGAATTAAATATACGTTACAACACGACGTGACAATAATCCGTTACAAAGAGCATCGGCGAGGGAAGAGAAAATGTGAGATTTAATGAAAATATGGTTCCCAAAGGACGGAGTCCGAGTTGTCCCAATTACAGTCTCAAACAGATTTTGTAACGCGTGAAACGATATAATTAACCCCTGAGATGGGGTCGCTCGAGCCAGAGGATCATAAATCGTTGGTCTGAGTCTCCTAGGCCTGGTACCATAAATATACCTTATCAGTATTAAATGTTAGTTATTCACGAGACCACTGACACTGATCCTGCGAATTTCAAGCCAAGCTTCGCAATGTGCAATGATATTAGGTTCGCGAAATTAATCGTTTTTGAGATATTCAGTTTTTGAGATTGTAAGCCAAACTGCTCTGTAGGATTATACGTTCTATAGAATGGCCGGTATTTTGAGAAATTTATGGTAACAATAACCGGTGATCTTGGAACAAATATTACTAGATTAGTTTTGCTGGCATTTTAGAAAAATACTGTGGTTTACCTCAGGTACCTAGTTTTCGTTTTTCTTAATAATCCCGAATCCATATTCCGTGTAGCGTAATATTACATGATTATTCCATCGAATTCCTTAACTTTTTCATTTGATATATAAATTTCCAAAAATTTACTTCCACTGCACTTGAAACAAAATTTTGTAAAGTATGAAGTATCCACAAGTTTTCCAGAAGAAGCTTCTATTACCGAGCTGTGGCGTCGTCATTTTGAATTAAAAAAATCATCATACTTCGAGGCATGTAGAATAAAGACCTTCAAACGAATTTAGAATTCCATTCACATTACTCTAAAATTTCAAAATCAGCGTGCCTTTCCAGACTAGGGCTGGGAGTACTCGAATAATTTAATATTCGAATATTTTACAAGTATTCGAATGCTACGAATAAACTTTGAATATTTCAGTATTCGAATGTTATTATTCGAATATTTCAGTATTCGAATGTTATTATTTGAATATTTCAGTATTCGAATGTTATTATTCGAATATTTCAGTATTCGAATGTTATTATTCGAATACTATTCGAATATCGATGTATTCGAGTACTATTCGAATACCGCTGTATTCGAATAGAGCAGTATTCGAATACTATTCGAATACCGGTATATTCGAATACCGATGTATTCGAATAGTATGGTGTGAAGTGGGTCCGAATTAGCTTACAAGATTTCACCCTGACAAATGAACCTAAAGAACTTGATTTATAATTCAAACCATACTATTCGAATACTCATATATTCAAATAATATTCGAATACTTGGATATTCGAATAGTATTCGAATACTTGGATATTCGAATAGTATTCGAATACTTGGATATTCGAATTATATTTGACAAATAATTGAGCAACTGAAGTATTCGAATATTCGAATACCGAAAAATTCGACAAATAGTCCCAGCCCTATTCCAGACCCCACTGTGGCATTGACCCTTAATCCCCCATTACTACAAATTAATTTCATTACACTCCCGCCACATATCATACTCATCGCCCAGAACCAGCCTATACCACCCAAACTCAGCTGATCGCAAAAAATCACTGCAACCCATTCAACTGCCCATACATACATCCCTAATCTGTTGAATCCACGCGATCAAACGTCGAGGTATCAAGCACAATCCCGCCATAAACCAACGATCCAAGCGATTGCCGCAACAGCAGCGCGTGTCGCTCGGACCTCGCCCCACCATGCGCCACCTGAAATCCTCCGCGAGCCCCGGGGGTCGCGGTCCAAACCGCCCCAGAGGTTAATAACGAGATTTGTCCCCTCAGCCAGCGCAGAGCGATCCGCTGTTGGCGGAATTTCGCTGAGGAACGGGGGAGGGTCCGCGGCACTCGTAGAAAACGTGCAGCCGTTTCGCCGGAATTAATCGTCAGAACGGAAATCGCTGGGCGCTGGCAGACGATGTGCAGCTGCAGCCGTCTGGTACGGTCTGCTTAGCTCGACACGCCGGAAGGTTACGACCTACGGCAACGGGTTGCTGCGTAAACGTGTTGCTGCGCGCAGGGGCGTACACGGCCGTGGAAAGAGAAACGCGAAAACTACGACACACGGCGAGGGGGGAGGGAGGGGAGGGGAGGGAGCGAGCGGCAGAGGGAAAAGTTGGTTGGAGATGCCAGCTAAATCGCTGCCACTCCACCCCACCCCTCCTCAGCCTTTACCCTCCCCTCGCGAGCTGTCTCGCGATGCCGGTGCTGTGCTCTTCCACCCCGTGGATTACTTCCACCCTCGAAAAATTCATAGTTTCGCCGGCTCGACAGCTGACGCGATCTATAAACATCAGACGCGCCCAGGGACCAGGTCTCGCTTAATATATTGAAAAACTTTAATTGCCGACAGAATGCACTTGAACGAGCCGGTTGGGGGGAGGGGGGGGGGGCGCGGTTCCTTTCGAGTCGCGGATGAGTAAGCGGCTTTTCGCCACCCAGACCCCCGGCAACTTTGTTTCCGTTTACCTTCGCTGAACCGCGGGCTCAGCAGTGATTTATTAAACCCGAGTAATCGTAAAACTATGGCTGCTTGTTAGACATCGCGCTCGCAGGCTGGCGTGCTCGTGGTGCATCGTGGGGGTAGGTTTGTCGCGATGCGTGGGGGTTATTTGAATGATGGAAGTTAGCAGGACCAGGGAGACGGTGTGCTGGTTGAGGGATTTTGAATCGAGGAGTTGAAATGGTGAGCAATGCAAGTGAAAAAGAAATTGAACATTACTTTTTTAGGGGTAAAGGGCGTGAAGGCTGTGCTGGTATTATTTATTTTAGTTTCCAGGGCTATCGCAAGATAGATCTGAGATTATAAGTACCTACCAACGTCGTTGTGGTTGGAAAGAAAATACTGTTAATTTTCACTTCTGGCACTTACAGCGTTTACTATTTCAAGTCGTCAGTTAATGTATGCTGAGAAGGTGCTTTGTTAGGTTTTATTAGAAACGTCAGAGTGAGAGGAGGGTGCTGGAGTTTTGGGTCAACGATTTGGAACAAAGTTTGCGTATATTTAGTTAATATGCATCACGTATGACAGTGTGTTAAAGGCATGGGAGACAGTAGTCTAAATTTTATGGTGAAATGTGGCAGTGAGATCGACAACGGTCCAATCCACGTTAAAAAAACATTTTTTTCCTCTTTTCTATGATTAGCACTTCAAGAGAGAGGTTTCACTGTTCCCAGTTTAAAAATATCGCGACAATTCCTAACTGATTAAATCTACAAGTAGAATATATCCGTTACTACTCAGACGGTATATAAGCGTCACAGGAAGATATGTAATTGCGATTCATCAACCTGTCAAGCAGAAAGAATACTTCTTTAGCATGTGTTACTATTTTTATAAATTGAACGTATAAATTGATATAATTAATTTGTTGAATATCTCTTAAAACCGTCGTGGCAGACATATCTTATTAAATTACGATCATCCGTTTTCTATGAATAGTATGAAAAATATACGAAATTATTGCCAAGGAAAGTATATATAAATACAAATAATATTAACTAACACAATATTAAATAACGTTTTGTTACCATCAGAAAATATAGTAATTCACACATTACATTTTTTGATAGGAATATCCAATTTCACAGTAAAAGTATATGGTTGAATTTACATTTATGACAGAGAGAAGAGAAATGATAGAGCAGAGAAGCAAAACAGAAAGTAACTAGAAAAATATAAAAGAGAATAATAATAGGAAAACGCAATTTTCTCAATTTGATATCCACTAGATTTAATACACATTGAAAATAAGATTTAAAACATACTTCCTTACTTTCTGTTATATATTCAAATAAAACCAGTGACGTCACGAAGTTACAAGGAAACCCCGCAACATCCATCTTAGGTACTTAAAAACTCCAGCACCCCTTTATTTCAATCAAGTCATCGTGTCGAAAGATTGATGACACTACCTGCGAATCGGTACGCTGGTAGCTTCAGCATACAATTAATTCCAAATCCTATGGGTCATTCATCATCGCGGAGACCCATCGATTAATGTTTTCGCGGAGTATGCGTAATTAATTACCCGAAGCCGATGCAGTAACATCGATTAGCGCTGTCTAAGTAATTTGGAAAAATATCCAAGTATTCAAATTAAGCAGATTACTACCTAAGTAGCTTGCGTATTCGAGGAAGCTTAAAAAATTTGGTTTCTTAGAATAATTTGAGCAACTGAAGCTCAAATCCCTTTGGCCTGCTTTAAAAATAATTTTCTCTTAAATAAACTGAAACTGAAACGTCTCGAATCGATACTACGATCCTTACTACTCACATACTTTCCTTACGCCAATAATTCGCTACCAGCAATCGATACCAATTGCAAAGTATTACTCCCATCACAGGCTCGGGCAACTCTAACTTCGATCGCACAGAATGCTTGCAAGCGCGTGCAAAAATCGCTGCTCGCCCCGCGCCACGTATTTGATTAGCCAAAGGGTGGTAGTTGCACGTTGGATATCGGGGGGGGTTCTTCGTCGTGGGGGCGCGGGGGAAGGCGGGGGGGGGGGGGCGAGCAGGAAAGACGTGAGAGGGATCACGCTGGCGGCGCGAGGCGAGAGGATTTTCCGCGAGGCACCGTCAGGATCGCCTATATATTTTCGAGCAATTAGTGTCACGATCTTTTTCTACCGTGCGCTTAACTTTGACATGCTCTGTCACTCCGGGCCCTGGTACCCTTCAATCCCAGTTGTCTGCTATTCGGATGCGAGTAATTACGCGTCACTCATGGCTCTTACGTTCGACGAGCGTGCTGGCGAAGTTTCCTCGCTCCGAACGCGAGCCTACCACCCGGCGAAACTTCTGTCGCTGGAACACGTAGGGGCGTTCGACTTTGTCCCCCCATCCCCGCCGACTATTTTCTACCGACGTCGCGTTTAATCGCCTTAAAATGATATATTGGAAAGATTCACGCCCTCTGGCTGGTTTATGAGACACGGGAGGCTACCCTGGATTTGATTACCGCGGACCCGACGATTTGGCAATCGCGGAGGACGTTAAGTTTCCCTGTTTCGTCATCGATAGTGTCGGGCGATTTTCTAGGTGGTCGTTGACCCTTTGGTTGTTAACCTGAGAAGAATGCAAATTCTGACTGGTAGGTACTTTTTGGGGAATGATTATTAATAGGTACTATACACTGTAAATTTTTTTGAGTTATATATACATGTGTATGATGGCACGACAATACCAAATCGTCTGATTTGTAGGCGTTTATTCTGCAGTTTTGCCATGATTGTGGAAAAACCGAGGTTCGAGTCAACTTCAAATTTTTGCAAAATGTTCAAAATATACCCCCTTTTGGAGTGTACCTTGGTATAAGGTGTAAAAGCTCTGGATTCCAAGATAAAAAATAGACAATTGCATACATAAATAGTTCTTCTAAATAGTCGCCATTTTCATAATTTTGATTCAATTCATCTTTCAGAGGTCCACTTCGAAATTACAGGTTCAAGAAACAATTGGTTATAATTCCAAGGAAACTGTTGTATCTTTATTTTGAAGCTCAGTATCAGTGCAAAACCAAAGACACTTTTTCTAAACCACAATAATCAACCCCGTGTGGCGTCGTTTGTAAAATAGATATATAGATAAAAAAAAATTCTTACTCTACGTGATAGTAATAAAGATTGTGCAAAAGGAAAATTTTGTGCCTGTGTTCATCTCCATGTAATTAATTCGCAAAAAATAGTTCAATCTGTCTGCCGAAGTAGTTCCCTTAAAAAGGTTTTTTTTAAAAAGTTTCTTCTGTTTTGCAGCGATTTTAACGAAACGAAACGAAATTCAGCGACCTGCGTGTAAATTCTATTTCAGAAGACCTCTGGTTCTGCACTGTACTTGTGAAAGAAGCAAAATTATGATTTTCCAACAGAGTGGGTTTTTTGTTAGACAAAGATGAGGTTTCAGTTTCTTTTTATTAACTTCAATTTAGGTTCCTGCCGAAACTACACATTTGGTGATCATGCTGGAATTTCAAAAGAAACTTTTTTAAAAAGCCTCTTTAACGATCCATTTGTAGAGTCATATATAACGCATATTTTTGACTAAAGAAACATATTTTTTAAAGCTTATGATGTTAATAATCTTTGTGTCAAAGAACAAGTCTCAGTTTTTATTTATTCCTTTGTAATTAATTGAAGAAGAAATGCTTCATTTTCGACAAAAACTACTGACACGTGAGTAACGAAATTTCTTCACAAGAGTAGCATCTTATTAGATAAAGACACTAAATAATTCTAAAGCCTAATGTGATAAGAGATTACAACAAAAACATAGCTATTTATATTCGTTCCTAATCTCACTGCATTGCCTCCCCCAACATTCGCTTCCGAAATTACAGCATACTATTTCTGCATAAAAAATAATTTCCATGATTCAGAAAACACCCTTTCCACTCCACACACACAAAAAAATTCTTCGCAAACGTCTTCGTTCAACGACAAACAACCCCTTCATTGTACCTATTCAAGAACTCGCCAGTTGCAAAATACACGATGCGTGGATTAAACTCGTCGAGGGTTCGCAACCCTGATAATTTCGCGATACGTGCTCGGCGGAGTCAGGTTCCATGACGAGCACGGTCGCCGAGGTTTGCCCTGCGTGTCAGCAACACCGGCTGAAATGAGTTTAATACGCATCTAGTCTGCGCAGGGTCATCAATCGTCGATTAATCAACCGGAAACGGTCGATTTAATGCGTTAACGTTCAGGCCGTTGATACGTCGTCCCGTGCGTACCGCTGGTGTTAATTAATGTAATACAGGCATTCGTATTACCCACCGCGAGGGATGCCGCCCCTGCTCCCCCTCCAATCCCGTCGTTGCTAGGCCCTTTTTTGCAACGGAATCAATTTTTCTGCCACAATGCTTTTTTATCGACGGCCTTCGCTTTTTCCCTCCGGACGCGGCATCGTTAACGCCGGAGCTCCTGCACGCGTTTCATATCGGAATAAATACCGCCCCCGAAAGCCTGATCCGCGCGATCCAGCTAATCCCGTCCGTGCCTATACCGGGGGATCGATCTTCGTCAGTGCAATCCACTTTCGGCCCGCTAAATTTAGGAAACGCCTGGCATTTTCGAGCGAGCTGTTTGGCATTCACCAGAATAATTTCTCGTTGATTAACGTTTCACTAAACAGCCCGATGTAAATGGCCCCGCGATGTGGGTTACTGAAGGGAGAATGTACGAAAGGAGATTAATTTCACTATTCACTTACAATTAGTTGGCTGTCGATAATCGGGCAACGTTTTCCCCGGTCAAGATTTTCGAGGCTTCTGACTCTGCTGGGAATAATTAGAGGATCCCGGTGTATATATTCGGAATGAATTTACGAATTATGTATGAATGGAATTGGAGTTGGGAGAGGATACACGGGGTGGTTTTACATTTGCCTAATTATCTTCTTTGATCTAAAATGGTACAGTAATAGTCCCGACACGTGAGTGAAACTGATTTGCAAGGAAGATATTACTTTTTTCGGATTGTTGTGATCTAAAAGAATCTGTTACGTTCTGTAAGGCAAAGTCATAAACGGAGGTGTGGTCTTATTGTTGGGTTAAGGGGGGATTATCGTCTAACAGCTCTAAAAGTGACTGATATTTAAGATTTTTTTAAATAATGTTGATCATATTGGATTAAACTCTTTTGGAATATAATGAGGCATCTTTAAAGTTGCAGAAAATTTTTTTTTTATGTCGATCCTTCTTATTATTTATTAATTATCGTGGAATTTTACCTACCTCTCCGCCCAAGCAGCACACTTCGTTGCCGCAGTATTGCAGTAACGTTGCTGCAATATTGTATTGTTGCAGGTTGCATTGCAGTATTGCAGTAACGTTGCTGCAATATTGTGTTGTTGCAGGTTGCATTGCAATATTGCAGGAACGATGCTACAATATTTTTTGCATTATTGGAGTGGCAACGATCCTGCAATATTGCAGCAATATTGTAAGTTCGTTGCCGTGCAATGTTCCGGTGGCATCCTACAATATTTCTGCAATATTACGCGCACATCGTCGTGCAATGTTCCAGTGGCAACGATCCAACAATATTTATGCAATATTACGCACACATCGTCGTGCAATGTTCCAGTGGCAACGATCCAACAATATTTATGCAATATTGCGCGCACATCGTCGTGTAATGTTCCGTTATGTTGCAGGATCATTGCCGGAACGTTGCAGGGCTACATATTCGTAATGTTGCCGCAACTTTGCAAAAATACACACCTGCAATATTGCGAAGGCGGACATAGGACTGAACCTGCAACGTTTCTGCAATGTTATGGTGCGACATTGCAATCTTGCACCGCATTATTGCAGAAACATTGCAGCAATGTTATAGTGCTGTATGGGCGACGATGTAAGTCCTGCTGGCGGGACGTGTAGCACCTATTACAGATATCTGATTCCAAAAAAAAATAGAAGTTTCTTAAAGTTAGATAGTTTACCATACGCTGAGATTGGTCCACTTTAAAGGTAAAAAAAATGAAAAATTGAAAGAGTGATAGCGTTTGAAAAAAAGTATGCTTATTCTTAGACAAATTATTCATATTATTCTTTATATCGACGAAAAAAGTATTATAAATTAAAACTAAAATTAAAATTCTAGGTCCAATCGCAGCATAAATTATTTAACTTTAAGAAAATTTTCTTCTTTTTGCAATCAGATGACTGCGACAGGTGCTACACCGGACGCCAACATCGTCGAAGAGCTTAACACGATCCACAATAATTAATAAATAATAAGAAGGATCGACATAAAAAATTCTACAAGTTTAAAGATGCCTCCTTATAGGTATCCCAAAAGAGTTTAATGCAATATTAACAATAGTTCTATAAAAAAGAATATAAAAATTTCAGGTGTCGTTACACAAGAATCCCCCCTTAAGTGGTCGTAACTGAGAATCTGTGACGAAGTGACCGAAACCTTGTTGAGGGACGTGTGAAGCATTTCCTTTGGAAATTAGTTCTTGCTGATGAATTTTTGAAAATTCTTTATCACATAGATCTTGGAACTCCAGCTGGGGCGATTCTTCAAGAAGTAATTCTGTTTGCCTCGGATAATTATCTTGTTTGTTCCGGATAACTTACGACTCCGAATTATTTCTACCGCCCACTAATTCCAGAGGTTTCACTCGAGAATTACTAGTACCTACCAAACGTAATAACACCGTCCATTCCATCCACAGAATATTTCAGTAGACATATCCGAACTAGAAATTGATCCGTTACCCACCCTCCCGTTAAGCACTGCGTCACGGAATACAAGCAACGCAGGTAATCTCAAACTATCGAGTGGTAATGGCTGGATGCGTCAATCAACGAGACATAACGTCGAATTCGCGACTCACGGTCTACGAAGGAACGGATTTTCCGTTTTAACGCTTCTTGAACGGACGATGACGATGACCATGTCACTTTCTGGACAGTCGTTTCGCCAACAGATTCGCGGGACGCGGGCAATCTCTGGGCGCAGCACGCGCGAGTGCTATCAACGCCAACGAATGGCACCTCTGATAAGCAGGAAACGGTGGTCGTTGCATTCATTTGCACGTTAATTAAAAATAAATTTCATTCCCCCGCGAAGCAGGAGACCGTGGCTTGATCACTCGCGAAGATGGGCGCGTTAAGCTGCCTTTGCTTCCCGGGTATTATTCATATAAATCTGAAATGGTTGGTTAACTAGTTACTTAATTTGTTATACAGGAGTATGTAATTAATTTCGAAAGAATACAATGTTTGACGATGGAAGTGCTTCAGGAAATTTCTTAGCTTGCTTGAGAATACCGAAAACATATGCTTGCAATTTTTATACTTTTTTGTTCGAAATACGATAAATGGATATTAAATAGGTGTTAATGGGGGAAACTTTCAAAAATTCATAGGCAGCAGATTGTTATAATACGATTAAAAAATATCGCGTAACACAGAGAAGTGAATTTCGTGAGACGCATTCAATGGTGGATGACTCAATACTTATCGTTATTTTTCGTTGATAGCGATAGAGGTTGCATCTAATAATAATTCTTCTCTCATTTCCTGTTTAGATCATATTCTTGAATATTGTGGGAATTGCGTGGCTACTAATCGTGCTTCTTGCGAAAATAAATATTGGGGGCAGTGAAGTGTGTATTTGTAAATTGGGCTTCTTCCTAATATTGTTAACATTAGAACACAAATGCGGGTGAGTTCTATGACTCTCATTTATTCACTGATTTAAAGAAATTTGTGAACAGTATTTGGGGCTTTGCCTGCATGGAAGCTTTTCAATTTTCGTTGATGAAGGGTAAGATTTCTTCAAAATTGTCATCCTTTTCGTTTTTTTGTCTCCTCTAATTTGAATTATGTTTTCAACGCTCTATACACCGCCATTCATAAGTATTAGGACACCAGCTGCACTTCCACACAATGTGATATTTGATATAGATTTAATATTTTTCAAATATCAAATAAAGTAACATTCCTTACAGTTCTTTGATAATTTTTCAATATTTTTCACACTCATTCCAAGCAGCGTAAGGTTTCAATTTTCAACACTTATGAACGGCAGTGCATTCGTTATTTCCTCCAATCTTCTCTCCTTGCGCATTAACAATTATTGTAACACATTTCGAAAAAGATACATGCAAAATTATGCTCCACATAAATAAGTTTTGAGTGTTTCAAAAGCCTTCTTCCTTTTAAGAGTACCCATTACCAAAGTTGTAACTAAAAAACATGTGCTTTATAGCTTTGTACTAGCATTACCTTTACACGCCAAAATGCCCGAAAAGTTACGAGCACTTGTCTTCGGAGTGTATTCAAAACCGTTTGCATTAGCGGCTTCCTAAAAGCGACACATCCCCCGGAAAATATATTCCATTGAACATACGTGCGCGTAACATATTTAGATGATTTATCATTCTCTTTCGAATTGAGCAGAATAAAAGGCTCGAACGTTCACACGCGTTCCAGGGAAACTACGTTCATAGAACTCTGCATTATTAGACAGATACGACAGAAATAGTATTCCCCTCGCGTTCGTTACACACACTTCTGCTCGCCGTCTACAGCGAACTTTCAAGAAACTATGCACGCCTCTCGGTCAAATAAAAGTTACCCTGTCGTCAGGCTTCTCATAAAAAGCGAAGGGACACACCGCCGATCAGCCGAATAGCAGCGACATAGCAGTCAACGCGTTAAGACTTGGTCGTTTGTTTCGATGAGGAGTAGGTACATGCCGCTAAAGTTTCACCCCAAGCTTCCACAACGTCCCGCGAACAACACACAGCATAGACTGTGCGTGTACAGAGTGTTAAAAGAAGGATTCAAGGCTTATAGGGTGTATAGTGCTCGCTAAAGCGAGGTAACGAGACCGAATGAACATGGGTTCAAAGATGAACAGAGTTAGGGGCTATTTTTTGTATTCGTAACACGGGTGATTAGGTTGCTTCTATTTACCGTATGCAGAGTGGAGAAACGAGATCATCTAAGTATTAGCTGGGGAAAAATTGCGACAATAATTGTCTCGAAATTTTCCATTTTTATTTGAAGTTCGAATGCGCGGGATTTTGTTAAATTTTTACTTACGTGGCGAATTCTGGCGGTACTCATAATGATTAAGGATCACTTTGGTTTTTGTTTCGCCAGAGAGGTATTTCTTTTCTAAGGCGCGATTTTTAGCTCCAAATAACATTGAGAAACAAAATAAAAAGTGTACCTACTTAAAAAATTGTTCCGTATACGCTATAAGTAGCTTCATAAATGAAAAAAAGTTTGACTTTGTAATTGAATGTATTCACTAAGAAAAGCAACTGAATATTACCGAATGTTGTGGTGTTATTACAGGAATGACTTCTTAAATAATTTCTTGCTTTACCTGGACCACAGAAGCTTATGATTATGCACAAATTTCAATGCAGAGTGGATATTTACTCTTTTTTAACCAGTATTGGGGGTATTTGAACTGTGGTCCCAGTTTCCACCAACATAATATGCTATACAGTGTGTACAACAAAAGGGGGGACGCGATATCTCTGTCCATATTTGGGTTTTTTAACGTTCACGGTTTCAGGACATTATGCGTCTTTACGGATAATTCAAATTCCCAAATATTATCAGATTATATATAAAAAGAGTCTCCTGCCATCAGCGAAACGTTGGTTTGATGAAACTAGAGGGCAGTGGGCACTTAGAAGCACTAAAAAATTCGTCACACTACTTGATACACGAATAGTTTAAGTATTTTCGTAAATAATAAACAAATTACTTTCTCACATAGTTTTAGTCTTGTTTGCTTTTTCCCTTAGGTGTTGTTCACTAGGGTGGAACGAAATATAGGGGAAAAGTATTTTTTTATTATTCATGACTTCTAATAGTGAGCAAAAGTTGCCTTATATAGTGGTATTTAAGCTTCCAAAGTTTGAACGCGATCAACAAATTTTTTGAGGTGCCGCAAGCCTTTCAAAAAGTAATATTTCAGTAAATATTAATATTTGAAGGGCTTGCGGCACCTCAAAAAATTTGTTAATCACGTTCAAACTTTGGCAGCTTAAATACCATTATAAAAAACAACTTTTGCCCACTATTAGAATTCCTGAATAATAAAAAAATATTTTGCCCCTATTTTTCGTTCCACCCTATTGTTCACACTTGCCCCACTCTCCCTCACATACCTACCGCAAATCTCCAAATCACGAAAAATGGACATTCCCATATTTCCCCCCTTACCCTTACACATCCCACGCACCGTGTATCTACATTCAATGAACCAAATCCATGATCCAAACCCCTCGCACACCCCACGTCGACCCTCCACTATCTACCATCTACCATACAAGCATCCAGCCATTTTTGCAACACCCTGTATGATCCGTCTACCGAACGGAATGCCTACGTAGCTCTGATTACAGTCCCGGATGGATGACGGCGCGCGTGTGCAGCCCATAGGGAACTAATTACAGGACCGAAAGCGCAGAGTCCGTCGTGCCGCTGGCCAGCGTCCCAATAAAGAAAACGCGAGGGCAACCGATATACGGCGCTCCAAGAAATTACCAGCGATTATTCGGGCACAAGGAGTACGACAGCTGCCGGGAGCCAACCCCGAGGAACATTGCGGTTTCTTCTATCTGCGAATAGCGGGGCCGAAGGTGCGCGTCGCGCCCTGTCCAGGGGACGATTTACGGCGTCCTCGAGGTCGGAAAGAAACCGTACGATGAGACTACAAGGGGATACATCGTTCCACCAGCAGGCCGAAGATGAAAGGGGACCGTGGTGAGCGCGGGTAGCTTGGAGAAATAAAACGATGACGTACGGCAGAAGCGTGGCGAACGCGTAGCTGGGATATTAATAGACGTGCCGTTTCGCGATTTGCTCCTTTGCGTTCCTTGGGCTCCTTGTGGCCCGCGAGACTTTATTATTCGATATTTTCGGAGACCGGCGGCGGGGAAGGGTCGATTCAGATTACTGGGGAGGATACTTTAGGCAAGCATTCGTCACGCGAATATCTTGCTAATCGTGTGGTTTATTGGCGGCCAGCTTCAGGCCAGGACAAGCTTTCCATTTTGGCAATTAGTGGGTTTTAGTAGGAAAAGCTGTGTAATTACGAGCCACTAATTGTCACGTTTGATACATTTATGGCAACGTCGATGGGACCTTTATTGAGGGCAGGATAATAATTCTTGAGCGGGTCCTGGAGCTGGGGAATTTCTGACAATTGCTACTTTTTTATAATTGAATCTTGCAGCGTCAGTTTTGTACGTATTGCGTAGAATTGTTTATTGAACGCGTAGGGTCAAAAGTTTTACCTTTATCGGATGCTGTATGTAGATAAATTTATAAGAAGGAGCGAGATTAATTTAAATAGGTAACTAATCGTGGGAATGCTTGATAATTAGGAAAAGGTTTGTGTATATCTAGGATTCCCATTTAGATTGCAGTTGAACACTCTACCACTGTAATTTAATTACAATTTCCCTCTTACTCAAAGGTCTTCATATACCTAGGATCTGGAAAAAAGTATTTCACCTCGACTTTCTCACATAATTGTGAGCTATGCGTCCTGTTTTATTACATGCAAAATTTCTGCCAAATCAGTGACTCTAACTTGTATGTATATAATGTATAATACAGAAATAAAATAGAACAAGAGGGAGGAGGAACAATGTTAATCATTTTAACTGCAAATAATGGAAGGTCGTTAGCAGAAATTTGCACAATTCGGGTTCCTGAAATCGTATAATGTCTATAAGATGCAAAGTTGATCACACTCAAAGTGTAACAAATCAATGCTCACTTGCCAGGGCGCATGAAACCAGCAAGAAATTATTTGCCTATTTACAGAGGTGTAATACTATCAAAATAGGCATTATATGATTTCAGGAACTCGAATTGTGCAAATTTCTGCTAACGACCTTTCATTATTTGCAGTTAAAATGATGAACATTGTTCCTCCTCCCGCTGTTTCTATTTTATTTCTGTATTATACATTATGTACAGTAATACGACGTGGTACCCAATTAATTTTCGGCACGTAGTCGGTTAACCAAGTCGAGAGGTCAACATCATTATCTCTTCTGTCCTCGATTAGCTTCATATCATTTCTGATGACGCCCCTCCATCCCGTTGGCCCCTTTGACAACCCTTATCGGTTAATTATCTCTCGCCGCGATACCAGGTAATTACATGACGGAAACTAGATCACGCGTGAGGGTGTGCTGGTGGCCGGAAGAATTGACCGGAACTGTTGCTTTCCGCCTGAGATTCGCGTGGCTGTCTTTATGATACCCTTCAACGGCGGAAATGAAAGCAGTCCTCGGCGCAGGTACAAGTCGAAGCTCTGAACACTAAACAGCAGAATTTCCAATTCCAGAGTTATAATTAAATTATTCAGAACTGCCGCAGACTTTCTTCATTCATAATCACCGCTGCGTTGTAACTTCTTCCAACATTTAAGACACTTGATTGCGACGTAACGCCACAGTCACAAGCATCTCAAGCATTCCTGTGCTATTTCAATTTCATTAAGATTCTTTAATCTACCAAAAACTTTCGATCCAGTTTCTGGAAAACCATACAAATTTGCTTACTGCGTTCTGCCAGTTAAAAAAAAAATTAACATATATCCCGATGAACCTGCGTTTCATTCAAACACTCAGAGTTTAAATTCTGTTTGAACATTTTCCCAGTTCCATTAACGTTCTAACATTTACTTTCGTCGTGAAAACAAACTTCAGCAAATTAAATTACAATTCATTGGGAATCGCTCGGGCGCGAATTTGTTTCCACCAACAGCGCATAATTATATTTTTCTTTTTTCATTCCACATTTTCTCCGAGATTTCGCGCCCTCCTTCGATCGCCCTACACTTTTCCCAGCCTCCGTTTAACCCCGAGCTTCGAACCCTTGCGCGTTTTCCGCACGAGTTTTAAATCGCGCAGCCAATTAAAATCAATAACGCGTAGATTCCCGTGCGTGTTATCTGTAGCCAATAGAGAGAAGCTAATTATCACGGGTGCCATTATTTATCTCCGCCATGCAGTGGTAAATGGGGGCCAGACAAAAACGCGGTTATACGCTCGTTCATTGTAAACTCACCCGACCCGCGTAACTCCGCTCTTCACTGTCCAAGGTTTATGTTTAATTAGGGCAAAACCTATTTCAGTCGTTCCTACGCGCATATTTCTTTTTGCTTCTACGCCGTCCAATTAATTGGAGGATCGAGGGACCGCGAAAGCTCCGGCCAATCGATGCCTGAAGAATACTTGAAATTTTCAACGTAACCGTTCACTGGAACGCGGCATAAACGAAAAAGTTACATCCACGTCGGTGAAACTACGTTGACGCTAATTGCGAAACACCAATTACTTAACCCGGGGTAACAAGATAATATTGTTTATTATCCTTTATTAACGTCCACCGCGATCATCGTCATCCCATGCAAATTAGCTGGCGAGTTAATAGCGCTCGCTTAATGTGATCAATGATTAAGTGATTACGGGAAGCGAGAGAGAAAAAGGCTTCTTAATGTACGATGCACTGGGGAGATCTGAATTATTTCAACGGCTGCGTTATCAAGATTGGTATCAGAGTATTTGCAGACGCAATAGCACTTTGTGGAATGGGTTTCATCACCTATTCTTATGAAATTTGCGGGATGATTGCACCACTTAAGGGGGGATGCCCTATTTAGGATTCTTGGAATTTTTTTTCTAGGGAACTGTTAAGCGGATTTTTTCAAAACTTTCAGGGTGTTTTAGTTAACATTCAAACAATACAAATTAATTTTTTCGTTACAAACTGTTCGGCATGACTCGCGCGCCGGAGTTGCAAATTTTCGATTATGTTGGAAGCCCCAATTCTTCCCCGAAATAAAAGATCCCAGGATTTTCTTATTTACATAGTCGACTTAACAAACGAAAAAATGTTAATAGTTGGCGAATTGGTGGAATTTCAAAGAAAAAGTTACGATTCTGCCTCAAGATATTTCGTACTATTTATGGAAAAAGAGTTGATCAGTTCAATTTATTTATCAAAGTTTTAGCCCCGTCGACCATTATTGAATTACATTTCAAAGTACATTTAATCACATCGTCACGTTACGTTTCAAATTACATTTAATTATACGAGAAATAAGAAAATCCTTGGTTTTTTTATTTCGGGGAAGAATTGGAGCCTCCAACATAGGTAATTGCAAGTTTGCAAAAAAAATTGAAAAAATTAATTTGTATTGTTTGAATGTGAACTAAAATACACTGAAAGTTTGGAAAAGATCCGCTTAACAGTTTCTTAAAAAAATTCCCTAAATCGCTTTATTCCTAGCATCCTAAATATGGCTAACGGACCAAAACAAAAAGACACCTATTTCTTATTTTGCGGCCCCCCAAAACAAATCCAAAAAACCAAAGCAATCGGAAGCGGACACCTAAGAACCTTTCCTGATTAGTTTCACAAGATGACCTTCAGGTTTGGCAATTTCAGAAAATGTTGATACTTATTGTACGCGCAGGTCTTCACTCGGACATTAATTTCTCAAAGCAGTAGGACGCGCTTTTCAGCCAAATTCGAGAAAATCGACTTTGAAAAATTCTGAGTTCCCTTATACCTATAATCAATATTCTAAAGGGGCGATTAAACGTGCAAAAATAAGACAAAAATCAAAATTGATAAAATTGCGATGAAGACTTCGTTTTCGAGAAAATTGACTTTGAATTTCAACTAAAGACGCGTGCTCCTCAAGCTGAAGGAAACTCAGAATTTTTCAAAATCCATTTCCTCGAATTTGGCTGAAAAGCGCGTTTAATGCTTTGCGAAATTAATGTCCGAGTGAAGACCTTCGCATAGGGTAGATGTACCGTTTGTGGCCATTGTACTGTTTTTGGCCATTTACAGAATTATCGCGGTTTTTTACCCTGAAATTGCTTGCAAACACATAATTATGTGTAGAATTTCAAACCGTAAATATTTTGTTTAGTATACCACCAGAAATATAAGGTTACATGTATTGCTTACGCGAAAAGTGCAAATGGCCACAAACGATGAAAACTGGATTTCTTATATTTTTTAACTTTATTAATTCTTTAACGATTTCTCTAGTTAATGAAAACTTAGACATTAATAGTAAAGATACTTAGTGCAAAATTTAGTAAAGCTTTTAGTTTCCCCATTTGAAGTAGGTACAATTTTAAAGATAATTCCAATGAAAGTCACTGAAATCCTTAAAATGGCCACAAATGGTGCATCTACCCTACACTAACTATCAAAATTTTCTGAAACTACCAAACCTGAAGGTCCCCTTGTCAGCCTTAAAATCTCGTCACTCTCCGCTCTCCCAACTCGGGCCAAGCATTCTTCCTCGCGATAGTTAACATCATTCGAGAGCCAGCAAACACGATAATGATTTTTCCAGCCCGGTGTCCGTTCCTCGCCCGACACTGCTCGCTCCTGGATACCATATTAGAACTCGCATCGAGATTAAAGCCGGTTGGATACCTGGATCCACGCGGAGCGACGAGGATGATATTCGTCCGGAAAGCAGTCGAAAAGCCAGCCCCGGAGACATCCCGAGACAAAGCTGGGTAGAGGGTGGTGGGGGTTCGGGGGTGGGGAGAGTTTTTATTGGCGCGGGGACCCATAATTGAACCCACGTAAGTACTCTTTTCATATCATCGTTGCGAAATGACGGAAGAGGATTACGTCGATCCCGCGGGACGAAGGCTCGACATAGAAACTGGAAAAGTGCAGACGCGGATAGAGCGAAGGAGACAAAAGTCGTCGGTCGTGGACGGAGCGGAAGAAGAGGACTGGGTGGGTGGTTCAGGGCGAACTTCCAGGTTCTCTTCCCTCCGCCCGTGCTCTTTTCTTCCCTTCGCGGGCGACGTCTGAAGGCGAGCTCGCGCCAGCCGAGTCAGCAGGATGCCCCGCACCTATCTCTCTCTCCTTCGCTTGGCAACGTTCGCGCCAATATCGTTCCGTCCCGGTCGTTCCATCAGGCTCGTAACGCTTTCAACTTCCTGCCAGCAGCGTGGCAGGTTACAGCGGCTGGATCCTGGCCGCGCGGCGAGGGAGCCGCGCCGATACACCACGGCGCGCTGCTCGCGAACGCGCCGTAAGTGGTTTCAGACGATTTAAGCCGCGAGGAACGAGCTCGAAATTTATCTGGCCTCGGGGTAAGTGAGTCCTGTACTTTCGGGCCGCAATTGCGGGAGGTTTCGCGATTGAAGTTTAGGAGCCTGGGAGACTGACTGCGAACGAGTGCGTCTGCGCGAGAAACGTGGGGAGGGAGGGCTGTTAATGGTGTTCATTGGGGGCTTGGATGCTTTTGGTTAGTGGGTTTTCAGCGATTTCAAATGGATTGGTTGGTTGATTGAGAGCTATTGTCTGAAACGAATTTAATAGTTAGGTACCTGTGGTAATATTAGCTTCGAAATTTTTCTTTAGTGGTGCAGGTTTGAGGATTAGTATTCACCACCGTGCTCGTATTGTTAGTGATAATCGAATTTCTGTTCTCTGACTTCTAGGTACTAAGTAATTAAGTGGGATGTAGGCTAAGGGTGGGAATTTAAAAAGATTTGATTCAAATGCTATATTATATTTATATTAGTTTTATATTAAAATATGTGCAGCATAGTAGGGTGACTGTTCCTTATATCGCCTGTGTTAATAATATTCCCACTCGTTATATCTCGCAAAGTAACTAAAATTGATCGGTTATGGACTGAATTAGTACCTAATGTGATCGATAATTGAGGGCTCGGATGCAATAAGGGGACTAGCGCTCGAAAATGCGAAAAAGTATTGTCCAAACGGTAAGAAATATTGGAAAGTTAAATGTTGTTAAACTGTATTTTAAAAAATATAATGTTATAAAGCTCGTCTCGACACACATTTTTTCTATTTACAGTTTTTTTATCGAATCATTAGTATTCGAGATAAAAATTATAAACAAAAAAAATTTCTTCGACCAAAATCATTATTGCGTTAAACATAAATTGCGATAACTTGAGTATATATTAACGGATCGTTATGAGACTTGAAACATAAAACTCAGAAAACTCTAGCGGAGCCGTAAAATGTATGCACAAAACCCTTATGTTAAAAAATGTATAAAAAGCTTTATAACATTATATTTTTTAAAATACAGTTTAACAACATTTAACTTTCCAATATTTCTTACCGTTTGGACAATACTTTTTCGCATTTTCGAGCGCTAGTCCCCTTATTGCATCCGAGCCCTCAATTGTATAAAGGGAAGTGGTTTAGTGAATCTTAATAGTGTAAAAATTTATTGGACTTCCACAATTTTACAGCACATTCGGAGAAGGTAAGTCTAATAATCTTGTTAATGCAAGAATATCTACTAGAAATACCTAATTAATGATGTACTTAAATATGATGAAATAAACATTATTTGCCCAATATGTGCCCAATATTTCTATTTTTTGCAATAAAAATAAAATCTAAGATTGATAAAAAAAATTTATAGAGCAAGAAATAATAAAAGTACATGTGAAAATGACTTTAAAAGCTCATGTACCTACCCATGAATTAATCAATAATTTTTTCACATGTCTTACGTTTCCTTGAATCCTAATTAAAAATTGTTACTTAGATTTCAACGATTCAAACTTATGTTACATGAAAGATAAATAATTTCTCTTACTCTAAAACGACTTTACAAGCAAAACTATCGATTATTATTCAATTGACGGCGATTTAACTTTTGCCTGGCAATATTAGGTACGATCAC
Organism: Andrena flavipes; assembly: GCA_963971345.1. Taxonomy (NCBI): domain Eukaryota; kingdom Metazoa; phylum Arthropoda; class Insecta; order Hymenoptera; family Andrenidae; genus Andrena; species Andrena flavipes. Next base: position 16,238,634 of record OZ020482.1, on the reverse strand, counting down.
CCTAATGAATTTGGCAGCACGACGTAAAACAGACTCATAATTCCAAAATCATACAATCTTCAATCACATATTCCATGTAACATGTTAATAAAAATTAAAGCACACTAAACAAGTAGCATTAAGTAAACAAAAAAACCCGAAAATTAAGAAACTGACATTAGATGCTCTAAAGCAAGACTAATCTTCCGAATCTCAGTGTTCAAATTGCAAAAATAGATCACAAGAGAAACATAAAAATCTTCCAAACACAATTTTCATATTGCCAACATATTCCACCCCCTCCCCTCTGGAACACTCTACAACCGCCAAAAATTAAATCAGAATTTACAGTCCAGGGATTTTTTCCCAAAACAGAAAAAGTAAGACCAGCATCGCGTGCGGCTGAAGCCTCAAACACATCTAACGTGGCGAATTTGAATACGCCGGTCGCTAGGGCGTTAAAAGAACGTTAGTCGTTCCGCGATAATGCGAGAACCTCCCCTGACGGGGCACGCTAAACGAAACGGAAGACGGAGGGCGAAGTAGTCGCGGAGTGTGCCACGCAAGGCGTTAAACCGCGGGTAACATTTTGTTCGAGGCTGTCCGTGCAGCAGCGCGTAACCGACACGGTGCCCCCCTCCGGCCCCCCCTCCGCCCTCTGCGGCTTTTCTCGCCGGAAATTAAAACTCTTTTTGTCGAAGGCCACGGAAAACCACAGAAGACCGCGACCCCCCTTTCTTTTTGCATATTTTCGCGAGACCGCCGGCGTAGTTCATTTCCTCGATTGGATAGGCTCTAATTTCTCCCGTTCAAGGGATCGAACGGCGGTTCAAGGCTCGTCAGAGGATATTTAGACGGCGCTGCTTCCTGCGGGGACACTGTGTATTGTCGTAACACTTCTTCGGTCGCTGGATAACGGCCTTTTATCCGCCCTCTTTCGCTCTCTCTCTCTCTCTGTAATTCGGCCCCAACCGTGTTTCCGCGAAAGCCCCTTTGTGCAGAGGTTTTTTGTAGCCTCTGCCGAGGCGAATATTACTTCCGCCGCGATTTGGAACAATCGCTTTGAAGTTATGATTAGAAGAGTGAGGCGCCGAGGCTACCTAAAGATAGATGGTTCTGGGTGGCCAGGGGCTGGACACTTTTGGGGCGACGCTGCTTCAACTATTGTTTCTGGTAATGTGTTACTTCGATTCGTGTAAATGTTTTTTTATATAATTTGACTGTTTATTTTGAAAGTTGTGTAAGGCCATTTTTGAAAAAATATGAGATATCACGTCATTCGTGCTTAATTTAATGCAAGATACGTTAACCTTTAATTTTCTCGAAACAAGAGAAAATGGACTTACACCACTTTCAAAATAAACGGTCCATATGAACCTATTTTTGACCAATTTTGAACCTGGCTAGCAACGAAAGTTTTTTACAGAATATATTTCCGCAGGGATTTTTTTTCCATTGTATACTTTCGATTTTATACATTAAAAAAAGATTCTTCTGTCATTCAGTAGATTTTTAAATAAAAAATAAGCTCACCAAATTTCAGAAAGATTGGCGCAGTAGTTTTTGGGATATCTTGCTCACCGTTTTTAAAAAGTCTTGTTGGGTGTCGTATTTTTTATTATAAACGTAAGTATTTTTCTAGACAGTAATTACCAAATGTTCTTCAAATGTTGCTCTTTTATGTGCAAAAATTTTTGTGAAAATATACGCTTCCGCTTTTTCAAAAAAAATCACACACATTCACCTTTTTAACCCTTACCCTGGATGCGATGGGAAAGCTATAAATAAAAAGCGTAAAGTTCGAAATGAATCACTCGTGGAAAATAATACAGTGGAAAACTGGAAAGAAGCGCAAGAATATGTGAAACTGCTTTTATACCGAAGCATTCTCTTGCCAGCAAAAAATAAATTCTGCGCAGCTTGTACCAGCAACATCCGTGTCTGCTGTTTCATCAGCTAGCAAGCTTCTGAATATTCCCATGATGTGAAATCTTCTTATGAAACGTAATAGCCTCGGGTGATTGTATTTTTAATCATTTATTTTCGCCTGGATGATAATAGGAGACGCCAAGATATAACAGTATTCCCACAGAGGATGTTACGTGTAAGAGGGAAGGAAAAAGCGTTTGCGAAAGTTAAAGTGACATTGGAGTAAATTGAGTAAGGTGTGAATATCTCTCAGGTGTTTTGAGAAAGGATATTAATGTTACTAACGATGTTCTTTTTAAACATCTTGAGTCCATAGTGAGGCATTTAATAAATTAGGAGCCATTGTCGCCTTGTTACAGCTTAAGCTGTGAACTTAAATAAAAAACTCTTCATTTCTTAAGAATCTACACCCACTTACAATCGACTCTGTACAAAGGAAACCGAGCCGAATCAAGAAGAACCTTGCGCCGATTAAAAGTGTCCCCATTTACTACGACCAAATCGAGTAGTGAGCGTTTAAAAGCAGCTTCAACCGACCTAACTTATTAAAAATCAACTTCCATCGTTCATTATTGTTGCGACCGAAATTTGGAGCAACGAATGATGATAAATTTTTTACCCGAAAAACCCAAGAAAATATTTAATCCGTTGTCACGATCTTTCTCTATTTTCCAAACTTAAACTTAAACCCCACTTAAAATTGAAGACGTTGCAGATATTCAGAAGTCGACAACGCAAGATTCAAAGCTGAATATCATCCACCCCTATTCTCTTCCTATTTCTAAGGCCTAAATGATTCATAAACAGTTTCCAATTTTCTTATATCCACGCCGTAGGTATCAGAAATGACGAGGGTAGCGACGAGCCTGTATCAAAAACCACCCTTACAGAACATCCCACGCCTCGAAAAGACACCCCCTACCACCGTCAACATCACGGATTTTCCACTCGACCTAACATTGCGATTCAACCCTAATCGCCGCTGATCACCAAAGATCGACGACAAGTTGACGTCTCCCGCGATCGAACGGGAACTGTCGAGAGGTGTCTGGCTCGACGAGGAAGACGACCGCCGTTCCCCTGGCAGGTGACGACGCGACGCAGAGCCAGACACGGGGATTGATGGCCGAGAACTCGCCAAAGGGACGGCGGCTGAAACAAGGGCGGAATGGCGGAGGATTAGCTCGGCTATCGATCACGGGAATCGATCTTGCGCGCTGGTTAATTGGATCGCGGCTACTTTGTGTGTAGAAGTGCAGTTCGGTGCACCTGGTTGGTTTAATAACCCCGTGCCCGAGATTCGCCACCCCCCCCTCCTCTCGTCCGTGGAGCGGCGTCGATACCACCCTAGGCTCTCTGTCACCTGCACAAGCTGCGAAACCCGCTTCCGGGTGTTTCCTGCATCGACGACTGCCTTTAGGAACGCCACCGTTCACAGGGTTCGACGCATGAACCGAGTATGCATGTTTTAAAGGGCTGGCCAGCCGAGCTGTAAAGTTCCGCGCGACCAGGGGTGCCGATGTAAATTTCTGGCGGTCATTTACATTGTTACAGGTTGACCAAGTTTTTCGGCTTGTCTGCTTTGCATTTGTGGCGACGCCGGGCTGGACTGGGTCTGCGAAATACCGATTCCGAGCTGGGGTTGATTTTTAATTAGGGATTCAACTTTCAAGTATTCGAGATTTTGGGGTTGGGGTCGCTGAGGCGAGCGGCGCGGAGGAGGGGATTTTTAAATTTAAAGAAGAAGTCTTGGTGAATGTGGATTGGAAAATAATTCTTTTGAGAGTTTGGAAACATTTTCGGGAACATTAATCGAATGGGAGAATATTTCCATAGACTTGATGCAAGAAATATGCTTGTTTCTGTTATTTTTTAGATTTTTGTGGTATTAAACCTTGAGCAAATAAAAGCACTCGCACCATTTAATAATTAAATATCATTCAAAATTGATTGTCTCTTAAATTAAATTTCATAGGAATTATTCTATATTTTTAATTAATTTTTCAAGGGGAATATCTGAAATCTCTAGAATCTCCCTTTGTATCATAAGACCTGTAACAACGTGTTACTTGAAACAGGCCGATGCAAAACAGATCCTCATAGAATGTCCCTGATCGAACCTGCGAATGAACCAATCATCGATGGAAGGAATAATCCCCGGATATTGATGTCTGTCGTTATTAAAACACGAACAAAGAGGTCCTCGCTGAAAGCACCTCCTTCGTTTATTAGCTGCACTCTACAGCACTTTTTCCTGTTACGTTCGCTCTCGTTTCATTCATTCTCCGCCTATTCGCGTGTTTTCATAGACAAGAGGTAAAACACAGCGGCGCCGGCGTCGAACTAACCGTGTTCACCGAAGTACAGAGCCAATGAAAGGCGTTTTACCTTGGTTAATAAACTTCTATCCGTAGAACAAATAATTCTTGCGCCAGACACTATATTCAATGTACACCGGGCCCAAGCGATTCGTCAGCGGGGAAACGTGACGGACGGGCTTTTCTCGCTCAGCATGCTTTTGGGTTAGAGGCTTGGTCACATGCTGGGCGACCTAGACACGCACCAATCGAAATTCAGTGGACAGAGAACCCGGATTTGTTGATTTTTATGATAGCGTTCGTTTTTGGATTTGAGATCGAGTGGAATGCGCGAACATGGTATTCCGTGGGAATGGGGTAGGTTACATTGTTCGGTATTGTTAAATGTGGAAACAGAGTAGGATTCTCTGAAAGAAATATCTGTTGTGAATAAAATGCCGCTTGGTTTATATTAAAATTAGAAAAATTGCTGATTTGCCAGCTAAAAAGGTCAAGCGGTAACTTTTTTTCTTTTGGTTTTCGGCTAGTTGCGAATGAAGAGAGGTTCACATCGACTTGAGAAAATGTCAGGATGTGTAGAACATGTGCCATTTCCCGCGAAACCTCTGATATGGATCGCAAAAATCCGGGATTTTCATTAAAAAATTAAAAGCCGCAGATTTTTAGTAGCACGCAAACACGACTGATTTTTTCTTGAATTAATCACCGTTTTTCGCCCACCAATTTAATAATTTCGTTTTAATTTAGTCTTTATTGGTTCCGCTGGAAACTCCGGATGAAGCAAACAAGAATTACACTTTTGAAATGTGGTGGCGTCACTTTTTAAAACCAATATTACCTGAAAGCTACAGAAGAACGTAAAAATGTTTACCAATCAGTACAGCTATTTTTGAAACACATGTAGATTTCATACCAACTTTTTTTCAATCTCTATGATAATAATAAACATTGGGTAAAAGGATACATCTGAATTTGCTTTCTTTTTTTTACAAATGCATTACAATGAAAGTGTTTATACCCGTTTGAACCCTCGGAAAATGTGTATATTTTGTTTTTTTACTATCTTTACATAGTAATATGAACGACTTAAAAAAAAAGATTCAGTTAAAAAACTATTGTTTTTGCGAAGTTATGGATACATATCCGAAAGTCTCCCGATTTCAGACGGCTAAACGGTGGGCCTAAAAACTCGCGCTGCGTTCAACCAATTCACTTCCAATTTTGCACGCAGGATCGTAATAAGATTCCACATCGTCCATCGAAGGCTTTTTTATTCCGATTCCCCGTTTATTATTTATAAAGAAAAAGAAGTAGCATTTTCTCTTAGAAAAATCTAACTTTACCTTTCATCTCTCACCATTTCTTTACTTTTCAAAATTTTCAAAATCGGCCCTGATGGGCGATAGATATTGACATACTTTATAAGAAGATTTCGTTGTTTTTTAATTCAGACACGACATACAGCTGTTTTTACGCCCACCGTGTAGCCGTCTAAAATCGAGAGACTTTCGGATGTGTATCCATAACTTCCGAAAAACAATAGTTTTTTAACTGAAACTTTTTTTATAAGTGGTTCATAATACTATGTAAACATAGTAAAAAAACGGGAAATCTTCTTCAAGCCGTTGACTTGTAAAAAAGTCCACAAAATGTACAAATTTTCCGAGGGTTCAAATTCGTTAATACACTACTCGATACAGTTTGTAAATACTTCTAAAATGAGAAATTGTTTTCCCAGAAAAGTGATTGGTTTAAGTGACATTTCCACTATCATCACTATCATTTGGTAAAACATTACCCATTCATGTTTAAAAACATAATAAAGAGCATACACATGACACACATTAGCATTGAATAGCACGAATTATATTCGACAACATTACTCGCCCCAATTTCATGGAACCCCTTTACACGAAATACATTATATCCTATTATTTTGTTTCTTACATGCGTATACTTGTACTTTGCTAAAGAGTTTTTCTTACCCGTGAATAAATGATAATAATTATTTCTCTACACTTTCGTTCGAAAGCACAATATCCCAATTAAAATCAAGAATTCCACAAACTTCAAAGTAAAGCACATTTAAAATCGAAGGTTCCGCTGTACAATTCCTGTCACCACATCCCCAACTATACCACGATTTACTGGACACCTTATACCAGCTTCCTGCTTACTCTCAGGTTTACAGCCTGCATGAATATGCAATAGATTTCAAGTATACAGGGAATCGTGTAACGTTAACGGTGTCACCGAAAATCAATAGTTTAGGGTTCCGTTATTAACAAGTTTATATGTCCAGCGGGCACCGTGGGATTACTATCAATGCACACCGGTTGGAAACGCTCCGAGTGTGGACACTACTCTGCTCTTTAACTCGATTTCCTGCAGAGTGGTATAAACGCTGTCGCATTGATCAGACGGTCACCGCAGCCTTGAATGTCCCGTTTGATTTAAACGAAACTTTCCCTTCGATTTTGAAATCAACAAGATCGCGCCGTACCACCCTGCCCTATATTACCACCGATCTGTATCGCGCTGAAACAACGCGTTCGCGTAAAAGACACCGGCGAACGAGGTCTGCCATTTCCCCACTGTCCACAATTCGCTGCTAACGTGAAACAGAATCGTTGTGTCGTAGGGGAAGCTAGAACCGGCGTCCCTCTTTTTAGGTATCACGTTCGATTCTAAAGATATCGCTTTCAGCTCCGCGTTTCGAATGGACAGTTTGTACAGTTCCAACGACATGCTCGATATTACACGCGCAAATAGCATGGACTTCTTTGTGCCCGTGGACCTTTGATCTCGGGCGGGCTGTACGCATGATATGTTTATACAGAGCACTGAATATTCGCGGCTGCGAATCCACGTCCGTGTATAGGGACGTTTAAAATGTTTAATTAATGTCGACGTTCTCGCTAACTGAAATTCGACAGTGTATACATTGTGCTGAACTCCCACTGCCTGAATACTGAAAGCATGCTTGAATGAAATACATATATCGTTATACTACTCGTGCCTGTCATGATTCCGTAATCAAAGGGCGGTTAAATTGTTTTTTAAATTGTAAATTACGCTGACTGATTCTGGAAATCCGGATGAGCTTTTTCTCGGGCTGAAGATGAGAGAAATTGCCGGGAGAATTGCGTGATTTAATGAGAGCAATCGCGGGTACGTAAATGCGTTTTTGGATTTTGGAAAAAAGGGATCTGAGTGATGGGGAAGGATATACATAGCTAAACATTCTTGACACAGCTTGCAGAGTTAGACGGTTTAAACGTTGATCGTTTCTTTCAGAGACAACAAAATTCTTTTCGAGTTTATTTTCGAGATGCAGATGTAGATAGTAATAAGAAGCAGATGTATTTTTTCAGAATGACAAAAACTGTAGTAGAGTAGTTATTCAAAATTTTCCTTCTCTTTCCTTATGATTGGAGAAAAGTTTCAGCCCATCTCGCTATCTAAAATCATCCTACGTATCTTATACAGTGTGTGATATACGAATTTAATTTCAAATCCTCTAAATTATTACTCGGTCGTCACAGAAGAATTCTTGTTTTAGAGAATTTTCACTTAATAGTTGTCGAACTTTGACCACTGTGAATTCCATCTTTGTCGCAAGCGAGGGTCGCGATGAAAAGCTTCGAGTCTACCGGTAGGAGAAGCACTTTTCGACTATACAAATCATTTTGAGGAGTGCAGATATCGCATGACTCGGGGGCAAAAGTGGGTCGTGGCGTTTCTGGCAGATAGGATCTTTCCTGGTGAAAGACAGGCGCGAGCTAAGGTATCGACCGAGAATTCTCGAGCGTTCGGCCGGGAAAGAAAAAGACTCGTAGTCGAGAGTGCGCCTTAAAAGGCAACGGGATGGTTACGGATCGATCATTCCCACGTACAATAGGAATGTCCACGTTCGATTTGTCTGTTGTCGGTGCATCTTTCTGCTAACGTCAACTGTAAGAGTAAAGCTGCATTTTATAGATTTTTTGCTCGCAATGCAAAAAAAAAAATGAAGACGACCTTTGTAAATTCATTTGTTTTCGTATTCTACGACAATGGTCAGTGAAATTTAATGTGAAATTAAAGTTTGACGAGCATCGTAGTTTTAGAATTTTGGAGCGTAGTTTTCTCAAGGCTCTGACACTGCTTGAAGCATCTATTGACGTATGTATTCAGGGTTTGCTTACTCTAGAATACAGTTTAGGTTTCAGAAGAATTCAGTTTTAAAATATTTGAGGACACAAGCATAATATAATAATTAGAATGAGAACGCAATTGGGTCTAAAAATACCTGAGAACCGCAGTGGAGTTCAGAAAGTTTTAATTTTACATATTTAATTTATAAATACAAACTATACTAAGTATTTCAGTAATCTTTCAAATAAATGCGTTTGCAATAATAAGCAGCCTTCGTTCTTAATACTATTACCGGTAATTATTTACAGTTTTTTCATTGAAATCCTCGAAGACTGCTCTTTCCTAAATAAGTATCCTATTTTCTGTTTCCTTATGCCAGTTAAAATTTCCTTAGTCCATTTTCGGAAAAAAGAAGTGCGAAGTCGCGACTGTATACCACAAAGTAATACTAATTAAGGGTCGCGTATTTTAATTCCCCAGCTGTGGAGGCTTGACCCGAAAAGATACCAAACCGAGCTCACGTATCTGCTCTTTAAATTCCCAAGTAGTCGATCCCCGCGGTTGGTCAGGCAACGCCACTTCGCTCCATATCGGATACTCTGGCTCTCGCAACTTGATCCCACCAACAAGTCAAATCTCTCCTGTACATTTTACTACGAAGAAGACCGAACGTTGCTTCGACAATTGCTAACCTCCATCGCCATTAACTTGTCGAAGACGAATATTTTGGGACGTAGGGCAGGTCGCGAGCGGATCAGCTCTATTTCGAGAAATTCGGTCGCCGCGACGATTAAGCGAACATTCATCCGAATACATGTGTAGACGTATAGCTCGCGCTCCCGTTATATTCGCGGCTGGCCTCACATTTCCTGATTGAGCCGCGTAGCCGCACCTGCTGCGCTATCAGTTTTAATTTGCAGTCATTTAATCAATGCGTCGAGGCGGCATTGAATCAAAATGTCCGACCGCTCTCGGCCCGTTACCATAGGCCAAACATTCGCCTCCCCCTTTACGCACGTGCGTGCACGTCGTGTGCGTACGCGTCGGCTATCTCGCGCGCCCTTCCCCCCCTCCGCCCCGCCGCGCAATGAATTAATCAGGCAGAGTGATGAGGGACGCGCCGCCCCGCGTTCCTACATACCGATGCCTCGGGACGCGCCCGACGCGATTCTACGCCGATGCGTCTGTCGATTTGCTCCAACGAGGCCGATGTACAAGGTGTCCCTCGCGAATAGCGCATGGTAAGTGTATTGTCGGGGGGATGAATGTGGGAAGAATTAGAATGGTTTCCACTCAAAGGGCGGGGAAATGTGAGTAACTGTGGAATCAGTGGCGGGTAGAACATTTGAAGTCTTGATTTCTTTCAATGAGATCGGTATACAGGGTGTTTACAGGGAAAAGGAGTAGTTGCTTTGTATAGGGAATAGTAAAAGGGTTTTTGGAATCCCGAGCTATTACGTGATGGCGGTGAGAGACACATTTGATGTTCTACTCGGTAAGAATATCGCTTTTTGTTTTGAGAAGATGAAGGAGGTATAGATGAAAGCAATGTTCAAGCATTCGGTACAGTCAGTGGCGAATTTAACAGGGCGCCCGATGCGCAGTTGCCATCTATGTCCCTACTCGGAAGGCCCCACCGGGGCCTCATCCTTAAAAAAATTATGGTTATATACAAACTATATTTTTTTTCTGTATTATTACACTGAACCCGTTTTCTGTAAACTATCGCTTTAGTTGCTTGACAAATGGGACTCCGCTCAGAAGCCCCTCCCCTAGGGACCTGTTCGCAAAAGTAGAACATGATTTTATCCAAGCACTTTTTTACTATCTAACTTTTTTAAACTACCTCTTCATTTTCACGACAAAATGGGCCCCTCAACGTTTGCCAGCTGGGCCTTTTTTCTTAAATCCCCCACTGGGTACAGTGTTTGGGCATTAGAAATTTCAGATATCAAGATAAGAAGTTTCTTTCAAGTGTACACAATGTATCTAAAGATTTAAGTTCCCTTTTGCCAAATGTGTGATAGTTAGGATTTATTTTCTTAGCAAGATCGAAATTATTAATTGCCTGGTTATTTCTTAAGGTAGTCCCAAAATAGTAGCGTTCGATTTTAACGATGTCTGGCCCTGACAAAGAATGCCAGGATGTGTCCGCATTGTATTAATTCAAGCTTCAATTGGGAAAAGAATATCCACATAAGCTGTTTCAGACAGATAAATAATTAACTCTTCGCTTTACCGGTGAAATGAAAAATATGCTCACATCTTTAACCACTTTGTTTATGCATTTAAGCGCGCAGACTATACAGACAAAATGCAGTATACATATGGGACGGAATATGTAATAATAAAAACTCGGATTAAATTGCGAAATATACCACTGATGCCACTAAAAATGAATCATGTCCAATAACGCTCTTGTCCTCAGCCGAATTCATTCCCTTTTTCAATACATTCCCCCCAGGCTTCTTGTATTTCTGCCATGATTAAAAGAAAATTGAAAAGTTAATGTTATTCAAAGATAAATAAATATATCTACATACCACTTACGTCCTATTTCATCACCCTCAGTAATCTCTCAGTTAGAGTTATGTTCCACTAACCGGGACTTTAGTCGGAGGTGAAGAAATCGGGCATTATTCTCCTGAATATTCCTACCACACTCGTGTTCCCAAATATATACTTCGCTTACAGAAAAATGAATCAATAAAACATCGTTAAATACTAGTAAAAAGTGAAGGGACGTTTTACAAATTGCCTAAAAACAGTATCTCCGTTACCTAACCGCAACGTTCTTTGTTTCAATAAATTTCCAGATCCCATCACGCCAAGGGAGTTACATTCAATCAACGACAAAATCCACATACCACTCGACGCACAAAACGCTTGCAAACTGCCAGCCAGCAGTTTCCCATAGTTCCGAAGCAATATTGCATTTTTGAAAGTGTCCACAAACGGGGTTGACTCCAGTCAGCCACGGGGGCAAGCGGTTAATCTCCGAATTAACCGTCAATTAGCTCTCGATAACGGGCCAAGCCTCGGCGAGCTTGCACGGCATCGAAATCAGAAACGCTGGCGGCTTATTAAATTGCACACGGAATCCATTACCCCGATGAACGCCGATCGAACGTCCGGCATTCTGTTTCCGTCAGAAGTAGCCCACCTAGGCGCCCGTAGTATTCTATTCGCGCTCAAGGGTATACCGAATATACACTATACTCACTTTCGGAACTATGCCTATTAATACCTTTGCCGGTGGAGCTGGCTGACCGCACGGGGCAGCAGGGAGCGATCTGGCTAGCAAGAAGGGTTGGCGACCAAGCGTAAACCATCGATAGTTCAAGCAGACTTGGTAGATTGTCGACCATTTATGCCGGCACAGAGGCTGCTGGATGAGGATGATCGAAGAGGGAGCCGATTATCGCGCGAGGGTGAGGTCCCAACAAAAGAGGAACTCGGAAGGTATGGCAGGCCAGGGGAAAGACAAAGACGAAGGAACGACGTTGACGGTGGAAGAGCAAGAGACCAGGGAGGATGAAATTCGAATGGCAATACCCATTTTGTAATGGATGGCGTGCTGTTTTGGTGTCTGGGTGCCCGTGATGCCAAGATCTCCTCAACCCCGCGCTCTCCGCCATCTTCTGCAAGGCCACCACCGTAATGCACCTGCTCGATCAATACTGCTTACGCGGCATCGATGCACGCGCCACTCGGTAACGTTCAATCTAAAGGACATGCGAGGGAGTAATGCTCGTCCAGTGTTTTTGGGATTCGCTCGTAGCACTTTGCGCGTCCTCGGCGATTCGACGACTCGTCTTATGTGTTTGATACTGGTTCGACGAGTTCGATGAGTTCTCGATAGTTTGGGATTAAATCGATCGGCAAGGAACATCATAGGGCACGGAGCGTCAAAGTGTTAGGTATTACTGAGGAATAATCGAGAATAATCACTGGCTTCTTGGAATGAGGAGCTTGTGTGAAATAGTCAAATGAGTGGCTAAATGAATTAGGCTTGAAATTGTGTACGAGCAAGAGAGAATAGAAGAAATAGAAACAAGTTGATGACGTGATGTTACACGTCAAGGATACAAAAGTTTATATCGAAGAGTGTTTATAATAGTATAGTATTTTTCTTATTCACTGTAAGTTAAACTGTAGCAAACATATCCTTCGTTTTGACTGCTGACACCAATCAATCAATATTTTCAATGGATTTTCTTGAAATAACTTGAAATCAACCTTTTAATCTATTGCGCAACAATTCTCTCATTTCTTTTCGGTTTGTATGTATTGTACCTTTTAAGGGTGTTATGGTAGGATAAGCTGCACTAATGCTGTCACTGCACTAATCATTGGCACTACTGATTAAGAAGCCAAATATAAAGAGCTTAGAAAGCACTTTTTTACAATTTCTTAATTTTCTATCACTCCAACACTGCAAATTCCAGTAGTTAAATTACACATTTTACATCTGGCAACACCATAAAAAGAATTTAAAGATAGCAGTATGACAAAGGGCTGAGTTTTAAGCGATTTCTTAAAATTTTGATAAGGAATGAGTATATTTTGCTGCTTTATAACTAAGTAATGGATTGAAATACAGATTTACTTGTAAGTGTTATAGATATTTAATAATGAATGAAATAGTCTGTTTAAACTTTGTTTTTAACTATTTTTGTCTAAATAACCTCTAATTTTTGGGTGCCAATGATCGTACTTTCATACCTGTTTTTATTTTTATTGAATATTTTTAAAATAAAAGACTCAATAGGTACTCAAGATGTTTTACTTTAATAAAATAAAAATCCATAATCATCAATAATAGCTAAAATTAAGACTACAAAAAAATATAGACATTCCAATTGGGACTTCGGCTTACGGTCACGGCCGTCCGGGGGGGGGGGGGGACTAAAGGGGGCAGTTGCCCCCTTCCTTTTGAGTAAAAATCGCTCATTTTTAAAACTGATCTTCGTTAAGTTTTATACTAAACAAAGGAATATTTTTATATTTCGGTTTTAAATTTTTAATTAAATTGGCATTATAAAGTGGGTTAAAAATAGCAAGAGAAAAGAGTCTGTGGACGCCCCTGCTTACGGTGCAAATCATTGATACAGTTTACCCTATCAAGTAGCCAAGTGGATTTGTCCTTTTACATTCCTTTATTATTCTAAGCCTTACAACTACCTACTACAAAATATAATCAGTTACTCTGCTGCCGTGGGAGGATACCCTAGTAGTATTTCCGATTGGCCCACAGTATCCCCAAATCGAGAATTAGTTGCCCATCGAAATGTCAACAATAAATGCTACCAGGGTAGCTACGCATGTGTCAAAAACAGATAAAAGGCGCACACCAAGCGATGCACTTCGGAAATATTAGAACGCGGCACTTCAACGTATGCGACCCAAGAACCTGTTATATACATACATCCTACTCCTTGCCGAAGTGTGCCTGCCCATGTATAATAATAATAATAATACCAATAATATCTTATCGACTCGCAAATAAAGCAGCGAAGCATTCCTCGAAATCGTTACGTTACTGCAACTCGGAGGAAAATATGGCAAGCCCCCGATGCGATCACCGTTCCCGGTAAGAGGCTCGGAGCGCGATAGGGAAATCCCATCTACCCGATCCAAGCATTACCTGTCCGTCTATCCGCTTATCCGCCTACCCATCATTAAGACTATTAAAAATCGATGGCAGAGAGGCCGGGAAGAGAGGCCTGGGACGTGGGTCGACTGAATATTTCTACGTCGAATCTGGAGGTTACTTAACCCCGTGCCGCGTTCGCTTCGCTAGCCCAGGGCACAACAAACCGGCGCCCTCGGAACTACGAGCGTGTGCGAACCGGTTACAGCCGAGGAATCTGTTTCTGCTCCCACGCGCCACCGCCCCCTCCCTTCCTCCCACGGTTCCTCCTTTACTCCGGCGCGTCTTCCCCCCGGGGGCCCCGTATCACGTCGCACGATGCATCTCTTCTGGTCGTTTGCCATTCTCCTCCGCCTCCCTCCGCGCGCGCGCGCGCGAGAGAGAGAAAGCCGGCGGACCGACGCGCCGCGAGATCAGAAATTATCCGCTCCGCCCGGTCAACGTGCATTGACCGGCGTTGCCAGTGCAAGTAGAGACGCAACGGAGCGTGACCCCTTAACACGAGCTAGTCGCCCGTGACCCCCACCCCGTTGCCAGCTATGGGCTGCCGGGCTACGGGCCCCGAGCGATGGGATCTCGATCTCGTGCGTGCCGAAGGTACGCGCGCCCGTCTCGTACGCGTGGCGATTATGCGCGTGTCGACGCGCAGAATAGGCCCCGGATGGTGGGTCGATCGGGTGTGCGGCCCCCTCTCTCTCCCTCCCTACCCCCCTCCCTCCCGCCGCGCGACCCCTAACACGTGTATGGAGCTAGGTGAATCGGAGCGTGGTGAGCGATGAGTTTCGTCTCGCTCGGCCGTGTGCTGATTCGCAAACGTCATCACGGCTCGCGGCGCCCGAGCAATTTCGATCCTGGGAATGTCGGGGCCAAGGGGGCAGGGGCACGACAAAATTTGTCCAGCATTTTTGCTTCGACCCGCATCCGATGGGAGCCCGGAAGGGTGGCGTCGACGCGCTCGGTTCGCACGGGCATGGCTCTGTTGCCTTTTGTCGCGGTGAAACTGGACTAGGAACGGGGGATTTCTGATGCTCGGTGATTTCGTGCGTATCGCGCTAGGTTCCGAGTGTACATACGTGGAGTGTGCAGTCGCTCTGTGTAGGTTAATTAGGCAGGGTGTACGAGAAGGGGATGGTGCGGGGTGAAATATTCTGAAATTGTCCGAGTTATCTGTATTTACTGCGAACAGTTAAGAATTTTTTTCTTTACTCTGAATTTTTGTGTATGCTTGCATGTGGATGGGTAGGGTTAAAGAGTTTGGACTGGAGAATTTTTAACTTTATAGCTGGCATAAGGAACAAGCAGGAGTATTTTATAGGTACTTGTAAAAGTTCAATTTTTGCTAGGTATTAATACCAAATTCTTCGTTGCTATTTTCAAGTGTAACAGTTATGTTACTGTCTGGCAAAAGCTGGCATTTTTCCCTCGTTACACTTGTTTAGGAACCACTATGCGATTTCAGGGACATAAACACATTTTCGTTGAGTTAACTTAAGAGGTCTATCTGGTTAGATGGGTTGGAAAAATCGATTTTTTTTATAAACACTTTTTAATGTAGATATCCTCAAGAATGTACTGTTAAATTTTCATGGAAAGATTCCGGTTGTTTTAGCTTCTACAGAGGCATATTGTAGGGAGCGCAGAGGCTCGATTCTTTACAGGTGAAAACCTTGAACGCGTTTTTCTCGAAACTATTCTGCACACCTAGGACTCTCGCAGCGATTATAACCAAGTATTTTCATTGAATCTACCCTACCTTTAAAATCGAGAATAGGAAAAGTAGACGCCGCAAAACATTTTTCTTGCATTTTGCCCGCCATTTTGCTAATTTTGAAGATAAATCACTGATTATGGCCAGAGTGATAGCGACAGTCATACTGATCAAGTATCTATTTGGATTTTTAGGTTCAGATAAGTCTAACAGCTGAAATCGCCTTCGCGAGCGATGCAATCGCTTTCAAAAGCATTTTAGAAGCAATTTTTTTATTACTTTTATATTTTTTATTTACTGTAGAAATGTAATTTAATAAATAGAAAAATGTTTTATTCCATTACTATAAATATTATCGTCGCAATAAATTCCTGAACCTCGCTGAAGTTTGACGTCACCGAAATGACCCCCTTAAGTAAGAACAACATGTTGCAACAGATAATTTCAACAAAAACAACCACTTAACCCTTCGTTGACACTCTGAGTGTGAGCCACCCACAAGCTGATTTTAACGCTCTGTATACTTCTATATGTAAAATAACTACTATTTTTCCATAGTCGCCTTACAAACTATTTTTTGCTGCAAATATTAACACCGAACAATAACTCTGTAAATTTTTAGCTTCTAATATTGAGATTTGTAAAAGTTACAATTTTTTTAAGATTTTCTCCCTGTTTCCTCGGCATATGGTACTCTACATTTTTTTTTACAAAAACTGTGATAAAATTTCAATAAAAAAAACTATTTGAGTGCCTTCTAGCGACCTTGAAATTGACTCATAATTTTTTGCACAACGATTGGATGCTTTAGATGAGAATGGCCGTTGTTCAAAGATTGTTCTGGGTGTGAGCCACCCAGCATGTCGAAGTTGATCGGAAAAAGCGGTGTTAATACTAAACTTGTGCGCTTATAATAGCTACAATCAAATCTTTCCGAAACACACAGAATACCAGCACCGACTATCGCCAACAATTTCATAACCCACCTTCGCCATCCGTCAGAATTTCCTAATTGCAAGTGCCCTAGTAAACGTTGAAACGCATTCGCACATTGCTGACGAGTTCGGCTCGCAACGAGCGGAACGTCCCCCCCTTCATTTCCATTTCCATGTATCAGCACTTAATTGCCGGGCCATTTTTTCCCACCGAAAGAAATTGATTATCCCGGTGGGGTACGTAGGTCGCCGATTCAGCCGTAATACGTGACTTGGCGAGGGGCTCAAAGTTGCGCGCTCGGGTCCGTGCGCCCCCCCTCCCACCCTCTCCGACAGCCTCGGCCCAGGAGATTGCGCTATTACGCTTCCCGGACAATCAGTGCGAGACAAATGAGAGGAATACTGATGCGAGCCACGGGACCACGGCGAGCAGCGACTGTGGCAGCCAAGGGAAACGGGGGGGGACAGGGGTTGGGCACCGAATCCTGAGGGATGGACGCGAAGGACACGCGGAGCGGACGCTCGTCGGATGAGTGGCGGGGAGGGGGTTGGAGGAAAAAACTTGGTGCGGCTAAGGGCATTTGCATTCGAACTGAGAAGAGGGGCATGGACAGGAACTGAGGGAAAGAAGGAGAGAGGGGGGAGGGTCAGAGAGAAATAAATTAGGTGCGCGGCGAAGTGACTTTCAATTGGGGGTGTCCCGGGGCTTTTTCCTCCGGCTCGTCACTTGTTCCTACGGCAAAAGGAAAAGACGTATACCTAACCTGAAAAGAGGACTTCTGCTAATTGCATCCTGTCTAACGTCGCTCGTTAGCCGACATCCGCGGCGACGGGGGGCGCCGGGCGGGGTGGAAACGCTACGAGAAACTTCGGTGGCTTAGCTGGATAGAGGCGAAAAGAGGAAAAGCACGCCGGGACGAAGGTGGACCGACGCGAGCAAGGAAGGGGGTGGAAAGTTGAGAGTGGTACTTATCGATGCCAGCGATATTCATCCGCCAAGTGGTGTCCAATTAAATCTACTTGGAGGAGCTTGTCGTATCGCTGGCGTCGAGTGTCTCTCCTGTCCGAAAATGTTGGCCACGTTACGATAGTGGTGGGGTGGAAAGGATGTAATGGGGTGGAGCGGTCGCATTGAAATGGTGTGCAAAGACGCGCCTGTAGGGCGTAAGATTTCGAATGTGCTTTTTAGTATTGATTAGAGGGCTGGTTCAAAATGAGGGCTTCTTTGACGCGTCTAGGCGATGACTTCTTTGAACGCCTAAGACTGATGAACAGAATTTCTGGGAGTCGTTTCTGCTGTTTTGTGTCAACTTACAAGGGAAGCTCGGTAATCTGAATATTCCGATTTTTTTTAATTGTGCAGGTTTTTGGAGGATCTCGATAAATTGAATGACCTATCAGGTAATTCATTTTCGGGTTTTGAGAGTGAAACACTCCTTAATGGTTAATGTATGATTTCCTATTTTCCTGTATCTCTTGAAAACTATAGAAGATATAAAAAAATTACTATGGAAACTTAACGGCTTTTTACGCTCTATAAGGTAAATGGCCCAGCGAAGAAACAGTTAAGGAAGCAGTTGAGATAATTGCAAGTTATTTTATATTTAAATAGTATAAAATTATAACTAAATATAATTATTTGAAAACGTAAAATTTCTACTTTCAGATAACGTAACAAGAATCTACATTTGTTGAAGGAAAAGTTTTAAATTAATTAAAACATGAAACTGTTCATATGGCCCAGTAATTAAATAAAATTCATAACGTGTTCGAGTCATTAATTATCAGTGTCCCAATTATTGAATATATGTTTAATTTAACTATTTCTATCAGTTAATGAAAAGAATTTAATATGATAATATTTTGGGGTAATAAAAACATTTTATTTATAATAAATTTGTGTTAAATCTTTGGCATTAAAAAATGATTAAAAGTATATTATACAATTTTAGGTTGACCAACTGGCGACTCAGGAGTCGCTGGGGGCCCCCCGCCATGCTGCCACGCTGAACGTCCCCCCTCCATACCGACCAAACTCTGACGATCGCAGTCGATCCCTGCTTCTTTCCTTCTCTTTTCAACTGCGATCGTCAGTTTGGTCGGTTTGGAGGGGGGATGTTCAGCGTAGCAGTAAGGCGGAGGGGCCCCCAGCGGCTCCTGAGTCGCCAGTTAGTCAACCCTGGGCTATGTAATCGAATTCTTTTAATTTCGGAACGAGCAACGATTTTTTATTTAAACTA
Organism: Andrena flavipes; assembly: GCA_963971345.1. Classification (NCBI taxonomy): domain Eukaryota; kingdom Metazoa; phylum Arthropoda; class Insecta; order Hymenoptera; family Andrenidae; genus Andrena; species Andrena flavipes. The sequence continues at coordinate 16,219,735 of OZ020482.1, read as the reverse complement.
CAAAGTTCCAACAATTCCATTGTATAGTTTTATACCACATAAAAAGCCGTTAAGCTTAGATTCTAATAATTTTTTTTTATACCTACTATAGTTTTCAAGATACATATACAGAAAATTAGGAAACCACATATTACCCTTTAAGAGCTGTTCTCACCCTGAAGAACCGAAAGTGAGTGTAAACGAAAATTGATACATTCTTCTACTCAAGTCCTCCACAAAAAAACCTGCACAGTTTAAAAAAAATCGGAATGTTCGGGTAACTTCATTGTCTCTCAGTTAACGTAAGTGGGCAAATAAATTTTATAATCCTGAATGGTAAGCGTATTATTGGATGGACGGATAAACTAGAATTATTTGACATGACGTAACTTACAGCTAAGTGATTTCTTGCCATTACTCTTCCTCGATCTTGGACTTACCTGAAACAGATAAAACACTGACATTAGTATGTTACATCTAGGGTAAAGGACCCAATTACTGAGACATTAAGCGTTGACGCTGACATTATCTTATGGTTTTGTACTTATAGACTAATATTAAGGGAGAGTGGGGTAAACACGAACGCGGGGTAATCGCGAATGCGATGGTTACGACGTTTTAATAAATAAAAACGATATTCCTTTTCCACTAGCTAATAGTTTAGATAGTATCCAATGCCGAGCAGAAAGTAGTAAATACAGAACGCTCATACTATTCAAGATAAACACAATTTATTATTTTCATCATGTTTCAAGTAATATTTTGTCCATTTTCAATTGCATATAATTAGTGTTGAATTAATGATACAACTGTTTTTTAAGTTGAAATAAAGCACATTTTTACCAACATTTTGTGACCAGGGCGTTGCTTGAATTATGATACTAACCTCTGAAATAAATATTTTTTTATTTTTTGATGTCGTGGGGTATTGACGAACAAATCGGATGGGGTAATCTCGAACCTTCGACATTAGCAATGTTAGAAATATACAAAATTCTTAATATACAAAATTCTTAAATATACAAAAGGGATTTTTGAATTTTCATTACGGGCTCAGAAAAAAATGTTTAAAAAACGACCTTTACTATTTCTTTCGATATTCCGGCCAATTGTAATTTCTTTCTAACGCACAAGAAGAGGAATTTGAAAAATACATTAGGTATAGGTTGTAGCAACACTTTTTTATGGGTTGACCATTGAAGTCGCGCTTTCTGTGCGACTTCTGCGATATTTAACACTCTGTTCGTGATTACCCCACGGCAGTCCTGTAATCACGAACACCAAGAGTTTTGGTTTCAACTATAAAATTGATTTTTATTATAATTTCTCAAAAATTCGTCACAGTACTTTATAGATGAACAGTCTAAGTATGTTTGTAAATAATAAACAAATTCATTTCTCACATAGTTTTCGTTTCGTTTGCTTTTTTCTTATATGTTTGCAATTACCCCACTCTCCCTTATATGTTGTTCTTGATATTTATTACTGTTTAGTGTTTACTTGATGAAAAACAAAATTGGTGGATCTTAAAACCTCAGTTTTTATGTATAAATTCATTAATTTCAAAAATATATTTCGGGATATATTACTGACACCCTTCAAATGTATTTGAATACTGTTTATCGCATTTTAAGGTTATGTCGTCTCATGTACAATAATACCCAAAATGCTTGAAACGCTCGTACCAATCACTGTCACCCAATTAATAAGTAAAAAGATTTAACGAATCTTTAATACTTTCTACAATGCTTATATTATTTAAAACATCATATTTTGTTATGTTAATAGCTCAGATATTACAATTACAGAATTTTCTTTAACGCCTTGTTTTCTCTTTCGCTAGTAAGGAAGCCACCTTTCCACTCTCCTAAAATCCGCTTAAATTTTTTATCGTTTTATCCAAGTTAACAAAAAAAAAAAAATTAAGTACTGTTTTTATATCGTATAAATAACAGTTTGAATTGTAATCTAAATTTTTGTATGCATCACTTTACAAGATTTATCCATTATTATGCGTAAAACAGCTTACGGTGACAGTAATTGGGTACGTGGCAGTACTTAGGTCCTTTACCCTACACGAATCTTTATATATAACACGACAAAGAAATCTTTCAGCGACTTTCTACTACGCCGGTGTCCAAAAACCGTGAAGGAAACATCCGTGGAATCTAAATTCTCGACACCCCAGCGCGCCACCAGCGTCTTCGCCCCGAATCGTCTCTACGACTCCGCCAAGCCCGTTCTACACGCTTTTACGAGCACGTCGCTGCCCGCTTCAGCCGCCCCTCGCGTATTCCACCGTAGCCACGATTTTAAACCGTAATTTCGCCCAACGCGCCGAAATGAAATTTCAGCCCGGTGATAGTCGATTGTTTTCGCGTTCGTAACACGAGGGACGCCGTTATATTTCGCGCGGCGCGACGCCCACCGCAAGGGGAACGGCCTTTTCATCCCTGCCGGCAACGGTCCGAAAAATCGAGGGGTTGATTAATTAATATAATCTCGATCCGCCACCTGTAAACGAGTTAGCCGCGAGTTTCGCGTCTTCAATTAACACTTTTGTGCGTGCACGGTCGCACTGAACGGGGCGGGGGGGGGGGGGGGAGGAAGTTGTCGGGGGAGGGGGGAAGAGAGAGAGAGAAAGGGGTGAAAAAGCTCACGCACCTCATTTCCGGCGCGACCCATCTCGGTTCCGCGGCCCGTTTCACTTTGATCCGTTCCACGGCGAGCGTTTCGAAGCCACCGTAAGAACGAAGTTAGTTTCATATCCGGTGCGGTCTCTAAAGCTTTCGGAATCACGCCAGCCACCCCCCCGTCCCACCCTGTCAAACCGAGCGCCGCGCTAGCATCGACCGATCTGAAAGGAGTAACCTGACGTGCCATGTCGTCCCTACACGCGAACCTGCCGTCGGGAATCACCCACCCCCGACGACCCCCTACCGCCCACCCCCCCCCTCCCCCACCTCCCCCGACCCTTGTTCCCTTCGCTCCCATCGACCGTCTTCTCCCCCTTTCATCCTGCTCACGATTTTCGTTCGTTCGGCCATCGACGTTGCGACCCACGACCCGCTAAACCATCCCCGGGCTTCAGACCACTTTAGCTGCTTGACAAAACGCCTCGACCTATCGGGAAAAATCTCGGCTCTGACCCCTTGTTTCTGCGACGAGGGTGCTGACCGCCGCGGCCTGTGTCCCCATCGTCCACGCCCGCGCCTCCACGCGGCCCCTTCTCCCCGGGCGGTTTCACCCTTTCTCGCTACGGAGATTCGCCGCTAAATTATCGGCCCCCGGCAGACTGCCGCTAATGGAGCAAAAGCTAACACGGTGGAACTTTCATTGATAAACTTTGATACGACGGGGGAAGGGGGCGGAGGGCCGGGAGCGGAGGGTGCCTTCTCTTTTCAGAGATTCCCGGGATTTCGGAGAGATATTGCGTGCATTAGGACACCTGCTGTATTCGCAGAAAATTTGATATTTTGCTGCGGATGTAATAAATCACTGTTTTGACATCTGATATTTCGTGGATGCTTTTAATTTAAAATACTAAATAAAGTAGAGGTTCGCAATTATTCCGCGGTAGGTGTCTTAATACGTGTCTTTTGTGTGGTGGAGAAATATAGCGAATCTGTTGGTCTCTTATTTTAGGATCTGCTTTGGAACATCCAGAGCCGGATTTACCTTTTCAGGGGCCCTAGGCTGAATATTCGGGGGCCCCCGGTTAAGTATAAAAAATAAAATAACGCTGATTTGATTTTTTTTATCATAAAACTCGTATAATTTAAATAGGAATTTAATTTCAAAATTAACATTGAATATCAAAACTAAACATAACATTAACGTAAATAAACATTAAAGATACAAGTTAATAATGATGATATAAAAAAATGCTGATTTTTCGAAGAAAATATTTAGAATGAGGGGCCCCCAGGTAAACAGGGCCCTAGGCTTCAGCCTTGTTAGCCTATGGGGTAAATCTAGCACTGGGAACATCCAAGTTTTCTTGATTTTTTTATATTTATTTTGTTCGTTCATGGTGTCGTTGCAAGTCCTCCAGCCACTATACTGCATTAGCATTCTGTCCAGCAGAGATACAGCGGCTAACCTGAAACCCACTCGAGTGGTGTGCAAAGCGATATCCCTGAGGGTGTAAACTGCGAACCAATAATTGTGTTCCTCGCTATGCATTAAGGGGACGAGGTTATTTGGTCACATTCCTGCACAGCCTAGAGTCCTTAGTGCCCTTAGAGTCCTTAGAGTATAAATAGAAATACTGTTATCTTTCTGAGAGACGGAAAGTTTTCAGAAATGCTACTTCAACTCGGTCAGACTTATCCGCGCAATTGCTTCTGCGGAGAAAGTTTGGTTTAATTGGTCCTGAGTAATCATTCAGGGAAACTCGAACGATACTTTCGATGTTTCGAAGTGTTAATAAGGTATATCCCTTTGTGGGGATAGGTAATCAAAAATTAATTTTACACGATATGGGACAGAAGTTTAATGTTTATACATATTGTGAATGTGCGACCAACCAAAGTCGGTTATATTATTGTTCGATTAGGTATCTTGTGTTCAGTGGTTCAGTATTAAAACTTGTTAAGGTGATCATACTTCATTTTCTATTGTTTGAACTTGTCCCCTTTTCAAAATAAATTATTTAACAGTATAAAGTGTTTTATTTAGAACTGAAAAATTAATACAAAAGTACTCAATGCAAACAGACTCAAAACATATCATACCTACTTAGTTTTTAAAGAAATCAAAAAAGAATTTGGATAAAATGAAAGATATAGGATCAGAAGTCATGTTTCGTGTTCTGAACATTCTTTGCGCTCTGTGGCAGGCCAACTTGTTAGAGCTTCATAAAAATACTTGAAATCTAGCGGGGCATAAATCTTTGGTCTCTTTAGAGCACGAAGATTTGTCACATTTCCGAAGGAAACTACGAGCGAAGACCCGAAGTAGCGGAAAATACAAACCAATAAACATCGTCAAATATCGGACTTTACTTGAAATTATCGATTCACACTCTGATACTTTTCCGATATCACGATATACCTGCGAAACACAATTCTAAATAGGAATGGAACTCAAATTATATGTTTCAAATATACAATATACAAACTCGAAACACACGATTCCTATGATCAAAACAATTCAAAAAGCTCCTCCCTGTTTTGAAATGTAGGTCGAAGCTTCGAAGTTCGACTTTTAACGCGAACTATTTAAATGCCAATGATGCAAATTCACGTACGTACACTCTGCTATTTACAACATGTATTTTAACCAACTACGGAAATTTGTAATGCATATTTTCACTTATTCCGACAAACTCTCGCGCATACATTTGCCTTCGTGACTTAAAGCACATTTGCCATGCAACAACGTGGAACGAGGTAGTAGAAAAGTCTTCCTACATTATGCAACTCCACGGAAAACAAAGCAGCTTCATCAAAATTTGAAATGTGAATAGACACTCTGAAAATTCATTTGATGCATTTTTCACCGTGACTCGAAGCATTACCCCGCAACACTTCACATCTCAATAAACAGATTCCCATTCGCAATTATAGAACACTTGCAAGAAATTATAAAAATGAAATACAAAACATCTGCTTATAATCGCAAATTGGGTTACCATTTTCGTATTTGTCAATCATTTGACTTCTGAATGATAATCGTACATTCGAAATACTCATACAACTATGCTCCAATAATCTTTTTCCATATAGGTTTCCCTATGTAAGTTTTAATATGCTGAAATTAGTAGCTGAAAAAATAGTTGTGGAGAAAACGATTTTTTGTTAAAAATTCATAAAATTCTTAATTTTGAATGTCAAGGTCTATAAATTTACAGAAATACTGGCAAAGACATATACTTTCAGAAGAAAATTACTTGAGTACACCCCTTTGGACCACGAAGTGTTAATAAGGAAACGAAGATCACTGTGAACACTAACAAACGATACTCGACGGAACTGGCGAAATCGGCGAAAGCATTATTCGAAATTACTCGAAGAGTAATGTCGGCGGCCTCTCGTGCAGTGGTTTCCCTTGCCAGGGCACTTGCCTACCCCTCCGAAAGTGTCTAGGCAGCACGAGTGAGGTCTAAGAGGCGGTCTAATTTCAAATCAATTTCTACCCGATGAATATTACAGAGAGGCCGAGGCGGGGAAATAAATAAAGGATCAACTGGACGAGCTTGGAGGGTTCCGACTTCGCCTGGTTGCTATCGCGTTCCACGATATTCCGGGACACGCATTCGATACATCGAAGTCCTTTAATCACGGCGAGGGTCAGTTTGCTTGGAACGAAAGTGGTGCGCCGAGGTTCACGAGGGTTCGCCGCGCGTCACGCTTCCCTTTTATATTTATTAGCGCCGAGCTCACCGTTAATTCATCCAACCGTCGCAACTACATCACCACTACACATGGACGATCAAATAAATCTCGACCGGCCAGCGCTGTATTTCATCGCGACGCCACTTTCTTCGCCCCATTCGCGCTTCATTTTCCGGGCGTCTGCTCGACGAAAAGCAAACCCCTGCAGCTTCTATTTAATGCTAACTCCGTTTTCAGGAGATGGAAATAGTAATCGTAATAACTGAAGTTGAATAGGATTTTTCTGTAGTGCAGGTAATTGCAGTTTGGAAATCATCAGTGAAATTGATCTGTTGCTGCGAAGCATTTTATCTTCCACAGCATCCCAACTTCAACTATCCTTTGGTAAGTATTATTACTTAGCACGCGTGCGTCGTGGATTCTTATTCGTAAGAAACTCTGGAAAATAAGTTTTTCACGCGTAGAAATGAGTTTTCAAAATAATAAAGGCGCCGGTAAAGTGTTAGATAGCCAAATCGCTGGAGAATCAAGTATTTTTTGCGAATTAATTACAAGGAGATGAGAGCAAGCACAGATCTTTCCTTTTACGCAATGTTTATTACTATCAGGTAGAGTAAAAAATATTTGTTTCTGTATTCTAATTTTGTGAACGATTTAAATTGATGAAATATGACTGAGAAAGAGAACTTTGGTATAACGGATGAAGGATAACAATATTATTATATTTTATCTGTCGAGTAAATATAACACGAGTATTTTCTGCCACTGACTCTTCTGAATTAGATCTATTGCTGTGTCAAAGCACAGTTACGAAGTCGACTATCTCGAGATTAAGTTTTAATGGACAAGGCAAGGTAGCTGCTATTTCTATCTGAAGAACTACAACAGAAAGCTTTTACTTTTGCTCATTCTTTATTAAGCAATCGGTCCTTTTACGCTAGAATCTATTAAACGTTCAGACTGTTCGTGCATGCGGGTTGTAAGTATAATATTTTAAGTTAACGACAAAACGCGATACGATCGAAGTGAGTTTGAGAAAGGTCAAAATGAATATTAGTACGTCTGAAGTCTTAAGTCTAAATCTCATCGATCTAATTAATCTTAGTTCCTACGATAGCGACAAAAAATAATTATGTATTCTCAAAGCACGTATTAATAAATGGAAATAACTTCGATTTAGTAAACACATTCTTTTTGTGACAAAAAAATCCAAACAGTGGTACTTTATTAGGGTGTCACAGTTGAAAGATCCCTTAAGGGGACTAGGCAGTCGAAAAATCAATTTTTTTATTGCACTTTCCGAAAGTACTATCTTTTCTGAATAAAATGCCGCTTGGTTTATAGTAAAATTCGCAAAATTGTAGATTTGGCAGCTGGAAAAATATTTTTCTCTCTTCATTTTTTCCTGATTGCGAACGAATGGAGGTTCAGATCGACTTAGAAAAAATTACAGGATGTGTAAAACATGTGCCATTAAAATTAAAACCCATAAAAATTCAAGATTTTCATAAAAAAATTAAGAAGTCACAGGATTTTAGTAGCGGACCATCACTGTTTGTGCGCTACTAAAATCCGTGGACTTCTTAATTTTTTTATGAAAATCTCGAATTTTTTATTCAGAAAAGATAGTACTTTCGGAAAATGTAATAAAAAAAATTGATTTTTCGACTGCCTAGTCCCCTTAAGGGGTCATCCTCAGTCAGGAGAAGTAAATTCTCTTGAATTTCTTATTTTAGATGATCGACGATTTTTTTTAGAGAACCTTCGAGTGATGTACAATAACTTAGTTACCGATAAACATTTTTAAATAAAAAAAATACGATGCACGGTACTAGATGCAATCCTTAAAAGGAAAAAAGTTTTTTTGAGAAATGTGTTATAGCTTTCGAGTAAAAAATTTCCAAAGACCACCCTTTTCCGGCCTTCCGACTGAGCATGACTCCTCAAACAAAATACTGTAACGAGTCTACGATCTATGTATCCAAAATCTCATTTCAATTACAACTCACACCTGAAAAAACCTTGATTAAAAATATGCCTCACAATTCCCACCAAACTGAAACAACCGAATCCACTCAGAATACCCACCACCAAAGATCAACCAAGCTCGCTCAAACATTAACAAATTCAAACCTCTCCAAACGAATGGGCACAGAAAAAGAACCAACGAAAGCTTGGATATCCTCTCCATCCCTTTCTCTTACAAAACTTGCAACTCCACAGACGAGGGAACTCGAACCCCGCAAAATTTGCGTGTCCCTCATGCGAAACTTCCCTTCGACAAAACTTTTTTCATAATTATTACCCCATCCCGAGCAGAGGCTTCCCACGTGTCTTCGCGTGCAGAACCACCCTCCACCCCCGTTCGTTCAAGATATTTCATTAGGGCGAGTGACAGGTTAACAACGCCATCGAGGTGTTTCGTGATTTCAGCTGGCTGAGGACACGAAGCGGTTCAAGAAGTTCGGTGTAATTAATCGTTGCCAGGGGAGATAAGAACAAAGAAGAGTGGCACGAGGGTGGGGGAGGGGGAGGGGGGGTGGGTGAGGGGAAGGGCAACGTGTACGTAGGGACGCGCCGAGAATCGTTGCCATTCGGGGCGTGTATGCAAATGAGCAGTAGATGCCACGATGCTTTTCTACGGTGGAAAACGGTCGGTTGCGTGCACGCTCGGTGGCGTTTCGCTCAGATAGCCCCGCGATTCGGTGAATTTGCATTTTTAGCGAATTTACAATTTGATTAGGCCCAAGGTGGAGTCCTTGGATCCGCTTCTAGACACGGAGGACTACAGCGGCGCGCGCGGCTGCGCGTTATCTTCCTGTGCTTTCGTTGCCTCTGCGGCTGAATTCGCAGAAGACAGATTTCGGATAAGGTAAATAGCCCCCATTGTTATAGTAAATATAATTTACTGATGGATCGAAATATTTGCCCGCGATGTGGATTATCGAGTAACGTGATTGCTTGTAAAGAAATTATAGTGGGAGGTACTTTGTGTCTGTTTGATTAGTTATGCTTTGGTTTCTATTAGGTAACTATATGGTAGTTTGCATCTACTTGTATTTTATGATGAAGGATGAATTTAAATTTTGAAGTTTTCAGTGACTACGTGGAATCAGCTGGACATACAAGGTAGGGTGTGCCAATTTTGTGGGTAAATTTAAAAATTTTGAAAATTTCAGAATGACTAGTGACAAAATAATGCTGTTTTTAATCATGAATCTGAAACTATCTTCAGAAATTGATTTCAGCGAGGTTTAGCTACTTCAAATCAGAGTAGTAAAAAGTGAAAATTATGTAAGATTTAGGTATATTCATATATTCAGTCGCTTAAAGTGAGTCTTCCTTACATAAAATCATGAAAGTGAAAATAAAAATATGTGAAAATCAGGATTTATTACGTTCACGTGAAAATGTATAGAAATGTGTATTAAGTACAAAATGAAAATATATGTAACTTTAACAAGAGATATAATCATATGTCATCTATGTAGTAAATTTATTACTATTTATCAAAGTCCACCAAAGAAGCGATATCCTGTTTGCTTCTGTTGCGGTTCATAAGCTCAATTAGTAATTTCCTATAATTTCAAATGAAATGTCAACTAGCTAAATAATGTATTATACAAAATTGAAAGGTAGTGATTAATTTTAAATCTCAAATTGTACCACTTCACTTATTAGATTGTCCACTTGCAGTCACAGATCTCCTTTCAACAAGAACTCTAATGAAAAAAATTGACCCACATTTATCTTTACTTTCAGTAAATTAAACCACGTCTTGATAGATTTTTCTTATTATACAATTGACCTTTGACTTTTTAAACTTTACAAGTGACCTTTTTAATTTTTCTGTTCCTCTGTTTATTCCCAGTCTCAGACTTTACTATTAAATACACTTATCCATAAATGAAATACACTTATTTATGTATCAGTTTAATAAAAAGAATGAGATCATTTTTGAATTTAGATACACTATTACTCGATAAAGGACTTTAACTCTAGCTTGGGTCTTTCTGGACATTACTCAAACATTACACCCCCGAGTGCAACTTTAAATAGTAACAAAGAAACTCTCAGAAATCTATCAAATAAATTTCTCTAACAAGAACGCCATCTAAAATACAAATAGTGCCACTGGGTCAAAACGGACCCTTGACTCCCTTTCCCCCAAGAGTTAATTCAGCTCTCGCCCCGTGTTTCTTTTCGTGCTCAACTTTTATCTATGATTAAATTCACCTGTTACAATAACTATCACTGGATCCTTGGACCCAGCATCCAATAAAACTACCCCCATTTTCTGAGCTACCGATGAACAGTCTCTCCCAATTCTCTGAACGTGAAAGATTGGAGAGACCTGTCCAGTTTCTAGAACGACGTAAGGTCCGCCTCGAAAATGTCCGGACGAACGTTGCAGCCTCTACTTTGGAAGAATGTCGTGCGGGGTAGTTCCTGGCGTTCCAGTTCCGAGAAGAAGAGGAATGCGCAAAAGGGAATGCAAACATGGTCGACGCTCTCGTATCAAGGAGATTGGAAATGTTTGTTAAAAAACGACGATTTAATCTGGTAATGCTACGCCATTGAGGAAACTTGAAGAAATTGGAATGTCACCTATTTCCACGTACTTCTTCTTCGAGGTTCTTTAGTTGCCATGACAGTGCGAGGAAACTCTATCGGGAAGGGAATTTCGATTTGCATTGTGACACGTGGTGAACCACAGATTTCTTGGAGTCGGAGGTGATAAAGTCGTGCAAGGATGATGTAACGCATTTGGCCATCCTGAAAGTTTGTAGTGTTGCACATATTTGCAATGCAACATGTTTCGCGATGTATGTAACGGTCGTGTGGAATAGGGGGATTAAGTATGATATTAAGTTAAGTATTATTAGATAGTGGATGATCTTAAATTGATGCGATAAAGGTCTACATATTAGTGGTGTTGGATTCAAATTTAATAGGATATATAAACGTGACAATATTCCTGAAGAGAGTGAGAGTAAATTTCTATTGAGGCTCAGGAATGAAAGATTGCGTAATATGAGCTTGGAAAAATCGCTCAGACACTTCAAATCACTGACAATAAGGAAATATATTCTATTAGGCTAGTGATTTTTATGTGTTGGAGAATTCATGACATATACAAAAAATACAATAATATTTAATTTATTTAATAAAAAAGACACAAGCGATACACTAATCATTTCAGTCATTTATTAATATAAATTGTAATCCTTGAAGTATCTGATAGATTCAATGAATAAATGTACCTGCGCATGAAAGATGCTACGTGTAAGTTTATCTATTAGCTTAATATTTCTCTTCGCAGATTGGACCCGGGTTCTGAATTACGAATCGTATTTGCCATGGAAGTTGTTTTTTAAAGTTTTCATTGCACGCAAGACTCGATAACCGACCGATGAAATTTGTACAGTGGGAGATAACGATCCTTCGTGACTGCGCCCCGAAGGGGCACTAATTATTTTTTCATTACCTGATAAGCACGGGGACGTACACGGTCGTTTAGATCGCCCCGCGAAACCTCGGAATATGATATAAAGCTCGCATTATGACACGCCAACAATCGTTAAACGCATTAAGTTATTGCCAGCATTAATTTCATTACCCTTCAGCGACGCGAATAAAAGAAGAATGAGGATTTAATGCGGTATTCCATAAATAATAGATGGAATTTTCTAACACAATGCAAATTGTGAATGGCGTGCCAGTTTGCAGTCGTAAATAAAATTAGTTGCTAAATGGTATTAGTGCAGTCGAGTATCTCTAGTCACTGGTGTAACTGTAATTTTCTTTTGTGAAAGGTATCTCGAAAATTTCATTACATTTATAATTTCAATTTCATTATACATTTGGGAATGTGTTTTGTGTTATATGGATTGTGAACAGGCCTTTGTTTCCGGGAAAATTGATTTTGGAAGTTGCTTCAGTTTTTGTGTACTTGTTCAAGAACACATTTAATAGCTATCTATAGATTAGAATGTTTATTTAATCTCGGGTTTTAGAATACCATTATTTAATATCAATGACAAAAAGAAAGCACTACAAATTCATGGTTGAATACCAGGAAACTTAATGGAAAATCAAAACGATATGGAACTTATTCTTTTTCAGTTAATTACACATGTGTTCGGTTTATTTTCAGAACCGATATTTCCAAAAAATTAAAGACTTTTTATACAATATTGATTTATTTCTTCACGAGGAATCAAGATTTCACCCTGACAAATGATCCTAAAGAACTTGATTTATAATTCACACTATACTATTCGAATACATCAGTATTCGAATACTCAAATATTCGAATAGTATTCGAATACTTGGATATTCGAATTATATTTGACAAATAATTGAGTAACTGAAGTATTCGAATATTCGAATACCGAAAAATTCGACAAATAGTCCCATCCCTAATCCACATTGTATTAAAAATAATTATATTAATATCTTATGACATGGGCAGTGAATAACTTAATAAATTTAGGAGATTAAATTAGTAACTATTATCATTGCAATTCTCAAGAAATTTCAAAGCAACCCAATCTTCGTATTTCCTCTAAAATATAAAGTCTTTAAAAATATTGAAAGTGCACTTTTTAGAATTCCACTATCAAGCGTCTTTACCGTTCCTGCTTCTTCGTTATCAGGCAAGTAATTTTCAACTCCCAAGTGCTCGTAGTTACGTTTTTGCTGCGCCAGCTATCAGGGCCGATCTATATTCAGGCTTGCACTAATTTACATTAAGTTAAAGTTGCGCCACAGTAAATTCTGGGACCGTTATTCTCGAAATTCCTGTGGGGCATAGCAGCACACGTTATTAAGGTGGTGCATGCGCGTTTGAGTGTTCTTGTCAAGACGATATCGGATGCTTCTCGGCCATTAAGCTACACCCACTCCAAGGGGCTCGTGTACGTGTGTGTACGTAGACGAGGAAATCCTCTGAGAATCTAACTACAGAGTATCCAGCAGTTTTTTCCCTTGTCGTTCGAGAGACGGCTTTATCTAGGAGAGGTTCACGAGGAACCTGGTAAATCGACGTTCTCCACGTCGAAGCTCGAATTAGCTATCAACGTTTACCCAAGCTACCTTTAAAAGCTGCCTTTAGAAGTGAAGGTATGATCAAAAATTTACTTCTCCCCTGTCGTTGCAATTTAGAGCCTCGCTGGGAACGATATTATGCGTTCGCTCGGTATAGGTAATTAATCGAGAATATTCGTTTATAAAATTAATACTGCGGAAGTGAGAGTTTTTCGGGATGGAAGTGTAATCGGGAATTATTAATAAAGAGTGTCAGCAGAGAGATTTATGTTAGATTTATTATTTTATTTAGATATTTAAGGTTAGATTTATGTGAAAATGTAATGAGTGTGTTGCTTAATATTATACGATCCGGATTGCAAAAGCACTTTCCATTTTATTAGTAGCATCACTCTTCCACATATGTATGTATTCGATTCAAAATTTGGTACCGCGTTGGAAATAACATACAACCTCTTTAATCATAAATATAAATTATTTTAATGAAAAAAGAAATTCAAATTTAACATTGATGCCTTGTCAGGGAGGCACTCTGAAGTGCAACCTGCGTATAAATTTCATTTTTCCCTCAATATTCTCAAAGTTACTCCATCTTTCTGAAGTCTTCATCTCGTGAACAGAGGTTCAAGGAAGAGGGAAAATATTTTGCGAAGTGTTTGATGCTCGTAACAATGTTAAACCAAGTCAAATGTTAACAGTCACGAGTCACGAACGTTTGCGCAGTGTCATGCCTTGCAGAGATGTAGTCATTGAACTCAAGCTCACTCAAGTGGTGCGTAACTCAATATTCTTGAAACTGTTCTTAGCCACTTGATACAGTTGCTCTTATTCGTTAACATTCCTACATATTCAAGGACCTTACAACGTTAATGTCCAAACATTATGCTTAACACATCGTTTAAGGATGCTACCAACTTCATCCCCCATTGCTCTCACAAAACTTCCACATTTCTGCACAACACACTTCACACTTAAAGCACACGTTCACAACATTGAGCAATACCGAAAACACAGAGGGATACATCGCTTCGTTTGAATTACTTGGAAGCCATTACCAAGCTTTGGTACGAGTCACTAAAATCTCGATCCGCGTTTCAGCGGAGTTAACTGCTCCCGCGAGTCAAAACGTTCAAACGCGCATTTCAAACCCACACGTTACTCCAAGGTCCATTACTACGGTTCCTCATGAATTTAAATCTAAACGTTCTCCACGGATCTAAAGCCGAAAGATTCAATTATCTCGCGAGGGAAAACGTCATCGAGGCGGAGAGACCAGCATCGAGTCCTCGGAAGTAGATTCCAGCCACCCGACTCCTTCCTCCATGCAAAGAAGCTTACCGTATCCAAGAAATCTCATCTGAAGCAGCCTTATCTCTAATCATAGTCTATTGTCTGCATTCCCGTACTCAGCACGGTATTATTATCCCGGTTATTACGCTCTAAACGCAACGCTTTGTTACCAGAAACGACCCCCGGCCGGCCGAAACCGCCCCCGAATTTTGGCACCGACGGATATACATTTTTTCACACGTGCAGGGGAGGTTAATAAACGCGGCGAAGCCCCGCGGTGGGGGTAGGAATCAGCGTCAAGGTATTACGGCAATGGATACGATTAAAGTCGGCCGTGGATGTCGGGGCTAAGGCCAAAAAGCTTTCGAGTATCTCGTTCCGCCGGCTGCAGGGGGTTACTTTCTCACTCGGTATCCATCCATGCTGGATAAAGTCTCTTCTCATTTTCCAAGAAGCCCATTCACCCACCCTTGCCTGGCCACGACTTCTGCGCATCTTCTCGTCTCTCATTTTCCCTCTGTTTCTTTTTCTCCTCTCTTCACGGAACCGTTCCTCTTTCCACCCACTTCCCACCACCCCCAACCCCCTCATCGCTCCGTCTGTCCCTCTGTCACTCGCCTTCAGACCCCAACCCCCACCTCCCCCCATCCCTTTGGTCTACGGGTCTCGTTGGCGTGTTTTTCGTCGCTCCGAGAAACCACTAGCTGCCGACTGTCGGAACGAATTCTACGTTTTCGCCGATTCCTTTATTGCGGCCGGCCTAGACGACCGAGTAAACAGAAGGAGAAGGGACCTTTTCCAACCGCTCCCTTCCTTCGTCGTCCCTTTGCGCACGGCGGAGCGGCTGCTATCGAAAAAATTTAGTCGCGGAAATGCCGGGACGTTTCTTCGTTCCCTTTGGGCGAGGATCGATCCCAGGGTGGACGCCAAAGGCAAATTTCTGCCCTGCCCTTCGAGCTTCGGCTTCGCTCGCGCGAAATGGGAACGAGGGGCAATTGAATCTGCGGAGGGATGTTAATGTGCTCGATGGAAGTGGGGGTGGGAGGGTGGGGGGGGGGGGGGCAGCGCGAAGGGTGTGAGCACGCCGGGTCGACGATCAGCGCGTACGTTTGTGAGAATATTGTTCAGCTTTCCTGTGATAATGGTGGCTTAATTTTCTTGTAAAGGATCATGGCAATTTTTGGGTGATTCGGGACCACGAAGCAAAAGAAATGTTGGTGTGGGATGTGCATATGTACGTTGCAAAGAACCGTGGAAAGGCGTAATTATTTAATTGAAATTTTTTCATACTGTAGCGGACAAAAAAGTTTGCTTTATTTTTGTTATTTTTTAGCATCAACTTGGAACTGTGGTATGTGTTTAATATGCATATTTTGGTGGAGAATTGAAAGCTGTGTAAATTTAATTCAATTTAACTAATAAACGTAAGTTTTATACAGCATTGAATTGGACAACATATTTTTGGGTTCGACAAAGGAGTAAAAAGTTTTCGTGACTTTTTAGGCCGTCGTAAATGCAAAAAATGACCCACAAAATATTAGATCTTTCATTACTTTTCAAAAGTGGTAACTTTTGGCGACTTATTGATGTTTGGTTGTTAGTTAAATAAATTCAACTTTAACTGGGTTTATACAACTTTTCATTCTCTATCGGAATGTGTACCTATATTGGGCCATGCTGCAGTTTTGAGTTGATGATATAAAGTAATAGAGGTAGAGTGGATCGAAAAAGTGGAAACATTTTTGTCCGCTACTGTATATATGTGTAGTTACTTTCTTGTTTGCAGTCACTTTGTTTACTTACGCGAGGGGTGGGGGCTTTGAGGGACCCCTGTTTTGTTGAAAGTTGTTATCAAACTGAATTTAAAAATTAAAATAAATATTTGAAAATTAATAATTGAGAAATAATATTTGTGTTGCACCATGGTACAAAATCGAAGTCATATGTTACTGAGTATTGACAAGTTATATTATCATTAATCTAGTTTTAAATGCACTTACTGATAAGTTAATTATTTGAATTAATTGAACAAAGTTAACACATGTGTATTACGTTGTTATTCTTACGTTAATGTAGTTGACACATTCACCCTCTGATTTTATACGCTTCAAAAGTGATAAATACCTTTAAGGAAATTTAAACAGGGAAGATTATTGTCTTGCAGGTTAACACTCGCAATAAGAAACAGTCGATTCGTCGATTTAGGTCACAGCTCCGTGTTCCATTAACTGAGAGACAGTTTTAAGTCAGTGAGCTCGTTCCGCGAGAACGACCATTCCGTTTATTACCAGGGAACAACGCGGCTTTCAAATGTAATTGTCGCTTGAATCTAATTGTTATCGTAGGCAGGACTCGTTTTAACTGCGATGAGTGAATAAGGTGCCACGGAGAATTCGCGAATAAAATGTTAGCACCAATAATTACATTACCTCCCTTTATCCTTTCACTCGAGTAGAAAATATCAATGCTTTCCACCAATGTTATCGTTCCTTGCTGTTCGACTTACCTGAAACAGAGAAAAGATTGATGTTAGTAAGTGGGTTTTTGCGAAGTCTTATAAATTGTTTTAATGGTTTATGTATATGTATGGGATTGGAACATGTGAAATTAGTTCTCTCGTATACTTTTGTGACTTTTTAATGCACTTTAGTCTAAAGCTGGGTTTACACCTGACGAGTGACTCGGCGGAGTCATCGGTCTGCTACTCAGCCGAGTGAAAATATTGACCGAGTGACCGTTTGCATGCATCTAGTGGCTTGAACGAGTCAGACTATTTTTACTCGTCGAACGTATAGCGTTGATCGTCGCGTTTTACTTAAGAAAATTTTCGAGAAATACGCCCCTGTAATCATATCAGAAATGACAAAAGAATTGGAGGATGAGTCGAAGAAAAAGAAGAGGATGTGGACGAGGCAATGGTTATTAAGGAGGAATAGTCTCAGCCGGTCTTCTTCCTTAAATAATAACCCGCCTTAATGCTGGGTTTGCACCTGACGAGTGACTCGGCGGAGTCACTCGGTTTGTTACTTGGCCGAGTGTAAGTCTTAGAACTAGAATATGCGTTCAGATTGGGCGAGTACTTGGCTCAGTGGTTGAACACTCGGCAGGTGTAAACTCAGCATTCGCCACTGTGTTCTAAACAGTGCTAACTGCTAAGTGCTTATAATAATTAGTGAAACTCGGTCTAAGGATTCTAAGTTCATTGGTACAATCAGTGTCAATAATTTCGTGAGATCAAAGGATCGGAAAATTTATATGCCTTGTTCTTTATTCTCCACATTGGAATTTGGAGAACACATACCACAAACCCCAAAATGAAACATGTCAGAAGTCTTCTCATTCTCTAAATTCAAACTTGGATATCAAGCTTCTGCCAATCATAAGAATATTGTGAATCTAAACCAGTATAATTAATTCTACTGTATCTATCCCCAGATTAAAAGAAGCTACCTACAAATATACTTCCGTTCATAAGTAGTAGGACACATATATATATATTATATGAAGTAAACCTGAGGAATCCTTATAAAATTACCGAATGTTCTTAATGAATATTATCCAGTGTGATATCATATACACGATATGGAATATATATATTACCATAACTGAATGGTAAGGGGAAAAACAAGGAGTTTTAGTCCATCACTAAAGAAACAAGGTTCAATATACTTGACTGTATTGTTTATGATATGAACAATTTATTTTTCCTATCTTGGCAATTAGTTCTATTACTTTTTTCAAGGTTTGTGTTACTTCCACTCTTCGGTAAATGGTTAAGTCAACTTCGCTGGTAAGAATTGCTTCAAGTTGAGTGTATATTCATATCAAAATGCGGTAACAAAAGTGGTGTAAAATATGTAATCTAGATCAAATTGCACGTTTTGTATAAACCATCAGGAGTACTATCACTTACGAACAGAAATGCTGTCCTATGTTAAAATGTTCTATCTAGCATTTGTCAATTTTTTAAAAAATCTGGAAATTTCAATTTCCACGCGTGCTTCGCCTTTCAAGTGGGGCTGGGACTATTTGTCGAATTTTTCGGTATTCGAATATTCGAATACTTCAGTTGCTCAATTATTTGTCAAATATAATTCGAATATCCAAGTATTCGAATACTATTCGAATATTTGAGTATTCGAATGCTATTCGAATATTTGAGTATTCGAATGCTATTCGAATATTTGAGTATTCGAATGCTATTCGAATATTTGAGTATTCGAATGCTGTTCGAATAGTATGATGTGAATTATAATCAGTATTCGAATATATCGGTATTCGAATAGTATTCGAATACTGCTTTATATTCGAATACATTGATATTCGAATAGTATTCGAATACATTGATATTCGAATAGTATTCGAATACATTGATATTCGAATAATAATATTCGAGTACTGAAATATTCGAAGTTTATTCGTAACATTCGAATATTTGTAAAATATTCGAATATTAAATGATTCGAATAGTCCCAGCCCTACTTTCAAGTAAAGTTAGAAACACCTACGTGCTTCGTAGAGACCTAGAAAAAGTCTAATTTCTTTCTTTTTTACAAGAACAGAAAAAAAAATGAAGAAAATGGTAAAACTTCAGTTTTCTTGGATGTTTCGATTAGTTAGATAGGACATTTCAAATAAAGAGAGCAGAATGTATATCATCCCCCACCCTACCACCCAAAGAATATTTCAAACCATCCTCCACCTTACTCACGTCCCATTTTCCCTCACTATTCCATCCCCAACAATCCAACCAAATTTCCAACCAATTCAATCCCCCTCAGTAATCAAACACCCCCTCCCCGAATACACCTGAGACTTTCAAAGACCCAAAACAAACACCGCTCGCGGTATCAACCCACATCCAAACGATGTCCCACACTATCGTGGACGTAGGGAGCTATCGCCTCCATAACGACAGGATCGCCTTCGCAACCAGTGCTTGCTTTAAAAGTCGTAATCGAGCCGAGCGCGTAAAGGGTGCACCGTCCAAGGCGAGCGCGTATCCTTATCGACGCCGTTTCATCGTGGCCCGTAAAAAAAATTGCAGGTTGTTACGCGCCTTCGATACGTTTACATTACAGAAGAGGTGGGGGGTAGGGGGGTTGGTTGAGGCGCAGGCGAAGAAGAAATTGGAGGCGGTGGTCAGCGGTTAAAAAGCAGGCAAACCGTGTCGTGTTGGCTTCCAGCGCACACCCCCGCATTAACTGTTCGCAGTTCGTAACCCGTTATTTCGCGGTTAGCCCTACGAACGATAAGTGCGAGCCCCCATACCCCTCGGCGCCCCTCGCTATTTATTGCCCGCTGCGCCCCTTTCCCAGCCAGCGTCGCTGAAATTTACGGCCGTCGGGCGCGAGGCGTCGATACTAAACGCGCGTGCACGCGGCCCGTGTCGTGACCTGATAAAAAAAAAAAAAGAACAGTCGCTGGGAGATCGCCAGCGGAAGTCGCGGGCGTTCGGGAAACGGAAGCTGCGGCGTTCCTTAGATATCGCCCATCCAGCGATAGAGAGGCTTTTTAAAATAGACGCTCCGTAACGACGGGCTTTTGCGATGACTGTCGCGATAGGGAGGCTTCGCGCTGGTACTTTTCGGGGCAACGTGATCTCGGTAGGGGTCGAACGAAACTGTTGTAATTTTATGACTATTAACTATTCTGTTCCGGGAAAACTGTTATAAAATACTGTGGATTAAGTAAAACTTTTATTCCGCTTTTATTTTGTTGAATGTAGAAAAAAGTTCTAGTTAAACAGGAACATTTATTCTACTCTGAAACAGTTGAAGTTGTGACAAGCAGGTTCCCTGGAAATGTTGTGGGGTAGATAGATCTGAAGTTGAAACCTTAAACAGATAGGTGTATAAAAATTACAATGTGCTTTCTCTTCTATATTTATCCTGATTTCAATTCTTAAATAATACTAATTAAAATAATATTCCTAACTTTTATATTTAACCTGTTCAGTATCTGTTCAAAGATATATTCTTCAGAACTTTTATTAATCGAACATAAAATAACTGTTAAAACTGAGCTCTTACAGTAGAGTTAAAGTGTTAATGGACAAAGTTAAGTTAAAACAGAAAAAGAAATGCTTTAAAAGTCCGATAAATAACTTTTATTTATAACAGTTCAAAGTTTCATTCGACCCTGGATTTCGGAGCGTCTTGGTATTTGGGGACGTTATTACGAGGTAGAATACTCGTGTTTTTAACTAATTGTGAGTAAGGAACGTTATTTTTAATATAGTCGAGTTTTTACTTTACTTTTTGTCTTCTGTTTTCTGGTTGAAAAACACTTTTACTTTCCACCTAGTGCCAGACAGTTTGGATTCGTAGGCTCCAGTTTTTTTTGTACAGAGCTACTCAGAAAGGAATATCGCTAAAGACGCCGATCGGTATTTGAAAAAGTGCCCTCGAGTAATGCTGGAAACGAGAAATCCTATTTCTAATCCGCGAACAGTCGCTGATCCTGGGATATCGATTCCAGCTGAGTTGGAATAATCGCGAATTGATTAAGCTGTATAATGGAATTGTCGTACAAACGTCGAAGCAAAGTGGTGTTCTCTAATTAAAATGCTAATTCGTCAGAGTAAACGCACGCAGGCATTATGGAAAACGCTTAAAACGGTCAACGAACACGGTAGGGAGAGCGGTCTCCCCCAAAAGACGCGAATTAAATAATCCCCCGATTCCACTTGAAATTCCATGGTGGTCCACCGAAAAGAGGGCCGGGGGGGGGGGCAGAGGGGCACGTTCACGTCGGAGAGCAGAGGCAGAACCAGCCACTTAATTACCGTACCAGGGAGTTATAATCTGTCGTAAAATCTGAATAACTGCAGCCAATTTCTCAAATTTATCTAAATCTCGACGAAGCAGATTTCTGGTACACATTTTACCCGGGGGCGCTTAATCTCCCTAAAACGCGAAAAACGGCGTAACCACACTCCTCTCCCCCGCCACTTTTCACCTGAATACCGCAGAGCTGATTAATTTCTTCAAAATTCAGAATTCACCATTTAGCTTCTGCGGTTATCCTGATTATTTAAATACCGCAACGTGACGCTGATATGTACTTTAAGTGGTAGTAGCTATAAATGACGAAATTAGATTCATTACTTTTAAACGTATTTCACTAAATCGAGGATTTTATTAATTTCGTTGTTATGAATAAATACTTTGCTAGCTTATCCACGCAATACACTTCTGTCGCTTACGATAATTAACCCCACACAGAATATTCATTGGACTAATAACTACCTAAACAAATAATTAAATATTTTGAAAACCTCCCCCACGAAGCACAAAAATGTGCTTGAAGAGACCTAATACCAACCTAGGAATTTTTCCAGCCGCAAGGAAAATTGATTCGAATCGACGTTCACCCCAAAAGGACGTTCATCAATTCTTCCGACTGGAATCAACGTCCAAACATCGCACCCTGTTATCACGCCCTCTTAGCAGACACTAGAAAACTCGCCGTCGAAATTAATCAGCGGGTATTTAAATAACCTTGAGTGGCCATTATCCTCCCCCCAGTCTACGTGACACGGGAACGGCAAGATTTAGCATGGCCGGGGCTAAACACAGCCCGGGCCAAGCAGCTATCGAGAGGGTGGGAGGTCAAGGTAGTCCATTACATCAGGTGAAATGAATATTCGCGAGTGAAACGGACGGCGGGGCCGCGTCGCTGGCGCGTGTCTAGGCCACATTCGTCAGGGCCGCCTGCAAAGCGAATTCTAAGAGGGTCTGCCGGCCCGTCTAATATACTCATCCAACGGCCGATCCTACCGGTCAGAAGCTACGCGATAGCATCTCGGTACACTAGTTATGCCACGCTTCGAGAGACGTCCAGATAGCCCGCTGATATATTCCCTTCGTTCCAACTTTTCGAGCCTCCCCTCCGTCGACCTTAGTCTCGCGTTTCCTCCCCGTCCACCCCTCCTTTTTACGCTGTCCGCGTCGCTCCTCTTCCTATTCCTTTATCCGTCGCTTCTGATTCCACCGAGCCACTGTGATTTATGACACTTTTTCCCGTTATCGCGCATCGAGATCCTTGGGAGCCAGTCCGGGGGCTAGCAGCGAACGAAACCCTACGTCCTGAATGCCCCTTCCTCCCCCCTAACCCTGCCAGTATCGACCATGGATTTCGCGTCGTTCCATGAACGCTGAAATGGGGTTCACCATGGTTTCTGAGCGCGTTGGGTGCTTCTTGGTCGTGGTGGGTTTTTTTTCTGTATTGGAGGGGTGGAAGATGGATATGAAGAGTGGTATTAGTGCAGGGTGATGTGGTTTTATGCGAATGACATTGAAGCGGTGTGTAAAGTAATATCCTTGAGGGTAGAAGACGTTAAATGTGGTTTTGAGTGCTTATTGTAAAGCCATGAAGACGCGAAATGTCAGTCCACCTGGGTGTGCTCAGGCGCTTAATGTGCTATACCATGCTAGGAAAATTGTAATAAGTTATATTAGTGTATCTTTGGGCTCTTTACTCTCGACACTCTAGTACGTTATAACTTTTGGCGAGCAAATCTGCAGGGTCTGAGAAAAAAAATAGGATAAAGGACACAATTACTTTCACCTTAAGCTATTTTACTTAAAATAACGAATAAATAAACGTTGTAAAGGCACATACAAAAAGAATTATGTAATTCAACCTATAATCTATACTATAGTTTATTTATTCGTTATTTTAGGTAAAATAACTTAAGATGACAGTAATTGGTTAGGTGTCAGGAATTGGGCCCTTTACCCTAGTTGACATTAGGGCTGGGACTATTTGTCGAATTTTTCGGTATTCGAATATTCGAATACTTCAGTTGCTCAATTATTTGTCAAATATAATTCGAATATCCAAGTATTCGAATACTATTCGAATATCCAAGTATTCGAATGCTATTCGAATATTTGAGTATTCGAATACTGATGTATTCGAATAGTATGATGTGAATTATAAATCAAGGCCTGGATCTTTACGAACCTGACAATAGGTTCACTTGTCAGCGTGAAATCTTGTAAGTTAATTTGGACCCACTTCACACCATACTATTCGAATACATCAGTATTCGAATATATCGGTATTCGAATAGTATTCGAATACTGCTCTATTCGACTACAACGGTATTCGAATAGTATTCGAATACATCAATATTCGAATAGTATTCGAATAATAGCATTCGAATACTGAAATATTCGAAGTTTATTCGTAGCATTCGAATACTTGTAAAATATTCGAATATTAAATTATTCGAATAGTCCCAGCCCTAGTTGACACACGATTGTACGGAGTCATTTTAATTAATTTTATTTCTATGCACACGAATTGTCGATTGATCGTTAAACATTCCATTGAATATTTTCAGTACACCGCATCCTGTTATTATTTTCAGTACAGGTATAATAATATATGCTCCCTACATCCACCCCTCAATTTCTTTTCACGTTTCTGACTTAGTAACTGAAATACTTTCCACCCACCCTCGCCTAACCTTGAAGTACCATTGTACACGAAGAAAATACCAAAATCCTAAGCCAGCGTTAACGAAGTACCTACGTTATCCTACTCAAAAGGACGTACCTCTGAGGCAGTACACTGTCTAACGCAACCAACGACGGATTGCCATGCTCTTACAATTGTTCCTGACGTAATTTCAGCAGCAAGCTCCAATTATTCGATCCACCGCGCGTACAAACTACCCCAAGCGTCTGAACTAGGCTCGACACACGCGTGAGGCTACTTGCATCGAACTTCCGCGGAGGACCTTCCCCAGCCTTTCCGATTCCTCAGCCCAGGGGGCGCGAGGGTAGGGTGGCGAATCGCGACGGTGCGAACAATTGTGTTGCGGAACTGCGGAGAACTGCCATTGTCGGCGGAAAGTTCGGAATTATACATTGGAAAGTTGGAATGGATGGGAGGAAGGAAGGAAGGAAGGCGAGGAAGCGGAGGCAGGATGGTAAGAAAGGGAGGAAGGAAGCTTGGATTCGACCAGATACTTCGTGGGTACTCGTATTCGATCTACTCCGGCCGCCTTCGAGCTCTCTTTTCT
Source organism: Andrena flavipes (assembly GCA_963971345.1). Taxonomy (NCBI): domain Eukaryota; kingdom Metazoa; phylum Arthropoda; class Insecta; order Hymenoptera; family Andrenidae; genus Andrena; species Andrena flavipes. The sequence continues at coordinate 16,195,042 of OZ020482.1, read as the reverse complement.
CCTGGCCCGCTACTCCCTTTTGCTATTCCGCCGCCCCTTGTTCTCCTCTCCTTATCGGAAGTTTTCAGACGATCCGCACGCCGCCGCGTAGAATAAGAGATGATTCCGCGGCACCACGCGGCTCCAATTTAATTCGATGTTGATTCTGATTTAATTAACCATCGGCGCCGATCGGGCGAAACGTCGACGACGCCACTCCAGACTTAATTCTTAATGGGGTCTGAAGCGCGGCCAGCGTTTCGTGGCTCGCTCGCCGCGTGGCTGATTGGCCCGAGTGCTGCTTCAGACGAATGCCGGGAGTTTTTCAACAGTCTGAAACGCGGTATTGATGGCGGAGGTAGCTGCGGGGCTGTTCAGGAATTCAGCGAGGATTTTGGAACGTTGAAGTTCGGAGGGTGGTACGAGGGACAGGTGGAGTGTCAATTGGTAATAGTTATGCGGAAAGCTACCGCCCCTTAATGATATGAAACTGAGCTTTAGTTTAAAGATTTTAATGGTTAAGGAAAGCTTTATTTGTATTGGGTTTATTTTATTTCGTCTTGGTGGTTTACAATTTTTTTTTAATAGGGAGTAGTACAATTAATATTATTTTAATTTTCTGTAGTTTCTGTGGGAGGGTATTATTCTGCAATTACAGTTTCAATTTCATCTAGATCGAAGTCGAAACGTTGTACTTTGAAGCGGTCTATAGGTATTTCCAGCTGTTGTATTATCACTGTTTAAATTGTCGTAAAAATTTAAACAATTTGTTGGAATAAGATGCACTATTTCTTGTACATTATTCAGTTTTGCATCTGACATAGGTTTGCCATTGGTGGTTTGGATGTTTTCTGCAAAATAAGTACAAGCCTAAAATGGAACTATGGCTCGGTAGTTTTAATAATTGTATAAGGTAAATTGCCTAGTGGAGAAACAGTTAAGGAAGCAGTTGAGATAATGGCAAGTTATTTTATATTTAAATAGCATAAAATTATAACTAAATATAATTATTCGAAAACGTAAAATTTCTACTTTCAGATAACGTAACAAGAATCTACATTTGTTAAAAGAAAAGTTTTAAACTAATTAAAACATGAAACTGTTCATATGGCCCAGTAATTAAATAAAATTCATAGCGTGTCCCCAGTCATTAATTATCAGTGTCCCAATTATTTAATTTAACTATTTCTATCAGTTAATGAAAAGAAATTAATATGATAATATTTTGGGGTAATAAAAACATTTTATTTGTAATAAATTTGTGTTAAATCTTCGGCATTAAAAAATGATTAAAAGTATATTATACAATTTTAAGTTATGTTAATATTACGACGAGTTTAAGATTAATTATCCTAACAATTCTTAAACAGTATTATATTTTTGTCAAGTCATTATTAACGTAAGTTACTATTAAGTAAGAAGCGAGATTGAAACTGTTGAAGGTTTACTATACAATAATATTTATACATGATAAAACTATTCAGTTATGTAAGCTTATAATTATATCTATATACAGTTAACACATTTTTCAATTATATTTCGAACATTTTAAACGTTGCAAATTAGTCAAACTGATATTATTAATAAAATTTCTTCTCAATTTTTAATTATTGGGCCTTGTTTAAGGCCTGGGACATTTACCTAATGTAAGAGTTGTTGCATGGTTTTGTAAGATCACAAGATTAGGGGATCGGTACTGTGTTTAATTAATATTTGTCATTTTGGGGGTTGGTAGGTTTCTGCACGTAGGCCAAATTGTTGTTGGATGTTGGTCAGTTTGGAAGAATTTTGGGATTCAATGTTTTTATTGATTTTTGGGTTGAAAGTTGAGTGCAAGGAGATATAGGAAAGTTTGGAGAGAAGATATAGTAGATCCCAAGAAATTTGACTTAGGGGATGTTTCGTTAGAAGAGTTGAAAGCTTCTATCGAGCAATGGATAGGTAATTGTGGAAAATCTATACCAGTCAGTGCTAAATACGATGGAAACTTAAAGTGTGTAAAAAATAATTACTCTCAATGAAATGAAATTATAATAATGGGGAAAGCTGGGCGAATAGCTCAGCTCACCCCTTTACAGAAGAATACATTACAAAAAATAAACTTATTTGAAAAAGAAAATAAAAAATAATTCTCGATTGTCGTTATCCACCACGAAAGTCTAGATTTTATTATTTACCATCAAAACAAGTCCCACGATATCCTACATACATACGTAATCACCTTTGTTAATTAAATAGCATTAAAATTCTTACAAAAACACGAGTCCCCACACGACTGAAGCCAACAGAAATAACTAAACAACCAGTTGAAAACTTATACAAGTGACAGAGGATAGGAACATCCCGAAAACGTGAAAGCAGTTCGTCATGATCCCCCAAAAATGGATAATAATTTTCATAAATACCAGTGGAATAAATCTGCGGAATAAATTTCTCCGCACGCGTCTTCATAAATTCGTAGCATTATTATCACGGGGAATAAAGTGGAATTCGTTCGTTCGGGACGTAGATGGCCCTATCAAAAACGCCCGGCACAATAGCGTAATCGAAAACAGGTCCAACATACCACCGGCATCAATCGGAATTTACTGATCATTGACCAGAACCGATTCCATAACGCGAAGCGATAACGGGCCGCGGCCGATACCCGATCGATACTAACGACGCCCGTTTTGTTTATTTACGAGGCCTAACCTGGCACACGGCTCCCACAGCTTAATATTCGTGTCCAACCGCCTGTACCTACAGATAAAACGAACCGTGTACCGAAATCAAGCAGCTCGCCTCTGCCCTAGCAACTGCTGCATTTCAGTGTCAGTGTTGCTGCGGTGGAGAGAAACACTCATGTTTTAACTAAGTGACAAATATCACTACAAATATCAGACACGCTTTTACACTTCGGAGGAGAAGACGCGAGAATTATGACGTAGTAACGCTGAAAGTCGGGATCTATGTGTCTCGCGGGGTTCATTGGGGCCTTATGTGTATTCCTGAATGCTGATGTATTAATTTGAATGGGTGGATCTGGTGAAAAGGTGGTTAGGTGGTTCCGAGGTAAATTACTTTTAGTATTTTGTGTTATGCCATCCAGTAGCGGATTTAAGGGAAAAGGCCCAGGTGGCATACGTTCTGAGGGGCCCATTTTTATTGAAAATATGAAGAGGTGGTTTACTAAAAGCGAGATAAGTTTATTAGAACAGAAAAGAATATAGTGTTTGGATAAAAAATTTTTTTTTTAATAAATGGGCCTTGGGGAGGCCTTTTGGGCATTTAAATCCGCCAAAAACACCATCGGTATTTTATATAAATCGGATTAAGTGAAGTGGTAAATCTGGATAAAAAGGTATCTAAATATTTGTGACAAAGCCGTAAAAAAGAAATATATTGCAGTTACTGATATTTCATTTAATAGCAGTGGTATGTTGCTATTGTATGTTGAGTTTCAATGCGGATATGGCTTTCTTACGTAGGATAAACTATTTTTGTGCTACCTGGCGTAGCAATAATTTAATTTAAGCGAAAGTTGCAGATACGCTGTTTTTTTTTAATTAACACGGCAGAATGGTGATTCTGTGTGCACTAGGAATTTCTAAAAATGATGGTTTCCTACGAGCAGGAAGTTTCTAGAAATGTTGCATCTGCTGGGTCCGGAAGTGCTTATTCTTAATATTATCATAATTCTTCTAAGTAATCTAAGTTCACCAGCAGATCAGCTTAGTCGAAGAGGAAACAGTTAGGTGTTCAACCCTTTTGGGGGAAACGCCACTGGAGTCGACACATGCTTGTTGATACAAGTGAGGATCCTGGGTAGTGGTAAGACTATCACTTCCTAACACTGTTTCTGCTAGCATATTTTAAGCCAACCACTCTTTCGTTGTACGAAAGCGTATGTAAGTAGGTAACAGGGTAAAGAGTAACTTGGAAGTAACGTTGAAACTTACGTGGAACATATTTCATTTTGTGGAAAAGATAACGTAGTGAGATTAAAAAAATATATATCTGTATAGAGTGCGAAAGTTCAGACTGAAAATTTATTTACTGGTTCTACTTTGTGGATGTATTATTCTGCACATTTTCTAATATTGAGCAAGTAATTATTGCACTAAGATTCTTTTAGGGGAGGTACCTACTCATTGGTGTTTTGGATGTGTTCGTTTAGAAAACATTCCTGAGAAGCAGAGTTGGGCATAATCTAAATAAAATTCGAATGAAATAACTTTTCAAATAAAGTTAGCTTATTTTGGAGCGCCAAGATAAGTTGATTTATTTGAAAATCTTTAACTTGGATTTCGAAATAAAAGTTTAACTTTCATTTTATCTTTATACTAGAAGTGAAATAACCGGTGTGAGCCTTTGCGGCCCGACCCGCGCGCGGTCGCCTACCGGTCAGATTCTACAGAATCTGAATTTGTTTATTTTTCATCGTATCAATATGAAAGTGACACCAATGAATTCCTGGCGTTCTCCCGATTACTTGGACAGAAAATAATTGAAAACGGACTATTTTTAACGAAACGGGCTTTCAATTCTGCAAATAAATTTCTCACGTAATATCCTTAATTATGGTCCGAATTATATCATTTTTGGGGCCATTTTCATCGGGAAGACATGAGGAATCGATTGGTAATACTTTCATCAACACTTGTCAAAAACATGAACATTTTATGTGGCCCGTCGGTTTTATTGCTCTCGACTGTCAACGGGCGGTCTACCGGGGCCCGAAGGTCCTCGCTCGCAAGGGAGAAAGCAAAACAGTGGGGTGGGTAGGTCTTTCCCGATAATCCGAGGCCAAAGGCTTCTTAACAATCGAACGATTGTACATACATATTCTGTCTGATGTTTTCGCCTACAATTATTATGGTGGGTTAATTAACAAGAAACGACAGTTTGCCTACGAATATTCAATGTTGGGCCTACAATTACCATGGTTGGTTAATTAACAAAAAACTTACAACTATGATTAAATGTCGTCTTACAAACGTCAGAAAATTTGCTACATCCAGAAACCTGTTATTATATTCCAAGTTGTGATTTTTCTTTCCTCATTTATAAATACGTAATGAGGACGTCTGTCTTAAGACGAATGTGATATTTTAAGGAATAAGTCTAAAGGACGAATGATGATATTTTGTAGAATATTTGGCGTCACTGCGCAGTTTATCGGGAAAGACCTACCCACCCCACTGTTTTGCTTTCTCCCTTGCGAGCGAGGACCTTCGGGCCCCGGTAGACCGCCCGTTGACAGTCGAGAGCAATAAAACCGACGGGCCACATAAAATGTTCATGTTTTTGACAAGTGTTGATGAAAGTATTACCAATCGATTCCTCATGTCTTCCCGATGAAAATGGCCCCAAAAATGATATAATTCGGACCATAATTAAGGATATTACGTGAGAAATTTATTTGCAGAATTGAAAGCCCGTTTCGTTAAAAATAGTCCGTTTTCAATTATTTTCTGTCCAAGTAATCGGGAGAACGCCAGGAATTCATTGGTGTCACTTTCATATTGATACGATGAAAAATAAACAAATTCAGATTCTGTAGAATCTGACCGGTAGGCGACCGCGCGCGGGTCGGGCCGCAAAGGCTCACACCGGTTATTTCACTTCTAGTATAAAGATAAAATGAAAGTTAAACTTTTATTTCGAAATCCAAGTTAAAGATTTTCAAATAAATCAACTTATTTGATCTTCAAATAACGGATAAACGTAAATGACCTTTTATTTAGATATTATTTAGATATTATCTTTGCCCAACTCTGCTGAGAAGTCGGAGGTCGATACTTGGATCTGAATATTTTTTTCTTTTTAGAATTCTTTATTATTGAGAAGTAGTCGAGGATCAACGATGTGGCGTTTGTGAGTGTCAGAGTAGTATGTGTTTAGACACTTCGTCAGCAATGGTAGTAGTTTTTTTTTATTTTGTAATCTGTATATGTGCAATAATAATCAGCACTGTGAGCTTGTATTGACCCGAGAGTCAATACATCCAATGGTTTACCACAATGATATTATTTAGCTTGAATAGTAGTAGTTGAAGCTTGAAGCACAAGGGGTTAATGATTAATCACTATTAGAACGTCTACAAACATTACGTTTCCATTGTACAAAAGTTCTGATGTTCCGATTATAATTAATTCTGAATAGATTCATTTCGAGCCGTTTACCTTTATCTAACATCGCAGCAGGATAATAATTAAATATCAAACTTCTTCTCTTAATATTCTCCTCTTTAGGATTCACTGGGGAACAGTAACGGCGGGAAAGCAAGATAAATATCTTGGAAACTGCTACGTAAACTTTGCTAAAAAGCTTAACCATGTAAGATCGCGCGAACTCGAGGAAGCGTAAATCATCGATTATTAGGGAACCAGTCATGAATTTTAACTTGCCGCGTGTCAAATCAAATTCCCCGAGTCGCCAAGATATATGCACCATCCTATTGCCTAGAAAACTTTGATGGCTTGAGAGTTTCGATGCCTTGGAAACTTTTACTACTTCGAACAGGAGATGCAAATATCAGACGACTTGTGTTTCTGGGGCAGTGTTCACTATTCATTCCTTAAGGAACAACAAGTAGGAGCAGCAAACCTGTCGAAGACAATCTGTATCCATTTTCAGCAGTATTCTGAAAACTTGATGCAATATTTGTGACGATATTAAAATTTCATTGTTTTAATATTTCTGATGCATAATTATTTTCTATATCGAGGGAGTGGGGTCACTTTGGTGCAAGGGGCACAATGAAACATTAGTATTCTCTTGATATCTAGAAACAGTTAGAAGTTTAAAACATGATCACAAAACAGTGTAAGCTATCATCTTGATAGATGATATAAGATTATAAGATAATACCCTATAGATATCAAGATGATATTAATGTTTCATTGTGCCCCCTGCATCAAAGTGCCCCAACTCCCCTTCCTATAAATATTCAAAGTACCTTTTCCAATAAATAATACAATAGGAACTAAACATTTGAAGCCACCTATGAGTAATTATTAAAATCCATAATTTACCACATAACTTTATTACATCACCAATGGCAATTCATTAAGTGATGAATGGGCGAGGTTCATCATTCCTGCTGTTTTAAACCCTACCCCTATAAACTAAACGAGAGACTTAAAGCTAAAGGATGGACAGAAGAATCTAGAACCAGAAGGCAAGAAGTATAAGAAAGTTATGGAAAATTGACAATAACACAGAAGCGGGTAGCACGTTTAAGAGAAGAGGGGGGTGGCAACGAAGGAATTTTCAGAACTAAAAGAAGTAGGAACTATTCGACAAAAGCAGATTTCATCCTCAGCAACAGGAGTCGAGCAAGAAAGCAGAAATGAATCAACACACTCAACCAGCCCTGCCGCAAGCCAGCGGGATTCAAAAGAAAAAGGATTAGATCCCTTGAAAATTCTGTAGGAGCCCCCTCGAAAAACGCTGGCCTAGTATTAAACGAACTTTCCTCGAGGCCGTCGAACGGCGCTTAACAGTTGAAAATTTTCTCCAATTTGCAAATCGCGGCCGCGTTACGCCGGCTCCGCGTGCAGGTCGGCGGTAAAAGGGCCGTGGAAAAGTTACGGAAGTACCATCGTTAATTTAAAAAGTAAGGATCTCTTAGTCGTAGGAAGCTTAACGTAGCGGCTCGGCAACGAGGATGGCGGCTGCCTCCCCCTTAAGAGAGCATAAAACGAATGGACGAACCTAGCGTTCGTTAAAGTCCAAGAAAAGGAAAACGAGTGCAGAGGCTGAAGAGGCCAGGGATGCCAACCGGCAAGTCTGACTCCGGCTCGTGTTCTCTATAGGGGACGCTTTTGACCCAGTACACCGTCAGAGTGCCACGAGTGCACCGGCTCGACGTGCTCAAAAAGCGTACCTAGATAACGAGGAAACGTAATAGCCACTTTGTCCACGGCGTTTCCATACTGTATCAACAGTGTCTATCCCCCGGTTTATTCCCCACCCGCCCTCCCGGCGTTCCTAGGCCGCTTTATATCCACGCAGAACCACGTTTCCGCGGGCTTGGGCCCGTAACTCGGGCTTCGACATAAATTGGCCGCTTGTAAATTTTCACTTGGCGCGAACGTGAACGTTGGTTCGCGTTGGACGTCATTCGAATGGTGCTCCTCGATGTGCGGGTTGCATTAAAATTGTAGAACCGGTCGAAACGGGGATTCATTACGTCGAAGGTTGACAGGAAGTTGTTCAGCCCTTTGCAATCTGAAGCTTCTGCGACGAGATACAAGCGGGTGATGGTTGGAAGTAGAGTTGTGTATATTCGAATTACTAGGTATTTCGAATGCGAATAGTTTTTCGAATAATTCGAAAATTCGAGTAATTCGGAGTATTCGAATAATTAGGAGTATTCGAATACTTAGTAATTCGAATAATTTCGAATACGAACAATTTCAAATATTCGAATAATTAGAAGAATTCGAATAATTTGAATATTCAAATAATTAGGAGTAGTGGAGGGGTGTTATAAAAGCCAAAATTATAAACGCATTACACATGCTAGTTATATTCCTGTTTGTTGAGTGCCCAGTCATTTGACGTAAACTTCACTGCGGTCTTACATGTAACAGAGTAATAATCCGCGGTTGATGTTTTTCGTCAGTAAAAGTAAAATTTTCGGTTTTCTGAGATCCAAATATAGGTATACAAAGTGTTAAAGTGTTATATCATTAAAACAGCTTGTATTCAGCTGGAAGGAAAATACTTAACAGGTAAGCTTAATTGATTGTTTTGTTTGTTTTGAGGTTATTTTATATTAAACTCACTTATAGTCTTAAAAGGGACAGCATAACAAGTCTTAAATAGGACGACCGTTTCATGGCTGTCATTCTCGCACACATGTACTGCTGGACACAATATTTTACTTTCCAGTAAAGTTATTAGTGTATCATCTGATACATAGATGGCATTGTTTTAAATTATCAATTATTAGTCCATGGCGTATCGTTTCAAATTTAAGAATTAATAAAGCGACAAAGACATTTGTCTCTTGGAAGCTGCGTTTGTGTTTAGTTTAGGGGAACATGGATGAACCGGATAAACAATTTTATTTTACCCTTATTCACAAGATTTATCACAAAGCAAAATGAAATATTCTCGAGAGTAATGGAGTCACATTCAACATTTATAATTAATCTAGTAAATAGAGAAGGTTGGTGTATCTGACGTACCTCGTTCACGATTTAAACTCAGTTTTCAATCCCCAGATTCAGTAATTTATACAGAACAATGCACTTCTTATAGACATGTTCAATATAAAACTAAATTAATTTCGGAACTTATAAAGAAACGTGAATCAAGTATCTACTTAAATAGTGTACACAGAGTTCTTCTGAATGAGCAGTCCTTTTACCATCACTGCAGCTAATTGCATCCAGAATCTGATAACACACTGGCACTGCATCTATCTAAGGCACCCGCGTTCACGTTACGCACCATTAGTCACTAATACCAGGGTTCTACCAATCCCCCTATCGATTAGTAAAGTCATTACATTTTTCAAATTCCAAGCGTACATAAATTTCACCCGATAATCTCGCACAGCATCAACCGCAGCACCCAGCGTGCCGTAAAACACTGAAACACCACCTCCTCGCGTTGGGTTTTAATAATTAAGAATCGCGAGCCGTTGAACGGCGGTGAAACGAAGGGGAACTTTTCGATTCGTGGCGCGTTCAAAGATCGTCTGGAAATTACGTCGCTCGTTCTCCCTGAATTCGTTCGAATCGTACAACCGAGGCAATGCAATCAGAAAGTGTAGCTTAAATGTCCCCCGAATGAAAGCGGGAGAAGTTCCTTTATCTAAACAATCTTCAGCCGTGCATTTTGCGCTCCAATTCCGGCGACGACGGAAGCACGGATCCACTCGAGTCTGCGTTGGAACAATTAACGAACGCCGGCTAGGCGGAGGCGGGTGTCTGCGAAATTAGAATCGTTAAATTCGCGAGAACGCGAAGGGGAAGGTCGAGTAAGGTGCATTTCTGACGACAAGAACCTCTAATGTCAGCCGCTGCCGGAAAGTGTGTATCTCTAGGCGGCCGAGAAAATGTCAGGTCCCAGCGCGGAAAATGTCGCGGACTGATCGTGACATTGGCAAATGTCGCGCGAATAGAGCTATCAATTTAAGCCTTCGCTTCCGCCCTGTTTCCAAGAAGCTGCGTCAGGAAGCGTACAAGGATTCTAGGTTCTAATAAATCTGTTTTCAACCAAAGTTTTAATACATTTCACAGTGCTCTAATTCATTCTAATAGCTTTCGTTAGAAACTCTTGTTCGGATGATTCACAGTGAGCGGGTTATTATTAGTCGTTGTGTAAGGAAGACTAGGGGTGGATTTGTATATAGGGCAGAGTTGGACGTTATTCTAATAAATTTTTGTTCGCGTAATCTTTGAATAATTGAGAATAGGGAATAAATTTGTATTCGAATAATGCCCAACTCTGATATATGCTAAGTAGTCTGTAGCATAGGGCGGTGAATTTCGGCCGAAAGAAATTGAAAATGGAACAAAATGTGTTCGCTTGTTACTTTTTATTTTTTCATCGACAATAATAGCACAGATTTCCGTTTTCTCTAATACCGAAAATCTGAACAAGAAGTATCAAACACCGCTGTTGAATTTTACACAGTCTTCCGAGTCCATTGGTTATAATGAATAAATATCCCCGTTATCTCGCCCAATGTTTTGGGTCTTGAATTCTCAAAATGTTAGCCTAAGGGCGGAAAATCTCCAAATTCGTCTCCGACTGTCACCTGTACTTATATGAGTGGCGTTGCAATGTTTAAGCTGTCCCTTGCAGATTTCCCACGATATTTATCAAAAGGATCAGGCTATTTTTTAATTTCATATTTACATCAATGCAACTTTACGAAATCACTGTCCTCTCCACACTGAATTTTACTTTAATTAAGAATTCTCTATAATTGAATTAAGCTAGGTATGTTTTTTTTCTGTAGGAACGTGAACAATCCACCTCCTCATTTGCAAATTTCTTAAACATTTTATAGAATATCGTAACCCTCTATTCTCAGTTTCTCCAAATACTTGAAAAGCTATCCACAAACCTCACCGCGAAAATCCGTTAAAATGCCAGCATGCAAATTACCTACTAATTTTCTCCTACAATTTCTACTCTACAAACGACTGGAGAACCTCCACGTTCCCAAAGTAATGCTAATTTCTTCGTTCAGTATTTCTCGTGGACGTGGGATCTTCAGAGACGTTCGTAGGTCGGTCAGCGAAGCAAAATGCGTCGCGTAGCACGGCGAAACGAGCAAATAAGGGATGCAGGCTAATAGGGGGCAAGAAGAATTCCTCTGAGGAGAAATTTCTTGCGGGGGAGCGGGCTAGAAAGAACGAGCAGCGTAATAATAAAGAGACGGCGTCTTCTTCGTTATATTATTTCATGGTCCAGCGGTTGAACGACGCGGCTGGCAGGGGTAGCTGGTTTCCGACCCCCCGAGATAAAGGCCGACCTCGAAGCAGCAGCCAACTAGAAAGCTGGGTAGAAGCGAATAAAACTAACACCCATTAATCAGGCCTTAGTCCCGGCCGTTTCAGAAGCGAGTCTGCTGCGCAAAATAAAGATCTTTTTAAGCTTCCTAAATCATGAGTTTATTTTCTGGAGGGTGCGCCGTTTTGCTAGGTGACCAACGTTTGGTGGCTGCTAACAAGATTGTCTTGATTATCTAACCAACTGTCATTTAACGCGTTACAACTTCCAAGAACGTGTGGATTTGTTAACTAGACGAATCATCTCGACATTCAAGAATATCCCTTCGTTGGACAAGACGCTTCAATTTACTGTGAAGATTTAATCATTTTGATTGTTAGGGGAAAGTGAATGTAGTGATATGTGGAGGTTGTTTAGCTTTTAATAGTTGTTAAACGCATGGTTTTTGGAACACTGGAAGCGTGTCTGATTGAGAAAGGGTTGAGAAATATTTTTGTGATAGTGTAAGATTGTTGAATGAGCGAAGAGTGGAGGGAATAATCAACGTTCTTCTATATAGGTAATGGAGATTCGTGGAGCTAGAATTGTAAGTACTAGGAATAATATCAGCAGTAGTATAAGGATGGAATAGTCAGACGGTGTGGCGGAGATAGCCCCTCACAACTACATATCATTGTGCTCGGTTCGTAAATTTAAAAGACCTGTTAGTACACTACTAAATTTCGGTAATATTCAAGTTTTGACAGTACAACGCACATAGGATGTACCTATATTTATATATAAATCTTGGAATTCCATTCTTATCATTCGTAGCATAATCACAGTTGCAGCAGGTATGCATAAGTGTTATCAACACTTAGAGACAATGAGTATTACAACAAATTTCTGAAGGTTTTTTTATTTATATGAAAAGGTCATTTCAACTTTGTACACGAGCACGAGTGAACCAACACTTAATTAATAACATTTTAAAGGAAGATTATCTATCAATTTTTTTACTAAACCACAGTACACAACATAGCATGTACCTGCATGTAAGTATGAGGACTGGGGGACTGATATTCCATAAAAAGTTTACTGAAGTACCGCATTACACACCATTTAGGAAACTGTACTTAATGTTTAAGTGGGGATTCTCGAGTAATAGCTTCAAAATTGACTGATATTTGCGGTTTTCTTAAAAATACTATTGTTAATATTATATGGGAAGCATTTTTAAACTAGCTAAAAACATTTTTTTATTTCCATGCATCTTCTTAGTTATTAATTATTCTGGAATCTTGTCAACCTTTGTGTAGCACCTCTCACAGTCATCTGATTGCAAAAAACAGTTTCTTAACATTAGATAGTGGGAGTAACTCTAATTTGAAGGGGAAAAAATGAATATATCGATAAAAAAGTATTATAAATAAAAACAAAAATTAAAATTTTATGATCAGTCCCAGCCTAAACTATCTAATTTAAAAAAAAAAAATCTTGACTGTGACAGCTGTTACACATCACACCAACATCGTCGAAGAGGTTAACATGATTCCACAATAATTAATAAATAATGAAAAGGATAGACATAAAAAATTCGCCAACTTTAAAGATGGCTCCTTAAACCCAAAAGAGTTTTATTTAATATTAACAATAGTTTTTTAAAAAAAATGTCATTAATATCAGTTACATTTGGGTGTTGTTCCACGAGAATCCGAGAGAATATATTTACCAGCCCTACATGCCTAACGATAAAAAATCACATTTCCAAACTTCGTCCGACTAATTTTTCCCAACTCCGAGGGAAGGTCCATGATAACTGAGACGCTGCTTACCTTGCGCGGGCAATTGAGAAGGAGAGAAAGAGATCAGGGAGCCGAAAACTTTTGGCGAATGGAAATAATGGAAACTCGTAAGCGTGGCTTCGGGAGCAAGTCGATCGCGGCTCTTTGTAAAACCGTTTGTCTTCCTTTCCACGTCGCCTCTCGCCGGCCAAAGTGGATTTGCCCTGCGAGCTCGACTTTTCCCTACGGCCAGCAACGAAAGCCACGGTTACTCGCCCCGGGATTGTTCGGTGGTTAGCGTAATACTAACAAGATTGAAATTTAATTTCAAGCCTTTCACTGCGCCGTCGCAATTTGCCTTTCAAGCGAAACCGGAAATTTCCAAGACGGACCGCGGTATAGAGACGTGAAATGCGAATTCCCATTATGTACTCTCTGCTCCGCGCGCGTCACCGTTCCTTGACCACTTTTCCATCACACATCCACGACTTTTTAGACCGCACTCGCGATGAGTCGTTTTCTCATTCAAAGCATTCACGATTTTCAGTATTAAAGCAGGTACTTGGCGCATTTAATGCTACTAATGTGACCCATGGGTCGTGGATGACCCAAGTTATGGAAAATTCACAATTTCTACATGTGTTAGTGACTTCGTGTGTTTTCATCTGCATTTCATAGCTATTAAAACAAACTGGTGAACAAATACGGCTCAGAGTTGGACTTCTTTAACAAGGCTCTAGCACCCTTCTATCAGCGCTGCGTAAAATTATTCTCATAGAATAGCAATATGCCGTTGCATTGTTAATTTTGTAATTTAGTATCTATATAATACCTCACACAATATTTATATTAAATGTACAGTTTGTATATCAAGGGCTAGCCCCGTTTAAATAAACAATAATAATAATAATAGTAATTACCTAAACATGCCATCATATTTCTAATGCTACCCCTTTAGATCTTCTTCAATACCTAGTCTTCATTTTTTGTGTCGTGAGAATGTATTTTACTTGATGAAATATATGAAGCGTGTGACGAGTTGCACTTAAAAAGTAGATGCTCGAAAACCTGATAGCTAAAAAAGGTACTTGGAATAAGAACTCCTGAGATCTGAACTGAGTGAGCTCGAATCATCCAGCTTCAGAGGATACGAGCTGAGGACCTAAGAAGCGTCAAGTACGTTTCTCTAATTAACGCACCAATTCCCAGGAAAAAGCAACTATTCACATTCAATCCTTCCTCCACCTAACCTCTGCAACATCGAATCTGACCCACATTTTCATAAACTGCCTCGCACCGTCACTCCCATTCCCACTCGAGAACACCTTAACACCCTGTACATTTACCCAGTCAGTTCGCTTCGTTACAAATGGGATTCCAATTTACCTCGGGCAGTGTCAATTCTTAGTCCAATCCCACTTCAGTTTCACATCAAACTCATCCTCTGTCCGAAGCAATCCTAAATCGATTCTGGTTTGTTATCTCTGCGTCAATGAGAACGAAAGACATCTTCACAATGAAGCCTCGGCGTTAACGCTTTCGGCGTACCCATCCATTGCGTCTTCATCGCTAAAGGGAAGGAATTAAGCCTCGACACACCATTGCCACGCAGACATTGAGCGGGCTGACACCATCGTTTTCTGGGATCTCCAGCCAGTGACCTGAATCCTCGTTTAATCGATCCACGTGCACGTTTTTGCCCGTCTCCGTTCGCTATGCAGGCGGAACAGTGGCTCGGGCACGGTTTTCCGAAACGACCTACGACCTCCCACCTGGGGCACAATTAGTCATAATCTACCTTAGTTATGACTTATTCGCCACAGCTGCCTGGCGCACAAATTACTTAACTTGGTCAGCTTACTCGGAACTTGTTACGTGGCAGAACTTCCGGGCCTGACTTTACACCCACCGTAGATTCTCATTAGCTGGCTTTTCGCCGTTGTCGTCGATGTCGTCATCTTGGTTCGAGATGGTCCTTACGACTCTACCCTCGGCTAAGATGGCCGCGGCACGATATTAGTTCCCGGTTGTGATTGTCCTTCCCCTCACTTTCTGGGTCGGTACTGGGAGTTTGGATAAGGTCGCTTGGCGTAGATACTTTGTAAAAGTGGATTATTGTTAGGTTTCTTTCGGAAGGGAATCGAATACAATTTTAGAGAGTGGGTGACTTGGTGCGGGTGCTCGAGAAGTGTGCAGACCATCTCTGTAATACAGTATCAACACTATCGTAGGGTGTGTAAAGGATGAGACTTTGGCCACTTTGTGCTTCAAGTGTATGAGCAACAGCCAATCATGCATCGTCAAGTATGACTGACAAGCGTACTTAACCGCCAATGAGGCATTAAGGGCCTTTTCACACGAGATGTTCCTATGACCTGGCAGTGGTAGTAAGAATACATATAAATGTATATGTACTTGATGGTGATAGGGGTAGGTTTAAAATAATAATTCTTGTTAGACCAACTTTAGAAAATAATAGAATAAAATTTTATGGAGTGGGGAATTTGGAGTAGGTACATGAAATTAAGGCTGGGACTATTCGAATAATTTAATATTCGAATATTTTACAAGTATTCGAATGCTACGAATAAACTGAACAAATGAACCTAAAGAGCTTGATTTATAATTCACATCATACTATTCGAATAGCATTCGAATACTCAAATATTCGAATTATATTTGACAAATAATTGAGCAACTGAAGTATTCGAATATTCGAATACCGAAAAATTCGACAAATATTCCCAGCCCTACATGAAATTCCCTACCAACACTAATACAGAGTGTACACCATAGCTTGAACCTTTGTTCACTTTTTACTTAAACCGTATAAGTTACAGATGAATGAACGAACCTTTTAAGCCTTTTTCACACGAGATACTTTTGTGATTTGCAACGCTAATGCAGAGTGTACGCGACAGTTAGAGACTTTGTTCACTTTGATCTCCAAGTGCATCAGCAACAGTCAAATACGAATGAAGGAACACATTTGGCCACGCATGCGCCTTAGGCCTTTCCACGCGAAACGTTTCTGTGCCTTGGGATTGGTAACACTTGGTAGTAACAGCACTGTTTTAAAGACGACAAAGCAGGATATATCAGGCGTGAATGTGTCTAAGATACCAGCTGCGAGTCACAAAAGTGTCTCGTGTGAATAGGGCCTTAGGCGGTCGGACACGTGCCGCGCCGAAGAAAGGTACGCTTATATGAAAGTAGTCGAACGAAATTCGACACCTAAAGCATGCCCGTCACAGTAATGGATCTAATTAATTGCATCCGTATAAATGTCCCGCAATTTCAATGCGATTGTGCGGAAATTAATTGATTGGTAATTAAATGTATAACTGCGGTATTTACGAGGAACTGGAAACCGCGATATGATCATTTTGATTGGTATGGAAAAAGTGCGCTGGAAAATGTACCAACTTGACTATATCAATCTGGATGATGGGTTAATTACAAAAAAAGCTATCTCTATTCTCTATAAATGAGTAAAGTAATTGGTTACAGCAAGAATTTCAACTTTGCAGTTTAGTAATAGGTACTGATGTGAATTATTAGTAGGTAGGATAAGTTTAAGTAAAGATTGCACAAGAAAAGAGGTGTTTAAGATTCTATATGCACACGTTAGTGGTTCGGTTAATGAGACCAGCCGAGGAAATTCTAACTCTCCATACGAAGAAAATTAGTGTCAGGACGAAAGGTTTATACGTAGAATTCAATGGTCAAATTAAAAGTATGTAAATAAAGAGTAGGTGTAATTTAAATACTTTCCCTTCACTGGAACCTAACGCGAACCTCAACCTAAGCCATTGATAAATAAATTGAACTGAGCAACTCTTTTTCCATAAATAGTAAGAAATATCTTGGGGCAGAATCGTAACTTTTTCTTCGAAGTCCCACCAATTTGCCAACTTTTAACTTTCTTTTTTATTTGTAAGATTCATCGACAATGTAATTATACTAGAAATAAGAAAATCCTGGGATTTTTTATTTCAGGGAAGAAATGGGGCCACGTAAAAATTAATTTTTATCGTTCGAATGTGAACTAAAATACCGTGAAAGTTTGGAAAAGATCCGTTAACAGTTTCTTAGAAAAAAATCGCAAGAATCACCTCATTCCTAGCCTTCCTAAATATGCCTTCCCCCTTAATGAAAATCAAATGCCCCTCCACCACCTCTGTTAGTATTTCACACTATTATTTTAGAGTTAAAACGTTATCAAATTAATTATCTACTTGAAACAAATAATCATACGATCATCTTGACAATCCAAAATTGCAAGCCTAACACCCTCTCCGAAAGGGTTCTATACGGGGGTTAAAAAGAAAAGCAAGGAACAGTATGAAATCTAGTATCCTTTACATATCATTTCGAAAATAATATCTATAATATAATAATATAATATAGAAAAAGAAGACGCTCAGTTCTTATCGACTGTATTATTACTTAACCTTCAGAGGACTAACTTTTTAAAAAAAAAAAAGACTAGTGGTTTTCAGTTTCCAAATTTTTTTATATTAGGTAATCAAATTTTTAACATTTTTTTAATTTGAAAAAACATGGTACGTCTGGGGGAGGTGGATACTGCTGATTATGAATCTGCAGTCGGGATCGTAAAAAATTTTGACCTATATGCCAGTTTTACTGACCTAAACGAATGAACATATACCAAAATTCAAAAAAAATTCTTTTAACGTTACCCAGAGCTAACGACGTTGACATAGAAACTTTTTGTATCATCTTTTCTTCTTTTTTCCATATTTTCATTATTATTTTTTATATTTTTGTATTATTTCAGGATTTACATTATTTTGTCGTATTTTCTGTGTTCTTTTGAACAATACGAATTTTTTGTAGAATACTAACACAATTTATACTCTATATCATTTTTAAGTAGTGTGTTTACTCAAAGCCCCAAGAAGGGTTTTGCCGGTTCCCTAAAGGTTAACCGAAAACAGTGAGTACCAAATTTGAATGTAAAATGAAAACAAGTCAAAATCTACTCAGCCAAAAGATATCGCTCCAACTACCACTCCAACTGGGTAAATTTCACACGGTTGACATCCGTCTCGCGAACACCTCTATAATATTTCGTGAATATCGACTCGACATGCATTTGCCTAGGGAAAAATGAAAGAATTGTTCACGAAGCAGATGCCAAACACTACATTTACAGTAGTCGAAGCGTCATCTTTTACGTACGTGTACAACATCATAAAAAGATAGAGATGAAGTTAATTGGACCTTCATTAGTGTCAACAGGTGACTGTTGAAAATTGAAATACTAAATTAACATGATGGAAGAAGGTAATACGTCAGCACGGTACAACATAATAATACATGTACCAATCCGTCGGGAAATCGCTCTGTAATATCGTTGATGCTCTGAATCAGTGACGAAATCACGTTTCTGGTCCCCGGCCCCGTGTATTTTTCTCCTGCGACGCAGCTACGTTCATTCCCTGATACTGACTCGTGACTTACATTGATCGATCGCCTCCCAAGAGCACCTGCCGCGTGGACTGTCACGCAGAAGAATGCAGATGGGAGAAATCTGCGCTCAAGTGCGATGTAAACTGAACTGGAACGTTCGCGGGACGACGGAATCGCCGTTGGCGAACTACGCCAGCGACCGCAGAGTGAGCCGTAACGCAACTTCTCTCGAATCAAGGCGACTAAGCTCGAATAGAATCGTACCGGAGTAAACTCGATTCAGCTTACGTTCAGCCGCTCGAATTAGAGGCAAACTTCCGAGTTAGAGCCACTGCTGGATCTCTGTCACTCCTCTGCCCGTACCTTTCCCGGAAATCGGCTCCCCCCGCAACTATGAAACGAAAGTCATGTCACCGCTGCGAACTGACGATGCAGAGAGATTGCAGAAGATTCAAATAATTAAGGAAGCTGAGCTTTTTCAGGGATTTATTTGAATTAATATTCGAATAATTCAAATGAGAGGTATAATATTAAAAGATTTAATATTAGAATTCGAATAAAAGAATAGGAGGTTTTATAAATTTGAGATTGAAAGTCTTGATGGATTCTCTGAGCGTCACAAACCGAATTAAAGATCACAAAAATTACTTTCAGTTTAGGGTGAATGACATAAATCAACAGCAGTTAACTAGAAACTTACTGAGACCTATTCGTACAAATTTATACTCTTTTCTTTATCAGCTGACCGGCAAAATTTGTATTCAAATAAAATTTTCTAAGTTAAAAAGAATTAGTCCTCATGTTGTCAAAGAAAGTATTCAAACCTCCAATGATTTTTTACTCAGTTAATGTCCAACTCTGTTGTGAATAACACAAGTGTCTCGTAAAAAAGCCCTCAGCAGTGTTTTAGTATACCGACACGAAGCTTCACACACGTTAGCACCAATAACTTTCTCAAACTACACCCTCGCAAAGTATATCCACCTAAATCACATGCAATCATAATTCCGTAGCCATTACCCGAGCAAACAACATCAACCTTTACTTCAATCCCGTCACTTCCACTCCGAATTGACAAATACGTACGACGCAGGTACATTCAGCAATCCCTTCACACGACTCTATCAGTTCGCAATTAAATCCCTCGAGAGCTGTTCGCCCTTCCGGCCAGAAAGAATCTTTCCCTTAAACGCGTCTGGCCCAAGTTTCATACAGCCAGCCAGCGTGCAGGCGCACACTGCCACGGTGTAAGCTGCTGTCACGCCTGGGGGACGCATTAGGAGCGCCTACGTGTGCGTGAAGGTGCGCGCGAGCGACTTTTTACGGCCACCTTGCCGATTTTTATGGTATCACCGAAGGAGGCTATCCGCTGCCTTCCCACGCTGGACTTCTTCCGTTGAATAGCTGTTGGCCATCCCCTGCGAAGAGCTTAGCGTTGGATACAACGGCACGCTGAGTCAGCCACGCGAAATGCTGCTAGATATACTCCGTTTTTTTTTTATTCCTCGCGAATCCATTTCCCAAGCCTGGCAAGCGCGCGTCGAAGCTAGATAGTCGCTTTAAATTTCACCGCGCCGGGGAAGTACAGCTTTCGCGCGCAACGACGCGACGACGTTTCGGGGGAATTACCCGTTGTCGCTGGTACATTTTTTACGGGGTGAATTTAATTTACGCATCTCTGTTCGAATGTTTAGGGAAGCGTCACGGCTGGAATTGTGTTCGTTGATGTTTCGGAGTGGTGCACTTAGTGTTTGTGATTTTAATTTCTTGGGGTAATTACGTGGAGTGATAAGGTTATGAGTGGCGTAAGGTTTTGATGAACGCGCCTTTAAGTAGGTCAAGCTTTTCCAAGGGGAAAGTTTTGTAGTAAGAGAATTTCGAGCTTGGGTTGTTTTCACTGTAAATATTCGGGGACTCTTAAACGATACTTTTGATCGTTTCAAGATATATTTAACCCTTCGTGGTCACGTGGGGTGTATCGCACCCCAAGAGCAATTTTCGAGTTAAAATGTCGCGCCTTTACGACTTCCAAAGGGGATTTATCGCGAAAAGAATAAAAAAAAATTAAAAATTACTTTTTCCCCACAACCGTGGAAAATTGCTCATTTTCAACTATGAATTTTATGATATCAAAATTTAGATTTCTAGAAAAACACTGTTAGACCATGATTGTATATGTATTACAAATTTATAATTATTACTGAAAAGTTAAAAGATTCAAAAATACGAAAATCGTAACTAAAAATATCAATTGTGATTATAAGGTGTGACCACGAAGGATTAAAATTCTACGTTTAATACAGATTACAGACGAGTCACCTAATTTTGTTCACAGTAAATATGATACATCGAAATTTGGCCTAATATATTCTTTACGAAAAAGGAACTCAGGAGTAAAATGTGTAACTGACAATGAGTGTACTCAGAAAGTCAAACTTAACGCAGGTAAATCTTCAGGATGCATTACTTTACAATTAGAAATATGGAGGTTAATATTAATTAATTATGCTCTGCTTATGCTGTCTTTTGTTAATTGTAGTTAATTATTGACCATTAGAACGATTATATGTTTCTCGGTTACAAATGAAAATCACTTTGTGGTGAAACAATTGGGTTGGTAGAATTGTTATAAAGCAATTGCATTCCTGTTAATTGTAATTGTGATTACACAGAAAATTGCTATTAATTCTTGCAATTACTGTATTATTATTAAATACAGTGGATAAATATCTGTTACAATATCGTGTTCAAGCTTTTTCTCTTCCTGGGAACGTGCTCATTGAAGTTGAAGAGGGATATCGTGAACGTCGTTCAAGTTGCCAACTATTTTCTATTCTTCCTCACAAATAAAATACTCCACGTAAAGGGTAAGGATAAAATACAGGAAATGTCCATTTTTAGTAACTCTTCGATATATAATGTATTTTTAACGTATTTGTTACTGGCAAATTTTCTTAACTTATTAATCAAAATTAATAAAAAGTACCTACAACTGGACACACTTAAATTACAATATAACCAGAAACGAATTCTTCACCTTACCCTGATCCCTACTTTATTTCTATCGTAAAATAATCCTAGCAAAGCAGATTTCGTTAAGCATAATTCTTGCCCTTATTGAATTAGTATCGCATCCCTGTATGCGTGGAAGGAAATTGAAGTTTCCTGGATGGGAAAATGTTGATCCTACGCGAACGGAACAGCAGGCTCGTTGACATGTCGATTTTTCAGAATCGCGGTACCGCAGTGCCGACGGGAAAGGTCACGATCCAAAATTCAAGGCAGAAATAGAAGCCACTTTTTCTTCGAGCGTGTCCTTATGGGGACTAGCCTCCACGCTATCGTGAAAAATCGAGGCAGACTGCTGACTTCGGGGTCACCCGGGTGCGCCCCATAAAGGCATTATTAATGCAAGCCAATCCCGGTGCGGTGCAGAACGAATTGCCCCTATAAAATGTAATTTCAGAAGAGATCCGATACTAAATTTTGAATAGCACTACTGCCTGGATATTTCCATCTCAATGGAGACTTTCCACAGCCCCCGAATTTCTGAAGCACGCCCTCGGAGTCTTTTGTTCTTTAAGAACTATGCCGGGCCTCTTGATTTTCCTTCAATCTTATCATCATATATTTATAATAATTTAACAGTGTTCGGGGTACGTTTTTTCTGTTCAGTGTACGCTCCTCCTTCGCTCACGTAATTTCGAACACTTTCTGTACGGGACAAGTAGATGAAATTTTTTTAATCTGCCAGGGGACTCTTTATTGAATTGAGAAATGTGTAACGAAAGGATTAATGACGTTCTTTCCTCATCTTTGCTATTTTTTTGGTACAGGTTTGTAATTTTTATATCGTGAATGGAAGCTCAGAGGTGTGTTTGTTTTGCAGAATAGGAATTTATGGCTGTACGTAAGCGATGCGACGAGAAAGTTAATTAATTAACTTAATGATATATTATGATCTCCAAAATGGTGTGAAATAACATTTAAAAATGCTCCCACTGAATTCACCTCCAAGTAAGTAAGTATTTCTATTTTTTATTGAGAACAATAAATGTAAGAAAATTTTCTACAAATGCAAACGTGTGCATTAAATCATATTTAACATTACTAAAATGACAAAACGTCATTTCGATAAGATATGTGAAAACAGATATTGCGATTCATTACAAAAATCAGCAAGAAGAAAATACAGAGTAATTTTTTCTTATTCACTCAGAAACACACATTTCCAAAATACCACTTAATGAACATTGTCAAACATATCGCCTCGGTTCTACCACACCTTCAATTTGTATCTGCATCTGGGTACAAATCTTTCCATGCCCAACAGAAAGCTTACATCGACACAAGATGAAATCGCTGAACAGTATCCCCCGAAACTCTGTAGCCTTGAAATCAAGCCGTTGTATGAATATTAATGACCACGGAATAGCCCAATTATGAGACAACCCGAAACGAGCACTCCAGACAATAGAAGACAAGTGACAAATCTGGCATCCCTCTGCAAAGCCCATGGCCGACAAATTGTGTCCTTCATTTCTTGCGTGGAACAACTAACCACTCCAATTAGGAAGCTCACGAATTCCCCAATATTCAAATCTAATCTACTCCCTCGGAAATTTAATCACATCGACCACGTCACCACAATTACAACCTCAACGACCATACTGAGCCAAAAAAAGAAAATAGAACTATGTATTTGCAGGTTCAGAGTTACTGTAACCTTAGCAAAATAAACCAAAAGAAGCGAAGAAACATCAGAAGATTTATTACCTCTGTAGGGGTAATAAGAAACAAATATATACATATTTCTAATTGTTCAATATTAATTACGATTTAAGGGGACTAAGTAGGCAGTCGTTTTTCGTGAGAAAGAGGCTCTGTCCTTTATTTATTTGTAAAAATATGGAAGCACATTCAGAGGTATTCTTTCACTAAATGTTTATTATTATCATACAAATTGAAAAAAAATTGGTAAGGAATGGGTAAACATTTTAACGTTCTTCTGTCGTTTTGCCTTAATATCCGTCTTAAAATGTGACGTAATCCGATTTCAAAGGTGAGATTTTTGTTTGTTGGATTCGTATTTTCCGCGCACACCTATAAAAACAAAAATTGAATCAAAATTATGCCAAAATCCGGTGACTTCTTCATTTTTTTATAAAAATCTTGAATTGTTACGGACCATATCAGAGGTTTGCGGCGAAACGACACAAGTTTTACACATTCTGTATTTTTTTCTAAACCGATCTGAACCTCCATTCGCTCGCAATTAAGAAAAAACCAAAAGAAAAAAAGATCCCAGAAAAACGCATTTAAAGTTTCTAGGCAAAGGCGCCGCATGTGTTGCCGCTTAACGTTTTTAGCTGCCAAACCACCAATTTTGCGAATTTTCCTACAACCCAAACGGCACTTTATTCAGAAAAGATAGTACTTTCAGCAAATGCAATAAAAAAATCAATTTCTCGATTGCCTAATCCCCTTAACTCGTTTTACCCAGTGACGAAACATTCTCGACCGGCGAGTTCGCTTGTCTTCGCCGATTGACAGGTTAACAGAGCAATTCCCTCCAGCCGTCCTAGCCACCCAGCCTTACATCCTGCCCCTTCCCCCCAGGAACCAAATCGCGGCCTATAACCGCCGTCAGGCCTCGATTACTTGCAAAAAATACGAATCGATGAATTTCGTAACAACGAATTTCCGCGGGTAAAGGGTGGCGCGGAGCTCTTGGCGGGTGGCTGGGGGGTCGGAGGAGGGACGTACTCGTGGCGGAGCCGCTGCAGGGGGGGAGGGGGAGGGGGAGGGCAGGGTGTAGGTGGTTCGTGAGTGAGGACGAAATCAATAGCGCCGTCGGGTTCATAGCGGTGCGCAGGAAGCGTCCCGTAGAAAAGGGACAAGTGTAAATAAATTTAAATCAAATCGTCGCGCTGAGACGGCGGCACGAGGAGCCCCGTGTCCAAAGCTTTGTGCCCCCGCGTATCAGTCGCACCGCCGAACTCGCCGAGCGGATTACCGCGTGGCCGTCATAGGAAACGCGCTTTAATCGCGAAAAGTTGCAAATCCACCCGCCGTCTCTTCCTCCCTTAGGCGACTTTCGCGCGTCCTTGACTCCGCCGTATTCCGTCACCAGTGACGCGGGACAATCGTCCTCGCCCGCCATTATCGGCCCTCAGGTTCGTTAACGCGCGTCGGCACCGACGAGTCTCGGTTTCTTCTTTTGATCAGCTCGCCCGTCCTCCGGCCGCTTGCGCCGAAACCGTGCGCGTGCCGTTACGCCGTGCCTCTGCGCCTTCTTTGTTCGGTGCTCTCGTCCGATTACGGCTGTCCGAAGTGCGGCCTCCGCCGTCTTGGATAATCGAGGATCCACGAGGAGCGAGGGCGAGGATAAGGAGAGGAGAGGAACGAGGATCCCCTCTATCATCGCCGCCCGCTCTTGCGGCAATTTCGACGACTATCAGAGGGGCGCGCCAGCCTGTGTTTTATGGGATGAATGAGGATCCGCGCGAGGACGCGCGTGGGCGTCGTCCCTCCCTTCGCGCGGATTCTCTGATGTCTAACCTGGAGGCTCGATTCGGTGGGTGCTCCGCGTCTAGGGCTCGGGGATTCTTTGCCCACGCTTGGTGATTGGAGCTCTTAGATCGGTGAATAGTAACCGTCCGATATGGCATGTCGAGGTTCGTTCGTTGCGAGGTCTTGCTTCAGGTGGAGGTGGTTTTAAGATCAGAGTTAGGTGGCTAGCTTTCTGGCAGGATTGCGTTGGGGACTTAACCCTGAGGCAAGGCGCGGTCTTGTGGACCCAATGGTAATGTTGGAGGTGATTGTTAATTTAAGGTTGCAGTCTTGAAGGGACTTGAATGTGTGCGTGCGCTCGCATAAGCTAGGAAAAGCGTGTACGTAGAGTACCTGGAGATTAGGGTGGTGCTTATTTTTCAACCATGAAAATATGATCTTCTCACCACCTCAATTTGTTCCTTTCTATAAAAAATGAAATCGAGCAAAACATGAGCGCGATTGATCTATATTTATGGGTAGCTCCATGATGGTGAAATTTCCAATGTAGGTACATGATAATTATATGGAACGCCTTGAAACACTAAGTGGGAACTCCACACTAAGTGGAACTAGTAAGTTACTACTGATTTCTTCCTTTAGATACATAAACATTGTTTAAAAACTTTAGACAATACATTCTTATGTTTAGGGGTAGCTGAAGTGAGTCAAAGATTATAGAAATTATGAAAATTCAACATATAATGGCCATATTTTAATTTATACATTTACGTTAGATTACATTGCCATTTGTATTTGATAAGTTATTAAATTTATAGTTCACAAATGAATGCATTTGAAAACATTTATAGTGTTCCATGCGTTTCTGTATAATTATCATGTACATTGGAACTTTCACTATCATTGAGCTACCCGTAAATATAAATCAATCGTGCTCATGTTCTGCTCGGTTTCATTTTTTATAGAAAGGAACAAATTGAGATGTTGAAAAGATTATATTTTCATAGTTGAAAAATAAGCTTCACCCTAAGCTCCACCCTACTGGAGATGTCACCCCTGTACAACTTTTTTTTATAGACCGCAGTAGTTTCATCAGGGTTTGTTTGTTTACTGGGGACGCGGCGATCGATTCGGATCTTAAGAAAAAGGAGACGACAGCCTTAAAGGCCTACAAGCGCATATCAGTTTCGTGGTGATTCGCTGTTATCAGTGAAAATGGTCCCTTTAGTACTGCCGTGTTAAATCGAAAGGGCGTATCTGGTCAATAGGTGGTTCTCACAAGGGGACCTTCAGGTTTGGCAATTTCAGAAAATGTTGAAAGGTCCTCACTCGGACATTAATTTCGCAGAACAGTAAGACGAGCTTCTCAGCCAAATCCGAGGAAATCGACCTTGAAAAATTCTGAGTTTCCTTGAGCTTGAGATATTTGGTAAAATTCAAAGTCAATTTTTGCGGAAACGAAGTCTTTACTGCAATTTTGTCACTTTTAATCGCCCTCCTAGAGTATTGACCATAGGTAAAGGAACACCCTGTATGTAAGGGAACTCAGAATTTTTCAAAGTCGATTTTCTCGAATTTGGATGCAAAGCGCGTCTTACTGCTTTGAGAAATTAATGTCCGAGTGAAGACCTTCGCGTACACTAAGTATGAAAATTATACGAAGTTGCCAAACCTAGAGGTCCCCTTGTGAGATAAATGACTTTTAGTATTTTGTGTTATGCCATCGGTATTTTATATAAATAGGATCAGGTTAAATATTAAATCTGGATGAAAAGATATCTAAATATTTCTGACAAACCCTTAAAATATTTCATAAATTCCGAAGGATTTGACATGTATTTGAAATAAACACTATCTTCAGTTTCAATGCAGATATGGCTTTCTTATTTAATGTACATTATAGAGATAAACTAGTTTGTGCTACCTGACAGTAATAACTTAATTTAAGCGAAAGTTGCAGATACGTCCTTTCGAATTAACACGGCAGAGTAACTGACACGGACAAGTGTGATGTACTCCATTCTAAAACAGGGATCGTTTGCTCCGAACGATAGGTAGTATTGGCCAGTGACACGGGCACTGAACCGTGACTGAACTAATATGTGTGCGTATACCTTTATTCGTATCACTTGTGTTAATGCACTTACTGAGAAGCTTGAATTGAACTTACATAAAGTTTTATTTAAGCACTGTATTATAAAGTTAAAATTTACTTGAATACTTTGTTCCGAAGAAAGGGAAAGTTTCGCTGTGTAAATAGAAATAAAAATTGATTTTATTCTATTTTCTGCTTGTTTATTTCGTTCTCTTTTCTATCTTCTGACTTTGTGTTAATCTTCACTATACCTAACCATCATTACTTATCTATGTGGAAATTTTTGTATTCACAATGTGTGTTTACTTGTTTAGTAGATGAATCGAATAAATTAATTCAATGAAGCATATTAGTCATCACTGACAAGGGAAGATCCTGAACCCGGAAATTCAAAAAAAGTCTGAAAGTTTGTGAATATGTTTATTGCTGCCAAAATTCACTCTAAGGGGGTGAAATTAACCCCTGAAAATTCGACTATTTTCCAATTTCATTTTGTAACTCGCAATCTATAAGAGATAGAAACGAGTTTCAAAACAAAAGTTACTTCTTTTAATTAGGACTATTATTTAGTAACTTACAGTTCTTTCAATTCGCGAGTTATAACAAAAAATCGGAAAACCGCCGGAATTTAAGGGGTCAATTTCACCCCCTTAGAGTGAATTTGGGCAACAAACAAAAATTGTGCTACAATCAGGAGGAAATCCCACACACATTCACAAAGTCTCACAATTTTTGAATTTCCGAGTTTGGGATCTTTCCTTGTAAGATCACTTATTACAAATTTGTGCAAAAGTAAACATTTATTCGTCCAGTAACTAAGGGATAAGATCACCATCTCCTCGCAGAACACTTCTGTATACATGTTAGATCTTTGGAGGAATTGTGAAAGATACGCCCAAGTTACAGTAATTCGTCGTTAGTGTCATTTTACTATGCGTTATAATCACGCTCACTATCCCCACCATTTCTTGGAATCCTTCGGTCGCGACTGAGAGAACGAAAGAGACGGCGGCAACTTCGTGTCAACTGTTTCGTTCCCTCTCGCTCGGCTCTGGGGTTTTCTCACTCGCGGCATCGGCCGCACGGAATAGTCTTAGAGCATATACTACTCTAAGGAAATAGTGTCCACATCGCGTTAGTATCACGCAGCCAGCCCCGATCGTCGTGATTCTAACGAGATATTACTGTACTGTATTATGAATAGACTTCTTTGAATTCAAGACTATCTTTTACTCTTAATATTCGAGAATCGCTATTTTTATGTATGAACAGTTATGGTATCGCGGTAATGATTGTAATTATGCACCATTATTATTGTAATTAATGTTGCTCTGTAACGGGATTATTCATGAAATTATTGTTCCATTGCGGTATAATGTAATCGATATGCTATGAGAAACCACTGTGAAATTTCGTAATTTCCCTAATCTATTTACACGTTTTAGCAAACATTAAGACGAATTCAAAATTTGCCTTGTAAAATGATCTTCAAACTACCTTGAGTACGATCATTTCTCTTAAGTTAATTTAACAGTTTCACTAAACTTTTACATCGCGAATCCTTCAATAAAAAGAAACCCTTTCCCGTTTGCAAACAATAAAAAAATAAATAAACAAATAAACACAAATTTCGGTATTCATATTCCTATCTTCCTCCTTAAAAATAATAGAATGCACTCCTAAGTAGTCTTCACCCACCTATTTCATGCACACCCTGTATACGTACAGAGTACAAACGAATCCTTGTACCTCCTTTCTAATCCTTAAACCGTAATCAAAACGTCACAGCAGAAAGTGTAAAGTACTCCACGAAATATTCCATTTAAATAATCCAAACGGCAACACAGAATCCACATGAAATTACCAAACCTATAATTAACAATACACTCAAAACCGCGGATTGAAGTGCTGGCATAAAACACAAAGATACAGCCAAACAATAGTATACAGTAATACCCATCAAAAGATTCATGGCGTTTCAGATTATGGAACGACCGTGTTCCACGTCCCTGCATCTTCATTCAAGAAATATCGCCCCGTTCACCCACCGCAATTTACCGGACGCCCCGTGCAACTCTAATGCATATACAATCGGACGAGCACGCCCGCATTGTGGGTACTTTCAATAGCCCCCCCGTCCCCGCGCTGTCGCAGATAATGTCAATTACTTTGCCGAGGCTTTTTGCCGAAGCGGAATGGCAGTCTTCCAGCATGCGTCTGATCCGATAATAGAGGCATTCTCAGCTTGATTTCGGGCCAGGGAAGAAGGGGAGAGAGGGCAAAATGCTGAGCGCACAGCGGAGGGGCCCGCGCGAATGTAAATTTCTGTATCGGGGGTTGCAGCGCGGGGATAACGCCTCGGTAAGGTGAGTGAATTTCGGGATACGCGCGTTCGAAGCACTTAGACTCCGCGGTTGTTTCTCTCCAGGCTTGCTGGCGGGGGAGACGTAAAAAATGGCGTTAAAGCGTTATTCATGAGTGGTAAAGAAAGCCACCCCCCTCTGCGTATTACGACAATCTAGTCGCTCTCCTTCCTAGGCTTCTCCATTCGGTGCTTCTCTCTACCCCTGGAATCATCCACAAAGGCTTTCGCCCACCGCCAGTCCCATTTTCCTTCGCAACACAACAACTATCCGCCGACGTGATAATAAATTTAGCTCATTCGTCTCGGGGGCTTATTCCGCGATATTATTTCATCGCCCTTCACGCCCCTCTGCCTCTACTTTCGTTGTTACGATCATCATCGCCCCCTGTCTATTCCAGTCCCGCGTTTCCTCCGCTCTCCTTTTCCGCCCGCGTTTTTAGGCGGGGAAACGGTTTACTTTTCCAGCGGAGGAAGAAGTTTGGGAATGGACGACGGTAGTTTATTATTGCAAATGAACGGCGCGCGCGGGAGAGCTCCGTTGCGATAAAGACGGCGAGCTTCCACCCTTGTTTCTGTTTCCTTCGCGTGTTTCGTTTCCAACCGAGTTTAACTTTTAAGACCGCCTCTGCCCGAGCAACGAAAACTTTTGCATTAAACGCGCCCCCCGCGGAGGGAGACGCGGTAGTCCTTGTGGAAGACTTGGACTCGGATTTTTAGAAACCGACCTGCGAGTGTTAAGGGTGTCGCGCAGATTCCTTGGTCAGGTTTGGAAAGATGAGTGCACGGAGAGTGCATTGATATTTTAATTCGTGGCGGCTTCTGGTGGGCAATATTAGTTCATTTGATCGATATTAACACTTTCTATGTTAATATTAAATTCGCTTTTTACTTGGGACTCTACTTCTTAAAATATCCCACGCTTCAATAAAAAATGACAGTTTTGAGTTTTTCGCACTGTACTTTTGTGACTTCATTAGTTTCACAATTGACAATTTTTTTAAAGTTTAATTCATAAAAACGACTGGTGGAAAAACGGTACAATTTCAGATTTAAAATTAATCACCACCTTTCAATTTTGTGTAATACATTATTTAGCTAGTTGAAATTTCATTTGAAATTATAGAAAATTGCTACAATTATTTAAAAAAAAATTAATATTTCAGCTTGTGAACTGCAACAGAAGCAAACAAGATATCGTTTCTTTGTTGGATTTTGATAAATAGCATTAAATTTACTGCAACTTAAAGTTGATAAATTTACATATATTTTCAATTTGTACTTAATACACATTTCCATAAATTTTTATGTGAATGTAATAAATTATTTTCATTTTCATGATTTTATGTAAGGAAGACTCACTTTAAGCGAGTGATTATATGAATATGTAATTTGTAGTTAAATCTTACATAATTTTCACTTTTTACTACTGTGATTTGAAGTAGCTAAACCTCACTGAAATCAATTTCTGAAGATAATTTCAGAAACAGCATTTATTTATCACTAGTCATTCCAAAATTTTCAAAAATTTTAAATTTACCCACAAAATTGACACCTACCAATGCGTGGTTATCAAGTTGGCCATAATTCTTCAACAACACTGATCCATTTTCAGTTGTTTCTTACAGTCACTCAAATAAACTGCATTCTTTAGTCAAAATGTCCTATCCAGCATCTTGAAACAACCGAGAAAGCTGGAGTTGTATCATTCACTTTATACCATCCTTATTTTCCTTTATTCAAATTACATGTTGTCATTACTTTGTAATAGCCTAATATAATTCTTGTAATAGGTGTGCCGGTAGGGAATGTATTATTAACGTACTAATTAATTAATTGTTTTAGATAAGATCTTTTATCCATTTTGCAAGAAGTTAGGTTAAATACGTTAGACGTAGAATTTTCTAACTTTACTTAAAACGTAAAAGACGTGTAGAAATTCAAATATTTCAATATATCTCAAAAAATTAAAAAATGATAGTTAATTCAGTTTAACTAAGGAGGGCAGTGTACCTAAGTGGAATTTCGTGGAAGCATATTTCGTGCTGTGTCCACTGTGTGCGATCATATTATTTCGGCGTTGCATTGCATGTTTTATTTTATTTCAACGCGTGTTGCAACTTAAAAAGTTATAATTGCATATTTTCAAACAACAGTACAACTCGAAAGAGGGTGTAAAATATAGGGTTCATTCGATACTCTGCTGAATCACTTTTTGAAAATGCTATTTGTGATCCCCAAATTGAATAGATACGAAAGTAAATTTAATTTAAACAAATTATATAATCAGCATTGAACTATGCCTCAAATTCATTTTTCAATGTCCCCTGTCGCACTCGACACAACCTCATCGAACTTAAAAATTCCCGGCTGGGGAATTTAAAAAAAGAAAAGAACAAAGTACAACGCTCAATGTTTAAGACTTACTGCTTACTTCTCCAATTCCAAGCCACTCTTCCCCGAATTTCCCTGCGATTCCACCCGCGGAGCTCTGATCCGCTCCGATCTGCGTGGCGGAACGCGATTTCCCGAATTTACACGCGAACACTTAGCTAGGTGTTTCCGTGGAAGCTCGCCGATATCGGATTTCCATTTTGTCGCGCGATTTGAAACGAGGGGGACGCGTCCTTCGGTTTTCATTCAGTGAAGGGGGTCGAATACGATGGAAGAGAAGACACCGTGATAAAGGAGGACACCCCGGTTCGAGGGGAAGAAAGTAGCGATAGACGTTACGGAAAGAGGAAAAAGAAGGGGGCGAGCCACGGGGCATTAGAATACCGTTCCCTCCGCGGGGATGCTTGAGCGTGGAGAAAGAAGCTAGCAGGGGGAGTAGGGGAGGGCCGCGGGGGAGGACGTAGCCCCGGGGATTGCATAACCCTAGGCCCTCTCCTCTCGGTTGAACCCTCTTTTCACTCGAATGGCCGTACTGCATCGTAGCGGGCAAGAACAGAAAAAGGAGGTGGAAAGGAGAAGATGAATAATCAAACGATCGTGCTCAGGGACGAGTCTGGGACGCTCGTTCATGCGCGGACTTAATTAGATCGCCGGTGGAAGAAATACAATTAACGATTGCCCCCGTGGCGCAACGCAAATATTATCGCGCTGGATCCCTCGGTAATCTTCTTAGAGAGGCCGGTAATTTCTCGTCGCGAGGAATAGGCGAAGTAGCAGACACTGGCGATACCGAGCAACGTGAAAGGAACGCGCAGAAATGGCCCGGAAGCGGAAGACGAACGGGTATTCGTCTTGGTGTCGGATAATCGAGCGGGGTGTTAAAACGACGCGAGGGGGTGGAAGCGAAGTCTAGCGGGGTCCACGGGTCGCGGAGGCACCGTGCTTCCACGACCCTCTTTTCTGCTCCGGCGCTATTTCGTCGGCGAGCCGTAAAAAAATAACCAAACAACGGGCGTGCACGCGCGCGTCGAGCCTCATCATTTATTCAGGCCGAGGAGCGAGCCGGCGGGGTGTAATTCGTCTAAGAAGACAATCGGGAAAAGGGAAATGAAAACGCGGCGCACCGCTGAAAGCACGCCAGAGTTCGCAGCCGCTGGGGCGCAAGGCGCTATCGCTTTATTGCTCGAAATAAAGCGCTGCCGGTTCTTCTGAACGGCGGAGGATTTTTTAGGCGAAGGGCCTGTTATGCGTCTACTCTGTTCAGTGGCTCTGTGAAGGGAAAATAGAAGACGAGTGGTCTGTTGAGTTTGTATGTTTGCGTCGGTGAGCAAACGAGTCTTCAGGTCTGGGAGAGTGATTGTATTGATTGAGTTTTTCAGAAGAGCATGCAATTTTTTGTGGAGCTTTAACTGAACGCAACTTTGTGGTTTACAGAGTGTATGTTTCATTCGTGCTCAATTCGTGTTCTTTAAGGGTGTGAAAATTAACCTCAAAGTCAAAACGGCACTCACACTTTTTTGCTTGTAACTCCTAAAGTACAAGAGGCAGAAGAAATTGTTTAATGGTGCGAAAAGCACTGCAAACTTGTGTTAACGAATTTTAAAAAGAGTTTGAAAAAAATACTTGGAGCAAAAATACTTTATTCGAAATATTGTTAGGAATTATATGAGAAAAAGTGGGAGTGCCTATTTGACTTTGAGGTTAGTTTTCGCATTCTTAACGGGGTATTCATGACCATTTTTCAGTGGAATAATTTATTCGGTAAGAATATGTTTATCGTCTGAATCGAGATTATTCATTGAAATTCATATTTCACTAAATGGCGCCATGTTGAACAGAAAAGTCCGCCAGTACAAAACGAACTTATCTCTTCAACATGGCGCCATTTTGTGAAAAAATAATTTCAATAAATAATCTCGATCCAGGCGATAACCATATTCTTACTCAATAAAATTCTTGATTAATCATTTCTTTCAAAAGCCTACGAAGGACAGAATCATTCCAAAGCGTACAATTTTCATGTCTTCATACTAGGGCTGGGACTATTCGAATAATTTAATATTCGAATATTTTACAAGTATTCGAATGCTATAAATAAACTTCGAATATTTCAGTATTCGAATGTTATTATTCGAATACTATTCGAATATCGATGTATTCGAATACTATTCGAATACCGCTGTATTCGAATACTGATGTATTCGAATAGTATGGTGTGAAGTGGGTCCAAATTAGCTTACAAGATTTCACCCTGACAAATGAACCTAAAGAGCTTGATTTATAACTCACATCATACTATTCGAATAGCATTCGAATACTCAAATATTCGAATAGTATTCGAATACTTGGATATTCGAATAGTATTCGAATACTTGGATATTCGAATAGTATTCGAATACTTGGATATTCGAATAGTATTCGAATACTTGGATATTCGAATAGTATTCGAATACTTGGATATTCGAATAGTATTCGAATACTTGGATATTCGAATAGTATTCGAATACTTGGATATTCGAATTATATTTGACAAATAATTGAGCAACTGAAGTATTCGAATATTCGAATACCAAAAAATTCGACAAATAGTCCCAGCCCTACTTCATACAGACGTGTCATACTAATTTTTTTTCACGACAAAAAAAATTTAAATATAGTTAAAAGGACGATTAAGATTTTAGGAAAAACTTTGTGTAGTACACTTACTTTCATTATCCATAAAAAATTCTGAAATATAGACTAAAACCAGAATACCCCCTTAAAGGGCGTTTGGACACGACTGACACATACCGTAGTTCTTGTCTTGAATCACTCTATAAACCCACAAAGTTACGTTGCAATCGGTGAGTGCGGGTTCGAGGTCTTCCCTTGTACGCAACGGCGTCCCTAGAGTTTTTCCAGGAGAGGGCAACTTTGAGGTGATGGTGAAGAAGAATATAGTACTTAACTAAAAAACGAGTAGCCCGCTTGCTTTATTGAACTCATTCCATAGTGCCAATTTAATTAAAATTTTAAATCTGATATTTGCAAATATTCACTTTTTTAGTACAAACTTAAAAATATCAGTTTTTAAAAATAAGCGATCTTTTCTCAAAAGCCAGGGGAGGGGGCAACTGCCCCTTTTGCACCCCCCTCCGGACGCCCATGCTTGTACACTGATTGATCCCAGAACCTAATGCTAAGCAATACAAAGAATCGAAAACGGAGAACAAAAAATGAATATAGCCAATTTTCCGTGAAGTCAACAATTACCCACGTTATTATTTACAATATGGCCCAATTTCCTACTTCAACCCTACACAACCTGACACCACGTGAAATCAATATGAAACCATACGTGACAAACGTTTGCATCCCTTCACAGAACTTTTCCAAAATTTCTCCACTCATCTACGTGTTCCAATTATCCCGTCAACTTCCATTTGCCCATCCCACGCTAACATTGCGGTGAATTTTCAAGGCAGCCCGTTCCCGGCGTCAATATCCCGAATCCGTCGGCCGTCGTATAACCGTAAAACGTCAGCCCCTATTTTCCGGCCGTGCCAATTTACGCGGCAGTCGAGAAAATATTATACACTTTCTACAAGTCGTTTCCGAAATGATCTGGCACGGCAGGCGCGCCTGCCATGCTGGGGCCTCGTTGGCGGTCGTAGATAATCGTGTTGCGCCACCGTTTTCGTTTCGACGCCAGCCGAGCCCACCCCCTGTACCTCACCCTTTTTTTTTCCACTCTTTTCCTTCATCTTTATTATAACGATAACGGCCTGGCGCTGGCGAGATGCGGTTAATATTGAGTATCGGCCAACAGGGGGTGCAGGGGTCGGGGGTGGAGGGCGAAAAAGACTGGAGGGAGAAGGGTAGAAGGCAGAAAGAGTCTACTACACCGGCAACCCAACCCGGCGAGAGGTTGTGGAAAATGGAGAGGAGCGAGGTTGAATGAGTACGAGGAGAAGGGAGTGGAAGCTGCTCCCAAGGGAGAAGCTCGTTGCTACGAGGGTTTGGAAGGGCGAAGTCTCGAGTACCAAAGTCTACCGCTTACAACGCCCGCGCGCCCTTAGCCCAGGCCTGCCGACCAATCTTTGCAGCCCGACCTACCTTTTCCCTTGATTCCACTGTTGAATTTTCACTAATTAATTCCCCAAACTCGCGCGTGCCTCAATCTATATTTATCAAGGAGGGGCGCCCGCGCGCCGCTTTCGCCATCCAATCGCTCCTTATTAATGGACCGATAAACCGCGATCGTTTGCGTGGAATCACTTACGGCTGCCTGGATGCCCGGGCATTGTTGCTCAGCTTGCGTGCTTTTCAACTTACCTGAAACAGAAAAAAGGGTTCGTGTTAGTGCTTGTGACTGGAATAACGGATTGAATGGTCTGTGGACTAACGAGTTTAATGTTGAACGGGGATGGAAAATGGTTAACTACATGTTTAGGATGGAGAACAATGGCGGAAGAATCTTCATCTTATTAGGATATCAGTTGAAGAGGCAGCCTTCTGTAAGCAGCTGAATATCGAGGCATTTTCGGGAATTTCTTTTAAAGAAATTATTTAATCGACCTTTGTGAAACTTTCAGGATATTGTATTGTCTGAATAAGGTCAATATTTTTTTTATGTTCACAAAGAATGGAAAATAACAGAGTTATAAGGGCTTATGCTCAGTAGGGTGTGTCAATTTTGTGGGTAAATTTAAGATTTTTGAAAATTTTAGAATGACTAGTGACTAAATAATGCTGTTTTTAATCCTGAATCTGAAACTATCTTCGGAAATTGATTTCAGTGAGGTTTGGCTACTTCAAATTAGGGCTACGAATAAACTTCGAATATTTCAGTATTCGAATGTTATTATTCAAATACTATTCGAATATTTCAGTATTAGAATGTTATTATTCGAATACTATTCGAATGCAGTATTCGAATGCTATTCGAATGCAGTATTCGAATGCAGTATTCGAATGCTATTCGAATGCAGTATTCGAATGCAGTATTCGAATGCTATTCGAATGCAGTAGGGTAGACCGGGGGCAATAGTAACAGGAGGTCGATTGTAACACGTTAAATATCTCAGAACATATGATAGATATTAACACAAATTTTGAATATATGATGAAGAATGACATTTGGAATACACACATCCATGTTCTAGCAGTATAGATACACAATAGACATGTATAGCGAAGAAAATAACTTTTCGATACCCTAAAGTAACTTTTTCTTACTGACTTAAAATTGTAATATAAACACTATCTTTGCAAGTGTGTGCTATTCCTTTTGTTTAATCTTTAATCTGACCTTTTTTAAAGTAATACTGATCGTCACTTAGAATTTTTAACGGTCTCGTTAGTCAAAATTTATAATTGAAGTCCAAAAGCATGGTCGGGGACGATTGTAACATCGACAGTCGGGGTCGGTTGTAACGTTTAGATGTAACTTTTCTGACGTTTAACCATCATTTACGGCAAGTTATAAGGTTATAACCAATCTTGACGATCGAATAATCGCTCAAACAATAGATTCCTCCGTTTAATTTTTTTCAATTTAAAATTCAGGTAAGCATTATTATTATATAAGCTAATAAATCTTATAATTCCTTCAACTTAAAGTCGGAATTAAACTTATTTTAGAATGCCTCGTACAAGAATTAGGAAGACTGGTAAAGGCATAAAAAATATAAAAGAATATGAACATGCTTACAATGATATGAACGAAATAAAATAAAATAAAATAAAACATGTTTTATATTTGCTACAATTGTGATGCTGAATAATAGGTTACAATTTTTACTTTTTTCAGTCATTATTATAATTTAAAATCAATAAATATATTAATTTTGTAAAATTAAAGTTGTGTTACTATCGACCCCATGGAGTGTTACAACCGACCCGGAGTCGGGGACGGTTGTAACACTTTGTCCGCTTCTCATTTTTTATTAATAACCTGGATATTACTTAACAAACAGCGAATCTGTTGGGGCTCAATAAGTGTCAGATAAGTAAGTAACATTTTCATATAAAAACTTTTGTTGTAACTTTAATAGTTTTTGCATAATCGTATTCCAAAGTCAAAGTGTTACTACTGCCCCCGGTCTACCCTATTCGAATGCTATTCGAAGTGGGTCCAAATTAGCTTACAAGATTTCACCCTGACAAATGAACCTAAAGAGCTTGATTTGTAATTCACACCATACTTGGATATTCGAATTATATTTGATAAATAATTGAGTAACTGAAGTATTCGAATATTCGAATACCAAAAAATTTGACAAATAGTCCCAGCCCTACTTCAAATCACAGTAATAAAAAGTGAAAATTATGGAAGATTTAGCTACAAATTACATATTCATATACTCACTCGCTTACATAAGATCATGAAAATGGAAATAAAAATATGTGAAAATTAGGATTTATTACATTCATATGAATTAAATGTGTATTAATTTCAAAATGAAAATACATGTAACTTTAGCAACAGATGTAATCATATGTCATCT
The DNA here is from genome assembly GCA_963971345.1 of Andrena flavipes. Classification (NCBI taxonomy): domain Eukaryota; kingdom Metazoa; phylum Arthropoda; class Insecta; order Hymenoptera; family Andrenidae; genus Andrena; species Andrena flavipes. Next base: position 16,156,549 of record OZ020482.1, on the reverse strand, counting down.
ACTGTATGTAGTAAATTTAATGCTATTTAACAAAGTCCACCAAAGAAGCGATATCTTGTTTGCTTTTGTTGCGGTTCATGAGCTCAATTATTAATTTTCTTTTCAAATAATTGTAATAATTTTCTATAATTTCAAATGAAATTCCAACTAGATAAATAATGTATTACACAAAATTGAAAGGTAGTGGTTAATTTTAAATCTGAAATTGTACCATTTTTCCACTAGTCGGTTTTAAAATTAAAACATTAAGAAATTGACACACCCTAATGCCCAGTCCGTTGACAACGCAATTGTTCCGCGGCGGACAACGTAGCGTCTGCTGTATGCATTAGAAACCACAAATCCAGAAAAAAATTATTTAGTTTGTTAGTGCACGCACAAAATGAAAGTATTCGTAAGTGAAAAGATGCAAACTTGCACAAATGGCGGCCTCTTGAAAAAAAAGGATGTGTCAGATCTACAATATTAGACAAAAGTATAACTTAAGGAACTCGAACGACAGTTGGAATCTTATTCTTACTCCTGGAAAAATATTTTTTCACTTTGCAAATGCTTTTTCAAGCATTATTTGCTAACCTTTTGACAGTAAAAATGCCCTGTATTCAAAATTTCCTCAAGTTGTAATTTATTTCTTTAAAACGGTGTAGTGAAAACAATTGAAACTCGGCAGATATTTCCTTCTATCCATATACTACAAGCACAAAGAAATTGAAAACTTTGTTACTATTTCTTCAACATTTTTTCAGCTGTTTTATCTGTCAAGATAAATCTCCATAAAAGTACGTATAAAATCAGTGAAAGTTAAAATCCTTATAACTCAGCAACCGTTTATTAAATTCGTTTACAATTTTTGGAGCACACCACGAAGACTAAAAAGAACAATCTCACAAATTTTCATCAACTTGGTACGATTTTAAAGATAGGTCCGATACATCCTAAGCTATTTACTTAAACAGTATCATTACACGAATTGCCGATTTCTCCGAAGAAAATGTTCACAAACATCTATATATAAGACCAAGTTATTCGGTTCAATAATTTTGTGTCACATAGTCCGCCAATTGTAAAACTGTCGTTTTCAGAAAAACCCATTTAAAGTTTTCTGGCAAACCTGCGTCACTTGCTGCTCCGTAGCAAAACCAGCTATATTCGCTTCAATTTCCCGAATTTCGTTCTGCGGCTTTGGAAGCACATTTTCGTGATGTCCAACTATTGATTTATGCAAAAAAAACGATTTTTTCCGGCTCCCCCTTAAGTGATTTTCATGAACCTTCTCCAATTTCAAACTCCATATTAATTTCCCGCTCGCACCGACAGTTTTCTTAGCTGCTGCAAGTGTTCGAGCTTCTGCTGTCAGAAGTGAACAGATACGATCCCTCTAACGTCACATAAAAATTCTCGAACACCCGTTGCTGCTCCTCCTTCTGCCAAACCCCCACGAAGTCCGAGAATAATTCCGCAAACGCGTTACGGGTCAAGGAAATCTTATTCGTCGCGGCCAAGGGAATATGAGAAGTTGAATAACAATTACGCGGGATCCGCGAGCAAAATCGAATACACCGTCGGTAACGAGAAATCGTTGGTGCCTCGAGTGGAAATCCGTTTTCGCGGGAATAACGAGGCGACCAACGCCGTGGGAGATTGCGCCCATTATCGCCGATAAAACAATGACGTTTCCCATTTTTACGGGGCGCATTAAATTCGTTGATTACATCACTTAGAGCGCATAAAGTACGAGGAACGCTGCAAATTACACGGGGCGGCGCGGGGGCAAAAAGAGGAACGCAATTAAAGCGTCGGTCATTTGAGTCGATCGAAAGCCCATTTGGCCTGGTAGCGAACCATCGTTGAAAATTCCATTTTTCTCCCGCGCTCTCGTCCCGCTTTCTCTCTCTCTCTCTCTCTCTCTCTCTCTCTCTCTCTCTCTCTCTCTCTCTCACTTCCCTCTGCGTTTTTCCCCGACGTCGATTCTGCCACGGTACACTTTGCAGTTTCCGCGCGTCCAAAACAAAAAGGCGGGGCAGGAAAATAGAAGGAGCGTACGCGGTCATCGCGGAAAAGTGCGAAACACGGCTCGAATTACGTTACGCGCGGCATGGACGGAATAATTGAAAGGCATCCGGTCGCCGGGACTGGGAATAGCCATGTCAAGCACAGATTAAAACGAGAGAATTCGAGAATAAAATCATCGTTTGTCCGGTCGACTGAAAGGAAACGCCGCTGATGCGATTGAAGAAGGCGGGGGTGGAAAAAAATAGGGTGAATCGAGAGATATACGTGGAGGGTGGCTGGTAATTACGTGTCAATATCTCAATGGGTAAATGCGGTGCATAAAACAATGAGGAAATGTTATACGAGAGTGGGACGCGCAAGCTTTGTATTCTGAGTTATATCCTTGCGAAAGCCGATGCTTCTGACTTTAAGACAGGAAAAAGAAATTTAATTTTTGTAGACCAAAACTGGAGACGCGAGAAATTTTCGTGGCTGATTTTGTTGGTTGACGTTGAAACTTGGAATTAGTTTTTTGTAATATCAGATGTGAGGTAAAATGTATGTGACACTTCACTTGTATGTGATAAGATAAAATAGAGAAATCACAGAATCCACTCGCACTGAAATGACAAATGTGTATCGAGTTGCTTAATCAAAGGCCACTTGGAAAATAGAATTTGGGAAACTAGTATGGTTTTAGCCCATTTCTTTTGTCCCTTCGTGCAAAGTTAAGGTAAATGTACCAATACGTGGACGCTTAAGGGGCTTAAGGAATAGCGGCAAAGTTTGTCTCCTAATTTAATTTGTAAAACCATTATGATATAAAAAAATGTTGTTGAAACGTGGAAGATAACACAATATTATACTATCGGAAACTGGAAAAAAGTTTGTGTATCATAATAGACGTATTTATTAATGAAAATACGAAAACATGCAGGTGTCCCAGTAACCGGACAATCTAAAACTGCATGTCCCAATACTTAAAAATGCATGACTGAATTACTTACACTCACGAAATTCTTGTACCAGTAAATAAACTTAGACTTGTTTAAAAAAATATTAATTTTCTTGCAAATTTAACTATCTTAAACTAAATTTAAATCTATTTACTATTATAATGATGTATTATTATAATATTTAAATAAGAAATGCTGTCAATATATTCTTAGTAAATTACAGAAGCTTAAGAAATTTCTCGAAATCTGTTGCGCGTACGAAGTGTGTTACAAAATAATTATTTCTATCTAACGATTTTTAAATTTCAATAATAATGATTTTAATTAATATTGCTGAATACTTATGCATTATGGTACTATATTTTGTTTTTAATTACATTAAAAGTTAAGCTTAAAAATAAATAAAATTCACATTGCTATTCAGGTACTGGGACATGGCCGGGCACTGGTACATTTACCTTACTTTCTAAACCATTAATGTAATTGAAAATATCTCTGCACCGAGTTTCTATTTCAAGCTTAAATTACATTCCATATTTAAGATAATGGGGTTCAATTTTGGATTTACTTCGGCCTGAAATTTCCCATTTTCGACGTTCAGAGAAATTTAGAGGTTTAGTCAAAATGGGGATTAAAATAGTTTAATTAAATTCTATCTATTTTCGTAGTAGATAGAATTATCTATCCATGGAGTTTACCTTCTCGAAGTGTATTGAATTTAATACATCGAACTGGTTATAAATTATATAATTCATTTGTAATGCACACCACAATTATTCCTACGCAAGCTGTGCAAGAATTTTGATATTCGAAGTAGTATATAATTTATTAACCACAATCTAATCTGGTGAAACAAGAAATAAAAGGATAACAAAATTCAGAATTAAGAAGAAAACTTTTTATTAAATATCCCATTTCCTGTTTCTCCAAGAAGTAGAAAAAGTAAGACAAATTTCACTGCTGTTGTTCAAGACAACGAAATGGTGAAAGTTGTCGCACTGTTTCTGACAAGGCAATTACAGCATTATTAAAATCCTTCTGTAAAGAAATGGCAGTCAATCTACACTTTTATGAATTCCCTGGTTTTACTTCCATTCTGTGTAACGTTCGTTTTCCACTTGCATTTCCATTTTACTTCGGTAAACTGCATTCATCAGCTGGGCCAATTAACCATTGAATCAGGAATATAATTTCTTCCGCATCGAATTGATACGCGTCGTGTATTGTATTATTTACTATTGTTACCGTTATCGAAATATTTTATCGCAAAACTGAAAAGAAGAGCCGAACGTGATATCATTTTCACGAATTCGAATGCATGATACTTTTATCCCCATTGAAGCTTTATGACATGTACCCTACATGTTCCGATAAAATATTTTTGTATTTCAATTACCTGCGTCATGAATTGATAACAATGATACCAACATATTGTTTTGATAATAGCAGCTTCCTAGATATTACATTTTTAAACAGTAGTATGATAATTTCTGTAATTAATTTTTAACCGACTTCAAACAAAGGTCACTAAAATTTAAAAAGTAATAAACTTTTTTAAACAAAGTAAAAAATAATTTTTTCCTTATTTAACCTACAACTCTCATTTTTTTTATGTAAATTAAAGAATGTAAATGTCTCTTTATGTACAAATTCGAATCTATCCCAACATTTCCTGAATTTTGTAGACATCATTATTAACTTTATCGACTGAAAATATTTTTGATGCACACCTTGTTCTCCCTCAGAGTAAATCCATTCCTCGTTGCTCAATTTGAAGTTATTATAATTGAGATTTAAGACTAAAGCAACCCTTAAAATTAGAATAATTATGACTGCAGCCAAAATAATCTATTTATATCGATGTCGGCTTAAAAGGGCCACACGAACTCGTACACATGTAACCCTTTCCCATATGTCCAACTACAATTCAAGATCTCCCTTGATACCTATTTTTCAACTGTACTGCTAGACCGAACAAGAACAGAATCAACAGTCCAACAAAAGTAATCCCTTCGCTGCGCAAACCTTCGAATGTTACAAATCAAAGTCCAAAAGGGTAGCTCGGAAACTATCGACAGCTACGCTCTTTGTTTAGTGAGGTACGTGATGTATCATAATCCCTTTGCACAAGCGCAATTTTATGGCGCTCATTCGAGGGTAGGAAAAATGCAGAGAAAGTAAAGAACAAAGATACCCCTACGCTTTACAGACTGCCTCGTTTCAATGTATGGCTTGGTACGTTTTGTGCGTTGAACTAAAAAGTTTGACCATGTGGGGACAGGGCGAATTTGGCGGAAAAAGAATTCATACTGGTGATAGATCCTCCTGGATATTTTAAAGAGAATCGAATCATGATTTTTACGTAGAATTTATCTACTTTGTGTTTAACGTACACGAGGAAAAAGAATTTCTCGCAAGATTTGAAGCCGAAGCAACAAAATTGCTCGAAAATTGAATGAATTTTTTTGTAAATATCACGATATTTACCGTAGCAATGGTATTCCGGTCGTTAAATTTACCATCAGGCTTTTTCGAAATAGGCAATCAGAATCCACTGCACTACACTTTGTTTCTGCTTTGTTTCCAATCATCCACCAATACCACTCAGCAGTATGGAAACTCCAATTGAAAATCCATCAATGCAGATATGTTTGCAGATCTGCCAAAGAGTTTTCCTACCCAAAAAGCCATACTGGCATTTAAAGTAGCATCACATTACACACTTTGCATCTGCATCAAAAACAGAGACATATTGAATTTTTCAAGAGGATCCAAAAGGGAAAAGGAACAAATTTCATTCACGAAATATAAAGAACACTGAAGTTCTCTTAACCACTTCATCCACCATTTTCGATCTTATTCTGCGATCTTTCAACAACTTACTTCAATCTACAAACGGGTTCTTTAAATTTTCATTACAGGCTGACAAAAAAAATTAAAGAAAACGGCCTTTACTATTTTTTTTTTGCTATTCAGACCAAATGCATTTTTTTCAAAACGACGAAATACGTCACCCAGAAAACTAATTCCGCTAGCTTCTAAAAAAAGACTCAAGTCGTTTGGATCAATTTTAAAAAAGTTATGCGATTTCAAAAAGTGTCAACTTGTTTTCCGACGCGACTGTACAAAACGAATATTTATTGCCACTATGCTTCTCTCATCTGAGAATTGTTATTCACATTTCCCTGCAACCACAGTACCAGAATGTACTCAGCCTTTCCACGGCGACGTTGATGTTGTTGTGGGGCGAGATTCTAATTAAAAAATTAACGTTAATTACGGCTACAGCCGGTTCGAGGGGGGTGCGCGTGTGACAGGCGCGCAGAACATGGAAAAGAGGAAGCGCGGAGGCGAACAATTCAACGAATGCGTTTTAATCAACGCGCCGCTGGCGCTCTTTCTCACTTCTCTGCCGCGCGCCCCGTAACTTAGACACTGTCGAAGGGTGGAAAAGCGTTGAATATCGCCCCCGATCCTTTGTCAACAAATTTTTCCCGCGCAAGTTTCCCACTCGCGGCGATAGCGCCGAGTACTTTTGTACAGAGCGTATCACAATTTGTAGAGAGAACTTCTGCAGACTGTATTCGGTATGGAAAAATGAGAAGAAAAAGGTGAATAGAAACTTTGTGTCGCATCTGACGCAGACTTGGGCATCATTTGGATGAAATATTTCAGGTAAGTTTATTCAAATAATATATTGTGTTATTTAATATAATAAGTTATTTTTAATATAATAAGTAATATAAGTTATTTTCAAATACTTGTAGGCTAGTACATTTGAAGAAGCATGTGATTATTTCGTTATTTGGTTACTAAATAAATGAGTTTTTATTTTATTTTGTGTTTGGGCAAAGGTCGTCATCAGCTGTTAAGATCATCTATTATTTTAATTGGAATAGTTATATAAAATGATTTATTTGGTTTTGGCACAAGATAAGTACCTATTTGCTTTAAGTTATTTTCAAGATGGGTGTAAGAACAAAATTTGAATAATTCTTTATCTCAAGTATTTTCTTTTGTGCTTCGAATCATTTTTACCCAAATCACTTTTCATTTTACCCATAGATAGTGGTTACTATTTTTTTTTTTTTTTAGAATTGAAACACTTGTTTCTTATTTTTTGTATTTCGTGGTTGGAAGTAACGGGTAAACCGAGCTCCTATCGTTGAGTATCAGTTTTATTGGAAAAAGCGCCTTCATGAGAGAATTTTGCGGGGGATTCATGCAATTTTTATTCCTGTTGCGGTATTGGGCAATTTCTGTCTGAAGCTTGAAAGAGGCTCAGTTGCTGTAATCAAAATTCCCATAATTGAGCTACCTAATATCCCGAGTTACATTTGTTAAATCAGTGTTAAATCCGAGTTAAATCACTTACTGTTAATTGTACAGTGCAACATGAAATGAAATATCCTGTAGTGGATAAAAACCTTCACTGAATTAAAGAAAATTTTAATCCTAAGGAATTTAATACTGACAAACGTATAACCAGGAGTACTCAAAGATAATTTCTTCGTAATATGCAAAATCAATTGTTCGAACAAATGATCATCATAAATATAAATATTCTAATATTTATTGAGTCATTCATTTTGAATCATGTATTTGCGAATACCATCAGACACTGCGAAACACAAAATTTCTTATATGTATTTGGCAACCCCCACCTTGTTACAAAGCAAGTTGTTATACGATTTAAACTAGTAGATACGTGGAAACTTTCGTATATTAACACACCTAGTAAACAACGACCGCATTATGTTTGCGAGGCAAGCATTTGTATACATCTGTCCATGTTGATAATAATTTGAAACACTTAATACACAGAATTGTTGAACATTATTCTACGCAAACACTCGTTAATGCTGTTACAAATTAATATCAATCGCCAGTGAAATACTCGGTGGTCCGCGTTTACACGGTATTTCTTAATTAGACACGAAAACGTCCCTCTAGAGTCATTAATAAAGTACTACCAAAATGTTGTGTCACCTGTATGATCCTTCGTTAATATTTTCAGTAAGCATCTGCTTTCGCTCTCTCGGATGCCATTAATTTCCTTCAACCGTCTAAGTTCGATGCGTACCGAGCCACAGAAAAGCTACGATAAGCCTCCTTTCAGCGAAATAAGTCGACATCGTTCGAGCATTCGATGGGAAAGACTGTCCACTAATATTGCGGAGAAGTAGAGAGGAAATAGAGATTATTGGTGCTTCATACTTTAATTTAATTTATCATTATTTAAACTGTCCGCCAAAAAAGTTTCCGTCAGTCAACACAAAAAGGAGGTCAATTGAAATTGGGAATTCTATTTCTATAAACTCTTGAGAATTTTTTTAAAAATTTACAAAGCATCTTCGAATTTGGCATGTGTCTTTATTTATTATTCAGCGATGTTCTAAAATACATTTATATTCTTTTTGCGCAGTGAAAACAGAAGGAGCGTTTCAATACGTAAATATTTCTGAAGAATATGAATTAGGGATGTTTCGATAATAAAACTACAGGGAACGAAACAAGTTGTACGAAAGAATGAAATTGATAAGCAATTTCAGACGAAAATGGCGAGACGGATTGTAGGATACCGGAATGAATTAAAAGTCCCGATAATAGATTGAGGTTCCTGTAATAATTCACTGTTTCAGCTGTCAACAACGGAAATACACTGTATTGCAGCGTCGTTTGCTCGCCAAAGCTACCAGATATGTGCCAGGGTGTGCAGAGTGCACTCGCAATTGACCTTTATTTCGTGACTCGACAGAAGCAACTCGGCCCGATTGGGAAATATCAATTTTTATCTCCCGCTTGTGGAGCACGACGATTTTTGTTTCTCTTTTGATGCGCGAAATTTATTGTTCCTTTCAACCAAAAGCCACAATATGTAGCAGCGGTAACGTGATCTGTTGTTCGTGGAATTTAAATACTTTTTCAAACGCTCTGACGGGAAGCTCGTTTCCTTTCTTTGAAGATATTCGATATTGGCGTAGTAATGAATAAAATTAATTAATTCGCTGAAACTAAGGAAGAAGGTCAAATCAGACATACAGCCCCATCCATAAATCACTTGCTCGTTTCGACAAGCTGATTATTGGAAAATGGATACAAGTTTCTGAACATACTTCGTTATTTTATTTTGTTATATTTACTTGTTTCAATGATAAAAGGATCGATGTCATGACACCCATAGTTACTCGACGTTAAACCAATCCAATTTGTGAACCAAATTAATTCAGAAATGGTACAAAAATTAATCAAAGAATATCGATATTAGTCCAAGCAGTCATTAACTTCAAGAATACATCAAATTTAATAAAATTCAATTGAATACGTTAATAACAAAATTAGTTGGATCATTAACTTCTTCAAAAGAATACGTAATAATTCAATGTAGTTCTTACATAAAGAAAGCAAAAATTCTATAATATAAACTTCACAATCCAATTTATATTAAATTGAAATAACATTTTTACCATGATTCTACTTATGGACGAGACTATAGATTCACACAAACCATTTCTTCTTATTTTCCTTAGCTGCGTCAACCTCGAAAGTTCGATGCGCCTGCTATATGCTTTCAGCCTGTTTTGTGAACCACGGGAGCAGAGAATTGTTTCGCGGAACAGGATGCCTCGCGATCGGCTAAAAGGAAAAGTGAAGAAGCTAGTACCATTTGTATTTCAAGGGTGCACTCAACATCTTAACCTCCGACTGTTGGAGCACCGGTAACCCGATCTCAAGGAATATCCACGGTAGATCGATACGGCCGGTTAACAGGGTTAACTACTTTCGATCAGCGGGGCCGTGCCTCGCGCGCTTTCAGACATTTCCGCTTTGCCACTGCTCGAGATCGCGCGCCGGCGAAAGAAGAGCCCTTGTCTCGAATTTAACACCTTCCATCCCCTCCCTATACCCTGCCCACCACTCCCCTTTTTATCCACAATCCACTTTGATTTAAATACGGAACCACCGCGGCTGGTTATCCAAGATAAATCTCCGAGTCCCCAAGAGAGGCGAAAAGGCCCGGAGCTTAATTGAGTATTTCTCCATTCTCTTACTTCGTTTCCCATTCCACCCCCGCCGACGCCGTTGCCGCCGACGACGCAGCCACCGACTTGATTAATTAGATTTTAATCTTTAACTGGCCGGATGAGTCTAGCTCGGCGTTCTACGCCGTAATAACTGCAATCTACACAGCAATATTGTTTTACGACACCCTTTTGTCTTGATATCTCCATGGAAGCATCCCCCCACACCCTCGTTTCTTGATTCGTGATATAGAGGAAGGCGGTATCGATTCGTTAGTTCGTATTCTCTGTTAAATTCCCGTTCTATTAACGGATGAATCTGTTCAGGGCCTGTTTCCATATTACTGCTACGTCTGTTAATTACTAGAACCGATGGAAGGTTAAATAGCGCGTTAAGTGGCGTGGAGATGTTCGCGGAAATTTTTCACGCTGAGAATTTGATGTGTATTCCTGAACTGTATTCATTGGTGTATGGATTTGAATTTCTCTTTGTTACGTGTTATGATTTAATTTTCACGGGACACGTGTTTGACACGAAAGTAGATACGTTATACACTAAGATGATTAAGGTATTATTAAATTGATAAATGAACATTGTGTACATAGCAACAAATCAATCATGACTGGTGTCGATCAATGTGTAATTGTCCCCCTCTGTCAGCTTCGACAGTACAAACGATTAGCGAATCATAACAGACTGTCAAGAAAAGAGAAGTGATATTCAAAAATTTAACTTTTCATCATTTTCATCCTGTCTTTGTGATTGGTGATGTTCTCTGGATGAAAATGAGTCCAAACACGACATACATACAGTAAACTTTCGTTATAGGCTCGTCAGAATTATGCGTTAAACGCTCGTCGCTATCTACAACGAAAGAGAGAAACTATGATACTTTGTCTCGCTTCGCGTTTCGCGAGTCTACGCTCTATCTCTCACTATCTCATAGCCGACGCTATTCGTCAAGCGTTCGCCGCCAGCGTCGAGCGCGAGCCCATAGCGAAACTTTACTGTAAATCAGACTATTTTTAGGTAACTAATAGCTAAAAAATAGTCAGATGTATGTGATGTTTGGGCTCATTTTCACCAGGAGAATCTCGCCAATCGATCCGTACCATTTTCACGAACATTGGATGAAAATGATAGAAAATGAAACTATTGTCGTTACACCAGAAGTAGAAATCTGATATAGGCCACGGTTGCTAGACCCAGCACATACGTCTACCTCGTTCACTTTGTTTATATGTTCACTTTCTCCGTCAATCTACGAGGTGAATTCTTTAGATGAAAACGCTGAGCCGTTCGCGAGAATTTGAATGCTGCGAACGCGACTGATTCAAGTTTAATCGGTGTTAGATATTTGTGCTATTGCGCGCGCCTGATTGGTCACCTCATTAAGCCCAGTAGATGGGACCGAATCGAAGAACGACACCGGCTGGCGCACGTCAAAGGAGGCAGTTCATCCGCGCGATGATGGATTGACCATCAATCTTGCTGGAAATGCGCATCGTGGTATCGCGAATTACCCAGGCCGCCCCGCTGGCTATGTAAAGCTTTTAACGTCGCGCTCATCGGCCGGCTATCGGTTTCGGGTGGGAAGCGCATTGGCAACGGGGCTACGGCTCTCTGTCTGCGAGCCGTAACCGCGCCCGAAATCATTAGGGGATCGAAAACTGATTAAGGGGAGAGGAGTTAAGCCCGGATCGGCCGTATGAAAGAGTCACGGTGGTCCCTCATTGTCGAGCTGGCCTATTCATTTGCCGCATTATCTGCTCGGATCACGTGCGGTTGATACTCATCTATAATTTGCCGACTGCCGCCGCTGATACCAATGCCTCCGCCGTGGCTGCAACAAAGTCCGCGCACCCTGCGCACGTCGACACCCGAAACACCCTTCGTCGCCCTTTCATTTCGTGCAGCTCCCTCGGCGAAATTGAAAGAAAATATTACCAGGGTAACTAGCCCGTCGGGCCCACAGTCTGGCAGCCGCGTACACTCGAGTCGCTTGCGCGCCAGGGGGGACGCAGAGGAGCCTCGTGAACGGGACACCTTTTGTCCGCGAGCCGCGCAGAATTTTGATAACGGCGGATAAAAAGCCGACAGAGGACGATGCAATTTTGGAGATTAGGTATTAGGAGAATTAATGGAAAGGGGATTAGCGCCCGGGTTAGAGACGGATTAATGCTTTGGCTGATGGAACGGTGAGCTGTGGCGAGTGGAGGCAACAGGGAGAGGATTTTTTAAGTAACTCGTGCTTTTCCGTGCGCGCAGAAATTGAGCGATGTGGGAATGAGGGTTGCTGATGGTAAAAGCTTCGTGATAAAGCAGTTTCAAGTTGTACGCACAGTTGCGAAGAGACGTATGTGGAGAACTTCTTGCGAGGCTTACTAATTTCTCTGCTTTAGTGGATCTTTGAAAAGTATCTGTTCGTTCGTATAAATGAGTCTACATATCCTTCACTTATCATAGCAAAGTGATACGCAATTGCGAGATGATGATTGTAAGTTTAAAGCTTCTCCACACTTGGTAATTCACCACTCTGTCTCACTGAAGGCTTTCCACTAAAAAGTGCACCAATCTCTAAACCTGTTTTTCAACGACGTGACAGTATTCACTAGGTGACACGCGAACGGTTGCGACGATTTAATTCAACGGGGATCCCCGGCTGGTGCTGATTTACAATTAGACGGGCTACCATGGCAGCGTAATCCTTATGCGACGTATCGAGCGCACCCAGTATCCCAGCGACAAAAACCGTTCCCAGCACACCGTGGGGGCAAGATACGTGTGCCTCGAAAGCAACCCCCGTATTTCCTGGGACATATGTGTACCGCCGTCTCCGTTGAGTAATTGTTGCGATTTATCAAAACGATATGTCACGGCCATATTGAGGGCGGTCAGCTGGCACATAATCTTCGTAGGAACGGCAAGGGCTGAAACGCGGCAGCGTCCGTTGGATAAAAAAAGCGATACACGCTGTTGGCTGCATCGCTTACCTATCTGTGGCTCCTTTGCTTCGAGCAACTTGGACGGAATTTAAAGCAGGTTATAATTGTATGAAAGCGAGAGGGTAGGAGAGAAGAAGATTGAAGAAGATATTGTATCGCGTATATATAAGGCAAAGAACATTGCTAAGTAGTCACTGTAATTGTAATCTATATGTATAAATCGTGGTGGTTAATACCCTAACTGGGATGTGATAATAAATAATTAAAAAAAGAATTTAGGGATACTGTAGAAGTGCTTGCATATTGCGAATGAGGAGTACAGAGGTGCTTTCAGCATAGATTTTGACACTAGACACAACTTGGTTGGTCCATACATATTTTTGAAAGCAATGTCTTCTGAATTCAGTCACGAAGTTTGTTACAAAGTTGAATTTCTGATCACTTATCTGAAATACGATATGGCACCTCCTAACCCTACCCGCCTAATCCATACAACTTCCGTATAAAGAAACTGCCAAATGCCAAAGACGTTAGAATTATTGTCCAAGTAACTATTGACGAGCCATTTGGTATTTTCTTAACCTATATTCAAACCTACCCCCTTTACACACCCCTGAGTTAGCTCAAAGCCCCTCACCCTGCTCCTCCACCCCAATGTACGTCGTCACGATTCATCCACCAACACGTACAGCCACCAGGATAACTTGAAAACCTCCCAGGACATCGTGAGTCGCCATCATGCGCGTCCCTAGAATCGAATGCCTTTAAACGAATTCGTCTGGTGCGCCCGATTGTCCGAGGACGCGGCGCGAACGTAAGAGATTCGATTAATTCGCCTTTTAATTCGTTCTCGTTACGGGAATTATCCGGGTCCGCGATCTGAAAGGGCAGATCACGGACTGGCGTACGGGCTGAAAAGGAAATAGGGAGGAAGGCGGATGGGGCTGGGAGCGCCGGGGACTTTCTGGGGCGGGGGATTCGAAAGAGAAAGGGAGAGAGGGATGGTTAAGGGTTTGTCAAAGCGACCGGTCATCGCTCGTTCCCGCTATCAGCTGGCTATCGTTCCAGCGTACATTCAGGGACCAAAGCAGAATGTATTCGAGTGGCTCTATAGTTACCTTGGGAATACCCGCTCCCGGCGACGCATGTAACGCGTCCCTGTATGTACTGTAAATTATACAGGGGTGTGAGGGATATGTACACGTCTGTGTATACCCGCGCGCACACGGCAAGATACAGGGCTGATCGGCCCTCCACGAATTGCGCCTACGTGACGGGAGTACGATGCACGCGGCTGACTCGTCCCACGATATTTCCTTTGAAAGGGAATTCAGAGAGTGGCCCAGACAGAGTCTCGTGCCTGCGTTTTGATTTCGGGGTGGGCGATTCTTGAGTCCAGGGTGACCGTAATGTTAATAATCTAGCAGGATTTTTTTATCATTTTTAGTGATGTATGGAACATGGTTCGAGCGTTCAAGGAGTTTGGAATTTTGAACGGTGCGAGGGATAGAGGAAATCTGAACTGCGAAATTGCAAATCTGATATTTGATCCGTGGGATTATGTGTCTTATCGTGAACAGTACATTGCAGTCTGAAGTATTGGATAGCTTATTGAGCAATGACGCGAGTTGGTGTTAGGAGAGTAAGTCGTATTGCGTGTCTGTTATTGGAACCCTAGCAACGTGCAGACTAAAATCTGGATTAGAATGATGAAATATCAGAGTCGACTGTGGAGTATGTTGCCCTTGTCTATTTGTTAGGCTACTTCAGCCAGAAGAGATTTTTCAATGCTTAAATAAATTGCATCGAATCTTTCGTCAGAGTGGATGATCTTGAATGAAAAATCAGGCATACTGTCAGCTGGCTAAACACTTGGGAATTTAATGTCAACTGTGGATAGGTGACACGATAAAGTATTAAACAGATTTACTCTAACTGTTCCCTTCATCGTCATTTCATGAAACTTTAACACCATATTCGTGTTAATAAATAACGAACGGAAAAGGTGTTCTTTTAAGTTCCAAAATATCCTTCGAGATTAAATAAATTATTGTTTCCCTGAGATCGATACGTCAAACAATTGACAATTAACGTCCAACATCGCTCCACACGAAGGCAGCTCACGATCGAAGGAATCTTGGAGATTTTACGCGTCAGATACATAACTTTCAGATAACTATTGGAAGCTCTGCCTTCAGGTTCCCCACGGCTGGGTACTTTATACGCGGGACGAAGTGTAGGGTCGCTTGGGGGTAAGTTTTTCCTAGTGGAGCCATTCCTACGAGTTACGGGCGAGGAGTCTTGAAAATCTCGCTTAAGGGATTCGCCGGGGTTAGGATTGTAAACGGAAGATCCCTCAACCAGGAGGGACAGACCCTAGGAACGATCGTAGATAGACGAAAGATAAAAGGCAGAAGGGGCGGCTCAACCCCTGTTTGATTTATTTAATTTCGTTCTTCTATTTGTCGGAGATCGCCCGATCCGATACGGTATTGGATCCAATCGATACGTCGAATCTCGAATATGAGGGCTCTGTACGGGGAGACGCAGCGGAGCACGAGATGAAAATGTGTATTTTGTTGGAATTATTCAACGGGAATATCGGGCATTGAAGCACTTCAGTCGATTCGACGAGCTAAAGAGTACAATGCGTTTGTCAATCTTACAATCTGCGAAATTGAAAGTGGTGGAAGAACCAAGGAGAGGAGAATACAATAGGTAGCAATGTGTGAAGTTATAAAATATGACGAGAAAGGGTTAATTGCAATTAAACTGAATTATATAGTTCGCACGCGGCACGCTCATTTGCTGACTCCAGACTCTACAGTTCCAGACTGTATTTACTTGATATACCAATGCATATTTCACTCAGACCCCGCGTACAAAGTGCAATTATAACAGAAAGGTCTCTAGTTTATTCCCATGGACAATTTTCGCGGATTTCAAGTGCCCGATAAAACAGGTAACTCTTGTGGAAAATGCACTGAACAGCTACGTGTTTGCGTGAGTTGAAAATGATGGAGGGAATTTCAAGGTCAGCTTTGCCTTTTTATGAGGAAGCATATACTTATTTACGTACAGTGGCGTGTAAAAGTATTCGGCTACCCTTTAAAACAGAATACCTATGTTTAAAATTGGTCCACACGACTTGCGTTTCTTTGATTCGTCGTTTTGAAAAAAAATTGCAATTGGTCGGAATAGCAAAAAAAATAGTAAAAGTCCTTTTTTTTTCAACTTTTTTGTCTGTGTTCCTAATGAAAATTTAACAAATGATGAAATTTGCAACACAATACAACTTACTTAAATCTAGAAAAGGCATTTTTTAAATTTTCATTACGGGCACCGGCAAAAAAGTTAAAAAACACGACATTTACATAATTGCATTTTCTTTCAAAACCACGAATCACGTCACTTAGCAAACTAATCCTTCTAGCTTCTCAAAAAAACTCAAGTCTTTTGGACCACTTTTAAACAAGCTATTCTGTTTTAAAGGGTGGCCGAATACTTTTGCACGCCACTGTATATTCACACCGTATAAAAAGACGAGATCAATAACGCATAACATGTGGGTGATTCAAGGTCGTTCGTTGATGGTGTATATATGCAATTAAGTGTACAGCATAGTCGTACTAATATCTTTTCCTATCTTCTTCAAACCAAAGCTGAGCGTTCAGCAAACACCAATCCCCAAAAGTGTCTCAAACATTCCCACCCTAAAAGAACCCACGAAACCCTCTCGTATATACATACATTAACTCATTACACAGTTTCCCACTCGACCAATCGAACTCCGTAACCTAATTCAGCGGTTCTTAACCCAATATTATTATAGGTTCATTTCAGTAAAAACACTATAATAGGAACACGTGTATTTATTTCATTCTCCCTTCTCTCTATCGACGAGCATCTTCAAATAGGTATTTGACGCCCTTCAGGATTTCACGTTTCAAGTCTCGGGGGTCCGCGACAACACAAGATACCTAAGGAGGGTGTATGGTTAAAAAAAGAAAGGTTAAGAACCGCTGATCTAATTCGTTCCTAGAGCCCCGTCCACGCCGGGGCCATTCCATGGGCGCTTTTCAATCAGCGACAAAGCACACGCACACCGGTCGCGGTGCATTCAAATCGTCCCGCCAATAAGCCAGTGTCGATCTCCAGGGCAGATAATGCCACGATAAGAGCCCGGTCCTATTTCCCTCGGTATACACGTGCATACACAGGCACACAGGGTACGCGTAAAAAGGAAAAGGGGGGATCTCTTTCGCCGATCATCCGTGCTTTATCAAGCTGGAATTATGCCGCCCCATCCTGGTGCCGTATTCTCGGACGACTTGGTCCAATCGAGAGTGGCGTAGCCGTGCCGCCAACACCCCGGTTCACTTCGATCCCCTCCACCCCCGCGGAGAAAAGAAAATCTATTCGATAGGAACGTCCGTGCTATCCTGTACCCCTGCGCCCCCTCCCTTCGCCACCACCCCTCGCCACCTTCGAGGATCTCTTCCCAGTGATTCGTCCCTTCGAAATCGACGTGCTCGTCCAACGTACAGGCGAATTCCGGGCACGTAAGCTTTTCCTATTTATTGCACCTTTTTCGGCTGGCCGGCTCTCGCCTAAATCATTGCGCATCCCCTTATTGAATGGGAAAACGGGGATGCATGGTTTACAGCCGCTGCCATCCGGGACCAGCTATCCCGCGCCCACCTTTGCCCCTCCTGCCCCCGAACTCCTGCCCCTCTGTCTTCTCTCCTGACAGCCGGGAATAAAGTTTCCAATATTCTATCCGACTGGACTCTCTTCCCTGGCAGACGGCACGGAGGGAAACGTTCTGCCCCGTGGAGAACGCCGTCGGGGCCGTCCGTTTTTTGATATTACATCGCCGCTCGGCCGTCCTTCCAGATACATCGATACAGTTTTCGGGAACTGGTTACTGGGGATATCTGTCGATTGATATTGAAATCGACCGTGTCAATGGTGCTCCAGTGAGCTATGGTGAGACTATGGGCCAGGGGGACGTGGACCCGTTGCTGTGACTGGAGATTTTGATTTTAGAGCTTTACGTGGCCTGCGAGTTTTGCTGGGTCAGTGACTTTTTTTGCGGTTGGATGACTTGGTATGGTATCGACGGCAGCTCCGAGTATGGGATGATTGATATTGGAATTGGTTATGCGAATTGCTTTTCGATTGGCTATGGGGAAAATGTGAAGCAGGGAACAGCTAAAGTTGTCGCTGTTCTTGGAGGAGATTCTGATTTTACAGTTCTGTGTAGTTGAAGATCAATGGGACATTGGTTTGTGTAGGAATACTTTCGTCAGTTCTGAGTTGAAAAGCAGGATAATTCTTTTGCAACATGGTATTAAAGGGATCCTCATGATTACGTGTAAAATATGAGGCAGGGAGCAGCTAAAGTTGTCGCTGTTCTTGGAGGAGATTCTGATTTTACAGTTCTGTGTAGTTGAAGATCAATGGGACATTGGTTTGTGTAGGAATACTTCCGTCAGTTCTGAGTTGAAAAGCAGGATAATTCTTTTGCAACATGGTACTAAAGTGATCCTCATAATTACGTGTAAAATATTAGGCATAGATATTCTACAATTTTAGAGGTATAAATGATTACGAGTATGGTTTCCTGATCTATTACAAAGATCATGTGATAAATACAACACAGCTAATACGATAAGAAATTATTATATATTAATCCAATATAATATAATATAAGAAATAATTCAATACCGTAAAGAGTAAGCTAAAGAAATATGATGCATTTCTAAAAATGTATGCAAACTCTCATAACGCAAACATTGAGCAATCAATTAACTACAAACCCCTCCAACCACCAGGAATAATTTTCCATACCATAAATTGCTTCATCCGTTTACTTGAGCAGACTGAAATATACCAATTAACGAGCCGATTATTCGACAGAGGGTTAGAAGCACCCAATAACTAAGACCTTAATAAACCCAGGCCCTGATACAACACAACGAGCAAACAGAAGCACCCCCTAAGAAGCTTCATCTGAACTTGCAAGAGTTTATTTTCCCAGCGACTCGATAAACTATAAATAAAAGTCAGCAGTTTCCTCGAAGATTCCCCCACTTTCGCCACTTCCCCCGGAACAATAAAAATATCTTTCCACGTAACTACCACGGCCCTTCAATGACAACGAACGATCCACCACGACAAATCTTCCACGTCTTTCGCTGCTTTCGATCCCCCCCTCCCCCCAGCCTCCACTTGGAGCGCTTCCCTCTTCCTCCATCTCCGACGACCACCCACGTATTTCTAGACGCGACGACCTCGCTCCGGGAACACATGGTAATTCCGGATAAGGGAAAAGAAGGATAGAAAGAGAGGCAGCTTTGCGCAATTAAAGTTCATGCCACGAATCCACTCTCGCGTGCTTATCGCGGCCGGACAATGCGGAAGGTGGTAGCTCGGGGCGTGCTCGGCTGGACGGTGGAACAATTAAGACTAATTGCAACGTCGTACAACGATCAGACATTTTAATAGCACGGCCGGGGAATATTAAATCCGTGTACGCCCGGAACACGGATTTCAGTCCTTGATTCGTTCCGTGCGGTACGGTAAAATCGCCGAAGCTCGCCCCGCGATGCGCCGAGGCAGCCTCGGACCGAGGGAATTCTCTCCGTCGGCGTGTTCACTTAATTCCAAACCAGTGGAAGAATTCAGCGTACACGTCGCGTGCTTAGGCGCGAGGCACGGTGGTCCGAAGGGAACTTCTCCGCGTGTGAAAGTAATTTCGAGGAGGCCGGTACGCGTTCTGCTTGCGGCTGGACGAGACCGTGGAACAATTGCAGGCGCGCGGGGATCGCCGGACCGCGACTTCAATTTTAATGGAACAATTGAAGTCAATTAGGAGGTCCGTGCACTCAATTTGGGAGCGCCCAGCGATCACTCTCTGCGTCCAACTCCGAGTGCGACGCAACGCGAGGAGAACGTGTGCAGAAGTGCATCTGCTCGCAGTGCGTAATTATCGCTAACGAGTCTGCTGGCTGCTAACTTTGGCGTTAATGCGACGGGCGTAAGATTTTTCGTTTGGTTATTCGCGGTGCTTGTTTGGAACTACGGTAGCACCGTCGTGACGCGTCCAGTAGCAGAATTAAGAGGGAAGCTTTATAATTCATCGGATAATGGAGCCCTCACTTTCCCCGTGTTTGGGAAAAGTTATTGCAAAGGTCGATAGGTACCAAAAATGACGAATAATATTAGTGTGCTTTCATAGATCGTCTTTGGAATAATAGAGCATAATAATAAAATAGCAACAGTTAGTAGTTGCTTATTTTGTTTGTGCAATAAAGACGCCTAGTAATAATAATATAACGAATTTCAGTGATGTTTGTGTACAGTAATTCTTTAAATATCACATTCCAATTAACTGTTTACAAATAGATTATATTCAAATTAATGGAGCACATTGCGAACCAAACCTGGAAGAACCACTAAATATCTATTACTTTTCTATTCCATTGACCACTTATATCTTAAGGTAGTTCCTAACCAACTATGCTAATCAAATTAGAGCTGGATAATAAACGATAAATATAAAGTAGTATGATACTATGGAAATAATAATAATTTTTAACATCATGTATATATATTTTAAAAAGTTCAATGTTAATATAAATAATTGTAATACGAAAATGGAATATTAAATTGGTTAGCGTAGTGAATTGGAGCAGCAGATTTGACAACGCCGCATTCATTCGGAGTGTTTTTTATAACCAAAATGTCAGAAAAAATGTTCATATGAATCTGAATCTTCGTCTGCTATTTAAATGTCTAAACATATCGATTGTGCGACGTTGCCACGTTCACTGCTCTACGTAGTTTCTCAAAAATTTGCACGTAAACCTATATTTTTATGGGCATTTACGAAGAAACTATGTAGTCAGTTTTGCAGAAATTAATAAATTCATTTCCTGACATTTCGTTGTACTTTTGTGCCAATTTTGGTACATTTCTTAAATATGGTTTTCCTGTTTTAGAAGAAAAACTGAAACTATAACCCTCTTTATTTGATTTCGCCATATGCCACTGTGTTAAAATGCATAAACTTTAATTAACAATTTCTCGATAACTATGCGGTAAATCGATTTTAAACTTTGTACAAGGGTTCCTTGCATTCCAAGTTAGTTTTGTACGAAATTTGAAAGAATTCTGTAATTTAGTAGATTATTCAGGAACTACCTTAACTCGTGTTTATCCTTACTTATTATAATAATGGTGAGAATAATAGTATTGCCCTATAATTAAAACAATTAAAAATTCAAATTCTTCGATTTCATTAAACAGCACCGCGATTTTGATCAAATATTGGATACCTCTACCGCTAAAATAGCACGTTCCCAGACACTTTATGCGTCATAAAACTACGCCATCACTTTGCGCTGCAGCTCACGTATTCCCAGCGCGAAAGATTGCTTTTGAAACGCCCTGTATCGTGTTCTGTCGCCCTACCTGCCGCGAATTAAACAATCCCTCGCATTAAACCGTCCTCGCGACCGGTCGGCTGCTTATAAAGCTGCAATATCGGGGGAATGCAATTCACATGTGAGAGGAGCTGCAGTACAGGGAACACGTGCAGAGCATAATGTGTCGTTATGTCGCCGCTCCTCGTCCGGTTCCCTCTCAGGATGTAAAGGCATAAACGAGTCTTGGTAGCTGCAGCGAGCCCACGACCGATTGGCTACGAGTTTACGACCGTGGGCTCGTCGTGTCGTCGTTAAACGCGGTACTGGCATTGGACAATGCGCCCCCAAGCAACATGGAATTAGAAACATGTGCAGCGTCCACGTGGCGGGAGCAGTAAAATACGCGACGCGACGTTTAATTGTTCACTTATTTTCTGCTGCTTGGGATATACTTGGGTGGATCTGGATAGTGATAGGTTTGCCGGGCGACCAGCTTTTTGCTGGCATCCTGCTAGTCGTCAGGTATCTGCTTGGTAAGAGATCCATGGCAAAGCAACTTACGCGTCACTGCACTTTTCAGTTCAGGGTTTAAATTTTGGAACGGTGAAAATTCTATGAATTCTCTCCCCACCAAATAGATAATTTATTCAAGACCTTGGACACAACGTGTACGCGGAATTGTTGCAAAGAATATTTTCGTAGGTCCATTTCATTCCTATAAAGTATTAGATAGAGTACTTCAGTTGTAGTTATTGTTTATAGATTCATCTTTGTATTGTTATATTGTTATTTGGTTAGTAGAACAGTTCGTTCGCTTTCTTCAGCCAAAGTCTTTGTTAAAAATAAAAATATATTACACGTTTTATAAATGAAAGTATTTTTCTTGACTATCTATGACCATCTGTCACTTTTGTGGTAAAAATACAAATAGGTGTAGTAAGGAAGATGGTTCCGTACATCTAGTAGGTATCACTTACAGTGAGCGAACAAACTTTTGCACTGCCCTAATATTATATTGTAATCAATTTTCAAAATTTCTAACAATTTCTTAACACTTTAATTGCAATTGTCAAATACGCTTGACTTTACAATGTCAATATATTATGGCGCTTATTAATATAAATATCTCCTAAGTATCAAAGTTGTGAATATAAATGTAGCTAAATATTTAGTACGAGTTATTAATATGAACATTCATTTTTACCACCAATAAAACTGTACGAAACAAGTAGTCAAACCAGCTTCCCTAATAACCATTGATGGATATTCCTCACATTATAGCTTACAATTACGTATTTATGAAATTAAAATAAATAAACATGATGCCACGTTCTCAGAAGCCTTGTTGGAACTGGAAACTCGAAATTAAATACAATCGAATGTATAAATATTTTAAAAAAATTGAAATCGCCTTCAAAACAGTAAAATTGCACCAAAAAGTAAAAAATAATTTTTTCTCTTGTTTAATCTACGGCTCTAATATTTTTTAAGTCGGCGCCAGTGTTACACAGTCCAAAATTCTGAAGGCACCGACTTAAAAAATATGAAAGTCGTAAATTACATAAGGGAAAAAATTATTTTTTACTTTTTAGTGCAATTTTATTTCTTTGAAGTGGGTTTTAATTTTTTTTTAAATTTCTTATTTTTAATTATTTAGTTTTATATATATTGACGCAACATGCTGAGGAGATACGCGCGTACGTGCATAAAATAATAATAATTAGGTAACAATAGTCTGTATTATTAACCAGAATCGGCTAAATATTAGGCCAATGTTGCAGTATAGGATGGGTACACTGTATCAACACCACCGTGGCACTACTCTTCAATAAAAAAAGATCATCAAAATCGGTCCATATGCCGAGGAGTTGTGCGGGGTCAAAAATATAAAAATAAAGAAAAAATAAAACCAATACATACAGGTAAAATCTATAACCTCCTTCATTTGAAGTCGGTTAAAAAGCTAATGTAACACAGTACACAATGTCCATTTTTAGCGTTTTCGAGAAAAACAAATTTAAACATGCAATGGTACATAAGATTCAGGGACATAGTGAACAAAAATAATATTTTTAACAAATTAATGAACTAGACATAAATGTGATTTTTATACAGCATGAAGTAACAGTCAAGAACTATTTGCATACAAAAACTCCCCTTTCACAAAAAGTGGACATACAAAATGTCTACCCTAAGCCATCGATATAGGTACCAGCACAGAATATGTCCATCAGAAGCATCAATGAAGCCTCTTACATCAAAGACATAATTTGCTTAGCTGCCACGTGGGTGGAACAGAGGAACAGTATCCTAATCCCAATAATCCAACACAATACACGTCTACAGTAGTCCACACGCAGTGGGCTTCATACCGAGCAGGTCCGTCCCAAAAGACCCTTGTTAGACCCGTCTCGTTTGAGCAGCAACATTCCTCGGGAATGCCCATTAAAAACGGCCTCTCGTAGATGGTGCGTGGCAGATAGGAGTTCCCCCCGAGACAATTAACGCATTTTTCGGTAATTATTCAGCCCGCCACCCAACGACCAGCCGTCAAATGAGCCTCAACCACCTCTTCCTACCCATCTCTCCTGGAACTCGTAAGACCAGTTGCGTCCACGGTCTCTGTCCGAGGGAGTATCTTCCTGGGATTCGGTGCATCTATCACGTGGGTTACGGAACGTGGGTCGAAGGGGTCGGCTTTGGTCGCTACAAAGACAACGACCAGCACGATTACTGTGACGGGTCGGAGCAGTGTGCCTCGTGGTTTGTCAGTGGACAGTTAGGGCACCAACAAACGCTGACAGGCCGAGCAAGGGACTCCACGAAGCCACTTCCACGGAGAAACGGGACCAGCACGACTTCGTTAAAGCATCCTAACTCGATTCGTCATGAGACTCTGTTTTCCTCTGTAAACCTTTATTTTCTTCTTTTTTCGGGTTTCTGCGCCCTCTACACGTTTCTCGGAACCGTTCCCCGCGGCTGTTCTCGTTCTGCGTCGAGTGTTCTTCGGGGGGCCCTCGCGAGTGATTTAGGGACGCGTGTACAATGGAGTCGCGCGGCAGATGAATGTGGGCGAGACATTAATTTACGGATCTCCGGCTAAACAGACCGTTTCCGAGGCGATACGTCGCGTTCGTAATTTCGGGAGATAAAGGGGCTCCACGGATCGACCGCAGAATAGGATTTTAGTGACTGTTTAGGCGAGGGTTTTGGGGGAGACACGCTCCGGGTGGAGATTCTACGTGTTTTCACTTTCCTGCTACAAGTTCAAGCGAGTTTGTAGTTGTTTGGGGAAGATCTTAACACTTTCACGGCCGCTGTCACGTAGGTATGCTCGATTTCGAGAGTCGGAAATCAATTTTACTTCAGATTTATCGCCGATGAAACTATACCAGTCAGAAATAGGGCTGGAACTATTTGTCGAATTTTTCGGTATTCGAATATTCGAATACTTCAGTTGCTCAATTATCTGTCAAATATAATTCGAATATTTGAGTATTCGAATACTATTCGAATATTTGAGTATTCGAATACTATTCGAATACCGATATATTCGAATACTATTCGAATACCGATATATTCGAATACAGCGGTATTCGAATAGTATTCGAATACATCGATATTCGAATAGTATTCGAATACATCGATATTCGAACAGTATTCGAATACATCGGTATTCGAATAGTATTCGAATACTGAAATATTCGAAGTTTATTCGAATACTGAAATATTCGAAGTTTATTCGTAGCATTCGAATACTTGTAAAATATTCGAATATTAAATTATTCGAATAGTCCCAGTCCTAGTCAGAAACCAATGGGTAGCTGGGAAATTTCAAAAATATCGATAGCTATCGGGAGTTTGCTACGAAAGGAAATTATTTATTTGCGCTGCGAACGTTACCGATTTTTCGTAAAATAATTAATAGACTGCGGATGTTTATGCAAATGCACATATTGATATGCGAAAATTATTTTGCATATTGCACGTGCTTTATTAGAATGCATATGCACATATGTTACATGTTTCTTTTATATGTATCTCACTGTATTTGTTTGCGATCATAGATGAATTATCGAATCGTTACGTGACTTTAGAGATTAATCGCAATGCATACAACGTTTTGAACAGTCGTTGATATCATGCGATAGAATAAGTCATTAGTAGAGACTAATTACTCGTTCATTATAATAACCTGATACAAATAAACAATTTCGGTAAAATTAAAGAGGTTTGGCCATTTTTCTCTCTTAACATCCGAAAATAATAAAATTATTCACTTTCACTGTTTATTTTATTTCTGAAAATAGGCGGTTCAAACATTTAATGAAAATAATGTCGTTGCAATTGCAACTGCTCAGAATGTTTTCCAATAGACACAAGTTGCTCAACATTTATTAAGGCACATGTGCAAATTCTTCCAGCCAGAGTAAAGAAATTGGGAACTGTCGATCTACCCTCAACAAATTCGATGAAAATTGACATGGCATATTTTACGTGCATAATTGCGTATGCTTTCTGCGTAAGTATGTTACCTACTAATAATTAAACTCGACCATCGTAGCCAACCGAAACTAGAACGAAAAAGAATCAAACGTTAGCCTTTGAATTCTTTAAAATTAAACCCTGCCCTATTGAAACAGTGTTCTGATATTCCCCCAACGTTGCAGCTAAAAGACTTCTTTAGAGATATAAAAATACACTGATACTACTACTAACCAGACCCTCTATCGAATTCTCGAAAGACACTTCACATCTGAACATCTTAAGTCTCAACTTTAAAAATCTCTTTGAAACTTTCAAAGTTTATCTACTACAGACACTTAAATGCAGGTAAATTGTTACTAAAATTAATTCCCCCTGCACAGTAGGTGCAGTCGCTCCGATATCTGCAATAGAAATCTGTAAGGCACCAGAAATAGCAGTTTGGAGAGCAGGTAATGACAGTGTTACCGCTTGTAATTGTAAAATAATGACCGTTATCAGTTGCACATTAAGGCCACACAGGCATTTCAATGTATTCTCTGTGGCGCAAGCGCAGTGTAACACGCGCCAGGCTCGCGTCTGGCTGGAGAACATTAACTGCTCCGATTCACGATAAGAGATTAGGGGTGCACGTGGCCGCCGCGTCTGCTGTTCCCTGGCCATCAACACGTGGCTCGTGTCATCGGAAAAGAGGGAAAATAGAAAAGGCCAGACAAGCGCGGAATAGATCATACCGTTCTTATCGGAGGATCAGCAATGGGCGCAGGGACTGCACGGGGGATTATCGGGGGGTTCCTGCTTGATTCGATTTACCCTGACGACGAACAGTATCATCTAAACTATCATATTCGATTTATCGCGAGCACCGTATGTGATTCCCTGCCCAGTGCATATGAAACTTATTTCTGTCATGTACGGGGTGTTTCGGAGCTGTAGGATGTAA
Source organism: Andrena flavipes (assembly GCA_963971345.1). Taxonomy (NCBI): domain Eukaryota; kingdom Metazoa; phylum Arthropoda; class Insecta; order Hymenoptera; family Andrenidae; genus Andrena; species Andrena flavipes. Next base: position 16,129,773 of record OZ020482.1, on the reverse strand, counting down.
ATTTATACTGGTTGAATGTTCTCGCGTCTAATTTAAGCGTGACACCTTATTTCTACAAATATTTCTCGCTTTTTCAATCGCTTTTGTAATCGAAACACTGCGGCATTTCAGAAACGCTGTGGAATACAGTTAAGTTACTCATAAAAGTACTTTTGTTTTGGGTGTATTCAATTGAAAAATGGCACACAGCTTATTTAAAAAAGTATTATCCGTGGAAGTGCAAGAAAATATTCCCCAAAATTCAATATTTAATTTATACAAACGCAGTTACTGTAAGTTAATATTCATCTAATATTTCTACGGTTTTATTGTAAGCTTTAATCTATTAGCTATGTGTAGATTCAATTAATTTTCTGTGAAACTTGGACATATCTTGTCCCATTCTTCTAGAAAAATTTCTTTGACCATTTTTTGGTCGATGGTACAAACTAAAAATACATCAATCATGGTTTATACTAATATAAATTGTAATGGGTAATTCTGAATTTAATATTACTTAAATAAATGTATACATCTGGGGTAAGCAGGTAGTTTTGTGAGTAACTGTGTGTAAGTAAGTACTTCATGAAACTCGAGTTATCCTAACTTTCCTGTACTTCATTGAAAAGTATTGAGCGGTGCGTTTTCCTATCGTCCTCTTTTCTACGTTGGAAACACTTACAGCACATTGTAGTTCTTCTCTTTCAATGCAAACTCAATCTAATACTAGTTCAGTTCCTACTTCTACCATTTCCCTCTCTAAATTGCCTTACATCCATTCTAAATAAAATCCATAAAATGGAACGAGCAGGTTCTAGTAAATGCAGCTTTTTCGAAATAATCATATTGGAAGTGACTTTAAGAAATTAAACTTCTAAGATCAATCTATAGAGTGTTGCTGCAGAGAATCTCGAAACTGTCGAATCTAGACTTCTAAAACCCCTGCAAAACTCAAAAACCTCTTGCAAATCCAAAAATGGTGAAAATCGCTGATTTCTTTCTGCGACCTTTAAACGTTTGTAGCTCAGAGCCGATTTTGATGAAATTTTCAGCACGAATAGGTACAACTTACTTTATTTTTTGATTTTCAATACAGGCTCAGAAAAAAATTTGAAGAAACGACCTTTACTATTTTCTTTACTATTCCGACCAACTGCAATTTTTTTCAAAACGATGAAACACGTCACCTAGCAAACTAATCCTTCTAGCTCCTCAAAAAAAAACTCAAGTCGTTTGAACCAATTTTAAAAAAGTTATGCGATTTTAAAGAGTGTACGATTATGGCTGTGCGCCACTGTACATCGAAAACGTAACCCAGCCAAAGCGTTTAGGTTGTAAATAGTAACGTCCATTCCAAAAATCAATTAATCACTCTGCCATAGTAAAATCAAAAATTAAAAAGCCTCGTGTAAATCTGACGAAGCGCAGAAATACACAAAGAGAACCTTAGAGACCTGTACAAATTAGTGAAGAGGAAGTAACCGCCAGACCAGTCGTACCACTTAAATCAGTTAGTCACCAGAGCCTAGCGACTCGGGGCTAACAACAGGCTAATGATTCCAAGAGACATCCGCCCGAGCCGATTGAGATGTCGACCGCATCGACAAATTCTTTCTCCCTAAGCCTAACAGCGTCTGCCTAAGGTATGACCTTATCTACGCGACAGGTAAAAGGCAAGATCGACGGTTAACGAGCGATCGTTTCCCAGGGCTACGCGGAGGAGGCAGCTACGCAAGGAGAGGAGTACGCGCGAGGCAGCACGCTCGTGGGACAGATACGAGTGGCTCGAAGGCGGTTCCCCTCTTTTCTCGTTCCTCTTCAGCCTCTTCTCCCGGTGCTCCACTGAAAAACGAGAGTGTTTATCAGGCCACGTTTAGCGTAATCTCACCTCCTGAGGCACTCACGTAATTAGGGTCGCCTCCGTCCCCCTTTCTTCCTACATCCCGTTGTTCGCAGGCGTCGCACACTCCGCCGTGCGTGTACGTGCGTTCAAACACCTTGTTCCCGGTCTCCTCCGCCGTGTCACCTCTCCTAGGGCCACGCTAATTTCCAACTTCGTGCCCTGTACTTCTCTCCGCGACGTCCTAGCCGCTGCCGGCCCCCTATCCTCGCCCCCCGACGTCCAGGCAACTACTTCGTCCTTCGCCCCTGTTCCTCGTTTCCGCGCGTTACTCCTGTCTGAGCTCTAATTTAGATTGGAGGTAAAAGCGGGCGAGGGGCGCACCAGCCTCCATTTCTCTCTTCCAGAATTTCTCTCGTGCTTCGGGCACTCCATCTTCCGTGTCCCGTTTACTGTTATCCCACCCTCCCCAACCCCCCAGCGTCTTCGGTCCCTTTAGACGCTTCTTTCTCTCTTTCTGCTCGGCCCACGCCTTATCGGCCAGCCAGGCACCCCTTTCGCTGGCAAGAATAGATTACCCTTGACGCTACATTTATTCGTCTCCCCCGCGATAACCAGCAACCCACCTACAGGTGTAACGCTCGTCGATTGTCCTGCTTAATGGCCCCCGCTCGCGAGCTCCTTGATACGCGGCCGGATGTTTGCATAACTCGCGTTATAACGGAACGGCGTTAAACGACCGGCGATTTGTTTCGGGGGTAGTGGGGGGGCTTAATGAACGGCGGGAAGTTACGGGGAGGGGGGACGTCGCGCGATATTTAGCCAGAGAATTGTGCACGCCGCTGTAAGAAATCCGGCGGAAAGAAATGTCGCGATTACGGCGATGATGTGAAGCGATGCTGAAACACTTAGGTGGACTTGGCAATTCATTGTAACAAAGGGGTATGTGATTTAAGATACGCTGCTCGCTGTGGGAAGATAAGAAGTTTGCGGGGTTTTTGGCCGCGAGACCATTTTTATGCCAACTTTGTCTACGGTAGTGGAAATATTTTTTGCATTCTTTAAATAAACACGTCGCGTCGTCATTTATGTCTCTTTTACTTAGTAGTTGGTACGAGGGAAATTTGTGAGGAATATGAATAATATAAGGAATTCTTCTTTAACGTAAAACTATTTTAATATCTTATATTATATTATATTATATTATAAATTGCAGTAACTTGAAACTACATTACCAATGTGAACTTTGGTTTACTATGCTTTCAGGTTTCTTGCAAGTTTCAATGAAGCAGAGATTCGTTCAAGTTGACTAATACAGTCGAACCTCGATAACTCAAAATATTGAGGAAAATGTTTTGTCTGCATTATTCGCAATTGAAAATACTATTGATTTACAATACCTTCACTAAAAGACTAGCACAAAGCAAAATCACAACTTTCTTTAATAGCTAATAAAGAATAATATTTCGAACATAAAATGTATCATATAATTATTTTTTATATGTAGGTATATATAAAATACGAAGAATTGACCTTTAAAACTGGAATTTTTCTTGCTTCACAGCTTTACAAGTAGAAAAATTAAGTCTTACAAAGCTTCTATAAGTGTAATTTTCGTTTGTTGACCCTCTCTTACTCGAAAACTCGATACGCCGAAACCTCTATAATTCAAAGATTGTTTCCCTCCCCTTGAGATTCGAGTTATCGAGGTTCGACTGTATGAACAAAGCTTTAGGGTTAGAGGAACCTTAGGCTCACACTGAAACTTGATACGGATGAAAATGAAAAACATGAGCTGAGTTTTAAAAAAAGAAAACTCATCATTTTAAACATTCAGAAAAATTTCCAAAGAATCCAATCTAAGGAAATCTGTTTAAAAAGCTGAAGAGCTTCTCACAGAGCCTGATGTATTCCTATACCAAATACCTGTCAGAGTCGCTAAATCTTACAAAACCGTCTTGAAATCTGAAAGAAACATCAAAACCCTTCACCTCTCCTCGTAGTATTTACCTGCACTAGTTGCACCAAACGAAATTAATGAACGACGCTTCACGTAGTAGCACCTTTTACAAGGTAGGCGTTCGGAGTGCTTGCTCCTGTTTGTTTAAATTTATTCGATAACCATTTGAAGTTTAATCATGCGGCTTGTCCCCCCGAAAACTTATAAATTGAATTCATTAACCGAGTGCACTGATGCCAGAGTCACGGGCGACAGATTTCGCAAAGTTTAATTAGCGATTCTGTGCCAATGGAAAAAGTAAGTCATTATCGGACCGGGCTGTTTGCCCTACGGTTACGTTCTGCTGTATTTATCCGGGAGCTACAGCGAGTTTCTAAATTTTCCGGCCGGTAACGAGCGACGTGCGGTTATTGTACGTTTCACGGGGATAATATTAATTCCTCTGGTATACAATTACTGGGTCTCCAGTGTCACCGCCACTGTCACGGGTGTATCACAAAAGAATTTCTCTTGGAAATGTATGGAAACGAGTTCTTCTGACATCAAATGAATGCGCGCTGATTAATTACACCGCTTTTGCACGTTTTCTGCGCGTGTTCGACGAGAAACTGAAGGCACACCTCGGGGTCTCGGTGCTACTTATCGAAGCAAACGAAACCGTTTCCATAAAGGTAATTTGCACAAATTGTTATATCCAACAGTGATTAACAGAGAACTTCGTCCTGTGACGTAACGAGATATAAAAGACAATGAGAGCTTCCTAAAACTTTTGACGTTTGCATTGGACAATCTATTTTGTATATTTGCATGGTTTATCTCCGGCAAATTTATAGCAAACATGATTTGGAATAACGTATTATCCCAATAACCTTTCTCTAAATATTCCGCTTAAATAATATCCGATCCTAGCTGCAACAATCACAAACAAACATAATGCAAAGTTAATATTTCGTTTAATTCCCTCTATTCCTACCTGATATCCTACAGTTACCAATACCCACTGTCAATATCCACCCCGTAATTACTACCAGGCTAATCACTCAATCCCCTACCGAAATCCAGAACCATTATTCCCATCGTAATCAAGCTCTCCCTCGGAACAGCGAGAAAAGATGACCACTCGAAGCTACGTATGTATAAAAACGTGACAACCGAGAGATAGTTCCCATAGTTCCCCACTCCCCGTTCCCCTCCCCTCGCCCCGGCTGATTCGCCGTAATTAAGCCTAATTCGTAAATTAACACCGCGCACGAAATTCATCGGGCGCGCTTTCGGTGGCTCGATATAAAAATAGCCGTGTCAGGCCGCTTAATCCAGGGCGAATGATGCGAACGAGCGTGTATTAAACACCAGGACGTGGAGTGCGCTCCTGGCACGTTGGTCCGGAGAGAGAACAGGAATCGATAGCGTCGAAGGCGCGGGGGAAAAAAGGAATAGAGCGATGACAATACATCGAAAATGCGTTTTCCATTATCCACTCGCTTGCAAATCGCACGAGCCCGGTAGTCGACTGGTCCCCACACCAGCCCGGTCGAAAAGCGATCGTTGATGTCCTCGCAGCCACGAAGAAATCTACTTTCAGTCGTCGGTTCAACCATTTTTTTTTTTTTTTTTTAATGGATTATCCTGTGCGGATCGATCTCGCGCACAGTTTCGATGAATAGAGACGTGCACGGCGGAGTTTCTGTGTCAGGTGGAGTGTCAACAAGATGGTTCCATTACTCGAGCACCGGCATTTATTGTTACACTGTGTACAAATTGGAATCGCTTGCCGGGCTTTGTCTGTTACTGTATCGACGGCGTTCGGTTACTGTGATTGCGTGGGAAATTTTGTGTGATGCCCTGGAATCGGTTGGGCCCGAAGTGTTACCGAAGTGTGCTTGAAAATTAAATTTTTCACACAGGAATTGGTGTAAAATTTTCTTGAGGAAAAACGAGTCTTTGTTTCGAAGGGAAATACATTCAGGGAGGTTAATCCTTCTTATTTATAGTAAAAGAAGAATGAATTTCTTACTTCGTGAAAATAGGTGAATATTGCAAAGTCTGATAGTCTGTACTTTTTAAACAAACTCGAAAACAGCAAAATGATTACTTAAACCCTTGTAATTTTACATGGATTATAATATATTTGATGCTACTTCTGTGTGCTTTGTCAGTTTTAGTATGGTTTTATAATAAAATCAATGCACATTAGAATTCTTTTAGTTCCTTTGCGATAAACACATCGTAGTCAAAAAGGATAACACAACATGTTTAATTATTTCAGCGTAAAATTCATGAAGAGATTCCAGCAGATCCACATATACAGTAAATCCTCGTTATTGGCCCGTTTTTACCATGCGTTGTACGCCCGGTGACTATCCCCACCATTTCTTGGAATCCTTCGGTCGAGAGTGAGAGAACAAAAGAGTCGACGGCAGCTTCGTGTTAACTGTTTCGTTCTCTCTCGCTCTCTATTCGGTTTCCTCTCTCGCATCGCGTCGTTCGCCCGTCGCCAGCCCTGTTCGTCGGGTTTAATACGAGAATTTACTGTATTGGAATGGAAGATGGTTATTTTTTAATAACTGATCAAAACTACAGTACGTGATATGGAACAACAAGGAAACGGGGAGACCCCTGAAACATATGTTTACATGAAGTTATTCTGATGTTTTGCAACGCTGAAACGATTGTTAAAACAGGTCCTTTCGATAACAACGTTTTTCACGCAGAAACCAGTTTGCTTCTTTATTTGCCAACTCCGCATTGGAGTTTTCAATAAACCACCAGAATATGAATATAAAACTGTACGCGTCATGCAGCGGAAATGCACTTTACGCGTTATTAAAGTGCAATGTCCTCATTGTTCCAGTAGAACGTCCATTGTACGGAGTTATAGGCCGACAAGTCATTTTCGACAGCTTGAATTCAAATCTTTTAATTGAAAGAAGCTACAAATACTTTGAATATGAGTGCGAAAAACCAGGAACTAAGAAATTTCGAAATCCTGACAGCAAATAGACATTTTTCAGTTTAGTAAAATATCTACAGTAAGATCAGAAGAGATTGGATTCGTTTGTAACGATTTCTCCATAAAAATATACAGGGAGTTAAAAAATGTGGTATATTTTTACAATAATGACTCTACAAATCGCAACAATTTTCGAAATACAAGTTCAAATGGCTACAAAAGTATAATCCTTTATTTCATACATAACACTCTCACATGGAAAATTCAGAAAAATTAAAAAGCAATGATTTTCCCAGTCTTACCAATCCTCGTTCATGTGACTTCATCAAAAATTCAAACACTACAAAAATATTCACACGTGCCATTTTACGTATTTCACTTCATATACCCAACAATTTCGCAAACTAACAATTTGACAAATAAGAATGCCTTGAGCACCTTCCAGGTCCCAACTATAAATCTCCATCCACTATCCACCTGTCACCATCCACATCAAATCAATTAATCAACAAGTAAATAACAAGTTCACATCCGTAATGTATTTCCAAGGTGCTGTGATTCAAGCGACTTGAAGTCAAGTACCTTGACTAATGCGAACGAAGTCAAAAAACAGAAGACATAAGAACCCACCCATACTTCACAAGCAAACAATAAGTCTTCAGCATCGTACGGATAATTCCAACGGGAAACAATTTCCACCGAGATCAACGGCTTTATGAACGTAATACATCCGGTTTATTACTCTTCCCCCGAAAATTGATATTCGTATAATCGGCGTTTCCATTAATCGGTCGTTTCACCGTTGCCCGATAAAAATGACTCAACTCGATGGCCGTATCACCGGCATACGTATACCGCTCGCCGTCCGATCCGCGGCACCCTCGCCCCAAAAACTGGTCGCTTATTTTCAAAACAACCCCGGATTAGCCGTTTCATCGTGCGCAACACAATCGTCGAATCTGTACGCGAAACACGGTGGAGGGCGCGGGAACCAGCCCGTCCAGGTGGCCACGTCAACGAGACGCGATGACGGACGTTCTCCGCCCTCTTTTTGTCACGCTAATACGCATACCTGACAAGCCACAATGCCTCACTTATTTCGTTACCGAATACACACGAGTTCTGTCAGGCCCGTTCAACGGCAACTGTACGCGCGGCCAAAGGGAAACGGGAGAAGATGGAGCACTCTCCCAGCCCCGTTGTTACACGCAGCATTCGAGGCCGATGTATAGGTATGCGTACGTGTAACCGTGAGCCGAACTATTTCCGTGAGCGTTGCACGGCAAACCCCGAAAGGTGTGGAATACAAAACTGGGAGAACAGGGTCACGTGTATCAAATGTGTGTTATGCGTTGAAGATAATGCGGCTAGGTAGATAGGAGTGGGAGGCTGCGATCGGGACGAGCGAATTTTTAAGGAAAACGGGCTGAAAGTCTTGGGGCAAGGGGTGTTGGGGAGAATGGGGCAACTGCGGTCAGCGGGCAATGATGGCAGAGCCGTCTTAACAGTATTGTAGGCCCTGGGCAAAGTGATGCACTGGGGTGCACTGGGGCCCCTGCCTACAAACAGGAATAGGACTTAAAATCAGACTTGGGGGACTGCACAGTGTACCTAAAGACGGCACTGAATGATGGTCAGGATTGTTATTATAAAAGGGCATTTCCAAAATGTACAATTTCTTTTCTTTACGTTCCACGTCATCATTGACTATATTGTCGAACGACCTCGCCTTAATCGTGGCTAAGCAACCCAGGAAAACAAACCTTTTGGTGTTTTAAATGTCGTTGATGTTATATTTTGTGTGCACAGCGTGAAAGATAAAATATAGTAATTTTGAAGCTCTTTTAAATTTCAACGTTACATAAATACAGGTATACTGTGAAGGCAAAGGATTAGATTCAAGTTTAATATATTTATATTTAATGTATAGGTAATGTAATCTTCAATTTTATCATTGAAAACGTGTGCCGGCAATGATCGCTTGATCGTTAGTGTCTGCAACGTAATTATCATTATTCCTTAGTGTAGAATAAACAATTTTATTCTGTAGCTGGCAATTACCTGTAAAAGCCAATTACGTAGGCTTCCGAAACCTTTGAAAAGGCAGTATACAAGTGTATTATTTGCTATCAGTTTGGCCATGATAATAAAATGTGGTGTCTGGACTGATTCTGAATTTTGTGGATGGGACTCAGCCGATGGTTAGGCACATATGCGAAAAATATTGGGAAACTTAGTGGAGGCGTGGCTTAGGTTACAGCGCTGTGGTGGTGAGTTGGCAAACTATTGAAAGTAGGCCCGGGTCCCACCAAACATTCCGAATAAGTATTTATTAATCGAATAAGTAAGAAATTAGTGTTGAAAAAAATTTAAAAACACTCATTTTTCATAACTTGTCTATTGAAACACTGATAATCATATGGATTTCGACCTACTCTCAATAGTTCAATTTTCTGTCACTAGTTGGCGTATCGAAATTCTTGGTTTCCCAATAGCAGCCTCTATAAGACCACGATTGTTTGCAACGTGAACGCTATTCCCCGAAGGTGTGAACTCACTGTGAACAATAGCGATCAAACACATCTTTGGTGTATTTCGTAATTTTACTGAATAAATCAAAATAATACTAATTATTTTCGTATCCTACAAATAGGTTGATAATTTCAGTTTATAAAAAAACCATTTTCAAGAAATATTTCACATCATATCTTGCTTTTATCACAATCATAGCTTCAGTGACCGGCATTACTCCCTTTTACCCCAAACATTAGCCCCGGCATCGAACCTCAACATTTTGATGCCGTCCAGCTTAACTCTATTAGTAAAGAGGTAGGTTTGAATTACCGCAATATTTGGGATGTGAGTACACATCCCGTGGCAACTTTAAAAAAAAACTGTTCTATTCAATTTAAAACACAATATATCCGAAATATACTACCCCATATCGCGCACAGTTAGCTATCACTTTTACAGAAAAATATTTCAAAACATTGCGCGGTCGGAGTAAATAATTGTTATAATAACTCTTCCTCCGCGGGTTGCAGTAAAAACGGCCCCTCCCGATAGACGAACACGAAGGGCGTGGTCCGGTCTCGTCCCATGTTCCCTTTTTTTCTCTCGTACAATTTTTGTGAAACAAGGGTCGACCCGCTAACACTGGAACGTTGGAGGGGATATAACACTTTCTTTGAGGTAGGTTCGTGGAAGAAATCTCGTGGGTGGGCCACGCGGGGTTGTATGCAGATAAGGAGCGTAGGGGCACTTAAAAGACCCATTAAAACACTCTGCTCGGGTGGCTAGGCGCCTAAAAAAGACTAGGCTAGTTGGCCAGATCAGCCGAGCACAGTGGTGTTGTACAAAACAGACCTCGGTCGAGCCGCTCCACGCTATCGATGGTGTAACGTTATATTCCATTCGCGTAATTTACGAGCATCCCTTTTCTCCCCCTCCTTACGCCCGGTCGCGAGGAAAAAAAAGACGCCCATTCCCTTGATTGCCGCTTTAATCCGTTCGAAGCGAGCTGGTCCACGTCTCCGTGAGCTTCAGACGGACATCGTTGAAAGCGTTTACGCGTGAAAATCGGTAAGAACTTTGGGATCGGTGTGTACTTACGAACGAGCATGCATGCGCTGGTGTAAGTTCCGAGTGAACGACGGATGAAGATGATATATTAGGCTCCGTGGACTGGCGCGTGAACGTATATAAGCGCGCGAATAATTTAGATAGCTTACGATACTCCCCTTGCATTATCGCGAGCCCCCCATCTCACGGGCAGCGACATATTTCAAGATTTGTTATCTTTAATGCTGTGTCGTGTGCATGAACGTGAGTCGATACTTAGGCTTAAGCAGAAGAGGGCGACGTAACTGCAGGATGTATCGAAAGGCCGCATTGTATTTGCATTCCACGATTGGGGCGCGACACTCTGCGAAAAGCACTCCTTCTTGAGTAAGTCGTGTTGATGTAAGGGGAAGTTGAGAGGAATTTCAATCGTTCCTTTCTGCTTGTCGGCATTGTAAGGGCAATGCCACTTAATTTTAAATGATACTTGAAAGAAATTCAAACAACTAGTTAATGATATTTGAGTTTGATTTGTGATTGTATATTTATACCATTTCTCTCATAGTGTCTTCGAATTCATAAATCTTAATGCTCCAAATTTAGAAGAAATAAAAACGAATGTAGCAATATATTTTCTGTAGGTACAGTTCCATCATAATGCATGCAAGAAACTTCTACTGTATGTATTGTATTTTAATTGAACCACGTAGCAATGAATATCGATAAAACTTTTCGAGATAAAAAAAAGTACTTCATATAGAATTTGCACATCAGGCTGCCTTGGCCTAAAAAACACTGTCTATAATACAGAATATGGTATAATGTTTCTAGAGATCAAATTGTATGTTCATAAAAGTACGGTTCTTATAAGTCTTACATCTACAAGGTGTAGCTAAGACAGAGAGAAATGTTACATATCGTTTTGTAGGTTATGTCTTTCGCGAGAGCCTGCTGCCACTTCAATTGTAATCAGTTTAGTTAATCGAAAAGAATATGACGACTTTCTTTATTCTCTAAACTCAATACACATCTCGAAGAAAAACGATTGAATACCTAGCAGACGTTCAGAAGAACACAACGAAGCAATTAAAAGCTACATATGTTCCGAAGACCTCCGCCATTGTTTTGCTTCATAAAAATCACGAATGGAGCGCTGTAGGGGTACTTTGAAAGAGACCTTCACTGACATATTTTTACTCAAAAAAGTTCCTTCCCTTCATAGATACAGAAAAGTTACTTTAAATAAACCACAGGAAAAGAACCCTAAACATTTCCAACAACTGTACACGCAATTAGACATTCAGCCAACAGCAATGCCATTGCTTTCGATAGATTCGTTTGGGAAGCACACGTAACGGGTTGGAAATCATTTGGAACAGGAAGCCTATCCGCGATCCGTTGTTCCGTTTCAATGGAAACTGCGAAGGCTGCCTCGGGAAGCAGCGATGAAGCGACAAGGGACCATGAAAGGTGGGGTTGAGAGGACATAAGAAAGACGTACGATGCCTGTGACATGTGCGTTTGTAAAACCGTTTCCCTCGCAAGGATAGATCGGGTACAGAGCTTCGCCGAGTAAACCAATCAAGTTGAATAACAATCCGTGCAAACACATCGGGTGTGTGTTTTCCGTCCGCGTAGAAGCTCTCCTCCCCCCAGGTTGCGTTCCAGTTTCTGCGATCCATGGCGGAATCTGCTGCCGTTCCCGCGCTCCAGTGAAATCGCTCTCATCGTGCGTCATTAATTATTTCAATCGTATTATTGCAGCTACATCTGGCACAGGGGTGCAAAAGCAAAGTTCACGCTCGGGTGGAAAACGCTTAAAATGTTATGAAAGCGGGTGCAAGTATCCGATCAATTCCGGGGAGCTGTGTAAATCAAATATTAAAGGGATAATGGAGTACTCGATTTTTAATACAGTAATGCTTCATTGACGTTTGTTTTGTATCGAGCGTTTCCAGATATATGTTGCAATTTCTGAATGGGGGAAAACAACAGGACGTTCCTTTATAATCGCTTGGTATATTTCTCCATAATTACTTCCAAACTTAATTAATTCTCACCCTTCCTCTATCTTCTAGTATGAGTGATTTTGAGCAACGTAACTATAATTGTAACCTCGCTCGTTTTTCAATTGTCTTCAAATCAGATACCCTCTGATGACACAATTCTTGCAGAAACTATACGCACAGGTGTCTAAACTTACCAACAGTAAATGTGAAAGCAAAAATTAAATATTCACGCGAGATACATCGATCGATCCACGTTGGATTTAGCGATCCGTACCGCGCCCTCGCCAATGAAAACGTTCCCCCTTCATCGATCTCGATCGGCGTCCCGACGTCGCCGGGACATCTCGAAGCGGGGCTCGTGCGTCGAGATTTCTCGAGATGGCGATACAGCACGTAGAGGTACGTACACGTCGCGACGTCGTGTCGCGAATTTTCCTCGTCGAGGATTTAGCATAATTCCGTTGGCTGTGCACCTCCGTCAGGGATTGAGGGGGGAGGGGAGGGGCGGAGGAGGGTGGAGGCTGTGGGTGAAGGCGGCTAGGAGAACGGCGAGACGACGCTGATGGTAGTGGTAGAGATGACAGCGTCCTCTCGCTTTCCTCTTTCCCTCTTTCCTTCTTCCCCCGTTGCACAGTCAAGGCAGGCATGCCCTGACAGCGTGTGGGTCCATTTGGTTCACAGTGGTCGCCATGGTAACCTCGACCACCCTCTTTTTCCCTTTCTACCGGCTGGTTCTGTGCTACCCGGTCCTCTCAAACTCTCCCTCATCCTCCCCGTCGCCCTCCTCCACTGTTTATCTCTTTCCCTCCTTCCCCCATGCCAGTTCCGTAGGTTCCTCCGCTTCTTCGTGTGTCCTACCCCTCTTCTGACGTTGCGCCGCTCGATAGACTGCTTCCGTTCCTCTTTCTACCTCTTTCCCTCTATCTTCCCGCCTTAATCCGCTTACCATCTCGCTGCTCTATCCTCGCCCCTCACCCTAGTTGTCGCCGCCCGGCCTCCGCCAGTAGGCTAAAGGGTTAATGGCTCCCTGGACACTCACGTGACTAAAAATTACAGCTACCGTTGCCACTGGCCACCGCTCATCCTCTATCTCCACCGGCTCGCCGGCCGCTATCCCTCACTCATGTTCCTCTGTCGCGACTAGAGACTTCTCCATCCTTACTGGCCCGCGTGCGCCGATGCACGCGCGAACCGTATCTATTTATGGCCGCTGTTATCCTCAGCCGCCACGGAATATGTTTTGCGGGGATGGAAAAGACGAGGAAAAAACGCGCGGCCCATTGGGATATTTGATTCCAGCGTGGAACGCCTGTTGATGCAACGGACACTGATTCGATGAAACTCCTCGTACAGGTGACCAGGATACCAATCGAACGATTTTAATTGGTTCAGCGTCGTTTGGGTTTCATGATTTCTCCTGAGAGGGTCACGGTATTTCTCGTTTGAGACTTGCGTTGAGACTTCGCTTCCTTCGATTGCCCGTAAGTCTGAATATTACATGTGTGTCAGCATTTTTATACTTTAGATGGAATTGCGGTTGATGTTTGTCGGGGTTGAAGAGTATCAACAATTGCTAGAATATAGATATCAATGAACTATTTTCAGAATGATGTAGCTTGAGACTCACGTACACATGTAACAGGGGATGTTCGGCAACAAAACATTAAACAAAAATTGGCAATCTGCAGAAATGTAGCTTAAGTGATCCTAAGAACGTGAGCATTTTGCGACGGGTCAGGGTTGAAAACACTCCCTCAAAGAAATTGAGAATTTTTATGTTATCCTGAAAATTTGCGAAACGGTGAAAGATAGAAAAAAAATTAATTCAAAGTTTTATGGTTTCTGATAGGGTTTACACAAAACACGACTTGTGAAAAGAAAACAGTTTTCGAATTCCGTTATTCCCAAAAAACTTGTTAAATCGGTTTTCATATTTGCACCAAAAAATGTTACTAAAATGGAAAATAAATATTTGTATTTATTTTAAAAATATTCACTTTTTTAATATTTATCGAATTACAAAAATATAACAAAATAAAATGTACTCTATCTATACAAAACTGAGTAAATAAAAAGGAATATAAATCATTAAAATCCATACAAATCCGTATCTTTTGAGTTACTTTAATATTTATGGATCTACAAAAATGTAACACAATAAAAGACACTGCATACAAAACCAAATGAAAAAGATACTAAAATAACTAAAATCCGTACAAAGTATAAATTAGAAATTTTTATTTCATTTAGTATTTTTCTTCCGAAAATATGAACTCATGAAGATTAGTTTTACAGTAAACTGTTACCTATTACAATACGCTTGTGTCTGAGGCGATTTCAAGTCAAAATGTTAAATTTTTTTTACGTATTAATTCTAATATATAAAACCAGGTTTTTAAAATCCGACACCGATTTTCAAATTTTACAAATTTATAAAAAAAAAAGAAAAACGGTTTGTAAACCCGGTTTTCCAAAACCGACAAACCCTAGTTTCTGATATCTTATAATTAACTTTTGCAAATTCATCCCCACCGCTCCCCGTCTCTTGTATCCATTGTGCTACTTGAAACCCACCTAAATTCTAACAAAGCCCCGCCGACCACTTGGAAATCTAATACATTCCAACCTATTTTCACCAAAAGTAATAGCGAATATTCCAGAAGTTATTGATACTCATCAGCGCCTATATTTCACGTCCAGTTTCCATTCAGGAAGCACTGGTCCAGATTGTGACCTCCCCTTGTAAGTGCAGACACTACTGCATTCGCAGACTAATCAAATTTACGGGCTTACCCCCTCGCTAGTCTCGTTCCTCTTGGTCCATTTAGTGACTGGCCCTCTCTCCTAGCCGTGATGGCTTGTTTCGCGAAATTGATCGAATTTCCGTGCCCGTTAGGGCAATAGTTCGCTCGCGACTCGCTCCAACGAACCCGCAAAACTTGCTCGCGCGTCCATTACATTTTCGTCGACAACCCGTTAACTCTGCTAATCAGCGAGCCAACAGCGTGTAATCCATCCAGGTCATCGCACCTGCATTTGCATTTTTATACATAGCCCTACTGCGCGCGGCCCGCGCCTTGCAACTATTAAGATTCGAACGAAACGTAGGTAGGTACGCTATCAAATGCAGCAAAACACCCATTCATTAATCTCGCGCGTCAAGCTTGAATTAGAAGCCGATGCAGAAAAGGTTGTTCAATATTAAACGGCGCGCATCTAGCAAGATCCCCGAGTCTCTAGCTGAGCCCGATCGAAGGAAAACCGTTCGATCAGAAAATGGCCGCATTCAATCCACGCGCGGGCTATGAATATGCAGTGGAAGGGAAACGCGAGACGTGCATCTTTTAATGGATCAGGTATTTGCATCTACTCGGCCAACGAATATCCTCGAAAGACACAACTAGTCGGTTCAACGGTACCATTCACCCGTGTCACAAATCCCCCACCGATCCTGTTAAACGCGTCTCCGATATTGGTCCAATGGCCTCTACGGAGCTGGATCACGGCGAGTGAAGAGCTCGGTGGGACCCCGGGCAGCTCGAGCGTTTCATATTTTCTTGAGGAACTGGCGCAACGAGGTCAGCATGATTAAGTAATAACACGGAATCATCGAGAGCAGCTGGTCAATTTTTCAGACGTTCTCGCAGCGGCAAGCTGATACCAGGAAATAAAAATACCATAAGCTCCCGGTGAATCGATAGGAAGACGAAAGAACGGTACAGGAGGGGAAGGGCGTGGGGTGAGGGAGGTTGGAAAGCTCGGGGATAGGTAGAAGAGAGCTATAACAAGAGAAAGAGCCGAGAATTCGAGCCGATGCAAGAGCCACAGGCTGCTAGAGAAATGAATTCGAAAAGGGGTTAGCCGCGCTCGGCCAGTATCTATAGCCCGTAGCCTATCGATCTGAGCATTATTGCTGTAGGAAGTAGCGACCTCAAATTCAGCCATCTGTGCTGAGAGAACACGATCATTCATATTTCATCGCGAGGTGGATGCACTGTCATTACCGCCGCCGATGCAACCCTGACGGTCGTATGCACGCGTCCCTTCTCGCCGGCGTTCCTTCCTCGCCGAGGTTCTTTATCATTAGCTCGTCTATCACTGCGCGTTTACTCGGTCACAGCTGCTTGCGTTCGCGTGCACGCACCCAGTTATTGCCTTTCTTATACTTCAGCCCCTTCGAAAATAGGCCAATCGCGTACCTTCCAGCCCTGTCCTTTCGTTAAACGCTCACGTCCATTGACGGCCTCTTTGCTGCGCCGTGGCGTGCTCTTTGGATCTTGGGTATGAACTTTGGAGCATAGAGGGTCAACGCTCTATGTAGGATTAACTAGACTAGTATTGAATATTCTATTTATATCATTGAACTTCGTTTCCACATCCCGAACTTATGAGAGGTCTGATCCAAACTTGGGGAATAAAGAATAGAACCCACTTCGATTCGTCTAACTTTCCTTAGTAGCAGTTATTGTTGGCATTTTGATGGCCAACTAATTCCCAATTTGGGGATACTGTCGGCCAACCAGAAATGCTGCTAAGGTTGATGATCTCATTCTTTCGGTTACCAATCCGAATGGCATCAGCCACCGAATATTTGGACATGTAGGAACCTTTTGTTCGCGCAGAAAACAGTTACGAACGGATATCAGCTGGCGTGGCTCAGTGTATCTTCGATATCGACTTGTCGTTTGTTAATTAATGCTGAATATCTGATACCCACACGCGAACCACTCTAAATCTGACAGAAGAGGGGGGGCTCGGATTCAAAGCGACGTTTGATTGATCGGTCCCGTTACGTCCATGGGATTCTTGCCAATGGCAGATCGAATTTGGGCGCGCAGAAAGCAACCGCTACCGATCAGATTGCACGGCTCGATCCGCCGACAAGATTAGCCGTGCATCGGCAGTTCCACAGCCGCGGATGGAGTTGTTGCGACCTGGACTTAGAGGTATATAGATGCTGCATTATTCATGAAAGTACTGTGGGCCTGATGAGGCTCGTTCCATTTCGCATCCCCCTTATTCGAACGGCGCTGTTACAGTTTCGAGACATATCGGCGGAGCACGGTGTATCGAGGCGTGGAACAAATCACGCGTGATCCCTGGCACGCCGATCGCTCGCTCTCACATCTGTCCAGCTACGTTAATAATTAAGGGGTGCGTCATCGCTTAAGTCGAACGTAAGGTATCGATAGCTCGCAGGGGTTGGCGCTGGGGGAGGGTAGTGGCTGCTGCGTTCTCTGCTGCGATAATTATTCGAAGTAATTTGCAAGCAAGTTCTGTATATGCCAGAAATATGCAACATATGCGATATACAAAATATGTAAAATAAAAAATGTACTTAACTATTTTAATTTGTGATAATCAATCCCAGATACTGTGACAACCAACCCAACCTCGGGGTACATTGTCACAAAATAGTTCCTGCATTTAATGTAAATTAGCTCCTAATCTGATTGACAAAATCCACAGTACCATTTTTTGAAACTAAGTTTGAATGAACTTCTCTGCAGCTATAACCCATAAAAAAATCAAAATACAAAAATGAGACAACCATACCCGGTCTCCCCTAACTACTTTTAAAACCCTCTAATGACGAAACATATTTCTATCAAAGTCTCACTTGTTTAGTTCTTTCCTATGAAGATATATATTTGCATAAACTTCCGCAGTCTAGTGATAATACCGATTCTAGGAATAGCTAGAGCCGAGTTCCCTCGTATGTTCCACTTTTATACGAAAGTTACTGTTAGTTACTTAGATTTAGACTATTGCCTCGAACTTTATTCAACTGCTGTGGGATAAAAGAAGAGACTTGCAAAAACAAAGTTCGTTAAACGTGGGAATATAAACTTTACTCTTGAAGAATATATTTATCCCGAAAGATTATTAAACCATCAACTCCATACGTTGTAATATTAATCTCCGATTGTCATCAGAAGATTTTGAAAATTCTCAAGCTATCGTAATGACGTAGGTATCTTGCGATACTTCTATGAACTCATGTTCAACGTACAGCTGATACGTCGTGAATTAGTCGGAAGGGCTCTAACCCACCAAGAACGATAGAGCTCTCGAGGGAGCCTAATAATAGCAACTTTTAATCAAAGGTGCACCAGACCGATCGCAATTTACAATGTCCTAGATCGCTTCGATCCGACGGAGATAAGCTCGCGTTCCGGAATCTATCCCAGTTTTCTTATCGTTTCAGGTCCGATTAGGATCGGGACGATCGATCGAGCCGCGCAGTCACGATGCCGTGGGCTCGAGATCGCGAAGCTACGAGCTCGAACCATTGCACACCGAACCTAATTCCGCGCGGGATTTGCTAATCCGGGGTTGCAGAGTCGGTCATTATTTGGTGTCGTGTGATCCCAGGGGGTAAAGCAGCACACGGAGCGTACACCGTGCCACAGAACGCGCTGTATTTATCCCTCGATATATCACCGAAACCCCTAAACACCCCGGGAAAGCCCATCTGACCGAAACTGGCCGCGTATAAAGCGTCACGGTAGAGACCTGCAGCAAAGTATTTAGTAGTGACGCGGAAATTCGAGCGCGACGCATTGCGCAACTGTCCTCCGCCGAACCCCCCCGCCTATAAATCCAGCGCAATTTTCACGGTGCCGGAATAAATAAACGACACGGTAATACGATCGACGAATTTCTGCTATCCACTCGGTTCGTTGATGAACACCGCGCGGAGACAAATGGCTAACGAAGGAAATGGCGCGGAATGCGCGGTTCAAACCCGGTGGAGTTCGTTTCGGCTGTACGAACATTCGGGGAATTAAGTGGTGGGGGGGAATATTAATGTCATGTTTTTTGTAGTTTTCACTGTAGGCAAAAGGAATTCGTTGTAAATTTAACAAAAGTTGCTGGGTGTTTTTCAAAATTCTGTTGCTAACGAACAATGTTGATTACTGGAATTCGGAATAGGAAGTTTAAAGAATACTACTTATTTTAGTAGTAAAAGTCAGGATACTGACAGTATTAAGGGCAGATTATCGAAGAGATCGCATCGATTTTGGCTAGCAGGGAACAGTTCTGAATTGTTACACGCCGATTTTGATTAAACTCGGGTAAGTCCGTGACGGTTTTAGAATTTGTCTATTAACAGCAATATTCACAGGTTCTGAAAGTGAATCCAGGATATAGGCGATGATAGATGAGGTCAGGCATCGTGCAAGCAAATAATAGATTAACAGAAATTTACTAACAATAAGTTAATTGAAAATATACGAAATTAAATTTTCACGACATACCTACTCAGGTTACTCAGTAATAGCTCTGGTACCTCTGGTTTAGTTCACCAGCTACTTGTTTATTATTTCACATCATTTATATTGTTTTATATCAACTCAACATAAACTAGAAGATCAACGCTGTCTATTATTTTGTTTTTAACTAAATTGGGTTTGGTATATTCGAGTTACTCACGAATGAAAAAGTATCACGGAATAACCACTATCACGGACTAAACCGAGTTTACCCTACCTAAAAATATTAGACACATATTTCTTTTTAGAGGCGGATTTCATATTTGAGGGTGAAATTACCATTCAAAATTGGGGTTGGAAAACTATTTAGGAGAATAACTCGAAAATGATTAGGGATAGAGATAGATAATTGTTATAGGCGTTGAACTGGTACCATCTGAGGGGCAATTGAATATTTAGTAAAGCCGAATATAGCATATTGTTATGTAAACTCATTTTTCAAATTCCAAAATTGACCCTACAACGATACACCCGCTACCAATAAAAATCGATATTTTTTAATTCGCCGGTAATTTTATGTCGTGTTACTCCACATAAAAAACCATGCAACTTTCCAATTTTTTTCGATCCCTTGTCATTTTCCAACCCCAACTTTGAAAAGTAATTTCACCCCCAAAAATGAATTTCCGCTGCCAAAAGAAAAACATTTGACCGATGTTCCATGCAAGTGAGATTCACGAAGCTGCACAGATTCTTTGCCCGCAGATTTCATCTCTGAGTGCACTTTGCGTGGGTGGAACGACACTTGTCGATTTGTTTGGCAACATTCGATGGAGTGGCTCTTTGGGACACAATTCCCCGGGGCATTGACCATCATGCCAGTGTCACAGGATAACAGTTACAAACCAGCTGAAACCCGATCCTCCTTAACACCAACCCTTCCCTAAAACACCCTTATCAAACCTACCTACTGCAACAAATCAATAAACATCCTCAAATACCCCGAAGAGCTTCGCGATTTAAAAACAGCGCGCATCGATAGCCCCAGCTGATTCAATCAACCCTTCGCGAGCCAGGATCCCAGCCATTCCTTATCGCATCGGCAATGCTTGCGGAGATATTCACAGCGAGATCCAGCCACCGTCAATGTTGCCTCGCGACGCGGCCGCCGAGCAAACAGGGGAAAGCCAATCCCATCATTTTAAACAGCGGACGAATGACCGGAGGGAGAACGATTTCCGCGGGCGGGACGAATGCATCGCGGCGGGGCACGAGGATTAAAATTGGAAGGAGCGGAAAAATTCCTGTCCCGTGGCGTATCTACGTACAGGCCGATACGTATCGATCCCGGTGACTCTATTCAGCGTACACGACTCTCGACGGGGTGAGTTATATACCGCAGTCCGCTGCCACGGTAGAGTAACCTCCCTTGTACACGCTTGGAAGCGTGTGTGCTTGTGAAAACACCGATATCGTTATTTATGTATCGCGCACGATGCTAGGCATTGCCTATATATCTCATCCCCCAAATGCCCCCCCTCTCGCTACCCCCGGTCCTCCCGCGCTCTTTTCCCTCCGCCACTCTTCCCCGCCCACTCTCCCCCCGTGTCTCCCGCTGGAACTTGGGGAAATGCACCACCGTTGGTAAACTTACGGCTAGACTGTGGCATTCCCGTGAATTCTCCGGATTTTCGCGCGATATCTTTTGTTTTCTTTAGTCGCCAGACCGCCCCGCGCAACCCCCCCACCCTTCGCTCTTTACGTAATGGACGCGGCGATATTTAGCGGCCGCGTAATCGCGCGCGGGAACGTGTCTTCTGCGTTAAAAGGGTTGTTAGCGGGCGAATGGCAGCGCGGCTGTTCGGCGAGCGGTGAACGTGGTTTTTGGGGGATGATTGAAACGCTCGCGAGCGTTGTCGACGATTCAGGGAGGACGCGGGTTTAGTTGTTTGATTTCAGGTTACTGGGGTTATTCTTGATAGACTGTAACGAGATACACGTTCAAACTGTTCACTGGGGCATTCGACGATTAGAAACGTCATCCTGGTCGTGTAGCTACAAACCTGGGGAAACGAGTTCTGTCGTTTCAGTCCGTAGCAAATTTATTGCGAAGGGCATCGACCTACGTACTTGTAATATGAATTCGGTAGGGTAGGGTAGGCAGGCCAGTAGCTGGACGGGGCCCAGGAGATGGACGAATCGTTGGTTAATCGTTAATATTGGAAGAACTAGTGTTTTAATCTATATTATTGTTTTTATTTTGTAGAAAAAACGTTTGTTGTTTGTATGAAAAAAAATTATTTCTATGTACGATTTTACGCCACCATGCGCGAGTCACTTCATGCGTGAAACGTCTGGCCACATTAGGCTAGAGATAACCTCACTTTATTTGCGGCCTGGGCCCATAACCTGTTGCACCGTTTTCTGCCAATGAAGACTCCATACGTTTTTAGTTTTGATGAAATAAACTATATTTTAACAAAAGGTACCTACTATAGCTAATAAATCTTTTATTTGTCTAGCCAGACACCCGTCCATCTATTGGTTTTGAACTTTCCATCTGCTAGTTCCATCGTCCATCTACTGGTGATACGGGCTATGAGTAGAATTTTCATAATTTTATCCTTAAATACATTAATTGTTTTACTTGCAGTTATCTTTTCTTTAAATTTGTACATTTCTACGTGCGAAGCGTTTGATTTCTTTTTAATACAACAGATATTTCCAAGAAACACCTTGATGTAAACTTCGGAATCAGCTGATCTGTCCATCTACTGGCCTGCTTACCCTACGAATGACAAGAATGAAAATGTCGATAATAATGTACAAATGAAGCTGTCGCGTGAAAACGTAGGAAGATTGCGTTGCGTGGAAAAAACAGATATATTTAATTGTTCATTTATTTATACCCGCTTCGTGGGCAAGGATATTTGTGTTTTAAACACGGAAACTATTCTTGAGAACCTCCAGTTATATTTTTACTTTTTTCATCCAATCAAATGATTAAATTGCATCGTTTGTCCCTACAACATCGCTGAGGGGTTGGTATTTCGCTGTTGTGCCTTGACCAATGAATGGCAACGATCAGAGATAATTTTATTTCTCCAATCCGTCTTCCAGACTAGCAAGCAAGTTCTCATTATTATAAAACCACTAACGAACCGAGGAAGCACTCTCAGACCATCCAATTTCTCTCTCCTTTTCCGCCGTCCATCACCCCTCCTCCCCCCCCCCCCTCCACCCTTTTCTCGACGCTCCTACCCCCAAGTTATCTCTATTACACTTTGCCCAGAAGACCCAAATCGATTCCTCCCATAATTTATAAAAGCAGACGCAGGATCAGTGCAACGATTCGAAGCCAGATGCGCTTATAATCGCTCCAAGTGCACATAATTATTTCGCAGGCCGATTAAATTACGAACGAAATCGGTTTCTGCAATTCGTGAAAACGGAATCAAGTGCAATTACCACGTCGGCGACTTACAAACACACCTATAGAATACTCTTGTTTATTAGATCCTCGAACTAAAAAAAAAAGAAGTCTGTTTCCAGCTAATTGAATAGGTTCCATGTAATCTCGATTAATTGGCGCAGCATCCTCCGCTCCAGGCAAATACAGATAGCCAGTTGGAATCGCGATATATCTAGCTGACCATTAGTAATCGATGAAAAACCTTTGATCTCCACGTCTGCCAATAAAACTCGTTCACTGCTAATTGGAGTAGTGCAATCGTGCATCATTCCCTCGTCTATTCCTTATTCATCTCCCTCGGCGTACACCCCTGTTAAATCTAACAATGTCGTAAAACACGAAGGAGCACCAACGCGAGAATTTATCCAGTCCGTACACATTCTTCCGAGCAATAGCGTGTAATTACAGATCCGTTCAAAATCGTCTCCGATCCTGGAACCTTCGCGAACGTTATACGCTGCACGAAAGTTGGACTGACTTATTGGCCAACGATAAGAACAGGCGGGAGGGGGGAGTAAAAAAAAAATCGCTACTCGAATGTTTTACTTCCATTTGCACGATAATGAGAGTTTCAGAGAAGCCAGGAACTTATTCGTCTGGAAACAGCCAAGTTTCGGATTCGAAGGCTTCGTTACGGCCAGGAATAATAAAGACTAGCGAAGGTAAATGTTTTCGCGTGGGGTAAGTACGTGCGCGCCGTGAATATGCAAATCCGCAACAAATTCCCGCCGCTTGCCAATGCACCCACGTAATACGTTTTTCTCGCTGACTAATTAACTCCTCGTGAAAGTAAGATTAGCGAGTTCCAGAGTCTACCTGCTGCCTGGTATTAAACATAACTTTATTTCCGATTAGTTTCTTCCTACCCCGACACATTTTGCCCCTGTTCCCGTCATCTTCATTGTGCGAGCATAAGAAGCTCGGAAACATTGGTGCACTGCTCTTCGATTATGGAGTGGCGAGTGGCGAATGATCGAGAAAATTATATTAATGATGACTGCGATAAGAATCTTAGAATCACTGCTTGGTTTTTACTTAATCATTAGATTTATGTGTTCCACGTGTTTTGATTATTCTATAGAAGTACTGAATTATTTATGTATGAGTAATCCTTCTCTGATTTCAGGGACTCGTCGTCAGGTATTATCAAATTTTTATTGCCATTTTAATGGTAAAAATGCAATTAAAAGATAGCTATTTGGACGAAAACACTTATTCCAGTAAATGGTTTAAATCCACAAAAGAGTGATACTGTATTTCAAAATCAGTTTCAGAGAAATCTGACTAAAATGGTAGAAACCGAACACCCTAGTCGCTGCGAACAGGTGTCCCCAAGGCCCAAGGGAAACGTCTACGAAAGTTCAAGTATCGCAGAAATGTAACCCACGCTTGTATCGAATTTTCCGATGCGCAAACAAAGCCGTGTCGGAAGGAAATCTTCCACCCGTTTTTTTCCTCCGCCGGCCTTCACCCCTCTGTTCATCAACCACAGTACAAACACAGTTTGCACCCCATAAAAATCTCACCGACGTACCTACTGAGATACCATCTTGATGTTGCAATTCAAGCATCAATTAGGGATAAATCTCCAGCGACGTATTTATATATTTCAACTTTCACGGTCTTCCTTTTTCTGCAGAAACTTTACGTCTCTCTTAAAGCAACGTTTCCCTTCCAAACTTCTGTTTCCCACGTACCTCGCGAGTTTTTCTGCTCGTCTTCCGCGAGCTTTGATTACTCCCTTTCGGGTTTTGTCTACGACGAGACTGAGTTTCGTGTGGGTGCGTGTGATGAAACGATATCAAGCAGTTTTCATGGGCAGAGTACGTGTACCGACGCCAGCGGCGAACCTATCACTAATCCCCTCCCCCGCGTTTCGCAGAGTAAATCGAGGGAAATCGACGATCTCGTTTCCCGTTTTATCGACCTCTTTTTTTTCATTTCACCGCCGTCCGAACGGCGAGGATGGGGTTGCGAGCGCGAATCCACAAGAGGTATTAAAACCAGTCTAATTGACACCGATAGGGAAAATTCTGCTGTCCCAGTTGCAATCGACCGACGTCCAATATAATTGGTGTGTTTATTTTAACAAAAAAAAAAAAAAAAAAAGAAAAAATAGACGCAATGATTTACGTCACAATGGCCAGTCAGCATGGCTACTTCATTTCCAGCGTGGTTGTTGCGATTTCAATGTTCCCGAGCGCATGCAAATTGCTTCGCGAAACGTCAAAGTGTGTGGAAATGAAGGAACATTTAATTCGGCCGTGGATAGGTACTGCCGATCCAAGAGTTTATTTGCCGCGGAAAATGAAATTTGTCTGGACGATTTATTAGGAGAATCTACAGTTGAGAGCTGAAATGGCACGCGACATGTTTTGGAATCAGGGGTAGGTTTGTGTATAGGTCAAGTAGGCTACAGTCTAGGGTGGCAAATTTTGAGAGCGACACATTTTGGGATGCGGAAAATTTGGAGGAGCGACAAATTTTGTGAAGCGATAAATTTAGAGAAGCGACAAATTTGGAGCGAAAGAAATTGGGGAAGGTTTAAAGGGAATTTGCGCTTTGTTGGACCGAGAAGTAGGTAATTCTTTGTGAATTTTTTCTACAAAAACGGTTCGACAGATTAATTTGAGGTTTTACAGGCTGTTTTATTGTATCTTGAACTATTGTTCTGATTTTTGGGGGAAGGTGAAAAAAAGGCAGATACAAAAAGAGCGTTGAAAAATAATCGGGTAGTACTAGCGTTGACGAAAAGTACCGTAAGGTTTATCCAAAACACAAAAAATAGAAGAGATTCTTAATCTATATGAATGTGGCTATCGATGGTAGTAGATTTATTGCCGCATCTGTTACCGTGCCTTCTTTATTTAAAGAAGTTTTCCCGATTTTGCGGCAAAACTCAAAACTTCGCCTTCCTCAAAAGGCTGCCATTTTAACATTTATTTATATTTATTAATAAATCTACTACCATCGATAGCCACATTCATATAGATTAAGAACCTCTTTTTTTTGTGTTTCATATATACCTTGCAGTACTGTTCGTCAACGCCAGTACCACCCGATTATTTTTCAACGCTTTTTTTTTGTATCTACCATGTTTTTTTCACTGTCACACAAAAATTGAGAACAATAGTCCAAGGTAAAATGAAACAGCCTGCCAAACCTCAAATTAATTTGTCGAACCGTTTTTGTAGGAAAAATTCACAAAGGATTACCTATTTTTCGGCCCACCAAGGCGCAAACCCCCCCTTAAAGGGGGGGGGGGCACAGGTTAATGGCCCGAAAATTTAAGGTATCTTTGGAAATTTATTAATCTTTAGTATTTGCATCTTAGATTTTTCACAACTTTCTCATAAAATAAAACGATGTTTACAAGAATCACAATAATAGAACATTCTAACTTATTAGGGAAAACTGTGTCAAATTGACATGATGGACGGACAAGGGTTAAACATGCATCGGTACATAAAATCTAGGGGCATACATCGAACAAAAATATCATTTTTCACAAATTTATGAAGTAGATATAAATGCTGTTGCATATAAAAACTCGAATTGCACAAAAAGCGGAGACACACAATATTCCTGCCATCGATACCTTCTCGCCGGACACCCTGGTGGGATCTTAATATGCCCTGATTTCTAAACCCTTCGACAGATACAACCCGCTAACCCACACGCCAACTGCAGCAAAAGGGTCCACACGCCAGGAAACAAGTAGGTAAAGATAGAACGGCCAGTAAATTTCCACTACGATACATTAATTGACCCGACAGCTATCTGGAAAGTGGCGTCCCTTCCGTCAGGCTGACTTTCCTTAACGTCGGGTCCGTTGTTTCCAAGCGTCGGGGGTTGATTCGGCGGAAGAAGACCTCGTCGGAAGTGGCGGCGCGCGGGAAAGGGGCCGCGCGCGGTGGACCTTGTTTTTCCAGTCGACACGGAACACGACGGAGATTTATTAACGGTGTCTCCCACGAGAAGCGGCGCGGGCCGAACCTAGCGTCGTAGAATAAACAATAAATTCCAGTTTAAGAAAACAGCACGAAGAAGGGAGCGAGGGTAGAAGGAGGCGGCCACGGGGGTCGGCGAGCGTAATTGGAGTCGGCGCAGACGCCTCTGCCAGTGCCGCCAACCTTAATCCTAACGTGCTTAAGGTGATTTGTGATGCCGAGAGCGAAGGCTTTAAAGACTCGCTCGTTATCTGACCGTTACTGTGAACGCACTGAATCACGAAGGATCGCGCCGCAGAAGGGTGAGGCGAGACCTCCGCGCCGAAAGTCAGAAAATTTTCTCTGCAGCCCCCCTCGAGAGGATGTGTCCTCCCCCTGGTTTCCGATGTCTCTGACCACCCTGGGCGAGGACGATCGGCCAGACGAGTTGCGAGGGCGAGGGAGGGTGGCCGGGGAGAGGGGAACGCGACGACGAAACGCTGGAGGGGGGGTTGGACACAAAAAGATACGAAAAGAAGGCATGTCTCTGGCCACGGCGACGCGATGCTTCCGAGATAAATCTTGAAATATTAATATCGGCGCATAATGAACGCAGACTGCGGGGTCTGGGATCCCCTTCATAAATTTTTAATTGAACCAAGACCGCCCCCCCCCCCTCCCTCCACGATCGGCGGGCCGGAATCCGCAGCGGCTACGACTTACCCAGACCTTCGCCCCAATAACCTCAACGCTTTGATAATTTAATCAGCGGTACATTACTCGGCGTGAATCACGATATCCTGGCCCGCACTTTCGACCTTCCGTTATGATATTTCGCCGGCGCACAGTTTAATATTGCATTTAATATTCGAGTAATTGCCAGGTTTTACCGTTCGATTTAGTGCGCCGGCGCAGGAGTCTGATAGGCTTTTCCGGAGGTGTTGAATTGTTTAGACGCGTGGTTTTTTGGGGTGCATGGCCGCGTTGGAGTGGTGGAGAGAATGGCGCGGGTGTGTAGGTTTGTACGCGATGGCTTTGAAAGAAGGGTAGACATTTTTCGGGGCATACAGTATTGGGAAAGATTGGAGAAAAGTTTGCAGTGGATGTTGATCCATCAAGTAACTTTAATGAAAGTAAGGCAAAATGTTTAATTTAGGTCTGTGTGCAAGATGTTCTATGTATCTAGGTATCTTGAATTTTGATTGAAATTTTAGATCCTTGTTGGAGGGAAATATGGACACTTTGAAGAGTTTCCCACTTGTCGAATATTATGTTTTAGATAATTTATATTCGACAATGTTAAGGCTTCTGCGTAATATATTGTTGAGTTTTGAATGATGATCAAGAAAGGGATTTGACAAATCAGTATCAGTTTTGTGATATACCTACTGTAATTAGTGAGACTACCTGAATTAATTGAACATTTTTGTTGGTTTCAATGAGT
The DNA here is from genome assembly GCA_963971345.1 of Andrena flavipes. NCBI lineage: Eukaryota > Metazoa > Arthropoda > Insecta > Hymenoptera > Andrenidae > Andrena > Andrena flavipes. The sequence continues at coordinate 16,101,412 of OZ020482.1, read as the reverse complement.
ACCATTTCCCCAGATTCTTTAATCCACTTTCAACTCACTTTTTGAGTACGTGAGCGTGTGCCATTTAGTCAGTGATTAAACAGATTTGATAAAGAATAATACATAGTGAGTTATGAGAAAGTTAATCGAATTTGAAAATTGAAAAGCGTTTAGTTCAGCTGTTAGAGAGCTTCAACGATTATTTTAATAGAATTTTTGTATTAAATCCATCGTATTGTTTTATCAGCCTAACCCAGAGAATTTAATAAACGATTCCCTAAAAACATTCTCCCAAAATTGTTGTAACCAAAATTGTACAAGTTTCGTATAAACATATCTGCGCGTTTTGCCACGCGCATAGTAAAATATGAATTGTTTTACAAGAACTATTGTTTATCGACAAATATGTTGCGCCGATCATCGAGTATGATGGAGGTGTCGAGTGCGACGCAAAATTTTTAAGCGCCCCATGAAAAACTGCTCGCGCTTATGTACTTTATGCGTATCGGAAATCTCGAAAAAGGTTTCATTTTTGCGAACAAAAGTTTCGTCTATCCGCCACACGTAAACCGTGAACCTGTGAACTAGAACACACGGGATAAACAGTTTAATATAACCGATCCATCCGGATTACATTTCAAATGTTAAAGTCGACTCTTTTGCATAAGATGGATCAATTATTCTCCGCGAATGATACATTCATGGGCGATTAATTAATTAGACCAGCTTTTATTTAGAGTTAGCTGTGCAAAAGAGACGTAATTGTACGAACGCTAACTGAATTGTACTGGGATCCATGAGATGATCGAGTTGTGATTAAAAAACGTGTAGGTATGAATAAACTCTCATATGCGCTGTAGAACACTGATTTCGATATAATTATCTTAATATATTTCGTTATTTCCTTTTATCATTGTAATTTCCTGAACCTGTGTCGACAAGCGCTGTAATGTTCCAGCTGAATCGTTGAATTCATTGTAATTCCATAAATTTCTGACGATGGGAGTTGCAATGTTTTAACTGAAGTGTTTGATAGATGGTTAAAGCATTCGGGTCATAGGAATTCGAGTGTCTTTTACTATGCTAACTCAGAATTGAAAGAATTGATGCTGTCAATAATCAATTCTAAGTTAGCATAGTAAAACACACTCGAATTTTTTGTTCAAACTGAAATAATTTTTTCCTAAAACTTCCATAGCTACAATGTATTGGAAAAATTAATCTGTAAAAACGACATTTTTCAAAATGTTGAAAAATCCTTTGAGGTACGTTTAATATCACTAAAGACTACAACAATTCAAATTTTAAGCAATCTACGAAAACTTACTCCGAAATCTGTCCGAGTTCGCATGTAATGTCCCATATTCTAAAACCGACCTAAACAAGAATTCTATACTCTAAATAGCAACCCTTTTCGCACTCCAATTCAGAACACTCCCCCATCGATTCTAAAGAAACTTGTTTCCTGAGCAATTCTCAATTCTACCAATGTTAAATGCATACCTACACCTACCCTTAAACATACCATTACACCTCCGCTTCACGTCAGCTTTCAACAAGCTACATACATATCTCGCATCATCCCTTCAGGCCACCGTGAAAACGGCGTGCACCCCGCGTGGCCCCTGACTTTACTTCCACGCGGAATACAACCTGCCCAGGAGGATACGATTCGGGGTAATTAATCAGAGATTCGATAAATCCATCTCGACAACACCCTACGACACCGTCCAGCTAACATCGAACCTCGTGACAAGAGGCTGAACGTAGCAGAATCAGTGCTATGCAAGGGACATGAAAGAAGGGTGTCGGATAGAGGAGGCGGAGGGGTTTAGCCGGAGGGAGTAGCACGGGTTGCTCTAGGCCCTGGGCTATACATTACGAGCTTTAGTAGGGTTTAGCTATCGCTATATACCGTGTCGTGGTCACTAACCAGGACCACCTATACGGCCACGCGCGTGTGAGTTTGCGTCCATGGTGTGGTCCCGAAATTAATGTACTTGCTATACACCTTTGACAGATTGACTGTGGATGAGGAATCGGGGAGGTAATTCGAATAAGAAAACCACGATGTCGAATCAAAAGGCACTCGTAATACACAGCGCTGCTGAAAGGGCGGCGGTTGTGCTTTAAGCAAAACCAATACTCGGTGGTAGTGAGCCTCGTTATTGAAAAAGAGCTGCCAATTCCCGCGTTCTCTTCTCGCTGGCTAAGCCCACAAAAGCCATGTGATGCGTAGCTAGAATTAACTACACAGCCGTGTGCGTGCTAATATAAAGTCAGTAGGAGAGCGTGCCCATGATGTTTGCGGGGGATGATGCGGAGAGAAGGTGAATATTGATAATTTGAATATCAGGTAGTCACTTAATATCAATGCCCTTGTGATAGCGTATGGAAACCCAAAAGTGGCGTGGTTTGATTGGACCCGCTATTGCTGTCGGTGGATGGGAATTCTGTTGAAACCAAGTAGTCTATTATGGAGCTCTGAGGAGAACCTGCTTTGACGTTCGGGACACTGGCGTAAAGCTTTCGTGCAGTTTAACCATAATTACACTGAAATGTTATCCTATCATAATGGGCTTTGCGTCCACTGTTAATTCAGGAGCACAGTAACTTCTTATGTGGATTCTCAATAACTTGGAGAATTATTGTGTATAGTGAGTAGAATAAGTATACTGACAAGGAGAGTATCCCAGGTGTTCGTCTCCGATTGCTCTGGTTTTTGGATATGTTTTAGAAGACAGAAAAATAACAAACAGGTATCCTTTTATTATGGCTTGTTTACATATTCAGGGGGTGAAACCATCCCTCAAATTTCATGAGAATAGGTGGTGCCATCCTCCAAATGGTTTAGTTTTTGGCCAAAACAATCGAAGGCGAACAGCTGAAAATCTTATAACATTCAGAGGTGGTTTCACCCTCCAAACAGGCAAAAATAAAAAAGACACCTGTTTCTTATTTTGCAGTCCTCTAAAACATATCCAAAATTCAAACACCTGTGATACTCTCCTTGTATCAAGAGACTACTTAGAATCCAAGGGACCATTCTACCTACTATCTTGAAACTACAGTGGAGACAAAAAAAAATCAAAACCCACATCTTTACACATCAATGGGTATCTAATTTAATACTACACTTTAAGTATTATGCTGGTATCACTAGCACAGTCTGGCAAACCTCCCAATCTATATGGGAGGTTGCCTAATATATCCTACAGAGCTTTTTATTGTTCCCAGTTTAAGTCTCCTTTTGACCTCTACTGTATAACACATCAATGATCAGAGGACCCCGAAGTGGACAGGCGTTTTAAGCCTCGGCGACTCCACGATGAATAGCAGAAGCACATTTGGCCACTCGTGCCCTCAAGGGGATCGCTTTACATACCCCAAGTACCTCGCTATACTTCTTCCAACCCGCTATGGGTACGCAGAATCAAAAGCGTCCGCGCGTATACACACGGCTGCATACGGTGCGTGAACGTCGTGGCGCGGATCCGTCGGTGCACCAAAGCGTGCGCGTGGGTGCGACACGAGCCCAGGGTGGCCCGGGCGCAAACCCTGGTGTGTTGCCAGCGTGGTGGTTGTACGTGCGCGCGCGTGTCACGTAGCGAGCTGTTCCACTGCTCGGAGTACACTTTGCTATCCAGCAGCGTGTAGTCTCCATGACATCCGACCTCAGTGGCCGCGATAATGCCTGTCGACTCTATCACGCTCTACAATATAACGGACTAATTTAAGACAGGCCCGTAATCGATTAATGCTCTGCCCCAAATGGAATTCGCTTGCCTTCTGTTGCCCGAAGGCGATGGGAGTTTGCCTGTTTATAGGTTTTAACACCGTTGCGACGTTTAGGACGTCTGGGGATATCCGCTGTTTTGAATAAAAGTAGATATTCTAGAATTTAATATAGAAAAATCGCGGAATGGCCTACGCAACCAGCAGACCTCAATTCTATTAACATTGCTTTGTATCTTTCAACTGTTATGTGCCTAAATATTTTCAGATTCGAAGTAAATATAATAATTGTTCTATGATTTTTAAAAGGAGATGTACGATTAACCTGTTGACATTTTGTTATTTTGAAATTCAGATTTTCAACCGGTTTCTTCTCACTGTACTTGATTTTGGGAAGCGTTTGTGTTTGTAGTATTTAGTTTTAAGAAACAGGGGCACTTGTTTGGAGTAAAGACAGAAAATGAATTGGTCATCAGGGTACTAACATTACTAATTGTAAGTCGATTTTAATTGAAACCTTTAAGATGGGATGTAATTAAACAGCTCGCCAACTAGTGTCTTCACCTGAAGGCTGATATTCCAAATAATTACTACGTTATTCTGGTTTACCTCACGAATGTGATTGTATTGTCACATAATATGTAGTTTTATTACATTGTAAACCGAGCTACCCTATTACAAATTCTCCTTCCTACGTTAAGAACAGATATCTCAGTATTACCAATAATTCTTACCAAAATGGAGCACGGCATAGTTAGCGAAACACTCCGCGCAGTATTTCTCCTTGCATTTAAACCTGCATTTACTATTCACTACTTAAGTAATCCGGTCGCTTTTCTTCACTTCGTTACTCACTGCCTACTCTTTCATCATTTCCCCTTGGCACACACTTTCTATCCACTCGCGTTATCGCCGAGCTTCTCATCCCATCGCAGAAATTACATCCACGTTTCGGAGCACACCCCGTTGACACGCGCAGGATTTCCCAGAGCTTGCACGCAACGTCGCCACATTTTCCCCAGGCAGACGTTGCTTTTCTCCCTTTTAACAAATTAAAGCTCAGGGACAAAGACGTTTTTCACGGGTAAGAGTGCCACGAGGCGAGTAAATCGGAGACCTGCAGGGAGCCCTGGGAAAGGGGGATGCGGAGAAGAAGCATCGCGAAGGAAACGAACGGGGAGATAGTGGGGGTGAAAGATTCAGACAGCAGACATTCCTCCTTCGCGCGATTTTACTGAACCACCTCGCTATTATCCTGATTGCATTTTTAAATGCGCCTGTCCTCTGTTGCGCCCTTCTGCACGCTCCCTTCGCATCCCCCTTTCCCAACCTTCGTTCATTCGACCTGACGCCCAAGATCTACTGTTTCCCATCGGTCTGACGCGCACCCTCGACCTACCCCTACGCCACTTTACTTTTCCTCTATCGAATGCTGGGTATGAAAGCAACTCCTTCGATATCGTCACCTTTGTTTCCCCTATCGTGGCATAAACGGGAAGTATACTCGAGATCATTTAAGAAGGAACTTAATTCGTAGAATGCGCTCCTTGGGCCCGAGGGAGCGTTTCTTTGTGGTATAGCCAATAGTAACTTGTTTCGTCGCCAACATGTGCAGAACCGATCTAAACTCGTCGGTCGACAAGTTCCTTATTAAATGAGCTCGATTATAGGTATTGTTTTATACGATAGCAGGTTCCTCACGATTGTTTCTCTTCTATCAATATTGCCCAGTATATCCACGTACGGGGTGCATACGTATAAGGAGAAATATAAAATATTCTACAATTTGTAACCTGATCGAAGATTTTTTTATTCAGGCTTTATTTCTTAGAAAATCGGTTCTGAAGTTGTGCAATAGAATAGTCGAATTAATTCGAATTATTTCGATATTGCAGTAACCCACAGTAGAAGTGGATAATTAAATTTGAAATAAATTTAATTTGAAAACTCGGAGCTTAAGTAAAAAATTTGAAAAGGTTTTGAATCGATAACAAACTACTAAGAAACTATTAAGAAACCATAAAACTACAATATGTCGCTAAATCTATATTTAATGAAGGAAATTATATCTAGGTACTATATTTAACTTTTCGATTTTTCAGTAGAATACGTGGACTCTAGAAATTCTATGCTAATACACCATCTAAAGCGCTGGTATTCCTAACACTGTGAACTAAAAAGGTGTTCTATAATAAACACACATTCCTTCGCGATTGAGAAAGCGAGCCGACAAATCTCCGACTTGATCACAGACATAGAAGGTAAAGTTAAAAATTAGGGCCTTCCACTTCAAAGGCGCCATTCTTCCAGCATGTAATCCACCTTATAGCTATAAGTTAATTACACGTCTGTTCATACGATAATTATCCTGCTCCCAATTAACCAGCCAATACTCTAATTATTCATCCCCTAGTCACGAGCTATAGGCACACGCGTGGAAAGATCGTTACAAAATTACAAGACGAGCAAAATGTGCTTCTAAATCTAACTTCTGATATAATTTTTCTCAATTAAAGCGATCAAACCAGTAACAAACTCAGCACTATTAATAATTACCCTCCCAATTATTCCCTCTACATTTAAACCGATTTCCATCAACTATAAGCATGCATAAAAATACTCAAACATCTCCCCATGAACCTTTTCACATATTTAGCATATTTCTACTAGGACTGGGACTATTCGAATAATTTAATATTCGAATATTTTACAAGTATTCGAATGCTACGAATAAACTTCGAATATTTCAGTATTCGAATGTTATTATTCGAATACTATTCGAATATCGATGTATTCGAATAATTATTCGAATACCGATATATTCGAATACTGATGTATTCGAATAGTATGGTGTGAAGTGGGTCCAAATTAGCTTACAAGATTTCACCCTGACAAATGAACCTAAAGAGTTTGATTTATAATTCACATCATACTATTCGAATAGCATTCGAATACTCAAATATTCGAATAGCATTCGAATACTCAAATATTCGAAAAGTATTCGAATACTCAAATATTCGAATAGTATTCGAATACTCAAATATTCGAATAGTATTCGAATACTTGGATATTCGAATTATATTTGACAAATAATTAAGCAACTGAAGTATTCGAATATTCGAATACCGAAAAATTCGACAAATAGTCCCAGCCCTAATTTCTACACCGATACGTTTATGAAAAGCATCGAAAGTATCGTCGGGGCGAGTGAATCAGAATTTCTTCGACAAAAGCGATTTCCTCAAAACTTTCCACCACTCAAAGTACCTATTAATTTCCACTTAACGTATCAACAGGTAGAACACAATCTTCATAATTAGATACCTCATAAATTACACAATATCCACGCAGGCGAAACATTCCTTGCTTCCCTATTTACCTACGAAGTTCCGTTTCTATCGGTGGCCCTCTTGCAGCTGAATCGAGCTTATTGAAACCGAACACGGATCCGAATGATTCCGTAATGAAACTCGTTGGGAGGCGAGCGTAGCCCGCGGCGATACGCCGCGAATAAAGCAGCCAAGTGTTAGAATCGAAGAATGCATAAATATGTAGCCACCGCACGGAGTGTATTTGCATGTCGATGGTATCGACGACGCTGGGTCGACGACCGGCCAGTTAAGTATTTTTAATAGGCGGTCAGACCAAAGGAGTGCTTCGCTCTCGTATTCACTGATCCGTTCTATCAAGAGCAATTGATTGCCACGCTACCGAGAAGCTAATCGTAGTTCATTCGCCGTTGTTCTCGACTTACCCCGATGGCGAATGGCATTCAATCGTCTTAAGACTATTGGATTCGCCGAGTGAATCATCGAGAATCATCTTGGAAGGGTCAACACCGTGCCTCTGCCCACTTCCTCCAGTGGATAAACAGCCAGAGGAAGTATGCTCGCCGACCTTTGTCTCGGACACTTCCTTGCAATTTATTTTTCAATGCGTTCTCGTAAACATGCATTATCGACGGGGGCGACGCTCTTGGTGCGAATGTTTCTGGATATTAATGAGAGAAGTCCCTAGTGTTTAATAACGTTCAATGCACTTTGGAGTATCGTCGTTGTATCGTTCCATGCGCTTTGGATTTTCTCTTTAAAATTTAATTCGATCTCCTGTATTCTCACTGTATCGATGCAATGCCAAGGAGACATCTATTCTCAACCTGACTTTAATTTCAGAGCAATCTGAGAGTTCTGAGACGGTGTTTTACAGCGTTCTACTTGGTATTGATTTTCGCGATATCTATTGATATAGGACATTCCTGTTTTAGATTGGGACAGTTGCACAGACATCGCGTGACCACAGTTTACCAAAGGAAACATTTCCAAGTGTATGCTTCGATGGATATAGTAATGCGTCACTTCACTTGGTTTTGATTATATCCACTTTAAATCCACTAAAATTGCCCACGTCTGGTAATTAAGAAGTCATAGAAGTTGGAGAAAGCGTGGACGTTTCACTGATTAATATTAGGTATATACACTGTCACGTGACTACCAAAACAATTTACAGAGTTTGAAACAGAAGTAACCTTGTCTCTGTTTAAGATTTCATAGTTGTGAATTATCTAATCTGAAGATGATGATGTAAAAGTGTGGAGCATACGAAAAGATTTTTGTAACGCATGGGGTATCGAGATGATCCGTCGTGGGAGTATATTATATACTTCTTTATGCCTTAGGTACGACGAGATTTTTGAATGATTGCGAGAGTTTATTAGCGATTCTCCAGTCGTGTACAGTTTTCTACGTGACACGAGGCCTAATGGTGTGCCTGGAGGCAAACACACCCTACCTACTATTACCATATCCTACTCAATTTCGCCTTTCTACATCGCGCTGCTCGCGTGGCGAGTCGCAGGTCATTATTTTTCGCGCAACTATTTTCGTAGCTGCCAACGGCACGTGTGACACGCCGCAGCACGAACATGCTGTCGTTCCGAAGAGGGAAAACGCACCCTGCATTTGTTTCCATTTGAATGTCAACGTTAGCATCGCCTGTAATTGCACTGGCTCGTCCAAATTTATAATTCAATTCGTTGATTTATACTGCATCATTGTTCCTTTAACGCGCAACAGACATGTTCTTATATCTAGGCTTAGTAACGATCCCTTTCCCTTCATTTTTTTTAACGAATATTTAGAATACTGATTGGAGTAAGTAATAAATATGCAATGGATGGTTTTGTGACACTAGAATTGAAGGTTATTAATTATACACTCATAGTTTCCAGCGTCGTTTTTAGATCACTCTGCAGTTAAATTTAATTAGTAGTGAAAGTAATATAAATAATGTAGTAGTTGCTGCCGGGAGTGTTGAATGGTGAAAGTTGTGTTGTGTGTAATTTTATGAGTGTTGTATAAGTGATTTATGATGCGTCGGAAATAATCAGAGTCACTCTTTTAATTATACGTCTGTCTAGTGTACGCGGCTGTTAATCAACTCGCGATTTGAAACAGTAGCTTGCGGCAGGCATTAATTTTAGTTGGCAATTCCAGTGTATGGTAATTTAGTATTAATAATCATGCAATTAATATCCTTCCAGTTGGCACAATTATTCACAAAAGTAGACAATGAAATTCTGCTTTTTTAAAGTGGCCAAATTCACGTAAGTTTCTATTTTCAAAAAGTCATTTAGATATTCAGATTTATTCACGTTCACAATTTTTAGAGTTACAACTTCCTAAGGAACTTGATAAAACATTCCCGTAATTATTATTAACACAACACGATCACAAACTGCTCATCTTATTTTCAATATTTCGCCACTGCACTTTTCATACAGTATTCATTTAATCGCACCGATCGACAGAAAAATGTCACACATTTGCCTTCGAAATGGCAGCATCCTCGTTGCACGATGACTAAACGAGGGGTGTATGAAAATAGCAGAACCAAAAGCTCATCGGTGCAATGACCTCGATTGAGATCTACCTATAAATTTTCAATTACAACTCCAAACTCGTCACTTATTCCCCACTACCATATAACTCACGCTTCACAGGCATTCAAGCCTACAATCACTAACTCGTTCTTCACCAACTGGTCCATACAATCTTCAAGCAACTGACCCCGAGAATTCTTCTCCCCAAACGAAATTCGCGTCGACTAATCCACGTTTACAAAGTGTCAAGTTATGAAGTGGAAGGTAACGCGAGGAAGCTTGATAACCTATTAGCTCTGTCCCGTGTCGCACGTGGGGCCGAGATTAAACAAAAACATTTTCGTTATCCCGGGGAGCCCTCCAATCAATCTCTTTTCCTCGGCCTTTTAACATTATCGCATCGTCGCGTGACCCCGCCAAGTAAGTAGCTTCCACGAACGTGTCCGCTTCAACATTGAACGGACCAGCTGGTTTCTTCTAGCGGCCGAGTGTCAAGAACGCCGGGTCGTCGACCCCGCTCCGAAACAAAAATTTCCTTCGCGCGGAGGTCGCGCCCGGTCCACTCGATATCAGTTTTCGTTTTTAAGGGAAAACCTGCTCTGCCCCGCGTGGTATCGCTGTTCGATATTTCTACGGGGCGCAGCAGGGACGTATTTAAACGAAACTGCATTATAGATAGCGCGATAGGCAGCCCGGACGTACAACGGATCCGCGTTTCAATATTTTCAACCGTTTGTTGGTATTGTTGTCGCCTGATCCTTTTAGTTCAATGCATCGTTTATATCACAATTAACCCGGTCGCGTTGTCCAGCGCGGGGCACACTACGGCGATGGGGCGGGTTCCAGATGGAAACGAATTCTTGTCACGTGCAAAATTATTGGAAGATCGCTCGCGGAAGTGCTGTTATCGATCATTAATGTGTGACGTACGGTTTGAAAGCTTCGATTTGCTGTGTAAAAGTTCGACATTCAGAGGAAACGCGAGAGTACCATTGAAAATGCATGAGATTATATTTCTTTCATAATGCATACCATTGTGTATGTTATTTCATGTATTCAAGCCTGATCTGTCACTTTTACCGAGTGTCAGGCGAATTTATTTAATTCGTGCATATGTATGAGTAAATATGAAATATTCAGGGGATAGATTTTTACAGTAAGTCACTTAAACTCGCGACAGGTGTACAACGAAAGGCAAGAAGAATATTTTCACGTAGTGGGTAACTTACGATGTGTCAAGTCTTTCGAAGTATTGGATATTTTACTGAGGTGTAAAGTTACTTGAGTGATCATATGACATGCGATCATATAGAAACACTCATATATTACTAAAATCGATCTAGAATTTAGGTTTCCGAGTAATAAAAGAGTGGACCAACAATCAGCACACACAACTGGAAAGTTACGTGCTTAATATAGTAGCATTATAACAAACCAGAATTAAATAGACATTAGACACCTCAGTAACGAACAAAATTATTTGCGCGATGATGCTCTAACAATCCTCAGCCTTAGTAGTTACCTAACATTCCTGCAATCCCTCAGATTAACTCCAATTTCTCTAATTATCTACAATTACCACCCTCGTCTAATCATTTACTACGTATAGTTCCTCTAAAAAATCCCGAGAGCATTTCTTACGAGACACTTTTGTGGTCCACGACTATCCTCCCTACATACTCCCATTTCCCACGTTTTCCCACACTTCCCAGACCAACGCTGCTAATCGAATACGTTCCAGCTGCGCAGCCACAGAAGTGTTTCCCTAGAAGAGCTACTGATCCCATAGCGAAGAGGGAAGCTCATCTGCCAAGATGCGCCCCGTTTCGAAAAGGAGTGCTCGTCACCTTCCGGAGTGGCAACTTTCGGAGCCAGCCAGCCAGCCAGCCAGCCAGCAAGCGGTCAAACTCTGGGCGTGGTGGGGAGGCAAGGAAACACCGAAAGAGCGCGGTGACTGACCATACGCAGGTGACATACGAGCCAAGGAATCACGGGAACCGCGACACAATCACCCTCCATGAAAATCACTCGTTAAATCCACCAAGCGGGACACTCACCTAATTGGTACATCTAAGATCCCGCTTGAACACTGGCGGTACTGGTTGTCATTGCACGACAGCACTGCACATGACACTCTTTAAATCACCATCATCATCTTCGGCACGGTGAATAGGGGGGGAGGCACGAGTCCCTGGAGTTATCAGCCGGTTGTGCAACGCGCTGGCGACGAATCCGTGACACGGGACACCAGAGGGGACAGCGGTACCGAGCACGTATATCCAGAGACAGCCGGTGTATCCTGTCGCTCCGGGACACAACACATGTACACGCCAATGTTCAGACACTACCGTTTGCTTTTATTTTTTTTTTTTTTCTCTCCTCTTCGTCCCCGCTCTCTGTTCCTCCGACTGGCCCGTGACCGTGTAGCTGCTACGGGATCACGGGGCGAGCACGGTCGTAACGGTTGTGCGGGAGAGCAGGGTAGCAGGTGGAGGGATGATGCTTGTCCGCCGAGAATCGCGAGACGTAGTCGATGGGGGCTCGAGTCTGTCGCGATGCGTCGGGGGTCGGGCAACGCTTGTGACAGGCGGAACTGGTTAGGTGGTAACTCCGCGGATTTACGTAGGGGGACCCGCGAGCTGAGCGTTCGCGGTTCAGGAGCTGGCAGTGCACTGACTGGCTTCCCGGTTCGACCCGAGTCCGCGGCTGTTACTTCTACGTGGCGCATGCGTGCGTCAACGGGGCGACATTGCGCCGTCGTCAACGCTGTCGCTGACATCGTCGTCGACGTCGACGTCGTCCTGGTAGTCCTCGTCGGCATTGTTACCCCTTCGTCCCTTCTTACCCTGCCACGGCTGCCCTGTCCTGCACCCTGCGGCCGTTCGTGCGCGTACGCCGCGACGGGGGGGAAGGACGGCCACCTACACACGACGGTGCACGCGGCCTCTTGCTTCCGTGTTTCGCCCCCTAAATCGCCACTCCGCGCCCCCGAGAGCGCTCGCCCACGATGGCATTTGCGAGGGCCGTGGGGAAGAAGAAGAGGTGTCGGCTTCTCGCGCCAAATACCCTCTTCTCGCGAAGACTCGAGGACGTAACGGGAGGACCGCCTGCCAGTAGATTAGGCCCGTCCTCGGCGGGGCATGTTTAGCCCTGTTTTCCAACCATCTGCATCGAGAGGGCATTCGGAACTGCGTCTCACTGGGTCGGGCTGCATGGATGCCGCCTTGATTAATAGGTGGTTTGCAAGGTCGAGTTGATGTTGCTAATTGAACCGGTAGGGTGCTGTTTGTACCGGATGTTTTAGGTTTGGACGTAGTGGGTTAGGGAAGTGCATGGAAGACTTCGGAGGCAGGTACATAGTTTAGTTTAGGTTTGGAATCTGTTTGTTCGTACAATCACGAACGATGCAATGTTATAATAGGATACCTAAACGAAATTGAAAAATGTTAATTAAAAAATATAAAATAGAGTGTATTGAACATGAAGAGAAACAAATTTAATTGTTACTGTAAGTTCGGATGTGGTAAAACTTTCACTTTTTAGTGCTTCTTATGTTACCCGGTTATGGGGCAGAGTTGGGCAAAGATAATATCTAAATAATATCTAAATAAAAGGTCATTTACGTTTATCCGTTATTTGAAGATCAAATAAGTTGATTTATTTGAAAATCTTTAACTTGGATTTCGAAATAAAAGTTTAACTTTCATTTTATCTTTATACTAGAAGTGAAATAACCGGTGTGAGCCTTTGCGGCCCGACCCGCGCGCGGTCGCCTACCGGTCAGATTCTACAGAATCTGAATTTGTTTATTTTTCATCGTATCAATATGAAAGTGACACCAATGAATTCCTGGCGTTCTCCCGATTACTTGGACAGAAAATAATTGAAAACGGACTATTTTTAACGAAACGGGCTTTCAATTCTGCAAATAAATTTCTCACGTAATATCCTTAATTATGGTCCGAATTATATCATTTTTGGGGCCATTTTCATCGGGAAGACATGAGGAATCGATTGGTAATACTTTCATCAACACTTGTCAAAAACATGAACATTTTATGTGGCCCGTCGGTTTTATTGCTCTCGACTGTCAACGGGCGGTCTACCGGGGCCCGAAGGTCCTCGCTCGCAAGGGAGAAAGCAAAACAGTGGGGTGGGTAGGTCTTTCCCGATAATCCGAGGCCAAAGGCTTCTTAACAATCGAACGATTGTACATACATATTCTGTCTGATGTTTTCGCCTACAATTATTATGGTGGGTTAATTAACAAGAAACGACAGTTTGCCTACGAATATTCAATGTTGGGCCTACAATTACCATGGTTGGTTAATTAACAAAAAACTTACAACTATGATTAAATGTCGTCTTACAAACGTCAGAAAATTTGCTACATCCAGAAACCTGTTATTATATTCCAAGTTGTGATTTTTCTTTTCTCATTTATAAATACGTAATGAGGACGTCTGTCTTAAGACGAATGTGATATTTTAAGGAATAAGTCTAAAGGTCGAATGATGATATTTTGTAGAATATTTGGCGTTACTGCGCAGTTTTTGTAAACAATTAGTACTAGGTATGTAACTACAACCTCTGGCAAAAAGTTTCCGATCAGACGCACTAATACGAAATTTACTAAAAACAATCAAGTTTTAGAACTACAAAATATTATTGTAGTTCTAACTACATCAGACAGAATATGTATGTACAATCGTTCGATTGTTAAGAAGCCTTTGGCCTCGGATTATCGGGAAAGACCTACCCACCCCACTGTTTTGCTTTCTCCCTTGCGAGCGAGGACCTTCGGGCCCCGGTAGACCGCCCGTTGACAGTCGAGAGCAATAAAACCGACGGGCCACATAAAATGTTCATGTTTTTGACAAGTGTTGATGAAAGTATTACCAATCGATTCCTCATGTCTTCCCGATGAAAATGGCCCCAAAAATGATATAATTCGGACCATAATTAAGGATATTACGTGAGAAATTTATTTGCAGAATTGAAAGCCCGTTTCGTTAAAAATAGTCCGTTTTCAATTATTTTCTGTCCAAGTAATCGGGAGAACGCCAGGAATTCATTGGTGTCACTTTCATATTGATACGATGAAAAATAAACAAATTCAGATTCTGTAGAATCTGACCGGTAGGCGACCGCGCGCGGGTCGGGCCGCAAAGGCTCACACCGGTTATTTCACTTCTAGTATAAAGATAAAATGAAAGTTAAACTTTTATTTCGAAATCCAAGTTAAAGATTTTCAAATAAATCAACTTATCTTGGCGCTCCAAAATAAGCTAACTTTATTTGAAAAGTTATTTCATTCGAATTTTATTTAGATTATGCCCAACTCTGTTATGGGGTAACATTGGCAGGTATTTAACATGTATTAAAGAAGGATAAAGACAAAAATTGTATGTATTTTGACACTTGTAGTGCATTCTCAAAAGATACAATGTTATGATAGGGTACTTAAAGGAAATGTAAAAATGTCAATTTTTATATTAATATATTATATAGCAAATTAGTTTTCCAAAATCATGCCAATTATCCCCCAGTTTATGATACGTATTATACACTAATACAAGTAATCCGAGTGAAATATTACCTGTAAAGAATAGAACCCCAAACAATGCAATTTTCACTTTAAAGAGGTTTGTACTAAATACTGTTTAAATTGAATAAAATCTCTTTTCTACATACTAAAATGTTGTTTCGACTTTTGGAATTTGCAATCCTTTATGGAGTATTGATTTTCAACTAATTGACACTGGCAGTTGCGAATAGCTCCATGCGCATTTTCCCCAGGACGACTGCGATATGCATCTTGTAAAACTACAATAAATTTCGACTTACAAGCTTGTTATAGTTAGGTACCATCAAGTTTGAAGATACGTGTATAAAAAATCGCTGCTTCGTAAATATTTAATCGTTTAACGGTGTTATTGTATTAAAGTCGTAACGTATAGTTTGTGATCTCGTTAATGATAAAGCGAAAGAGAAACGTAGACGAATGCTCCATGTCGAAGATAAATTGGTAGATTGGCAGATAAAATAAATTGGCTCTAGGCCTACAGAAGGACCACGTATATACAACACCCACTTATTTAAAATTCGTCGTAAATCTATGACACGCATCCGTAACTTGTTCTTGAAGGAACTCGAAACAGTAAGCTGATACGTCTTGTAGTGAAGATTATATGATACATCTACAGAACACATAAAGAAAAATAGCTCCAAAACTCCTCTCAAAAAAAAAATTCTAATGCATCTCTTTTACAAAACGAGGCAATGAAAAATACAGCATTTAATAACAGGAAATTGAAAAGAGTGTATATATTGTAAATTAATTAAAGAAGATGAAAGTAAGTAAGTCTCCACTGAGTAGTAGATAATTATTATTTTAGTATTACGTTGTCTAATAGACGCAGAAGTGAGTAACTTCGTAACAGTTACAACACTCTTCTCGTAAATAATAAAAACAATTTCTTTATCACTATTAATAGCTTCACAACTTTTTGCTACACGTATATATATCTGAATGTATTAACAAATTCTGACAGCCCACACCCCTGCATCCCAGTAGGTACCACTTGACGAACCCAACAGAACCAAATTCCGGGAGACATTTACCTCCGATCCACCATAATATCTAAAACAAATTTCACGTCGTTCCAAAACCTGCAGAAACAATTCCACGCTCCCATTGCGATACACACAGAATGGACCGACTGCAGTCGATTGAGTCTTTCGAGCATTGCTCGCCGGAAGACAGAGCTAAGTCGCGGCTCAGGTGACGTTGACTGCAGGCTAAGAAAATTTACGGGGAACAACCGATTGGGAAAGTATATTTAGCAGTTGCAATTAAGTGCGAGCCAGCGAAGGTTAAGGAGGCGTGAAGGAGCAGTGTCTGTTCTTGCTTTCTCTATCCTCCCAGCCACCGCTGCCGTAGCATCGTCTACAGTAATCCTTAATTGGTTCGCGTGATTCATTCGGTCCATTCATCCTAACTAAACTGTTCTCCGAAGGAGAGCCGTCCTCGCCTGGAGCGACAGGACGGAGCACGCCGCCACGTTCCCCGTGTTTCTTTCTCACTCCGACCCGCTGGCCTGCTTATCTGGCCCCCTCCCTTTCTGTCCACGTGAGAGATAGCGCCCGAAGGAGCCACCGGTAGCCTGTCTTGTCCGTAGTTATAACGTGGGATCAGATAAACAAACGTGGCTTTAACTCCGACTGACATAATCGGTCGTTCAGGTGAGAGTACGCTGGGGACGGGGAGGGGACGCCGTGGAAAAGCGTGGAGAAGAAGAAATCGGTGGAGTCGAATGTGAAGGGCGGAGGGAAGAGTTAAGGTGACAGAGGAGGTAACAAGGATACGCAGGGTGGAGGAGAATGGAGATGAATGAGAGGAAAAGTCAAGAGAATGGACACGGTTAGGATGGTGTGGCGCGCCTATGCGAAGGTTTCGACCGGTCATTCCGGGATGATGGTCGGCGGACGATGATTGCCTGGATCAAGAGGATTGTGAAAAGGGTGCGACCAATTCGGCGTGATCAGATGTTACTGCGCCCGGTGTCCTCGGAGCCCAAACATTTGGTGGAAGAGGGAAGAAGGGGATGGAAGGAATGAAGGATTCCTGAAGGACAAAAGGTTCGGTGCTAATATCTACACCAACAACCCTCCGCGCAACTTCTCGCTCCTTTCTACCACCTAGGAACGTGATTCTTTCCCCAAAACAGATGATATTTCGAGCTCCAGATATCAATATCTTCTCGAGGTAAGCCTGATAACTGATCAAAGAATCCAAGGCGCATCGATAGTCTCCTCAGCTCCAGTAAAAATAGTCCAATGGTCTGTGGAGCCCAAACGCGTGGGTCAAGGTAGGACCCAGGCACGCTCATCGAACGATTAATCCCGCCACCCTCGTATGATTTACAATATCCCGATCGTATTACGTCACCGAGTTCGAGATCTCCCTCGCTCCACCGAGTGGCGCGACGGTATAAAACCCAGCCTTGTCTCCTCATCAAAATACACTCCTGATCCCCGATTGAATGTACAAAGAAATTTCTCGTACGCCCTCGCGGATCCTCGCTTGCAACGCTCGCTCCCTGCTCCAGTCCCTGTCCCTTAGAGGAGGGAAGCGGGGAGGGAAGATGGAATCGACGTATAGCCAGGGCGAAACATTTCCAAGAGTCGAACGGCAGAAGAAGAAGGAAGAATGGCTTCCGGGTGCGCACCTAACCGGAAATGCTCGACGAGGAAGATCTAAGATTCGCGGAGGGGCTCGCGGAAGGGTGAATAATAACGTTTGAAATTCGAGACGCGGAATAAAATGATGTCGTGGACGAGAGGCGTGCGCTGGTGCAGAGGCGGGTGACGGGTGGGGGGGGGGGAGGGGAGGGTGAGGGCGAAGAAACAGGAGGGGCAAGGAATATATATGTATATATATATATATATATATATATTCTCGTGTGTAGCCGGGGCAAAGCAAAAGGATGCAAGAAAGGGCGTCAGGAAGGAAGGCTTCTAGGCTTCGTTCAATAAAACGGAATATCTAATAAGGAACAAATGCAGTCAAGGAAAGAATGGAGAATAGAGGCGGGTCTGGATAGTTCGTTCGGCTGAGGAAGCGAGACGGAGAGGGGGTTCGGGCCTGGAAGAAGAGAGAAATTGAAGAGCCGAGGAGGCTTTAAGGCTTCCATCTACGCTCTTATTCCTCCCCACCCCGGGCCGCGAATACCGAGCCGCGTCG
The DNA here is from genome assembly GCA_963971345.1 of Andrena flavipes. NCBI lineage: Eukaryota > Metazoa > Arthropoda > Insecta > Hymenoptera > Andrenidae > Andrena > Andrena flavipes. The sequence continues at coordinate 16,083,074 of OZ020482.1, read as the reverse complement.
GAGGGAGAGGGGTGATCTTTGTAAGAATCAGAGGTGTGCCGATATTTATATGATTGTTCTGAATGAAAGGAAGAGGAAGCAGTGCGTCGCGAAGACCCAGGGTGAATCTCGGGAAAAGTTATTCTCCTCTTAACGTAAAATGTCGTGCCGGTTTCTTGGCCCCTCAGCGAGACTTCTTCTTGCCTTCTTAATCCCTTAAGTGGGGGGAAAACGGATCTACTTGGGACCTGTACACCGCTTATTTCGGTACCGCGAGTATGAAACGTGATTGCCGGCGATGCAATTTTAGATAGTTCTTATTTGCAAGTGGATTAAAAGGTGAAACAGCGGTTAATTATAGGAGCAAAGTGGAGGTATTAAAATGCAGGGGCAGACGTGAAATTTGTTTGCTCGACTGCGTTCGGGATACCACGAAGAAAATAATGGAGCCTGAAATGGGTACTGTTAGAGTGGAACAGTGGGTGGAATCGATTCTTCGAATTTGTATATTATGGAAATGTGGGAAATATTGTAAAAAGATATTTTCTTGTTTAACCCTTCGTGATCACACCTTCTTATAATCACAAGGTGGTCACACGGAGTTCACTGTACTCTAGCGTCATTTTTTGAGTTACCATTTTGATATTTTTTAATCTTTTAACTTTTCAAGGATAATTGTGCATTTGTAATAGGTACTTATAAAATCATGGTCTTTTTTCCAGAAATATAAATTTTGATGTGATAAAATTGAAAATGAAGCGATTTTCCACGGTTGTGGGAAAAACGCAATTTTTTAATTTCTTTATATATTTTTTTTGTTGCGATAAATCTCCTTTAGAAATCCTAAAGGTGCGACATTTTAACTCGAAAATTATTCTTGGGGTACAATACACTCCGAGTGACCACGGAGGGTTAAACGGACACAGCAATATTTCATTTGTGCATAATTCGTAAAATGCAGGAAGGTAGTCGTGGTTGAATTCATTTCTGAATGGACATATGCAGCGAACCAGAATGGACCACCAGAATGGAAGATTAAAAATATTGAAAACAGATATACCAGGGGGACAAATCGACAAGCACTGCGCTTCTATCAATTGGATATACCAAACAACATGAAAGTAGAAAATGTATAGTATATAAAAAGGACAAAATGTAAAAGTATTAAACACAATCGATATCCTTTTAAAAGGTAATAGTTTGAAAATATAAACGAATTATTCTTTTAAGAAACTGTGATATCTCGTTCAACATACAAAATGGTACAGTTTAGTCTTAATCTTAATACTACTTATTTATTTTTTAACCCTTTTTATAAGATCATTGATTGAATATTAGACTTTTTTAGTTAAACAAGGCTGGTGAAAAAAAGCGATATATGTATATTGTGTACCAATTTTATATCAATACCTGTATCTCCCTTATGTACAGTAAACTGGTATATAAGCCTCAGATGGGTTTGAATAAAACAAAAGAAGTGCAGTATACTTTGTCAAAGAAGATCGAAAAGATACAATTTGAATATTGTGAAATATCCCTTTGTATTATTTCCTAAGTATCATATAAAGAAAAATGGACGTAGAGATATATAGAATGTAAAGTAATAAGCAAAAAGTTCTATAAAATAAAAAGACCAGATTTTCTTAATAAATCATACATTATTGAAATGTCAAATATATCTCTTTACTTGACGAATATTTAAGGGATTAAACTTTCTATTGGTGTCCAATTCTTATCCACCACCAATAATCACACCTAATAAATATTTAAGAACTAAACTTTTTCATTCTCGACCCGTGGCCCATTTATTTACCCACCCTTCTTGGCCAGAGGCTTAAGAAAGATAGACGCAGAAGACAACGTGTCATCTTTCCTCGAGGCGCTCTGGAAAAGATCTAGCGAGCAGTTTGATTTCAATTTACATATGCATCAGTAAGTGCCATTATCCTATCGTTCTTTTGTATCGTGCTCGGATTTAAATAAAGCAATCTACGAATATGTAAATAGGAAAGCGTCCCTGCATTTCCATACATGCACATTCATCCTGTATCGATCTTTCACTGAAGAAAAGTGTTAGCTACGATCCAAGTTCTGTTATCTGTTCCTCGCAAGCATAAATAAGAATCAAATTGCTCAAACAGACAACGGGACGTGGAAAACTACCAATGAACTAATTACGGAAACAGATGCAAACATTCAAATGTAATACTTTTGATTAAATTACATGGGTCGATTAATATTATGTTCATTCTTTTGTTATATTTGAACAAATACGATTTACGAATAGTGTTGCTTCGTGAGTTCAAACTGGGGCATTAAGCTGCAGAAACTATTCTAAATATACAGAAAGCTTGGGACAACAATTCAACTAGTGAACGCACAACACATTTAAACATTTAGAATTAGGCTATTTCCTCAAGAAAAAGAACTTTGCTACAAAAGCAATGGCTCTGGAAACCTTAGATCTCCATAACTTTTTTAAGAAAAACATACTCGTTGGAAAAAATGTATAAACTGAAATAAATGTCAATTTGATTGATATACAGTAGTGGGCAAAAAAGTTATCACTCTATTACTTTTTATCATCAACTCAAAACTGCAACGTGGCCCAATATAGGTACACATTCCGATAGAGAATGAAAAGCTGTGTAAGCCCAGTTAAAGTAGAATTTATTTAACTAACAAGCAAACATCCTACATAAGATGAAATAAGTTTTACATACTTTTAAAGCCGCAAAAAGTTACCACTTTTGAAAGGTAATAAAAATCAATTATTTTGTGGGGCATTTTTGCATTTAGGACGACCTAAAAAGTCACTAAAATTAGTTACTCCTTTGTCGGACCCAAAAATGTGTTGTCCAATTCAATGCCATATAAAACTTGTGTTTGTCAGTCAAATGAATTCAATTTTAACTGCGTTCTATACAGCTTTCAATTCTCCACCAAAATATAGGCACATTACACACATACCACGTTTCCAATTTGCTGCCAAAAAATAACAAAAATAAATCAAATTGTAAAAGTGATAACTGTTAACGGTGACAAAATTTACTGGTACTTTATGGTACCTTACTGGTACTTTATGGTACCTAGATCGAGGGGTTGTCAGATTGGAGCAGAAGTAATACTTAAAAACTCAATACGAAATTGCAGACATTCAGAAGTGTGAGTTTTAAAGTTGTTTCTGGCCAGCACTGTATCAGCTTCAATGATTTAATGCACGGGGATCGATGGGAAATCACGGGGAAAATATCGAGGGCTTAAGTTGTCTCGGATCATCCCGAACGAAACGTGGAAGGAAATTCCGTATAGGGCGCGACATCTTTCTCTCACAATCAGTTGCGGAGGCTGACGTTATCGCGCGGGGAAGATAGGCCAGAGGGTTGGAAACGTACAGAATAAAACTTCTTTAGAGGCGCGTGTGTAAGATGGATGGGCACGGCCTGAGATGTGCATCGGTGTGCGGGGCCGCGTTTCTGTGTTCCTCTCTTACAAACTCGTCTGTGTGTGTATACCTCGTTGGATTCGAAGCATGTTAGGATGTTATCGGTAACATCGCCCGAGACTTCTGAAGGACGCACGGAAGCCACGGAACCCTGAGCGCCTCCCTGGATTCCATGAAACGTTTCAGAATAGATTGGATGTCTTCCTAGGGGTTTGCATTAATAAATTATGTTCAATCGCGCTTTGTTATCGCGCTGATCAGAAGTCGCTCGGTCTATTAGCCACTTCTGGCGTAATTGGACGGTTCACTGGGGCTTTTTGAAAATCTCCGTTCAGTTTTAAGTGCGAGTGAAACTCGTAAAAAATGTCACGCTATTATTCTTATTGCGTTATTAACTTGAAGTACTTAAATGTGCAGATAATAACTCAAATAATAGAGTATTCTTCAAAAGAGTAAATTTTGTAAAAAATTTCAGAAGACATTTTTATAAATTTGTTCGATTTTGGCAGTTAAGGCTTAACCTGTTATTGCTATTGTTCGATTACAATTATTCTTGAACTGTTGCATTCTTGTGTTTTTGATACAAATGCATCGTGCAGATTTATTTCTCCTACCTGATTAGCGGAATAAGGAAGCAATGAAGTGATAACTAATGTGGTACAATGGGGACATCACAATGGAATTTTTATCTAATTAACTGTGCCCTGGGCTCCAAGTTTACGTCCCCCTTGCCGTTCAAAACGAACCAACTCACGACCTGAAACAGGATGTCCGTAGAGTTACGGTTGACAGGTTAGGGTATAGAGAAGAGAAACAGCCCCCGGTTATTTTATTCGCTGGCCACGGCCTTTCCTACGTATTACGATGCTTTGCGAACGTTTCATGGCGTATAAACTTAAAATACTTGCCTGAAGAGAGGAAGTTGTGCCTTTGGAAACTGTGTCCCTGTTGAATTGACTGTATAGTCGAAAAATGTAGGCCGAGTCTCTTAGCTTTAGAATGGAAAATGAGCAATATTCCTTAAGAATAAGCTGCCTTTAATGAAACATCGAGAAAAGTAGGAAACATCTCCTAAATTAATCCTAACTGTACGAAATGAAAGCTTTGGTCGAAGAAATTAGCCTTTACTTACGAACACTTTATTCAAATATTGAATAAGATCTTGAATATGCTACAACATATTTTATTTTATTTTGTGATTACTTTATTATTTTAATGATTTCCACGATTTCTGTTGTATGAAATGGACATTGCAAGTGGAAAGAGTCTTCGAGCAAACACTTTTTGGGCAAGTGGATCAACAGATCTTCAGGATTGCATTAATTCCTTTTAATTGAAGATTAAACGCTCATACTTACTGTTCGTTAGAAAATGTTTATTAAAATATGTGTGTAAAAGTGTACTAACATGTCAAGCAAGATTACTCGAGATTATTTAGGGTAAGTTATGAAGCCCTTGGTCGAGTAACGTACGTTGTCTAATTATAAATTAAGCTTGCGACTATATAGTAGACGTGCTACGTACACAATGATTAATAGCCACAAACAAGCACGTCTTAATTTACATCGTAGCATTAGGTGACAGAAAGATTCTTATCCTGCTGGTACGTACATTGTGTAAGTAATAGTAAATGTCGTATTAATAAAAGAAAATGAAACGATGACGTTGAACTGATCTGAGTAATATTTTGAATGTTTAACATAATGTAAATATAAAGGTTTAGTGTTCTATAGAAAAAAAAGTAACACCCCCATTTCTATCTGCAGAGAAATTATTCTCCTAACACGTATTTTCTGATATTAAACATCATTTATGTAGAATATTTACTTTCTACCATCAAAGACATAAAATTAAGGCTCTATAATTCGAAATCTGGAACAGAATGACTTAAGCATCCTCTAAACTTGGGCCAGATGATATTTTAATTTCATCAAAATCCCTGACGACAAGTGGAAAATATGACTGACTTAGCATGAACGATCAATAAACTTCGACTTCCAATATTTTTTAAATAAATTCGAAACCAGCAATGTGATAACTTAAACCCCCCCTAATTTCAAGTGGACTGAACCATATTTCAATTTCGAGAAAATCCCTGACATCAAAATCAAATAAATCCAGCAAAACAATTACTACGACACACTTCAATTTCATGAAATTTCTTTCACATCAAGTGCAAAAACTAACCGATAAGCTGAGCCTCTACAAAATTCTGCGTCACTCGAAACCGTATTTAGTGCCCCACAAACCTAGACATTTTAGGGTTGTGACGAATAGCTGTAGCATCGCGTGGCCATAATTGTGAGGCCGGAACGAATGTTGCTAATTTCAAAGAAGGGGTAAAGCGCGAGCAGAGCGCCCGGGTCCGCGGCGGGTCTAATTTATCTGGCAACAATATACAGTGCGCGGCAATTTAAAAGCGACCGAGTGCGTATATAATTCAATTATTCACTGGGGGCCCTTGTAAAGTTTTGTAGTATTGCGAGATTTATAGGTGAATTAAAGGTTAAAATAATGGGTGGCACGTTTCTTGTTGCTTCACAAATTACGTTGGCACCGAGGAAATGCTGCTCCTTAGGGTAAAACGGCTCCTCAACGGTCCCCGCAGTCGTCTCCTCTTAGAAAACCACGTGACAAAACAAGAGCCATGACGTTCATTAATTTAATGCCGGAAGCTTACCCGGAATAAACTGATAAAACTTTCCAAATAGTTGCCGGTCGTTCCTTAATAACGTGTAAGTTTAAGAAATTTACACTTCTTTGTCCGCTGCGACTCAATATTTTACGAAAGCAACACGGCCACTCGAAAACTTTCGCAGTTTTATCGTGCGTCTTTTCGAAACCTAAATCATTAAACGAGGTCGATTAAGAGTCTGAATACTTTATCCATTCGGTGACTCCTTGTTTCGTCACTTACAGCTCGAATGAAAGTTTCATCGACCCTACCTTTTAGGGGCGGTTGCTCCGAAATACCACTTTCATTAATAAGTCGTTGTTTTAGCCAGCTGTTGGATACGCGGAATGATTCTTGCAAAGTGTCCCACGCGATTATTTTTAATCTTTAAAAAAACATACCTATGTAATTTATATTTTTAGTGGAGGTGTAAAGATTTCTCCACGCCCTTGTAAAATAATTCAAACCTCCGCTTTACACAGAAGCGACGGTTTCGCTAAATTTTCGCCAAATTATTACTTAGCCAGCAGAGGAAGAGGAGTTAACACGTAATTCGTAAACACCTGCAACATCGCGCGAAACGAATATTACCTCTCTTAAAAGTTTAATAAGTACACTCATGCGAAAGAACTGTACTCATCGTGGCACCATACTCAGCAAATTTACCCCGGGCGAAACGAGCTAATCCTTTAAACATTTTCAAAAATGTTTAATATTTCAAATACACGGGGGGTTGGCTCTGACCGAAAAGCGAGGTAACAGGTTAAAGTGTAATACGCAACACGAGGCGCAGGAGTGCGGACATGATTCAATTTCGCCAACTCCTTGGCGTCCAGCGTGCCCATTTCCAGTGGTTTAATTACTACGAGCTGAGCCACGGCACCGCGGCGAATCCGTGCGAACGGCATTATCCGCAGTTTTTGTCAAAAACTGTCGGTGAAGTATCCGCGGCGTGGAACAGCGAACGGAATACCCGCTCGACCGACAAACTGCGGCCGTTCACGATTTGGCGGAAAGAATACAGCAATTTCTTCGCGTCCCGCGTTCGGTTAACCGTTGATCGAAACCGAGGAACATCGCTCCTGGAGGGCGGTTTCAATCCTTTGAGGTCTTTTGATTCCTATCTCGTAGCCGCGCCGCTTCCCACTATATTCTGTGCCGCACCGCGAGGAAGGACGACGGGGCCAATGGCCTGGAATAAAACCAGCACAATCGGAAAAGAATGAGGGAGGGATGCAGCGGGAAGGGAGAAAGGAGAACGCGTCGCGGACGACAGAGGAAAGCAGCGGAGTAGCTGGGGCGGAGGGTTGAGGGGGGGTGGAGGTCGAGGGAAGGACCAGAGCGAGGGTGGTTCGCGGAAGGGTGAGGACGGATTTCGTCGGGCTCTCGACAAGTTTTGTGCAATCGGTTCGTTTGATGCGGATTCGCCATCCGCCTCCATCCACCTGCGACCAAATCGAAGGCCCTCGCGAAGTTGTGATACTTCGCGAAGACCAGGGAAATACAGAGAAGAGAGGGTGCGGCGGAGAAAGACGAATGGCGAGCGGCAGGACCGGGAAAACGAAAGCGAAGGGGAGAAGGGGGATTGAAGGTGGATGGAAAACGGGGAAAGAACGATGAAAACGTCTTCTCGTCTTAAGTCGCGGCACTGGAAGACGAAGAGGACCGTGTGGAAAGTTGAGCCAACTGGAATGTTTACCGCGAGTTGGTTTAAATCGAAGATCCTTCCCTTCCATCTACTCACTGTGCTCGGCCGTCTCCTGTTTGTTAACTCGCTAAGGAATTACTTTTGGAATTACGTAAAGAAACGCTAATTAAAAACTGGAAAGTGCCCGACGTATTCGTTACTTGTCCCATCGTCCCCGTCTTTCGTTCCAATTATCGATTCTCGGCTCGGCGAGCGCCGCGCTCGCTCGCCGAGGAATTTGAGTTTTCCATCGTATAAATTGAATGATGAGGTATACGTGTATATATAGGGAACCGAGCGCGAATCGTGATTGCGTATAAAAGCGACCCGTAGTGTAATAAATCTGTTTTCAGACTTCCTCTACTGTATTTGCATCGGAAAAATCGGAATTAATTTGTACATTTATTTGGAGACACTCTGGTAGATGAGGGAAACCGGGGTAATTCCGGCCAGATAAGCAGTAAATGCTATGAAATTTGAACAGGTTATACATTTGTTAGTTTTTTATATTAATTGATAGTTTGTAACAAAATTGGGAGCAATAATACAAAAATAGTCATTTGGACCACTAGTGGGGTAATTCCAGCCATGATTTTTCTTCGTAAAAGAGATAGGAATACCAACTGTTATATTAATAAAAAATTGTATTACTTTCTAATTTAAAATTAATTAGTAAGGTAAAGGCACCAATAGTTGACCATGTATCAGTAGTTGACATTTTCAGAAAAACGTGAAAAATAAGGAGAACTCTCTAACTGCACTTTGTTCAAAAGATCTTCACTTCTAAAAACCTTATTTTTTACAGTTAGACAACTGCACTTTGTCCAAAAGATCGTCACTTCTAAAAACCTTATTTTTCTTGTTTTTCTGAAAAGTGTCAACTACTGATAAATGGTCAACTACTGGTGCCTTTACCTTACATATCACAAGTGTATTCTTCAAGAGTATCCCATGCTGAACATTCTTCATGTGCCCATTGACCACATACCTTGCACCTGATCCACATTTTATCACCTTTTCCGAATTCTTTGCAAAAGGAACAAACATCGTGCTCCACTTTTCCGTCACAAATATCTGAATTGTTCGATTGAAAATTCAGTTTCTTTTTTCCCAGGTAAATTAATTTGTTTATTTATTTAATAGTTCAGGTATTTGAAATAATACACTGAATTGAATTTACATATCACCAAAAACCAAATGTGAGTTTGAAAGTAGAACTAACTTAGCTTGCTTAACAATCGACCTCTGTTATAAGATTACTGTGCGAAATGAACACTCCCGGATTTGTTTGAAACAAAAGACTGCTTTCGTCATGGAAACCATAAATATTAGCTCGCCGCATTATTAAAATGTGGTTACGCGGTTTTTATTTAAAGATATAGAAGTGGCTAGAATTACCCTACTTTCCCCTAGTATTCTCCTGTCAATTAACAGCCATCTCTAATTATGCGATGTTTCAATTATAATTTTTTGCCGTTTCGATATTGCGTAGATTAGAAACTCTATTTTTATAAAACTCGGAGTACGCAGTTACGATTTTATCGTGATAAACACGTGGTTAATTATATTGTATAGGGGAGAAATTATTGAAACCATATTTCTCGTTCATATTAATTGATTGCGTCATTACTCAGACCACGAATAACGGAGAAACCATAGAATCAAAGCACTTGTACCGAAAGTCAGCCCTCAATGTGCAATCGACTGGAAAATACCGGTCCAACTACCATCAACATTCATGAACTAACAGTTACCTACTCCTAAGTAGTGTGGAAATAAATGTAAATGAATGTTACTAAAATTAATATGCACTCATCATCTCCCTACCTACAAAGGAAAGTGAGAACTGTGAACTTAACAAAAAACAAGACAGTTACGTTAGAAGAGCTGCTGTTTTGAAATTTGTATTTCACAGATTGGGGGTTGGTTGAAATAACTAAGTGTTAGCAATACGTAAAAATATGGGACTTGAACCTTCACTGACCATCATTTGACCACCACTGTATACACCTAGCCCAGCCTAAAAATGAATACCTCGTTCCGTAACATATTTCAGCGTCATTTTTGTGTCAGCACGACGTTAATTAAGCATTTGCTGCGTTCGAAAAGTACGAAGGAGCATTTCAATGAGCCCGACATTCTATTTTGCCCTTTGCCGTATGAGCAGCCTCGCGGTTTCCTCCTCGGAGTTGTCGCAAATATTTACTTACCTCGGAGACGAAAGAGACGGGAAGCTCTTGAACGATCGGAAGATAGTTGGCGTGCATGTGCGATGAGCGGAAAAGAGGAAAGAGGCCGGAGTTACTTCGTCAGAATACCAAATACCCATTTCGATTCGCCTGACCACCCTCGAATCAGACCGCGACTCGCAAAAGGACTTTTGAAACTCCCTCAAAAGGCGACCCCGCTCCTCCTTGTCTCCGACATCCGACCTGCTTCCGATTTTTTTCTTCCTCCACCCTACGAATTGCGCGGTCGACCGTGTAAACGACAAACAGCAAAGGCATTCTTACGTTTTCCCCAGCCTACCTCTCATTGTCTAAACTAGGCGAACTAACAATTTCCTGTTACTATGCGGGCCGACTCTTATGAAGCGGGTCATGTGATTATCTGCGAAGTTCGGGGGAATGCAAAACAGCTAGTACCTATCGGAAAAGGAACGTTCTTTGGCAGTGGAAACAGTTCTTTGATAAGTAAAGATGTAACGTAAAGTGCATGTGTAATTATGGAAATTTATGATTCCTTCTAAGTAGATGCGATTAATAACGATATGGAATCTCAGGTTTTCAGTGCGAGCTTCAAAAGTGGTGCAAACGGATGATTGAAATATTCGATTGCAGGAAAACACCAGTTCTGTTAAGCTAAAGTAGCTGCACGAAGGAATCTAATTATTTTCTTCAACGTTATTAAACCACTTTGGCAGCCAGTGATCCTAAAAAAACTAAACTGAAACTATAACACTTTTTTACAGAAGATAAACAAGACAAAGGAACAATTCTTCTAAAAGCATCTTTCCCATCACGGTCACCACTCATCGGTCCCCGTAAATCCCAAATCCAAAGACTTCCTTGAGACCACCTGCATCTGTCGTCCCACAAGCGGTCACCAAAACGAAAGAAATATTTGTCCGTGTGGCCGTCGTGCCGATGAACGCGGGCTCGCGGGGAAACTAAACAGAGAACGCTAAGTAGACTAATCCAGAACTTCTCGGCAAGCAGTCTCCGATCTCCGTGTACAGATCAGGTATCGGCAAACTTCGCGGGGATATTGTGATCGAAGGTAGCCATAGAGCGTGGCTTACTCGTCCTCGGTTTTCCTCGCGCACAGTGGCACACGTACGCGGCGGATCGGATAGTTAGCGTGGCTTATTCCAAAGGTGGCCGAGGGTGGATGAGGATGCGTCTTGCGTGAGTTAGGGTTGACCGAACTGAATAATGCAACGGGCTGCCTCTGACCTGTTCTCCGTATTCTCACTACCTACGCACGTACATATCCGTAGTGTACGAACTGCCGTAGCCACGAGCACATTCACCCTCACCACGTGTGCATTCTTGTCTCTGTTTGCACGGTAACTTCGTATACACGCTCGACCCCCACCGTAGCTGTATCCTCTTTGCGTCCCCCAGGCCTTTATACAGTGTGGCAAACTTGTAACCTTCGCGACGACTTCGTCAAACGAACGATTAAACGTTGCTTGCCTACGGTCGCCTTCGATTTGCTACTGTAGCTATCGCCCGACCGCGAAGGAGTGCTGCGCTTTGCGGTTGTTTATTCTGTTACTACGTGTTGATGGAGTTTTAAGGTCGGTTTCTGAAATATTATTTAGCTGGTTTAAATGGATCGATTTTGAGTGGGGAGAAAATAAAAAAGAATGCAACCTGTTTGGATTCTTGAAATATTCTTTAGTTTTGGATTTTGTTTTAATTATCGTAGGTCTTGCTGTAAAGTAGTGATGATATGTTAGGGATAATTATTTAGTAGATTGTATATTTTTAATTTGCCTGGGTAAGCGAGGAGAAGGGTTTAAAAATTCTGTTTGAAAGGAATAAGAGTTTTAGTTTCACGCGTTTGTAATGAGAAGGGAAGATTCCTAACCTGGAAGTTCAAAAAATTGTGGAACTTTGTCAATATGTAGGGGATTTCCTTCTGATTACAACGTAAGTTTTGTTTGCTGCACAAATTCACTGGAAGGGTGTGAAATTAACCCCTGAAAATTCGATTACTTTTCGATTTTGTGTTGTAACTCGCGAACTGTAAGAGAAAAGTTCCTTCTTTTATTTAAATCTATCATTTGGTGAAGATATTATTTTACAGTTCACGAGTTATAACACAAAATCGGAAAATAACCGGATTTTCAGCGGTCAATTACACCCCCTTAGAGTGAATGTGGGCAGCAAACAAGAATTGCGATGTAACCAGTATGAAATTCCCTACATATTCACAAAGTTTCATAATGTTTCAAATTTCCGGGCTCGGGATGCTCCCATCTAAATAGTTCTACTTTCTTCTTTACCTATTTTAAAGTATTTGTTTCGATGAAAGATTTTTCCTGTGTGTATAGAATGTCACAAAGAAACAGACCTCCTTTGTAATTAATTTTTACGTAACCATTTCCTCAAGTGTAGGGTAAACGCACCAATAAATGAACACTTAAGGCTAGTGAATGAACAATATTATAAAATTATGTTTGCAGTGCGATTGACTTCACTTGCTGCACAAATTGTTTGGATACGAAGCAAGAAATTAAAAGAAGTCTCTAATTAATTAGTTGCTTATTTTAATAACTTATTTTACTCATTTTAATAAAAAATGCCCATTCACTGGCACGTGTTCATATACTAGTGCATCCACCCTACTATTAAGTATAGTTACGATTACTATGAAAAATAACTTTATAATTGCTTTTATCTAAGACCACTGCCTTGTATTCTCTAGTTCTCTGTTTAATATCTCTAAAACTCACCCGTCAGATGCCTTAAATCCTCGCATACAGTAGGTACAATGCGTTGAGATTACTCACCTGGAACAGAAAAGAAGAAAACTTATTTAGTTTTACGAACGATATAAAGAGTGCCACGAGGTGTTATTTAAACCGCAGATGCAGGTGTCTATAAATTCACCTTGATGGAAGTTGTAAGTTCCAGATTCGATCTCTCTTAATTAAATATGGTAAGGAGCTACCGCGTTGTGTCTGGGTAGACGTAACGATATCTGTACCCGCGATAAGCAGGGGCTGGGGATATTTTGCTTTTAATTAAACGCGAAAAATATGCGAAGCCATAACAGCGAAAGGAAGTATTCATCCTCGTAAAAAGCAAACAGAGGAAAGTTCGTATTTCGCTGTATACTCTGCACAGTACTTGCGATGCCTTTGTCTAGATATTCTCATTTCTTATTCCTACAGGTTTCATCTGGATTATGGTGACGTACGAGACGTCAGGCACTCTCATTTTCGTTCTTCGCCGGTTCGAACTTGTCGCACGGTTATGAAGCATCGTCTGAAGGGCAATTTTGCCGCTAGCACGACTGCGTCCCTTCCTTTTTTACACTTTTATTTCCTTTCTCATCGGCGGGGCTAGACGAAAGAAAAATATGGACAATATCTCAGATTGCTTCTGGAATCTCTTACGTGTCCCTTCACCTCGAGCACGCTGTTTGAACTTCTGCTGCTCCCACCAGCAAGCATCCAATTATAGAATTTCAAGAAAATTTCCGACAAACTATGGAGGCATACAATATTCCTCCAAATAAATGAAAAGGGGTTAATAAACATTTGTAAGCGGATAAAATAGAAGCCAATATCACTTTTAATTGGTAAATTAATCAAAATAATAAGAAAAGGAGGAGAGTAGCTTTGAAACATTGTATATATTATAAATAAATTGTTTCCCTCATTGTAAACAAGTACAAGTTTCTTGCAAAACATCAATCCGTTACCATAATTTTTTTTAAAAAAGGTAAGGGAATTTTTTTAAAAAAATTGACCTTAAAATATTAAAATACTGAAATCCTCTGTAGATGTAGTTTTAATGGAACGCTAGGATATTATAATAGTACGTTGAGGATTTTTCGCCCTTCAGTTGCAACGATATTCCTCGTCGCGTATCTACGCTCCCGCGACAGAAGTTTGTCGTCGTTCAATTAGTTAAAATGTATTTCCGAGTACTCCGTAATTCGACGGTGCCACGGAATACGCGGTATTGCCTTAACTACGCTCGTTACTTTGCACTTGCGATTCTCGCTGGAAACACGTCCAGTCGAGATTAGAGCAACTGCGGTTCAATTACTACGAGCAAGAGCTTATCTTCGCCGTGGAGTTTGTCTCTTGCAGGCGGCTTAAAGGAAGCTAGACAAGCAACTCCTATCGGCGTTGTATCTATGCCGAACGGTATGCACCTTTGTTCGCAACCTCCACCGACACTCCCGAACTTTCCACGGTGGCCATTTTTCACATCGATTCCCGCCACCGCCGCGTATTTAAACGAATCAGGAGTTCGATCCCTTCGTCGAAGTAGAAATTCAAAACGCGCTTCGAGGACGGAAAGGACCGTCTAGAACGGTGGCAAGCGTGGAATTCGGTTATCACGATTGGATCACTCGATTTCTTTTCAACAGAAATAGACCTCCGCGACGCCGAGGATGACTTCAACTTGAGACGGTGTCTCAGGTTAAGGGAGAAATCCAGTCGATTAAATTTCTTGGACACGAACGCAGTGACGGGGAATAAAGTGGATACGATTTGGTGGAGATCAGATATTGGTTAATGAGAAATCGATGGTGTTTCAGGGGATGGAATTGAAATGGTAAATTGAAAAATTCGCGATTCGATCGATCTACCTCGGCGGGATACCTAATTTCCAACATAGATTTTAGACTGTAAATTTGAAGACCAACCGGTATGTCGATCGTTATTGCAACGGATATTCAACGGTCTTGAATTCAAGGGTGCTGATTAAATAACCTGTTAATCGCAGGAATGCGAACAATGGTTCATAAGATTGTTGAGTAAAATTTGAACCAGTGTTCGCTTATTGTAGAAATATAGATTTTTAGATTTTAAAATTTACAAAAGGTATACGACTTCGTTTCAGAATTGCATTGGTGCACATTTTCTGAAGTCCATTTGGATACACAATTTATTCCCTATATTTTAGAATTTAGAGATGAATAGAACTTAAGATGGACAAAGAACAGTGCGGTGCAGTTTACCAAAATAATTTTCCAGAATGAAAAAGAAACACGAATAATTTCCCGAACACTTTCGGCGCCCCCTGTACTTTAATCGGAGCAAGGCTGAATAATACCAATCAAGGGGGTGGCGACAACGAGGCATTTACGTTTCGACGTCCAATTCATCCTTGGCTCGTCCATTATGCAGATTTTTCGGAGCGGGGAAGGCGAGAGCGCATCAGCGAAATGAATTTCACCGAGTGTAAAATAATCGTGGCAAATTGAGCTGGGGAGGACAATGGGCCTCGCGGCTTGGAAAGCTACTTTCTAACCGCGGCGGAAGGAGCCATCGACATTCCCTTCTCGAGGGTAAGGGATGAAAGAAAGGGTGCCGGATCGTGGTTGCCAAGAAAATCCTATTATTAATAGTCGTAAGCAGGGATAATTACCAGGAGGGTATCTCGTTCGTGTTATACGAGGTTACGCAATGCCTGTAGCCCTGCGGAAGGAGGCTATGTTTCGCGTTAATTATCGGTAACGATCGTAATTTCTCACTGAAAACTCGGAAGGAACCCCCTTGTCGGTCGTTTCCGCGTGTCGTTTTACTCGGGTTACTCCGATTTCTCGTAGAACTCCGAGCGCAAATATATATACCTCCCGGCTCCCTTTTTTCCAACCCCTTCCATGCCAATTTGACGATATCACCTTCCGCGGGAAGAAGAACATTTCCCTTCGCGATCGTTAACGCGGTTTTGTGCGTACCTACGCTGAAACAAGAATGGTTGCCAGAGAAGTAGTGGAAAAAGAGCGCTACGGTTCCGTTAGCACCGGCCACGAGAGTCCATCGATTACACGTATGAACTAATTAACGATTTCACGGTTAGACTCGAAACATGAAAGTATCGTTTCATTACCGAACCGCTCCGGGACAATGGCGGCGTAATTGTATGCAGGCTGCAAATTGTATCAAGATCTGGCGTGCGTTCCGATCTCATTAATTACTCTTTTATACTTGTCCGTCAGCGATACGCGCCGGAGATAATTACGATATGCCCAGATAGGGGTGTGGGATGGCCCCTTTTATTAACAGCGCCCGATGGCCGGCGCTCCCGAATTTCGCGGGAATTAAACGGCAGGGCGGTTGCGTGGATCGTTCCGCTGGATTCTTGGTGACGCGACACGCGCGGCGGATTATATTTTTTAAATAAACGTTCCTCCCTTGCCGAGCCGCGGTATTCATCCACGTCCGCCATTTCAATTCGAACGTCAGCTTTTTCTTGTAATTATGCGAACGGTTACATTGGAGTGCACGCACACGGGCGGGCGGCGCCCGTGTGTTCTGCCGCGGATATATGAATCCTTCGTACTTTGCTTCGCACACCCCAGCTTCAACCCTCGTGCATGTGTACATAAACTCCGCGCGGCTCGGGCTCAGCCGTGTATATTTTAGCGTCTGTGAATAATCAGCAATCAGCAGTAGCTGCGGCAATGGCGGCGGTAACAAATTGCACGTGTACACACACAAACTAGGCATGCAAATTCGAGGAGCGAGTCCCGACTTTGCCCGAATCCCGGCCTACTAGGATGTCCCTTTTGGGCTAACGAGTCATGAAACCGCCGCAGAGGATCGACGTATTGCTCTTCTGGGACCTCGAGACATTCGAGGCCAAATAAGCCTACCCCTCTGAATAAAGATCGCTGAATTTTTATCCCCCTCTTCCATTTCACCAAGGAATTATTTTCTTCTGCGCGGTTTATACTTTGAAGCGCAAAATGTTTTATATCCTGGCGTGGAAGGTTGTGTATGGATAGTTATTAATAATTTTGGACCGTAAATGGGGGAAGAAACTATATTATAAATTATTTGTACATTGGGGACGAAGATATTAAGATATTATTGATTTTATAACACAAGATTTAAAACCAGTGACCTGTTGTTTCATAATTCGAAATAACCTCACCTATATCATAACGATATTTTATTGTCATGTCAAGTAATCAGCATAAACCCCTGCATCAGGTTGATCGGCTTCGATACAGGCTTCGTTCGCTAAAAAAATCACTTGAAATTGAAAATGGTGACGCAGTGGGATTTCCATTGCTTCGTAGAAAATTTTAATGTCCCCCCCCCTGAATAATTTTTCGAATTGCCCCAACGATTTCACTGATGAATTCTCGTTTCGCGGGAAATATGCGGCTGAATTTTATTCGAAGAGCGGGCGTGCGTGCCATAAATCACAGACGGGTAGATTTTTCCCGTAGCCGTGTTTAACCCGATCGCGAATAAACGATGTCTATCAATGGCGTGTAACGACCTAACGTGGCCCTCCTTCGGCCTCGCCAAGCATCGTTTCTCATGTCCGTGGGTCCACGGTCCAGGTAGATAATTGACAGGCTGGCACTCTGCTTTCAAGCGTCGAGAATAATTGGTGATCCTATCGGAATGTCCCGTATACGAATCGTAGGGCCGAGCGGGGCGCGTTCTTCCGCCATGAGGAACGGCTCGGTGCCAGCTCGTCTCGTAGGCGTCGATCGGTACCAGCGTTAATCTGATTTTCGAGGGTGCAGACAAAGATGAAGCGACGTACGCGTGTCCTGCTTAGTGTCTGTACCAGTGGATGGAACCATTCGCTTCCCAGGTCATTTATATTCTGTGATCAACGGGATAAAAGTGCAGCCAGAGGAACTGCCATGGGAGGACTCCTAACGACGTCAGAGATTGACTATTCGTAAAGGAGCGTGGGCTTCGTTGCATCATTCACGGTTATAATTTTGGATTCACTCTGTCTGAATGGCCTGGAATCCTCACTTATCAGCTGGGTATCTGAGGAGACTGAACTTGGAGGATCGATGCTTGACTGTAGCGAGAGAATTTCTTTGGGGTGGGAGATCCGGGTGATCTGAAAGTCGATGTTGTTTCTGTGAATATTGTGTAGTATACAGGATGTTCCGCGATGCGGTCAACAAACTTTTCCCACGTGTTATCGCACGAATAAAAAATGCATTATTTCGGATATAGGGAATAGGCTAGTAGGGTAATTGTGGGAGAGATGGCGCACTGGGAGTATTTCAGGGTTATCTGTAAAATTTAAATAAAAAAATATTTTAAGAACAAGCTTTTATTAAAATGTACTGAAAAAAGAAAATAATTTTGATACTTGCCTAAGTGATTGCCTTGGAAGAATTCCCACTTATGACCAACAACAAAAACGTGGGGCGTAAATATTGAAATGTCCTTTAACCCTTCGTGGTCACACCTTTTTGTAATTACAAGTTGGTTAAATTACGGGGTTCATTGTACCCCAGCGTTATTTTTTGAGTTCCCATTTTGGTATTTTTGAATCCTTTAACTTTTCAGAGATAATTGTACGTTCGTAATACTTATACAATCATGCTCTAATAGTCTTTTTCTAGAAATGTAGAATTCCGTAAAATACCGTAAATATCACAAGGCAAATTATTTATTTCTTAATGACAAATCTGATACCTCAAATATATTTGTGGGCTTTTTACTCTTATTTCACAGTTTAATTGTAGGTATTTTATGTGTAACGAATGTGGAAGCAAGAAGAAAAGACAATTAAGTTTAGAAATACAGAAATACTATCTGTACCTATTATTTTTCAAATTTTATTATATTTTATAAATATATAAATTAAAGAGATGTTTCATTTAACTTTGCTTCTATTATTTTTTTAAAATAAAATGTTACAATTAACAAGTTGAAATGGAAAATGGTAGGAAACAAAAGGATGTTTTAGTTTCAATTTTTTAAAGGTGACAAGTATTAAAATTTTGATTTTCTTTAATGCTAGTAGTAGCACAAGATGTTCAACTGATAATATGTATCCTTGGAAAAAGTTTCCATTACAAAATTTAGACACGGTGACAGTTTTGCGTAAGGTGCCGCAACTCTCCCACAATTAACTTAAAAGAAAATGATGTTCTGAAGGAAAGCTTGTTCTCTAACGCGGGGATTGTGTTTCACGTTACTCTGCTGGTTAAGAGATTTTAACCTGATTCGTAATGGCAGGTAATAATTTTCCACGAAAAATGAAGCGCGTGGAGGGACATAGAAGCCGTGATTTAGAATATAAAATGTTACATTAATGTGGAAGTTGAGTTACGCGAATGGGAAGAGTGATGGAACGCAGTGTCCGGCGGCGGTTCGATAAAATCCAGGTTAAGTGGTTTAACTGGACTCTGTTGTGAATGGGATTAAACAAACTTTCATTCCAATTTTCCTTTCTTCTGTGAAATGTTAATACCCGTTATTTCCATCGTCTTTCATTCGACTATCTAAAAGAAGAATTGCCCAACAAGAGTTGACCTGCGAGCAATGATCATTATAATGCAATTTTAATGAGGTTTCGTATCTTCGCGTCCCAACTGTACTTGTCAAGCTGTTTACTTATGGATGAACGATTCTGTGTCGCGCAATTTGCTGGAATAAGCAAGTAATAGAGTGACGATAATCAGGCGGACAGTGAAGTCAACGTTCGCTTCCTGAACCGTTGCTTCGATTGGAGGGAGCGCCGCTCGCAAAGCCGTACAGGCAACTTAATTCCCAGGTCCTCGGAATTTTCTGCCACGTCCGTCTTATCCCTTAGAAGAAAGGTTATTTCGGTTATTCCGAAGACGAAGTCTGGCTTCCCCCTTTCTTCTCCTCGTCTTCGAAGCCACCGTGGAAAGGTTGCAAAGTCTGAGGTGGAAGTATAGTGCTATTTCGCAGGTTCCTCCTCCCCTCTCCCGGCCCCTCTCTCCCACTTCCGCGTTGTAGGCGCAGCTGTAGATGTTCTCAGGGCGCGGAAGACGTGGAAGAGGAGCGACACGAGGGGACAACGAAATTGAAATGGCGAAAGCGGATCACAGAATAGGTTGGCTTAACGGGGGTGGCGCTGAAGCAGGTCGCTGGACGAGGGGGCTAATCCGTACAGCTACAGCACTGTGCAACGGATCGTGTAAGCGCGCCTCTTGCTGTTCAAAATTAATTTTAAATTTCAACATTTCCCGCCTGCTGATCAATATTGTCTGCGATAACTTCGTGCCACGAAGATATCTCTGCTTAATTATTGTGCCATTAACTTACAAGGGATGTTCGGTAACTGGAAAATTAAAGAAAAGGTACCAAACTTTGCAAGAACGTTGTTCAATTGATGGTATAATATAACCATTTTTTGTTTCGACAATGAAACTGTTCTAGGGGTGGAAACACCCCTTCGAAGAAATCCTGACTTTTCATGTTATCCCGAACATCTGGGAAGCTGTAAAAGATATCGAAAAAAGTTTAATTCAAGGTTTGATATTCTTCAAGAACTTTCGATAGAGTAACTTCTTCAAAATTTATTTATTCACTCTTGAGACACGAAACCGAAAATGTTAATACAGGGATCTAATAAGTGCCTTTAAAGCATCATATCTAATTTCGGAACATTATAAACCATTATATTTCACTGGTCCGTGACTTTAATTCCCATCCCGTGATATTTCATCCAAGTGTTCCGACAGTTGATGAATTATAGTCCATAATTACCCTTTATTCTAGATTATAATTTCTGCAGCAGCTTCCTCGGAGCACATTCGACTACGTAGACCAGAGTTGTTTTTCATAATGGAATTGCCATGTTCAAGGTAAATGCTGGTGACGGACGGAGGAGAGAGCAGAACACCGGATTGCGCCAGCCATTCGAGGCAAATAAGAATGCAATGAGCGAAAAAATAGAGGAGGCTGGATAGAAGAGGGAAGAAATTCTCCCTGGTACTATTTCCCCATTCTCGCGCTGCTCGACCCTCTTTTCATTCTTCTACACACGGTAGACTCTGCCCGTTACATTTTTCCATCGAAAACTTCTACCGGGTCTACCGATGGATTTAGAAATAGTCAAAGAAGAGCTACAAGGGAGCGACACGAAGGGGGAGCGGAGGAAGAGAAGAAACGGGAGAAAGAGTCGTAAGGGCGGCGCGATGTAGGAAGAGAAACAGAAAGCACTAGATTGCTCGAACGGTTTAAACCCTCAAGTGCAGGGGCGAGTAGCGCTTGAGGAGAGACGTCGCTGTTCGAAGAGAAGGACGAAAACCGGAAAAAAATCCACCTGACGTCGGGAAAGAGAGATTCCCATTGCAGCCACCTCCTTCGCTATATTTCCCTCTTTTATTTCTTCGTCAACCATCCGTCTCTTTCTCATCCTCGTACGTGTACATACGGGGTGTCCCGCGAGGCGGCCGATAAATTCCTCCAACACTTTCGTGGGGACATTCTGAATCAGAAAGGTAATACACACTATGGGACCCGCACCGTTTCTTCTCCAAATGGTAAGTACTAGCTGCTGATGAAGACGTTCATTCGTTGCAAGTCTTCAGTGGGAGCCATGAAGTTACTAATCGAACTAAGAGTTCTGAGAATAACGAAACATTGCTTTCGGCCCAAAGTAAGGTTACACAAAGTCAAAAATAATATTTGAATTACTTCTGTCTCACTTCAAAGCAGAACACTATTTAAAGAAGAAAGTCAAAAATAATAATTGAGCTACTACTTTGCGTCAACCTGGTAATAAAAAATGCATCCATTGCTAACACCACTATAGGCAAATTAAACTCCATTCGCGTAAAGGATATCTGAACAAGCTCATCAATAACCTGCATCCCTTTACATTCAGTGAAGGAAATAAACCAGCTTCTGAAGCTCCCGCATACATTACTCCACACGATACGTGTGCGTTCCACATTCAAGAATCGAAGCATCCTTAACCTCGCAAACCTCCCACATCTTCGACCTCCGTCAAACTCCCCTTAAGATCTCCTTGGCGCTTATCTCGATTAGGGATGAAACCGAAGCTCCGATGTACACGACCTGCTTGCCCCGGCGCAACTCCCTCAAAGCATTCTGCGAATATTTATCGGTTGCCACGCGGGACACCCTGTACAGAGCCAGGCACACACCCGCGATGGGAAGCGTGGAAGAGAAACTTTCGGGCTGGCAGCATCAAGGCGGCTCTCTATAAGCAAGCGCAGCGTGGCTGGCAGCGACGCGACGGTGCAGCGGCTGCATCGTATTTATTTCAGCTCCTAATGAGTTTGCAGGGCGCTCCGCGTACGCACACCTAAACGCTTTGCGCCAAGATGAAAACGCGCGCATTTATGGCAGACTGACTGGTTGGCTGGCTCGCCGGCAGCCAGCGAGGGATGAGGAGGGACGGTCTAAAGCTTTCGCTGCGCGGAAGGAATCGGTGCATACGTTGCCTTTTCGGCGTTTTCTACATGGAGTTTCTCTTTTCCACGCGCCGCTCCAAGTACCGTCTACACTTCGAGTTTAAGGGGGTTGGCGGGCCGACCAGACATTTCTCCCTCGTTTCACCCCCTCCTCCTTCGCCCTAACCCTCTCCCTCCCCCCCGCGCCGGCCTCGCCGCTCCGTCTCTCTCGCCAGCCCATAGAGACCGTCTACGTCTATTTCTTTTCTCATTTCTCGTGTCTCCCCGCGATTTCTCTTTTCTTCCTTTTTGCGCCGCTTTAAACACAGGAAGAAACGAGGCTGTTAAAATGTTCCGCCATGCACAATTTATTATAGGCTGCGAATGGTAAGCGCGCCCGGCTCTCTCGTCTCAAAGTCAAGGGAAAAGGAGCGCGGCTTAATATTTTCCCCGTGCAACGGGCAACCGCGAGAAACGCGCGGCACCGTCCCTCAAGAAAGGGACCACCCTGTCTCCTCTCCCTTCCCAGCTTTATTCCCAACACCCCCGTTTCTCCGGCTACCTGCGCGCTCGAAGACACAGGAAACTGCATTACGGGCACCCCGATGAAATATGTTTCCTCCCCCTCGCACCCAAGCTCGGAGGGCAACGATAACATCCTTTATCCTTGAGCATGCGTGGAAGAGACGTTTTTGTTCAACTGAACTGGGTAATGCTTGCTTCGATTAGCGAGGCCCGGTCTATTACTGTTGGAGTTTGTTTGGTGATGGTTTAATTTTCTATGTAGAATTTCACCAACTTGGAGATTCTTCTGAGTAAAGTGTTTAAGGAGGTATTGGTGAGTTTTTATTCATATGGAAGTAAATTGTGAATAAGTTCTCCTGTTTTAATGGCAACTTTCTTCTTGTCTGTGCCTTGTGTTGGTGATGTTAGTGGAAGCTTGCATTCATAAGTGTTTCAAAGGATTGTAACTTTATTGTTCTGAATAAATAGTTTTCTGTGACTTTAGATATCGATTGTCTTCTACTGACTTCTATAGTCCTCATAGTGCTCTACCAGTTTCTGTAGTCTTCTGTAATCTGTTAGTCCTCCAGAATCTTCTTAGTTCAGTTTGATGAATACATAACTTACGTATTTACGCAACTGTACTTGTCGTTAGTAACTTAATGTAGGGCAACCTTGTCGTTCGTGGGCTAATATAAAATATTACTCCAAATCGTAGGCGTACTATGCGTGCTACCTTGCTGCACGCGTTAAACAGCACAGCATATGATGGTCGTCGAAGGTGCGGAGGTCCTGTTTACGTTTAATCAGCTTACGATTAAACCCCTTTAAGGAGTTAAGCCAGGCTTTCACAGCGTGGAATTATCACGCAAGGTCAACTACTTGCGCGCTGATAGGAATCATGCCAAAGTGGTGGTTTTGTGAACCGCTCCGTTGATTAACCACGAATGCTTTATCACCTATGGAAGCGTCTGTATGCGATTGACTGATCGTTAGAAACTTGTAAATTTCGATTTGTTTCTGCCCCTTGAAAATGGTTAATCATTTTAATAGATGATTGCATGTTTCCCTCTTTTTTTGTAATATTTCAATTTAATAATAGAAGCTTTTGAAACACTTAGTGACTATGAGTGAAAAGTAGAATATTGCAGGAGTAAACGAAATTTTAAGAACCTTTTAAAAGGTCCCTTTAAAGTGTTTTCTTCTGTTATGTTCTTCACATGGTTAGAAAATGTAAAATATTTTATTATTATCACTAGTTATAAATACGGTTACTAGTACTAGCAGTATCTCTTCTATAAAAACTCCGAAATCAAAAAATACATGCATCAGTACCTTCAGGATTTCTGAGGCAATGTGTATCCTGGAGAGTTACAAGGAAGCGTAGGCAAATTTTCATTTAAAAAGTAGGTAAGTACTTTGAGGAAAATGAAATAATTTGGTTTACCCGTGATAAATAATATACGAATGAAATACTTCGATCAAGACATCCTATACAACCTCTAACATTTTCAATTAAACCCACCAAACATCAACATCGTTGATAAGCATTCATTTTCAAGTCTCCCTACTCGATTTTCAAAATAAAAATAGTATTACCCGAACCTCGTTTCAAAAAAAAAGTTCAAAACATCGCCACAGAAATATATACCCCATTTCTTCACACGACACTTCATCTTACTTAGGTGGCAACTTGAACTCGACTTGAACCTACGCAACCTCGATAACACAGAGCGACGTTCATAACTCTGGCGTTAGCAAGAAAAAAGAAGAAGAACCATCACCCTAGGAGACACATCACTGTCCTCCTGTCAAGACCTGCTCCACTCTCCTCCAGATCCACTCGCAGGACTCACCCCCTCAGCAGCCCACACAGAGCGCAATAATCAAGCTGAATTCGATTCACGGAGGGGATGATACTCGCGAAGATAAAGAAGCGGAGTGTGCCCAGAAATCTTCGGGCTCCTTAGCGCGCCAGCAAGCCGTGAAATTCGTCTGGGCGCACCGGGGACGACGCTCAGAGCCGTCAGTTTGCCGAATTTCGGGGGTATCAAACGAATAAGACTTCCGTCGGCGTTTGCTCACCGGGCTACGGAGGAATCTGTTCGGTCTCTATCCTCCGTCATCGTGTTTACTCTCGGGCGTTCGTTATCGCTCGTTAATTGAGCCCTTGACGCGGCTACCATTCACACGATGCACAGGGAGCAGAGAGCCGTCTCGCGAGCACGCAAACATTCTCGACGTTCCTCGCGCTCCCAACTTCCTCTCTCTCTCTCTCTCTCACTCTCTTCTCCTCTTTCCCTCGTTCCCCGTCCCTTTCCAGGTTCTCCTTTTCGATTTCTCCTTTCGCGTCTGTCAATTTCGCTACTCTCTGGGCCCGCGTTCACTGTCAATGCCAATGGGTAGAGTGCGACGGTGGCGGCTGGCGTCATAGCGACGGGATGCACAGGCCACCGTCGACGTTGCTCATTTACTTTGCCTCCTCGCCTCGTGGATCCGGATTTAATTACAGGATCCGTGGCAGCGCGACGCGCTAGAGCGCCGACAGACGACCGTTGCGTATGGCTCGCGACACGGCAACGATGAAATTTATTTTATACGTACGTATCGCAGGCTGCTGCAGCCATCAGGCCGGTCGTTGCGTGACGAGTCGAAGGAACGGGGGCGCTTATTATCGACTTTAATTAATTTAGATAACGCGCCACGTGCTGAGACCTGGTCTATGTGGGCGGAACGGATGGGCGTCCTTCAACTGTCATCATCGTGGAGAGTTATGTGGTGGTAGAGATTTATCTTGTGGGCACGAAATTTTGGGAACAAGATATTCGATGAATGAAGGGAAACGGGTTTGGATAAACTATTTGCAAATGCAGTGGAGCTGAGTTATCTAGAAGGGGACACTGCATGGGGATCTTTAAGCATTTTTTAATTACTTAGACGGAAACTTGGCTGACCCGAAAATTTAGGTATTTTTTTTTTAAATATTGCAGGTTTGTAGATTTTTTCAGTGGAAAATTAATATGTTAATGCGTGGGAAAATATATGTAGTTTGACTAATGTAGGTGTGAGTGTTGGAATTAGGTTGTGTTTAATTATTTTAATATTCAGAAGAAAAGTTATACATATTGCAATTAAAAGAATAAAAAAAGGCTAAAAGGAATTATTTTCCGACGCTTCGCAACTAAGTAGCTTCATCAGGGGTCTAATGGCACACTAACACAAGAGTGGTGTAGGTAAAGATCTGCTTGAGTTGTTGAGGAATTATTACTTTAATTACCTATAATTTTGGAAGTGCTCAAAGTATGAATGATGCCGAACTGTTTGCTTTCTAAGGTAATGCAAGTTTATGCACCTCCTATGGCCGTTTCAGCGTACTGCGGGAGTCGAGAGTGATACACATGTGTGGCATGGACGACGGAACGGTTAAGGGGCTTTAGCGTGAGTATGAAAATGATAAAGCGGAGCAACGGTTAAGTGGTTGTTTTTACCAGAGCTTGGGATGCAGCTAAAACAGTTTTCAGTTGGAGTGGAAGTATTTGCTTCATAGAAAAATATTTGAGCAGGAGAGATTGGTGCACTACGTTCTAATAGGCAAGACTGTAGGAGGAAGCGGTGCTTTGAAGACCAGTAGTTAAGTTGAAAGCAGACATTTTTATTCGAATTCATATTTAAATTTAAGTTCATATATTCCCTGATTTTAAATAACAGGCAAAAGTCGTGAGGTGATACTGTATCACTATTCAGTGGTCCTTTTCACAGTGAGTGAGTTTGAAATATCAGAACCAATGATACAGGATTTCAGATGTAGGGTAAATAATACAAATTGTTTATAAAAGCATATACTGCAAGTATGTAGTTTGTAAAAGCCTGTATATTAAACTATTCATGTTAAATCCAAATATGTATCTATCTATCTTTATCTCTACTTCGTCGTGCATTGAGTTATAATATGTGTGTATAAAATCGAGGATTTGACTCGCGATTCATAAGTGCCACTGATAGATTATTTTCCTCCCACAATTCCATTAATATTATTTCTCGAAAAGAATATTTCCACGATGCATAAATATCTTAACTTTTCGTCATTAAATCACACGTCGAAACTTGGAAAATTTCTGCTAACGAGTCGTCCCTAATTTTCCCCCAAAGCACCCTTAAAACAGAATCTATATTAGTGTTCAGTTGGTTGGACCCTAGAGGTTCTTCATTTTCATCGCAAAGTGACTTCCATTCGATTTTCAAGAATCACAAATGAAACTTTATTTTCACATAAAATAATCCCTGATTATTATAAAACTAAGTGCTACTAACAATCTTGTTGAAAAATACTAACTGGGAGAATATGTTCTTTTGAGCCTTGATCGTGGGTGCCCAGATTCCTTTGTGACCTAGAATACTAATGTAAAAGTGATGACTCAATGGCGCTTCATGTGTCATGTTTCTACATCTACGAGTAGTAACTTGTAACTATGTCATGTATATGTTCTGCGTTATGCCTGGCGTCTCCTGAATGTACTGTAACTCCAGTTTGCGTAAGATGCACGTTGATAGTTAACCGTATTCACTCCCATGTCTCTTCCATGCACACATATTCTCTGAGGCATCTGAATGTGTTCTGCTTTTCACTGGAATTCTATTAACAACTTCAATCCTTGTTGCTATTAATGGAACAGACCACCTTTAAGATAACTCTATTAATAATCTCAATTTGCATTTGCACACTGAAGCAGGGACACGAATGAAGAAAATGTTAGCTTTGGACAGAAAGTGCTCTAGGTACTCTATGTTTATAAGATTAAAAACAATATTTTTATGCTGCGAAGCTATGGTCCGCCAATGATTAAAATATATGTGTACCTCTAAGAAGTCAGTAGAAACGAAGTTTATACGGATGATTATGCTCGTGATATTTCCTACAACCTCGTGCAAGATGAAAATTCAAAAAAGAGGAGATATGAAAGGAAGATTGGTATGAACGACGGAGTATGTACCACCTTCAGACAGATACTTCGCCAGCAGCCAACTGCGATCCGACGTTCTGGCTCAAAGTTTGGCGACGAGAGGTAACGGGCTCCTCGAGGAGCCATTCCGATGATTGATCGTTTCTACAGGGATAGAAACTCAGTTCCGCTTGCACAAAGGATTCGACACGACGAATAGTACCAGTGTGTTTCTGCAGGGTAACTATCTATAATCTCGTCAGAGCAGGATTCCTACTGTGAGGATGGCTGAAATCGTAGATCAAAAGACCAGAGTCTTGAACGTGCGAGGGGATAGTATTCATAGTAGTGTGAAGTTACTGACAGAAACGTTTTCCTGGGACCTTTTTCGTGTAGGTATTATAAAGAAATATAACTTCAATGATTTAATTTTTCTTAAATATGTGATTGATAAAATTTCGAAGGGACCAGACGATTTTGAGTTTGTCTTTAAACATTGGGGAAGGAAAGATGTGTATGCGGAAAATTTAACAGATATAATACTTTAGTATTCCGCTGGCACTTTTATGTCGTCCTTGTAATTAAGGGGGTACATATTAGGCGGCTAAAATGAACGGTTTCTTTTGGGTGGGATTGAAGGACGATTAATAATTCATACCATTTGCACGGTTTATAATACTTTACTGTGGATATAACACGCATTTTAAGACTAGGAAACTTGAAGAATATTAAAAATTAAAGGAATTATAAAGTATTAAAATGGGCACTGTGCAATGCACGCGTTAAAACGGTGAATATTATAAATCGATAACGGATTAATATTTTTAGTTGAAATTTTAATTGAACCTAGAAAACACTCTTCCCCGCGATGCGGAACTCGGTCGAAAAATTTTGATAAAAATTTACGGAATTATACAACATACATATATCAACTTTGAAGGATTCTACTGAAGAAAACCTGTGATAAATGTTGTATTAAATGTTGTTAAAGTTATACGATCTTATTGAGCGAATTCCACATTATGGAGAAAAGTGTTTCGTAGGTTCAGTTAAAAGTTCACTAAAATATCAATCGGTTCTCGATGTTCCCCTTCTTGAGAAACATAGTTTTGAGAAAAACTGTTTACCTGTATTGGCCCGCCCGTTACTATTCACGTTGTAACTCTCGCAATTTTTCGAACTTTCCAATGAGATTTTTTTTAAAATACTTCTAAGACTTGTGGCTTTCATAAACAATCGCAAAAAATCGATTTTTCGACCATGAAATACCCGTGTACCCACTTAAAAGCATAACCTCGTTAAAATATCATTAGAGAGGGAAATAAAAAATACTAAAAATAAGAAAATCCTTGTTTTTTCATTTCAGAGAAGAAATGGGGCCACCATTACAATCACCAATTTGCACCTGTCCATATATCTCCGTTTCTACCGAATACTTCGTAACGTAAAAATTAATTTTTATTGTTGGAATGTGAACTAAAATACTCTGAGAGTTTGGAAAAAATCCGCTTAACAGTTTCTTAAAAAAAAATCCGAAGTACCACCCTATTCCTAGCGTCCTAAATAGAGCTCCCCCTTAAGCACCAAAATCGAACATGAAACATTCTCCAGATTAAACACCTATAACATTATAGTACCTAAGCAACAGCTGCTTTCGATCCTAAGATTAAAACAAAGTAGGAACTTCAGAAGGAACTTCCCAGAGATGCAATCAACCCCACCCTTCCCTCGATTTCTACAACCCACCTATTCCAAGCTTTCACTTTCATTCTTCGCGTTGCTCCCGATTATGTAACTTCATTCTCGACATCAACGATTGTTTCATACCACACTCATCGTCAGTACAAAGACACTTGTGAATCCTCCTGCAACACAACGATCAGAGCTTCGGATCGACGCACGAAAACTCCAGATTGAAACCCCGTAGGCCCAGCGATCCTATCTGTCGCGTACTTTTCTCCCCGCGGTTGCCACCCGCTTCCGTTTTCGCGCCCAGCAATCCCCGCGAGTTTGTCGATAGGGACAGACGCAAAAAGGTGACTGCTTCCCGGCGACCACGTGACACGGGGGTGGGCTAGGGGTAGACGAACGCACCTTTCGTATCAGAAAGCGATGATGCAGTCACGTTGCACGGTGAAAAATGACGGGCTCGAAGGAAGTCACCGGAATGAAATGCGTGGATTGGTTTAGCCCCGAGCGGCTGCCACGGAACTGGCATAGACAGCGGATGATGGATTACCAGGCACCGACGTTTCACCAGCTCGTTCCCATCTTCCGTTCCCCTTTGATCTGCGCCACTCTGATTTGGTTGCCTTCCTTTTTCCCCGCGTTGCATAAATACGATACCTCCGCCAGCATTTTTTACATCTGCGCGCGGCTCTGCAGCCTGTACGCGAGTGTTTTGCAGCAGACCCATCGCCCTTCGAACCAGGGGAAGCCGGGAGAATTTTTGCTCAAAACGAGGAGAAAGATTGGAACGTTCAAGGGTAGATTGGAAAGGTTTACGCGGAAGCGTTTGTGCGGAGTTTCTTCAATTTTAAGAAAACGGGGGTTAATTGTAGGGGTTGAAAGAGGTGGTTACCTCGTCTCAGATGAATTTAATTTGTGGTACTGTTATTGGAGACTGTATTCGCCAAATGAAATGATAAAGTATTATGGATGTACGTGTAAACGAGTTATTTTAATTTTCAAATATAATTTCAAATTAGAAAGCTACGTTAAATTGATGAAGTAGAGAAAGGTATTCAAATTTCACAGAAAAAAGCCAGCAAAGATACAGTATGTTCAACTGCAGTTTTTAATTATTAGAGTGTAGGATTTTTAGGGTGTTGCAAAAGTGAAATGTGCCCAAGTTATTACTGTCCGAGTTTTTAGAACCTCTGACTTATTATACGCGTGCAAGCTGTACCATAATTTTACGTTCCTGAAATATTTCTGTTGTTTCTTATGAAGGCTAAGTGGTATCAGAGGAGAAGTTACACGGTAAAAGTGCCTTCTTTGCGGATAGAAGTGCAGAGGTTTTTTGCCATTAGTGGTACAACAGTTTTTACGGCGAGTTTAACAGGCTGCAATAAAAAAGTTATTTAAAGTTACGAGGGGTAAATGAATGCCTCTAATTCCCTCAGGTGCCACTGTTTTATATTATTTATATTACAGCAAACATCCCAACGGAATGAGAAGATTGAGAATATCTAAGGTATCGATTGTTATCGTATTTTTTTAAATTTTGACGTAAGTACTTTTACTTGTCATTCAGTGAAGTTGTTTTGTTTTTGCAAGCACGTGTTGCGAATGTTTATTTAAATTTTGCAATTGAAAACGGGAGGAACAATTCACTGCATTTCAATTTAAGGGAGATAAGACTAACAAATTTCATAATAAATTTCGCGCCTACGCGAGGCACAAACGCAAATGAGATTCCCGGGTCTAATTACGCGAGTAATTAACGATTTCCGTCAAACAACGAGGTCTGCGGCTCAGGGAACAATGGTTTCACCAATCAACTGTCTGACAGAAAGCGGACTCTGAAAGGGTATGTTTCTACGCTACTACATCTCTATGGGATGTTACATACTCTGTCGGTGTTTGCATTCGTCGAGGACTGTGAGAGGAAAATAACGCTCGATAATATATTGCGATATTCATTATCTCTCCGGATTGAACACAAAATTTAACAGAATATTTCACAATAAATAATATCAAATTCTCTACGATTTACTCGCAGTAAATAAAAAAATCTGGGAAATATATAGTGTAATAATGGAATGCAAACCTAGTCTAATTTCGTTTTAATCGCAAGTGTATAGAAAAATACCACTTATTTATTAAATACGTATTTTATTTTCAGGGAATTAATCTATACCTTTCATTTTTTTATATTCTCTGCCGGCACTTGACACTTCATTTCGAGATTTATGAATTTTTATTAAAATTGGAGACTCGTCTGAACCAATTCGCATTAAATTACGTTCCTTCAAGAACGTTTTATGCCAAGCCGCAGAATTCGATATATTTACTTATTTAAATTTTATTCATAATAGTGAATAATTACCCCGTCGCTCAAGTTTAAAATTTATTTTCCTTCATCGACCTACCTTGCTGTATTTCATGGAATTTCCCCTGACAAATACTTTTAGGAACATACGCAACGTGGCTACAGCCTGTATAAACTAAATCACAACGCTCAATGAATTTAATTAGCTTGTATCCTGTTAAACTAAGTCACAAGGGAAGTTAGGCATCCTGGAAATTCAGAAAATTATGAAACTGTGTGTGCGAGTAGACTAGTTCATACGTAAGACAAACCTATTTTTGTTGGCTCCATAGTGTGGTTTTCAACCCTTGAAATAAATGCATAATTTTTTCCGTGAAGTATCTCAAGAAAGGTAAGAGATATCAAAAAGAAATATAAGAAAGTTGCATCTTTTCTGGATAGGTATCTACCAAAATAATTCTCGAAAAATCCATACTTTTCAAGGTACCCCCACCTTGATTCAATTAGTTACTTTTACGCAGTTTTGTAGATGTAAAGAAAAGATGCAACTTGTGTTCAAACTTCATTCCAATATTTCTCACCGTTTTCTGGATATTCCTGCATTTTTCCAAGGGGTAATTTCACCTCCAAAAATATGTTCATCTTACGCAAGAAACTACTCTACTTGCACCCAATGTTGCATAATTTTCTGAATTTCCAGGTTGCTTAACTTCCCTTGTCAACTGTTTTAGGCAAGACAATTTGCTCATCCTTAACCCCTTGACAGTTTATCCCGTGCGAGGCGCTGACTAGAGAGCCAAGTTCCTAACAATTTATCCCGTGCGATGCACGAGCAGAAGAAGAAGAGATCAGAAAAAAAGATAGGTAGTTGTAAACCATGTTTTTCCACTTTTTATTATAAACGGGAATATGTTACATCGTAAACAAAAATATACACTTCTCAAACAGGAATTTGAAATTTTATTAAACTGTCAAAGGGTTAATCAACTTCTCCCACTAAGAGTCCTCCTTAAACACTGTTCTCCAACACGTCTATCGTCCCTCAAGGTAGAACGTACGAGTCCTCGAGCTGATGGAGCTGGCCCCAGCACAGGATGTACCTTTCTCGTTAGCATATTGGAAAGTCGTAGATAAGCGACGGTTTTTCTCCTTCGTGCCTCGGGTACAGGGGGCGAATTCGCTTAAAGTGGCCCTGTATTCTATGCACAAAAGGCAAAGCGGCGATATCTTGAAAATGCGCCACCCTCGCCCTCTCCCCTCTCCCCGCGTCATCATTTATTCCAGGCGCCTATTTAGACGCGAGCCTTCAAAGTCGCTTTCACGAGATAACCCCGGGCTCGCTCGACCAGGATAACGTCAAAGTGGTCTTCCAAAGGAGGAAGGTTACGGTCAGAGGCGACCGATTGAAATAGCCACCGTCAGCACCAGCGACTATTTTTGAGGATGAGCGATCAAAACGATCGGAAGCGGCATCAATGTGAAAGTAAATGTCAACGTGGAAAGCTCTCGTCTCCCTTGGAGAGGGGGGAGAGAGGCAGGAGGACGAGCGAAAGTTTCGTCTTCCCGGCATTTACTTTGAAAAGCCTCAAAGGATAATGCACCGTGCTGGTGAAGTATCGTTCGACATGTCTGAAATGAATAAACGGTGAAAAATGCCTCTCTACGCGTGCTCCTCTTTGTATACGTGAATAGGTTCGTCGGTGGTAGTGAATCGTTAGTTAGGAAACCAATCGTTTATGGGGTGCCTTAGAAGCGGGCGAGCAAATTTGGGGAGATTGTTACTGTCACATGGATGTAGGTATCTAGTTTCAGAGTTATCAGCACTTTGTTTTCAATGTCTCGACGAATCGACTTGTAATACAATTGTGACTTATGCAGTACCTACTGACTCTTAAATATTGTTTTTTTTTTGGAAAATAAATATTTATACACGTGACTGTGTAGGTAGTGATTAGTGATTCTTTTTGAGAAGAAGTAAAATTTTGGTTTCTCATTTCCCGAGAAATTGTTAAATTGGTAGTGATAAATATCGGAATCTCACTTAAGAATTTAACATTTTTGTAAAGACTGGCAAAAGGACCACAAAATGAACGCAATTTTTCGGTTGCTAACTAAACTATTTTAAAAACATAACTAAAAATTTAAAGCTCAATAAATATGCGTCTGAATCTTTTTTAATTATCAATTTTCATTTCTTTTATTCTTTTATTTAAGAAATTGTTGTTTGATTATTTAAATGTCCACAAGGGGGGATTCTACCTTGTCGGACCGAAAAATAGGTAAGTATTTGTGAATTTTTAGCACGAAAACTGTTCTGCAAATTAATTTGAAATTTGACAGGCTATTTTATAGTTTCTTGAACTATTGCTCTGAATTTTTTTGTGAGGGTAAACGTATAAGCTTGGCAGATACAGTGTAATGACTGAGAGCGTTAAAAAAGCTTGGCGTTGATCGAAAGTACCCTAAGGATTATCTGAAACCCAAAAATGAAAATAAATTTTTAATCTATTTGAATGTGGCTACCTGTGGTAGTAGATTTGTTGTCGCATCAGTTACCGTTCCTTTTTTATTTAAAAAAGTTTTTCCCGATTTCTGGGCGGAATTCGATTCATCTTTTTCAGAAGATGCGATTTGAACATTTTTTTATTTTCCTTAATGCATCTACTACCATAAATAGCCATATTCGTGTAGATTAAGAATCTTTTTTCCTCTTTGTATTTCTGATAATCCTTAGGCTACTTTCCATCAACGCCAGTATCACCCGATTTTTTTCCAACGCTCTCAATAAAAATTCCATATATATCTGCTATATTTTTTTATCGTCGCACGGAAATGCAGACTAATACTTCAAGATACTATAAAACGGCCTGCCAAACTTCAGATTAATTTGTCGAACAGTTTTTGTACAAAAAATTCACCAATTTTTCTGCATTAAAGGTAGAATCTCCCCTTAAGAGGCTCCTTGAAGATATCTTCTACCAAAAACGATCATTAACCAGGATCCTGTAATGTACACTCACTCAGCACCGTACGTCAAAATGGAATATTTCAGAAGACACACGGGACACAGCATTACAAGTGTACCGAAGTACCTCCGGAGTGAAGTGTACTTTCGGCGTTTCATTAGCCACAAACGTCTACCCGCAGTAGAAGCGAATGGCTAGCGCAATGTAAAGACACGGTACAACGACGAATTTCCCCGGAAAAGGGACGACTTTCAATGCGAGGCAAGAGAGGAGACGATGTAAACGCGAGCATGGAAAATTATTTTAATGGAAGAACGATCAAAAACTACCAGGATGAAGGCAGGGGGTTGGCCGGGGGTAATGAAAAGGTGATTGTCAGGTTTATGAGTAGGGGTCGGAGGTATAAAAACCTGACGAATCCCTGAATTTCTTAGCGAACAAGGGGGGTCGAGGAGCGAGGGCCACTCCATATTTCGTGCGACGTGGACTTTAGTGGGTCTGAAGAAGGGAGAAAATGCTAGCGCGACGTCACGTTTAGTCGAGCACGTCAAAATGAACATCTGTAAGTAGAGTTTTCGAATTTACGAGCGACTCGTGGAATTGCCCCGGGGAAGCACTAAATAAAAGGGCCGCTCTAATCGATTTACACACACGTATGTATGTATAGACACGTTTACGTGTATATAATGCTCGGGAGAGCCTGTCCTTTATGGAAGACAGAGGAATTCTACTTATCGAATTTAAAAGGATGCGCAACCAGCTGAAAGAGCACGGACAAAACGGTTCCCAACATCGCAGCCGGCTTAGTCAACTTTTATATACAGGCACGCGTAGATGGAACGCCTTTTTCATATTTCCTTGCTTGGTTTACGCGCGAACTCTCGGAGGGAAATGTTTGACTCAGAGGGAATGCGATGTTCAATATTCTTGATGTCAATAATAGAGGGAGTAAAATTTTGTGTTGGAGATTAACCTATTTGGGGCTAAGTAGGATATAAAATTTTAACTTCTTGGGTACTGCTTGGGATAAATAAGGGTATCGTGTGATCCGGTTAATTTGTTTTTTAATGATAGATTAAGGGGTTATGCTTAGTTAGCTGGCGACAAAGAACGCGATTTTCGGGAATTTTTTGTGGAATGTCACTGTATATTTTGTTACAAGTATTCGCTTATTTTCAAAGGTCATATATGCAGCAACTCTCAGTATTTTTGTTATACAAAAATAATAAAAAATGAAAGAATAACAGTCATTCTCGTGGGAGCTTCTTCGAGCCGGATAATCTTAAATTAACGATTTCTCTAACTAAGCCGGATAAACTGAAATTCAAAATTCAAAAAGATTCTGTTAATATGTGGTTGAATTTAGTAGATGAATGAAGGATCAGTTCGTTTTTCGTTATTTAGAAATACAGTCTTTGTTAAAATAAAAAATCCTGCAAAAATCAGGACTTCAACTTGAAATAGCCGGCATTGTGTTTTAAATTAATATTTTAGAAATTCCCTCCGTTAATCAGAGGATACATTAATATACCAATGAAATCTATTTTGTTTTTCGATTTTAGATAATCTGGTTCCGAATGGCAGTGCTCACAGCAAACCCAAATTTTTAAAAAGGCTTCTTGGATGTCGGTTGTTACTTCATTATAAGCATAAATATTTTCCGCTAAAAAATTACCAAATGATCTTTAAATGTTGCTCTTTTAAGTGCAAAAAGTTCTGTAAAAATATATGCTTCCGTCTTTCTGAAAAAAATTCACAAACTGACTAGATATAACTCCTTAAACAAGGGACATATTTAACTTTTTTAAAATAGTATCTATTTCTTTAGGTACCCGCAGTTGTTAATGATTGAAGTGACCATAAATAAGCGAGATCATTCTGGAAAAATAGTGGGGTAAGAATAGGGTGATAAAGGGAGCAATAAATTTTCAAAATAATAAATCACTAACACCATGGTCAATATGAAAATGGTTTATTTATTGGCAGTATAGAACACAATAAATTCTATACTTAATAACGTTCCATACGTCTATGCCATAAATTGCTTATCCGTGTTTGATCACATACTGGAAGTTTCTACTTGTCTGTCTTGCTTGCTAAGGAAACAGTTCTCGGAGGGAGCCCCAAAAGAAACTTCTTTCTTAGCTATTTCTCCCTTAGTTTCTTAATTACAATCCTAATATAACCTGGACAATTCGCGATAATTCTCTCGTCCAAAAGTCTGACACAACTACGTATCACGCCATCCAAAACGATCAAAGTGCCTTGGTATACCTTAACCTGCGAAACGATGAATCTTATCTCACCCAATACATCTGCAACCACCACCTAGCTTAGTCAAGCCGAAACTTGAAACACCACCCATCTCATCTGTACCCGAATACAAACCATAGCAACGCCAGACTCTCATTTAGAAATTGGTATTTACGAAACGGTGGCGTGCAGGGGTAACAGTATCATCGACTAATTGCCACATAATATCGCGAAACTCTGCTGCAGAATAAAATCAACAATATTAATGCCGTTATGTAGGTCAGCAGAAGAGTAATCATGTCTCTGGAGCGGTGTAGAACAAAACAAACAATGGCGGTAATTAAATTTCGAAGGGAGCGTTGCGTACGCGGCTGCTGGAACGAAATAATAGAGAATCGATGGTAGACCATAGTAGCCGACGTTAGAATTCCCGCCAATTATTAATTGACCAGTTTGCTCGTCGCGATTAAGAGGAGAGAGCAGAGGCAGATACGAAGTTTCGTATTGGTCGCAATTACGACTGATAAGTTTGGGGAAGATTTCCCCTCTGGCTCGGCCCGCATCCTTCAACCTTTCGTTCGGACGGCAGACACGCTCTCTTATTCCGCCTTCCTGACAACTTTTCCCGTTACTCTCGAACGGAAAGTTCGCCCCGACATCCGACCACGAGGAAGCGTCTAGGGTTTCCTTAAAAAATTGTAAGGACGCGTGTAATGTTTACGCCGTAGCTGCACCAGAGTTGTGCAACGCGATCTGGCTGCAACCTTGATCGACAGATAGGATAACTATTGCAACCAGAGTATCATACTGCGTGCACGTGCGCTAGTGGGTGGATATCTTTTCCCCGGAGCTGGCAGGTTCAAAAGTTTTCTGGCTAGATTCGTAGGGTTCACTTGTAAAGCTCGTGAAGCTCTGATTTTATGGGTTAAAAGCGTCAGCGAATGGCTCCGTTCTATAATTTGAAATAGTTTAAGCGAACACCGTCGTTGGAGAATGCCCGCGAAATGCAATCTACGTTTAACATTCACAGAATTCGAGTAGGAGTTGCCAGGAATTCAATGCATGTTAGTTTTGGTAATGCTTGATGATTACGTTCTACTGGTGAATAAGGATTTCTCTCGTTTATGTATAAGATTGAGATTTCTGATTTTGATGATAGACATTAGTTGATCTCAGATCTTATTGACATTATTAATAGCATTTTTTCGAGGTGGTCACTCAAAGGGTTGTTTCCAAAAACCACCTCCAAAGAATAACTTATTTTTTCTACCCTTAATAATTTATTTAAAATTTAGAGGAAAATATATGAAATAGAGTTAGCATGTAGTTATTATTTTGTTTCTTTTCATTGAAATATCTTAAATAGTAATCGAGAGAAAATAATAACGTTAAAGACGTTGCTCCAGCTCCGCCTCTGCTGCGCTCCAGCTGTTTTTGTTTAAATAAAAATTGTTTTAATACTTTCAAACAGTGATATTTCATTTGCAACACACTTCATCTTTCTATCTTTTCAGTTTCATATATACTCCAAGTCATTTTAGAAGGAACTTACGACAGACAAGTTCAGACCTGTGAAACAAGCTACTATTGGCTATAGCCAAACAAACGCTCCCTCGGAGCCAATGAGCTCATTCTACATGCGCGAAATCAGGTCCTTCTAAAATGACTTGGAGTATAGAAAGAAATTCATAAAGGATGCTTAATTTTCGGACCAAGGAAATTATGAAAATTATGATAAATGAGAAATGAGAAATGAAAAATGAAAAATGGAAAATGAGAAATGAGAAATGAAAAATGAAAAATGAAAAATGAGAAATGAGAAATGAGAAATGAAAAATGAAAAATGAAAAATGAAAAATGAAAAATGAAAAATGAAAAATGAAAAATGAAAAATGAAAAATAAAAAATGAAAAATGTGCATTGAGAAATGAGAATTGCAAAATGAAAAATAGAAAATTGAGAATGGTGTATTTATTAAAAACACTTCATTCATCTGCTCTTATAAAATAAAAGATAATTCAAAAACTGAAATAAAATTTGGAGCAGTACAGCAGTAAAAATTTTTCATACCCCGGCTCTGCTCCTGTTCCGGGCAAAACCCCATTGCTCCACTGTTCCGCGCTGCAGCTCCGAGCTCCGCTCCAACGCTCTTGAGGTGGGAGACGTGAGGGTAGAAATTATGAACGCGTCTTATTAAACTTAACAAAGAATATTGTTTATTTAGTTGTAACCAGAAAAATAGTAAGCGGACGAAACAGTACGACCACCCAAGACGCTGTCTTGTAACCGACTGCCTGTCAACGGTCGCGTCCCTTCCGAAACCAGGAAACGCGTACCGAGAGCAAAAATCGGGAAAAACCCCGAGTCCCGAGGCAGGGGAGGTTTCGTCGCCTGGCAAAGTCCAACGGCTACGAAACCTTCGGTTGACACTTTATTGCCCTACCTGGTCGCCTTCTGCTCCGCTAGAAATGCGACGTTACGCACGCTACACTCTGATTCCATGTCTCCTTAATCACCCTCTTTCCCTTCAAAACCCTCAAAAGTCGCACAAGGTACCCTCTATCCCTCCCTAAAATCAATTTCGACGAGCCTCGCAGAATCATCTAGACACCCAAGCTCGATTGGTAGCCCAAGTCTGCATCCCCTAGCTTTTCGCTAATGTTTTCCCAAGACCGCTAGTGTAGCGGATTCCAGTCCCCAGGAAACCGTCAAACGTTCAATCGGAGAATTCGGTCGGATTCGTCGCAAATTATCTTCACTTGAGGCGGCCGATGAACCGCAAAGTGCTGCGGGTGCACAACTTTCGGAAGTGAAGTTTCGCGAATTTCGCCCGTGCCGTTGGCGCGGGGTCTCGTAACCACCAGAAAACGAGGTGCAGCGGCGGAACAAGAACACCGCGCTAGGAAGGGCGAAAGGGGTAAAGATGGCGTTGGAGGGCCAGGCGAAAGCGTTCGTGCGCGGAGTTTCCGGAGCGATACATCAGAGTAGATAAGTAGTCCCGCGCACACAGCCAGGCTAGATGCGAATAGGCGAGTGCGAGATAACGCAAAGCACATAAACTCTCGTACAGTTGCAGCACTGTAGACGCACTCACGAGCCGCTCCCGGATAATGACGCCGACGCAAGTTTCATTATGCACGCAGAAATTCCTTGGGAGCCGTGAGCATCTATTTGAGGTCGATCGTGCTGTTGATGGTTCCGCGTTTTAACCAAATTAGTCGGGTAATGCAATGGACGATTACGCGATATCAAAGCCACGTTCAGCTGTCTACGAGCACTCCGAGGTCTCCATCTGTTCCTGGACGTTGGAAAGTTGGGATGGTGCCGTGGATGTCGTACGAGTTCCGGCGTATGTAATTGTTAGTTTAACCTGATAATGCGTTCTATGCTGCGTGCACCACTGGTGACCCATGGTGAATTTTGCTTTCAAGCCGAGAGTGTCTGATAAATGAACTGGTGTGGACTATCGGTGGTACCTACACGTTGCCTGAAGACGTGTTAAATAGTAACTGAGGAATATTTTCGCGTTGGGCGATACAAGCAGATATGCGGTGATGGTTAACAAATTTTGCTGGTGGAAAAGTATGTAAAGGATATATTGGGACATGATGCGGATTTAGTGTGGGAAAAAACTATTTTAATATAGAATTTTGGACACTGTGGAGACGTTTAATAGTTACCAGGTTGAATGTGGTCATTTTTGTTTATTGAAAGACTACTCCCACACAGCACAATAACATTGCAGCAACGTCTCTGCAATGATGCGGTGCAAGAATGCAATGTCGCACCATAACATTGCAGAGACGTTGCAGGTTCAGTCCTATGTCCGCCTTCGCAATATTGCAGGTGTCTATTTTTGCAAACTTACGGCAACGTTACAAATATGCAGTCCTGCAACGTTCCGGCAATGATCCTGCAACATAACGGAACATTGCACGACGATGTCCGCGCAATATTGCACAAATATTGTTAGATCGTTGCCAACGGAACGTTGCACGGCAACGAACTTGCCATATTGCTGCAATATTGCAGGATCCTTGCCACTCCAATAATGCAAAAAAATATTGCAGCATCGTTCCTGGAATATTGCAATGCAACCTGCAACAGCACAATATTGCTGCAACGTTCCTGCAATACTTCTGCAACGAAGTGTGCTGTATAGGCTATAAGATATCTTACGATAATAGAAGATCTCATTATACCAGCTCCGTGAATAGAATATCAACAGTATTAAAATTTCAATGGGCAGACATTCTGCACCGCTACTCCAACGACATTGAAGTGCTAAAAACACTTTAAACACCTGCAGCAGATCAATAACTGCGAAGTACAAAGATGCATCTTATTTATTAAGAGAAAGATATACTGATGAAATAAAAGGAAACTGAGAAACTAAGGACTGTGCCTCACTATTCCATGTTTCTAATTATCACATAAATTCATTTCGAATGAATAATCCAGTTTCCTCTGTACATTAACTAATAAGGCGATCCATTAGACACGTTTCGTCGACTGAGATCTATAGCTTAACCGACTATTATATTTTCCAGCAACAAGTGCTCTCTCATGCATCAGGCTGTGTGGACACAGAAAGAAGTACCAGAAGACGACGTCGGGGAGACCCATACATGGATTTAACTGTACAGGTGGTCCTCATGTATAATCCACTCGTTAACTACGGCTGCAATTACAGTCTCAAGGTTATTCTGGGAAGAGTTACAGATTTATTTAGAGATTTCCAAGCAGGTGTGCCCAGCAAGCGGCAGCTGATACGAACGATCGAGATGTATCGTTGCCTACGGCCAACGTGAATCGATATCGACGTGGCATCTGAACGAATACGGGCCGTCCTTGGCCGCGGAAATTCTTGGGCAAACGAAACACTTGCCTCGATGAAGTTGCGTTCCCACGGCTACAAAGAGGTTGATGAATGTTGTTCTTTGCACGAACGAGAAAGGAAAACTACTCTTTAAGTACCTTAGCAGAAGCAGTCTTATTGTAGGTGTAAATAGTTATGAAGTTAATATAGCGAGGTCCAGGAACTTAAGTGCTAGGCGTTATTTGGTAAGTATTATTCGCGAAATATCCGAGTATCGATTCAGAACACAAAGCAGTGAGTTTAATTCAGATGAGATAAATTCCAGTTGATTTTACAGGTGGATTTTACAAATGGAAACAGACATTTGTTGTTTTCATTTAGTGTTATTAGAAAACACTGTTATGAGCTCAGAGTTTCAGATATAGAATAGTGTTAGTTATAATATAGAAGCAAACTCAAATTAGTGACGATTTGTAACCACTGTTAAATTGTTTTGTTTTATTTATTTCTTAACTTTCAACCTACTCTATTCTTCTTACGTTTTATACTGCTGGAAATTTTCTTAACCCTTAACTGGTATCCTGGAGTCACTCGCGACCCCAGTCACGCAAAGTTCACCGCAAAATTTTTAGTTGTCTAAGTTTATAAACTGAATTTCTAATTAATTTTATAATAACAGTTTAATTCTCTACGTTTCTATTATTTTATACATTAATTAAGAACAAAATATTCGAAGAGAATATTGATCTCTTGACTGTCGACTTTACAAATTTCTGTGTCCTTTTTTATTTGGGGTCTGTCACGACCCCAGTATACCAGTTCCATTTGCCAAAAATAGTATACCAGTTAACACGAAAGCGACCCAAGCAATCAAAGTGTCTGGTTTGTAAATTCTTATAAGAATTACTCCAATTTCTACCGGTGCATTTTTTTTAGACTTTCCGTGATTTCTATTGCAATATGAAACGACTACATTGATCAATCTTTTTTTAAAAAAGGACACATACTATCTATCAATCTGATAGACATATATATCTGGACCTGCATCCTCCAGATTCCCACAATCGAGAACATATTACCAAAAAGGTTCGTTACATTTATAGCAACAAACTCGCCCATTTTCGTATCAAATCCGAAATATTGTCCTACATAATCAAAAGATCGCATTGGTGAATCGAAACACTATAATCATTTAAAACGGTAAACAGCTGGAACATTCATAACCGCTGATAATTCTATCCAAGTTAGGAAGAAGTACGCGCATTTCGCGTTAATGTCCATCAAGTCAAGGTGCTGACTCGACGTTCTGTCGACGTTCTCGCAGGGTCAGAGGCTTCAACGAGCTGTCAAGTGCACACGTTATTCTACGAGGCTATCCCACGTTTAGGTTAACGATTCAAACTTAAGCCGCGAGCTGACGTCGCAATCTGACTTTCGGAGAATTTGCCTGGAAGTTATTACGTTTAGCACGATCCACTTTGTCGCTCGCCTTGACTCGTCGCGATACAATTTTTCAGAGCACTCGAAAGGAATGAAAAGCTCACCCCTATTCCGCGAGAGGCTTGACATTTTAAAAAGATTCTTATAATATTACTATCTCCCACGTTATTACAAATATTCACAAGTGCACAGAATCGTGTCACTTTATTAAATAAAAAACTATTTCGATACTTCGCCACCTTAAGCGACCACTGCAACTTGCGGAAGATAGCTCGCGCTACGATCTTTGTTATCCATCAGATTTTTAAGCGCGCCGCAAAATACGACACGGAAATTCTCAAATTCCGCTCGGTGTACAGTTTAAGTTACAGCTGAGGTGGCGCACAGTTCCGCGGTGAACAGACAGAGCCGTGCATTCGAGTTCCCGAACATACAGTGAATAATATCCACGACAGAGTTCCCGGTTTGCTGCGTCTTGGCACGAAAACGCGGCCCGGGAAATGGAATTTTGGTGGCCGCGTTAAATACCCTACACGCCGAGCTGTCGTGCATTTCGCGCGGTAGACGCTGATTCAAAGTGGTCATTTGGTAATCCGGTCTTGTTATACGAGCCCCCCGGCGTTCGTAAAACCGGTAGCAGAGTAAGCGGTGTTGGATTACGTGACATCTTACGTGGCCGATGGCTCATTCGTGTTGGCTTGCATTATTGAACGCGTTCCGAAAACGACGCCGGTCCGCAGCCGACTCTAACGTCCCGATGGCTGTTTAGCCCAGATAGGGCCGAACCTCTATCGCGGGATGAATAAATCATTTAATAAGCAACAGATCGAGACGA
Source organism: Andrena flavipes (assembly GCA_963971345.1). Lineage (NCBI taxonomy): Eukaryota > Metazoa > Arthropoda > Insecta > Hymenoptera > Andrenidae > Andrena > Andrena flavipes. The sequence goes on along the minus strand of OZ020482.1, from coordinate 16,039,180 downwards.
ACGAGCACGCCGCTGTAAAAGCCAAGAAAAGCCGCGGCGTACGGTGACGTTTATCGTTATCCCTTTACGAGGAGTTATCACGGGAAACGTGTAACGGTATATTGACTTTTAATACAGCATCAAGGGAAATTTACGGCCAGCATTCGTCAAACGAAATACGACGCCACGGTTGGCGGAGATTAGATGGCGTCTACCAGCTTCAAATAATCGGATTACGGGTCAAAAAGTCTCGAATTTCGGTATTCGAAGGTGGCCCGCTCGTTAGCCACCGAAATAAACCGAATTCCGCTCTCTGCTCGCGATAACGTTTTTCAATTACGGTCAAACGTAGCTTCGGCCGTCGTCGACACGTGGTTGGATGTTAGATAGTGGCATCTGACATTGGAAGTGTGTGCATTGTGGTGGTGTGTGTTATGGGGTTTAGTAATTATTATTCGGGGAGATTTTAGAAGCTTGTGAAAATTATAGGTGGTTTCAAGGGGTTATACTTAGTCAGACGGCCGAAAAGAGGGGAATGTTTGTGAATTCTCTTTGAAAAAGCGGAAGCATATATTCTTACAGAACTTTTTGCGCTTAAAGGAGCAATATTTAAACAACATTTGGTAATTTTTCCGTAGAAAAATATTTACGTTTATAATAAAGTAACAACCGATATTCAAGAAGCATTTTTAAAAATTTGGTTTTGCGGTGAACACTGCCATTCGGAACCAGATTATCTAAAATCAAGAAACAAAAAAGATTTCATTAGTATATTAATGTATCCTCAGGTTGACGGAGAGAATTTTCCGAAATATTAATTTAAAACAAAATATTTAAACCAAAATCTACACTAGGCTGCATCAGAGATGGGCAAAAAATTATTTGAAATAAAAATTTTTATACAAAATATTTATTTCAAATAATTTTTTGCTCATCTCCGGACTGCATCACCAAAATCCTCTCTCACTTCCGTAAACACAGATTTTTTATTCTGTTAATTCGAAAATTTAGCAGCAATTCAAATTTACTTCGTCGGTATAACCATTTTTCTAAGTACACAGCTCTCGAGTGATAAAAATCGCATTTACACAGAAATCTTTTTGCTTCCTTTCCCCTTTGGTGCAATCGAACATCCTAATACCACCACAAGGAAAGAAATCCAAGTGCCGTGAATAATAAACACGGCCTGCGGTGGCCGCGTATCGATGAAACGACGAAGTCGAGCAAGCTATGCGCGAAATCAAATGTTGCTGCTTCAAATATCGTTGGCATGCGCGGATATAAGCGGCAAACGAGGCGGCCACGGGCAGGCTGAAGCGGGGCCCGCACATTATACCTGCGCCACCGTGTCTTTTTCCTCTTCTTTCCCGTCTTTTTTCAACTCCCCGCTTCGTTCTTTATTTTTTTTTTTCACGTCTCGCCGGCACCTCCCTCGGAACGCTTTGGATTTTTTCACGTCGTTTTTGTCCCGTGCACACTCGTCAGTCTCGTTTACGATCGCTTAAGTGGAGCGACCATGAAAATTAATCGTGCTCGCTCAGGGTAATGAAGACCTCAAGCTACCCGGTCGGACGCGGCGCTCCCGAGCGTGTGCAAAAATGTTTCTTGCGTACCATGTTTGCTCTAGACACTGGCTGACGACAGTTTCCCCGTAGGAAGGAAACTTCGCGCACGGAGGACGCAGACTTTGGCTTTGGAAACGAGCGAAGTGACATGCAACGCTGCGCGTTGTCGAGATTAAAGGAATTGCTGATCCTTGGTACCACGTTGTGTCTTTTTCACATTTTATTACTTCAATCTTTTATTCAAATATTGCTCAAACTGTGTACCAAGGCTAAAGTATTAACTCGTAACTATATACTGATTCATAAAAACTTAAATAACAGGTATAATTATAATTGTTCTTGCATTTTTGCTTAGCTGCCTCATCAGTTTCTTCCGCAATTTTGTGCAAGATCACCCCCATGTTTTACATTTCACTTGCCTCAAACAGGCTTGTTTTTATTGTAGTCTCCTGTTATTAAGAAAACTTATGATCGGTCATTAATCCTCCCCTCGAGGATTCCACTTTGGCCCATCCCATATACCAAATTATCATTATCACTATCAATATCATTATCATTATCAATTAGGGCTGGGACTATTCGAATAATTTAATATTCGAATATTTTACAAGTATTCGAATGCTACGAATAAACTTCGAATATTTCAGTATTCGAATGTTATTATTCGAATACTATTCGAATATCGATGTATTCGAATACTATTCGAATATCGATGTATTCGAATACTATTCGAATATCGATGTATTCGAATACTATTCGAATATCGATGTATTCGAATACTATTCGAATACCGATATATTCGAATACTGATGTATTCGAATACTATGGTGTGAAGTGGGTCCAAATTAGCTTACAAGATTTCACCCCGACAAATGAACCTATATTCCAAGTCATTTTAGAAGGAACTTACGACAGATAAGTTCAGACTTGTGAAACAAGCTACTATTGGCTATACCCCAAACAAACGCTCCCTCGGAGCCAATGAGCTCATTCTACATGCGCGAAATCAGTTCCTTCTAAAATGACTTGGAGTATAAAGAGCTTGATTTATAATTCACATCATACTATTCGAATAGCGTTCGAGTACTCAAATATTCGAATAGTATTCGAATACTTGGATATTCGAATTATATTTGACAAATAATTGAGCAACTGAAGTATTCGACTATTCGAATACCGAAAAATTCGACAAATAGTTCCAGCCCTATTATCAATTTCACTTGCTTTAAGACAATAAGAATTCTAAATAATTACAAGATCAGAATCTAGCAGATTGCCTTGTACCCTATCCTCCATTCAAGAGTTAAATCGACGTTAATTTTTCTCAAAGAATTCCTCGACGTATGCATTTTGTAACCAGAAAAATAATCTACTCCCAATACAGCCCCTACGGTCCATCCAGCTTCAATCAAACATCTCTCACAGTTGTTACCAACGTTTCCCTTTTATCGCCACGTCGTTGGGAATAGGGGCGAGCTGAAAAGTCCGACACTATTTACATTCTTCACCCCATCGATCCAATAAATTAAACAATTTTCAGAGTCTGCGCCGCTCTTCGAATGGGCATATAAAATTCGACGTAAAGCTCTCTCGTCTCTGTTTATCTCCGAACCCTGCCCGCTATCTGACTTTATGAACGTTGTAAAAAATGATTTCGATTCGTCTGTAGGAAGCCGATAAATTTTCCAGACCCTTGCCGAGCCACTTCCATCGCGGAAAATTGCTTCTCGGAAGATCGCGGAGTCTCGAACTTGTTTCCTCTCTTCATTCAATATTTCCACCTTCGCCAGCCCCTTCGGGGAGAGGCGGCCGTTGCTTATCGAGTATTTCCCTTAATCGAATAGTTAAAATGATTCAGCCCTGTGACCCGGCGCCGCGCGCCGCGGAGACTTCATGCTCTGCGGCCTGATGTTTTCTCCTGGAGGGAAGATATTGCGAGGAGGGTCGAGTGATGGGGGAGCCTGCACCAGGTGTTGCGACAGTTACTTTTAAAGGGGTTACTCGGGGAGGTTACTGCCGCGAACTATACTGGCCCCTCTGTGTACGTGCACTTCGCCAGCCTCGCAACTCCCCCAGAAATTATTATACGATGTAGTTTCGCGAGCATCCCATCTTATGCTCAACGTTTTCTTAATAGGCCAACGTGGTAAAAGTGCGGGAGCCAGGGGCGGTTCGGGAAGTTTTTCGAGATATCGGATTTTTGTTTCTTGCGTGTCTTCGTTTTGCGGACTCCTCTGAATAGGGTGATATATGGGGGGCTCATGTGTTATGACATATATAAGGTGCTCCACGACGTGTTCAAGAAATTCGTTCCACGTGTTTAGTAAAAGGAATTCTGAATAAAAAATGGCGTATGCACTGTAGGGTAGATGTTTCTATTACTGTCACTTTATTTATTTTGCTTAATAAAAATGTAACGTATAAAGAATAGTGTGGAACAATAATATTATTATTAAATTGAGACTCTTCTTCTTATTATTAATATTATTGTTATACACTATTCTTTATACCTTAGACTTTTGTTAAGTAAAATTAATAAAGTGGCAGTAATAGGGACATCTACCCTAGGTCTATTTCGTTTTGTAAATAATACATTTGATATAAATAGGCACTTGCAGCAAAACGGTAAGCTAGGCATACCTTTCTCCTGATTTTACACAGAATACAATATGAAGTCAAAGGTTTGTAGCAATGATAAAGCAGAATCGCGTAAAGAATTGGCACCTAGGTACTTAGAATTTGCGAATTTAAGAGAGCCACTAAAAAGTTTGAGGTTTTTTGATCTTGTAAATAAAAATATTGGGTTTGGATTTTTTATATAGATTTAAAGCAATCTTTATTTTGCTGAAATTTTTTTTTTATGGAAAATTGTACAAAATGGCGGCGAACAAAATGTCTTCCCGGAGCACTGCAAAAAAACTGGCCCACACTCCCGGGAATGACTGGATTATCTGAGAAGGAAATACAAAACAGATATATAAACTGCAATGTATTATCTTCCAAGTAGCGTAGAAATTTCTCAAAATTCGAATTATTTTGGAAATTATAGCAGTTTGAAGAACTGACTTTAATTTTTTACATAAAAATTTGCACTGAAATGCTTGTAAAAAGCCGAATAATTGAAATATCAATAAAATGAGACCTTTATCTCTAATTTACTTTGATACCTAATACATCTATTTCACTATAATAAAGGCGCGTCTTCATTCCAAATGCGGTTTCAGACTCCTCTTTACCTGTCGTGACGCGATGTTACAGCTTTCACTGTAACTCATTTAATACTGAAAATACCAAAAAAACATTATAACACAATATTCTACACACCTTAAGCTTTTAAGTAAAACAAAAATTGAATTTTTCAAAAATTTCTGGGTGGGAACCCCCTAAAGTCACAGCATTAAAACTCTAATGCCTCAAATATGAATCGGTTGATGCAGAAACAAGCGACAGGCATCAAAATATGTAAGAATCTTTATGTTTATTAAAGTTGTAGGCCAAAACTGCCGAAAACTGTGATTTGGCTAAGTTAACCGATTTCGATGAAATTTTTAGTAAGTAGGTATACAACTTACTTAACGAAAAGCATTTTTAAATTTTCATTAGAGCCTCAGATAAAAAAGTTGAAAAAACGGCCTTCTCTATTTTCTTCGCTATTTCGACCAATCAAATTTTTTGTCAAAAGTATGAAACACGTCATCTAAGTATTAAACTACTCCTTCCAGCTTCTAAAAAAAAAAAAAAAAAAAAATCAAGTTGTTTGGACCAATTTTAAAAAAGTTAATCTGTTTTATTAAAAGGTGTCCGAATACTTTTGTCCTCCACTGTATAGGAATATAGAATTCTTTCATAGAAGTTATCTAAAATATTTTTCTCGGCTTCGAGAATAATAATACCTACATAGTATTATAAACAAAAACACTCTAAATAAAATTTCCCAATATTATTTGCCCACCGTAATTTTATTTTCAGACCTTGGAACTTCCATTGCAATTAGCCTTGTTCATCCCAAAATACAATCTGAAGCACACAGCAGCCTCGCGATGCGTATAACCGAACTCAGTGCGCGGATATCACTTTCGAAAACCGTGGTGCGAAAATAGCTTTTGATTAAATTCCACATCTAAAGGCCAATATTGTGGATGATATTGAGCCTATGATGTTAAAATTATATTAAACTTCGTGGCCCGGGCGCAGGGAGACAACGCAGCGGGCACGGCTAAAATAAAAACAAAACAGAATTTTTTTTCGATAAATCCGATTTCCCGTGTTAGGCAGAGCGTCGTGTACACCTACACACTTGTCGTTGCAACAGGAACGAATAGAAAACACCCGTTTTATTGTTTCGCGATGCCGTTCCGAATTTACACATCGAATTAACGAATTCGAGGGAACAGAACCCGCTGCAACTACCCGCTAGTTTTTTACGGACTAGAAACGACGAGTTTGCCCATCTAGAAACAGAAACCTACGGGGCGTGCATGAACTATGCATGTAAGATGCTCCTCTTTGAACAGCCCTGTACCTATGTCTCTTCCCTCCAATTTCCGTGGAGACTAGGGATAAAAAAAAAGGAGGGGAATGGTGTGCTATTCACCGCGGCTACTCTGAAAAATTTAGTTCCGTGTAACGAGTCTAAGCTGAGGAGACGAGGTCATACCGTCAGTTTTGCCGTTCGCGACAAGAAGATAAGTACGTACTATCGCACCTTGGTTCCTTGGTTCACAATCGCCGATATTAATGCGTTAGTAGATTCAATGGACCACTGTGACGTAATCTTGAGAGAATTCTAAATACAACGGGTTAAGGGTTTGTTTATATAAATTTAAGAGAGCAAGTAATTACGTTTATCTATCCTTTTAGAGTTTCATTTGTAACTCCTGCTTAGTTTTACTGAATTCTTATTCTGAATATACGAATATGGTGATAGCGATGAAAAATTATTTTCAAAAATGTGCATTTCCATCAACCTGCGATTTTTCTTCCAATTTCTCGCGGCCACGTATATTCCAAGGAATTTCAGTGGAGGAAAAGTAACTTCCTTCTGTGTGGAGTTCATCAAGTACGGTAGAAGAAGTACTCGACCTAACGAACAAATAGTCAGAGTGGTGCCTGTAACGAGTTTTACCGTGTGTAATAGTCGTTGCAACACAATTTAAACCGTTCCTGTCTTAATTGAGCTCTTTGTCTTCTGTGTACGTCTTCTGCAAACGGACTACTATCATTGTTAAATACTATCTCATTTCCCAATAAATACGTAAAGCATAAATGTATCATACTAGGATCAAGAAAAGAAGAACCTATGTCACGTGGATGATCCCTAAAATTTCCATCCGCCAGCAATAAATTGCACAGGAACTCGTTGGAACAGTGGATCTGATTTCTGAATGGATTGGATATCCTGGAAAAGAGAAGGCACGGTGACATTTTGACACCAACGCGCATTGGTATCTTCGGGTGGTAGATCGTTGCGAGTTGATCTTCCCGTCTGCAGTGTATCCTTTGCAAGGTTCTCGACAAGGTAGCTGGATCCCCGATGGGGAAGCGCGCTGAAAAACGTGAAAGGCACTTTGAGGCACGTCTTCGAAGGAAGTCAAGCGTGCCGAAATAACGTCCCTCTGACGTTAAAATTCCAGGACGCTATCGACTGTGGGCTCCCCTTCGCCTTTACATGTTCACGCTGTTTACGCTGGATTGTGGCATCTTCCTATCAATTCCTTTTGAAAGATGTGTAATATTCATATTACGAAGTAGGAATATATTTCGTGCCTCGCAAGTAGTTGTTAATAAGTGAATAAATAAAGGGGTTAGGTCTGGGTAAGGCTTTATGCATCGATGAATTGGGTGCTTGGAAACGAAATGGGAATAACTTTATTAATTTATATTTTTGTAGAAAATTATTGAGATTAAAAAATTAGGTGCCACAGTCTTTGTGTGTCGTTATATTTCTGTTTACGCCTGTTGTATCCGGAGATGGGCAAAATTTTTATTGAAATAAAATTTCGAATAACGGATGACAGTTAAAAAAATTATTCGTCATTCATTTGTTAAGTTTATTCGACACATGACGAATAATTTTTTTTAACTTTTATTCGATATTTGAAATTTTATTTAAATAAGAATTTTGCCCATTTGTAGTTCTATATGAATAATTTCAGGTGGAATTCATGAATGTCTTAGCTTCTTGGAACAACATTGTTACAAAATTAACTACTATAAATTGAGTGCACCGTATAGGAAATATCTTTTCACACTTATTTTAAATAACTTGGTCGAAATAGCAAAAAAAAAATAGTAAAGGTGTTTTTTTTTTTTTTTAATTTTTTTGTGAGCCCTTAATGAAAATTCCAAAAAGCCATTTGTAGATTTAAGTAAGTTATATACGTACCTAAAATTTCAGCAAAATCGGTTAACGTTGCTCTGAGCTATAAACGCTTAAAGATCGCAGAATAAAGTATATAACTTACTTAAATCTACAAACGGGTTTTTGGAATTTTCATTAAGGGCTCACAAAAAAAAGTTTCGAAAACGACCTTTACTATTTTTTTGCTGATTCGACCAAGTGCTTTTTTTCAAAACGACGAATCCCTCTAGCTTCTCAAAAAAACTCAAGTCGTTTGGATTAATTTTAAAAAAGTTATGTTATTTTAAAGAGTGTACGAATACTTTTTGGACTCACTGTAGGTGTTCGATAGGAAGAGATTTTTTGAAATTCCAACCCGAAAGGGGTTAAAAAGGGGTGAAATATGTTTTCTCGGACTCCTTATTATTCCTCAAAGCTGATTAAATATCAACTTGTTTTTTACTTCAAAAGGTTACCCACATAAATGCCTAAAATAAATTTCAGTATTTTGCCCTAATCAACCCTTAGAGGGTGGTGAAAAGGAGTCAATTGAGTTTCCATGGAGTCCTTAATATCTCTTAGGCTCGAAACGAAGCGCGGGGGTAGTTTACTAGTATTTAAATAATCTACTTTGACTTTCGATGTGGTTGCCTTTAATTATCTGGTCTTCCGGGAATATATAGACGTGATTTAGTCTAGCATTGTGTCTTGTCTATCGCGGAAGCATCCAGAATCTACTATCCTCTCCTACCCCTCACGATACGCTAGGCTAACCACGAGAAGGAAACTGATTGGTCGTTAATTCTCTGGCTTTGCCCGGGGATTCACGTTTTTCCCCGTTCCAAAGATGAATTCGTCAGTAATTGGGTATAAATCACCGAGTTCTCCTGTACGTTGCTAGATTTCACAAGGGCTATTGTGTTCGTTTCATCATTATGAAACATTATGTTCGCCGTGTTGGGTCACAGTGGATAGAGTTAGGAACGATTCTGTCCAGTCTCGATGAACACGTGTTTGAATTCGAACAACTTAACGCGTGGACATTGTAACCCAGTCATGTTTCTGTATTCCTCGCTTTGTACCGAAATTGCTGCAGTTCAAGACTCCATTTATTCAGTTATTTGGATTTATAAAGCAAACCAGACAGCGTTGCAAATTATCCATAAAGGTCAATTTAAGATTTACCAATCCAATTCTTAAAAAATATTACGATTAAATAGAAAAAGCCTAGTTGCAAAATAGTTTCTTATTATAATATACAAGATTTCGGTAAAATATCGTCTGTGTATAATTCCAAAAACAATTGCAAAGATAAAGTCAATAAAGATTCAATTCCAGTTTCTACAAAATTCTAAAAATTGTAACGAAGTTCCAACACGATAGTGTCTGTTGGAAAAAATATATTTTAAATAAGAAATGTTATTTTCGAGTACCACTGTTCCTTCAAACTCGAATAGCATTTAAATTCATCTCGAAGAAATTCCTCATATAAGTTTTACGATCTCAAATATACGTTAGAAACATATCGATCGACTTTGGCAATCGGTGAATCGTCACCACGTGAATGCCCCCATTGGTATTTCTCTTCTCCAATAGCCACTTTTTTGCCTAACGGTTAATGGATTTCCTTTCTCCAGCGGTTTTTTCAACTTCGCTTACACTCGTCAGCGGGAACATTGGAAAATAGAAACAAAAGCCACGGTGGATATAGAAAAGCGTCGATTATTCGAAAGTCCATTAATGGAAATGTCGATTACCCGACGACAAGTTATCCGAAAGAGCAATTATGGAAGAAACGGCGGATTAAATATACGACGTCCATAGTATCGCAAATATCACTTATCCTTAGAACTATCTACTCTACTTCGGTATATTTTAACGGTGTCGCTCTCGCCAGACAACCTCTGTCTGCTGTACAAGACTCTGCTTTTAATACCTCATAAAGGTTCAGCGTATACACTTAATCGAATTTAATTACATAAATGAAGGAAATTTCGTTTCCTTCAATTTTCATTTATATTTTCTGTAACAGTCATTTATTCTTCGGAATATGTAATCTCTCCTAATCGTTACTTTCTAATCACAATCATGATTGGATGTGATTCCAGGTATAGGAACAAGGAAAACGATTTTTTCTACTAATATTGATAATTTAAGGGGGTGAAATGAATTTTTACAAGGGAGATTCAATTGCGAAGAACTCAAACTCGAAAATTTTGTGGGTTGCATTTACCTACCTACTCGACTATATTTTGATAAATTTATTGTTCTGTAGTTTAGTAGTATACACATATATTTCTTTTTAAATGAAAAAGAATTTATATTTATTTTTTTTTTGCTTTTTACTATCGAGCACTGCTATTCTATTCTTTGTACCACCCATTTATCTACATGGGACCGAAATTTAATAATTTTCTGTTGTTTTGATCGCATAAAATATTTGGTAGGTACCTGGAATCTTGGATTAACTTTACAATTAGGGATATTGGTATGTGTGCAAATTTAGTATTGCTGCATGTTATTGAATGATAAAGCCTCTAGTTATAATGTAAAATTCGGTGTTCAAAGTAACAGTAAACTGTACTTATTGGATATTGAAAATCTCTATTGAAATGATGGCATACCACATAGAGAAATTGTAAATAATAAATGGAAGTTTTAATGCTGCAGGCAGCATAAGCCAGAAATGCAATTTTACAAGAAAAGAAAGTTTTTAGGTAAATGAATTACAAAATCCTATTATTAGTTAATGCAATGCTAGCACATTTTTCTGAAGAAAATCTTCTGAAGACACTCCTGCACTGGTCACGTTGAAAAATTAAAAGATATAAAAGAACATGTACCAGTGAATGGCCATTTTTTTATTAAAAGGAGTAAAATACGTTATTAAAATAGGTAACTAATTACTTCGTATCCAAACAATTTTTGTAGCACGTGGAATCACTCGCGCTGCAAACATAATTTTATAATAGTGTTCATTACCCTTAAGTGTTCATTTATTGGTGCGTTTACCCTAGTTTCCTATAAATATATGCTATTACAGGAGTACACATATCTGTAAAAATATAGCGGGAAAGAATGAAAAGAATTCCATCCAAAGAATTTGTCTGTGCCAAAAATAGTGTACCTCACCCATGACAGCAACCATAAAAAACATACTACTTCAACAGCCACATAAAAATTAAAAATGACGGAAGAAAACAGTAACAGACACAGAAGCCACTGTGCTCACACACCCCACTTTCTAATCTTCAAGCTTTATTTCTTCAAAGTACTCCTACCCCAAGAAAACTTCATTCTAATGATTCTTACTTCGTCTTCATTCGTCTCTACTAATTCATGGACTCGTTCGAACTAATTTTCCACCACAAACGTTCCTCGCACCTAGCCCGGTGACTAAATCAAAAACCACCAACCTGAAGCTTCATCCCTGAAACAATCAACTCCCTGCTAACATTATTGCCCCGCAACACAGACGTCGTCAAAGATACCTAAAAACTCCAACTTATCACCCAAACCATCAAAAGTTAGACACTCCACGAGCCGTGCACGAGGCACTGAAATGGTGTCTCGCCCGAGGATTTAAAGCTCGTGGATCGGCCGGGTAAAAGTCTCCCAGGCCAGGTGCAGTTCTCGTACGCGGTTATGTAAATCATGTTCGCCCGGAGGCGCGTGTCGAGCCCCCTCCCATTCCCTGCTCGGTGGAACTTATCGGTTGGTATTAATGTTCGTTACAAGAGACGGAGACGTGGAAAGGCAGGGTCGCGACCTTCGGCTATTAAAGTCGAAACACATATTTTCAGGTTCCGCAACAGCCCCCGGGGGGATGACGGGTACGCTTGTTTCTAGGTTTGTTGTCATTCTTGTTTCACGTGGAGCCGCGGGGCGCCCGACGGGGGGTCCGGACCCCACACACGCTCAAAGGCTCCGAACCAGGGCCCCTCTTCAGCCACACCATCGTCTCCGCTCAACCGTTCTGACCCTCTTCTCTTGTTGAACGGCCGACGCCGACGTTTACCTGGTACATACTCCCCGGACGCCAGGCTCTTTGGGAGTGTGCCCTGTCGAGTTCCCGAGAGGACCAGGGGCCTTTTTCATTAGCGGTTTAATCTTGATTGATCGGTGCATGGGAACACGGGTGTCCGGCGGCCGGTGATCGTTAAATATCGGATTTTATCTGGCATCGGCTGGCACGTGGTCCTGGGGCAACGAACTGTAAATCTGGAATTATTATTCGTGCTCTGGTATTTTTTCATCCGAGCCACAGGCACTGCGTCGGGACTCTGACAAGCTATTGCCTAGGCGTGGGTAAATGTTGATTTACAGGTGGATCGATTAAGGGGATTAGGAAGAGCTGTGTAAGTGGCATGCAGGGTGTCCGGGTTATTGTCGTGTAATCGTTGCAGGCATGATTTATTTTGGATCGAGAAGGGTACCTGAGAATAAGGACGCGTGTTAATTAAATTCCAGATGCCTTCAGCGAAAGTATATGCGTATGAAACGGAGATTGTGATTTGGTTTCATGCTAGCCTTTCGTTGTTTTAGTGTCACCTTATATAGAACACATCATTTTTTAATTAATGGAGTGTAGAATTCAGGTGATGAGACACATAACTAGAACAAAATATGGAAAGATGGCGAGAGAATATTATTTAGTAGAAGTAGGTGTATATAAGCAAATAGTTGTAATAACTGTTTGCAGTTGCATTTACAAAACGAATCTTGACCATTTGCATGGGAACTTTATCACGCGTTTAATCAGGGAATTTTGTTTTGTGGATAATCTGAAAGACGCCGTAGTAAATTGAACAAGCGAGAACTCGATCATTCAGCAGCTGTTGGTAAATTTATAAGAAGCGACTGTTTAAAACCCGTTGGTTTATAAATTAGATTTTACACGGTGTCACTCGTCAATAATAAATGCTACGATAATATCGAAAATAAATGATGAAGCAAACTGAACACCGATTCGAGAACATTGCATTACTGTTGATGTAATACTGTAATTTTAATTACATATAGACTTACTATGCCAGACGCATTAATTTGTGCTGAATATTAATGTATTTTATGTTTCAATTAATTTTCATGCAATTATAAAATTAAAAGAGAATTATCTATCATCATATTCGCTCCATTAAATCGTCGAACTTTCGATTCACATACTCAAACACAACCGCAGCATTCACGTGTGTAATTAACTTAAATTCGATTTTGATATCTACATAGTCCACAAATGTGTTTTTTTTTCACGACACAATTAGAGGCTGAGAAAACCTCGAAACAAGTTCAGGTATTTAATACTTTTAATGCCACGTTGGTCAGTGGTGGTCCAGGAAATTTATCGCAAGCAAAACTTTCATCAAAGGCAGAAGCATTTATTTCGATTCGATGTGGAAACAACACAACAGAGAATAGAAGCTGGAACTACGAAGAATTTAATGCAACAACTTTTCTGTGCTTGAGTATTGCAATCTATTTTTTTGAGCAATTGTTAGTAATGCACTATCCTCGATCCTCAATACTCTACTGTGCCATAACTTCTTCAGCAGCCATTCCTCACGCAACCTTACTATATTTCTTCCACTCACTATAACCAACAGAACTAGATAGTACGGATAAATATTGAATTTTCTTCGAAAGTTCGTTATCGCTACATTGTGGGATATAAAGAACCATAAAACTTTAAATGAAACTTTATTCCGATATCCTTTATGGTTTCGCAGATATTCATGATAATATGAAAACTCACAAATTCTTTGAGGTGGTATTTTAACTCGTAGGATCGTTAGATACGTTATTATTCCCTTGTGAGAATATAATTACCTACCCTGCAAAAATGGAATGCTTTGTGAGATTCGTGTCTTAGGTTTTAAATGAATTAACTGTTTAGTGAAGAGAGGATGCCTAAAAGATTAACGGGGGATTCTCGCGTAACAGCCCCCGAATTTTATAACTTTTTTCTCAGAAAGCTATTGTTAATATTGCATTAAACTCTTTGGGGATATAAGGAGGCGTCTTTAAATTTGCAGAAAATATTTTTTTCTGTCGAACCCTCTTATTATTTATTAATTATTGTGAAATCTCTTCGACAAAATTGGCGTCTCGGATAACTCAAAAACTAATTGACAGATCGATTTGAAATAAAGCTCATTTCCTTCTGCAGGTAATGGACAAAAAAATTTAATTTTAGTTTTTATTTATAATACTTTTCTCGGCGATATAAAGAATAAAAATGAAAAATTTGTCTCAGAAAAAAAGTTACGATATTTTCCCTTCCATTTTTCACAAACAATAACTCTTTCCATTTTTCATTTTTCTTCTTTAAAGAGGACCAACACCAGCGTGAACTATCTAACTTTAAGAAACTTCTATTTTTTACAATCAGTTAACTGTGTTAGGTGCTCCCTGCCAACAGGAGTTACATTAGATAAGATTCCACAATAATTAATAAATACTAAGAAGGATCGAAATAAAAAAAATATTTCCTGCAAGTTTAAACACGCCTCCTCATAGGTAACCCAAAAAAGTTTAATTAAATATGACCAACAGTTTCCTAAAAAAAAAATCTTAAATCTTAAAGAAGAAAAATGAAAAATGGAAAGAGTTATTGTTTGTGAAAAATGGAAGGGAAAATATCGTAACTTTTTTTCTCAGACAAATTTTTCATTTTTATTTTTTACATCGCCGACAAAAGTATTATAAATAAAAACTAAAAATCTTACTTTGGGGCTGTTAGACGAGAATCATCCTCAAGTCTGTTTCAGTTCGAGTTTCTACCTTAGAAGGAAACTATGAATCAGCTTTGATCAGAGAAACTAACAGTGACTAACAGAATGTGAACAGAAAGCTGATCATCCGATAGCCCTCCGAGAGTGAAAGTATAATAAAAAAAGCAAATCCAATTATGCAGCGCGAGGTACGCAGCCCACAGAGCTGCACATATACGTGCATCTTCGGGTGCATTGTTTTAAAACAACGGAGCACGTCCTGCTCGGTGGCTTCTTTCGAAGCGACGCCAATCAGCTTTGCCAAAATTTCACGTTCCACGGTAATCACTACGAGATGGCTCCTGCTCCCTTCCACCCCTCCATCCCTCTTCCCGACGAGCGCGTTGCTCCTGACACAATTCGTTCGTTAACCGCGTGAAATAATGATTATTATCCCCGTCGGTGGCCCCGGGCGATCGCGCGGGCCATTCAGCGGGGGAGGAACGGCGAAACGGGCCGAATGATATTTTATGCAGTGGAACAATTGCTCTGAAAATTGATAAATCGCGCCCGCTCCTCGTTTGTCGGTGTCCACGGACGATCGACAGGCTGCAGGACAACCGATGGAGCCAGGTAGTCGTCAGGGATGCCATTGATCGACGAGCGCGTCGCAAATATTTCGAAATAAATCGAAAACTAATGAGTCGCGCCGTGCCCGTCGCGATAATCATAATTTCGCTTTATTACGTGTCTGGCTGTTATTGAAGGGAAATCGGGGATATTTCTGAAGTGAAAATGCTCGGTGGAAGTGTCCTCGTAAAATTCACGGAGCTCCCCTCGGGCTTGGAAATAACAGGGGATAACTACTTCGCGATAATCTGCCACCGTTTTCGGGAACGATTTTCGTAAAAAATACGCCAAAGATTGCCACTTGCTCGCGGATACACGAGCGCGGAATATTCGGGGAAAATGTCATAAGTTATTTTGAAAATTTTACTTGTAAATCAAATAAAGCTTCTCTGTTTAAATGGGATTCGGCAGGGCTGCAAGATTAAATACACAGTTCGTTCAGAATTCTAATAGTTATAGGGAACGTAGAAATATCATGGATGGATGAATAGAAGCCTCATTAAAAATAGAAAACGATATTCCAGAGGATGGTAACAGTTTTAGTAAATCTTTGTTCGAGAAACCCTTGAGTTAAGTTTATGAAGAAAGCGTTGTTTCGATGTTCACCGACGATTCATTACGGAGGGGGAAGAATTCTTTACAAAGAAGTTTATCCAGCCATTTCGTCTTTAGTGGCGCGGTTTATAACAGTTATAAGGTCGATGACTCGAGCCACGACTCACCCCTAGTTCCTTGGGATGCCAAACCCCTTCGACTCGATGTCTGCCAATAATTTTGTCCCTGGCAAAATGCAACAAAGCCCACCCCACCGATTTTACAGATGACAAAACGATTGGGTGCAACCGTGGCACTCGTAATTTCGTTTCAAAATTTCATCGATGTCCATTAACCCACGCGTACATCGGAGTGCAGTGAGACCGCAAACAGGGTTTAAACTTTAGCAATTTATTTACGAGTTAAACTCATTCTGACTGAACAGTATGTACATCGGTTCTAAATTGTTAGCTGGCTTTTATCCTGGAAATTGTCGTATAAATGGATAACTTACCTGTTTCAGAACTCAAAATATGTACTTGCAGAAAACACTGTAAGTGCCAAAATTAATAACTTTTTTATTGGGAATGTTTCACGTGCCAATGGTAATGCTATAATACCTATAGAATTTTAATGCAATTTCCTTTTGTAAATAAGTTACCAATAGTGCCAATAGTCCTAGTCAATTAGCTAGGGACAAACACGATTGGCACTTACAGTGTTTGTTACAAATACTATTTTGTGATAGATTTTGGGTATTCTATACTTTGGCAGATTTAGTAAAAAAAACAAATATTTCGTGAATAATTTAAAGTGGGGGAAGTCTTCTCTCTTTCCTGAAAAATTTGATTTCTCGCACTTACAGTATTTTCTACAGGGACTCTTCAACTATGGTAAGCTTAGCAAGGAGAGTGCATCGGGTTCACCAATTTCACTTAAGTTTCGTTTTAATGTTTTGTCTTTTTATATAAGAATGACAGCAACACTGGTAATTAATATTATATAGAATACTATTTAATTTGCATAAAAGATTGTTCGAATTGAAACATAATTATTATGGTTTTATATTTACGTGTGCTCATACATATTTCGAGGTTCGAGTCAGGAGGAAACTTTGAATTCAATTACCTCTGAAATTTTTAATATAGTATTACACAGAGCGTGCACAAATTGTGTGCAAATTTTTAGCCAAATACGTTATTAGAAACACGTGCACTATCCTCGTTAGTTGGGATATTCAAGCTTCATTAAATTTTTCCCTTTAAATTAATCCCCTGCATTCACTTTATCAAAACAAAATATTTTCTGTTTCATTTTCATATCTAAAAATAACATCAATCATACGTGTGTAGATTATATTTCTGACGAGTATTTAATTGTAAACGTTGAATCCTAAAGAATATGATTGCAGCATTGTTCATGATTATATTCATGTGTATTTCAAGAGAAACAAACATCGTCCCTTCTCGGTTACACTGACAATTTCAACGAATTTTATGCCGAAATACGCTGCACTCTGATTTGGATGCACACTCAAAAGGATTTTCCTAAAAAAGGAGCAAATCTACTGGGCAGAAGCAAAAAATGCAGGGACATTCAAGTGGATGTCCACGTTTCGAAATTTGATTTCACGATGTGCTTTCGTCGAAGGCAGCAAGATATGAAATCGCATTACTCACGTATAAATAACCAACAAAATATTTTCTGGGACGAATGCAACCTCTGCATTTCTGAGGTAATTCGTGAATTTTATTTTGCAGGTATCGCGGGTTATTCGAAATTAAATACTCGTGGCAATAGACGCATCAAGTATATTACGTATGAGATGGATCTATAGTTACTCATAGCCCGAATTTTACAAAAAATTAGATTAAATAGCAGGAATATCAAAAGAATATTAACTTATTGTAATTAGATTTGTATAAATTAAATCTTGAATTTTAATGAATATTATTTGCACGATCTTCGCTATTATCACGAATAATACTACTTTTTTAAATAAATTGTGTACAATTTTTCAACCACACGCACTCAAAGCCAAAACAAAAACACAACACCTGGTAATAAATTTGGAACCAAACTCACAGATACGAAACTAACGAGAAATACTAATATTTTTTAAATACAAAATTCAGTTTAAGTAAGGAGTAAGTTTAAATTGACTTATTTTAAAGTAATAACACCAAAAATAAATAAGAATTTCGATAATTATGTAATAAAAATTTTAGGGGAAACAAAATTTTGCTTGAAAATAATAGAATTGCGAATTTTTACTTTGAAGTCAATTTAATATGCAAAAGACGTATATTACATATAGGGTGGGCGGATACATTTGTGAGTAACTGTACAAACCGAAGCCTAGAATATGTCAAGTAACTGAAGCATGAAAAATTCTCACAAAAATACCCGAAAAATTCAACAAAAAATTCGATTCTCTCCAAACCACGAGACCTCCCAAAAATCCAAATCTTTAACTCGCCACTGTTCCACTGTCAGTTAATTTACCGCACACCACAGCAGGTGCAAGCAATTTATTCAAATGCTGAAATGCTTTCAGTAATCGAAGGCCCCTATCTCGCCGTGCCTACGTCGTAACGCTGTTTCCTCTGTTCTTTCCAACAAATCGCCGTACAGTATTCCGCCAATAAAGAGCAGTTTGATAGGACCCGTGGCGTTTCCTCGGCCAGCAGTTTGTTACGGTGGGCCATCGCTTTTGAATTTTCCACGGTTCGTTTGACCGGTTCACAACAGGCGATGGCCATACGCTGCCACTAACGTGCATTATGCACCGAGTCGAATTGCTCGTAAGAAGAAGCTTGGCAATCCTCTTGCTCGCCGCGTGTGTGCACCGTGAACAGGCACAACTGCTGGCACAACCGCACCGACGAGCAGAGATCTTTTCAAAGCGTGTCCCCGACGATGCAGCGATACGCTGCTTTTTTGGCATGGCTCCCAACGCGCCTAGTCTAGACGTCTGCGGGTCCTGAACCGTGCCCTGCATTCTTGATCGATTCAATTAATTCCTCGTGGGCTAGATCGAGCCAATGACTCGAATCTATTTTGTGTTTGGAGTGGTGTGTAGGCACAAGCGGGTGGAACATGGCGTCTAACGAATCGAAGGGGATGTTAAACGGGCGTTTGTAAGCAGAGCTCACGGGAAACGTGTTCATCAGTCCGGACTACGCTTCGTAACGCATGCGCGATGATATGCGATGACGTCAAACCATTCAACGCCAAGATGGGAAACGAAACGGCGCCACCGTCGAGTTGAGCCAAGCGACGTGATTGGCTTGGCTAGCTTGGCTTGGTTAGCTTGGCTTGACTCGACGGTGGCGCCGTTTCGTTTCCCATGTGAGCGTTGAATGGTTTGACATCATCGCGCGTCATTGCGCATGCGTTGCGGAGCGCAGTCCGGACTGATGAACACGTTTCCAATGAGCACTGTTTGTAAGTACCTTGTCTTTTTAAGATGATAGGGTAAATGCGAGTCGAGTCGCTATATTTCAGATTCTATACGTAAAAATGCGTTAAAGTGCAGACCAATTACTTCTGTAGAAGCTAATCAAGTACTGAATAGCGTCATTTTGCTTCCCTCTGTGTATTTCTGGATTTATAGCCTTTAAAAAGGTAAATTGAGGTTACATTTAACCTCTTTTGTCAAACAGCGGTGTACAGAATCGTATTTAAAATATACTTCTAAGTTTATTTTCGTTTAATTTTTGGGATAATAAGATAGTAAAGATATTGATGAAAAGTATTTGGCTATATTAACTTTTCCTCTCAAAGCTAACGAGAAGACCATCTCTCGCTGCAGAAAGGTGAGCTGGTCGAGTTATGATTTGTTTATTTTTTTTTTATTATTACTTTATTATTATTTTCGTTTATTTAGTTTATTTATTCGCGTTTGTATTCGTTTGCCTTGGTAATCGCCAGTAGGTAGTTCACTTTTTACTTGTTTAGCGTAAACAAATTAAATATCAATGAATCTGTAGTTGTATTCACTCATAAATAATTTTGCTTTATCCGTTATTAATTTTCCATGAATAATTATATGAGTGGTCTTTGCCAACGACGAAAACCATTTCTCCCCGATTTACAGTAAATACTGTCTTAAAGCAAATATCGACCAGTTTTTCTGAATCAGCATAAAATTCTGAACATATAGGTGTGTTCTGATAAAATAAGCAATATCTATATTAGTTTTAATAGTCATTTTACATTAGGTCGACCGCGTCTCCCGAATTTACCCTAATTACCTTCTGTAATTTGCACTTTATTCTGATAGTGTTGTTACGTAAGGCAGATTTTTGCACGGTTAACGTGCACCGCTTTTCTAATTATTCTTTGCACATTGTAAGCTACCTTCGTTCTACAGTTACTCGATACTCACTCTATGGTATTCAAACTGAAATACCTCGCTTTCCAATTTTTCCCCATCATTCTTAACCTTCCGTGAGGTTACTGCACCCCAGTATCATTTTCAATTTACCATTCTCGTATTTCTGAATCTTTTAACTTTTCAGTGATAATTGTACATTCGTAATACTCATACAATATTTTTCTAGAAATGTAATTTTGTTATGCTGAATGTTTACACTTCAAACAAATAGTTATGGATACCTAAAAGCGACATTTTTTCGTTAAAATTCCCCAAGTTTTCAATTTTATTATTAAGATCTACAAACTTACAGGCAAAGAATTCTCTTTCCTGGTTCTTTTTCTCCATTACCATCACTTTTAGCCAATCCACAAGATTCCTTGAAAACAGGTGGCACCTTTGTCTTCCGTGCGCCACCTCTTTTTACCCAGATTCACCAGCTCTCATAGACAAAACGTCCAACAATATCTAGCATTCCTATCCACTTCACACGCGAGGCCATGATAAGCAAGAATAAAATGTCAAGGAGCTAAGCAACAGGAGTAGGCTGTTTCCTGAACAAGTCCACACTTCGCAGGCAACAGAGACTGGTGTTTCGAGCAGGCCAAATTGCCCGCGAATTTCCATACTTCTGAGCCGTGGGAGCGCGTGTTCGATACATAGTCAAACGTTAGACCCAACGCAGTTACGGCTACCCATCATCATTTGCCCACGGCCGCGTAATAACACGGCATTGTTGCGCGCAAGGTATCCAGGAAATTGGTGGTTTCCAAGTCTGGAGACCTTCCTACGATCGCCGCACTCGTGCCTCGATGACTGGACGATTGGCACCGGATCAGGCAACGTCTATTTTCCACCGGCGCTCTCGATGTTTTCACAGTTTTAATAGGACCTCTCGATGCGTCTGTCACTTGTTTCGTTCGACGAACGCCGTTCCGCTTTGTCACGGTTAGGATAGGATATGCACGATAACACGTGTGTACACACGCGTGCCCATCAGGAAAAGCGGCACGCGCCACCAGAAGCAGGAGGGTGTCGTTTACCGATCACTGTCACCACCAGGTCACCCTGTGTAATAATCCTCCAGCGAGTTGGTCAACACGCCTCTAGTGCCTTTGCTTTCGCATCCGTCTCGATTCGAGGACTGTTCCTTTGTCAACTACATAGGCTTTTCGATGCGAAATTCCGCTCCGTTCTGTTTCTGGTGGGGTCTGTTTGAAACGTTTTCAGGATCCACGGGTGAAAAGGGTAGAACGTTCTTCAGGATTGTTGGACCCTTTTGAGTGGGGATGGTTATCTGGTTATTTGTGAATTATTCCGCTTTCTGGATCCCTGGATTATCGTCACTGTCACTTTTCGCTGTGATATTGTAGTTGTGTGTGTCTTTGAGGTTTCAAACATCTTTGCAGAATTAAATCCATGTTGGGGAGAGAAGATTAAAGAATCCATTGCATAATCGTTGTCATTCTTATCATCAGGTGAGCACGAAAGTGTGTATCATGGTAAGGAGACAGTTTTAATGAATATGAAGATCTGTATCGCATTTGAAGCAGCTATCTTTAAATTCATACAACGAGGCGTTATATTTTATAATAGTTTCCTTTAAGGGGTTATGCCTCTTAGTCGCGATTTTCGGGAATTTTTTTGTGGAATATTTACTGCATATTTTCTTACAACTATTCGCTTCATTTCAAAGTATATGTATGTAGCAACTCTCAGTAATTTTGTTATAGAAAAACATTAAAAACTGAATGTTTTCTTAAATATGCTATGCGGTGAGCAAGTTTTCTCTGAGCTGGATCATCTAAAATTAAAAATTCAGAAACATTCTATTAATATTTGGCTGAATTCAGTAGATGATCGACGGTTTTATCAAAAATTTGATTTCTGACAAAATAACAGCCGTTCAACACAAAACAACAAAATTGAAAATAGAGTTCTTGTTAAAATAAAAAATCCTTCGTTCATCTACTAGTCTTTGGTACATAAAAGAAGTCTACAAAAGTTTAAGCCAATCGATACAGCGGTTTCTGAAATACATATCTTGCTCACCGCTATCAACACAGCTGTTATTCCTTCAATTTCTAATGTTTTTCCATTACAAAATTACTAAGAGTTACTGCATATATGTACTTTCAAAACAAGCCAATAGTTGTAAAAAACATACAGTAGATATTCCACAAAAAATTCCCGAGAATTGCATTCTTTTAGTCATAACCCCTTAAAGTTTCAGCACCCATCGCCAAGCACACATGACACAATTATTCATCAGACAGTACAGTATCGGTACATCGGAATAGGAGGATAGCCAGAAGTCAAATTATTCCCCCTACGTTCACGTGTAATATAACGTTATTAATCTTGGGCATCGCGGGGCTGGGCGTGCGTTAATGAATCGGGATTTCAGCCTTCCGAAATGCACCGACTGATCTGACACAGTGATATTATCCGTTCCCCCTTTCGCACGGTTTAAATGGCGTTGCCCAGCTGAGTCACGGTCAAAGTCAGATACGCGCGTATGATATACACGCGGGGGAGAAAAACGCAACTGACGACAGTGGCATCCGGTTCCGGGGCCTGTGGGGTGCGTGGATCACTCGCGACAAGGAAAAGTCTTCGTTAATTAACCCCCTGCCCCCTCCTCGCCCTCCGAGCTTCCGCCACGCGTGCACTGCAAGTGTGATCGATGCGGACCAATGACAATGTCCTTTTCTCCTGCTGCTCTCGACAGGAAGCTATATTATCATCTGCGGGAGATTCGTTACGCAGAATGCAACCCCCCTGGTTTTCTTTTTTTTTTCCTCGTATAATACTAACGTCATCGTCTACGTGACATCGGTTACAAATTAGTCCCACTCTCGATACGAAGGCTTTCTGAGGTAACAGGATGACTGTGGATAAAGGTCATCGATGAATTGCGAGATCGGCGGAACGGAAGTATGGTCGGAGCAAATGTCCGTGTGTTTGTGAAATTGGGGCGGTTGCGACTGTCTGGAAATATATTATATACTACGTTACTGTGGAGTCTCTAGTGTCCGAAATACTAGGGAGCAGTGGTGGGTAAAGACATGAATTTTCGATTTTATAAACGTGTCTTAAATGTCGTAAATCTGAAATAAAAATAATTAACCTATAAAATATTTTTTGTGTAGATTAAGAGGAAGTACCAATTTATTGGTAATTATAATTTTGATTAAAAAAATCAAATTAAATTAAGTTACACTGACGAAAAATGGATATTGAAAGGTTTGTCAGAAAGAAGTATATTTTTCCAACACTTTAATTGTTGAAACCTTAAAATAATGAATACATTTGCGACAAATGACACGCGTTTGCGACGCGGTGTAAAATACCGACCCACCCTGCTAGGGAGACATATGTAAAACTCCTAAACTGCTTTTATGTAAATAGAGATCAAGAAGATTAACAGTTTGTTTAATTATTTATGGCTCCCATATTTTTGTGGGTGCTAAATTACATAAATTATGTTTCTAAACTAAATCGTTATGACCAGAATTAGTTTCGATCGAAGAGAGAAAGGAATATGTACAGGGTGTTTCTAAAAATGTGAGACATTTTTTCAGGATCGGTTCTATTCACCAAAATATTTAAAAAAAAGTTGGTACACGCATATGTACGGTAATCCTTACTTTTGCAATTACAAAAGCGTTTGTATATTTCACAAAAATCCGGCCTGGAATGCCTATTTGCTCAGAATACTACTGTAGTTAAATACTAGCTCCCACTCATATAAGTATATTCATTAAGTATGCACCCCATTAGTGGTAAAATTTGTCACTGTATCTAAAATATATTACTGAAGGAATACAGGAAGAAAATGGCACTCATTTACTATTAGTTAACACTAGAATTCCAGTAATCGTAGCGTGTAGGATACAAATTATAGTTGAGGAAAGCTTCTTCGGTCGATTAGCAGCTGCTAATAAATGCTGTCATTACAGCTCTGGCAATTTATTGAGAAAATGTATGTGACCCTGTTCCAGCAATACATTACCGCTAAGGTAAGAAAAGATCTTTATGGTCCGTAACTCAATCACAAACTATTGGCTAACTGTCGTTATTATTTGATCATCTATCACAGAAGTTAAGACGTTGCTGGCTTGCAAATATTTGTCCCGATGTTATTACTTCATCTGCGTGAGTTACAGTCATTGCGGAACGAGTAAACAACATTTCAGGATCCACTTGTGCAACGGTGCATATGTTCTTAAGCCTTTAACAGTGAGCTTTGTGATATACATATATCATACACATTTAAATATTCTACACTCGAGTATTTTTTTTAGAAATATTCTAGGGTTAAATCTTCTATACTATAATTTTATATATATCTTTCCCACGATAAGCATCAGTTCCAACATTTAAAGAGTTCATACAAACAACTCTGATGATCATTGAAACTACAATTTTCAATAATTTGATGTTCTTATTTCCCTACTTAATTCTGCAATAAAACAAAAATATAACGGTTTACACGTGCCCTGTCACTTTTTAAGCTGTTAAGTATAATATTTTGCAAAGACAATTAAGTCAAATGTCGACCTCTGAACTACGATTCCTTTCAACGTATAAAATAAATTCAATCCTATCAGAATATCAATTTATCCCCACAGATAATTATCTCGATCAATATATGATACGACTTGACCTGTATTTGTTTCTTAAACCTCTTCGAACTCCAATAGACGCTACTAGATATTATTCCGAAGGTAATCCAGTTTTTTCTGATACACTGCAATTTACAATTGCTACGTTGACCTGCATTCCTTGTGACATTGTCGTCTTGACTTGGAGAAACGAAGGATCATTTCGATCGAGAGTCTTAGAACGAAGCAAACGAAGATCCATCTGGTTTGACTTAACGACGATTCATTTATTTCGACCTCGGCAAGAGAGGAGATTCCCGCGGCTGTATTTATTCTGGGGGAGTTACGACGGATGCCATTAACTAGAAGCTCTTGCATTTAATCGTGGGACGAGTATGGTAATACGGTTTCCTTATTTATGTACCAAAGAATCAACGACCACGTGTCTTGAATCCACAGAAGGTACTCTCTAATGGATGGCACGAAAAATTGTATCTTTGCATGAGTCTATTCATCACTTAGATTTCTCTTAATCCTTGTCAATTTGTCACGACTAGCTTTTTACCGTGGTAATATCCGGCTTCCATTTTAATTCTCACGACAGCAGAGTTTCATTCAGTTTAGTTAGTTTGCTTTAACTTACAACTGAATTTACTTAAAAAATTACAAGTGAATTTACTTAATAAATTTAGAAGAAACGCTTAAAGGTATTCAATTACTTCTTTTCTTACTGTAATTCCAGTTGTTTCTAATTTACATAGGAATATTTATAAAACTTGGACAGATAATAGAAAAAACGTGGAAATTTCTAAGTGAACTACTGACAAATTTAGAAGCAACGCAACGTTTGAGAAACTTGAATAATGTAAAAAGAAGATAATTCTTAAAAACTTTGACGAACACTGAAATGAGTACAAATATATTTATACAAATTACATAAATATCTGTGTGGCCATTTCTTTTTTCAGAGCTTAATCTGAATTTTAATAATCCCCGTTTACAATTATTAAATAATTTTACAGAGACAGGACTATTTTTGCATCGACGAGGGTTGAACCCTCTTACATCCCCATCAGCATTTTTGTATTATTACTACGCTATTGCCACGGGGAAAAGTTATTATGCGTGACACCGGCAACGGTTGTCAGTTTTCAGGAATAACGCGATAACGCTGACACGATTGTACTCCTGCATCACGGAAGGATTGGCATATCGACCTACGCCTCGATGATGCTCGCGGTCAATTTGATTAAATCCCGACAATTCATGCAGAGACGCCGATAATAAGATAGGGGTTTGAAAATTTGTACGACGCAGACACTGGGAAATGTCTGAAAGCAGTTCATTTAAATTGTGACAAAAAACTCTACGATCTACTGGAATAATTCATGTGTGAAGTGACACAGATCTCTAAAGTTTATGTAGAGTAAGAGGAGGGAAAAGTGGACAAGAAATCCCCAGCGTATAGATATAGAAGTTTGCAAATCAACTACGTTAAAGTACTTTACGATTTCCTGTCCTAGTAAACTTCTCGTCGTTTGTGAATCGATGCGCATAACGTATGGTCATGGTCTTCAAAGATCAATCCTTGTCGATTAAAATAAGGGAAGAATGAATAAAGTTGGATTCAGACTTTTGGAGATAAGCATGTGTTATCTACATTCTGTTTTTGTGTAAACTATTAAAAATTGCAAGCTTTAACGTCCTGTATTTCTGTAAGAAATTCAAAACCTGCAAGGTGATCACTTAAACCTCCCCTAATTTCAGACTACATGATATTTCAGTTTCGTAAAAATTCCTAAGTCCAAGTGTAAAAAGTGATCGGGTTTGTCGTGGAAATGATGACTTAAAATCTCTCACTCTGCAAAATTAATCAATTTAATATAGAATTCCCCATATCGCTATATTCGCTTTACATAGAAAATGCTAGTTAAAAAAAGCTAGCAAACAATTGTGAAATGCGCGAATATTGTACTCAAAATTCTGCTTTAAATTGTCCTTGCAAAAGTAGATGATTTCTCAAAAACCGTCTCACATTCAAAAAAACGTGCCCCTTCGTCGAATAAAAAAGAGTTTACTCGATCAGCAATCGATGCGCAGGCATTTCTGCCGCGCGGATTCACAGCCTGCGAGTTAAAAAGATGCAAACTGTCTGCGTTCGTCATCGCGAATATTCGGAAGTCCGTAATTCCCTTGCTTTAATTAATGCTAACCATTTTAATAACCAGGCCATGTGACAGCGATCGCGTAATTATCGCTGTGATCCCTGATGCAGAGCGTTCAAATTAAAGCGCTTCGACGAGAGCTAGGCACACTCTAACAGAGTTGCACCGTTTCGCGTAACGCGCACTATTAGTTACGTTGTAATCTCGCTTATCATGTATTATTACCTATGCTTGCCAACTCGACATTGCTCCACAATTAATACGACACTTATTTAAAATAGAAACGGAGTACGAAGCTAGAGGACATCTCTTTCTCCGTATCGATTTACAGAGTGAAACAGCAATTACGCAAAACGTTGCATTGCAGGCTTCACGAAAAATTCCCAAGTTGAAACCAACTGGGGCAACGTTTCTATAAGCGTTGCACTTTGAAGAAACACTGGTCGGGAGTAATGAAATTACGTTACTCTAGATATTCTGGCTGGCCTAGATATTCTTTGACTACGCGTTAGATAATAATTGGTTGCCAGGAAGCTAAGCTATCATTGAGCTATTCCCGTGAAACGGAATAATCCGTTTTCAAAGGTTCCTGTAACGTCAAAGCCCAAATGGATTAATGGTCAATATGAGATAGTAGCGACTATTAACAGAATATTTATAAAACAGGAAACAGAGGGATTGAAGACATTATTAACATAGAAATGCACTCTCTGACATCGTTTCGAGGGGTAAAAAATATTACAGGACACTGTTTTAGGCTCGGCAATTTAGATTAGGAACAGGAATTGAAAAATTGATTACCAGAAGTACATGCTACGTATAAATGAATCTGAATTTGCGCGTCCTGGTACAAAAAGAAGAACTAATAAAACACTTTAGTGTTTAGAATATTTATTTATAGAATTCGCTTCGCTATAAAGTTGCTCGAATCATTTTCAACGTTCGCATTAACAGAAAGGGGTTGAAGTCGAGTTCTGCTTCAGAAATACTTATCTCGAGTCTGAATTCATTGGTTCGAAGGATGTAACTTCTCCAACGTCAGAATCTTCGAAGGTCGCGAGCGTAATGCAATAGAGAGGAGCGAACACGTTCGTAATGGCTCCCTATAGAATTTCCTTACTTTAGGAAGATGCCTATCAATCGCGTCGTTTACGCGCGTCAGTATTCTACGCGCGATACTCCCAGAGGAAAGTGATACTCGCTGGTGTAACGCAATATCTCGCGAAATTGACATGGTAATATTTCCGCAAGAAGCGTTAACGACGCTACCGAGATTCCACCCGCCTCCCAGTGCGGTTGTAAATACATTTCTTTTGTTCGGGAACGACGTCTTAACGTCCCCAAGGAAATCGACACCGAACTCGAGCCGCTGCGTCTCGAGTTTTGTAACTTTTCGACCTGGGGACTTTGGAAAACAGGGATTGCGTCCTGGCAAGGGAGAGAAGTATTTTTTTCCCCCTCTGCCTTGAACTTTTCGGAGACGAATGTGGGGAATTCGATAATATTGATTGCCGAGTTCGCTCTGATTTACGGAAGATGGGAGAATATCGAGGACGCTTGTACGTGATAATGATTTTTAAAAGTAGAATTAAACTACCTGCTTGCTATATCATTTGATATGATATGTCTAGCAAATTTGTAGAAATTTGATGTTTTCTTGAAACACACAGACTCATTGCTGTAGATTAAAGTGGCTAAATTAATGTAACTAATCAGATCATAATGTGCTAACATAGAAGTCATAAAAGTATTTGTGTGAAACTCGGAAAAATGTTTCTTAGGGATGATTATATGACTTTTTGTTATCCCTAAAATGATTAACATACTTCGCATGTTTGACTAGGTATAAAAATAACACCAATATTTGCTAATTTGCTTGCATACAAGTGATCAAATTCTATATTCTTAAATCTTAAGGGCAGATTACTATGAAAGTTATGTAACCCTTTGTTGACACACCTCTTTTTTTGATCAACTTTGACATACCTTGGTACAATTTTTGAAAGAGTGCCATTCTCATCCAAAGAATCCAATTATTATGAAAAAAATCGTGGGTCAATTTCAAGGTCTTTAGAATGTATTCCAATAATATTTTGATTGAAATTTGATCACAGTTTTTGTAAAATAATTCTAAATTACCACGTGTCGAGAAACATCAAAGAAAATCTTAAAAAAAAATGTAACTTTTACAAATTTCAATATTAGAAGCTAAAAATTTACAGAGATGATGTTCGGATATAATATTTTGAGAGAAAAAATTGTTTGTGAGTCGGCATTTAAAAAAAGGTATTTATTTTGAATATAAAAGGTTCAGGGCGTCAAAATCAGCTTATGGGTGGTCAACGAAGGGTTAATAACTTTTTCAACAAAGTTTTGGATATTTGGTATCATCAATACCTCGACTTAAACAGTTACATTTGACTTACACTGTTCGGTCAGCCCCTCGGAATAACAGCTCTGCTACAAGAACTGTTGAGGAAAAATGCAAAGGTGCAAGTTGCATCGCAAGAAATTGCAAGTCGGCTGCAGTTACGTCTAGAATAGTCGCGTGCTGTGTATACGCGTTCACGATTTCGAATTCTTTATTCGATGCAATTACTGTTTTACGTGCGGATTTCCGATGTTCACCGTCCGCTTTGCATTCAAATTCGCGTATACCATTTTAGGGGCATTCACGTGCGAAGAAACTGCTTATTTCTTATTCCACAAGAGAATATAAACTATTCGAACGATGGGAGTGGAATATAGAAACTACTTACTGGATCCCTTACTTCCTCTTGCCAGTCGAATTAACCTGAAACACTATCTTAAGAGTATGCTACTCTAAGTTATTTAATGCATTTTAAGAAGTGTAGAATTGTTTAATCTGCATACAAAAGAACCTTCGAAACGAATAACAAAATTTATTCCAGAATTACTACACAAGGTCTTTGTCCGAAGTATTCTAAATTTCAATTTTTAAAAGTTACAAGAAGAAGTGAAATATTTTTTACAACACAGTACCCTTTGTTTTGCTTCTACTCTACTTTACTACACATAAAACGTCTATTTTACTGTTAGCTTCGTGATTTTATAGTTTATTATAATATCTTGCATTGACTTAGCAATTTAAATTTATATGTCAAATTCATCTACAAAACTTATGGACAATTAAGTTTCAACTCTGCAAAATTCATTAACACAGGTTCAATAATCGATAAAATATTTAGTAGCCATCAAACTATTACCTTTTTTCCCGAAGCGTCGTCAAGAAAAACGGAGGAATACCAGAAGATGTAAACTGTCCAGTAAAGATCAGAAATTCAGCCCCGTTTCGGGGGTTAAGTCGGTTTAAATGTACAGCAAGGGAGGACGGCTCGTCTATCAAGTGACGACGATAAAATGGGAACACCTGTAATAAGTTTCGAGACGGAGAAAGAAAACGAGGGGAGAAAGGGGTCGGAGGAGGGCTAGAAACGCGACAAGGCTCCTGGTAATTGTCACTGTTGCTCCGCCATTTTCATCAGAAGCCGAGAGCAAAGCTCCCTGAAAGCTCTACAAATTGCGTACCCCTTGCGTTCTATTCGCCGGGGGAACCGTGGATGGGAGGAGGTGGGGGACTATAAATTTTCATTATTTTATAGTCAACGCCTCGTTTATATCCGTAACAAGCGGGGACGTAGAGGCGGGCGTGAAAAGGGAGAAAAGAGGTTCCAGTCGGTCGAAACAAAGAAGACGAGTGAGAAGGGTACGGAGACGTATAGAGTAAGACGAGGAAAGAGAGAATAGAAGAGACATGGGGGGTAGAATGTGGAACGAGGGAGAATGGAAAGCCTCAAAGCGAGTCATGGAGCCTCCAGTTTCTACCTTTTCTCACCTTTGTCACTTTCACCAGGTTCGATCTGCACCTTCTCCCTTCCGCGTTCACCTTAAAGGATGCCTTTTAAATCGCCGCTGTTCCCCGTCGCTCTTAATTTTCGCCGGGAAACAGCACCTGCAGCTTTTGTCGGGAGCTCTTTGTAGGAACTGAGTTAGCTTCGCGAGTTACCGTTGCTCCGGGAACCAAAGGTAAGCTTTTAATTTCGACTAGGATCATCGGGTGGTGGGAGTTTGAGTCGTCACCGAACGGAAGAATAGGTACAATATAAATGAAGGAGGATGTGTGATACGATTATCTATTTATGTACCTAAACCTTGTAAAACTGTTGGGAACTTCGAGAGTGAGAGTGATAAGATTATCAAAGGCGTGAAGCTGTAAGAGATAATTTAAGGCATCGAGAGCAGAAACGAACTAACACACATTGAAAATTAATTTTTCCTATTTTAAGCCTATTGAAATATATCATTGCTACTAATTTAATTTTCCAAAGAATGTGGGCTAGTCTATTTTTCTCCCAATGCCTCATTTCATCCCTTAGCTGAATCCCTTAGCTTTAACTGCTTTCCTAAACGTGGAAATTAGAATCTGCTATGACAAGTAAGCGTCATTTCACATCACGATTAGAAAATCATTATATTTCTTCTTCAGTGAGAATTCCACTAAAACTTTGAATCACCACTACCCATAAGTAGCAGTTCTCGCACCAGTTTAATTTCGATAAACGTTTCTTTTTCATTGGTTTCTTGAACGGCCATGAGTTATGGATTGAAATCTAGGGTTGAAGAAAACAGCTCTCGAAATACGACTCCCGAACTCTCCGAATAATTTACATGGGGGCCCATGCCGCGGCTGGAGTTCCTAACGAGACGTAGCAGTAGGTTGGTAGGAGTTACGCTTATTAATTGACGATTTATAATTGCCGGGAGCCAGGCCTCGACTCCTCGTGCTGGGGCGAGATCCAAGTTGCGTGCACCCCCCAAGGTGCTGTTGCTAATGGGGTGGTACGCCGACGTTTGATTAGCCCACCACGGGATCTATGGATCACCCGCCACGACTGCCTTTCTTGCCTTCCACCCGACGTCTTACGTTTGGCTCCTGCTCTCATTGGCGCAATAACGAGAATTGCCGTTCAACTTGGAGAACATAGAACGATAAACGCGAGGGGCGTTCCTGGGACAGGTCGTAAGCTTTGAGGGGGTGTTCCGTTATAGTTGTATATGTATATTAGGCGATGAGAAGTAACGAGCACCTACTGCTGCAACATTTCGGTATCGTGAACTGATGTGAAAGGAAGACTGGAAAATGTGATAAATGTTTGCTTTCTGCGTGGAGTATATTTTATAAATTTGTAATTGCCAACTAATAGGGTGAATGTTTTGGTATATTATTGATGGAGGGAGAGGAGAATTCAGAGAGAAACTTTTCTTCGTGGAATTAGAAATATTGCAATCATGTGATTCTTTAATAAATGAAATTCTCAATAAAGGAAAATCGTCGTTAACCTAGAAATTTATGTAGGTACTATAATTAAACACGTGTTTTTTTTAAAAACATTATGAATCACTTCGTCCTTAAATTTCATTAACTAAAGAATAATTTTGGAATATTTGATTATACTTTAATAAAGTCAATTTAGAATATTCCATCGCTTCTTAGATGAGAATTAGTGTTTTAATATTTCTTCATGTGTGAAATTTAATTTGAAACTAATGATACCTATACTTCTTGGTTTTCGTTAGTTAACGTAATTACTTATTCGATATTAATACCAGGAATTTATAGGGAATCTAATTCAATAGAGAAGTTGGGAAACCATGATTAACTACGAAATAGTATCTATAGAAATTGTTGCAGAAGAGATGGATACATACACCACAGAATGAATGGAAAGGTAATTACGTGAAGTTAGAACGAAACGTGAAAAGGGAATATTTTAATGAGAACCATATATGGAAGCGAATAATACTTGGTTAAAGTAAATTCTTCGCAATGTGCGTTGCCTTTATACTTTTTCCTTACATCTACCTCATTAACCTCATTCTATAAACATAATAGTTAAGGACATATACATTGACCTACATTCACACGGTTCTTTTATTTTCATTATAATTAGAATACAATAATTTCCATCTCACCCCCAATTACAAAAGGTTTCCATACACAAAAGATCTGCTGAATAAGAAACGACGTTACTTTGAATTTGATCCAAGATTATTAAAAATGCATTAAGTTTCCCTGCAAATAGAATGTACACCTACATCTTCATTTATTATTAACATTTTCCTTTACACATGTCTTGGCACAACACACCAAGACTCTTCGAACTAAAAGCTCTACATTTTACGATTCCATGTCCCATAGAGCACACTCTCGTTGCAGCAAAGTTGCAGAATGGTTGCAGTGCAAGATTGCAATGGGTCACGCAACGTTGCAGCAATATTTCTATGTCCACCTCTTGCAAAGTTGCACGGCAACGTCGCAGCAGCGTTACATCGACATTGCGCTGCAACCATGCAACACTGCAAGGTTACTGCAACATTGCCGCGACGAAGTGTGCTGTATGGAGTATTATAAATGTAACGAACGACGGCCAATCTTCAAGCTTAGCAGACAGCAATGTATTAATTCCGATATCGCATGAAAATTTTAACTTTTCGACCTTTTTCAGGGATTCCAAGGTACGAGCGTCATACATATGATATAAATTGAAGAATTTCAAAAGGACTCCAGGAAAGTAATAATATCTCGTATGAAGGGTAAGAGGAAAAACAGGGAATGCCCATTTTTAGTAATTCTGCGATGTGTGATGTATTTTGTTGCTGGCAACTGGGACCACAGAACTGTTGAATCACAAAGGATTATAAAGTAAAAATGTTCACATAAGACAACTTTAAAGATTTGGTGTTTTGGTGAAAAGCAGGGAATATCGACCCTCTACTAGAACAAAACAAGGAATGTCCCTAGTCTTCCTATAACTTTAACTATGTATTTCTGATTAGTGTGATTTACACATCCTTATTTTGATAATAACAGAAGTAGACATTTATTTTATTACAATATTCTGCAGTATTCCACTTGAAAGATATTGTAAAACAGTTACCTTTTTGCTCAATTCTATTCTGATGCCTAATTAGAGTATAAATCCATTCATTAAACCTTGTTTCTTTACTGATGGACTAAAGTATTAAAACTTGATTTTCTCAATAAAGCTGATTTGTGGCATTCCTTGTTTCCTCCTTTATTCTTCATATGATCAGTATTCTGCGTTAATTTGTGGTCGAACCTAAGGTCGAAGGGCATCAAGACTGGTCAAAATTTCCCCGGCCCTGATTTACAAGCGATTTTCGTGATAGTGTTTATTAATTTTGAAGTGTGACTCGATTTCCTCGAGGTAACCGGAATAAAGCTTTTCCTGGTTGCAATAAAATAGTTTTTCTGTCCGGCAGCTTCCCAGATCATGAACTGAGAGTAAAGGTCGGGCGAACAAGAGCACGCGCGAGGGAGAGGAAGGATGCTCGGTATCGTCGACCACCCATGCACTCTAATTTATTACAGTTGCATAGACGAAAAATCCTCGGGGCTGATCAGGCACTCTGAGGAACACTGAGCCACGTGGCAGCCAGAGAAGTAATTTCTTCCCTAACAGGGTAACGCGGTGTTGCAAGAAAAGTTTGAGAAGTTTTGAAAGGGGATATGTTGTTCTCTGCGTTGTGTACAGATCTACTGTTTTTTGAGTGACAAGGGAGTCCTACTCTTCGAATTTAAATTGTTTATTAAAGTTACGTTGTGGTCCTGTTTTTTTTTATTTCATAATATTGATAGATTAGGATTTCTTAAACTTGACTTTCAATACTGTGAGATGAAGATGGTTAAAAAATGACATTTTTCGAAATTTCATGAATTTTCGAATGTAGGATTATTATGGATCACAGCTGATGAAAGTTCAGATTACAAATATTGTACCACGAAGGGCTCGATTGATTAATTCCAGAAGCAGATAGTTTTCAATCCAGTTTCAAGGCGACGGGTAAATTTTCCCATTAATTATCGATCTTGTACCCTTTATCGAATAAGTATTTTCATTTTTCTATTAAAAGTCATATTCTACGTTAAGAATTTAATTTTATTTTATCATTAATAACAAAAATCTATCAGGTCTCTGAATCATTTACTGACATCACTGAGAAAGATGCATTTAGCAAATAAATAAGACAATATCAACTTCTGCCGACACAATTTCGAAAAGCCATTGTTGAGAAGTAGTTCCGTTGCAAATACATTTGTGCCAGAAACGAATAATTTTAATAAAGATGATTTCGAAAATTTCAATAAAATTATGCAATGATTTTAATATTGGTTTTCTGAGACGTTTATGATTACAAATATTATTTAATAAAGGGTACTACACAAACCAATTTCTACAGAGTACCAAGGATCTGCACCATAAAAATAAAACAGAGAAAAATATGAAACGGAGTTGCAGAAAAGAAAGAAAAAGAAGAGAAATTTCCATACAGAAGAGGAAGGAGAAAAACAAAAGGAGAGAATTTTACCCGATGATGCGCGGCAAAAGAAAATTGAACAAGAAAGGAAAGAAGCAGGGGTCTTTGAAAAGGATTATGAAAAGCACTGTTGCGAGAAGTTATCAGGAAGAAGTTATTTTTTCTGCTATTGCATTAATAAAAGTTAATTTATAGTAGCTAAAAGATTGTTCATTTAACAACTGAAGCAAGTAAACTGTAGAAATTCCATTTTACATATTCACCATAAATATTACCTTTAAAACATGATGTAATTAAAAGATGGGAGCGATCCATATTTTACGCAAATATCTTTCGCAAATACAATGGAATCTGCATAATTCAAAACTCCAGAACAAGTAAAGAAAAGTCTTGCAAAATTTCAAGTCCTTTAATAGTCGATCATATTAATTACTTTTTGTTCAAAAACAAACATTGAATAATTTTTATTTCATTTTTATTTAAAATCATCTGAATGCACGATCGTTGCAAAGGAATGAATTTAAGTAGTTTCTCCTATTTCCTTTCTCAGCACGATCGAGTGGCGATCGATATCGATTCTCAAGGGTGGCAGTAGAATGCGTGTGGGCGTCGGACATGAACAAACAGAGAGGAAATCGCTACGAAGAGGATGAACACAGAGAAAGAGAGGCAACCATCGGTTACTAATAACCTATGGCCGAAATCGTTGTTCCTGGACCCTCTCCAATGAAATATCACTATCGAAGGCCTGAAATTAAAGCAACCAAATGGGACGCCCTGGGGTTCTTGTTAGGTAGAATATATGGATCCAAAGTTTCCACTCCTTGACGTGAATTCTGTACAAGCTTATAATTTTGTTATAACGTCTAACTGAAACGGTCTACACTTATAGTTACAAGTAGCTGGAAGCTATAATTTTTAGATAGTTTAAGCGTGGTTAAATATAATTATTACTATAATGAAAATCAATGCTGGTAATCTGCGAATCATCTACTAGCAAGTAGTCGCCCAAAGCGTTTGCACGGAGTGAAGTATTTTATGTCTTTGTATATTTAAAGTCAAACATTTGCTTATTGTTATTTCGATTTAGAAAGAAAAGAATGAAGTTTGCTTCAATATTGGTATAACGATCAAATTGTATAGGTATTCTTATTAATGCATAAATAAATAATTCTCAGTTGTGATCTGAAGTGATTTTATCATTTTTATGGAAATTACAAGGATTGATTGATCTGAAGATGAAGTTTTGACAGACTACTAGTGTTATCTAGATAAATTTTTTCATGATTCTATTTTGTTAAATACACTTAAGCTATAGAGAATCCATATAAAAGCTGTGGGGTGGAGTAAAGAAGAAAATTTGAAAAAAGTTGCTATATAAAATACCACTTTGAAATGATTTTTCAATATAAACACGTAGTGTGCAGGGGAAGAAGTAATAATATGGAACAGGGCTGTACTTTCCGAAAATATGTTTGGCATCTATCCGCAATAGTAGTAATATCATAGTAGTTAATAATCATTAGGTAATCATGTTTTTAAATGGGATTCTTTTTGATGCATTAATTAAAATGTCCGCGATATGAGTAATGGAATGTATGAACACAGCATTTCAGCTGTGTATGTGAAGTTGTGCCATCTTAAGCGTAGTTGGAAAGCTCCGTTATGTACTTGCAGCTCATTTTGATTTCACATATTTTTTTATATTTATTTGATTTCATGTACTTGGCGTAATTTTTTTACTTTTTTGAAGTTTTTTTATGATTTTCTCTACAACGAAAAAGTGGTCCATATTACCACTTCTTCCCCTACCAAATACTAAGATCATTTCATTCCTCTTTATTCAAAGCAAAAAACAAATTTATGCATGCCTTCACTGTTTACTATTCAATAAAACTGAATTAAACGGAATTAAACGCTCAGCAGGATTCTACATTTAAAATCGAGTAGCACTTATTTATACCTATGCATATGTTTATGTACAATTAAAAAGTACCGAATATTGCACCCTTTAATTCATGTACACATTTCTGTCGAATGTTCTCAACCAAAACATTAGTGTGAACATTTACAAAGTGTCCAAAGCCCAAATTGTGCTCGGGGCAACCGGTCGCTTAATTCGTCGCTGGATTTTGAAATTAATTTTTCTGCACCAATGTCCGCTAAAAATTGCACGCAAATTGTGTCCCCGTAACAGCTACCCATATCTCTCCATACTCCCCTTATTCTGTTTCAACTTCCGACTCATCGTGCCCCGCGGCCATCGAAGGTAATAACGAAATTTGTTTTCTTACCTTTTTCATTCTCCTTCTCGTTTCCCGCCACTTTCTCGCTCTTACGATCGTTCTACCCTCTGCTCGACGTCTTGAAAGTCGTGTCGACGACGTCACTCCCTCTTCTGCCACCTCAAACCACGTTGTATCTTCGATCGTACTTCAAATTGAAATTTCATAGCAGAATCTTCCATGAAATAAATCGCACCATGTACTATGATTATTCTGGAGTTCGACTCAGCCTCCTTGTGATTCGAATTGGCACCCTTGAGACTTCCAATTGACAGATCATGTCACTCATTGCCAATATTCGCGTATAGAGGCTTTACATTTTGCACTTGTGTCATTGTAGTAATTATTGATTGGCAGTTTTGTGTATTGGACACTGTAGTAAATCCATGTGATTCAGACGTAAATTAGACTGATTTTAATTAATTTAAAATGGCTTAAATTCCGAATCCACATGTGAAATCATTCAAGTGAAATCTGAGTTTTGAAGAAGATTAACGTTCTTATTCCTCGAGTTAGAGATATTTTTAATTGTATTTTTGATAATACATTTATATAGAAAAGTGGAAATTTAGTGAAACGAATTTGGTAATATAGTTAGTAGGTATTCTTTTATGTTTATTGATTAATTAGTGTTTACTATAAATTATTTTGTCTTCATCAATTATTTTAGTAATTACTGTTATTTTATTAATCTTAAAAAGTTAGTTTATAATTTGATCGGTTTGAAATATGAAGGACAATGATCAAATGATGAAATCTACTTGCTCTTTAATCGGTGAGTAATCTGGCAACTCCTTATTTATTACAAAAATAGTGATTCAATTTGAGAATTCAGCAGGTCATGAATTAATAAAAGGTGAAATATTCTGTGGTTTAATTAGTGACCATTTTATTCAGTGCATTCGTATGTTCCTCACTTTTTAATGGAGAATTTAATTTTGTTAATGAAAACATGTCACATTGAAGTAATAATCTTTTCCTTGAAGCGAACGAAAGTTGTGTTATAATGTGCGTGGTCGCATTATCGAACACAGAAAAATATAATTAAATTAAAACAACTACTTTACACTAAGAATGTTACATGAAGCAGAATCCAGAATAGTAACCTTTTCACATTAAAATGATATAATTTCTTAAGAGACACGAAATCTTTTTCAATAAAATTATTTGAATATGTCACTACTGAAGACATTTACTTTACGTATTTTTAATATCACATTTATTTTCCAATAATATTTGTCATCGGGCAGCAGTCTAAATAATAACTGAATCCACAAAGTCACTAAATATTTTATAATTTCTGTTTACACATTCATATATTGGTACAGAAGCCACGAAATATTAAGCTCAGTTACGGAAAAATATTGAACAATCTATTTATCTCAATTTATAAATACAGAAAAATCAAACTTCAGATCCATCAATTAAATTACTTTTTCTTATTACTGCAATACTGACACAACTAATTCGAGCACATCCTTTTACGAATAAGTAAATCTTCTTTAGCCCCTTGTTCTCCTTTATTTATATTACCCACTTTATCACTTTTAACCTAAAGTCGTCACAGCACGATCGGCAACATGAATACGCAATCTTCCTGGTCGGAATAAAGACTACTTTCTCGAGGACTCCTGCTCCTCCCAACCTATTCTTTCGTTATTTCCTCGTAGTCGTGCGTTCGGTTTCGAGTTCTCACGGCTTTGCTAGCAACGGTTTTCCGATTGGTACCGGCATCGCGAACGTGCAAAGAATACGGCCGATAATGCTATTACATTTTGAATTTAGTGCTGATGGCTCGACCTTTGGCTTTTCTTTGGCTTTACGCGCTTTGCATGAACGTTTAAGAACTTCGCAGACGCATAAAGAGTGTCGTTGAAGCATTGAAACGCTCCCGGCGATATTATCCTTGCTCTTCCTATAGGTACCATGAATCTCGCTCCTGAGGTTGCTATCTTTTTCGGCTTAATAAAATATAATGGTATCCCAAGTAAACGAACAATAATCCCTGACGTGGATGGAAGAAATACACAGCTTAGTGCCTAGTGTGTTTCCTGGGAAAACTCTTTAGGTGAAATAGGAAAACTTCGATTGCGAAAGATTGAAATGTGTATAGCAGATTTAGGAGCAATGAAGCGCAGTAGGCATTCAATGGCAAATAAAAAGCGAGAAAACCAGTGCAATATCAACGCATTTATACGAGTTAAAACACGGGATATTTTACACCTTTAATCATAATTTTTCTTGCGTTTTTCATTCATCATAATCATTTAGTAGATATAATATTGTATCTAAATTCCATGTTGATACAATTTTTCTGAACATTTCATTTATGCCTTTTCAATTATTCTCCAGATAGTGTCAAGTGAAATTTGTGAATAAAACTTATATATCATTATTTTTGACCGCAGATTGATGGATTCGTCCTCGCAGTTACAGTGGGTGTCCAAATTATTATACTCAAACAAAAAGTTTTGAGATCTTGTAAGTTTAAACGATGGAATAAAATAGATGTCTCGTTTTTAATATTATAATATTATTTTTTGATATTAGTATATGTATTTAAGAATGAAAATTAAATACTTGGTGACTGCACCTTTAGCTTTTATAATGACTTGGATTCGGCGTATTTACAATGCATTCTGTGGCTACTTCCTGCAGTTTTGGAATATTCTGCCATACTCTGATGATATTCTCTATTATCTCTGTCTTACTTGTAATAATTTTAACCTCGCCATTTTAAAAGTAAATAAGGTTTACATGTTGAAAAATTACTCACGATGTTGCCAGATATTGTATAAGCATAACACTCGTGCATTGTTATTTTAATTACAGCCATGATTTTCACAGATTTTCTCGAAAATGTTTTGAGTATAATAATTTGGCCACCCTCTGTACAGAAGGCAGAGGAAGTCATTAAGTAGATTTGCCAATTTAATTGCGAAAATACGAATGCAGACTTAAGTAAAATATCTTAAAAATTCAAACTTCATCTACTGAAACATTCAACGTTTAAAACAAAATCGAGAAAGCATTTTAACCGTATTCTGCGTCACGCTTTACTCATCTGGACCCGTACAATTATCAATCTTTTGATAAATCTGTGCTTCCAGGTGAATTGTACGCGTACCCTAATTAAGTACTTTAACACCACCATATTTTGGCCCTAATTGTATCCTGTCGATTCGACGAACAAACTGGATTCGAGTGTTCGTTCTTCGGCTGGGCAAACTTCCCCAAGTTCGATCCACTTGCAAAAGTAAATCACGAAGGGGACGAAGTCCCATAAGATTCACTCGGGCAATCTATCCTGACTTGTCTCATGACTATGAATCTCGTAAAAACTTTGATAACTAGCCGCTCTACGCGTTATTACACCCGGCTATCATCGATCAAATGATAGAGAAGGTAATATCAAAGGGCAAGCTAAGTCTCGCAGTCATTGTCGAAACCACTCGGAAGCCCATCGAGCTTCTAACGCTAATACAACTGCAGAGGTCGAATAAAAAGGGCATTTTTAATCGAAGCCTATGAAAAATGCAAACTGTAGCTCTTCTCGCTACTTTTACGCCAGCGGGAGGAAGCTGAATACCCCTGACCAAGATACTCCGTCTGAGCACTCTTTGTTCTCGTTTTTTAATTGCTCCGAGACTTTCTGGGACAGAGTGCTTTGGCAGATTTAATAAACCAGGGAACTGTGCAAATGATGGACGATCCTTTCGCGAGGTTAAAATTCGTCGCTGGATTTTAAATTACAAACGCGATGCATATTGTGAAGAAATGTTAGATTCTAAGATATTAGACGTCTTTCAGATTTGTTAGTGGAAAAGTTTTAGAGTCAACGTGACATAGTTCAGTATATTATGCTATCTCTAATTTAATAACTATAAATGACCAGTTGACAATTCCACATAAATATTTCACTTCCTCAATGATGTGGGAAATATACCTCATTAACAGAATTTTCTTTTTAATTTCCTTTATCCCCGCATAAATCTAATAAACAATCAGGATAATTCTGTCGGAATAATTACACAGGGTTTATCTAAAATCGTGGTAAAATCCAACAGGAAGTGATTCTTCTTGCAAAAGTAATCGAAAAGTGATTCAAATCGGTTCTATTCAAATCCACGTTCTAAATAAAAGTAATTCTACATTTTTAACTAGTTTTTACAAACAGAATCACCTACTTCTCAATTGGGCCACGATTTCCGCTCCACCCCGTAAATTTTTAACCCTCATCCGTCTCTCGTGTCAATTTGACAGAGTTTTCCCTAATAAATTATACTGTCCTATTATTCGTGATTATTGTAAGTAAGCAGTTTAATTTTATGCGAAAGTTGCGAGGAATCTAAGATGTAAATCTAAACTCATCCATTTGAATATAAAAATATCGAAAAATAATTGTTTACTTAGTCATTTCATCGAGGGACAGATTCAGTTCATGAAATAAGGAACCTAAGCAGACCTAAGTAGGAAAACGACATGCATATTTGCATGGCCACCTAAAAAAGAGCAGCAGAAATAGGTAGCAGCTTACCCCTCTCTCAAGATCCAAAGTACCAACCCGGCTTATTTGTCCGAGCACCGGCACAATAAAATTAAAGTTTGCGTCTGGGTGTTTTCCGCTCATAGAATCCAAGGGACACGGTGATTTTCAGAGGCAAACAAAGGGCAAAGAAATTCGAAGGCAATACCAGCACACACATGCTCGGAACCGGAAAGAACGCGGCAGAAATAGAGGAGCGCGAGGAGCGGGGAGAAAGTTCCGCTCTTCCTCAAACGAATTGCGAGTCCACGGACCAGAGGAATGCGTAGGTATCCTTGGAAAACATCAAAGCTACATTTGGAACGATTGAAATTGTTTCCCCGACTACCCTGGAAAGGTCCTCCGTACTCGTAGCCGACTGGCTCCATGAGCACCTGGCTAGATCCTTCTTCAACCGATGTCCTCCCGTCAGGACCAATTCCTCGATTGTCTTTTGCAGACAACAAATTACATTCCGACACGTGTGTATCCTTCACTGATTTTCCTCCCTGTATTTTTCCAACCGGATCTACCCTGTCCCTGTGCTTCTTTCCTCGCAACAGTCTGCGGCACCTTAAGCATCTCGTTGGGCAACCGTTCCTCCGAGTCGGCTCCATCTTGCTCGCAATTTTATTAAAAGAGTTGGGAAGAAAAGAGCAGGATGGCATTCCTGTCACCACTATGGTTTCAAGGGGATTGTGGAGGTTTGAATGTTGAGGTAGTTCAAAATTTCCTTAGCAGAATACCCACTTAGGATTATCGCAAAACGTGAAGTGTTCTTTTAGCTTCTTTCGTCGTTTGCATGTCACGCAAGGGTAAAGCTCTCTGCGTTGGTGAACCGAGGTCTTTGATTGCCAATTAACGTAAATATAATTGATCAAAACCTTCTTCTATTCTCCGCACTCCAAAGTACTGTTCGACCATAACTGAACTTCGTTTTATTATTTCGAAATTCCTTC
Organism: Andrena flavipes; assembly: GCA_963971345.1. Taxonomy (NCBI): domain Eukaryota; kingdom Metazoa; phylum Arthropoda; class Insecta; order Hymenoptera; family Andrenidae; genus Andrena; species Andrena flavipes. The sequence continues at coordinate 15,996,142 of OZ020482.1, read as the reverse complement.
GAGTTTGTTACTTACAATGGCCTTTAACAACTTTCCCATCGAGGTATGCATCTTTCGAATCCCAAGGGACATCCTTCATCTACCATTTCCCAGCTAAAGTCGACCCTCCTGTATCGTTCAGTCGGTTTCCCCGCAATGCGGCGGAGATGCAGCCGATCAACGATTAAATTTCTCGAACTCGTGACTTCGATTGTACATTCAAGGTTCGTCGCACGGAGCGTATCGAAGTCGCGCGGGAGTCTGTTTGTGTTATTTCAACGGGAAGGCAACCGAAGAAATACCTGACCGTATTTTCAAGCAACAAAGACTGATTGTCTCCTGGAGCTCGTTATTTTTATTTCCCTTTGCCGTGGATATAGGTCAATCCTTATCGAAGGAATCGCGAAAAGAGCGGGGCTGGTCTCGCGGATATTACGCCGGCCGATTCAGCAACGGTTCGAGACACCGCTTGAAAAAGCTTCCAACATCTACAGTGGCAAATTATACGAATGACGTTATCGCGAAAAAGTAATTTGGTTCCATGCTAATAGGCTCTCTCCTCCTTCGTATCCAACCACCCCACACTCCCCCTTCGCCCACCCTTTGCCTGAATAATGCATAGGTTGAACTTGAGTGTGATAACGTAGCGAAAGCCTCGGAATAGAGCTTCTCTCGATTATTGACGAAGAAAGGAAGAACATCATTTCCCACTTAGTAGGACATTAAAAGGGATTCGGGTCGTTCTATTTTCTGGTCGAACGTTGCGAACTGTGCAGTGTCGATACACTAAAATTAGGTGAGTACTTGTCAAGCCTACCGTAATGAACCTCTCACTGATTTCGGGTTGAGCCGAATGCATTCGTGAACCATGGAGTCTGCGTTTAACTTCTGCAGTTGCTGTTATAGGAGACTGACTGCTTTATACTGTTTAATTTTTTGCTGAGGAACACTTCTGCGATTATTCTACTATTTTTAGTATATTTATAGGATCTAGTGTATGGGATATAGGGAGACCTATATACAGTGTACCTATGCAAAGTCGCAAATTGAGATTTTGGAGCAATTGTATGTAGAGCTTGATTATCATTCATGCAAATTATTATTAGTTGCAAGTCAGTTTTCAGGAACTTAAAAAAAAATTTGGATGGGGGAGGAATCACACATTTTAAAATATGAATGTAGTAATTAAAAGTGAATCCACAGTTCCCATTCCTAAGTACATTCACGAGCATACCTGTCAGAGATCAATAGCGCAACATGCAAACTCCAATAATTAATTTTACACGTGAATTAAGGATTTTAGAGGTCTCCTTACTTTGACGGCCTGAAAAGGAGCGCGATATTTGGGATTTTTTTTAAGAGAAACCCTCAAATCATATTAATTGAAAACTTTATGCCTATATTTGTATATATTTAGGTAACATTTAAAAAAAATAAAAAGTAACAGTACATATGTAGGCATAAAGTTTTCACTTAATATAATTTAAGCGTTTCCGTTAAAAAAATCACAAATATCGCAGTAGGGAGGTCCCTTGAGCGGCTGTTCCGGGCTACAGCCCATAAAAATAGGTGATCTTTAGGAATTAATTAAAGGAAAACTACTACACATAATTTAATGTGACTTTAGAAATAATTTTTCTTTTGTAATTAATCATTGTAGACGGCACTGAGGAGTCATTAAAGTCGAGGCGTCAAAAAATTCATCCAAATCGGTGGAACCTGTTAGTAGCACCCAAACCAATGGTCTGAAGTAAAAAACTGACCACAAAAAAATACAAAAAATGAAATTTTTCGAGAAAATATCGACACTTTAATTTTGAAATCACTTTTCCTCTATATTCTTTGTCCTCTCAGCGCCTTTCAAAATTACAAATTTTCTTCTTTTTTTCAATATCACTGGTCTGTCCACGACCCAAAAGTATATTCTTCGAAATAAAGAAAGTTTCAGTCGAATCGGACAATAACTTTTCGAGATACAGGTTCCACCGATTCCGAGAACACTGTTTCGAGAAAAACGCGTTTAAAGTTTTACGTGAGTGCCAAATAGCCAGGAGATACCCATACATTTGCGGCTACTCAAATTCCTATAACTTCCAGAATTTTACGAATTTCAAGAAACCCTTCCTAAAAGGTTGAACATTCAAAAAATGAAATAAAAAAAATCGATTTCTAGACCGGAACCTCCCCTTAAGCATAACTCATCAACATTCTAACACCCAAGAATATAAACCACGTATTGTACTTACAATTAGATACATTCAAATATTCGAATACTCAAATATTCGAATAATATTCGAATACTTGGATATTCGAATAATATTCGAATACTTGGATATTCGAATTATATTTGACAAATAATTGAGCAACTGAAGTATTCGAATACCGAAAAATTCGACAAATAGTCCCAGCCCTAATCCTAATACCACCCTTTATTTAAATAACTAACTAAGGAGCCCATCCCTTAAATAGAAAGCTAAGCAAAGGCGGTAGCCCAAGTCCATTTCTGCAACAGCGTGGTGTCTGCGCGTCGCAACCCCTGCTGCCCGTACACAGCGAAAGTTTGTGGCCACCGGATGCGCTGAAATGAAGTTTCCAGCAAGACAAGGAGGACAGACGGATGGAAATGAGGCTGGTAATTCGTAAACAAGCAAAGAAGGTTCGCTGGGTCTCGGCGGTGACCGAGGGCGGGCAATCGCCGAGGAGCAGAAAGGGCGGAAGGGCGGGTCAGGCTCGTGGAACGGTGAAGTTTCATCGAAAATCGAAATCAGGCGTAAGGGAACTCCCTCGGGTATAAAAGTTGTTCGCGACGCTGTCAGTTGAGCGGACGGGAAGAAGAAAAGAGGAAAGATGGAAGGAATGTTACGAGGAAGCTACTGGTTACTCGACCATGACTCCTGCGCCTCGATGCTTTATCACAGCCGCCCCCTGTTACATGCGAAAAGAGAACGGACGTGTCTGCTCGTGCTTGATAATGCCCGCTTAAATGTGATCGAGGTATACGCTGGGAAATGAAGATTGCAAAGTGAATAAAGAACGTTGAAAAGATACATTTCTTCCTTAGGGTCTATCCGCTTCATTTAACAGCGAATCTGTCAACTGTTCGACGATATTAATAAAATTCACCGTAGGTTAAGGGGATGACAGGTGTGGATCGTGATATTGTGGACAAAATTGATTTCATAAATTGCAATTGTCTTCTCGATAAGTTGTAAAGCAGGAGATGGCATTTTTTGCAGGGTGTTTGAGTTATACGGTAAGCAGGCCAGTAGATGGACAGTTTAGCTGATTCCGAAGTTTGCATCAAGGTGTTTCTTAGAAATATCTGTTGCATTAAAAAAGATCAAACGCTTTGCACGTAGAAATGTACAAATTTAAAGAAAAAAATAACTGCAAGTAAAACAATTGATGTATTTAAGGATAAAATGAAGAAAATTCTACTCATAGCCCGTATCACTAGTAGATGGACAGTTCAAAACCAATTGATGGACGGGTGTATAACTAGACGAATAAAAGAGTTATTAGCTATAGTAGCTAGATTAAGTTATTTTTTACGGTATATAGCTTATTTCATCAAAACTAAAAACGTATGGAGTCTTCAGTGGCAGAAAACGGTGCAACAGGTTATGGGTCCAGGCCGCAAATAAAGTGAGGTTATCTCTAGCCTAATGTGGCCAGACGTTTCATGATGTGGCGTAAAATCGTACATACAAATACATTTACATACAAATACAGTTTTATAAAACAACGAACGTTCTTTCTACAAAATAAAAAAAAATAATATAGATTAAAACTCTAATTCTTTCAATATTAACAATTCGTTCACCTGCTGGGCCCCGTCCAGCTACTGGCCTGCTTACCCTAATACAGATAAAATAATATAAGAATGCAAGAATGTATGGACCATTATATTAAGAAACACATGACAGAGTATCTCTCCATCCCCTAAGGGTGCAAGAGTAATACGTTCATTCTCTTGGATCCTACAGAAGCTGCAAATATGAAAAGAAGAGTTCCATCACGATTTTTAATAATATTCCAAGGAAGCGTGATCCTGTCTGATTCCAACCCCCTACTGATCAACCGCTGCCGACAGAAATTATATTCCAGCGCCATTAAAACACGACGTAGCACCGTAAGATCCCTTGAACGTTGCACTACATGGTATATAGGTCAATCGCGGAGGGGTGAATAAAAGAACGCAGGTACGTGAACGCCTCTATCACCGCAACGTTGACTCCATAAAAGGCGTCCAGGCAACCATTACAGGCTTTGCCCGATTATTTTACGCCAGACCCTCGTCGACGTCCACTCCTATCCAGCGCACAGTCCAGGCTTTCCACGGTGTCTTAACCCTTGCCGTGGGTGCATTAATAACGAGACGGTGAGGTAAGAATCGAGAGTGGAAAGCGTGGAACACGGAGGTCCCGCTACCTAAATGGACGGCCGCGTAAAGGCCGTTGTTAATACACCGGGCTGCTGGCGATCGTAAAAGGAAGATCGGGGGATCGTTATCGGTATAGCCTGGCAGGACTCTAGAATTTTTACGCCACTTCTTTATGCTCGCAAAAACTACGGTGTACGGTAGTTACCGAACAAGCCGAAGAGGCAAGGGAGCCTGGATCGTTTCGCTGCACGCGTTTCCATAAACTCCGCCCGTACGGTCGCCGGGTTAATACTTGATTATAGAGGGGTTATGCGAGTTTCACCGTACTTCACTTCCCTTCCGAACGATCGAGCCACCCCCGCTGCGAAATATTCGGGGCAGCTTCGAAAGATGTTCGGTAGCTCACCTGCCGCGCTGCGCAGCCCGCCAGTATTCTTCCACGGCTGCGCGCTCCTCAGTAATCAGTTATCAAAGGGCTGAACTATCAAGGAACTATTCTCGTTACACATGATAATCCGTTTTCGAAGGTTCGACCAGCCCGCGATTAATGCGCAGCGGAGGGCAACGGTGACTGCGGGTGTTCTGGAGATTAGCAAGTTCCAAGGAGTTCAGGATGTTGTTGACTTAAAAGGGCCTTTATCGCGCGGTTGATTGCCTCTTTTCAGTGTTTGGTGAGAGGGTAGTTAGGAATTGATAGCCATACCAGGTGTTCGCGTTACTGGTACTTCGTATTTTCTTCTGTACGTGGTTGGTGGGTGGGAGGAAGGGAAGGGGCGTTTTGTTGCATTTTATGAGGATAGGATGGCTTGAATTGTAGTGGACGTTCAGCTTTCTTAAGTGGAAAATTATAATTTTATGAACGTTGTAGAGGAGTAGTTTTTAGGGAAAGTTGCAGTCATCCAATTATTCGTGAAGGATAATTAAATTGATTTGTATTCTATTTATTGTGTATAACAACCGTAAAGAATGCGCTGGACAATAATAAGGCGAACACTTTATACCATTATTTTAGTTGAAACGATTCAGTGAACGGTTATTAGAATCCTAAAGTTTATCTATCTACATACTTGAGAATTAAGGAAATTTGATGTATCCAAAGCAGTAATATTTCAGTTTGGCACTAATAAAAGACACGAAGAACAAGGGGACGCAGAAGATGAAAACTAATCATGGTTTTGCTGTATTTGAACTCAATTTTTCCAAACACGTTCGTTGTTAATCGGAATAAACGAAAAACCAAAATGAACCTATCAGTTACATACAAAGTTGTTTACAAAGTGTAACAGTACTGTACCACACATCTAAGGGAGCATAATATTTTCCTGATTTGAACAAATTAAATTTTCTTTTTTTCGCATTTTTTTAAACATTCGTGTGTCTAGAATATTATTTTAAAGAAATTTTGAGAAATTCGAATAGCTACAAAAATTATAACGTCTTATACTGCGCGGCGCACAGGTAATTGTCCCCGCAAATGATACTTTAAACAGTTTAAACTATCGAATTTTGAATTTTCGTTCAGTTTTTGGTAAAATTTCATAAAAAATCGAAAACACGTCATTAAAGTCGATGCCACAAATATCTCGATAATGTATCAGCCGATTTACATAATTTCTTTTTTGAATGAAAGTTTATAAAATTCCCTGATCGTTCACCGACGTTTTTATTTAATATTTTAATTTTTTCTATTTTTACACTATAAAGAAATTAAAAATTTTCGTAAAAATCGATACCTACAGTTTGACAATCCGCCATTAGGCTACAAATGAGAAATTTAAGAATCGGCTCGGTCAACGACCACAAAATGTAATAAATTTTAATGTCTCAATTTGTTTCTACTTTTCAAATAAGCACAGTAGGCGGAATTTATGACACCGCAATTCTACTCGCTCCGCGAGGTACCAATTTTCAGAGACTACAGCGAGGGTGTTTTGTTTTAATAAAAATGTGTTTAATACCTTCAAACAGTGATCTTTAATTTGCAACAAACCCCATCCTTTCAGCTTTTCATTTTCACATACAAAAAAAATCATAAAGAATGCTTAATTTTCGGGCGAAAAAGGTACTAAGCCCCCTTAAATAAATTCACAACTCCTATCAGCCATCTACAATTGCAAGTACATAAATCGTCATCGAATACTTGGTGCCTCGTAAGTACCACGTTATTAAAGTCCGCTAAATTCATTTGAACATGCTCTCCTGTAGTTGCTGTGAACTTAGATGGCTTTGATCTCTCCAGGAACTGGCGTAGTGAACCAGAATAAGAACGGACAAAGAAGGGGAGAATAGGGATGGCAGATTTGCGAGTCGATCGAAAATTCTCGTCGCTGGAACGTAGCTGGAGCCCTTGAGACGACGCGGCCAAGATTACTCTGTCTTCGAGTAAGCGCGGAGTCGACGAAGGGTTACCCGTATTTAATTAAACTGTTACTTCGCATTGATTGCCAAACTTGGGCCCCGGGCCGCTGCAGAGAAGATTATCGAAGTTCTGGGCGCTCCCACTTCGGCCATATCGAGAGGCTGCTAAGCAATCTTGCGAACTTCCAGCCGTGTGATAGCGGCGCCAGGCTTCTTTGGCAGCTCTATTTTATAACCACGAGCCAATATATCTATTCATATCCTTATTATCGAAAAAAGTGAGGCTGTAACGAAGATGCTAATAACGATGCTCGTTGAAGACACGAGTGCTTGTTGACCAAGTAATCAGGATAACGTAGGATGACTCGAAGTATCTACATCGTACAGCGAATAGGAGTTAACTGTACACGAAGAACTTACGTCGATGTCGTGTACTAATAACGAATATTTTTCATGGGGAACTTCGCTTTTGAGAATAATTGATAAATTAATTTTCTAAGAACTATTATAGGTACCTATTTAATCACTTGATCACTTGATCTTCTTATTCACGTTGGCTGACCTTTGAAGAGAAACTAATTTGTTTCATGGAAAACTGAATAAACATTTATTTTTAAATTAGTAGGTATTTCAAAAATGAAATGGGAAGTCTGGTATAAATTGTAACACGGTCAACTTACAATTAGATCTTAATTAGCTATTGGGGAAATTTAAAAGCAAGAGTATCAAGGACTACTACCAAAATGAACGTTGCTATGATCATCACAGTATGAAATGGTGAAGTGTCACCGAACATTTTGAACGCCACGTGACGCCTGTACTTGATATATAACGGAGATGAACGGAAATGTGGTAATGTCGGCAGGGGACCATTGAATGCAACGATACTGTCACCGAAAGCGTAACGAGTTGCGTGTAGTTCCAGGATAATCTAAGTTTATGTGATGATCTTGACAGGAATATAACAAGTAGTTCGTAAGCGGTTCGAAGGTGGTTCTTAGCCGGTGTGCCTAAGAGAAAGTAGGCTAATCCGTATATCGAGTTAATCCTATTACCTCGGTACGGCTTGGTTTATTGGAAGTGGAACGTAGACACTTTACCGAACGGCTGTCAAACGAAATACGAGGAAAACCTATCCAAAATGGCTAAATTTATACAATTCCTATAGCGCGGCTCAACTGACTCTAAACTCGTATCAGTTGCTAGGGCAGTTTATACACGAACCACCGATCACAGGAATAGAGATCTTTCCAACGAAAATGACTGAAAAAGAGAGAGAAAGCAGAGAGCTTTACTTAAACTCGTTAACCCCTTTGCGCCCGTTTAACGTTGCATTATGATAACGAGTCGGCGTCGTACTTTACAGATGTCAGAAAATAGCTATTACTTCTGAATTATTACCAACGAACCTCCGAGTCACTTTGCCACTACCAAGAACTACTAACAAAAATTCAGGGGAATATAAGATACGAAGTAGCATTTCCTCTTCGAACGTCCCCCTAGAAAAATAAGCAAATAAGTTTACTGTATAACGGATTAACGTTAACCTGCAAAATCAATTCAGCAAATAAACGATAAATCCACATTGTACGTGGTGCCTTTAAAGAAGAGAAAGAGTCATCGTGATTCCACCCTATCGCACGAGGATTGAGTTGCGTGCACGGGGTCGAAGTTTGGACTCGGATGGAAATTCTGACAAGAAGGTGGCGAGTTGCGTGTAGGTGTTTCAGAGGCCGGCTCGCAGCACGGTCGCCTCGAGAGAAGAACTTCCGTGGCGTCCCTCGATGAAACCCGAAGACGAACACCATAGTGTGTCCTGTCGATCGTGGGGGGCTGCGAGATCGAGCGAGCGAGCAGGCGAGCGAGAGGGAGTTTCATTTAAGTTAGAAATTGCTTCTTCCGCAGCGATGATGGGCTGCAAATTGGGCGCGAAACAGAACGCGAAGACGAAGAACGTAAGCGTGTGCCATTGACGGGGAGGGGGCGTTAAACAGCCGCGGACGGAAACGAGACATCGAGTAATCTATTGATTCTTGGTCGCTGCCAGTGTACATTGAGACGCATTTTTGGAAATGTGATCGAAATTCAAACAGTGGGTTCTGAACATTAACACAGTGACCTATTAACGAAATCTGTGCAGTTTAAATTAAAAAATAAAATATTATCTGTAAAATGCAATCTCGGTGAAGCATCTAAAAATGTGCTAGAAATTTTATATCTAAAACTGATGGAAAATAAGGAAAATCACTTCCTTATAATATTAGACATATAATATTACTTCAAAAGACCACTGTAAAAAATCAGAAAAATCGAATTTTCTTTCTCACATTTTACGAAAGACGCGCGTTTCAAAAAAGTTCTCTCCAAATTTTATGAAGAAATTATCAAAATCGACGGAGATATAGTATTTTCCGTGAAGCGGTGTCACGAAGCGCGCCTGAATCGAGCGGAACTTTGAACGCGTTTTTGTCAAAATGACATTTTTCAACCGCGTTGACTGTACAGACATTTATTGTACGAAAAACCCGTTCCTATCACGTGACGATCACTTTTTTTAATTAACGACCTCCTTCTATGTTTTTATCAACATTTCCCCAATTTTTTACCCCCAAAAATGTCTTTTTTTTAGTGCGGTGTCATAAGTTAGTGAATTTCGAAATTATATAGTTTGCACAGGTTCTAAGGATTTTGGAGCGGTGGCAAATGTGGAAGATTGTAACGGAAAATTGAGTGATCGTTTCGAGGGACGCGGATTGACGCGATCATTGAGAGTGAACTCGTGTATCGCTCTATAAACGTGTTTTATTCGAGGCAGTGAGTTATTACGCGGAGGATATAGTTTCCTCGATCGAAAATAGGGGACGTGAAACTTCTTTCAAACTTGGTGTGCCATGTAGACGTTATTTCTATGGAACTTCAGTGTAGGTACCTTGATTGATAGATTAGTATTAGTATTCGGATATGTTGAATTGTTATGATTACTTTGGTTTTATATCTCTTCGCGAAGAATGCCAATTTCAGTGGAACAGTATGATGGAAGCACTACACACTTTGTTAAACACATTGATATTTTTGTTAGGCTAGTAGCGATAATTTTAAATTTTCAATTCAATTTTTGGCACAATTTAATCCGAGAAATGTATGTATATTTTTCTTAGGAAATTAATAAGGTGTTTCACTTGCAAATTGCTTCGCGTTTTAAACGCAACAGGAAACGAATATTTCAGTAAAAATAACAATATTAATGTAAAAAGGATTCTTAAAGAGATGAAATTGTAGAACTGACCAACGGTTAGATACAGAAGTTGGAAATAAAACGTTAAGGAAATATTTCTAGCACTGCACTTCTTTACCAACAGCCTCCACTTCCATTGAAATAGTTCTTTTAGGCGAGCAAAGTGAGAAGGACGTCGCCAAGGTGTCTGTAATAGGATCAAACGGATTGTTAACAAGGCTCCGAGGCTGTAACTTGTTGAAATAGCACCGATTGTTACAAAGATTCGCAAAGGGTTGGCGCTCGTTAATTTTGAGTGGCGAAGACGAAATTCGATAGCCCTTTGGTTCAACCCTTTTAACGCCACAGACAACAAAGAGGTTTTTTGCTTTCTGAAACATAAATCACCGACTCCTTAGGTGTAACGAACTGTAGTCACACTGCCGTCGACAAAGGATCTTCGGATATAGTTAACAACTAGTATCGAATAAATACAGGGACACGATGAGACAGATACCTTTGCGTTCTACCTCCAAGGGTCCTTAGCTGTTCCGTCAAAGTATCGCTAATAATTACTCGGGCGATAGTGAATTTTAACTATACTCTAAATATATACCTTTTCATTACTTTCGTATAATTGTTCTTCGAGTCGATGAACATGAAAAAGTAAGATTAAGTATTCGTCCATATTTCATCCCCTGCTGACATTTATGAAACACATTTACTGCTCCTTGAAAATTGTACCTACTTAGTTATGATTTATTTTCGTTGCCAGAACTGACTGTTATAAATATTGAAACTCTACATCTTCAGAGTTATTTTGCATTGTACTCTTTAATGAAAAAAGAAATAACACACTTTGCTATTTTATTCTTAATGTATAACACAGTTTAAGTACTTGTAACGTTTCCCACTCATACAGTTGCTCAAATAATCTATGTAACATTCTCATTGATGCTTTAATAAATCTGTAAAATGTTTTTGCTTGTTCCAAGACTTGTCTTGTTTATTTCTTTCCATTTTTACTTCGTCGACCGTAATTTAAGAGAAACCTTTCGATCGGGACTTATGTGACGTCTTGATTTAACGGTGGTTGTCGAAGTATACGTCTTCAGAAATCGTGAAATGGATTACTGGTACAAGTTTGATAGTGCTCGTGATTCATGGCGGTCAATCCCGGCGGCAGGTGACTTTACGAGTATCGTTTTCCACGCAGTTCGATGTTAGCAGTGGGAAAAAGTAAAGCTTTATGGTCACATGGTACACAGCGTATTAATACGGGTCTATACAAAGTTTTATAAATTTGTCAATGTTACACTGCTTTCTTATATTCTAACGACCACTCTTCTCTATACCCCCACGTAGGTAAACTAAGAATTTCAAATCTGTTGTGTGGATTAGTGCACGTTTATAATACAGTATCTGAAGAAAATATTCGTTTACATTCAAATTTTCAAAATACCCTTGCATCAACAATACAATAAAAATATCAGAATTTTATTAGCAAGATTTGCATAAAATCTAATAACGTGTGCACTAATTATACAAAAATACGAATAACTTACAATAGACATAATAATATTTTATAAGCTTCAACTTAACTACTCTATTTGTTCATGATTGCAAATGATCGAATACTTTAGTTAGTCACTGTAGATACCATTCGTTATTAAGACTAAAGGAACAATAAGAGTAACAGCCACTTCAATCGAGACCTTACTTGACACAGAAAGCTCTGAAATATCGATCATTAGTTGCAAAAGTCTCTCGTGGGAAACAGCCATAGGTAATGATTATTAATGATGGATGCTAGTTAACACCAAAAAACAAACAGACTCGAAGAAACATGACACTACTTAGAAGTAGGTATACACAGTCCAGCAAAATCTAAAAGCGTTTTTCTATCGAAACAACTTCTGAAATTTTGATTACTCATTTATAAATATACCTTGATACTCTCACCTTTAACATTTTTTTCAGCAGGGACTTCTACCGAAACTGAAAATAGCGATATGATACCGGTATTTTTCGGTTCCATCTTCAAAACCTTTATAGAAACCTAGATACGTAAATCCTGGTATGACGTCATACCGATATACATATGCAAATACTATATGTTATTAATAATATTTTATTACAGTTTTCAAAATATTATTATGCAAGGATCTATACGGTAAACGTATACTAATATATTGGTATTTTTATGAAAATATGTCGCTGTTTTTAGAGCTCGAATAAACAAGAGTTACCTATGAAGATATTAATCTACCATGTCACCGAAAGAAGAACCGGAAAAATACCTGTATTTATATCTGTTTCGGTATTTTAACGATTTCGGTATTGACCTTTTTCGGTTCTATAACGGTTTCAGTATCCGTCTGTTTTGGTACGATATCGGTTTCGGTATAGCTTTGTTGATCTAATACAGGTATCAAAATCATACGGGTTTGAAGTCTCTGCTTTTCAGAAATAACATTACTTTACATACTCGTGTTACAAAGTCGAGCCTGAAGAAACCCTGGATACATAGTCATTACTATTCATATAAACCACCGTGTCAGCGTTATCCCTGACAAGTATCACTGCCAGGCGACGACCATGTAGGTTATTGCTTGCCTCGTTATTGTAAGGTATGTAATTACTACACCCAATATCATCGGTGTGCGTATAATTACTACATGCACTATCATCAGTGGGTATCTAATTTCTACACGGACGCCTTGCCAATGGGTGTGAAATTACTGGATGTACTATCCACGCTTGCCGTTCAACTAATACGTACACCGTATCACGGATTGTGCAGTTATTAAGTGCAGTTAGGGAAGTTAAAGTCTCCGCTTAGTTGCGTGACTTTGGCGTCGGGAACGGTCGAGCAACTCGTCTCATCGTCGAATGAAGTTTAAGGTCTTGATGTCGCTCGACGATCAATCACGAGTTAAGCGTAGGGGAATTTTGGAACGTAATTAGTAGAGTGGGTACTCCGATTGGAACTTTCGCAAAACATACCTAACAGAAATGCACATCAATTTCTTCAAAATAAAAGCAGTGTAAATCAGCATTAATTATTTTAATCGCACTCGTGTGCCACGGTAAAAATAAATCCTCAAAGCAGTCGATTGGTAAGTTTAATCACAGGATAATTCTTCATAATGTTAGAGTTGGATGCAAGAACAACTTCACAACACTCAGGCACTTTTTGCGTAAACCGCATAATTAGATTCCTCATTCTTTTATATATATGCCCTCTAAATTTCATTGCTGTATCTTTAAAATTGACAGAGCTATTGTAAAATTGGTATCGATCTATGACTATATTTTTATAATTTTATAATTCTTTTTCTATATTCCTCTATTTTATGCAAGCAGGGCCTGAGGGGACTACGATTAAAATTAATTTCACTGATTAATTTAGTACATAATTCCCATTGTAATAATGCAACTACAAAGAGGATGAATCAAATTTGTAAATATTACAGACACTTTCACAACAACTTCATTATGTATAAAAAATATCCAAGATCGTAATGTATCTGGCACTGAGGCCCTCCTTGCATCCAACATTCTTTCCTCTCCTGCACACATCAACATCGCCTCAAAGGATATGTTTCTACCTCAGACGAAAGCTTGAATTAGAAAAGCAACAGACTGAAGTAAACCACCATAACAAACCGTTCAAATAAAGATCTCTCTACGTTCGAAGCACTCAGACTATTTAAAATTAAGTTGACCCACCCCGCGCAATTCATCCCAAGACGCTGGATAAACAAGGTTCTCGTCATTCCGAGGGTTAATCATCGGCGGGCGTTTTCATCGTCGCTCGTCGAATGAATTAGGATTTTCGTGGGCGCTCGGTCGACAGGCGTGACGAATTCCTCGATCTCGCCGCGCGGAATCGTGGCCCACGCTAATGAGACGGAAGTAATCCCCCCCCTTGCCCCCGCTTCGGGTATTCATTCGTCCTGGTTGAAAGCTCTCCGGGGTCGGTCATGGTTCCGGCGCAGGAATGGATTTCCCCGCGAAATTCCGGTCCCGCGCTCTAATCCACGTCGTTTCCGACCTTCGACGCCCTAACACGAAGGAGGGCCCCCGCTTTATCACGAACGCACACCTTCCCGTTGCACCTCTTTACGAATTATCGTCTCGCAGATAATTAATCTCCCTTCTGCTATATCGCTTTCTTCTCTTTGAACGTTAATTCCGGAAGCTTCTTCTGATCTACGGCCCCCACCAACCCCGCTAGCCCCTCCGGGCAAACGACTATTTTGTCCCGACGAGGGCTGAGGGCTGGGACAATTATGATCTTCCTGATTGATTTCACGGTTCGTCCTGGCGAGGATGGCGGGAGGAGGGGCAATCCTCCGGGGCGAAGGAGGAAGTGCAGAAATTTATATTCGAATTCTGCGGAGAAAAATTTGTATATGACCAGCCCGGCGACACCCGCCATTCATTTTCCCCGGGGTTTTTCTTTGTCTGGGGGAAAGAACAGGCAAACTGGTACCGTTCTATCCCTATCTACACATTCCGCATTTCAACCGCCCTCTTCGGCTGCCTTGAATTCCACGAGTACACTGCGCCGCGAACTTCTCTTTTCTCTGGCCGCTATTATACGTTACATACCGTCCGTTCACATATCGCGGACTATTAGTGAATAGTTTCTGTCAAAACTTGGCGCTACTGCGGGAGAACGATCGTATTGGTATGCGCCGGGACGGTGTCGAAAGGGGAGGTATTAAAAAGATTTTAGTAGCTCTGGTAGCGCGAGAAAACGGTCGAGCACGTTCGTGGAAAGTTTCGCGGAGATATGTACGAGGAAGTTGGTTATGTGTTGGGGGAATGTGTGGTGGAGTCGTACTATCGCATTGTCTATGTAATTTTTGATTGAAGGGATGTTTAAAATTTTATTGGGCAGGGAGGATAGTACCATACTCAAGAATCGTTCGATGTTAGATATTAGAATGTGTTACGCACACTTGGCGTTAAAAGTAAAATTATATTCGACTCTATTATGGGCGGCCCATAATTTATAAGTAGGGCTCTTACTATTTCTCAGATTTACGGATATCCGAGTTTTGAGTATCCGAGTACTCGTATACCCAGAAAATTTATATTCGGATATCCGGATATCCGAG
Organism: Andrena flavipes; assembly: GCA_963971345.1. NCBI lineage: Eukaryota > Metazoa > Arthropoda > Insecta > Hymenoptera > Andrenidae > Andrena > Andrena flavipes. Next base: position 15,981,078 of record OZ020482.1, on the reverse strand, counting down.
TATTCGGATGCCCATAAAACTTATATTCGGATATCCGAGTATTCGTATACCCAGAAAATTTATATTCGGATATCCGGTTACCCGGATATTTATTTAATTTAGATTCGAGTACCCGTGTATCAGGAAATAACCGGGTACTCGAATTACTCATTATAACTCGAAATCCGGATCTGTATACGGTTTCGAATATTTTATCATAATGACTCAATAATGATCTGTTTATTTGGAAGTTTAACTAAAGTGATTAAGACGAGAAATGCGCAGAGTATTGTATTGATATTTTATTTACAGTTATTATATATATATACACTAAGATAATAACTTCTTACTTTGGTATAAAAAAAACAAGTTTATTTTCATCTTGAAAAATTTATTGACATCTTTATTTTCTTCTTAAAATAATAAAGATGTGGAAGAACATAGATTACAGAAGCCTATTTGCAAAAAATAGTATCGAAGAACATTCAGTTACTGAATTTGAAATGTACTTAAGGGAACAGCAAATTGGGCACAACCTGGACCACATAATTTGGTGAAAATTCAGAGAAACTAAAGTTCCAAAAATGACTGCCTTAATAAAAAAAGAATACCTATGTATACATATCTGCAGCATCAGCAACTTCGGAGAAAGTCTTCTCTACAGAGGACAGTATAACTGTAACTAAAATATTAATATAATTCCCTTCGCATTTCTTGTTTTAATCACTTTAATTAAACTTGCTCTCTTTAATTAAAACCGACACGAAGAGAGCTTTATTCAGTCATGACGATAAAATATCCGAAACCAGGTAGTCGGATCCAAGTACAAGTATCCGGATACTCAGATCCGGATTTCGATTCGGATTTGGAATTATACCGAGCAATCCGGATACTCGGATATGCGGATATAGTAAGAACCCTACTTATGAGTCACAAGAAATAATCCACGTAAGCATCTACTTATGTATAGACGAATTTATAATTAACATCAAAATCAATAACGCCAAAAATGTCAACAGACCTGGCAACTATAAAATTCGTGTCTTCGGCTGAAGAAGATATATTAATATATTAACTTTCCCATGTTCCCACAATCCACAGTGTGCAAATAAGAACGAAGCACGTGGCTACCACCGCAGATACCGCGATCATAAATCGCTTCCATTAGTCCTTCACGTTACACCGTGAAGAATGAAGAAGAAGTATCTACAGCTGAACACCGCCCCGAACCTGATACCATCCATCACAAGAAGTCACGTCCCGCCAATTCGTCCACCGAAGTCATCCGTGCCCGTGATCGAAGACATTATTGTTAATCCATGACAGTGTACTACACAGGGCGCGACGTCCGATACAACAGCGAGATGCACCCTCCGTTTGGTGACTAGGTGCTTTCCACTGTCATGCTAATCCGCGGCAGGGCGTAATTGCCGATTTATGCGCGACTTCGCGGTAAGATTCTAGCCACGGTCATAACGCGTGGGCAGGATGTGTCCCAGGGGGTTTGGAATTACTTACCCGCGGAAGAACAAAATCGCATGTCTGATGGATGATGGGGAGGGACATCGTCCAACGTCACGTTGGCGGAGAATAGACGGAGTCGTCACGCTAGAGAATGAAATCCGCGGCTGCCTCTTCATTCCCTTTGTCGTCTTGCCAGCGACTAGCGAGAGTCATTGTGATTCAGCTGAAATCTTAATGGAGTATCGAGAGCCGAGGTGGAACGTCTATTATGAACTCGCCTGTTTCCCATTACGGTCAATAAAAGGGGGGAGAAGCACATTTTTTCCAGAGGGGTAGCGCGGGGGAGGGGCCGGGAGGGGGTTGGGGGTGCAGAGGCGCCTTACTAGCAACAGTGACGTCATTTTAGTCCGCGATCCATTCTCCGTGTCGCGGGGAGCATTTCCATTTAGATGCTCATCTCGCGGAAAAGATTTCACGAGGATATATTACCGTAACGTTATGTCTCCTTTCGTTCGGAGTAAACTGGAACGAGATGGTATCTTTGAAATAAACGATCGCAGTTAAACGCTTTGCTTGCAATACGAGCCATTAACGTGCAGCCACGCTAATATCCTGCTTCTGTTACTACCGCGAGGTAGACGTAAACGGGCGCAAGACGACTCGCTTTTAATAGATTCCAACCAGCTTGGTCACAATGAGCGCGGCCATGGGTAATGGTAATTCAATGCTGGACGCGTAATTTCTTAAAATGGGCTGAATAGAATTGAAGGACATGCTGGCGCGAGAGTGGATTTAATAGTTCGACTTCAGACGTGGATTCTGCGCTGTTAAGGACACTGAACCGTGTTGTATTTGCGATAGGAACAGCGCTGCCTCCGAAGGAACGTCAAGATTGAATGAGACTTCTTTTGACTTCTGCTGTGAATAATATACGGCAACTCGATTATGTTATGTCCACAAATAACCTATCCTTTCTCGCCTTATTGTTAATACATGTTCGTCTGTTTACTTTCTATTCCTATTTCGTTTAGTTTCAGTTGTAGCTTTAGTTCTCCGGTTAGACTTGTTAACTGTGGTTCACTGTAGCCTCGCCGTTTACTTTAATGAGCTTTGCGCTAACTGTCTGCGAGGTATCAGAGACAGTAATGTATTCTTTGAGTAATAATAAAGATAGGTGCATGAAGTCTATCGATATAGAATACAAGATTGATGAATTCCTTTCTTTGAATTAACATCTAACGGTACCTACAGAAAACAGCTGGAAATAACAGATTACTAATGCATAGAATCTTGGTTGAAAAATAGACGTGATCCAAAAATGAGAGAATTTTTCACCTGTTTTTAGTCCCACAGTTTTGGAAGTGAATTTTATGCCAGATCACACCTTATGGTCAGACATCAATCACAAATTTTAAGGTTGAGCTAACAATTAGTTTCTGACATATGGGAGATCAAAGAAGTGAAAATTCATTAACGTTCCCAGGGATCTTGCTGACTGCTAACATCGAACTTGAACTTAGATTTTTAACATTCACAATGGCTGATTCAATATAGCGAACCGTAGGTCAGAATATATTCTAATTTTCATAGAACTTTATTGATAAAATCAAACCCGGACGGGAGTCAATCAAAGAATATTATTGCACATGCGAAAGTGATGCTCGAAGTCTTGCAGCCATATTATGACAGTTTATAGTTCCTCGGATATGGTCAATATCACAGGCTGCATGCACCCAGTCCCGACCTAAGTGTAAAATTTCCAAAAATCAAGAAAAATAAATGTCGATGTAGTACCTATAGGTGTTTTTTTTTTTTTATTTAACTTTGACCTCCCATATCGCGGCAACTAATTGTTGTGATTGATGTCTTATTTACATAAATTCAGTTCCAAAACCGTAGAACCAAAACAGGCCTTTCCCTGGGTCCCTCTTTGTCTTATCACTTACACATGATTTTTATCAAACTCTTAAGCGACTTAATACAGAATCGCGCGCGAATCTTGTCGACAAGATTACACTTCAGAAGACTCCGGCCCTATCAATCTTCAAGAGCAACCCTGTTCCCTGCTAACAGGCCGTTGCACCTCATTTTTCCGTTCATCCCTCGCGCCTCGAGAAACACCGGACGAAGTTGTCGCGGAAGTTCACCGTTAAATGGCTGGATTGACTCGTCCTGTGTCATCTTGGGGTGATAAATACCTATCACGACCAAGTGTCCAGCTCGTTCAGTAAAGACTTGTCCGAACCCGGAGGGTTTCCAGGTGTTCTGCTAGGCGAAGGTGGCACAGGTTGGGGCAGACGGGTCTGAACTGCGCTGCTGTGTACCTTCGCAGCGATACGTCATCCCTGACAAGCTGGTGTGCCGATAACCTCCGTCTCCGACGAACCCCCGTGTGTGGCCTCGCACCTCATCGCGGCGAAGGCCATCCATCATGTTTGAGTAATGTAGGGACACGATTTCGCGTTATTGCGAATGACCGATTCTGCCGTAGCAACGTCCCTCTGCTTCGCCTCGATTATCATCGAAGAAGTTGTTCCTCCGTTCCAGGAAACCATTAGGTTATAATGTCCCGTTGGAACTGTGGCTTTTCCAGGGACAACCCTGTGCAGCAGTATTCTGTCTACTTGGTATAAATACTATTGTACATAGAAATCTTCCTTCTATATTATATTGTGGCCTGATTAATGCAATTCCAGTGTTTCACCTGTTGGCGAAGTTTGAAATGGGATTTGGGAAATGGGTAATTGTGGTAGCAGAGAAACTTATGTGTGGTGCACGGAGCAGTGGCGGATTTAATCTTGAGGGAAGCTGAGTTGAACGAATAAAAATATTTTTAATTCAAATTTAATCAAATTTATTATATGATTGTAAAAATTTATTTAAAGAATAAAATCCAGTTTTCTTTTCTTTTTATAAGAGAATTCTTTGGGAGATGCCAGGGGCTCTTGGTCCCCACCTGGGTGCGCCACTGGCATGGAGAAAAGTTCGTGTGAACCGATGTTAAATGCGGTTTATAAGAATTCTGATTAGATAACTGTAGCCGCGAATGTGGACATCAAGTTGAAGAATAAAGCTGAATCTGGGCATTCACGAAATTCAATTATGATTCTGGAAGAGTTAGCTGAGAGACTTAATCCCACCTGGAAATTTTGAGTGGTGGAATTTGAGAAAATAGCGTACTGTGCATACTGCTTTCATTTTTAAGCTGAAAAGGGAACCGTTGTGAAACCAAGTTCAGGAGACGAGAAATAATTCATAAACCCCACTTTCAAATGCAAATAATGTATACCACGCCGGAAGGTTTTGTTATCCGTTTGGTATGTATGACCGCAATCATTTTTTGTAAATATATTTTTATCGTGAGCAATTAAATCCTTTAAAGTCTGTTTTGGAAGGAAGTGCTTTATTTATGCGTTGCATACTTCTGTTTCATCGAGGCAACGCGAGGTCGCAGGACGCAAAGGAAACGTTTCAGTAACTGCAGCATTTGGGAAATCATGGACCAGCTACCATATTCACTGGACGCCCCGTCAGATTTTCGCCCCTTTCAAAGCTTGAAAAATTACTTACACCGAAAAGGAACGAGAAATGTCGTTGAAGAGTAATTCAATAAAACGGAGGGAATTTATAAAAGGGAATTGAAAGCTCATAATTAGTAAACAGAGAGGAGAGAAGTTGTTGAATAACAGTACCAACTGTTTTTTGGCAGAAACTTACTTTACACCTCACCAACGTATCGAAAAAAGACATATTAGGTACTCATAGAACGACCTAAGTAACATTATCGATTGCACCCTAGCTGGGATTCTCACCCGGCCGCTTAAAAATAAGTGAAAACAAACTTGATCCAAATATAGTCCTTGATTCAGTCTTCAAGAATTCTATTGAAACTATCATTTTCTACCATTTCTGATTTTTCTTTCACTACAACACTGCAAATTGCATTTTAAATCTGGCAACACCACAAAAAAGTCTTAAAGCTAGCGGTGGGACAAAGTGGTGAGTTTTATGCGTTTTCTTAACAATTTGATAAGGAGTACGAAAACAAACTGAAATAGCAAAGAATATTCCGCAACGAAGAAAAGTTGATGGCTTTCTTAAGAAATTATCCTGAACCAGACGACTCTAACTACATAGATCTTAATTTTCTTATCTTTTCTCCGATCCCTTAATTAAAATAATTAATAATTAAATTATAATTAATAATTAATAATTAAAAAGTCAACAATTTATTTTTAGTTTTTAAGTGTTAATAATTGATGCACACTGTGCCAAATAAATATATGATTGTACTTTTATGCCTATTTTTGTATTTCATTCAATATTTTTAGAATAAAAGACTTAATAGGTAGGTACTCAAGATGTTTTATTTTAATAAGAAATCCATAATCATCGATAATAACTGAAAACTAAAAGACCATATAAAAACGTCACAAAATAATATTGACATTCCAATTGTGACTTCCTTTTTGCCAATCATTGTACAGTTTACCCTATTTAGTTTGGTTCCAACACACCCTACTGGTATGTAGTGCGCCGCCTGTAGACTTATTTTCATTTTTCGTTCCCTTTTTGTACCTTAACATTTACCTTAACAAACAGTCGAGTGAAGTGTGTCAATCTGAATATAGAAATCGAACAAATTAATTTCCAGACTCCAAAACATTTCCTTCTACATCTGACTACAATTGCCCAGCTGCATCTCTCTCTCTCTCTCTCTCTCTCTCTCTCTCTCTCTCTCTCTCTCTCTCTCTCTCTCTGCAAAAAACTCCACATAGGTGTTGCAGCTGATGGGTCTGAAATTTCCTCGTTCTTCGTGAAATTCGAGTTGAATGTACACGAATTAACGGCCGCAGAATAGGACAATAGAATACGCTGTTACATCTGCATATCGATTACAACGCTGCTACTCACCGTTATGAACGAGCAGAGCAGAGTCACGGGCAACAGTGATTAGGTCACTGTCGGTGAGAGTCTCGTCGGACGCGTTACCCGAGGTTGGTGTGTCACTGAGGCCAGCGCCAGTGCTGGGCATATGATACAGGGGATGCTGTTGTTGCTGTTGATAGGCACGTTGTTTATGCTGACTGGCGTTGTAGTGATTGAGGTGCGATTGCGTGGTCTGGTGATTATTTTGTGGGTAGGCGGGCGCTCGACCTCGCAGACTTGGCGAATTTTCCTCACCCTCGCTGCCGCTCAAACTGTAGGCCGGGTAAAGCCGTCCCTTCCCTGGAAAACACGTGAAAAATATGTCGGTGAACTTTTTATTTCGTTACTAGCGAAACCATTCTGGGCTTCGGACGACTGATTTCTTTTTAGAGGATACGTTTTAGATTCGGTATAGATGGGAATGTATAAGTCTAGTAATTGAGTTTTAAGAGATATTAGGTAAGTTTGTTGGGAAATAGTGAATCAGTGTAACGCAAGTTGAAACCCTGCGGTGCACATGTAAATTAAAAGTACACCATTGCAAACGTTGAGCCTCATAGACCCATATCGTCAAATCTATCTAGGGACGTATGGACATTTTGAGCGAAACAAATATTTTTAGACTGCGTGTAATCTATTGCACTCAATTTTTATTAAGAAAAATATTTTTATAAGAAAATGAAATACTGAACACTACGGGTCAGCATTACGTGAATCTAATATCATGAAAACTGCTCACTTGGGTCTGTCGGGCCCCACTATAGTTGAATAGCATTATTGAAGGGACAACATGAAAGTATTCGTGTGAATTGTCCTTACATTCTCTGCATTGGTGTGTAAAGTTTGTCTCATTACCAGTTTTACATACCGAAGTTGAAAAAGGAACCTAATAAATATGAATACACTTCTGTTGTAGCATTATTTCACAGCGGATGTTTAAAATGATTTTCATTCTCAGATATACACGTTCCATATTAGTTTTTTATCGTGCCATGTGCGCTATGAATGAATTTTTCTAATATTTAAAGACTTCATATTGCATGTAAATTAGAATTTTTTTTTAAGCTTTGAGCTATACTGTAAAATTTATCATACACGATTTAATCACCTTGTGTAAAACTCGCTTATATTCGTTCGATCCTTTGTCATGCGCGCATACTATGCCATTAGTGGTTATTAATGCATTGCGTTGGTGAAACGCATGAAAACTGTGTGACCAAAGAGGTCCCTGTCGGGATATTGAATTTTCACCAGGAATTTTATTACACTATTCCGGTATTCGGTTGATACACGGTATCCGTGATATTTATACGATAATTTCCTGAATGAAAGAACCATGGGGGCGAGGATTAAAACGATATCGAAACCAGGATGCGTGTGCGTGTACATCAGGGACGTTTTGTGTTATGGATAAATGGGATATCGTTTTATTACCAATTTATTAATCATCAAATAAAATCACCTGGCCTTCGATTGCACGCGTTCGTATAACCACAGAGACTCTTGGGATTCGATAATGACAAACGTAATAGTTCCTTGGGTTTTTTACAAAGTTCAACAGATTTTAAAAGATAAGTGGAATATAAACTGATATTGTAGCTCTCTTATATCGTTAGCTTGATGCTAAAACTGACCAAGTCCACTTTTTTATTTAATGAGATTTTCGTTTTTAGCAAATGAATTATCTTTTACTACAGTCGAACCTCGATAGCTCGAATCTCAAGGGAAGGGAAAAAATCATCGAATTATAGAGGATTCGGCTTATCGAGTTTTGAGTAATAGAGGTTCAACAAACGAAAATTCGACTTACTTATAGAGGCTTTGTACGACTGGTAATCAATCTATATAGATCAATTGTTTATTGTATACCTATGATCAAATATACCTACAACTTATGTACTACATATATAAAAATAATTATAAGACCCATTTTATGCTAAAAAATATTACTCTTCATTTTGGTGAGTTTCCTTTGTGCTAGTCTTTTAATGTATTGTTATTCAAAAGCATTTTCGATCGTGAATAATACAGAGAAAATATTTTCCTCAATATTTTGTGATCTTTCTACGAAATTTCTTACGACTTGTAGAGTCGTTCTTTTAAATTCGAGTTGTAGAGGTGAAATACATAATTTAACATACAAAATATAGTTCGAATTAAGGAAGTTTTATTTCGAGTTGTAGAGATGTTTACAACGGAGCGGAAGGGAATGAAGAAAATTTTCGACTTATAAAGATTTTCGAGTTACTTATGATTCTGAATTTAACAGTGTGCCTGGCCGGAAACTTTTACGAGTAACTGTCTATGCATCCCCAACAGCAATATAATAAGCGATATAACAAATCACAACAGAAACCACAGTGATCCGAAGAAAAACCAAAGTTTCCATCACGCGCCATAATTAAGTCCCATTCTGTAACGCCAGGGTTCAATGGACCAGCCCTCTAGCGAGGTAACAAGAGATATCCTCCAGGAAGCTGCAAACCATCAAGGTATTAGAAGAGAACACCACCCCGCCGGTGTCCATTTACCAAAGACGTAGGAACGCGCGGTGCATTAAGGCCCTGGGGAGGGTCTCGAAACGAAAAGGTGGCAAAACAATTCTAACGTCGCGCGCACTTGGGCAAACACAGTAAGAAACACGAGACTTCCGGACGTATCATTGGAAGCGGTCGAGGCTCACCCGAGGGGAACGTCCCGAGCCGAAAAATATTCTTTCTAGATACCAGCAGCGAAGACAGTGGGTGCCAGTGTATCGTCGCGGTGGTTCTTTTCCAGCCTCGCTCCATGATATTTCTGCCGCGTTTTTTACCGCGGGGCGCGCGACTTTTACGAGAGAAGACTAATCGATCCCACGGGTGACCGGGAGTTGTCGTCCAGAGGACGTTCCAAGGCGGAGCAGATGTTGCGTTAGGTGACATGGGAGCAGGAAGACTGGTTTTTCGGCCATGGTAAAGACCGCGCTGGACGTAGGGAAGAAAAAGGAACCGATGACGACATCCTGACACGGCGAGATCAAGCGTTTTCGAAGTAAATCGCGCGAAAGCTATGATCGATGCCCGGTACCCTTTGACCTCCGACTCTACTCGCGTGCTACGAGCTGCCACCATCAACGAACCATGTTATCGAGATATCGATACCTTGGCCACGGTACTTTGCCGTGCATCGGTGTCTTCAGCTTCCCTGGACCGAGCCAACCGACGCCCAGGGGAGCATCGCCATCGTCCGCGAGGCGAAAAAAGGGAGAGATTTGTTATCACTTAATCGAAAGACGACGCCTCGGAAATCCTAGGGCTCCTTCGCACTGCTGGACCCTTCGCTCCCGATCGGAACAATATCGTACGATGTTGAAAAATCTTTTGAACTACAATTACTCGATGGACGGAAGCTGGAGCGGGGCATGGTTGAAAGGGAGGTAATTTATTAACGTAGTTATGGCAGCGAATGTAATTAGGCGTGCCCATCAGTGACGAGTTGCTCGACATTTAATTATGGTGTGCGAGTAGTGCATCGAATTTGCGACCCCCTGCACCGGCTCGCCGGGTTTTCAAATAATTTTTTGCAGCTCCGCGTTGTGCTCTGAAAGAGGAGGGGGGACCGTGTGTTATTAAAAGGAAGAGCGATCGCGAGATGGCACGGCGCAGCCTTTGTGACCGGGTCCCTACGCGCATACCGTTAATGGATAATATATCGGACCGAACAGCAAGTTAACTCACCGCTAATCGAATTATCGCTTCGTTCCCGTGTCTTATATCTTCTACCCACCTTCTTTTTTCTCCCCGCCCCTCTGATATTTTTCCCAGCCCTCCGCCCGAGGCTTTCCCTCTTTTTCTTTCAAACTTTTTTATTTCGCCGCTCGCGCCCGTCCTATCGACTGTAGTCTCGCTCCGAATGAACTTACGATCTTCGACCTCTTAACAGGTTCAGCGAGTTTGTAATTGGATTACACGTAATCGTACGTGAGACGCCGATTGGAGAATTTTCTAGTCACTGAATCGCGCTGATGTCAGTGAAAATAGATTGTTTATAAAAAAAACTGCCCCACTGGTTTATCGGGTGGACTGTTCTGATACACTCGGAGACTTTGGCTGTACGGTAGCTTTTATAATAGATAACGCGGAAGTGATTTTACGATCCAAGGCTGAGAGACGCCATGCGCTAAGGAAGGATCTGATGAAAAATAACTCGAATTTGTGGGACGAAAGAATTTTCCGTGGATAAAGTCGACACACCGAGCGAATCGAGCGGTGATGGCCGGAGCGTGTTGTCTTCGCCGCGCGAAGGTAAATTAGTTTAATTCGAAGCTGATGGAATGAAAATGGACAAAGGGATGGACGGCATCGGAACGGCGTGGGAAGGAGAACATAGACGAGGCGTGAAACGATCTCTTCCACGCGGATACTCAGCGGCCAAACACTTTGTATTTTCCCGGTATGCGTGGCCAGTGAGATTCTCTTCGAATTTCACGTATCCATAATACATTATCGAGTTACCATGGGGGAATATTGTGGCCACCATAGAGACTCCTGCGATCGTATATCCGCCGTTTATGCGCGCACGTGCGTGAAGGCTTGTAAATTTCTTCCTAACCTCGAACGTGGATTGCGTTAACCCACATAATTCTATCATCGTTCCTATGATACCGCAGCAACGCGCACGCGCGCGAGAATCTATAATCCCCGTATCATTAACGGGGCCAGCGACGGGACGCGGGGGGCGGATCGATCGTGATTAAGGATACTTTTATATGCGAGTTCGGAATGTTTCATCTAAATGCTTCTGGTAGTTTTAAGATTTCCTGTTGTAGCCACTTGTGACAAGCACTGGTGTTTATTTAACTGGATCGCGTGGAAAGTGGTGGAAGCTGTAATTAATTTCTACGCGGTGGTATAAGAAATTGATGGGATAGTTCAATGATTATCTTTTCTTGGAAAGATTGGTTTATATATAGAGATAATAGCTTTGTTAAATGAAAATGATATCAGGGTAGAATAGGATTTATTATGGCACTCAAGTTTCCTCTTTCTCAGTTTTCTGTATCTTCGCGTAGAAAAGAGTTATAACTTGTTTCAGATTTACAAGGTAGAAATTGAGATACCAAGACTCACTGGATAATATTTATTCGGGCTGGGGCTTTGAGTAATCGTACATTGTATCGAAATTGTCAACGTTATTTTTGTCTAATGTTTAATACACATAAATGATCCGCTGAAACCATGGTTAACGCTCGTGTAGTGTTCAGAAAGAGAAGGTATTTAAATATGAAGCCACAAATAAAAATCTAGGTCAATGATATACGATATCGCAGGGTTTAATCTAAAAAATTAATCATTTGACGACAAAATATGCGATGGTGCCCCGATTTATAGCGATTAATCATCTATGTAATTTCTTGACAATTTTTAAATGATTTTTTAAGAAATAATCTTTTTCATTTAAATACTATGTTTCACAGTTTCAGCATATTTCTATGTAAAAAGCGCCTGCACCTTGACTCCTATCACTATTTTATAAATGTCATTCACACGAATGCTGTATACACTAACAGAATCTAATACCCTTAATGTTGCACTTTTATTAATCAACTAACTTATCTTACACCTACCTCGTTTGATGTAATAATACACACGCGATTAAGGAATAAATTTCACAACAAAAAGTAGCTTATTTGCAAATGGAAAGAAACGTTTCCGCGATTCCCTTTCTTGTTTGCGAGCACGTTACGATTGATCGCATTAACAAAATGTATCGATTATATCAAAGCTATTCTAACGTTTTCAAACCGCGATTCTTCTGTTTAAAAATACTTCAAAATATTCCAACCTACCCCACGATTTTTCAATGTTATGAAACTACGACAGTTTGGGCCGCCAAATGAATTACAGCCAGCGAAAAATGTTCCCCCGATAAAAGGGAACTTTCGCCTTTCCCTGATATACGATCCAACTCCGCGTTTTCAACGTGTTGTGAATGCGTATGCTTCGAGCTCATTTAGCGAGGCTTCCAATTTATTCTGCATTTCAACAGATCCGCGTTACACGTTTTTCTACCGATAAACATTTTCGCGAGTCCTTTGGACCAGGCAGAGCGACATCACGATGCTTGCGCTCCCTCTGCCGGTGTACACGAACGTGGATGTTATGCGACCTGAAGATTCGGTACAAATTCCATAAAAGTCAAGAAGTTTGCGTGCATTCATAAAGTTCAGGCATAACTGTCTTTCTAAGAATATACTTAATGTGTGACTTGCAGTCGTGTGCATGTGCGTAGGTGTCATTATGCAACGAAGTAGCAAGTTACGCCAGTGTTAGGTCGACAAGTAGATATGAAAGTACCTACAGCTTTTCAGTAATAAGCATGGGCTTCCTTTCTTGTTTCTCAGAATAGAAGCATTGATTGTTAGTGCTCTGTGATTTAAGACATGTGGGAGCAGTTACTGTAATCGTTTTTAGAAGGCTTAATGACAATTCTTTCTAAAAATAGATTACTGATCTAGTTAATCATTGATCTCCTTATATCTGGATTGTCTTTTCATACCTTTACGTGGCAGGGTGTTCTATAAATATGTGGTATACAGTTCGTACGGTAACTGTTTAAAAATCAGCAGGGTCCATTGTACCCAGTGTGACCACCGCGGAGTTTTATATAAGTGTAACCATGAAGTGATAAGTGTAACCCGACATTTTTATAAACAACCTGTATAAAACTTTCTTTCTAATTTTACTAAATACAGTATTCCCTCGCTATAAGCTTGATTTGCCCCCTACGTTACGCTATAAGCTCGACGCTGTCCCCACCAGTTCTAATACTTGTGTGAAGACAACGCGAGAGCTGTTGACAGTGTTGACACGTCCAAAGCGAGCAGAAAGGAAAGTAACCCAGCCTCTGAACACAGAAGTTCATTAGGATAATTGAGAGTGTCCTTGAAAATGCACTACCCAAAGAAGATTCTTTGTAAAACACATCCCTAACCTACCACTTCAGCAACCAATAATCCAACCCTTTGCACCTCAACAACTACCACAAAGTACATACATTTTCATCTGGATTATCTACACTACAATACCCAGCCTATTGAAAAAGTAAAGAAATCAAATTTTAGGGAATTGACTGTCATGGACCTTCCATACTCAATCAAACGCGCAGTCCCTGAGACGTCATTCTATTTTAAACGTGCTAAATCACAGCCCACCCCCAACTCGGAGAGATGTAATTGTAATAACAGCAACACCTTTCCCAGTGGCCGTAAACATTGGCATTCTCCGAACCGTTCATTTATACATGCCGCTGTACCGCTTTCAGCGCTAATGGAAAACGAATCCGCCTCTAAGCGCCAGTAATACTTTCAGCAACGCTCAAACCTCGGGCGAACTATGCTACGCCAGTGTTCCCCCCGCACCGCGCCGCGTTATCATAAACTTCTCTAATTTCCACGCGCATTATTTGTGCCCGAGATACTGCGCGCTGGATTATTACCGCTCCGACGCCCGGAAACCACTTCGCGAGATGGGAATGGCCTCCCGTACACCCCGCCGTCAATGACGCGCATTGTACGTGCCTGTCCGCCGTTCCTCATGACGCTATGAAATAATACTGCCAGTCGATAACGATATATCGGTATCACCTGATTATCTAACGTCGTATTTGCCCCGCCAGGCGAGGGCGCAGAACCCCATGGAACGGGCCCGCTCGTAACACAACGGCACGGCACGGCATCGTCTACGTCGGGAGGCGTGTTATCGATTTTCCCCCGAGCCCCGTGCGAACAGCTACGACTTGACGGGGTTACGGGGTAAACGAGTTCTCCTACGTCCATTTCCCCCCCAAGCGATGGACGCGTTATCTCAGATTATATCACAGGTAAAAAGATTGCGTCACGAATAGGACAATGGACATTTCCCTTCATCGGGAAATTGGATGGAAGCCTCCTGGAATCCTCTTGGATAGGCTCGCCCGTGATCCTTCGACATTGGAATCGTCTTTCGACTAATCGACTTGTCCCGACGATGGCGCTCGACGAGATAAAATCGCTGCGCCCGTTAATACTGTAGGGTCGATCTTCGGAGCTAGATTCTATTGCTATCGATTCTTCGTAATCAACTACTTCCGTTGGAACGACTATACAGGTGCTGGCTTCGCTGCGAGACTGTCGTGAACGTGGTATGTAAAAACGTTTTTACTCTAAAGAGATTCGAACGAGTTGGTGGTATAAGGTACAAGAGCTTTCTGACTCCTAGATCATGTGTGTGTTGGAAAAATGTTTAGACTACCTAATTGTATTTTGAATACTTCCTTTTATTTAGAGAGCCATGCGTGGATCGATACGCAGTCCAATGCGTACATAGCTCGAGCTTTTTGTTAAGGTGCTCCGTGTTATTGTGTTTTTGGAATGTAACCGATCGCGTGCAGTCTTAGCTTGAACACGGTATACATATTATAATCGTCACAATATTTCTAACTATTTTTTTGTATTTGATATTATTATATTAAATACAAGTTCAGGTCAATTCAAGGAAGTGTAATTCATTCTAATGGCCAAGACAGTGATCGATTGAAAAACGTAGACTAATGGAAAATCGCTATTGGTGGGAACATATCCAACCCGGAAATTCAAAAAATTCTGAAACTTTGGGAATATGTAGCCATTTTCTTCCTGATTAAGCAATGTTTTTGCTGCCCAAATTCACTCTAAAGGGATATAATTGAGCCCTGAAAATCAGGTTATTTTCCGATTTTGTGTTCTAACTCGTGAACTGTAAAATAATTTGTTTACCAAATGAGAGTGCTAATTAAAAAAAGTAACTTTTGCCTAGAAACTTTTTTCCAAAAAAGGAAAATAGAAGAATTTTCAGGGGTTAATATCATCCCCTTGGAGTGAATTTGGACTACAAACAAAAATTGCGTTGTAATCAGGGGGAAATCCCCTACATATTCACAATATTTCAGAATTTTTTGAATATTCGGGTTCGGAATCTCCCCTTGTGAGAGGGTGGAAGTGGTGTTTCCGGAGAGAGTTTGGTTTCTGTGTAGGAGGTAATTTAAGGTTAAAAAAGGCCCACGGTGGATGATGATGTCCAGACCCGTTAGAAAGGATTTAAGGATTTAACAATACACTTAGTAAAAACCATGCTACATGAATCAAACCTATAGTCCATGTCAACAATGTCCCAACTTCAACGAACCTACCCTTACTATACACCTCCGCCGCCTATATACAAGTGCATCGTAAGACTCAGCTACCCGCAAAACTAACCAGACACCAATTAATTCCCCAAGCATGTGCGTAAAAAAGTTGACGCGGCAAGAATTGAAACAGGAAATACGACATTCAATAACGTAGGTACCAATCACGGGCCACCCTGTTGTATCAACACAACTTTAGTACCGTGCCCCGTACCCTCCTGCCAATTCTTCCTCGCCATACCGCCGTCTTTTTCAATTTTTCTCACGGAACAAGCCTCGCGCCCTCAGTCTACAGATGGCCGCGTTTAACGAGATGAAGAATAAATACTGCCGTAACATTCGACACAGCAATGCGGGAGAGCAGGTGGTACAAATCGATGGCATTGGCCGCAGGCCATCGGCCAATTATCCGCGGCGACTTATGCTACGTCTTCGAAGGACCTTGCGCGCACGCGTGACTGCACGCGTGCACGTTTCCGCTGGAGCTTTGCGTTCCTTGGACCGGTTCCACCGGGAGGTACAAGCGCTGGCGAACGTGCCTGAGGAACAGTGACATTAAAAGAAAGTGGTGGGGTGGGCTGGGAAGAGGCACTCGTGCCCACAAGAGAGCATAAAACGGTGGATCACGTGTATACGGGTCGTTCCGGTGACATTCGGTTGAAAAAAAAAGACAAGGGACGACGTCGGTGGATCGTAAAGTTCGAGATTATACCGTCCCGCTTTAATAGGGCGCGCGGTCGCGCCCAACTTTGCATGAGCCCAGCGCGAGAAAATGGTCACGGTGGCGCGGGACACGCTAGACGTAATCACGCGGCGCGGAAACAAGAGACGCTTGCCAAAGACATTTCGGCCGCATCTCCTATAAAGCGGACTCGTAAAAAAACGCGAGGTGTATGAATTAACGAGATCCCCCGGCGCAGATGCGTCGTCTGGGATTTTTATGCCATTCGATGAACGAATTTCAGACGCGCTCGTAAAACGTCCATCGGGTATGCAGTAGTGCCCCGCGACGTGGTCGGGTAACTTTTCCAGGACGCTGCTCGGTGGTTTTAAATTGGGAAGGTCTTGTGTGCGCGGAACATGTTCAATTCTTGGTCGGAACGAACGTTGTTTGATACTTTGACACCTTAACTTTGGGCATTTGTTGACCTGACACGCCAACTATGATGCAATTGCAAATTTGGACGGACGAGGTATGTCGTCCTGCCGCGGATTCTCTTGTGATGTGAATATCATAACAAAATTAAGGATATGTATCTCTAACTTAATCTGTATTTATATAATCGTGGTTTTGGAAGGACGAGAAACGACGGAAATGCACTCTGTGTAGTAGGTACAATAAAACACCTACCAAAGGACTGTCAGAGATTAGAGAGAAGAAGAGAGGAACTTGGAGAGGAGGAGATTGTGGAAGCCAGGAGGAACGAGGCTGTGATAAGCTGGCTAAGAAATATAGAGAAACAGCGGAAAAACAGAATGATTGAGCTTATAAGGGGGCCGCATAGGTTATGTAATCGGTTCTAGAATGAGACTGGGTGGACATTGTAGTGCACACCTAGTGTTAAAAAACCGTAAAGGGATTTTGCAAAATGGGCCTTCGTTTTTGAGAAATTTGAGTTCAAAGTTTTGCGGGACAGTAGTATTTCAGTTGCGCAAACATTCTTACCAAGCAATGGTCGTAGCTGCGATAATAAGGCGTTCGCCTACGGTGCTGGGAGTCCCTTCGGTTCGATTCCTGGTGCTTGGTAAGAATGTTTGCGCAACTGAAATACTACTGTCCCGCAAAACTTTGAACTCAAATTTCTCGAAAATGAAGGCCCATTTTGCAAAATCCCTTTACAGCTTTTTAACACTATGTGTGCACTACAATGTCCACCCAGTCTCATTCCAGAATCGATTGCATAACCTATGCGGCCCCCTTGTTAGCTAAAATATAGTCATGTAACAGAGGGATGAGAACTTGATTCTGGGTCTGACAACGGACTGAAACTAATCAAACGTAAAAAGTTTTAATTGTATTTTAATACTGGAATACTTGAACTATCAAATATGTTGTCAACCTTCAAGTATTTACACGTCACATCCTAATAGTTGCGCTTTTACATATCGGAGTGCCTATGAGGTGCACTAGAATTTTATCCAGGTGCATTTTACCCTAGAACAGCACTAGGTAGGAGGTTACTCCAATGTACAATGCAATTTCCTGAAAAACACCCGGGGAAGTGGATGCCTGTAACTTTGAAACTGTACTTTGCAAAAGTAGTTAGGAAGACGCTCTTCCACTGCTTCATAGTAACTCAGCACTAGTATCCGCGGTGTGCCAGATTAAAATTTCATCGTCCACCTAAGGAGTGCAGATTAGAGCATAGTTATAGAGGATCGATGCGTCTACTAGCCGCAAAAGTGTGCTGACACACACTGACCTATTATGCAGGTTTACTGGCGCAAACGCAGCAACAACGAGAGCTCCTATAGCGAACGAGTTACACGACCTTACGCGTATCCGCCTCTATTTTTATTCGACTCGTTAAGTGGCGCTGACAAAAGCTGTACATAAACCCAGAAGTTCCATCACCTAATTCGTTCTACAGGAAAGTGATCGATCTTTCAGCAGGCTGTTATCAACGTACATTAATTAACCCTGCATGCAAACACTTTATGCATAACTTTGCGCTGCAATGAAGTACAGAAGAGAACCTCGCTATCGCCAGGCATAGGTGAACGTAATATATTATCGAATTTTCAGGTCAGCCACGATGTTTCGTAAATAAACACATTGCTATAAATACATACATGCCTGGGTGTAGCAGAGCCTTCGCGACGAGCACTTGCAAAATTCATTCCAGGGACGATCGATTGCGTGCAGAAATTTTCATCGAGTATTAAAAGGGACAAGAAATCGAATATGCCCCTTCATCGGGAACGGCGGATAGTTAGAAATGTACTCGGCTGACCGTTGACTCTAGATCGATATTCGAAGCACGCCTTACATAGCTCGACACTCATCCAGGTGAATGCCATACGCTGGCAGCGCAAGAAGCCTACAATTTCCTCTAAACACCCGTCAGCGGAGGAACATCAAACGTTATTCCCTACATGGCGACTTGTCGAAGATACCGGCGAAGTCTGTTTTTCTTCGGCCGCGAAGAAATTCCTCTCCCAGCGTTCGTGCTCCTTCAGCAACACTGGCAATTTTAGAAATGCCGGCGCAAACGTCGCGCAACTTGGATCAGTTCAACATTCAATCGTAATTCGTAGATGACATAAAACAGAGAATTCGTCGCGACGTGACTGGATTTGTTAAACAGAGATCATAACATTTCTCGTCTACTAACTTTTGCGATGTTTTGAAAAGCGGAACATTCTTTGCCAATTTTCTGGATGGTGAAGAATCTTCAGCTGATGTTTGGTGCCTCAAGCTATCTTCAAATTGTTTGGGATTCACTTCTGAAACCAAACCTGCCAATAGAATGTTTGCAAAATCGATGTTGTTAGGTACCATTTTGCTAGAGTATGCCTAGCATTGTTCCTTAACTGGAAATACCTTAATCTTAATCTAAATTTATGTCGCACAGGAGTCTAATTCGTGTCAGTTTCCCATTGAGCCACTAAAAATAATATAATGAGAGAATCCCGTGTCCAGAACTAAATTAGATCCTGAGGAAGCGGCTGGGGACGATCGAGGATAAGAAAAGTATCGTTGAAACTGCACCATGAGACTTCCCCTAAACATGTAGCTCACAGACTGAGTAGCTTTCAGGGCATTACTTCCCTCGTTCGAGTACGCGATCCAGCGGTTATTTCGAGCAGTTTGTTTAAACGATGCATCGTGGAAAATGGCAATAAGGCACGGTAACACACTCCATTACGCCAAGTTGCATTCGTGCATTGGTTGGCGCTATCGTCGAGAGGGAAACAAATGCATCCGCGGCGAGGAGTGCTTTTCATAAAAGGGGGCAGGCCAATTACTATCATTATCCCCCTTTTTCCGTCGCTATCAGTCGGGATCGCTCACAGGTTGAACGCTCATCTGCTCGATTACTATTATTACTATCGTTGCCGTGGTCCGGCTGATAAATATCCAGCTGGATGCACGAAAGGTTTGTTAACGTAACTTATTAACGCGACTTTAACGCGATAAGTAGGGGCTTATCGCTCATTACGATGGTCGAGGGGAGTAGACGGCGAGTATGGAAGCACGCTTGCGGGTGTGTACAGTGGGTGGAAAGAATCTAGTGAGGCCGTAAAAGTCTTAGGGGTAGCAGGAGTTAACAGGGATGTACTCTATAGTTCTCTGCTTAGGATTTCGAGATTTTTTATGTATTTATTACAGATGAATAGCTTGGTCAACAGAAGGAAAATGTCTATAACTTCTCTAGCGGGGTCTCCACTATTCAAACCCAAACTATATACCACCCCGTTTGGTCACATCGCGCTGGTTACTACTTAAGATATGCTACTTCCCACACAGCACCATGCCATTGCAACAACGTCTCCGCAATGATGCGGTGCAAGATTGCAATATTGCACCGCATCATTCCAGAGACGTTGCAGGTTCACTCCTATGTCCGCCTTAACGATATTGCAGTAGTGATTTTTTGCGAAGTTGCGGCAACATTACAAATATGTAGTCCTGCAACGTTCCGGCAATGATTCTGCAACGAAACGGCAAAATTGTGACAATGATCCTACAATATTTCGGCAATATTGCGGTGCGCAACTTGCAAAGTTTGATAAATAAATCATGACATGTGTATAGGCTGAATTATTATTATCACTACATAGTATTTTCACTATCATCGACTACACTATTCATCGACGATTGTACCACAAAATTCCTAAAAGTTTATCGAAACTTTGCACTATTATACCATTTAACTTTTGCAAGCTCATGAGCCGCAACTTCCTCATTCAAAGCTTTGCGGAATGCCATACCGTGCGTTGCGAATTCGCTGCAAAAACGATCGCTATACTATTTGCAAACAGTTACGCTATTGTAAGCGGATCACCAGTCTCTACGGACCCAGTCTTGTGAGGGGTAAGAACCTAGTTACAGCTATTTATGTAAACAGGTGTTTTAACCTCATAACCAAGGAAGACGACTTAACTCGTCACCTAAACATGCCATCGCCTTGTGCAAAGTGAATAAATTAATAGCGAAAACTTAATAGTCACCTCCTGCACAGGAAGAAAATACTCTAGTAAATGGCCACAAAGGGTACATCTAACCTAGGTACTAATTCAATACATTTCAACCTTTTCATTGTGTCATGGGACTTATATGTATAATTTACTGCTTTTATGACAGTAAAATTGTTCACTTATCACCATGAATCAACTGCTCTTACCCAGCGAGCAAGAACTTTCCACTGACGACTTAACTCGTCCATACATCATTCCGACTATCAATATTATAGTTCACAAGTTTGCAAGTCTAAAGTTCCACTCTATTTCACCTTCATCACCAATAAAAATTATCCCATTTGCACTGATGCCTTTCAAAAACCAATGAATAATCATGAAATTTGTAAAAGCTCGGCAGTGGGCGTAAGTTCGTTGGAAAAGGTACAGCCGCGAGTGTTAAAATGCGCAAGGAACGTTTCTGGCGGGGAAACGGCCCGATTAACAGGTTAAACCACCACAACCCTCTAATGACTATCGACAAGCACACTTGAGGGCTGGATTCTACAAGGGTATCGCTTTACCCATCACTGGAGCGTGCCCCAAATGCCTCCCTATATTTCTTCCAGCCGCGGATACGTGCGCTGCGGGGCGGCCGTGAACGATTGCTTCTCCGATGACTCTTTGCATACGGCCGGTTCATATTTTATGCGAGAAGAGCACGTGAAGCCATGAACTGCCGGAAGGCTTGGCCGCCTGACAAACTGCGAAACGATTTTCGCGTTGCGTCGTAAATTCCTGCTCGATCACGGTGCTCCCTGTGCTCGTGCACTGGTGATCGATGGCCCGCGGACGCGCGCGCGGGAGGGGCACAATGCTCCGTCCGCTTGTTTTAGCTCGCCGGGGCTTTCATAAGCTCCTCCGCTGTGGTCGATCGCGATGCTCGGATTAAAAAACAAACCGCCGCGCGACGATCCGTTTGCATTGCGCCAGTCGCCAACGATATCGCGAGATAGAACGATGGTATCGTTCGCGCGACCGATTGGCAAATTTTTAAGGCGTGCCGGGACCGTGAACTTTGATGGATCGACAGTGGGAGTCGCAGGTATTTCGAAGGTGATGGACGCGTTACCAAGCGCGATAGTTTGAATCGTTTCGCGTTCCACGCCGGTGACAAATGTAGATCGTCCTTCGGTGGGACATGCAAAACGGTGGCGGCGATTTTTCACAGCGTCCCTGAGCAAGCATTGTTTTCAAGGCCCAATGTCTCGCTGGAGTAAGAGCACCGTGTAGAAAGTTGGCGACACCGAAACGGATCCCAAGTAGGTAATTTCACTCCTCCAGGATGGAAACCACAGAAACCGTAGCCCTTACAAGCAACCAGTAGTGGGGTACTCATTTGGTAAGCTTCTCCCCTCAAGCATATCGTTTACGCCCCCTTTCAGCGTGCTGAAACACCTCGTCAGAATCCTACCGATTGGATGTGAGTTTTCCAAAATCGACCCACAAGCCTGCCGCCGTCGTTCATCCTCTCCTTCGGTGTCGATCGCTTCGCCGGTCCAAGGAAGATCTCCTCGCGTATGCCCGGTTCACCTGCGGCTCGGGCGTTCATTTATCAGGAAAAATGAGACCGGGAAGCCTGCTCGGCGAGCGGGCATAAAACGGGCGGGATACGCGGCGTTGAAATACGCGCGTAGTTTGAGCAGCGGAAAGGTCGCGGAGAACGCAAAGTCGTACGTTATCGGTAACGCAATTTGTGGGGCGCATAATGTTGCTTTTATGCGGTGCTACGCACCGCGTATATGCTCTCCCGTGCACGTATACGGCGTTATACGCTGCGAGCGTGATAAAGGCGTCTGCGCAGATAGATAAACGTTCGTCCCATCCTCCGTTAATTACCCGCTACGTTATTTATCACGTTCCCGTGTATGATGCAAGGGTCAGAACGAATTTATGCAGCGGCCCGTTGAATTGTTCACCGTATTACTTTCGCGGTGGCTCTCATAATTGATGCGATTCCATCGAGCACCGATTCTCAAATAATATCAACGCGATCGGTAGGCTGACTGTTCCGCGTGAGTGATAATTCTGAGCGCGCGACGTTTAAGCGACTGGGATACGCCGCCCCGGTTATATGCGCGTCTTTCAACCGCGATTTCGAGTAATTAGGGAGTCCTTGGGTCTTTCAGGCTGCGTTCATTGCTCATCGTTTCATCCAATTGATGCTCCACGAGCGGGATTAAGATTTTTGAGGCCCGGGGTTATCAAACCCCATTGGTTGATAACCGGGGATGTCAATTTTTTGTAATAAACATACAATAAAATATGTAAATCTTTTTAAAATGGAGAGTTATTCTAAATAAAATTGAATATGATGATTTATAAACAAATAATATTAAAAGACAAACCTCGAAAAGATATTTTAAAATAAACTTTTGGTGCGATTTCTAATTATTTCAAAAGGTTACGCGGTAAACAAAATTTCATTCAATTACGTATTCACATTAATTAGAACGCATCCCCCTCCCTTCAAGTCACCCCCTTGATCCGGTCATGTTCATGAGCTTGTTCCGTGTGTTTTGTTAAATTTGAAGTAGTCACTATCAATGTTGACACGCAACCGTGTTCTCGCGTAATGATTACATGAAATGAACTAACTAATACGTTTAGTAGAACGTTTTGAGGAGAGCATTGTAAGAGGTACGACGAGCATGATGCACTTTGGTGTTACAGGATTCGTTGAAGATTGAATTGGAATTGTGCTAAATGGGAGCTGAATTTAATAGGACGTTACAGCAGGGTTTTAGAGTGTTTGGGAGGACGAGTGAAGTGATGGGAGCTTTATCCTTCTGTAAACTGTGCAAGAACTTATAAGGGAATAATATGCTTGAGCATACCTATAATATTAGAGATGCCATTTATGCATGTAACGAGTGTGAAGCATTCCTTTGTTTATTAATTCCATGTGCATACATATATCACACAACAGAGCATTGACTTGTGAGATGAAAACAGTACATACCTTTTACATTATCAATACAAAATTCTGTAAAGTAGCAAGGTCGTGCTTCTTTAATAGCTAATGCTTCGTTAAAACGTCTAATATGTGTTCTCCAATGAGGAAACAACTTATGCAAATTCACTCCCCGCTTACAGACTGAATAATGATGCGTCCGAGAAACGTAAAGTTCCCTAAATCTTTGGCTAGGTCGATTGGCAGTCAGTAGTATAAAGGTAGGTGTCCACTTGAGAGTAAAACTCGCGCAAGAAGCTCTCGAGAGTATTTCTCGCAAGTGGACACTACGTCCGAGAGTGACTGTCGGACAGCGGACGCGTTGCAACTTGCTCTCGAATGGATACATAGTAACCAGGTTCGTATTCTTGGTTATGTATTAGGCTCGCGTCGCGGTAGACACGGCGTTGCCAGAGAAGTGTTGCTAGCCGGTTAGCCGGGAGAACTGCGCAGCCGCATGCTCCTTCTTCTTGTCTACGCTGAATCCATGGCCTGACCCAGAAATTTTTCTTTCTACGTTGCTTCTTCCTCTTTTTTAAAATATTATAAGTAATAATCAAAGCACTAAGTTTTTTCACATCCATAATCACGGCCTCACTTCGTTCCCAGTTTAAAAGAAACTGAGAGAAACTGCAGAGAGTAGGCGCAGACCAATTTCTAGTGGATACGGCTCTGAGAGTTTTATTGGATAGTAAGCTCTCGGTGAGTTTTCTATCGCCTACTTGAGAGTAAAAACTTTCGAAATTGCTCTCAAATGGACGTTCAGTTTGAGAGTAACTATCAAGAGTAACTTGCGCGAGTTCTCTCAAATGAACACCTACCTTAAGTTTATAGCTGCGGACCAAAAAATGAGATTAATTAAAAAATGTCCAGCATTGATGGTTCGAATCGTTGACGAAGACATAATCGCCGACACCTTGTGGACTGTGATTCTGTAAAGTGTGAAGGGAGCTAATTTCAGAAATTGGTAGGGTAGGTTCCAAAATGATATCGTACCACTTGGCTGGGCAGGAGTACCATGAGTTCGTAAAATCAATACTTCTTGACATTTTCTATCATTAGAACAAAGCCCTCGAAGGTGCAATTAATCATTAATTACGTACCATTTCTCGATCCTCTATTTTAATATTAATGTCTCTATTAATAAAATATTAATATTAATATTTCTATTTTTAGTTATTTGCATCAAACGATTTTTTTTTACGTATACTCAAAATCTGTCAAAAATGGAGTTGCACCCCTCTTGCGCCAAGGTCCTCAATTTGAACCATTACCGATGTCCACACCCAACGTGGCATGATTTAATTTCGTTACAATTATAGTTTCACAGAGACACACCTACTGGTAAACACAAACGAAAGTTTTCAGCCCATCACAATGGATTCAGGCTGTTTCGTTCAAGCTGTGGAATCAGTTTCACTTTGACAGGTGTCTCAAATTCGAACGGAACTGTTCTATCGATCTGGACGTGCTGACACATGGCCAGCCTATGAGCAGCAGCAACCATAGATCCTTTTATTACTTCTACTTTCCTGGTGTCTATTGGAAGTGTATACCAACAGCACTTCCATGAGACACTCCGAGCACAGGGCAATTATCATGCCTATGCAGAGATTCGAGGTGAGCAGACGCTCTCAGAGCTTTAGATTTACCGTGTTAAGCTTGCCCGTATTCTCTCATAAGTTCTAATTCGACTCTACTTGAACGACTCACGTGCGTGAAATCGAGCCGACCACGCACTCGGGCTCCTTAAGAATAGATACAGGCGATTTATGCCTGTATACTGCGATTATTCTGCGGCGTCTACGTACGAGAAAATAGGTACGAGAGCTTTTTGGTATCGCAGACGGATATGCTTATGTTTCGCATGACGATGAAATTTGTGTATTTAGTTAGAGACAGAGGCTTGTGCTCCACCATAGTAAATTATTAGAAATCGAGATACAGTAGTGTGGGGAGGCTCAATGATTTTGAAAATATGTCATGAAACTTGTCCCCTCAGAGTCTACTTTCATGACAAAATAATTAACTATATTAAGACGTAATAAAATAATGAAATAACAGGAGATTAAAGTCTCATCGTGTATTTGCACCTAGACGAAACAGTCTCTGAACGTAACACGTGCACAAAAACGATACATTACGTTCTACAATAACTCATGTTATTACAATAACTGCAATAACTACTGTTTACTGCAATAACTTAATGAAACAGCAGACTACGATTTCCCTTTTGTTTGACACAAAACCGCGTTAATTAAGCGTGTTCATTACGTCAAGTGTTATTAATTAAATCCTGCATTAAATTGAATATTACTAATTGAATCTTGAAGAGCAGAGTCAGTTTGCGTATAACGTTGCGCATAACGTTCCAAGTAATTAGGAAATTGGATTGCATGGTAACGCACCCGTATGTAATTGGTTGAATTTTTCGATCGAAAGTGCTCGTTGGTGAGCGTGAAACGGTGGAAGTCTCGAATACAGCTCTTAACTTTTCCACTTTATCGAATCGGAAATCTGTCGGTGGTGGGAGGGCGATAAATTCGCAAACAGCAATTACAATTCGGTCGAATGGTAGTCGCAATTAGAAAACTTATTCCGACGATAATGTTCATAAATTCAAAGTTTTCTGGGTGTATTAATACCGATTACGGAGAATCCAATAATGAACCTTTATTTTATTGAAAAACTGTGCTCTCCTTCGCCCTCGTATCATTTCTGATCCGCGCGTTTTATTTTAGAGGAATAACTAATTCATATCTACATTCAATTATTCTTGAACGTTAATGATATTTATGACGTAGATTATACTACAGGGTGTCTCACGGTAGACTGGACAGCGCATTATCTCCTAAACTAATGGAGATAAAAATTTGAAAAAAATATGTAAATTCATGGTTCGATGGGGCTGCCAACTTAGCCCAAGCGAATTTTTTAATCGATTATTATTTTAAAAGATACGATGGTCAAGTTTCGATTTATAAATGGCACTACGTTTTCTGAAGTCCTGGGTCGATAGTGCGTTCCAAGACAAATTCAATAAGCTTTAATGTATACACTTGATTTCCACTGGTTTTTGAGATATCGCGCTTACAAAATCACTGATTTTCATTGATTTTTCAGTGGAATGAAACCGTCTGAAAACGGCAAGAACCGGGGACGGCCTTTCAGGCCGCACTTGTGGCATGGCCCGTTGAAACCGATACCTACCTGCCGAAGGTCTACGCCAGGGATGATAGGCCCAAAGGCTGGACAATACTTTTCCGAATTTCAGAAATGCTACTTAGGTAGGTACATCTGCGGTATCGAGAAGCGTACCGTTAATGTTTCAAAACATCATAACATTCACTCGGAGGGACGATTAAGTTAGGAGTTGTAAAAGTTGCTAGACCAAATTTCAACCATAGGTGGCAGATTTTATTAGGACCAATCGGATTTGCATCCCTCCCAAACGGCTGCTCTCTTGAAGAGGCCTTTTTCACAGCAATACCTCCTCCCCAATGCCCATCTTCTCTCGCACGGAATACGTCGACGCACGCTTTCCTTTTGATATTGAAGCTCGTGTTTATACTCGAGATGACCACGCATCGACAGCGGGCTACCCCCTTTCTTCCTGTATCCCTCCACAAGGCGTATAAAGTAAATCGCATTCCTCTCGGGCAGGAGTACTTCGCGCAGACCGATTACACGGAGGGTATCGGGTCATACACTGCACAAATGATACATGGTAATTCTGGAGGCACGTCCGTCGAAGGATGCGGCCTGGCACCCCGTGGCGAGGGACAACCCTTCGCAGGGCCTCACTCGATTTTTATGGCTTTTTCCGGAAAAAGGTACGAATCTTGGGTCGAACGTAGCGAATTAGGGTCGGGCCCCCGCAGTCGAGGGTGAAATATTCATTACAGCGTATTAAGAAATTATTTTCTTCGTCGTATCGAAAGGGAAGTGATGCCAATGGATTCCTCATGTTTTTCCGATGAAAATCATACCAAATATCATGAAAATCGGACTACTTTGACACAAGCTATTGTATTCCCCATGTAAAAGTTGTCCGATTTGCATGATATTTGGTATGATTTTCATCGGAAACCCCAGCAATTCATCGGCGACACTTCCATGCCCATACGATAAAGAATAAAGAATTTTTTTATTTCTTAAAAAGATACAGGCTAATTATGGAGGTGCAACCGTCAAGAAGATGCGGCCTGGCACCCCGTGGCGAGGGACAACCCTTCGCAGGGCCTCACTCGATTTTTATGGCTTTTTCCGGAAAAAGGTACGAATCTTGGGACGAACGTAGCGAATTGGGGTCGAGTCCCCGCAGTCGAGGATGGAATATTCATTACAGCGTATTAAGAAATTATTTTCTTCGTCGTATCGAAAGGGAAGTGACGCCAATGGATTCCTCATGTTTTTCCGATGAAAATCATTCCAAATATCACGCAAATCGGACTACTTTGACACAAGCTATTGTATTCCCTATGTAAAAGTTGTCCGATTTGCGTGATATTTGGCATGATTTTAATCAGAAAAACATAAGGAATCCGTTGGTGTCACTTCCCTTTCGATACGACGAAGAAAATAATTTCTTAATACCCTGTATTGGATACTTCACCCTCGACTGCGGGGGCTCGATCCCAATTCGCTACGTTCGGCCCAGGATTCGTACCTTTTTCCGGAAAAAGCCATAAAAATCGAGTGAGGCCCTGCGAAGGGGTGCCCTCGCCACGGGGTACTAGGCCGCATCTCCTTGACGGTGGTACCTCCATAATTACCCTGTAACTGTTTAAGAAATAACATTATTCTTTATCGTATGGATATGGAAGTGTCGCCGATGGATTCCTTATGTTTTTCCAATGAAAATCATACCAAATATCATGCAAATCCGACTACTTTGACACTACCTATTTGTATTCATCATGTAAAAGTTGTCCGATTTGCATGATATTTGGTATGATTTTCATCGGAAACCCCCAGCAATTCATCGGCGATACTTCCATGTCCATAAGAAAAAGAATAAAGAATAATGTTATTTCTTAAACAGTTACAGGGTAATTATGGAGGTACCACCGTCAAGGAGATGCGGCCTAGTACCCCGTGGCGAGGGCACCCCTTCGCAGGGCCTCACTCGATTTTTATGGCTTTTTCCGGAAAAAGGTACGAATCCTGGGCCGAACGTAGCGAATTGGGATCGAGCCCCCGCAGTCGAGGGTGAAGTATCCAATACAGGGTATTAAGAAATTATTTTCTTCGTCGTATCGAAAGGGAAGTGACACCAACGGATTCCTTATGTTTTTCTGATTAAAATCATGCCAAATATCACGCAAATCGGACAACTTTTACATAGGGAATACAATAGCTTGTGTCAAAGTAGTCCGATTTGCGTGATATTTGGAATGATTTTCATCGGAAAAACATGAGGAATCCATTGGCGTCACTTCCCTTTCGATACGACGAAGAAAATAATTTCTTAATACGCTGTAATGAATATTCCATCCTCGACTGCGGGGACTCGACCCCAATTCGCTACGTTCGTCCCAAGATTCGTACCTTTTTCCGGAAAAAGCCATAAAAATCGAGTGAGGCCCTGCGAAGGGTTGTCCCTCGCCACGGGGTGCCAGGCCGCATCTTCTTGACGGTTGCACCTCCATAATTAGCCTGTATCTTTTTAAGAAATAAAAAAATTCTTTATTCTTTATCGTATGGGCATGGAAGTGTCGCCGATGAATTGCTGGGGTTTCCGATGAAAATCATACCAAATATCATGCAAATCGGACAACTTTTACATGGGGAATACAATAGCTTGTGTCAAAGTAGTCCGATTTTCATGATATTTGGTATGATTTTCATCGGAAAAACATGAGGAATCCATTGGCATCACTTCCCTTTCGATACGACGAAGAAAATAATTTCTTAATACGCTGTAATGAATATTTCACCCTCGACTGCGGGGGCCCGACCCTAATTCGCTACGTTCGACCCAAGATTCGTACCTTTTTCCGGAAAAAGCCATAAAAATCGAGTGAGGCCCTGCGAAGGGTTGTCCCTCGCCACGGGGTGCCAGGCCGCATCCTTCGACGGACGTGCCTCCAGAATTACCATGTATCATTTGTGCAGTGTATGACCCGATACCCTCCGTGTAATCGGTCTGCGCGAAGTACTCCTGCCCGAGAGGAATGCGATTTACTTTATACGCCTTGTGGAGGGATACAGGAAGAAAGGGGGTAGCCCGCTGTCGATGCGTGGTCATCTCGAGTATAAACACGAGCTTCAATATCAAAAGGAAAGCGTGCGTCGACGTATTCCGTGCGAGAGAAGATGGGCATTGGGGAGGAGGTATTGCTGTGAAAAAGGCCTCTTCAAGAGAGCAGCCGTTTGGGAGGGATGCAAATCCGATTGGTCCTAATAAAATCTGCCACCTATGGTTGAAATTTGGTCTAGCAACTTTTACAACTCCTAACTTAATCGTCCTTCCGAGTGAATGTTATGATGTTTTGAAACATTAACGGTACGCTTCTCGATACCGCAGATGTACCTACCTAAGTAGCATTTCTGAAATTCGGAAAAGTATTGTCCAGCCTTTGGGCCTACCATCCCTGGCGTAGACCTTCGGCAGGTAGGTATCGGTTTCAACGGGCCATGCCACAAGTGCGGCCTGAAAGGCCGTCCCCGGTTCTTGCCGTTTTCAGACGGTTTCATTCCACTGAAAAATCAATGAAAATCAGTGATTTTGTAAGCGCGATATCTCAAAAACCAGTGGAAATCAAGTGTATACATTAAAGCTTATTGAATTTGTCTTGGAACGCACTATCGACCCAGGACTTCAGAAAACGTAGTGCCATTTATAAATCGAAACTTGACCATCGTATCTTTTAAAATAATAATCGATTAAAAAATTCGCTTGGGCTAAGTTGGCAGCCCCATCGAACCATGAATTTACATATTTTTTTCAAATTTTTATCTCCATTAGTTTAGGAGATAATGCGCTGTCCAGTCTACCGTGAGACACCCTGTATAATAGGTAAGTAAGATTATTCATTGAGAATATAATATAGTTCAATCACGATACTTTGATATTTTCTATTATAAGTATTCCGAAAACTTTGCGGAGTATTATTTTGTGATACAAAATAACCAAGCAAATGTCATCTTAAATTATTTTTAAAGTCACGGAATGTTAGAAAAATTTGAAATTGGTACCTCGACATTTAAAATAAAGTAATCTTCTTAATTTTATAGATATAATCCAAACTTAATCATTTTTATAATTATTGATTAGGTAGATATCTGATGATTCTGAAAACAAAACTACGCTTGAAAATTTGAAATTCCTTTCTACACACGTTGAAAAGAAATCCATATTTGCACGTGATCGTGCATTTCAACCAGCCCATATTTCATCCCAAACGTTTCCTATATTCACCGCGCCAAAATTCATTTCTACCGAACTTTCTAACGACTCACCCTGTAAAACACGCGCGCTACATGTTCGTGCCTGTAGATTCTGCATTCAATTTCGAAACTGGGTTAACAATGCACCCCACTTATCACTCACCACCGTGCAATCAATTACACGTCAGAAAAGCGGCTATCCGTTTCGACATCGAAATCCCGAGATAAGAATGCCCGCGGGCAGACGCGGCGTGATTTAACGATGCAGAGGACAAAAGGTAATCTGAATCTGGCATAAATCAGATGCGGTGGAATTTTCAGTTAGCTGGAGAAGGATGTAAGCGATCGTCAAAAGATCGGGATAGAGTTGAGCCGAGTGATAAGGGCGGATTAGGCCCTTTCCTCGCTAGGATAACCCCTTGACATCCGGCGCAGCGAGCGGCTAGTTTACTCACGTGACTTATCTGTATCAATATTCAAACGCACGTGAACCATCGGCCAAGATTGTCTAGACATTATCGAACTCTGTGTTGACTTTCGAATTTACATAAATCTCGGGCACGCTTCGACGTTGCGCGATAAACGGGGAATTAGCTGGTTCCTGTTGGCTCAGTCATTCACCGAATTCAAAGAGCTCGCGCGTGCAGCAAAGGAATATGTTAAAAATCCGATGAGTCAGAACAAAGAATGATTCGAGCCGGCCACGTAGTCCACGTCCCGTATATTTGCTTATTGTAAGGGCATTTATTAATGGTGCGTACGAAATGGAACTGGGACAGGGTATGAATAATTCATCGGGTATTCGAAGTTCCCTGTCGAATTAGCGGTTCGAACTGTACGAAGCTCGAACCAGAAAAAATCAACTCTCGTTTGCTTCAAACAAAATGTCACTTTACATGCGAAAAAATAGGTTTGGGGATGGCATTGAATAGAGGGATAATGGCCCTTCTAATTGTTAGATAGCTTGAGATTCGAATAAGAAATAATTTTTTGTATTAAGAAAATGATTTTGGATATGCTACTCATAATTTCTCAATCTATGAAAGTAATGATACAGAATTGTTTATCAACACCACGAATTTTAAAAATTTACAAACAGCATTAAATTAAGTATCAAATAAATAGTTTGCAAAAGCTTTTTACAAGAATTATGGTTAAAAAATTGATAGAAAAAAATTAAGTAAACATAAAATATGTTAAATTATCCATCATTAAGAGGGAATAATTTTTCCTTATTTTTCGGCGCAAATTGCATTCCAATATCTTTTATAGTTCAAAAGTTATACGAAAAAGGCCACAAATTTTTCAGAGATGTTTGAAAGAGACCATCCAAAAATTCTCGAAGTTCGGGCATCACTGCTGTCCAGCGAACGCCAGGACGGTGCATGGTTGTAGTGGAATGTGTCCGTAAGGCGCTGTTGCCATTTTACCTGTTCGCGCGAGCGCGGGTTGCACGATAAAACGCTGACCCTGTATGGTATCCAAAAGGAGGAGATGCCCTCCTTTTTTTACTGAAATGCTGTGTCCTCCTATCACCTACAAATGTCCTCCTTTTTTGTTTTATCCACAACTGAAACGATCCACTAGCCTCGGCTTCACCCGGCAAAAATTCCATCACCGTTTATCTGATCCTAAAATGAAAAAGGAGGACAATCTAGCCTGAAATAGTTTGAAAAGGAGGACGTTGTAAAATAACACCGAATTTTAAAATATTCATGTTTACATTAGAATAATCTTGTAGCTATTAGATATTCAAACCCTAAATACGTAGTAGATATAAAGTATGCTTATCTAGGCATACTTTGCAGAGTTGCCTATTTTTTAAAAGTTCTTCATTCCTTAAGATGTAATTATAAAAATCCATACAACTTGTCGAACTTTTGTCAAAAACAGGCAGCTCTGAAAAGTATGCATA
The DNA here is from genome assembly GCA_963971345.1 of Andrena flavipes. Classification (NCBI taxonomy): domain Eukaryota; kingdom Metazoa; phylum Arthropoda; class Insecta; order Hymenoptera; family Andrenidae; genus Andrena; species Andrena flavipes. The sequence continues at coordinate 15,948,082 of OZ020482.1, read as the reverse complement.
AATAAGCACACCTTATATCTACTACCTATGTAGGGCCTGAATATATAGTAGCTCCAAGATTATTCTATTGTAAACATTACTATTTTCTTACATAATAAAATTTGGTATCTAAAATTCGGTTTCATTTTACAACGTCTTTCTTTTCAACCAATGATAGATTAGCTTGTCCCCTTTTTCATTTTTAGACCTGGAAACTTTACTTCCGCCAGGATGAAATTTTTTTGAAAAAATGGACACTTTAAACAGCAAGCCCTGCAAATACTTTCAGTAAACAGATTTTGCTTTTATCATAATCCTCCATTCTTCCACTTCTATTTAACGCAAATTGAATCCAAAACCCCAATATTATTTTTCTATAAAACAATTAGCATCCAATTTAAAAACTCTTACAATTTCCATGTCCATGTACCAATAATATAAATCCTTAAATAACAAACCTTATACTACAATGCGCCTTATTACCAACAAATGCAAATAAACATTTCTTAACTCCACGGAGAACAAATTTTTAGAACATTGGCGCCTAATGGGTTAGCACAAAGAAACATAAAAAAACAGACACCCCCATGAAGAGCAGGATCGAAACGGTGGAAGATGTTGGAAAGTGATAAGCAAGAGAATGGACTGGAACAACTGGCAGAATCACATTCCCTTTCTCGAAAAGCTGTGTCGCGGTTCGCCATGCCACTCTTCATTTGTCGCTGCCCCCGACCATGCGTGTTTAAACATCGCCCTTTGAACCGTTCCGTTTCCCCTCCACGTGCTTTTTATTTACCCCGGCAATATCACAATACTAAGTGGCTACCCTGCCACATGGGTAAATAAGGGACGCCTGCTTCCCCCGTCCCTGCGTGGCCATTTTAATGCACCTGCTGGCGATGCTTGTTTCAACAGCGTTACGTCGCGGTCATAACAGTTTTTCCTCCTTGCCGCGCAAATGAAACGTGTTCGCGGGGTCCATCGTTTTAGAAAAATTCCACCGACCCTTCTCGTACAGGATTTCGCTGGGAAGCCCTTCGGAGTGTAAATCACGGCGCGTGCTACCCGCGACGAGTTTAGCCCCCGGGGAGGGAGAGATTTTCGTTGACTGTTCAGACGCTGTCTTCGGCGCGACGTTCCTCATTCCCTTTGACGGTATTTTCCTAGCCCTTCCCCCCCTCCTCTGGTTTTTCCGACTTTTTCGGCAGGAAACAGTTTTCTATGTGAATTATACAGGGTGATTACAGGGACTGGAACTGGTTGTAGGTACTCTTTCAGCGAAGACAGAAGGAACGAGGGAAAGCGGAGTAGGGGAAATGTACACCATGGTTCGGTGAGCTCTCTACCCCGCTGTGTGTATTTTTCTTGGTAAGTACTAGGGTATACTTGTCAACTGCAACTCGAATTTGTTCTTCAACTGACGACTTGTGAGTCACATAATCTTTTCATTGGCGCAGGCTAAAGCTAAATGAAGATATTTAACCCTTCGTGGTTACACGGGGTGTATCGCATCCCAGAGAATTTTCTTTACCAATATTTCGGTACATTTGTAGATCATATTATTCAAATAATTTGGTGAATTTTAACTAAAAGATTGATTTTTTCGCAACTATTTTTTCAACTACAAATTTTATCGTATCAAAATTTACTTTTCTAGAAAAAGACTATTGGAGTATGATTCTATGAGTATTACGAATGTAAAATTATTACTCAAAAGTTAAATGAGTCAAAAATATGAAAATGGTGAATGACATTGGGGTGCGATAAACCATTGGTCCCTTGTGATTATAAAAAGGTGTGACTACGAAGAATTAAATAAATAATTCGTTAATAATTATTATGGAGATCTAGTTCTTCCACAATCTATGGCGTAATAAATATATTTCACTGTTGTAATGAGAAAGAAAAATAATTTACGTTCTACCTATCTGAATGCATCGACTGAAACTATTTACGCTTAATTTACAACTGAAAATTAATTCGGAATGTTATTGGATCAGTGAAGGAAGTACATCAGCACACCGGGGCACATTTGGAACGTACTGGTGTATTTTCAGTGCGGTGAAGTAAATCTTCACGGGTGGCAAAATTTCCAGACCAGGATTGGAAATCGCGCTGTCGCGAATCGCAATTCGTAACAACCTCGACAAACATGCTGCAACTTCGTAAAGAGGAATCACGCGTAATCACACGCCGTGACAAACACGGCGGCATCGTTCTATTTCCATTGTGTTTTCTGACAAACATACGGAACGTAGAAACTTTAATGAATGTGAGTGTACAGCGTTGCACTCTAAATACTTATCGAATTTCCGCGGCAAATAGCGCGCTCCGAGAAATTGCGAAATTAAAAGTCAATTAATAAAGTGGAGCAGGAACCGTACTCAATAATTTTATTTGCTACTTCGATTATACCCAGTAGTGAGAAATATTCGTGTCATTTCTATCACTGTTTCTTGGGCGTAATTTAATCGCAGTTCTCAGTTAACATGCCTGCGGACAAATAAAATTTTTGCTTTCAGATACATGGTTTCTCCAAAATCGACCGCGCAATCGAGGCGTCCTTTTTAGAGCGCATATTGATTTTATGGAGAAAGCGAACTTTAATAAAATTTGAAAATATTTTTCTCAAATTTTCAAAAAACGTAGATAGATATTAATAAATATGAAAAACTTTTAATTTAATAAATACATTCTTTTTGTGACCAAAAAAAAGTTCCAAGCAACAGTAATTTTTTCCGCCATATATTGTTTTCACTGTTATACAAAAATTCAGAACTATAGTTCGAGATACAATGAAACAGCGTGCAAAAGCTCAAATTAATTTGTCGAATCCATTTTGTGCAAAAAATTCGCAAAGAATTTTTCAGCCCAACAGTGCGCAATCTCATCAGTAAACGCTACCGTAAACTGGGGGAACATTGGCAGCACGAGGTGACATTGACATACGCCGGGGTTACATTGGCAGCTATGCGCATGAACATATAAATTCGTATTCGAGATCGAGTGTAACTTTGTTACGTATTAATAACTTACCTTACTAACTTCAGATTAGTAAAACTTCACCTGTTAGTGCTATTTATATGATGTGCCAATGTTACAATTAGATTTTAGTTAAGATGTCAAAAATAAAACAAAATAAACAAACTCAAGTGTCAATATATCTTACTGACTTCAAATTAGTAAAACTTCACCTGTTAATACTATTTATCTGATGTGCCAATGTTAGCCTGTACCGGCTGATTTTTAACATGTATTAAAGAAGAAAAAGGACAAAAATTTTATGCATTTTGACACTTGTAGTACAATCACAAAAGATGTAATGTTATGATAGGATACTCAAAGAAAATTTAAACATGCTAATTTTTACAAACTATAATAAAATGTTTCAAAAACCTGGCAATGTCTCCCCAGTTTACGGTATTTTAGCACGAGCAATAATTTAATTTCTACACGAAAAGAATTCGTTCCATCTTTATACAAATATGATTTCATCATTATCTAAAGGACACACACCTACCTATTATTAATTAGCTACCTACCTTATTTAACTACCGAATTTCGAATAGCATTCCAATTGATTCTATCCCGAATAACACGGCGTTAACAAGCTTATCACAGAAAACACAAAAGCAGGGTTCAAAGAAAACAATCCTTCCGCATCAGAGTCTAGAATGCCCCCCTTTCAATAACGTTTCCATTAACGCAATATAATACTCAATCTACGCAGTACCAAAGAACCATTCTACGCCGCTAGCTACGACCTAGTGCATCGACTTCGGGATTACTTGAATCCGCAGGAAAGTAATTCCAGCCTTTCCATAGCTTATTTAATTAAAGGGAAGGCCGGTCATAATGAATTTTACGTCTCGATGCGATCAAGGAATTTCTGCTCCCATCGAGCGCGGCGGAGGTGGAAATTGCCGCGCTTCTATCGTCGGATATCCGAAGTCGAGGAAACTTCGTTCAGCATATTCACCTGTGCGAGCACGTTTATACACGGGCATAACCGATATAGAGGCAGCCCGGTGTTACGTGCCCCAGCTAAACGCGATATACGCGGGAATCGTTATCGGGGGAAGAGCTGCGGAGACTTAGAGACGAATTAGCGTGTGTATCTGCGACTAAGCCGTCACTCACTAAACTACACAGTCGCCGTTATCCTCGCCTCGTTAAACGTTTTGATGCTACTCAAGATCTCAAAATTCCCTACTCGACGCCGGCGCTTGCCCGAACATGTTTTCGCACATATGAATACATGGGGGCAGTGTTCATAATTATTCATTAATCTTTTTTAAGAATGAATGCATTTTTCGCTATATTTTTGGTACTGTGTGTGGTAAGTGAAGTTCGAATTTGAAATTTATTTAAAAGTATTTTTTAAATGTGTGTCCATGTAATTAATTTCTATGTATTGTTTATTTTCAGTAGAGGAATGTAAGATTGAACTTGAAATTTTTATTACACAATTTCGTTAGTTAGGTGCTCTTTAATTTATTTCGATTTATTTCTTCAAAGAGAATATAGGTCTTTAGAGTTTTGAGTAGTTTTATTCGTTGAAGAAAGCTTCATTTACCTGAACCCTGTATTCTTTTGTTTTATGCATTTTAACCTCTGAAAAAATACAAAGATTTTATATAAAGATTATTTTATATAAAAATTTCAAAATTCGAAACATTTTTAACGACAAAAAGAAAACGGGATATTTTTCTTCAACGGGATGTATAAAAATTCAAATAGTTTAAAATTATTTCGTTACTACTATAATTCAAACATAACGCTTACAATAATAAGATAAATACGAAATGAGTAGAAATCGGCACATAAGTACCTTATGCCAAATCCTTAACCTTATCTTACATGGGTATTGAACTTTATAACCCTTTGTGATTCGACAATTCTGTATTCCCAGTTGCCACCAACAAGGTAAACTAAAAATCACGAAAAATGGAAATTCCCGGCTTCCCCCTTACCCTTCAATTTAAATTTAAACAGCATCCACGCATCATTCGCATCAAAACCACCCTCATCCAAGACCTGTCAGAGCATCCCACCCGCAGTCCACCGAAACATGCGCAAAACCCTAGAAAAATCGTTTAAAATTTCACAAAAGGCAGAGGACCAACGAGCAAGATCTGCCTCTCCGACGCGATCTCCCGCAGCAACGGGCGAGGGGTGTAAAGCCATCGATCTCTCTCCCCCTCTTTATTTACGCGGTTACCGCGGCAAGGAACCGCTGCTCTTTTACATACAACGAGAGTCAGTGCACCGGGTCCCGTCAAGTGTAAGCGTGGGCCAGCCTCTGCCGCGGGTTCCGGATCACAAAGCACACTCCTCCTCTCCCCCCAAGTGTCCTATCCGTCGCTTATCTGCACGGTCTAAGGCGCATGCTGTTGCGAGCCTTTGGATTTAGTGGATCTCCGGCCGTGCTGGCCGTCCGTTAGTTACGTGGGCCCAGGCTATCCACACATAAATTTCTGTATCAGACAATGGGTAATTGTGCGCGATCCACCCTCGACGCCGCGTTTATGTGCGGATCGCGGTGGGCACGGGGCCTACCTGTCCGGGGCTCCCTCAGCGACGAGCACGGGCGTCTGTGTGGAACCGTTCGAGAGGGAGCTGCAGCCGCAACAGCCTGGTCTCGCAGGGACGCGCACACGATCGCCGAGTGCGAGTGGGCGTTGCTCTTATTGTTAGATGCCAGATTTACTGTGTAGATAGCCGGAGTACAGTCCGAGTTGCCAGTCTGTCACACGCGAACGTAACCCCCACTGATATCTCCTAGGATATTAATACCGTGTAGAAAAAGTTACCCGCTGCTCGACAGCAGGTTTAAAAAGCTATCGCGTTGCTAGCGATGAGAGTACAATTGTGGATGTTAGTGGTTATGGGTTGTCGGCGAGGTTCGCGGGTGTAGACGGGGGTGGAAGGATTAGGAAGTTAGAATAATAGGTATTGGAAGCGTTTGCTTTGTAATTAATTTGGTGGTTGTGATGGGGTTAATTTTGGGCTATTTCAGTGGTGAATGAAATTATGACGCTCGCTTTGAATACTGTATAAGAGAAAGTTTAAGATTGTTGCACTGTGGGGCCTTCTTCCTGCTTAGGTCGACTTGGTTCTTAACGTACGCTGCAGGGCGTTAGCTAAATGTTTAAAGTATTAGTGGAATTCAGAAAGAACTGAAAGCAGGTACACTGGAACTTGCTTTAGTAAGTAGAAAATGCCTGTAGAGGCTAGACCAGGAATTCTTAGGAGAATACACACTACTGTGGTACAGAAATATTAAAACGCGTGTAAAACTAAAAGCAGAAGCTTGAGAAGCCGAATCTTTTGAAAATATCAAACTAAAATTGTGGTAAAATAATCCTTTAAAATCCCACCGGAATCGAGTATTTTTAAATACCTAATACTCATACAGCACACTTCGTTGCAGTAGTATTGCAGGACCGTTGCTGCAATATTGCGTTATTACAGGTTGCATTGCAATATTGCAGGAACGATGCTGTAATATTGCCGTGCAATATTTGAGTGGCAACGTTCTTGCAATATTGCAACAATATTGCGCACACGTTGCCATTGCAATGTTACATGCCAACGTTCCTACAATATTTCGGCAATATTGCGCACACGTTGCCATTGCAATGTTCCGTGCCAACGTTCCTACAATATTTCGGCAATATTGCGCGCACGTCGACGTGCAATGTTTCAGTGGCAACGTTCTTACAATATTTCGGCAATATTGCGCACACATCGACGTGCAATGTTTCAGTGCCAACGATCCAACAATATTTCGGCAATATTGCGCGCATATCGACGTGCAATGATCCATTGGCAATGATCCTACAATATTTGGGCAATATTGCGCACCGTAATATCCTCATAACTTCATAGACATTAAAACTACATAAATTTTATAACACATCGACCCAGAAATAAATTAATATTTGAAGCACTTCCAATTTCAACTTTTACCTATTCCACTGAACACATTCATTTATTTCCCTCTTACAGTTCAAATGCAGATACAAATGGTCAACAAAGGGGACATACTCTGGATTAACTAACGTCTCTAATGGGAACACTTGCCTTAACCAATGCCACGGAATTTCATATGAAACACATTAGCAAACACAACACACATACAATACCAGTATCATTTTCACATGCCGCCCTTAGTAAATACAGTGGACACGGTGTTATGTGAGTGACTGTACAATGCACATCCTGTCCTCTCTCGATTCCCTTCCATGTCCCTTCCAGGGGCTTCTAACTCCCTCGTCCAGGCAACGTTGGCCCGTCTAGTCGTGCCAAAAGCTACTCCTCAGCTTTGGATCGAATTATCTTGGCTGTTGCTGGCTCGTCGCGGACTCTGCCCAGTTGTGGATGGCTGGGGCTCCATGCGCGACGAATGTGTGCGCGCGCGAGTGAAATCGTTTGGGGGAATCGGCTTAAATGGGTCGTATTTCAGAAGTGGGCCACGTGGATGGCGAATAGCGTGGTCAGGCGATGATGTTACGGGAAATTCATTGAAATTCGAGGGATAAAGGATCGCGGGTCGAGGAACGGATGAAGTTATCCGCGGCCCCGATTTTTCCTGCAAACGATCATCCGTGGAAATCGATTGCAAAAGCAATATCCGTGCAGCTGAAACGGGAGAGGGAATCGTTTTGTAACTCCTGTCGTATCTCGGAAGGGAATTTCTGGAATGCTCGAACCATTTATGTCCTGATATTAACACGTCGAATGCCGCGTTGTGCTCGGCATGCCTTGCAGGCCGCAGCTATTTAGTCGTCACGCGACGCGAAAATAGTGGAGATTTTACGTGCGCCCTGGCGAGAGTAATAATAAACGGGAATTAATATATCCGTGGACCCTGAGCGATAAGAGCGCAGGGTGAAATTTTGCATTCTACACTGGCGTTGTACGCAGCGAAAGAAAGGCTTGGAATGTTGGGTGTGAAAGAAAATAGCGGCGATAGTGAAGAGAGGCGGAGAATTTGTCAAAGTGCAGCAGAACAATTAATAGAAGGGGAAAGGTACCGAGAGGTAAATTGGTTCTAGTAAGAGGTCCATGATGTTCGTTGAAGAGTATTTAAATAAAAGATGGGAACCACTGCGAAGCGAATACACGTGACAACGCACCAGGAATCGCAAAGCAGGTATCAGTCACAGTTGGAATTAACATCACTTAATTAGTCATTGGTTCAGTTAGAGGTGAATCCTTTACTATTCTATTCTTGTGTTCTACTTCTTAACCCTGTCGACCCTGATGGGGCGTATAAGTATGTCCCAGGGAATTTTTGTGATCATCTGTGGAACAATACGTGCCATATATGCGTTATTTTATGTTTTTTTTTAGTTAATCTGACTACATGCCATTAGCTTTGATTGGCAATCATGAGAATAAATAATGTAATAATGTGCTGGATAATTTTTATTTTGGTAAAGGATATGGCAAAGTCACAATGATAGAATTCTAGTTTTTGTCACAGGTAATTAGACAATTCTCTGCAATTTTTTGCGTAATTTTTATATATTTAAAAACATTTTAAGCAAAACAGTTATATCGTACTATATTTATAGAATATACAATATTTTAGAATATAAATTATTTACTTTATAGTATATATATTTTATAATAGGTATGAACTATACACTATATACTATAAATATAGTATGATATAACTGTTTTGCTTAATAAGTTTTTAAATTATTATGTTTCTATTTGTCTCTCTGAGCGTAGCAAAAATCTGCTAGGACCCAGAAGCCGCAATTTTTAAAATTGACACAAAACTTTTAAATTTGTTCCGTACCTATTGTTAGTTTAGTAAAATCGATTTCTCTACGAAAAATAGAAAAAAATCGGAACGAAACCATCTTTCTAAAAATTTACGGTCGAAATTCAATTTATACTATTTGAAATGGTTAAGAAGTACTTCAAAGGTGAGCACATCATGTAAACTCTATTTCTGCCATTTAAAATACTACTGCGACTTCAAAGAATACCAATAACATCAAAATCTAGAGAAAAAAAATTCCCCTCTGGCAAACATCTCGTAACCTCAACCCGAGCGTACTTATTTCGCGTTCTAACGCGGGACCACCGAACCGGTACATCGAAAAGAAGGCCGGCCACCGCAATTACGATATTTTCCACTAATAGTATCTGCCCCGGGCTGTACGCGCCACCGATTTGAATGTCAAAGGGGGCTCTGCCGAACTCGAATTTCGAAGTACACGCGAAATCTGGGATTGCCCAGTATCACGGACGGAGGTATGGGGCTTTACGGTGCTGCGAGGAATTCGAAAACGCGGAGAATAGGAGCGCCGTTATTGTCGGCATACGCGCGAGTAGCCAGCCCCGGCGCGGATAACTTCCGGCCGGTGAAATTGAACGGAATAACGCGCGGGGCTCGACGTGTTCCTTTGTTCCGGCGGATTTTAGCGCGGACCCGTGTCCAGCTCTGTCGGAGTTTCGTTACTCCAACGGCATTACCATATTCCTCGCGTTGCCGCTTTAATATTGCGCTGCGGCCGCGAAGTACACACCGCGACGGAATTACTTCTGAGGTCGTGCGCCCGGCGGCACGGTAATCCAGCACGTGCGCGCCACCTTCTAGAGGGCACGTGCGGCTGTCGTCGAATCGAAGGGCCGAATTAGGCGGCGACCGACATCGGGAGACGATCAAAGTTACGACGTCGTTACAAGGATGTACGTACCACCCACGCAAGACACGTTAACGGTAATTGCATCGATAGATGCCCATCCGCGTTAACCTATCGCGCTGGCCCCGAGGATCGCTCGCAGAGCAGACGCCCCGTTCTCATGCTTCTGCTGGACCACACGTCTGATCGAGTTTATTGGTGTTTAAAGTGTTTGGTTCGTTTACGGAGGAATGTGGAACGGGGGCTGGAAGAAATGTCTGTGCGGTGGGGGCTGGGGAAGGAGCTCTAGGGGCGGATTTGAAGATTTGGCGCCCCTAGGCTAAGAAGCATCTGCCGCCCTAAAAGAGTCGAGACAATATGGCAACTCAGATCTGATTCATTTGTCATGTGAATTATTTTTAAACTTGTTTCAAGGCTCTGTGTTAAACCTTTTCCAATATTTTACGCTCAAAATTTGTTGCTTCACAGAATTTGCCGCTCCCCAAAATTTGTCTCTCGCCAAAATTTAAGGCTCCTCAAAATTTGCCACCCCCAAAAATTTGCCAATCCCCAAAATTTGTCGCTCCACAAAATTCATCGCTCCTCAAAATTTCTCGCACCCTAAAATTTGTTGCTCTCCAAACTTTATTACTCCCCAAAATGTATCGCTCCTCAAAATTTAGCTCTTCTCAAAATTTGCCGCTCCCCAAAATGTGTCTCTCCCCAAAATTTAACGCTCCTCAAAATTTGCCACCCCCCAAAATTTGCCATTCCCCAAAATTTGTCGCCCCAAAAAATCCATCGCTCCTCAAAATTTCTCGCACCCTAAAATTTGTTGCTCTCCAAACTTTATCGCTCTCAAAATTTTTCGCTCCCCAAAATTGATCGCTCTCAACATTTGTCGCTCCCCAAAATTGATCGCTTCCCAAAATTTGCCGCTCCCAAAATGTATTGCTCCCCAAAATTTTTCGCTCCCCAAAATTGATCGCTCCCCAAAATTTATCGCTTCCCAAAATTTACCGCTCCCCAAAAATTTTCGCTCTTGAAAATTTGCCACTACCCAAAATTTGTCTCTCTCCAAAATTTAGTGTTCCTCAAAATTTGCCACTCCCCAAAAATTTTCGCTCTTCAAAGTTTGTCACTCCCCAAAATTTGTCTCTCCCCAAAATTTGCCACCCTAGGCTGCAATCTACTTAGCCTATACCCAAATCCACCCCTAAGGAGCTATAAGGTTGGTTAAGAAATGTTTTTTAGACTAACAAGGGTAGCTTGGCGACTCGAAAATTCAAGAAAGGCAGCTCCATGTCGATTGCACTTTCTGAAAGTTAATGACAGGGGTGATTTCTGCAGAACTAAATTCTTTTTGCCAATTCTAGTCCAGTATGTTATAAGTAATTAAGACTTTAAGAGAAAACTGATAATTTCTTTAAAGGGGCGTTCCTACCAGTAGACTCATTTTATTATCGAAACAGGAAATAGATTAGGACCACCCACATTTCTTCAAACTATCATATTTTTTCAATTTAAAAGTTATCAAATTTCCCTTAAGACGTACAATAATAGGCTGTGTTGAGACATCAAGTAAGAAACCGTAGGAATTAGAATTAAATTCGTATTTGATTGGGTTCGATTGGCTCTAAAATAGTAACGGCTCTAAACTAATGAAATTGAGAGTGTTTTAAATCTTTAGAATGCAGGGGGGGTAACAAGATAGGGTGAGATGTAAACGAGATTATACGTACACATTATTTGTGAGCGTAGAAAAAATTGGCGAAGCGAAATAATCGATTTAAACAGAAATCCTCTGTACAATATACTGCTTCCACAGATACTCGATAAAACGAGGCTTCACGCAAGGAATTCGCAAACTTTCTGCTGCATCTGCTGGATCTTCCGCCATTACTCCACCGTCGTTTCTGCCTTTCATCCTTTCATTCGTCTCACCCCTTCTTTCTTTGAGACCAGGGGTTTGCGAATTGACTCCAGTTCCGTTTTAAGGGTAGTCGTTTGAATCGATAAGCAACCTCTCCCCATTTTAGACCGTCTATCGAAACATGAAAGCGAATTTGATTAAAGGATTCGATTAATGTTTACCGACTTGTTTTTATAAACTTCAAAGTCTCTTTGTACTCCTTTCCCGTCTCGTGCTGACTTTCTTTGACGTTCAGACTTACTTTCCGCTTCGACTCGACTGTTCGCCGGTATTTCAAAAAGAAATTCTGACTTCCCATCGTGCTACGCATGTAGTTAATACTGTGAAATTAAATTGTTAACTAAAGCTCATTCTATATTTGAATATCACAAACATTACCACGAAATTTCGAAACTAAATAATGAAATAAATAAAACATTGAAACAAAACAGAAAAATATACAAGATGTAACTATATTCCAAATACCATTCGCAAGCTGCACAAAAGTTCCACGTGAAAAAGCTCCCAGGAAAAGCAGGCCACGGTTGAATATGCAACCCGAAGGTGACACAGATAAGGGAACAAAAGCAACACGGTATCTTCTAAAATTAATTACATCCCTGAATGTATACCAACATAACTTCTTAATTACCGTGCAGAGTTCCACTTAAAAATACCAGGTACCAACAGCCTCAAAAGTTGCAAAAACTACAATCTCAAACCAAACGGTATTCCAGTACAAAACTCTGCCCCTACCGTGCTCCAACGGCACAGCTTGTCCCTGATTACCATCGAGAGCGAAAAAGGAAACATTCGAGACGATTGCAAAAGCTGGACCACCCCGTAGATACTAAGTTATACCCTCTTTTCCATACGCTGTAACTTCATTCCGTTTGTGTATATCCGGTTTCGTAATCAGGCACACATGCAGGGGAACACGGGAAGAGGGGGGCGAAGGAGGTTCGTTAACAAGTCGAGTCCACCCTTTACAACCTGAAGACCATTGTTTCGGAGTCCGTGGACAAGAAAGTCGTGTTCGTTATGCCCGGATAAAGATGATACGCGACATCGACCACACGTAACACGACACTCGTACATCATACATATTAACCAACCTTGTTCACGATGTCGGACAAATTAGTATTGCGTTCTTGTTGCGTCTGACCCGACCCGTATCATTTTGCCGCGTCTTTTTTGCCGTCCCTATGCCTTCTATCCGCTTACGTTCCTCCCACGCCGGGGAATTCACGACGGAGCAGCGGGGCACGTTTCGCTGCCAGGAGATCAACATTTTAGCCGTCGTATACGACATAATTCGAATCGTGGGATTCGAAACGGAAGGATAGTCTCGTTCCGTTGCTTTCCCGGCAGATGGATTTACATAAAATAATGTGGATTGTGGGGTGCGCCCTATTTGAAGGTACACGTGGCTCGAAAGTCTGTGATCATATCAAGAAATGGCGGTTATTGGGGTTACGTGAGGAGCGACGTAAACGTGAACCTTTTTCGAGTCTTGCAGGTTTGTATCTTCTCTTGGTACAGGGGGAAGCTGGCTATTATGTAGAACTTACAAATGGTTAACTCTTGAACAGGGTTTCCTTAAAGCAATGGGAAACATAGGCGGTGCAAATATAGGCTAGGGTCTGAGTATGGGCTACTTGAAATCAGTTGAAGTATTGAGTCACAGCAGGTGTTTCACTCTATCGGGAAAGGTGTAAAAGTAGGACTGTTTGTGAGGCACAAAAGAAGCTACGGAAAACAGGTAATGGTAGTAATAATCTACTAAATTCAAGAATTCTTTCAAAATTCGTTCAAAACTAATTAAAATACAAGAAACCCTTGTATAAAGTTTAAAATTGATTTATCACATAGTTATCGAGAAATTGTTAATTAAAGTTGATGCATTTTAGCACAGTGACATATAGCAGAGTTGAAAAAAGAGATTACCAAAATTGGCACCAAAGTATATCGAAATGTCACGAAATGAATTTATTTATTTCTGCGAAACTGACCACAAGGTTTCTTCGTAAACGCCCATGAAAAGTAGGTTTACGTGCAAATTTTTTAGAAATTACATAGAGCAGTCAACGTGGCAACGTCGTACAATCGATATGCTTAGACATTTAAATAGTGAACAACGATTCAAATTCATGTGAACACTTTTTCTGGCATTTTGGTTATAAAAGACTATTTTCCTATTACAATTATTTACATTAACATTCAACCTTTTAAAATATATATACACGATATTAAAAATTATTATTATTTCTATAATACCACACTACTTTATTGTTATCGTTTATTACCCAACTCTAATTGGCTAACATAGTTGGTTAGGAACGAACTGAAAAGATTTATATGTCTGTTTCAATTTTTTAACAACGATTTGTTGAACTAAGAGCTAATTCGTTAAGAGCAGTATACTGTTGACATCGTAAGTTTGCTTGAGCATAATCTATTTCAAGCCAATTCTGATAAAAAAAATTGCAAGATGACTCATCACTCACGAAACACTCACCAAAAACAAGTCTCAACACTACCACTGCGCGCAATTAAAATACCCTTACCCCAGACGGAAGCAGAGTCAAGAGATTGTGGCATCTGTGACGGGAAAACTCGGAGACTCTCGGTTAATCTTTCTTAGCGCCACGAGGCAGGAACGGCAGCCTCGTCGATAAATCCTGATAAACGCACCCAATTGCTGTGTTCCCTGGCTCGCGAGGAAGACAGGGAGGGAAGCGTATACGGGCGGAAGGTGCGCTAAATGATCGTGCAAGGTGAGATGTTAAAGATCAACGAAGGTCGGCTAGGTAACGAGGATAGAAGAAGCAAACGGCCCAGATCGGGCGGAATAAGAGTGGGAACACACAGTCGTTACTTGCCAGGATGAGTCTGAGAGTTGGTTTCCCTCGGGAGTCATACTCGGGCTAACGGCTCCCCAGGAATAGATATGTATTCCAGGGAACCAGGGGTTGCCGGTAGTTTCCTTCGCGCTCGCCGGATCCTCGCACTTTCTTCGAGCAAGGGTGCTCCCGTCCTAGGTGAAAGTATTATCGGCAGGACGGCACACGTCTCGGACCAATGTGCTCCCGCTGCAGCCTTTTAGCTCGCTCCCGCGGCCCTTTCTGACAATAACAACGAGGTAACGGCCGCTCGTGAGCACCTAATCTGCCTGGAGGAACCGTCAATTTACTTTCGCCAACCCTCTTTCACGTTCAAGGACCATCAGTGCTACGAACGTGTTTACGACGTACTTACGGATGAGTATGATCAGCCATTTTGTCACACGCGCTCATTGATTCTACTTACTTAGGTTGTTTCGCTCGAGTACCTGGAGAGCATCCAAATGGCACTGTGCGTAGCTTTTTTTACTGGTTTATTTATATGGTGTAGGGCGATTCGTGTACATGGAAAGTTCCCCAGGTTTGGGAGTGCACTTTACATACTTGCTTTGAGGATGGAAATATGGTCCATAAACGTGGGTTACGATTCGGTTTTCTGAAAAATCAGACAGCACATGCTATCACTATGTAGCCGTTAAAAAATCGTGAATGAAGATCCAAAAGAATCGTAAGTTATCACTTATGGCAAACATTACAGTTTCGTTATCGCACCGCAATGTATTAACAGTGTCTCACTGCTGCAATAGTTTTGCAAGAACGCTTTGCAAGTTCAGGTACACCTGTTGGATTGGTATTTTTTTTATTTTATATTTATTGATAAACTGGGATCGAGCCCCATCACAAGTTTTGCAAGTTTCTATGAACCGAGTTTCTGAAGCTGCTTGTGTTAACATCGAATAAGTCTATGTTAGTACAATATGACTTACTCACACTACATATGCGGTTTACTGCTGTGGAAGAAAAATACGTGTGAGTCTAGAGGCTATTAGAAGAATATTATCAACTCAAGGAATTGGGGGCAATTAATAAGGCTGTTAATAATCTTAAGAAGAAGATGCAAGTCAGCCTCAGTTCTCCTAAACTCAAGGGATCGTATATTCAACTGATTTAGGATTGGGATACAATCGTGGTCTGTAACTTCCATACTTTGACCTAGCCTCTATGTAGCAAACCTAAGGAAACTATGCTGCACCCTCTGAATGAGTTGTTTATATTTTAATTAGAGGACTGATTAGGGCACAGTAAAATAATTTAAAAGTTCGGGGATTAGTAAAGCCCATTGTGCGTCGTTTAATAAACCCTAGATTTCTATACGCATCCCCAACACGCATCCATCCCAGGTCACGAATCTCAGAAACACGTGAAGGAACAACATTCCCGAGATATTGTACCTCAATCGCCCGGAATATCTCATATATTCTTGCCCATGAGCTGTTTTAAGCTTCCAAGTCTCACAAGGAAAGCTTAGTTACCCGAACATTCTGACTTTTTGAAACTGTGCAGGTTCGTAGAGGATCGAGCTAGAAGAATCAGGTAATTTTTCGTTTGTGCTCATTTCCGGTTCTTCAGGGTGAAATGCGCCAACAAAAACCTGCCCTACATTAATAATTCACCGACACCCCACTTCCAACAGTGGGAATAACAGCGAAGCAAACTCGAATTACAAGAGCGTTGCGAACCCCTTGAACCGTGCGCAGGTTAAATGGAATAAACGAGCCGGGAATACACCGGCTCACCGAAATTTTCATCGCGTAAGATTTTCCAATACCCTTATCGCGGCTACTCGACCGATGATCGAGTAAGCATATTAATCAACGGGAACGCGCGGCGCGTTTTCGCGAAATTATCCATCAACGATCGGGCCCGACGAGAGACAAGCAATCTATCATCGCCGGGGCCAAGAGTCGTCGTTCTCTCAAGCACGATAACGATCCCCCCCCCCACACCGATTCGGCCTCCGTCCGTATAACGGATTATGAAAAGGAAATCCTCGTGTGCGGTCCTCCATTCAATCAGATCTACAAATAGGAATTAACGTTAAGCCTCGTGCAAACAATGCCCTGGCCGCGATTGATTGACTTTTTGCCTCCCTCCGCCCCCTCCGACCACTGTGGCCTAGCGTGTTCCGCGTTCCGTCATAGCTACGTGCCACCCCTCTCCCCTTGTTCCGCGACGACGACCAAGCTAGCCCCCTTTTTGCGCGGTGGCCACCCTCGCGTGGCCCGCAGCAGCTACAAGTCCCCGTCTGTTAGCGCGGTAGGGCGCCGTAATCCCAATCGAGCATGAGATCGCGCGCCATCAGATGAGATTTTCTCGAAAAGCACTAACTCCTTATCGGATTACCCCGCGGGATCCCGGCGATTGAAACCTGGCAGATCGGCGGGGTTCGATTCGCCTCGATAGCCACCTATCGATACGTATTGGCAATAATGAAATCCGAATAGGGTAATTCCGGTAGAGACGCACCGCCGAGCAGGACGGACCAGTTAAGGATTTTTCAAACTATCCGGCAAATGAGCAGTGTGTCGTCAATTTTATATCGTATAAAATGTTGATGAAAATCAACAAAAGGATGATAATTTTTTGTGTAGTCATCAGAATTAGTATAACTGTGTTGTTTGAAGAGATACTTATACAGGTTCTCATAAAATAACATATAGCTATAAGGTTGGCCCACAACGGTGATTTTAAAGTGCACTGTAAAGCCGGGAATCCCCCGGGAAGCTAAGCTATGCTATGCGATGCTATGCTATGCCATGCTACGATTTTAAAAAATTAGCTTCGATACATTCTTATCGAACTGTTTTCATCAAAAACAAAGCTAAAACATAGCATCGCATAGCATAGATTAACTTAGCTTCCCAGTGGATTCCCGGCTTAATGGTGCTGATAGATGGTTCACTATACCATGTGATTCGGAATAGAGGGATCAAATATACTCGGCAGTGAAAATTACTTAAATTTTCATTAAGGGAGAAGACCTGCCTACAATGGTAAAAAAAAATGCTTCTTTGGAAATTTTTTCTAGAAAAAAAGATAAACTTTTATTATTAAACGTTACTCTATTGGAAAGAGTACATCTTAGGGATATTTCAGTATTTTTTGTGGTAAAAAGTATCGAAAGGTTTGTGAATTATAGCGGTGACAACCGTAGCTCGGTGCAGTATCATCCAAAATTGAAAATTCGATTCTCGACAAAAATATTTGCTACAAGTCAATTTAACAAAACACTATAACTTGTATCGAAGTGGTCCAACTCACCGCTAGTAATAAGTGAGAGACGAACCACATCCCAAAATCTAATTTACCTATTTCCTTAAGTAGCCACTTACAAATATATTGTGCTATGATCATCACATGTTCTACAAATAAAATCATTTAAAAACAGTTCACTACACGAACTGTTAACTCTAATATTCCCTACTTCTGAAATATTTAAGTTCCAGACGATTTTAAAAATGTGGCCCATCTCTACGGAATCACCCTATGAATACCTCGTAGATTGGCCTGGCCTCAGTCGCGCACAGAGGACGATAGTATACGTAGGCGTCTGAGCGTGGATGAAGGTAAAATTTTCCTTCCTCCTAAGCTGAATGGGTCTTCTCGTATTGTGTTACCATGGAGAGACGGGGGAGATTTCGCGGTTTTGTAATGCATATCGAGCCCAAGGTTCAGCCCTTTAAGAGCCTCTTCTCCTGAGATACTTCTGTGGCTCGTTTGCAGCCTCTTCCATCCCCGTCTCTTCTTGATATCGTAAACCCTGGCCCGGATTATGGTAAGCAACCGAAACGAAGGATTCCAGTAGCATCTCGGTTTTAATGTCCGAGCAGGCTTGCGTCAGGGCATAGTTTAAGGCACTGACCCCGTGCTTACGGACAATGACGGCGCGAGCGGGCATCGCGGCTGTGTACAGAAGCCGGGGCAGGGGCGCGAGTGTAGAGGCTGGTTGGTTAATGGAACAGAAATCGAGGCTGCGCTGGGTGGGAAGCTTTAGACATATTCACACCGCTGCCACGAGAGACCGATGGAATTCGTTCACGCACGTCGACGCAATCGGACAATGGAGCGATTAACTTGCGTCGGCGGGCCCGTTGTTTATCGTACGGGCATTATTTGCCCGCCAGCAATCACACGCTTAAATTATTCGTCGCGGGACGAGCCGGGGCAGACTTTACATTGCTTTAATCGTTCGCCAATAATTCGACAGCTATTGGAACTTCAGCCCACCAACGGTATCCCGGGCGCGGAACAATCCTGCCTATAGGGTACACGCGACGCGTATAAACGCGTATAAAGCGGCTTTCCATCGTTCCGCCGATGCACACTGGCTTTTCGCCGCGAATTATGCCTCCGCGCCGACGAACGCTTCATTCGTATGATTGTCGTCGTTCGATAATTGCTGCACACTGAAAGGAATACGCATTAGCCGTTCCCCGGATGGTTTAATGGCATCGCGCCGGAGGACGATGAACGCGTGCCGCGGAATCGTAACGCGATTGCTCCGTGGAACGGCGAGGGTGTAGTAATGATTGATCTGTAACGTGTCAGCTTCCAAGGGATTCCGGGGTATGTTGCTATTTGCGTGCGATTAAAGTGGCAAAGTGGGACATAGCTGACAAGATTGACCCCGGATAATCCGGGTATTTTCCGATTTTGATTTTGATATTTTTCTTACCAAATGATAGATCTAATTAAAAGAAGTAACTTTTGTCTCGGAACTTTTTTTCTATCTCTTACAGTTGGCGAGTTATAACACAAAGTAGGAAAATAAACGAATTGTCGGGGGTTAATTTCACCCCCTTCGAGTGAATTTGGGCCGCAAACAAAAATTGCGCTGTAATCAGGAGGAGATACTCTATATATTTACAAAGTTTCAGAAGTTTTTGAATTTTCGGGTTCGGAATCTTCCCTTGTAAGTACATCGGTTCTATGGAATGAGTCCAGCCGGGTAAGTGTAGTAATAAGTACCCCCAAACCAAGTGGAACTTGGTGTAAAGCAATCGATAGGTTCCTCAAAGGAAACTATTTCTGGCAAGTGTGAACCTGATACCTCTGCTACTAGGGTAGGTTCGTTTAATATTGTACTAAGCGCTGCAATCTTGCGTTAACAAAATTTTGAAAAAGAGTTTTGTACGTTAGGCACTTTTTAAAACTCTTTTTAAAATTTTGTCAATGGAAGTTTGCAACGCATATCGTACCATTAAAGATTAATTTGAATTTTGTTCTCTGTTTCTTGTACTTTGGGAGTTATAGGTATGCGAAAAAGTGGGAGTTAGTTTTCACACCCTTTTTAAAAGCATTTGTCGAAAGTAAGTATGTGGGTATCCTCAAGAATGAAGCTACTTTTAAATTTTCATGGAAAAAATCCGATTGTTTGACCTTGTACAGAAGCATTTTGTAAGGAGCGCAGAAGCTCAGCCTTTATAAATGAAAACTTTGAACGCGATTTCCTCGTAGCGTCATTTATTCGCATCATGAAGATAAAATCTCAAAATCTATCGAACCGACTGGTTTATAAATTTGAGTGCTTATTCTGCACACCTATGACTCTCGCAGGGACTACAACCAAGTATTTTCATTGAGTTTAAATTACTTTTAATATCAGAAAAAGCAAAAGAAAAAGGCCGAAAAACATTTTTCTTGCATTTTGCCCATCATTTTGCTAATTTTGAAGATAAATCACTATTTGTAGCCCGCGCGATAGCGACAGTCAGACTGGTCAAGAATCTATTTGGATTTTTGGATTCAGATAAGTCTAACAGCTGAAATCGCCATCACGAGCGAAGCACGAATATTTAAACATATCATTAAAATCGCTTTCAAAAGCATTTTAAAAGCAATAATTGTATTACTTTTATATTTTTTATTTGCCGTAGGAATGTAGTTTAATAAATAGGAAAAAGTTTTATTCCATTACTATAATTATTTTCGTCGCAATAAATTCCTGAAAATCGCTGAATACTTACATTTTCTCTTTTTAGTATAGAATACATTTTCTGGATTTTTTCACAAGTCAACGGCTAGATGAAGATTCTCTATTTTTGTATTGAGTTTACATAGTATTATGAACTACTTAAAAAAAGTTTCAGTGAAAAAACTATTGTTTCGCAGAAGTTATGGATATATATCCGAAACTCTCGATTTTAGACGCCTACACGGTGGCCCTGAAAAAAAAAACTGTACGTCGTGTCTGAAATCAAAAGCAGTAAATTTTTTTACAAAACATGTTAATAGCTGTCGATCTACTTACGTCGCTGATTTCGAAATTTTTGAAAAATAGAGAAATGGTAAGATCAAAGATAAACTTATATTTTTCTAAGAGAAAAGTTTTTTCATAAATAATAAACGGGGAATCGGAATAAAAAAATTCGCCATAGATCGACGTAGAATCTTATTACGACTTTGCATGCAAAATTGGAAGTGAATTGGTTGAACGTAACGCGAGTTTTTAGAGCCACCGTAACAAAAAATATACTTCCGCTACCTGGGTTGTTTCCCTCAAATGCCTATAACTTCCTCAACTTTCCAAATCCTTAAATCATACTTATTTCATAATATATCTAAAACATCAATCTATAAAAACATATAAAAAATAAAATCCGATTTTTGACACTTTCAAACGGTTACAACCCCTTAAAGTTCGCTGCTCTTGTCTCGAATCACTCTATAAACCCACAAAGTTCCCTTGTTAGTCCACCTGTATCGTTACTCTCAATCATCCAAGCATCTCATTCATCGTCATTTCACATCACACACGAAAGTGCCACGAGTAATCCCACCAACTGGCAAACATTTACCATCCAATGAACGAAGGAGCGCCCGTCTAAACACTGTTTATCACCGAGGACAGAGCAATTTTTTCGCAGCGGCGTAGGACGAATTTAGCCGAGAGGGGCGAGAAGTTCGGCGAGCCAGCCTAGCAAGTGGTTTGCGGGGTGGACGTTTTGCCGGACGATACGCCAGTTTGGAGCAGCTTGATCCTTCCACGGCGCTGCGATCCCGCCGGACAAGAGGGCACGCTTTAATAATTCTTTTTACGGTCGACGTCTAAGGATTATGGCAGCAGCAAGGCCGCCGCTTAATTATTCATGGCCAGGGCACGGGGAAGCGTGACGATCGGTAGCTTCTCATTAGCCTCAGACATGGTGCTCGTTTTTTATGCGCGAATTTTTTACGACTTGTTATGGCAGAGGCTGGCGAGCAGAAAATTGACTGACGTTCAGCACCGATGAGGCTACGCCCGTCCATGTGCAGCGATGTTTTTTATCATCTTCTCCCGCGCGAGGCCGCTGCCATACCTGGACGGTTAGCCACTGTAAAATACTGTTTGATTAAATTCGCGCATCGTAATTGCGTGAGACCAGAGAGAAGGGAAATGAATTAGTGGAAAGTATGCCGGGCAGGGGTTCCATTTTAGGAGCTTTCCACCGCGATGAATTCGGGGTAAATTCAATGGTTCTGGAGCCACAGGATCTTTTCGTAATTAAAACCTCGGTTATGATCGTGTTCGGTGACTGGTTAGGAAGTGAAGGGTGGTATTGGGGAAAATGGATGAGAATTATTACAATATTATAGGTAGAGGAAGTGCAGTATATTTGGAATGCCAGTTTGTTTAAGGGGAATAAAAAATTATGGCAGAAGATGGGAACAAATCAAACTACATGATATCATAGGGAAACTTATAAATTTAATAATAAAAAACTAAAAGTAGCTGAAAATTTGGTCTAAATGAGAAGTGACAGGAAGTATCGATTTCGTTAAGGTGCACTTTGTAGATTTAAAAAAAAAATGTAGGATGTAGGTAATAAAATTATTTTCTTTTGCGATGTAACCAGGCTGAAAAATCACAAAACAGGAATATTAGGTAAGTATAAATGGGCAGCGCTGAATGAAAAGCATCGGTAAGGTTTTTAATATTCCAAATTACCTTCACCTTCGGTATTCTGAATTAGCAAATGACATTGAAACCTGAAACTTCATGTCACACTTTGTAGTCTTGAAATTATAGCAGAACTGAAACGAAATCGTACAAGGAACATGCAAATGTGTAGATAAAATATTTAACTCTAAAGTTTTGACATATTTTATGCATAGTTGGAACGATTGAATACTTGCTGAACAAATTTTGCAGATTGACATTTTCTTCGTCTGCAGATTAAGTTGACAATGTAAAATCGGTGGTTCATCCATAAATTTCATTAGCCCCTATTATCTACGGTGTTACAAATTAGATAACGTTAGTAGTTTATTAGATACGTCGGGATTCCAAATATGCTGCACTATAATATGTATAATTGATTGTCGAATGCAGAAATCCAAGTTTCTTCCTGGATGTAATTATTCGCAATATCATATTTTAACAATATCTGTTTTTTATAGTAATTTTATGCGTTCTAAATGTACATGTTTTGAAGAATGAAGAGTGAAATGAGGTATTGGCGTTACGTAGAAGCTAAACAATTATTTAATATTGATCCTTCATGCGTCAGGTTTTTAAATAACAATTTAACGTATTATTAAGTAAGTAGTGTGTTGACATCTGTTATAATATCACATGAATAAATTCTCATTGACTACATTTGACAAATATTATTAAACAACGTCAGCAAATGTGAGAAAAATTTCGCCATTAATTTTCCATCTGCAAGTAAATGAAAATTATATCGATTCGAACCTAAATGTAACAATACAATTAAAGAAAACTGTTACAACTGACTGTCATATTTATCCAAAGCAAACAAAAATATTCGCAATCCTCGCAACATCCTTCATTAAAATACGCATTAAAATATGTCCCCACTATGAAAAAACACTCGCATCAATTAGCAACACCTTATCTCCTAAGCCCAAGAATTAATCAAATTACAAAATACACGCGTTTCTGCAAACAATTAACCCCAGTATAAACAAAAACACAGCCCCTATCTCCAAATAGGCACTAGAAAAATCGTAGGTAATCCGGTTTTCACCGTTTTATAAAGCACTAGCTTAAAGCATTCAGCGTTGCGCGGATAAAACTTTGATTGTCACAGAGTGTCAAAGGGCTGAAATAAGGGGAAAGGTCCAGATTTCATGGTACCCCATATTTTCCTTGAGTTCTAGAGAGTAGTTATGCAAAATTTGGTCCAGATCGGTTAGAAAAATCGGAATAAAAAGTATCCTACATTATTCTTTCTGGTCCTAGACTACATGCATGCAAAATTTCAGAAAGATCCAAAGATCCAAACACACTTTCGTATTTATTATATTAGTAGGATGTCTGGAGAAGGTTTTAGTTGTATAAAATATTAACCTATGACAAAAGGAAGCCGAGCAGTGACGATTTCAGCGAAGATTACATACACGTAAATAAGCACTACGTAATAACTAATCAAGGCCTCAGTTAATTTTAAACTAATAACGCTGAATTATATACATATACATATACGGAGCCCGTGTAACGCCTAGTACTTTAAACTAGTCTGCTTATAAACCGAAAAGATACGCGTGTCTAAACAAAGGAACGAATTCGGTAAGCAAGCAAGTTTGGTAATTCCTCGTAACGTAGTGCCAATAATAAATTTGTAAAATAAACAGCCCCTGGCACGGAGGGGGAGGGTCGAGATCGTGGCTCGTTGCAACGGTGGGCTGCATAATTGGAGTCGTTCGTTTAACTTTCGAACAGTTGGCGCGCAGCTCGCGAAACTTTCGCGATGCTGTTGGAAAGAAAAGAGAGAAACAGAAACGGAACGGTGGTATGGGGGTGGAACAGGGAGCTTTGGGGGGGGGGGGGGGGGGCCGCCGTGCCCGTCGACGACTGCACCGCGTAACCCGGTATGTAGTCCGCTTCGAAAATGCGAGTGCCTCTTTTTCCGCGAGTCTCGCGAGCTTTCGTACGACGGAACACAGGAATACGCAAATATAATCCGTCTATCGACGTCGCAGCTACACGAGCCACGCCACTTTTTGCCATGCCTCCACCCTCCGCCCTCCCGCCGCGCTTGTTTAATCGTGTTCCATAATTTTCAGATTTCCCCGGCTACAACCCAACTCGACCAATGTTTGACATGCTAATCTCAAAGCGAGAGCTTGAAAAATATCGACTAATTAGCTCGTCGACGAAACGAGTGGGTGGCGCAGGCTTTCTCCCTGGCGGCGGGAGGGAACGAATTTTTACTAGCGAATATCTGCATCCTCGTATCAATCGGCTGGGGTGAGAGCAAGCGCCAGAATTTTCGTAAAAATTGTTAGTTGTTTGACGTGTTGTATGGTGTAAGGCGATATCAGTTTTGGATTATTAAAACGTAATGTTCGTTGATGTGTGATGAGTGAATAAGGTACTGTGTTTCAAATAGGGCTGGGACTATTTGTCGAATTTTTCGGTATTCGAATATTCGAATACTTGAGTTGCTCAATTATTTGTCAAATATAATTCGAATATCCAAGTATTCGAATACTATTCAAATATTTGAGTATTCGAATACTATTCGAATATTTGAGTATTCGAATGCTATTCGAATATTTGAGTATTCGAATGCTATTCGAATAGTATGATGTGAATTATAAATCAAGCTCTTAGGTTCATTTGTCAAGGTGAAATCTTGTAAGCTAATTTGGACCCACTTCACACCATACTATTCGAATACAGCGGTATTCGAATAGTTTTCGAATACATCGATATTCGAATAGTATTCGGATACATCGATATTCGAATAGTATTCGAATAATAACATTCGAATACTGAAATATTCGAAGTTTATTCGTAGCATTCGAATATTAAATTATTCGAATAATCCCAGCCCTAGTTTCAATTATTCGAAGAAAGTTATAAGTGATTTTAAGGCACTGAATTGAAAAAAGCGTGGGAGTCGGAAGATTTATATGAGAATACGTATCTGTATAAGATTTTTGTATTTCTCTAAACAGATTATCGAGGGGCTTCTAAGTAATTGATTAAATGACTCAAAAAGATCTCTGTCGTTGCGGTCTGCGAAAAGTAGCAGCAGAAAGTACTGATTCCTTTATGGTAATAATCTTCTTTAAAATAATCTATTTCAAATGACATGAAAATATTTCATTACAGCAGGCACCTTTATATCACGAAAGTTGCTGTGAAAAGCATTGGTGGAATAAAACGCTTCATTTACCCAATAACGTTTCTCTCGAATGTGCAGGGTTGAAAAGTCAAGAAAATAACCGATTGTGAACGCGGTACGTTGATCTATTTGGAACACGTTCCAGGGGATTTCGTGCGATTCATGGGAAAGAAAAGTTCGAAACCACGTCGGGGCGGGTTTCAATGGAAGGAAAATAGTCGATTATGGGTGTAGAATGTTGATCCCCTTGAAACTCGCTCCACCGGATTTCCCGCCGTTAAAGTAAATGTTTTTAAGTCTGAAATCCGGTGAACTTTATTCATGTAGAACTAACTGTAACGAATACGACGAGCCCCGGCGATTAAACCGAGACGACCACTAGCAAGTGACGAATATTACGTCAAGAATGCTCGTTAAAGTTGTACGAGTTTTACGTTTACATCCTCTGAATGCCTGGAAAATGTTGCCGATTAAGATTTAAAAATACCTATAAACCAACTCCCGAGCGGTAAATAAAACTCGAGTAAT
Organism: Andrena flavipes; assembly: GCA_963971345.1. NCBI lineage: Eukaryota > Metazoa > Arthropoda > Insecta > Hymenoptera > Andrenidae > Andrena > Andrena flavipes. Next base: position 15,922,041 of record OZ020482.1, on the reverse strand, counting down.
CTAAAGCGATACGAAATTCAACTGCAATCAGTTTTTGATCTGGTGAAATATGTTCGTGATTAAAATAGCATGGAAGTGCTTTTGAAAGCAGCAAATGGAGAAAGATAAAAAATTATATATTTGAAAAAGAGGTATGCTGCTTCTATTAAGCATTCGAAACCCGAGTTTGCATTCTAAAAAGTATTGTGCTAAAATATGTAAACTGCTGTTGAAAAATTAGTCGATTAATATAGTAGAATATTATAGAAAATTATATCCATTAAACGCGAGACAAAAATAACATACAAGCATCGTTAAGACGAGGAAAAGGGTTCTATTTACTGTAATAAATTCAAGTCAGACGTGCTTGACGATGCGATAAAATTGTTTAAATTTAATTGAAATACATTAATTCACCTTTCATATAAACCAGATTTTATTATATTCAATTTTCAAATATTTTGAGTTTCAAAGGTATTCACTTATTATAAAGTGAGTCAAGAAAACGTGCAGCATAAAAAATCATATGTTTGTGTTTCCCAACAGCAAGAATGTAACTGAATAACTTTAGAGTGTTTCCTGTTACTTTCTAACACCTCAATCATGATGCATATTTCTCCAGCAATTAACACCACGCCTAAGCAAACTTCAGCTTCAGGAAGAGAAAGAACATCGTCTTCACTTTCGCGTAGCTTCATCTGTCACTCGCTTCTGGAATCTTTTCCACGAAATAGTTGCGAAACAGGGATTCACTGTGCATTATCTACCCGTTAGTCGTCTCTGGATAGGAAGCACAGGAAATCCGGCGTGTGATTCTTGGTATCAGTCGAAACAGCACCCACGCGATGTGCAGTGCGATCTTTTTCCTGTATATGCCCTCGATACTGGCTGGTTACTTAGATATTTCTTCCAAACTCTTACTTTCCTTGTCACGACAACTGGACATTTCCACGCGACTGAGGTATTAGGTGTTTCAAAGCCACGCAGAATGATTTTTTGACGACACCAACCACGGAATATGTTCCTCGTTACTTAGAAACTTAGCAATCCGTGGTCACAGCTTGTTATAATCACAAATTGGTCACATGGGGTTCACTGCACCCCGGCGTTATTCCGTATTTATCAATTGTTTAACTATTCAGTGATAATTGTACATTTGTAATACTGATACAATTATGCTGTAATAATCTGTCTTCGAAAATGTAATTTTTGATATATTGAAATTTGTATTTGAATAAATAGTTGTGAGTAAGAGCGATTGTTTTGGTTAAAATTCACCAAATTTTTAAAATGTATAGAAATATTGGCAAAGATATATCCTGGGATGCGATACAACCCGTGTGACCACGAAAGGTTAAAGTATTAGAGTGCAAAACGTACATTAAATGCGTACTTGGGCTCTTGCCTTGTGGATCAGACTCTCAAAGGCAGAATCAACTTTAATTCTTACCATTTCATTATAAGTCTCCCAGTGTTAGGAAGCCCACTATTTATTATAAATTTACCTACGCATGTGCCAACAAGAATGTGCCGTCTTCATTGGCGTTACCTCAAAAAGGGTTGAAAAGTCCCTACTATTTCCGCATTGACTAACGATAAGCCTTTCTGTTGGCCCACTTAGTAGAATTATAATAATAGTAAGAACAAGGAGGTGTCACTTCCGGAGACACCAGATGCAATATCTCTATTCAGAAATTGTGCACAAGAAATCATTTGCCCTTTTCAAAATTTCTAATGCAAATAAGGTAGCCCCACAGGACACTTAGATTCCTACATCATAAATCGGTTCTCACGTGATTTTCAGAAAGTAGAAAAAATATACGTACGTAGGTTTTGCTGTGCGTACTGCCACATTTCTAGAAACAAAATATTATACCGTATAAGAAATATTGATAAAAAATACTTTATTCCACTACAGCGGCGCCATCTGTGGTTTTGCACAAGTTCTGCATTCCTCATAATAAACCACGCAACTTTCTTCTTCCTCATTTTTTTCTATCCCAAGTCATTTTTGTGTTATTCAACTAAATAGTTTCCCAACCCCCAACTTCGAAGATTAATTTTACCCCCTGAACATGAATTTCCGAAGTACTCTATCTGTATACCGAGTTTCATCAAAGTCGGCGTCTAAAGTAGAGCTCTTACTTTTGACCCGTCGGGACCCGGGTACCCGGAAATTACCCGGGATAACTTCAAGCAATTGAATGTAGTATTGTCAGTGATTGTCTGTAGTATAGTCTGATGTTAGCCAAATATGATCGAACAATACCACATTCAATGGCTTGAAGGTGTTTCGGGTAGACGGGTACCTGACGGGTCAAAAAGTAAGAGCTCTAGTCTAAAGCTGGCCCTACACGGTGAGACTTGTCTTGGGACATGTCTCGAGACAGGTCTCTCTGTCTCGTGCTGGCAAAGTCGAGAGAAGAAGACAGAGAGACCTGTCTCGTGCTGGCAAAGTCGAGAGAAGAAGACAGAGAGACCTGTCTCGTGCTGGCAAAGTCGAGAGAAGAAGACAGAGAGACCTGTCTCGAGACATGTCTCAAGACAAATCTTAAGCGGCCCCTACAGGATGAGACTTGCCTCGAGACATGTCTTGAGACCGGTCTCTCTCTCTCTCTCTCTCTCTCTCTCTCATTTCTCCACCTTGCCAGTATAAGACAGAGAGACCTGTCTCAAGACATGTCTCAAGACAAGTCTCATCGTGTAGGGCCCGCTTTACAGTTGTCTGACGTTGCTTGTATTCCGAGTAGGTGTTTTGGATTGATCCGAAAAACATTTGACATAACATACCTCTAAGAACACCCTTTTATACGCCACTTAAGCGTACCTCAAGTACCTCGCTATATTTCTTCCCACCCGCTGTACAAAAACCTTCTCCTTCATCCCCAAACCGAATGCACGCGTGTCCCCCAGTCTTCTTTTTCAGTCAACGATTCCGTCCCGTGTTTCCGCCCGGCTATGGGGCGAGTTGGCCGGGCGAAGCCATTTCTTTTATCTGCTTATCCTTATCCACGGCTGCTTAAAACCGTTCCGTTCCGTCGTGCTCCCTCTTTCCTTCTCTGTTAAGCCCTTGTCCTTTTACCTTACCACCGCTGTAAGTTTCTACCTTCAGCAACGCTCCCGTGTTGGCGTTGCTCCCCTCTTCTAGTAGTTTCCATTCTCATTAGTCGAGCTTCATGCACAATGCAGTCAGCCGCATTCCATTCGAGCGCCTCTCTGCTCCTCGTTCGTCCCTTTTCTCTCTTTCCCTGCCTCGCCGCGGCGATACTTCTTCTCAGCGGGTTGCTCTTTCTGCTCCATCGGTGTTCTCACGGAATTCTTCTAGCACGCCGCTCCAGCTTCCGCGGCTACCAGCCCGGAACGTCCAGCGAACTCTATTTCCCTCCTCTCGTTTTGTGGTATTTTTCATCCCCGTGGCACGCCGCGCATTGTACCTTCCAACTGTTTCACTGCCAAGGTGACGTTGCCTCCGGATGTTGGGCTGTTTAAGAGTGTAGGGTGGACAGTATGTTTGGTTAATCAATTGGACTTTGAGATCACTGTGTCAACGCAATGAAAGGGAGGCATCTTTACAAGCTCTCTGCGACGATTACGCGTTTGTGAGACATACACATACATATATTAAACTGACAAATACCGGGAATTTTCCAACTCAGCAGATAATTAAGGATCTTGTAGTTAGAAAGATGCAACTTTATTTTTTGACGGTTTTTGAGTTATGTTGAGTGATATACCTACGTAAAAAAATTCTACATCTTTGGTACACGTTTGATGCAAATTCAATAACAACTGAGCGATTTGTTGTAAATAAATAGAAATAGATATATGACTATTTTCAATATTAATATTTAATAATATTTAGATACTATTGAGAATAAAAATATTAATATTTTAATATTAATACTTTATTTTAGAATATTTTTCCCCAAAAAATAAAAATGAAAACTTATCAATGTATAATTTTAAATTACTGTTCTCTTTTTAATCTTAAGTCATTGCATTAATTTTGTAAACAGTTTTTTTCTAATTTCCTCGCAGTTGGTAAAAATGAAGCTGCACTCCTATTGCTGCGGTCCTCAATTCGTGATAAAACGTGTTCAGACTTCTGTGCAAGGAGAAAGTGGACACATGAAATATTTCTCACGAAATAATTAAAAAATTAAAATTAAATAAACGACTAACTACTTAGGAAGGTGACATCACAAAATTCATAATTTTTGGATCCAGAATTCGTTCCCATAATACTTCCCACAAATTAAGAAGCATTTTACATTACTGACGTCGAAGTCCAAGTGTTAATCTCTTTCTCCTCCCCTTCTTTATGTATATTTCATGCTTTTCTGTTCTCGATTCATCGGGTCTGTCGCGTAAATAGTACGGCGCTCGATGCGTAACCGGGAACTTTTACTTTTTAACAGGTACAGGGTGGCGTTAGCGGTACTTTCAGCCTCTTCATTGATTCTATTCTATTGATACAGCGCCGCTCGTCCTTTTACTCTTCCTCCTTCATTCCGCCCGATGGATTGAATATGAAAAATTGAGTTTGCTTTGTAATCGGAGCAAAAGAAATTGAAATTAAATCGAGATAGGAGCGAAGGATAATCGAAACATGTAAAAAATGTGGGGGTGGGGAATGGATCGTGTAGAATCAAGTGGAAACCTTAAATTAAAAAAAAAAAAAAAATGAAAGAGAAGAGAAGGGAGAAGGGAAAAAGACGAACAGATCGACCGCCAGTTTCGTCTCGTTATAGAGATTAATTACCGTCGGGCAATTGCTGGCAGTAACGAAAGAGAATGAACATGTTCATAGTACATTCGATAACGACGATTCATGATGCAGCCCCCTACATCCTAGAAAAAAAGTTATCTCGCGAGTAAAGCCAATTTATCGAATGGTTAGTCAGTTTGTACGTTTCATTCTTTACTTTTTTCTAATTTTGCCTGCACTTTATTGCTTTCACGGATTTATTTCTGTGTTCACAATGATAGTAGGAATATGTATTTTTGAGTTACCTACGTGAAGTAAGATACAGTAAGATGTATCCGAAGTAGGGCTGGGACTATTCGAATAATTTAATATTCGAATATTTTACAAGTATTCGAATGCTACGAATAAACTTCGAATATTTCAGTATTCGAATGTTATTATTCAAACATCGATGTATTCGAATAGAGCAGAATTCGAATACTATTCGAATACCGATATATTCGAATACTGATGTATGATATTTTAACAGATTTTGAGGTTTAACGATTCAAAACCTTATCAAGATGTCTACAAGTTCTCAGGGGATCGTTTACTTAGGAATGCATTGTGATTTTAAAAGCAACGTACGTACATATTTAAAGAACTCAAGTTCTAGTGTTTTACCTTCCTATATCCGTCATTGATCATATTCAGTTTAATGCATTATAAAAATCAATTCTTCATCATTTTATAGATCACAAAATTCTTATAGCGTTTCCGTTACCTTATGTTGTCTAAGAGAATGAGTGAAAGCTTTAGAAAAGAACTATATTAAGCTAATCATACACATATAATCTATCTTTTCTTTTCTTTTTCCGCTTCTCGCTTTCTTATATGTTTTCTTTTATAAAGTGTGTTGTGCAATAAAGAATTATTATTACATAAATTATATATATAATCACCATCTATCAAACAACCCCTTCGTGATATCACTAACTCCCTCCTCCCTTTGAGCATGTTTCCCACATAATACTCTAATCTGAAATCTCACGTTCAGAGACACGAATACGTGGGCGCACAGGCATCTCGAGCATAGAAGATTATATACCTGATAGTCGCCAGTCTGCATCGATATTTATCATCTACGAGGAGCGAGGGGTCGTAATTGGGGATGTGAAAAATCGCCGCGAAGAGTGGTAGACGGTGTAGATTAATAAATTCGCGGATAGATATGCAAGAACGCCTCCCCCGCGTTTCCTCGGGACGATGAGCTGGCGAGGATTCTGGAGGCCAAAAGGAACACCTAGTGGAACCAGTCGCACGGAGATCTACGTCGTCCGCGGAATAATCCCCGAAACCCAATTATATTTTACTGCGACTCGACTCCCGACTTCCATCCCCGGCTCTCTCAACCGCAGAGGAACGAAGACGAACGAGCGCCGTTTAGGCGATGAAATACGGATTAGCCGTTATAACTGGAAATTGCCACCTCCACTCTCTCTTTTCTCCACCTCTTCCTTCCTGCCTTTCCCTCTTACGCTTCCGTTCACCTCTTCCCGAGCCACTCCAGACCACCCTCCGGTTTCTTGGAAGCCCCTCTCCGCGATAATTACATCGATAGTTGACGAGGATAATACCACCGGCGCGAGTAATGTTTGAAATCAGAAAGTAGACGCGAACGGTCTCGTGCAGGGTTCTTCCGCGTGGAACTGAGCTTCAAGCAGTCGAATCACCGTGGAATCGATAATTGGAGAGTTAAGGGAATTCTTCTTTCCTTTTCTGCATATGATTCGTTTAATAGCGTTGGTTTTTTTAAGATATAATTAAATTTTTAGAGGTTTAGAGATTCCTATGCTAGGTACTTTGTAAAATGGATATCTAAGTTGTGATATTTTCTTTCAAGTAGATCGTTCGCAGTGTGTTTAGAATAAACATTTATGGTGGAAATTTGTTTAGTTGAAAATCCATCACTTTTTGCAAATGGAACTAGCGATTTTGGCGAAACTGAAATACAATGTGGTCCGTTTCAAATTAGGGGCGGGGGGTAAGTCATCATTGTGCTGGTTTCGAATTTGTTTAAACAAATCAGCTTGTCGAAGTTTGCAACGTTTCACTATAAATCATTCTATGCACAATCAACAATATTTTGTCTTTGGTGTCAGGGGTTTTAATGAATGTAGGCCACGTGAAATTAAGAGGGTGTGAAATTTTTGTTTTAAATTTGTTAACAAAATACAAGTCGTGAAATAAATTTTTACCTCTACCTATCGATCATACGGAGTTCGTTCTTATTTCACATTCGACAAACAAATTCTTATTTGTATGCTCTAACGATTACACAAATGCGAAAAAGGCAAAAAATCTTCAGCAATGTTCACTTCCTACACATCTATTTAACATTAAAAAGTGTACCAATATTTCTGTATTATATTCCTACGAATTTACATAATTCAAGCTTGTGAAAGTTTCTCAAACAACCCCAAAAGTTAAATCCGATAATAATTATCCCAAGGTTAATTCAACAAATGTATAGTCACCTTCACTGGAAAAACGAGTGTAAAATCATTCAGGCGTGCGCATTGACGAATAATAAATTTCCCGCTGAAAAATGCGCTATACGAATACTTGCGGTACTTTTTGCCGATCTCTATCGTTTGCAAAGTGGAATATTCATGGCTTCTGCGGGAATCTCGTGTGAGCTCTGGAGATCCTCAAAAGAATAGAAAAATATTGGCTTAGGATCCCGATGTGGGTCAGGGATTCCTTAGGCAGTGTATTCAAGGCATACCGTGCTCTATTCCGCGATTGCCTTATCTCCGGGGCTCAATTATTAAAAAATTCCCTTCTTTCCTTTTATGGTCCAATATCATGGAAATTACTTGTCTTTTTATCCGAAGCTTCGAATCTCAATATCAAAGACATGATTTCTTTATTGAAACGTGACAAAGAAGTTCCTACACAGAGCGTCTCCGTCCAATTAAATTCAGCATAGATTTCATTAAGCTAAAATAAATAGCCTCCCGCTGAATCCATGAATAGCGTCAAAGATTCAACCCTACAGACTTCGTGCATGAACAATTATTCTAATTTCTTTCATCCTCACTACGCAGAAACTATGAATAACATCTAAACGCCTTGTTTGATAATATTCGCGTTCCCTTAAATGTTTAATTAAATTTTTTCATCGACTGTGTCTCATTTTGACACCGAAACGACGAAAATAAATTCACTCGAAATTCCATTCCACATTGCCTAGTGGCAAAATGTCACCACCACTAGTAACTAAACTTAGAATCTACTTATCATAGTTTTGCTTTACATTTTGATATCTTCTCGCATAATCCAACAAAACTGAAAAATGTTAAAAATGGATCAAAGGAATTTTAAATTTTTTACATCGTCGCGATTGTTGCTCGTGCTAAACAATTAATCCTCGATATTCCCAAAACACCAAGAGACAGTGGCTCGGTGCACACAAGAATACATTTGCCGCGCAACAGAAGCCTCGTTGTCTCTGAGTGGTGATGAAATAAATATCAAATTTCCTCTCAAAGGTTCACAGCCTACGGGGCAGGAATCCAAGCATGGAAACAAAGGCGGTAATCAATGTATCTGCTACGTAACCGCCCGTAATCGCCCCTTTTAAGCTTTGGTGCCACGCTGCCGTCTGTAAAGGAAGATTAATTCAAATTAAAATCCAATTTAACCGGTGTCTCTTATTCCCTGGTCGAGAGGAGGCACTCGTTATGCTTTAAGGGGCACCGACGCTCGTTAAGTTCTCGTCGAACTCGAGAACCATCCGTCTTGATGTTACAGCCGCCATACTTCCCTTGCCTTTACCCCTATTGCACCCTTTAAGAAGCTTATGCTCGATGACGTTCTGGTTGGATTAAATAGGGAAGAACGCACACGTACGTGCACACACTGCAGAACGGGGAGCATACAACGACGCGGGAAACCGTGTCCACTGACCACCGAACGTTCCAAGCCTTGTATCGCTATTACCGCGAATTGATTCTATCAGGGGAACATGCGTGCATACGCCGCGTTCATCCTAAGAGTAACCCTACGTCTACGGCAGGTTTGCCCTTTACGGTGCAAATTCCTCCTCAAATTCTGGGATCCGGGCAACAGCTGAGCGCGGAACTGTTAAGTTAGGATCTCGCTACGCCTCGCCTCGCCTCGGCGCAACTTCTTTTCGCACTCACATTACGGCACGGCACGGCACCGTTTATACGGCAAAAGGAACGAAGATCATACGAAGACCTTTCACACTTGCCGTCGCTGCATAGACGGGACATTTCTATAAGATCGTCACATTTTTTCTTAGAGCATGGTGCATTTTTTGCCGTGAACACAGTGAAGGCCGTGAGTGTGCGAGGCTCGTGTCGTTTCGGTTTTTCCTTACCTGAAGTTACCTGCACTTGTCCCGGTTATGTATTTGGCAATGGGGAAGATGACGCAAAGCTCGGCGCGGATTTCACACATACGGGTAATTACCAGTGATATGCATGGAAATCATGGTACTTGCATGTAATTAACTTTTATATTGTTTCTTAACTTGTATTATTTTTCAGGTTTAATCCTCTTGTGCCAACGTACACCCAGCATTGAAGAATAATTTTAAATTACAATGAACTCAGGTATGAACTTGAGGAAACAGACCAAAAGTTGCCAAAAGTGGGTATTGCGTTAATTATTTATATCTATATATATATATACACATTTATTCATTGTTCATTTTTTTTATTTCTATTCTTACTTTACTTTTAAATTGATTGATATTTTTTTCTATTTTTATATGCATATACATAAACAATGAATTTTTTAAACAAGATTCTATTTTAATCGCTTTGTTTTTAATAAGGTATGATTTTTTAAAATTAATAGTTTACTTTCTTCATAATTTGTAAATTTTGTTGCAATTACATGGTCCTTAAAAAGTAAAAAAACTTTTCTTGTAATGCCAAACCGATTTTTATTAAAACTAGAAAGTTCTCGTCACAAATAATGTAGCAGTTAGCATTTCCTCGAAATGTTCATAATATTTTTTGTATGTGTTCTTAAAATAATGTTCTTTTGAAGATGACATTTTATACGTTTTAATGACCCATGAAATTTACGAGATGGCTTTTCTAATATGTCAATAAAATATACTCTAATATGTTTGAAAATTTATTATTTAAAGACTGCATTATGTATTAACCTTTGGTAGTTTTCATTTTTATTATATATGTAAAACACCAGCAAGTAAATTCTAAAATTTATATTTACAGTTATTCAAACTTTTGCGCCAAAACTACTATTTCCGGTTTTGACCGAAATGGCTGCGGTTATACCGATCACTCCCTTGAGGATCACTAGTTATATATTAATGTTTTATAACACACCGATGACAAGTAGCACGTGTACTGACGGCGTCACGGGTGACGCTTATGACCCATGTGTTTGGTCAGTTGCTGAGAGAACCTGTTCCTTCTTCTTTCAGAGGTCACCGAAAGCGGTGGCATTGCATTCACTCACACTACGCCTTGCCTCTTTTCCTCAAAATATTCTCCAGGAAGAATCTGCGGCTCGGAGTCGTGTCGAGGTGAGGCGAGGCGAGGTGCAGTGTGAATGAAATTGTCACAATATTCAAGAAAAGCAAAGGAAGAATAAAATCAGCCAAGGTGAGGCGTAGTGAGAGCCTACCTTTACGTTGCCAACCACAGCATGCGTTGCTGGAGAACTACGATACTATGGGTGCGCTCATACTGGCTCTTAGCACGAATCTATATAGCTGGACCTCACGCGTATGGGCGCACACACACTCTTACACTCTCCCAAAACCCACGCAACGATTAGCAAGGTAACAGTTCAGCTCTCGGCTGTTGCCCGGGTCCCAGAACTGGAGGAAGTATTTGCACGCTGATGGACAGGTCTGGTTTAGCAAACTGAAGGTGCGTATCGACGTTGCGAGGTTTGCGCGCAAGCCTTGGAACGTCGATACGCATCTCGAGGCACGCGATTGCTCGTAGCGCTATTCCTGCCGGTTTCTTACCAATCAACGGTATAGCCGTAGGCCAGAGGTGCACGGAGTCACTTTTACATCCTCGCGATTCTGGGCGCCGAGTCAGAGCGGAGCATGGAGCTGTGCAACGTAAAGGTGAATTCCAACGGCGCGTGACTCGGCTCTGCTGAAGGGTCGGCTCGGCTCAGCGAGCCTCGCGCCGTTGGAATTCACCCTAATAACTTCCCGCTCGACTTCTTTTCTGGCAACTCCGTGTAAAAGCGACTCCGTGTGCACCTCTGAAGTAAACGATTGGTCCAGCTAAGATTGTCCATCGCTCCGAAAGGAAACCTGAAGGTACAAGAAGAGGGCGTCGCAGCTTCTACGTTTTTGGAACACTTTTTCGTAGCGGCGCGTGTCAAACGGTTTTCTCTCCTGCCGTCTATCTTCCACTGACGAGTGACGTACCTAACGATATATGAAAAAGTGTAGGTATCTGCTGTGTACACTGAATTCGTACTCGACGAATTTTCGAAACTGATCCCGTCGAAAACGATAATACATTTTCGAATTTTTTTTAAACGAGGAATCATCCCCTTCCCGGCTCTACTTCCAGCTCGGCTGCACTCTGAATAAAGTTGCATTGAATATTATATATCGTTGAGAAATGGAAACTTTTCCGATGTGAATGCTGCATCTGCTGAGCTGTACAGGACGATGTTACTATGCTCCGAATGGAAAGACTTCAAATGACGGTTGCATCGAAGACATACGTGTGCCGATGTGGAATGAATGGATAGAATGTTGATGAACTTTTTAATCGATGCTCAGTATGGGATAACACAGATAGGAGGATTATTCAAGTTTATGACGAAACCCAGACATTATTATTGCAACAATGAGCATTCTTAAGTATTCTACGTTATGATATATATTTTGTAGCGAATAAGTATTTCAAAATCTATTTTATGAAGCACATAAAAAAAGTTACTCAATGATCTTATGTTTTATTCTCATATATCGCTGAGACATTCTTTCGATTAAATTCTATAATATCTGTGAATTAATATCCTTTGCAACCTACTTCTAATGTCTTCTACAATTCCTTTGATTTTGTCTATGTTTTTCTTAAATTTCTAACCAATTTATCTCACGAATTCTCGATTGGATTAAGGTCGAGTAACTGCGGACGCTATAACATGATTTTCTCTTCATTATTGTTTTTAAACGATTTTATTTAACTTCATTCTTTTTTTCGTTTTTTTTTTGTTTTTTTCCGGTTCATATCTTGTAACTTAATTTTGACCGACTTCCACAAATCCTATAGACTTGAAACTTTGCAGGCGTACGTAGTTATGACAATACGAATTTAAAAAAAGGTACAAAATTGCATCTCCTACAAATTTAACCCACAACCACAAATCTTCTCGAAAACTACAAAAGTTGATGCGTTGTGGTAAGTACACAATTAACCGAGATATATTCCGTTTCGTACAAATAATTCGATTTTTCAAGATTTCTTAGTTGCAAAATTCATATACTAAAAAGTAAATAATAAAAAAATATACGAAAATAAAATTGAAAGTTAAACGATTTTATATAATTTGATCAGCAATGCACAAGAATCTGAAAAATTGAATTCTTTCTTCTACTACAATTACAATGGAGATATGTCACTTTAAATCAAATCATGGGACAGGATATTTGTGACATTAAGAGCAAAATGGACTAACTCACATTGAAAAAAATTAATTTTTCGTATTTTGTATTATATACATAATACAGCTTAACGGAATACATTATCGCTACTAATTGAATTTTGCAAAAAAATGTGGATTACTCCGTTTTTGCTCTCAATGCCTCATTTCATAACAGGATATGAATCCCTAACAGGATGTTTAATACAGAATCAAGCGTCGAAATGAGCGATAAAAAGCGACGGAATATCCTGCCCCAATATTTTATTTAAAATGACAACACTATCGTAATTATAGTACAAGAAAATAATTATTTGTTAGTTTTTAGTGCACTTTTGATCAAACTAAATAAAATAATTTAACTTAAAATATTTATTTATATATTCTAAATTATTTTACACAGTCCGTACGGATTTTTAGAGTGCGTTATAAGTACAATAACTGATTATCTATAACAAAGTAAAATATGCAAGCATCGTGACTATACAACATCGTTTAGGGAAGTTTGACACTGAATAATATTAAAAATCAGCCTTTTCATAGAAATTGTGTGTGAAGACACTTGACCTCCGCACAACAGCATAGTCTCTACAGTGGCGAGTCCTCCTTTTCCGTTTACCTTTCTATCAGATAAGCTTGATCTCCTACGTTAATCCATTCCGCTATCAAACACCCAGTGAAGGTGCATGTTAGAATTGCTTTTGTGTACATGGTTTCAGCACTTACCCGTATTCACTGTCAGCTTCAGTGCATAAATAACGACTAAACTCTACTATGAGAACCCCTTAACGCATTCGGAGAATTAAACTGACGAAAGTAGGAAGTAGATGCTCCGGAAGAATAATGACATTAGACACCAAACTCCAGTATTCAGTGCGTGCAAGACAGGTGCAGCTCCATCTTTACCAACTTCGAGTAAATTAGAAAAATCTGTTTATAAAATTATTGCTTTGACTTAACATTAAATAGAGAACACTATTTGGAAAATACATATCTTCACACAATAAGATTCGGACTATTGAGTCGATAAATTGTCCTTTCTACTTTTGGCGAATTTTTCAAATCTGAATTTCCCCAAAAACAAAAATATTGTGCAGGTTCAGAATTTTCAATAAATTGTTCACTTGTTATCGGATTTGCGTCAAACGTGCACCAAACGATGTAGATTCTTTTTTTACACATATCACGTGTCATAATTCCCAAACTGTCAAAAATGGCGTTACACCCCTGTTGCTGGAAATTTCTCAATTGCAACCTTCAAGTGTTAATCTGACGAAAGAAATTTAGTAAATTACCAAGGAGGAGGCTCGAAGAAGACGTGTTTTAAATTTCAAACCATCGACGATTCAAGCCTCTTGCCGTCCCAATTTATCGATAGTGCCTCAGCACTTTATCACCCTGTGACCGTCAATGTGGAGGGTTGACCGAATTTTCAAACAGAAACACAACTTTTTAATCCAACTTCCCAGCGGCATGTAACTCCGCGTATAAGATCGATCTTCTCGGGGATATCGAGGATAGAATGCGCGTGCTGTGTGTTCGGCAGACCTCCCTCTCAACGCCCCCACATCCTCCCTCGATTTTTTCCCCAGAATCGACTCGAACGTCTCATTAAATCTCCGTTTCTATCGCGATAATGACGGAAATGACGGAAAGCACGTGTTAGTGGAGGATACAGACATTAAGGGCCCAGGGTGAGGTTATTCCACGAAGATCGTCGGAGATGCCCGAGAACTGAACATTGCGCGCGGCGCCCCTTCACGATCAATACGGCAACCCTTGTTGTAATACTGCGTTGCCCGCCGCGTGCAACGTCGGTCCAACTTTTTAACGGATTTTTCACGCGGAATCTCCCGTCGATCCGCTAATATCTTACGGGACTACGCGTTTAGACACCGCGACATCGGCGTGTAGGTACTAAAAGCAGGGATAGTTCACTCGAGCACCACCGGGGATTATCGGTTGTTCCCTGAAACCCTTACGTCTGTTTCTTGGTTTTGTGACGATTTCGCTATTCGATCTCGTTTGGGTTTGGTTGATCGATTGCTGGATTAAAAATTCAATTTTTAGAACCCGGAGCCACTGGTGGTGTAATTGTATGATTTTTCAGAGGGGAAGCGGTTTGCTTGAAATTTGGACGCGGTTCAGTGGATGCAGTGTGTTGTAGTTTACTGCTGATGACTGTTGCTGAATTATGATGGTTTCGTGGTTTTAATGAACTGTGATTGCAGATGGAGTTGATTGTGTTAGGAAGCAGTTTGAAGGAGACTTTATTCAGTAGGTTATATTCTTTCGGTTCTTGGAAGCGGAGGTTGTTTTAATTATATTAATTCACACGTTGGAAGGATATGTGATTCTCTTTTAAAGAAGGAAGTTAATGGTCTCGAAAGCGCTTTGAGGAATGTATGTACAAGAAATATGTTTGTTTGAAATGTGTGCCTGTTGAAATCCTTTGAAATCATTCGACCTTGTCGAATACAATTTGTTAGCAGCACCGACATTTTTGGAGCTGTTCACTTGTTGCGCTTTACGTGTCTCAGTTGACATATAATGTTCAGATAAACTGAAAGATTAGTGCGTTATTAAGATCGCACTTAGCGATTATGCAAGCAGGAGCACAATGCGAAAGATTAGGAAAGTAGGAACTACGTGAAGCGAATAAATAATTCATATAGGCAATGGAAAAGAACAGTTTCTTGAGGTGCTTTGATCTATTAATTTTTTAGGTTTCCAGTAGCACTTTGATCGATTAAGAAATATAAAAAATTGATTTAAACTGTAGAGTCCACTTCAGGAGGATTATTTAAAAAAGTAGTCTGTACATTTCATGGTAAGTATCAAGAAAGTAACTTATTATTTAAACCACGTTGGTACTTAATAATCAAAAGCAGAAAATAAACTTCAGTGGATGTATCACTTTTGCGAAATAAATATTTGATCCAGTTTGATGATAAACCAATTTAAGCCCATCAAAAAGGGATATAAAATCTCGTAATAATAATCTCAAAAATTACATTTTTACTACCACCCCAATATACTGCACCGAAGTCTTAAACAACCCATGTTGCCAAAAGCATCTTATACAACATTTTATTGAAATGTATATTTAACTATTTATAGAAAATTCATAGATTTTCTACAGATTTTCCTAGGAAATCCTGCAATAGGTAAGTGTTCCATGATCGTCTAATCCCATATGTGTATTTCTGTTCTGTTCTGCGTATCTCTAAGCAGAACTAGGAGCAAGTAACTTTATACATTTTAAGGGAAATCAGTGACAAATTTTGAAAATTCAACGTCATAGGATGGCCTGTACTGTATCGCTCCAGGAAATGAGAGTGAAACGCGTAGGATAGGAAGAGAGAACAGTTTCGGCGAGAATAGTAGATAAGTAACTTCCTCTCATTCGGCAAAAAAGTAGGACCGTTTCCTATTTTTACGCGCTCCTTTTTTTTTCATTCGTTTCCTCTCGCAGATGAAGGGAAAAAATTGCAGGCGAACGACGCGAGGAGGATCCTCTCGACCCGAATTTTCCGTAGTTGCCAGCCGGAAGAGCAGTACTTCCGCCGTTAGTCGCAATATATTCACAGGATTATTCGGGAATAGAGGCTCCTGCAAATCCACATCGACTAATATCTCGCCGTTTCATCTTATCGCCGTTGTCCCTCGTTAATCGAACTACTGTACACATTAAATGAAACGGAAACAGAAACGTACTTTTTAAAGCACGCTTTTGACTAACCTTGTATCTATAGTTTGTTGGTAACGTATAGTTCAGTTTAAATATAAATCTACAATTTTGAAATAGTTACTGGATGCACAGAATAATTCCTGCAACGTTTTAATTTTATTATATTGTAATCAGAGTTGGGAATTATTTGATTCAAATTTTAATTTTGATTAAAGCTTACGATTAAAAAATAATCGTCGAAAAATTGGCTATTGATTTAATCGATTCATCAAGGTAATTGTTGATCGCTGAATAAAGAAACTTAATCATCGAAAAATCAGCGATTAATTTAATCGATTGATGAAGTAAATCGGGTAATTATGCAGTATAAGAGAGGCAGCTCTGATGACCTTGACATTGATATATGTTGTCAAGAACGTGACTCTGAATAAGTTTTTCTTCTAACTTAATCAGCGGTTCTCTTACAGTTTTTGAGATATAAATACTTATATAAATGAATATTCTAGAATGCTTTAGTATCTATGTTAACACAGTAATAGAATGAACAAGACTCATATGAAATACTAATTTCACTATAAAAAGAATTTCCACAGTTAAATCGTTAATTAATTTCTTGATTAACGGTTAAAATTGAAAAATATTTAATCGTTAACCGCAATTACCGACTAAAATAGGAATTCAATCGTGAATTGCGATTGACGACTAAAACAGGAATTCAATCGTGAATTGCGATTGACGACTAAAACAGGAATTCAATCGTTAATCGTTGATACAATTTTTGCCCAACTCTGATTGTAATGCATGGATGTGCATAAAAGGTTATCGCTTCTCAACAACTTTATATTTGAAATTTCCAAGTAGCAATATCATAAATTGGTCCAATGGGGTTCACTGCACGTCATTTTTGAGTTGCTATTTTCGTATTTCTGAACCTTTTCCCCTTTAAGTGATAATGGTACCTATATTCGTAATACTCATACAATCATGCTCTAATAATCTCTTTCTAGAAATATAAATTTTGATATAATGAAATTTGTAGTTCAAGAAGAGCGATTTTTCACAATTGTAAAAAAAAGTGATATTTGTTTTCCACGATAAGTCCCCTTTGGAAGTCATAAACGCTCGACATTTGAACTCGAAAATTGCTCTTGGGGTGCGATACACTCCATGTGATCTCGAAGATTTAAATAAAATTTTTCCAAGTAAATATATGATTTTCCTAAAACAGCAGCTTCATCGTCAAAAAATATAAAAATCCACGAACCTATATATTCACATCGACCAAATCTTTTTATTCTACTTTTTTTTGTTCTCCTTTAATTACTACCGATTATTAGGACCCACCTTAAAACCCGTCATCCATGAAAACAGCCTCAAACAAACTTCTCAAACAGCTTCGTGCTCATTCCCCCGATTTAAATGTTCATTCATCAGCCATTCGAACGAAGCGCTACGGGATTAGATCTTATTAATTCCTCATTACCAAAATAACCCTGCGAGAGTTTGACTATCGTTGTGGCAATGGCGGCTTCGGTTCCCAGCCGACAAGTTTGCCTACGTACTGATTTATAGCTTTTAAGAGGATTGCACCGGTGTCGGGGATTCGCCGGTGGAATTTGGCGGGAACGTTTTATCAGCCGCACAGAATTGTTCGCGAACGATATCGCGGGTGACCCGCTGTGTATAAATCGCGGCGACGCCACTCCTATCGCTCGGCGCGCTGCTAAATTTTAACGACTACTTCCGCCGATCTCGTTTATGCAATTATCACTGGCCGCGCGCTTCCATTCTATTCCTCTGCATGAATTATTTTCGCACGTATGTATTTCACCGCTGGGCCACACGCGTCTCGTTAAGAATTTATTTTCGCCACGCCGCCGAAACGCGGCGCGGCTAACTGGTCACCCCCGCCGTTGGCGCGACTGAAAGGGCTAGTAACGAGCAAACAAGCGGGCAGATACAAAAAAATAATACCCAAAGCGGGATCTGGATTTCGAATTATCCAGGGAAGTTTCGGAACCGTCGTGTACCATTCGCCTCTATTGTTCCAACTAATAGGCAAACATGCGCGCGCGTACGAACGAATTTTTTGGTAACTGGACTACCCTTCCATCGTTTCACCTTTCGTTTTTTTTCCGGGTGGAATGTTGTGAACCTGGGGAAATTAGGAACTATGGGAAATTAATTATTCCTGTTGGTATTCCTGGTATTCATATTATTTGGCAGTTGTAAGAAGTTTAAATTATTTTCTTTCGTGGTAGTTTGATTGGTAGGTTATGTATATATAGCGATGCAGAGTGTTTCTATGTAAACCTTTCTTTCGTCGTTGCTTTCTCTGTAATCGAATAGTGCGAGGGAAAAAATGGTTTCTACGTTCTTACGGTTATTTTACAATTATTTTGATTGCTTTTAAGGGGTAGGTTACCCCTTCAATAGCCCAAAATCAAACCCTTCGTCAAACGCATATTCGGAAGTAATAAATGAATTTCGTTGAATGAAATTTTAAATATATTTACAGAACAAAGTTATAAATATAAATCACCTAAAGACATTTTTATAATCTGTTAAAGACAGTCTTCAGCTTGTGTTGGAAGCAAAATTTTGATAAACAAATTAATACAATTTTTATGATTTTATCCTTCTTTTGTAGGAAATTTTTTTTATCTTTTTTTTTTTTAAGAATTTATATTGAAAATGTGCTCGCGACACATTGTGAGGAATAGTTCCCTGCACCTCCCTGTAAATTTTCATTCAAATCACAGTAGCGGTTTTCGAAATTTTATATTCACCGTTTTAGAAAACATAGTTTCTGAGAAATCGCGTTTAAAGTTGGACATTTAGTTTTGTCGTTATCCGATGTAATTCCTTCAACTTTTGGAATTTCAGGCCCGGTTGCATGTAAAATAGCAAAGTTATAGCCAGCGGAATATGTAAAAATCCTAAAAAATTTTGAATAATTTAGTACATTTCTCACCCACAACCACAAAGCACTCAGTTAATGAAAATTAAAACCAAATGTTTATAATATTCCCTAAGTAGAATATTATATTAAACAAAACTCTGCACATAGAAGAAAATCAGCGAATGTAGAACCAAAGACCACAGAAGCTGCCTGCCTACCCTTACAAAACCCATTTCACATCAAAAGCCTCTCGAACCTTGTCCATCCAAGTTGGCTTAAACCTGTATGTTCAGTAGAGGTCTATGTTTTCATAGTTCATTATACACGCTGCCCACTTCTGTTAATTACTGTGCACCCTTCGCGCTTGAATTCCGTTTCCAGACATTTACACATAAAAACTGCGTAGATTTATCAGACAGCAAGCATTCCACGGTGCGCGGCGTACACAGAACATAAATATGAAACCGTTCACAAAGAAACAGAGCGAGTCTACGCCACGGCCCGACTGGCTGTAATTAAAATACATCAACTTGCTTCATTTTTCTCCCATCGTTCTCCACCCAGGAGCCACATCATAAAGATTGGCGCCATCGCAAGATCGCGACAGTGGAAACGGTAATGTGTAATCAGAAGCGAATACAGGAGACGGTGGGTGTGGAGCGAAAATGCCAGGGAGGGGGCAGTGTCGCCGAGAAAATGTAAACAATTTATGTTAATTAACGTTAGCCTTTGCCCGACGTCCTACGCCCGTCAGATGAGAACGATACGTCGCTTTGCCCCGTCAGAAAGTCGCTCGACGTTTTTCGTTCTGTATTTCAGGAGCACGGTCTGTCCCTTTGATCATTTTAAGGCACAGTTCCCATTATAGAGCTTTGTGAATGTAACGAGTTCGAAAAAAGAACCAGGAAGAAAACGATAAAGTATCGTATTCGTGGATACCTCGTGCCGGAATGTCCATTCTGTGCGTTAATTAAGAAGCTTCGGAAAAAAGACTCGGACGAACGGCTTTCCTCTTCAAACGAGCGGGAATGTTTCAGAATTATCACAAAATGGAGCAGCAAATGTTATTTTGCGTGGGAGGATGACGGCGAAGTGTCTCTGGTTTTATTCGTCGCTCTTGTTAGACAGATAGAGATTTTTTGGAATTGGACGATAAGCCGACGGGATCGCGGTATCGAGCTGGGTACAATCAGAGTCATTTTCTTCGTCATCCTGGTTTCCTACCGAAGGAATTCGGAGTAACACAGATTACGGGACGGTATCGCGAACCGCTGTAAAAACTGGGTCCATCATCAGGAGCCAGTAATAAGATAAGGTTTTGTACCCATTCGTTCGTTAGGAGAGATAGGGCTGAATACCGGAAGGAGCCACGAGATTGCCCGAAATAGAATGGTAAAATGGTACGTAGAACGAGAATCAGGGGTATCAGCGGTTAGAAAAAGTCGAGCGCTACGCACCAATCCTATGAATGAAGATATCCTCGTACACTGGACAGGAGAGGACTTGATATCAATTCAGTTTTCTTCGAACTATTCACTTAGCTAGGAGATAACGAGGTATTTCTTGATGTATAGTTGATAATGTAGCACTTCGTGTCACGTCGTTTTATCGGAATTGATGATGATTAAATTTTAATGAATGGACGTTTTTATTACTGAGAATTATTGCTATTATTTTTGGAGGATAGTTATTGGCTTCGCTGTTGTGATTTTTGACACTTTGTGAAATTACATTGAAAAATATGTTTTGTAATTTGTAATCTGTGTAGGGTTTTTAAAGTCGTGGGAAATTAATGTACATCAGCTGAGCATGTGGACATATTAAATGTTAATGAAGGGAGACGTTTATTTAGTGGATGATTATTGTTATGTGAACTTTAACTTTAGAATTACAGAAAAGTTAATAATGATTGTAGACAACAGAATGTATATTAAATCAGTTTTCTTTTGTACTTAAACAACCAACAGTCTTGATCCTTCAAATCAGAATGAACAAATGTTAACAACTATCTTTAAAAGTTAAACACTTTTTCGAGATCATATAATTGTTACAGTGTGGTCGAGATCTGGGGTACAGTTTAACAGCCTTATTAGTACAATGTAACAGAACTATAACAATTGCCCAAAATCTCAAAAATACCAATAAAATACAAGAAAATCTTTAACTTAAATTACATCTTTCCAAAATACATTCTGGAAATGAATAAGAATGTGCTTGACGTTTTCTCTTATTTGCCATTTTAGAAAATGGCAGTACAAGTTCTATATCAGTTACCAAACCCAGTTCCAGCGAAAAATAACAGGTGTCATATTCATGTTACACTGTACCCCGGTACACTGAGTCCCATACCGTATAAACACAACAAAATATCAACTGGAATTTTATAGGCAATGAATACCGGTAAACTTTATTGTTATATCAAGCAACAAATGTGTGTAGTGCGTTATCAAAATATTATTACTAACCAGAATTACTGTGTGTTGGAATACAAATAAAAATCTTTTATTTGAATTCATCACGTTTAAACACGAAAACCCCTATTTTGGTAGATATTATCACCGAAAGGTACGACGCCGAAAAATGACATCAGAATCAATTTGACAGCAGGTGCGTCTGTCAAAAACGTAGAATGACACAATAAAGATGTTACAAAGAAACAGAAATACTTTCTAGCTATAATACTAACTTTTCAAGAACTGGGATGATGCATAAATTATTTAGAAACTAGTCTAAAGTAAACTAAGTACTTAGTGAAGTTTATTTGTCAAATCCTTTATCACTCGAAGAATCAAAGGTATTTATTTCTATTTATTTATTTAAAAAATCTATTTTCCCCTGCCCTGGTTCTAGCACTTGGTTAAAATAGCCACGGAAACTCCCGCGCTTTTTTTTATTCGCGCGATACCGCGGTCACTGTAACCACAACCTCGTGAACAATATTAGTCGCACCCTTGAACACAGTTGATATTGCTATTTTCGATGTAAAAACACCTGTATCGCGCTAATCAAAAGTCAAACATTAGAGAAATCTCCAATTTCATTGCCCATTGTATTAGGCAGAGTTGCGTTTCGACGAGGTCGTCCATTCAGTGCGCGCAATCGTTTACTTATCGCGCGAGCCGCGCTTCCGCTTCCGGTTACCTTATCTGCACACGCACTCTCGTGTTTTTTTCCGCAGCGGCGCGCGCCCTTCCCGCGACTCTGGCCGCCCGCGTTGCTCGAGTTTCCAGCGTTCTTTTTTTTTTTCGCGATGGAAGGGCGCGCGCGACGTGGTAATCCCGCTAGGATGGAAATCCTCCGACGACCCTTCTCCTGTCTTATCTCGTCACGCCTGCACCTTCCGCGATGCAAATCTTCTTGGATCGTGCAACGGGGCCCAGGCACCCCCGCGGCGCGAGGATTTTAAATTGATGGGACCACCTGTCCCCTATCTCGCGTCCACATTTACGCGGCCGCCAGGACTGAATTGCTTGATGGATGTTCCCGCGAGGAGCGCGACCTTCTTCGCCGCGGCAAACACGCTCTTTACTTGCCCGGCGGCGTGTAGAAATCTGGGAGGATTATCGATCGATAAAAGATGCTTGGGGCTCGCGATGTTTCGGCGTTTATGGCAACTTCGGAGTGGTTGGGGATGTAAAGATTCCTTGCTAATGTTTGCTCCATTTTTGTTGGGATAGGGGACATGATTGCGGAGGGGGTAAGATGTTACTGACAAGTCGAGGAGGGTTTGATTAATTATGAAAAATTATTTTCGATGAATGAAGCAGGTGTGGAAGGTTTAAGGGGACTGGAAAAACGCTAAAAACTGAATGATTTTTACGAATTGTTTACAAGATAAGGTTATAACAAATTCTAAAAAATGTTTTTGCCTTTTATTAATATACTCGTTAGGAGACCACCAAAAATTTGGTTTTGGTCTTAATGCATTTTTTTAGGTGGCGCTTTGTGCAAAGAGAGTATTAAAAAGAGATTTCTAATATTGCACGAACCGATTCGAATAGACGTTGCGGTATTTGATTCGTAATTCGACCCGCTATCGTATCATCCGCTCACATCATTTTTTGAAACACAGATTAGTTTTTTATTTGCATATTTATGCGTAGAATTACTAGGGTTTTTGCACCATTTCGTTCAAACGTGCACCAATTACTATAATAATGCGATAGTCAGTGATAGAAATTTTAATAAATATTTCCAGTTTTGATTTCAGACGATCCTGTGAGTAAATTTCATGGTTACCCTTTAGGCATCTCTTTTTGTACTAAGAATAAACGCCATCAAGACTGGAAACTTAAAACAAAAATTTGTTTGTTTCCGAACAAGTGTATTAATAAAAACGAAACACATTTTTTAGGATACGGCATAACACATCCTTGTAAAAATTCATAAAAATCACCTATTTTTCTAGCGTCATGTCCGGAGGTTCCCCTTAAACACATCTAGAATGCTCCTGAATGCTTCCAGAAATTACCTTTTTCCCACAAATTTTAAAATACCGCATACCAGTTTAAATTAATATTCTACTCAATTTATTTACTCCAAGAAGCCATTGAGGGTACTAGGCAGTGTTTTTTGTTTTGTAAAAAATGAAGCATTTCTTTTTCAATTAATTGCAAAGAAAAAAATTGAAAAAGAAATTTGTTCTTTGCTACAATATTAAGTAACATCATAAACTTAAAAAAAAAACATGCTCATGATCCATCTGCAGTGTCATGTATAGTGCATATTTTTGCCTAAACAAACATGTTTGTTAGATTTTTCTGTAGCATCATATATAAAGCATACTTTTGACCAAGCAAACGTGTGTTTTTAAAGCTAAACAGGACATTCCACATACATACCTACCTATATTTAAATTTACCACAAAGCCGAAACAGAAATTGAACAACCCTACGATAAAATATAGGTTTCCTTCGGTAAGAATTCTCTAGCTACAATTTTTGCCCCCATGCAATCTGCATCCCCCACGGTTCAAAGTTCTATAAACCTTCTCCTCGCTCAATTAATTTGAGTTATCGCATATTTCTGATCGATCCAGTGGTGGAATTACGCGATTGTATAACGTGCCCGAATATTGCCGGAAATCCAGACAATCAGGGGGCTACGTTTCAAGAATTGAGGCGGGATAAAATGAAATCGTTCCTCAAAAGGTTTCCCTCCGCTATCGGTTTCGTCTCGTATCTTTCGGACATCTCTATTCCTCCTTGGCTTCCGGTCGGGCGAGAGAATGCCGACGTTGGATAAAGAACGAAAATGGATGCCGGAATATTGGAAATCGGCTTCGGGGTTTTGACTCGCTGAAATATTCATTGAGCTAAAGGCCGTGTTAGCATTTCGTCGCTTTCCCGCCTCTTCTTTTCCTTTCAAAGCTATTCGAATGTAACCGCTCGCCGCGTGCACCTTCTCGACGTCATTCCCTCGACCAGTCCAGGAATTCTTCGCTTACTTTCCGATGAAACTGGTGCGCGTGTTGTAATTGCAAGTGTGAGAATATTAAAAAAATTTCCAAGTCACTATTATTATTTTTCTTTCGTATAAACAAAATTTATATTTAAAAATCAAGATATACACCTTGTCCCGTATAAATCAAGCTATATTCTCTTGAAAAAGAAATTTGATATCTTAAGAAATAATGCCTTAGCACCGTAAAACACACGATACCATTGACAAACTAAAATCAACGATCTTACAGTCCCAAAGACGACAATCTTAAAAAATACAATCGCTCCATCAACCGATCTCTCTTTTCTCATGAATCAATCATCATTCCCCTCACCCTTCTCACCTACACTCAACCCGACACTCTCACTAACAACATTATTCCATCGCCAAAGAAAAAAAAAGAGAGAACATCTCGTAAAACTTCTTGCAGCAACTACTGGCCATAAAACAGAATCGCCCAGCATCATCGAGGACCAGTGCAGGCGAGGACAAGGGACACCTACCCGGCAGGAACGGATAAATTTAGGCGGCGAACGAGAGAAAGGGGCCGTAAAGGCGTGGAAAAAAAACGAGGAGGACCGGGTATAAGTGCATCGGGCGGGTGGCTCAGACTTCGTTAGACCGCGTCTCCTGCTTTATTTCCTCCGCGTCCTTTGCGCGGGGCCAAGTTACCCTCTCGCCTCTGGCAATCGGCCAGAAGAACCAAGTCGTTGATAAAGCGGCGGGCAACGGACGGTCAGCCCCGGTTACGATTGTCTGCGTGTTCCCGTGTAGCACGCTCGGGAGCGCGCAACCCGTACCTGTGCCCGGTTCAGCGCGCATTTGCCTTGCGGCTCGATACGGGTAACGCCCGGCGAATTCACTTTTGGTGGGAATTTATGTTTTCGCCAGCGGCGCAAAACGGCTCGCGTCGGACAGCTATCCGCGAGGGAATTCCACACGCGGTGAGTGCGAAATGAGGGATTCCGCGAACAGCGAGGGTACACCGCGGCAGGGTAGTTTTGTGAAATTTTCCCGCGTGGCGTTTTTTTATCGCGGCCAGGCTGAAACCAACGGCTGAGGAGCCGAGCTGCTGGGCACGTTCGCGGGCATCGTTTTTATAAATGAATTCGTGGAACGAACCGAAGGGTAATGGCGAAGAAAGGGAGTCGGGGGTTGGAAGGTTCGAGGGATTTTAGTGAGTTTCGTGCTGGAGTCATCGATAACATTTTACTTAGCAGACCCTGGGAGAGTATGAGGAGAGAGTGAGGATAGTTGAAACACTTTTTTTGTTTAGCGTTATTTTTTTGTGAATTTTTTTTAGTTTTTTTTTTAAATGAAAAATCAAACATTCCTTTGTTATTTGCAAAATTGCTTTGAAATGTAATGCGGTTTATTTTATATTGTATGAAGAATTGTAGCAATGCCTCATTTGGTTCAAGTATCCACATCCGTGGGGATAGTTGAACCATCTCGTGGGGTGAATAGAACCACTATCAGCTGGAATAAAGTCTGTACTTCCGGGCGTTCAAATTAATTACAGAAATTCTGCTTGAAGTATTGTGATTACTATTTAACTAAAACAACACATTTCTATACACATTTGGCGGCTAAAAAGTTCACAATTATGTATAATAAATAACCATTTTTGAATTCAAAAGAATAACTTTGTGACCCTGAACAAATCGAGCCGCGTAATCACAATAAAAACCAATATTACAAATTTTTTTTACTTTTTCATTGCTTTTGTTTCATTTTTCATTCCAAACTAATTTTTGGCAGGTTTTTTCAAAGACTTTTTCTTCGTTTTTTTTTAGTGGTTCATTAAATAACAAAACATATTTTGTATCGAAAACGTCAGTATGCAAATACCACAATATGAATGTACTCACAACAAAAATTTAGAATCACTTACCACTAACAACAAACTTTTTCGCAAAATGAAAAGGTCAGAAATACAACGGTTTAGGTAACTCAAAAATGTTTAGCGGTCTACAAACGCATGTCAAGTTACGTTATGCATAGTCTTAACTATATTTAACATGGTAGTCGAGAATTACTAGAAGAAACCGAAATATCCCCAGTGATTCTACTATCCCCACTCTCCCCTATCTAAGTAGGTACAGTTGGCTCGTTCAATTGTGGCCGCGCGCCTTCTAATTGAAGCTCAATTCACATTATTGACCCTTTTTTGCGAACATTTCTACAATAATTTGTGTACTTGATTTAGGGTTTTGCCACGCCATGGCGAGTCATAGGTTCCCATCTAGAACAGAATTCTTTAAATTAATATTCTTTTTGCTATCTAAAACACTCACAAATAAAAAGCATTTGTATCATCGATTGGGGTTCCTCACTTAAGAGGCAATGCCTACTAAGGTTTGAAAACACAAGTATTTTTGGGATTTTTTTTAAAAACTTGAAGAGTTTTTTAAATAAACGGTTATATACTTGAAAGTATATATTTTTAAGTTCTTGCAGTATTTTTTACAATGCCATATCTAAAAAAATAATGGAATTATAGACGATCTCCCGGCAACGTTTTATTATTTAAACACTTCCCGGTGACCATTGTAGCTTTCACAAATAAAATATTCGACCTAATTTAGTTGGTATATTAGATTATCTGGTCCTTAATCGTGGCTCTTCCATTTCCGTTGTAATTTCTATTTTGCAGATGAAAACTGGTGAAAAATGAGAGCGATGCTGTGGCGAAAATATTTATGGCGTATTTTGTAACAAATTAATTTTTCGAGATAATGAGCGATTAAGGTCTAGATACACTAATATACTAACTAAGTTCCCACCACTTTTTTATTTCGGATGAACCAGGTAAAAATTAGATTGGTCACCGCAAACTATGGCTGATATTTCTTTTATTTATTCATATTTTCCATCGCAAAAATTACTACAAATAGTTTAACACGCACACTTTCGAATACATAAATGTTTGATTAAAAAAACCTTCAAGCTTTTCCCCCAAAAATTCCCGAATATAAATCTTTCTTAAAACCTCACAAGTGGCCGTAACCCCTTAAGTGAACAACACCTCCCGTTGTCAATGAAAATTTTGCAAAATATGCATATGTAGGTCTCCACGAACCTGTAAATCTCTCTTAACTACTCCCAGACTCATTACCGTGTATCGATCCCACGATATATTTAAGACTCTCTCGGCCATTGATAGAGCGTAATCGCTTGGAGTTATTGCAGGGGAAAAAGGGTCGAAGATTCTGGAAAGAGTAATCGCCGAACCGCAAGTTCGTATCTTGCCAGCGTTAATTAACCTCACATTCTTCCCATTACATACTCCTCAATGATTAAACGACCGTGATAACAAGTCTTCCTAACTTCCTTCGCGTTCAAACTTTCAAGCACGCGGCCGCATTCGAATAGATTCGCCATGAAATAGACGCGGAGGCGTATATAGCTGGTGTGCTCCGAGGCATGCCTGCGATTTGTATAATGTATACGTGCCACGTTATTATAATGCTTTCGTGCACTCGCCGTTACGGATTTGTTCGTCAATTAAGCGATACGACATGGATAAAGCGGACGGCTTAAACTTGAGGCTGATGCATGGTATTAAATGGCGTTACATCAGCCTAGGAGCAGCAATATTTCAAACCGCGCAAATTGCAACGCTGTGATTTTGCATTTAGAGTTCGTTTTCATTGGAATTGTTATGCGAGTCCAGTCACTGTGGATGAGAAAATTGAAAGATATCTAATATGTTTGATTGAAATGTGGAAGCTTGAAATAAATGGGATGTACTTTCACTGTTATTCAAATGGCAAAGGTTGAGTAAAAACGAGAGTCTGTTTACTGTCAAGTATTTCAGCTTGTACACATATTTGTTCTCCAAGGTGTGGGTGTTTTATTTAAACGCTTTCACGCGATTCTGATTGAAATTGTTGGTTATTTAAACAAGTACTTTGTAGAGGAGCATGTATATATATATCAATTATGATTTAAATAAAACGAATATAAAGATTCAATATATATATATGTCTATATTTATTTAAACGCTTTCACGCAGAATCGCGTGAAGGCGTTTAAATAAAACACCCACACCTTGGAGAACAAATATGTGTAGGTACAAGCTGAAATACTTGACAGTAAACAGACTCTCTTTTTTACTCAACCTTTGTCCTTTGAATAACAGTGAAAGTTATGTTATATATATATATTGAATCTTTAGATTCGTTTTATTTAAATCATAATTGATAAACATGCGATTCTATTGTACTCTGGTGTATATCAAGATATATATATATATAATTACTCTGGTGTATATTATATATATATCTTGATATACACCAGAGTACAATAGAATCGCATGTTTATCAATTATGATTTAAATAAAACGAATATAAAGATTCAAAATGTTTACCTTAAAATTAAAAACCAACACAATATGGTGACACTGCATGAAGGTACTAAGTTTTTCTATTTATATGAAATTATATTAAATACTATTATTCTTTTCTTTTCTAACTCCTTGGGAAACAACCAATTATCTGATTTACAATAAAAAATAAAATTCAAGTACATAGATTTGTTACAATAAAGACCAATATTTATAGCCAGCTTAAAAATTAAGTCTTACAAGATTTGTTAAACCTCAAATAGAATTCAAAGCAGACTTTATTGCTTTATATATAGACTTAATAAAATTATCCACCCTTGACAAAGAATAAAGTGTTTCAAGATACAAAAATTAAACGTATCAAACGATTTTTCAATTTTGTGCTACCTCTGTAGAATGTTCTACTAATATTTACATTTACTACGAATATTACGTGCAAGTAATATCCCTAAGCGACCGAGAGACATCAACTATTCGACGTAGTGTAGTGGTTAACCATCAGCAAATCGTGTGGATCCATCGATCAATTTTTATGTGGCACGCTGCCGCCTTTCCTCTGCCTGACTCGTTAATGCATTCGAGGTCGAATCGATTGCCTTTCGGTGTTAACGGAGCACGGCTTTCGAAACGCTAGACTACGTGGAAAATGACATGGTCGATGATTAATGCGATTCTGATCTCCTTAGCGCTGCAGTTCACCGTTTATGTCTTCGGTAAACGTTGCGTTCGTTTGGCAATTGTGTCTTCATCGAATTCACGTGTGCTGTAGGTGTAAAAATATTACAACAACTTATTATTCGTCCGAATGATTTATACTGAAAACATTTTTTAAATAAGCATCTATGAGAAGATGCAATTCGTACTGTATTGGTTTGAAACTACGTCTGACCATAGACGATCCATTTCTACTGTCGCGTTTTCACTTCCTTTGAAACTTTTGAACATACATATCGATTGCGCCTTAGAATATTATTTATAACGAGGAAGTGACTGCACACGATTTTTAATTCCGGTTCATATTGAAAATTGTTTGGAGCAACAGTTGTTCAGATAAACAAATATTTTGCCATCGACACTATTTTAGAACTCCTTTTAATTTTGCACAAACTTCAAATAACTTCCTTCAGTTTTTCTGAATATATTTGTCGAAATTGTAGTAGAAGTAATATCCTGTGTATTATATTATTTTGTCACTTAAAATAAACTGCATACAGTTACAGAATATGTGCTCGGTACTTTGCATCATCGACAGTAGAAGAAGAATTATTCCAAAACAGGAAATACATTATAGCTTAATTTACGATATGATAATTATGATACACGTGCCCCAGATTTTTCTTGAATTTTGATAAGTCAACAAATGAAGCTCAAGTATTCTACATTAACAAAACACCGTTCCTGCCTTAGATTTACCCCTCTCTGTATCAATATACAATCACAAGTCGCTCCGCATAATACATTAACTATTACAAACAGCCAAAATAAATTAAAACTCGCGGAAATACGGTATCACGGAGATCCACACAAGCGTGGCACACCGTGTGTGCTATACATTCGAGTCCACTGGCCACGCCGAAGCCAGCCAAAGGGGATGATTACACGGAAGAAAGGGAGTGCAGGGAAGAGGGAGGCGAAATCCAATGTAAAAAAACAAAACTGTAAAATAAATTGAGCCGGCAGAAGGACAGTTTCAGGATTATCGGAGCGATGCATTTGTTTTACCGTAAAATCCGATAGCCATCAGGTCACGCTTTATAAAACAAAAAAAAAGAGAGAGAAAGAGGCGGGGGTGGGCGGGCAGTTGAGTGGGATTTCGAGATTTAAAGGAGAATGACCCGTTCAATTAGACTTTATGTTTATCGTTTAGTTTGCAGGAACGGAGACCCAGACCCCATCGGTTTGGTAATCGAGGGGCTCAACGATCTTGGAAAGAAATTCGCATTAACAGTTGCACGATGAAACTGCAGTCGCCGGAAACCGACCATTGATTCCATCGCTGCGTTATCAAGCAACGACATCCTGACTTTATTAAGTGGAAAATGAAATTTAATGTGAAAAATAATGCGGATACTATTATAGTATATTCTATGAATTTTACTTTCGTAAACCGTGTAGAATGTGATTTAAGGCACGTTCAGTTCTCCCAAAAAGGTAGATTCGTTTTCAAGAAAAATTACACGAAGATTCCACGAAAAATTCCACGAAATATTTATAATTTTCTATGGTACATGCTCTCAGTTTTCCCCACGCATCTCGAGTAATGTTCTGAACCATGCGTAATAATAGCTCCTGTTTAAAAAAATAACGTTATATCACATTTCATCAAATAAAAAGGTATTAGGTAACAAATTGTGATCTCATCCTTGCTAATAGTACTTAAACCAACATGTACGTGATATTATTCAGTGACCCACATTTTCCCCCTACAATATTGACGCGCAATTAAGAAGCTCCGTAGGTAAGGCTTCATTATTTTACGATAACGCTAACAACTTGCCTGCAGAAAATAAGAAGCTTTGACACTGGAACCGAGGCAGGTCCTTAAAGCTGCCTACCGTAGTTTCTAAAGTATAAAATGAAATATTCATGTTGCCAACAGACGTTGAATTAGAAGCGAGGATACATTTATACGTACGCCTTCAGCGAGCGGCGATAGGACAAAACCATTACGAGTCATGGGCGAAATATGAACGTGGTTTGATGCAGCCAGCTTCGGTGGAGTCATTTTTTGCCGCGAGTAATAACATTAAATGGACTGGCTTATGTAACATCCCGCAGCGAATCCCTTTGAGATTTCTCCTCGTGATTCGATGCGCTCGTGGGATAGGTTACCAACACTTTCGCGGCCGAGAATTCACGATCGTCGTTGTTACGACAGCAGGATGAAAGATTCATCGAACGACCGGGGAAATGCTTCGCGAGTGGGGTCAATCTTTCAAGTTAACGACTCGCAGTACGCTGAAAATACACACTTTTATGTACACGTGCATTCTGTCCGCTTCGGGGATACCGTAAAAATCGCCCGATGGTCCGTTTAAAAATCCAAGTACATTATAAATATGGCCGGTTCGCGTGATCCTATTGCGGAATAGGTCCGTCTCTCAAAGTATTTTACAACAACGTACTTTAGAATCGTCTATAATTGGACGTTGGTTATTTTAAGAAATAAGGGTGAATGGTTCGGTATCCATTTTCAGAAATTTCAAACTTTGGCGGCTTGTATTTTTTAAGGGGAGATTCTACCTTCAATGCAGAAAAATTGTAAATTTTTTGTACGGAGACTGTTCGACAAATTAATCTGAAGTTTGGCAGGCTGTTTGATAGTATCTTGAACTATTATTCTGCATTTCCGTGCGACGATGAATAAATATTGCAGATATGTATAGAATTTTGATTGAAAGCGTTGGAAAGAAATCGGGTGATACTGGCGTTGATGGAAAGTACCCTAAGGATTATCAGAAACACAAAAAGGAAAAAAGATTCTTAATCTACACGAATATTGCTATCTATGGTAGCAGATGCATTAAGGAAAATAAAAAAATGTTCAAATCGCATCTTCTGAAGAAGATGAATCGAATTCCGCCCAGAAATCGGGAAAAACTTTTTTAAATAAAAAAGAAACGGTAACAGATGCGACAACAAATCTACTACCACAGGTAGCCACATTCAAATAGATTAAATATTTATTTTCATTTTTTGTTTCAGATAATCCTTAGGGTACTTTCGATCAACGCCGAGCTTTTTTCAACGCTCTCAATCATCACACTGTATCTGTCAAGCTTTTACGTTTACCGTCACAAAAAAATTCAGAACAATAGTTCAAGATACTATAAAATAGCCTGCCAAATTTCAAATAAATTTGCACGACACTTTGCGTGCAAAAAATTCACAAATACTCACCTACTTTTTGGTCCCACGAGGTAGAATACCCCCTTAAATAAATACGAAACCAGTGGAATGATGACTTAAACTCCACCTAATTTCGCGTCAACTACGTTATACTTCAGTTTCATCGAAATCCCAGATATCCACCGCAATGAGTGATCGATTTGAGGTGGAGTGACATACAGGGAATTCTGGGGCAGTAAGTACAATTTCAACCCTACAGTGAACAAGTGAACAGCTGTCGTGATATTGAAAATGATTCAGATAACCATGGCTCGTAGTGTTAAAGAGACATTTGATCAGTATTTCATTTTGTAATTAAATATTTTTCTTAATAAAATTTTTTTTCCCTAAATACCCATGGGCTTGCGAGGTCCAACGTATGCAACGGTGTAATTTCAATTTACGAGTCCACTGTAGAGTTAACAGATTAGCACAGCTCATAGGAAGGATCGAGCATAAACGTTCTTTATTTAATCAACGACCCCTACACCCCCTCATATATCATTACACTTATTCCAGCATTCCGCGTGTGAATGATAACCCTTGCACCGAGGCTGCCAAAGTAAAAACCCAAAGGATCGAGTGCGGCAGCGAGCGAGGAACGCGATTGAACGTTATCAGTTTATCGAGTAACGTCGTTACTCGATCGCGTCACGAATTAAGCGCGAGAAAAAAGGACCACGGCGGGGCGAACGGTGTACGAGAGGGGTGGCTCGTTAATTCCGTGAAAGGTTCTGTAACATGCGAGGCACGTAATCGTGAAAGCGCGTCCTTTAAGCGCGACGAGTCGGTGTGAATTTTTAAATTCGTCGGAAAAACGGCATAAAAGAATTGACGGCGGGCCATGGGACGCGCGCGGCCCCGCGCTGGTATCGACTGCTTCGAATTTATCCATTCTCCGAGCGGTTAGCGTGATTACACGCACAATACCGTTCTTCATCCTCTTTCGTCACCCACCCACCGATTCGTGCCATTCCCTCGCAGCGCCTGTGCCGGCCATCAGTCGACCTTTTAGCATAGACACCGTATACCGTGCCTCCCTCGGGACAGATGGACAAATCGTATACCGTGGACCAGCCGCTCACCGGTCAGCGTTTCCCAAACCGCGCTCCATTTTCCACTTGGATATCGCCTAATAATTTCGGGGATTTTCACCCTAATCCTTTAATGTCCTTACTCACGGGCAATGGGCAAATCGAATATCCCTACGGCTCCCCTCCTGCCACCCCCCCCCCCTCCTCCCTCCCTCCACCCTTCCGCAGAGTGAAACGGTTCGACTCTGTATCACGCATCGGTGGCGTGCACGATCGCGCCGCGATATACCGATTATATTACTCGTTACGAATCTGGATATATACGGGCACCCCCTGCACGCTAGAGTTCCCTCGAAATTCGAATGCAACGGAGGGGGTGGGGGGTGGGGGAGGGTGGATTTCTTTTTATTCGCGCACCAGCGACGATACGCCGCTCTCGATCGCTGTAGCCGAGCTCACTTTTTCGGGATAATCGTTCGCCGCGCGGAGTTTGATTAAAGAATCGCTTGGAAATTTTATTTTAAGCGTCCGCTGGATTTTAAGATTTTGCTTCTTGATTTTTCTCTTCTTTGTGTTTGTTACTTTTTTAGAAGCTTTTATTTAGCTCCACTTCTGAATTTGTTCGTTGGTTAGTTTCGTAAGGGTGAAATTTTGTAAGCTAATTTTGACCCACTTCCACGTGTCCGATCGACTTGCAATTTGGCACGCATACGTAGATGGCAATGCAATATTTTCATGTCTCCGACCTGATTATGAAATCGGGGAAGCAGATGAAGTGTTATACAGGGCGAGTCTCACGCGACGCCTGTCTAAGAGATGCCGATGTCCGATCGACTTGAAATTTGGCACATGTACTAGGAAGCATAAAATACATTTAAATAAAAAAAAATTTAGAAATAAGCTTTTATTAAAATTTACTAAAAAAAGAAAATAATTTTGATACCGAACTAAATGACTGCCTTAGAAGGATTCCCACGTATAACCAACAACAAAAGCGTGGGGCGTAAATAATGAAATGTTTTTCTTTAATTAATTCCTAAAAATTACCAGTATGAGCTCTAGACTGAAACAGCCCCTTAAATTATAAATTATAAACAATTTGATTACACAGTTTTATAGAGTATAAAAAGCCGTTATGTAGTAACTCTAATAAATTTTTATATCTACTGCAGTTTTGAGGATATACATGAAAGTAGGAAGCCACACATTAACCTTTAAGGGTCGTTTTCTCCCTAAACAACCTAAAATGGGCACAAACGAAAAATTCTCTCACACTTGTATTGAAGTCCTCCCCAAACCTCTACAGTTTAAAAAAAATCAGAATGTTCGAGTAACCGATGTATCATTATCAGATTGCTCCTCACACACTGATAACCATTTTAAAAAATTCCCCCAATAACAGAGTTCCAACTTCGAAACAATATACATACAATTTCCATTACGCTTTCACTAATAAAGAAACATGAAGAATACATAGTGATTTGCAATACAGCTGCAACATGCTCAGTTAAACTAATTTGCACATAACAAAACTCAAGAAAATCAATTCTTTGGTCACAACACTCAAAAGCAGTGCGACATCCGCCTGTATTACAAGCAAGCCCATCAATTGACAACTCAATCTCTCTCATCAATAACATTTCCAAGAATGCAACGAAAGAAAAAATATATCAGCATGCATCTTTACAATCCACACGACACCATCGACCTCGAGGAGGCCTACGACACGAGAAAGGGCACCACGAAGCGGGTCACGACCACGAGATGACAGCTGCAGGGAGAACGCGACCAATGCATTCCTAATGATTTTTCAATTAACAAACACGGGGCACGAGGCCTGCTGGAAAACAGCGCAGGCTCGGGTAATTTTTCCAGGGTGCACTGTCAACGTGATGCACTGCGGAGGACCGCCGACGGTGCGGTGGGACCTGTAAGATTTACGATCTCGTAATCATCTGCTGATCCACGGCCTGGTTCACCCCAGCCTCCAGCTCCGACCACCCATATTTTCTATCTCGAGTATCCAGTGTTCATTGGTCGTCGCTGGTCGCAAGAGCGACGGAGACCAGCAGCGAAACACTCCAAGGATGAAGCGAGGCCGCCACTCGAGGAGGGTGTCAGTGGGTGGCACGAAAGGGGGGTCGCCACCGTTTGCGTTTAATTCTTTTCACACCTTCCAACCTGGTAAATCGAGAGACGCATGGTTCGACCGTTGACATTCGCTTGGTTTAGCGTTGTCACGCGGAATGCGTTCAATTTAGGTACTACATCGAAGTTCTTTCTGCCGTTGTATCTGCTTCGCTTGCTCTCGTTTGAGTGGTCAGATCGAAATGAAACCACAAATTCATGGTCTGTTGTTTTCTTTTAGGATATTTTGGGGGAAATGTTTGTGGAGCATTGAGAATAGTGTGGTGGGGTTGTGGGGATCGTAGTTGTATTTAGTGTCGAGGACTTTGGAGGATCTTGATGGGTTGGCAATATATTTTATGTGGAACTTGAGGAATGCAATGGATTTGCGAGTCGTGATAGCTGTTATAGAATATATTGCTACAGAAAACTTTATGTTTCACGTGATAATTATTTAAATAATTAGCAGAGTACTCTTTTCAGAAAACTCTAACTTCAAGTGACAGAAATCACTACAAATTCCTGATTCAAGCAAATCTTCAGAAATTTAATTTTTAATAAATCAGTATATAAAATTCAGAAATTTTGATACATATGTCCCAACAAACCAAATTGTGTGTAAAAATTAATAATGGTTATAGCCAAATGTTATCATTTGTCATAGTAGGCTCAGCATCTAAGACAAGTCTGTAGCAAAAATAAAATAAAATGTCGCAAAGCAGATTTAAGATCATAAAACTCATCTTCAATATTTACACCCACCACGTCCCAATTCCATTGACTTAATTCCTCCCATTGATCAAGACAAGGATTTGTACAACTTCAAATGCTAATGGAATTTTGTAATGTATGCATGAACATTGATTGCAGACGCATTTAGAGGTAACGAAGTAATCAGGGGGGACAGATACATTGTTTGGGGTCGTAGCCACTGTCATCCTGTCAGCCAGCTAACGAAATGGATATCCCTGTTGTGGAGTTTATCACAATCCACTTGTTCGCATTGGCAGTTTCCATTTGAATGCAGTTAGACTAGCGTACAGCTGCATTGTCCCTCTAGATAATGTCGACTACCACACCTGTACGCGAAGGCAAGGATTTTTAAACGATTTTTTCCTACTTCCTTCAGATTTTCATGACACTGAACTTCATCGTTTCCTCTCTGAATCAACACCTTTCTCCGTGCAATTAAGCTTTTCCCTTTTCATCTTCTGGCCACAATGGTGACTTTTTGCGACCATCATAGACACCGGTTCAAGTTCTCTTCACTTCTCCTTGGCACAAGCAATTCATCTGCAGCTTCTGATGTTCTCTGTTCCACTACAAGCTTTGCTACCCCTTTTTTCGTAGCGATTATGGGTATTCAATTGTTTGCATTTTTTTGCGATTGCCCAGAGCAACAGGTGACTCTTTTTGTTTCGGAAACACCGCTTGAAGCAGTTGAATATTGACTAG
Source organism: Andrena flavipes (assembly GCA_963971345.1). Lineage (NCBI taxonomy): Eukaryota > Metazoa > Arthropoda > Insecta > Hymenoptera > Andrenidae > Andrena > Andrena flavipes. The sequence goes on along the minus strand of OZ020482.1, from coordinate 15,884,802 downwards.
CGGCATGTTCTGGTATTGCTTCTCCATGTGCATTCGAAAATATTTTAATGCAAACGCGATTTCAATTGATAAAAATAAGCGTTAAAACGTTTATCGAATACGTGGCTGTTTTCGAAAATTATGGTACCTACTTGCTCTTTGCTAGATAACAATATTAGGAAATTCAATATCTTTAGTCATTTGCATAAAAATTCGATTCAAGTAGCTCATTTATCATCCTAAGAAGACCAACTGGACACACGATTAGTCATTGCTGATGGCTAACTGCTGACATTTCGTGCATTGCTATACATTTATCATTCTCCCAATGCATTCAAATTAACAGTAGATTATAGAATCAACCAACACCAATTTGAAATTTCTGAACCACTTCTTCAATAGTTACAGTCGCAAAATTTCTTCATTCATTCCTTCAGCACAAAACTCACCTTCCTCCAAATGAAAGCAACGAACCGAGCATCGAATCCTTTAAATCAACTACGGTACTGTCTTACACTATCACCCTCGACGTGTACTTGGTATTTTAATTCCGCCCAGCTTTCACTTAAAAACCTTGAAGCAACCGGAATATTTGCCCCGCATACATCAAACTCTGCCAACGGACCCAAATCTTGCTTCACTCCTTCCATCAAAAAGACAGCTACTACCTCCCCTGCTCTACTGCCACTCGAACAAAAAATCCCGCAAAAAACAGCAGCATAGCCCACGCAACAACAGCCACCGTCGATCTCCAAATTCCATCGCTTCCATCCCTGAAAGCATGACCCGAGCTCCACCGAAAGTTTCGCCGTCAAAGAGCTGGCCCGAATAACAGGATATCGCGTTTGTAGATTAATCGAAGCAACGAGGTTGAAAACCTGCACTAATCCATGTTGTTAGCGGGAGGGGGTCGACCTGGATACGGCGAAGCGTCTAACAGAGTGTAACGACAAGCTGAAAGGAGAAATAGGTGAAACAATGAGGCTGAGGAGGGGCTGGGGCGAAGTGTCGAGGGAACAGGCAAGCTGGAAATCGCGTGGCAACGGAGACGGGTAAACGAGAGAGATTCGTCGCGTCGTCGTCGCCGGTGTTAGTGGCGGCGGATGGAGTGGGGGGGCAGCCGAGGAAGACGGCACGAGAGAAATCCGTTTTCACTTTTCGTCCTGAATCCCAATGCCGACTGGCTGAGAAACGAAGGAACGAAACGGCTGGGGCCACCGGTCGGCACTGCACCGCAGTCAGGCTGCGGCTCGGCATGCAAATGTGCCCTTCCTCCCTCGTACCCCCTATCCGCCTTTCCACGTTCACCCGCTGCCTCGACGAGCTCCAAAGCCCCGCGATACCAAGACGAGAATATCTGCATCGCCGACTCCCGGGGGACACGGCTCCTTTTCTCCTTTGTCCTTTCATTTCCTTCGTTTTTTTTTTCTCTTCTTTTTTGGCGACCGAGAACCGACAAAGGGACCGAAGCTCGCGCAACCAACTCATCGAACGCGCCGCGTGGACCGCGAGGCTTGCCCCTCTGCGCCGGTTTGGCTGTTAACCGGCGAAGACGGGGTAACTAGGCATTCGAGAGTACGCTTGTGTTGGCTGAGACGTGTATTGACTCGCGGGGAAAGGTTAACTTTTGCGCTGGGCGAGCGTGATTGTACGTAGTAAAGGCCAACTTGTCTGGCCCGCGCGTGATCTCGGGATGCACGCGTGTTCCTTCTGCACCTGCCGTCTGAAATCTTCAGCGCATCGTGAAGTTTGCCTTGTGGAATTTAAGTGAGAGAAGGGAGTGGAGATATGTGGAAAAATGGTAGTAGGTACGTAATAGCTATTTGGGAACTGCGAAATTTTGCAAATTTGGGAGGTTAGATGTTGAGTAATTAGGAAACTTGGGAACTTTGAAATTTGGCAAATGGTAAACTTTGTAATAAGAATTTCGGATACTTCAGAATTTATATTGTACAGATCTTAATTAATGAATGTGTACAGAAGGGTAGTCCTTAACTTCAACCTGTAATTTCCTTTGCTCTCACCCCCTAATATGGTTCCATTTCATAAAAAAGTCCTTGCAAAAGATTATTCCAATTGGACAACAGGAAATTAAAGTTTATAATTCATCAATGCTTTGAATTTGAAGAATTTCTGAAATATGGTGAACCATATCGAGATTTTGTTCAAATAATATTAAAAGAGCACTCAATTTCCTACAATTACTGTATACATAATTTTTTGGTGCTTCTAACCATTTTTTAGATAATAGCCTTTGAATATAGAGAGGTCCGTACTTCGCGTCCCACCTGTACGGCGCACAGTAGTACACTAGGCACCAGAGTCGGCTTCCCATCGGAAATTTGGCAACGTTGCATGCCACTACAATCACTGAGTTATGCCTAGTGACATGCGACGTTGCCAAATTTCCGAAGGGAAGCCGACTCTGGCGCCTAGTGTGCATAATGACATTTTTTGTTCAAATCACCCTACAGGTCCCAATTTTCCAGAAAACTTGACGATTTTTTTTTAAATTCTTCGTAATTAAATTCTCTATCGATCTGGCCTTCCGAAATTTTGAATTTCGTTGCTGAGTTTTTACATTTAGCGAATTATACAGCACTTTTAGAAGATCAATATCTGTGGGCTCTTTTCGCCTTCGGTTCCGAATTTAAAGTAAGATTTCCGAAGTTGTATGTTCCCAAGAATGATTCAAACAATGAACGATAAGAATGGTTCCTCTGACACTTTTTATTTTCGCAGTGAGTAGAACACATTAAAATAAAAGAAATTGGATCCTGAATTTCGGGTTCAATTTTGCAAAAAAATTTTGTAACAGATCTCCGTCAATTCAGAGCTATAGAATCAGGGATGGATTTAATGAAAAAGGCCCAAATGGCAAACGTTCTGGGACAGCCTCTACAAATAACTATAGAAAATAAAAAATATACACCTAGTGTTTGAATAAAATCATAATTTCTTTTGGAAGATGGTGCCCTGGAGCAGGGGTGTCCGCAGACTTTTTTCCAGGAGGGGGGGGGGGGGTGGCAACTTTAGAATATTGGTAAAGAAAATATACCCCTCTTGCTTTTTTAACCCACTTTATAATGCCAATTTAATTAAAAATTTAAAACCGAAATATAAAAATATTCCCTTGTTTGATATAAACCTTAATAAACATCAGTTTTGAAAAACAAACGATATTTACTCAAAAGCCAGGGGAGGCAACTGCCCCCTTTTTCCCCCTCCCTCCTCCGAACGGCCCTGCCCTGGGGTCCTTCCGAGCTGGGATCCAGGCGGCAATCGTTAAATCCGCCACTGTGCAGAATCACCCGTGTGAACCATGCCAAATATAATTTTTTTACGCCCTCTACACCGCGAAGAATACGAAGCCACAGGTTTCAATGATCCCGAGACGAACCCCGATAGTCTTGGTGCGCGCGCAAAGTTAAGACGCCGCAACCAAATAGAACGTATTGTTGAGCAAATCTTTGCATAGTGTGCAAAATGAAGGGTAGATAAAGCGGCTGCACAGGCTGACGGGAAAAAAGTCAGAGGGAGAGAACGGGATTCGACTCGAGAGGTTTGTACATCCAGCGAGTTGCAGAGTGCTCGGTTATGGCACTTGTACGTTGATCTGTGTACCCCTTGCGCGTGCACGCACACCGGCAAACACGGTATACACTGTTTGACAATGATCGTTTACATGTTCCCCAAGTTGGCGGGTTCAGCCGGGGTCTCGAGTTTGTGTCAACTTTACGGAATCTTTTTATCCGTAAGTAATTCTACATTGGCGCGGGGATAACGTCCTCCACTTTTCTGCGGGGAAATTTACATTTTCCGGCAAAGTTGCTGGAGATACTGTTTTTCACGTTTTATCAGGTAAAACTGCGAACTTTTTATTGCTCGAGTATATTCTCCCCCCGGAGCTTGTACACTTCGTACTGTTCTGGTTAACAATTTTCAAATTAAGCCTAGAAGATTATGCCCTTTGCAGATCTGATATTTGACGATGGCTTAGGAAAGAAACAGAAAGCAATAGGGGTTTGTGGAAAAATGTAGATTCTTCCTGGCTAAATGGATGGTATGTTCTGGAGAATGTATTTTCAAGTAATGCGTAACAATTTAATTGTCAAAAAGTAGGTGATGTAATGGTCTTAATGCGCTTAATGCGGTATTAAATGAAGATGCATGATTCAGTAGCGATTTTTCGTTCGTACTTTGTTAGTGCAGTTTCTATGGAAAGGGAATTGAGATCAATGGTTAAGAATGAAATGGCAATGGTGATCGAGAGTGACCATTACTTATTGCAGTCTGCAGTCCCTCGAGATTTGATTAAGATTTATTTCAAATGAGTTTCCGCCGTTGAAGATTTGTTTCAAATTAGTTCCTGTCTACATTAACAGAGATCTACGGTGCATCGTCTATGCCCTTTTCGGCGGTTCCATGAAACTTTCCGCAATTTCCCGCACAATAGACGGTACAATGCATTGTAGCACCGAAGTGGGTCAGGTAAATGCCACTATATACGTACGTAATCAGTAGTCACTATAGTAAAGCCACGATTTCACGTCTCGATACAAGAAACTTCGTATTAACCCTGCAACTATAAGGTAAACTGTATCTTTTTCATGCTTAGAATATATTTCGAAATGTGGGAATAATTTTGTGCATATAATTATACAATTCCACCAAAGATATATGAAACTGAAAGTACCATAAAGCTTTGTGCAGAATTTTGAAGTGTTTTGAACAAATTTGGAACTTTCAAACTAATTTAATGGTTGAAACATTTATCTTAATAAAGAATTTTTAATAAAACGTAACCACAAACATGCTACACAATATAAACAACTGTCACATCCAATATACCTTGCGTTCTCAGAGTAGAAGAACGAAGTTCGTAAATTACTCCATTGAGACTGATTTGCAGACCTCTGTTACCTGCCAACTTTTTGACTACTTTTCTGAGTGCTGTGTTTCAATTCTTTGACACCTTTCTGCCAATTGCTCTTAAACGGGAGAACATCTCAGCAAAAATACAGAATGCCATCGATTGGTATCGATTAGAGCGTTCGACGGTGAGTCAGTCGGACACGAGTTAAGAAACAAATGGCCCTTATTCTATCGGCCCCGCAAACTATCTTAATTCCTCGTCTCCCAATTAAGGCTTCTCCGAAGACGACTCGCTGTTCAGGCGGACCTCGTCGAATTATATGGGCCATTGCTGATCTTTATGGCGGGGAAGGAAGTTCCTGTATCCAAAGGGACCGTTCCCGGCGATATGTGTCTTTATTAGTCGGTTAGATCACTTTATTTGATCCTGGAGATGCGAACGTACCGTGGGCAACATAATCTTGCCGACTAATCATTCAACGTAAGGTTATTGCTCGCTCCAAGTATCGATGGAAAGAATAAACGATAGCAGGACGTGCAATATAGTCGGTACTCGAATAAAAGATGTTAGACCATGCATGTTTACACAACGCAAGCTCTTGTATTTTGTTGAATAAAATTCTGGGACAACGGAAAGCAAAGTTTCGAAGTTAGAAATAGGTGTATCATTTTAGAGCGCGTGATAATTTGGGGAAAAAATCCTATCCATATGGGATTGAAAGATCTTTCTACAAAATACATAAGTTTCTGTAAAATAGGGAAGGTAAAAGTACCAATAACTGAACACTTAAGGATATCAAAATTGTATATCTTAAAAATGGACTAAAAATAAATGTCCTTTTTAACAAAAATGTCAATATTCAGATAAATGTTACTTCTTTCTATCAAAGTAGCTACTAAAATCTTGTTTTCAGTGCGTTATTTTAATTAAATTGAGTAAAAACACAAGTAGTTATGTGTACCAGTACATGGAAAATAGAATTCTGATTTGTCCCAGCGTCTCATTTTTGGTGTCCCAATACCTGGACAATGGGGAAGATGCTGCAATGCTCGGCGCAGAGGGCGCCACTAGTTTCGTGTGAATTTTTCATTTTTCAATTTTAGGTTATGTTAAAAATGAAGCATACAATTGACTAAAAATATGACTTGAAAATAAAAAACTGTTAATTTATGTACAGTATACTTGTACTTACACTTTTGATATACAAAAATTTGAGAAAACACAGACACTTTACCGGTTTGACAATGCGGTCAGGTATTGGGACTTCACCTAAGCGTTCAAAATGCTGATAGGCCGACCAACTGGACAGTTGGACAAGATTATTATGTACCGGTATATGAACACGTATATTTTTAATTAAAATCAACATTAACCGACCAATGTTTTGTTTTGTATGTAACAAGAAATTTCTTAAAATTCTGTACGATTATTATCACCTTAACAACTAACTGTATTTTTCTTAAGAATTACTTAAGAAATCTACGCAGAATTCAAAGTGCGCGCACCTCCGATATTTTATATATTAAACTTCCCATATAGGGCTTTCTTAATTTTTTATATAAAACATCAAGTTGCAAAGTAACATATATTCCCAACAATATTGTTCTAAACTTTCTACGAAGCTTAGTAAAAATATAAATGTCATTGGTGTCCAGGTATTGGGACGTGTCCAGTTACTGGTACTTTTACCTTACATAAAATACAAAGAAGTGGGAAACAGAATGCTGCAGGTCACAACCACGTTCCACTAGGCTAGCAACGCATTGACTAAATTCCCAGTATCGTTCCCCACTCACCGCGAAGCAATCTCCCAGCGAAATGGCACTCTACTCAAAAGGATCCATAAACCGTTCCCAAACCACCGGGTTCGAGGGAAACACACGGAAATTCTGCAACACCACAAAATTCCTGAAAATTTACCGAACTTCGACAGCCACCTCTCGAAACAAACGGGGGCGAGTTCGCCCGAAGGCGACCCGAAGGGGCAATAATTAGACGCTTCATGCGGGACATGTATAAATCAAGACAATAAGCCGTGCATCGATTCAGGCTCGCGTGCCTCCGGAATTAGCTTCAGCGGCCACCTTTCCGTGCCACCGCCGCGAAATCAGCGCCCAAGCAGCGGCAGTAACAACATTCCCTCGCATAAACTGCCCGGGCGCTTGTGTGCGCCCCGCGCTGGATGAACACATATAATTGTACTCGTAAATATGACCGGCTAGCGCGTGCACACCGATATCAGCTCTTAACGTCGTTTCGCGTGGCGCGGAGGCATGCGCCTGTACACACGTGTCTATCCTATATGCAGCTACATATTTATGCTGGTTCGTGCCTGCACGACACAACAACAAAGTGCATTCGCCCGAGCCACGGGATGGCGGCCTTTGATAATTTAATTTATACGCCGTACCAGGCCCCTTGCGAACGTCGACGTGCCTGGCTAATTGTATAAATTATTGCCGCCAGCCACCAGCCGCCGATAAGTACCCAAGCAACGGCCCTGTGCGTTTGCACGCCGGCGCGAAAGAATTCTGGGTCCGTGTCCCCCTTTTCACCGGCCCGCGCTGAAGAAACACGGGCGAGACCTTGCCTCCTTCCTCCGTCGCCGCCTTGGCCATCCGTGGTTTTCGCGTGACAGTCCTCGATACGCGGCATTGATAGAATTTTCGGTGCCCGGGCCTTCTCTTCGGGGCCAAGACCACCGATCCTATCGAAGAAATTTACGAGCCTCGCCGTCGATCTCGCATGTTTCTCCCGTATCTTTCCTCTCCTCCGTCGAAATGCTCGCGTTTCTTTTTGTTACGAATTAAGTGAGTTAAGTGGCCTCTGACTGTTTTCGGCATATTGTTGACGCGTTAGGGGATTTATGCACTCGGGTGACGTTCGATGGCTTTGATAGCAATGTGGCGGGGAAGGGTTGGCTGCGGGATGGTTGGGGGAATCGGGTTTGGATTTTTGTGGAAGCACGATGCAAGTAGAAGGGAGGAGTGTGGACTGAGGAGGAATTGTCGAAGAAAGAAGGGTTTTTGAATTTGGGGCTGTGTTTTCGTAATGTGATTTTAAGTTGTGAGTTGGAGAATGGTATTTCGGTTGAAGGGAGAGTTGGCTCTTCGCGACTCAAAATGCTCCTTGAGGAGCTTCCTGTCTAAAAGTAGAATTTTTTTATTTCATTTTTCGAATGTTCGACCTTTTTAGGTATACGTGTTTAAAAGGATTTGTTGAAATTCGTAAAATTCCTGAAGTTATAGGCATTTGAAACTTTAAACGCGTTTTTCTCGAAACAGTGTTCTCAGAACGGTGAGACCTGTATCTCCAAAAGTTACTATCCGATTCGACTGAAACTTTTTTGTTTTGAAGAATATACTTCTGGCTAGGGGAGAAATGCAAAAAAATTACAAAAACTTCAAAATTTATAATTTTCAAAGGTGTTGAATGGACGAAAAATATAGGGGCAAAGTGATTTCAAACTTTAAGTGTCGTTATTTTCTAAAAAATATCATTTTTGTAATTTCTCTGGTCCTCCCCCCCCCCCTAGCCAGAAGTATATTCTTCAAAATAAAAAAAGTTTCAGTCACATCGGATAATAATTTTTGGGGATACAAGTCCCACCGATTTCGATGAATTTCTTGACGCCTTGACTTTAACGACTCCCCAGTGCCATCTGCAATGATTAATTATAAAATAAAAAATATATTTCTATAATTTAAGACATTCTTAATACAATGCAACCAGTCTCGTTGAATTATATACAATAGTTTTCCTTTAATTAATTCCTAAAGAATACCCATTTTTGGGGGCTCTTTACCGGAAGGTCCCCTTAAGAACACTGATTAACTTTTTTTTAAATTCCAGAAATATCTTATTAAATTTGGAAGCATTTTTATATCAAATTGAATTCTTCAAACCTTCTATGGGAGAGTCATAACGAACTTGATTTATCTAGATAAAGGTATGCTACAGCAAATTGACGAAATACAATGAGGTTGATTTTTATCCCTAAACAGTTCTTGGAACCTATGGCGATACAGTTGTTGTAAGAGCAGTTAATGCTTTAAAGAGTTTAAGGTATTTGATGGAATGTGTAAATTAATTAAATGCCGAAGTTCTTATTTCAATTTTAATATTCTTTTACCGAATCACAAATAACGCAAATAATCCGTACATGGGTATCGATGACGCGTAAAACACAGTAGACATATAAATTCTATCGAAGGCCATTGCCAATATTTAGAAGGAAAGTCACGCATATCCGACTGCACCCTTTTTACCATCAATATGAACGTGACAGACGTCACATCTTGTACATCATGCTGTCTGGAATTAATTTAACAACGACTTAAATCTAAAACTCTGCACCTTTAGTGAGGTGCATTAAACTGTTCACTATTTGTGAACACAAGTGAATTTCTGATGAATGAAGTCGTTGACACCTTTTCTGTGATTAAGACAAAGAAATATCGTTTAAAAACTATTTATGATTAACGGGAAGTTGAGAAGAGAAGAGTGAAAGTGCGATGGTACAGCAATGATAAAATTATATGTTCCTGTTTAAGAAATTTTAAATATTATTTTCAATAGAGAAATGCTAACTGTGCAATGCAAACTTCAAACTATGAAAAATGCTACATAGATTTTTTTTATGTGGAGAAAAGATGTAATAGTTGTGTATTAAAGAGAGTTTGTATGAACATAATCACAGGTACTTTGCTATATTCAAATTCATCTGTACCAAATACATATTCTCAAATGTCAAGCCTAATAAAACAACGATATATTACATATTAAGCAAGCTGCTGAAGCTTTGATTATAACCTGAGAGAAACAACATTTTTAGATCCCACTTGTTTGCATCACAATTTCCCTTTCCTAACTCTTCAATTTGCTAAACCACTAAATGAACATGAACCAGTTAATTACAGATACAATATTATTTAGATGCTTAAAATATTAACATTATTATTATTAATCGTCTTTATTACTTAGGCGAGGTAAATTATATTACAACCCCCACATTAATCACACCGTAGAATCTATCAAACTTACTTCAGAAACCTCGTCTGCACCGTCCTCTAACTACTGCCCTGCTTTCGCTTCCAATTGCCACACCGAACTACCAAACATCCAAGACTCAACTTACAATCAACCACCTAAAAGTTAAACCGTGGCCACAATGCTCCTCCGCATCCCCCAGAATTCCCTTTATTCGCCACTACGATTTAAACACCTCGTCTAAAATTCCCCGTCACTTCCTCCTGAAAAAAAGAAAAAACAGAAAACAATAAATTCCGAAGAAGTCGCTTGGACCCCGTTCAGCGTGCAGTCGGTCGTGCCAGTTAATCCCCAGCCAGCGCAGGGAAACGAGCTTCGATCTAGCCTGTAAAGTGCGTCATGAAGCGTGACTGATCAAACGAGGCAGCGATGTATCGCGCGCCCGCGCTCGCGCGCGCTCGCAATTAATTTCCTCCATTTATTACCCCGCCCCTGGCCGCTCAACCCCCTTCATCCTCGTAAAAAAAAAGGATGGACAAACGAGGGGCACGGGGTGGGTGGAGGCTACGGAAAAGAAAGGAGAAGAAAAACCAGCGTGGATCAACGAACATTCATAGGAGAGATGGGAAGCGCGCGAACAGAACGGGGTACGGCAGTCGTAAAGGGAGGCTCGCGCGTTCGATGGGGGGGGGGGAGGGGGTTGCTCGTGTCGGCCAACCTGTGTGCAGGGTGGTGCGTGACGTCACTGATGACTTATGGCGGTCATAAATCAACCCATTGAATTTCACAGTGTCGATATTTCGTTGCCAACCTCCCCCTTGCCCCCCCCCGCACCCCTCGCGCGCACTCATCCCTCTAGATTCTCTGTGCCGATCACCCCTGGGGAGCACGCTCGACGAAGGCTGGAAAAAACCGGCTCGATTCTCGCGCCATCGCCTCCACGTGTATGCCACTTTTCCTATTCGACGGGTTGAACGCCGTTCAGAAAGGATATTGGTAATTGCGGGGGAAAGTGTTGAATTTTTTTACGATCTCAGCTTTGAGGCGATTATGGGGGAAGTGGATCGTGGTAAATTTAAAGGGGTACGTTTTTACGATCGAACTTGGAGACTTTGGGTATGCAGGGTGGTTCGGGAATATCAGGATGTAGATCTCTTTCTATGAAGATGGTTAATTTTAATTGGAAGTTAATGATTTCCATTCTTCTGACAAGGAGAGTATTTTAGGTGTCCGCCTCCGATCATTTTGATTTTTGGATATGTTATAGAGGACCGAAAAATAAGAAATACGTGTTTTTTTATTTTTCCCCGTTTTCAGATTTGGGGGGGTGAAAACTGCGTTTAAAGTTAGGGTTTTTTTATGTATTATTTAAACAAATGGAGTTTTTGAAAATCTGGTGAGTCAATCATATTTCGCATTCAAAGACACAAAATTCGTCCATTGACACTATTCCCCTATCTCTAATAGTTCTCGAGATATTCCACAAAAATGATTTTTCAACCCTAACTTTGAACGCAGTTTTCACCCCCTAAATCTGAAAACGGGGAAAAATAAATAAAACACGTATTTCTTATTTTTCGGACACCTAAAATACTCTCCTTGTGAGTATAAAAGTTTCAAGGAATAGGAGAAATCATGTTTGCGGTGATCAGAACTATTTTACTGCTGCGAAACTTGTGAGTCCTAGAAAAATCACCAAAAATTACAGAACGCACGAGGGGCGCGTGTTATATTAAAACGGACATATATTGCCCCTTTTTTTTATTAACAGTATCGCCTGCACAGAGCCATTCACTTAAAAGGATATTACTCCAACGCACGAAATAATCGAATCGATAAACGCACACTCCCGCGTTGTACCCATTACCAAGAGAATTAAACGCCAATTAGTACCTCAAATTAAGTAAAAGAAACGCTACTTGAATATCCATTATTTGATAAAACTACGATGTAAATCACAGATCTTGGTGATGAACTTTTTGCGGCACATCAGTTCCATTAAGCTAAAACTGTGGAGGTAGACGGACAGTTCTAGACGATACTTTCTCTCGTCAGGTGGATGAGAAATCGTTGCTCGCGTCGATGGAGCGACAATGCTTCACGGAGGACGTAATTCTTCCCCCTTGGCGGAGGTATTCGCGAAGCGGAGGGATCACGGGAAACGGGACGTCGCCTATGGAAATTTTGCGCGCAACTGGAATTTAGCGGTATCGCGAAAAGTTTCGGGGCTCCTCAGGCGTGGAGGGTATCTTTAGACATAGTAGGAAGCAGGCTACTGAACGAGAGAACTGGGCTATCGGGTTTGCGGTGTAACTGGACCCGGAAGCTACACGAGCCCCTCTCTTTCTCTCACTCTCTCTCCCCCTCTCTCTTTCTACTCTTCCTCTCTTCTTCTGACCCTGGGCTCCTCTTATTTCGCAAGATTTCCCCGGATGCTCATTGCCTTCTCCCCGAACACCAACTCGTTCCTAACTTCCGAGAGGCGAGTTTATCCTCCTTTTTTTCTACCGCCTTTCTCTTCCCTTCGTTTTCTCACTTATGATACTTCCAGCAACGAGGGCATCTACCCCCCTACACGTGGCTCCCGCGAACTTACTTTCGTGCAGGGGTTCGCGGAATCACGTTCAGCTTCTTTTCTGCACAGCGATATTTCAAATGCTTTCAGATTTCTTCCACGATGTCAATGGACGCTATCTTTGGACTGTAGCTTGAGAACGCTGAGTACATGCTCCGTTCAGTTTCCAGAAGATGCTTCTGGATGTCATTGTAGTTGATATAAGCAGTCTTGATTTTTTAAATCTAAGATTCAGTTGAAGCTATAAATTAGTACTGATATGCAAGGCTACATATGCAACCACTAAAGTTACTGAAAATACTGTATTTTTTGTATTTTAAATTTTTTTGGGGTGTATGCAGAGATTTGTCTCAAATTTTAGTGTCTACAACGAATTCGATGTCAGACAATTGGAGAACCTACCTGCCTATAATAAAGATTAATGGTTAAATGGAAGAGATTGGCATGTTGTGCAGATTACTTTGCTGTCTTACAAAAAGACATAAGGTTCATTGACAATTTTATTTGAAGTAGGTAGTTCTCTGTACTTAGTGTCTAAATATATCCTTTTCCAAAAGCATTTTCCAAAGCAGTTTCGTCTTGACCATGTGGATATTTTAAAGTAAATGTTAAATTTGACACGAATGGTAGCAGTACTTAACAGCAATTACCTATTCCTTCAATCCTTGGTTCAATTCAGGTTAAAAAAAAAATAACCACGTATTAGGTTCTTTGGATACACAAAACACCTCCTCATAAAATCAACCGACCATTACCCACACACTAAACCAGAACATCAAAAACAACATTTCAACGAAAAATATAAAATTCACATACCGCTATTATAGGGGAGAGGTGCTATAAAAGGGACACTTTTGTTCAGCGTCCATTTCTGACAATGTCGTTATAGGAATTTAAAAAACAAGTACATCCCAAGATAGCTTGTTTATTCCCCTTCAATAAAAGTATAACAAAACCTCGTCAATTATAATAGAAATATAACAAAATCTTCGATTTTCAAATAAGTAGCAAATGTCCCTTTTACGACTAGGTGGTTTTAAATGGGACAGTATGAGTCATAAAAGGGACACGTTAATAAAAATAAACTTATTAAGTATTACAATTATAATTGTAAATCTTAATGATTCAAAACAATAGAATCTATGAAAAAATTAACTCTTTGTGACATAAATCATCAATATTTTTGACTATCTTTATAGAGTGTGACTTATCGTTAAAGCTTTAGCAGCTTTTTTAGTTTTAGTTATAAAGGAACATTTTTTATAAAATTTATACACTATTTTGTACACTAATAACTTTATAGGAAAGTAAAATACATATAGTGTCCAGCACTACATGTGTATGGAAGGACAGCCATGAAATGGTTGTCCCATTTAAGACTTGTTATGTTGTCCCTTTTAAGACTATAAGTGAGTTTAAAATAATATAACCTCAAAACAAAGAAAACAATTAATTAAGCTTACTTACTAAGTATTTTCCTTTCAGTTGAATACAGGATGTTTTAATGATATAATAGTTCAACAGTTTATATATATCTTGTTCTCCGAAAACGACACAGAAAATCAACGAAAATTTTACTTTTACTGTCGAAAAACATCAATCGTGGATTACTACTCTGTTGCAAGTGAGACGACAGTGAAGTTTACGTCAAATGACTGGGAACTAGTGTTGTTATAAACAGGAAAATAACTTGCATGTGTAATGCGTTTAGAATTTTGGCAATTCAATTTGTCCCTTTTATGGCACCTCTCCCCTACGTAAAATTTCCTTTTACCATTTCGCACATTTCTTCTTCGCGACGCGTCAGCGTGTAACAAAAGTGACTTATAATCTTTTACAATTTTCTCACAGACCAACATACCCTCCTCCAAATGCAGCCAATCAAAGGAGCGGAAACAAACCCCCATGGAAGATATTCCCTACAAATTTGAAACGAACAAAACTCCCCGTCACCCTGGCGCCCGCCAATTACAAGCAGAACAAAAGTGTCTCCCGTTACAACGTGAACAATGACACGTCGCACGTGCCGATTAAGCGTATTTAAGCGTTATTTACGCGCCGCGTTGCGCCTCATTATCCCGGCGTTAAAATTAGTACCCGTCACGGGAGCCAATGCGCCATAAGTAATTTTATAGTGTCATTAGCGAGATTTCCTATGGCCCCGATTACAACCAATTTCGTGTCACTCGTAATTCGAAGCACCGTTGCAGCTTCCAACAGTCCGACCGGCCGAATTGCCCTGGGATTAACGAGAAACATCTTTCCGCCGGCTCCCCTCCGGCATCGTAGCGCACACGTATGCCCAGCCTGGTCGTAACTCGACGCAGGGATTTGCATGGCCTAGCTGATTCATCGGGACTATTAGGTAGTCGTGAAAGACGTTTGCGTCGGCAGCCACGGAACAGCCGACGAACCGCTGATTCCCGCGGATTCGCGTCGTCCTTCTCTTTCATATCGGGCAACTAACCGGGGCTGCACAGCCCAACGACTTATCGAGAGATCAGCCACGCGCGCGCGCGCGCCGCTCGCACTTCTGCCCCTCGTCCGCAGTCCCAGAAACTTCGGTAACTCTATCACGACGTCACTTCGGTATTAGCGATTGAACGTGAACTGCAAATTGGTTCGTCGCTAATCCATTAGAATGACGCGTTTATTACTGGGGAGTTACCACGGCTCGGCGTATGTAGGTATGCATTCGTTCCCCGCGTTTGCTTGCTGCAAAAGGGAATTTTCTGGGACAGCAGCTTTGAATCTGGTGGAACTCGGCTCGCGTAAAGGAGACGGAGGTATTGCTGGATGCGCGGGGATTTTCGACGGTTAAGGGGAGAAGCTCGTGTAATGGGCTTATTTTGGTTTCAATTTTTAGGAATTTTTTGCGGAGATACCAAGGCACTAATGCTTTCGGGACTTTAGGGGTACTTTATTTGACATTAGAACAAGTAAAATAAAAGTTTATAAGAGTAAAATTATAATAAATACAAATGATATAGAACAGTATTTTAAATAGTTTTTTTTTAGATGCATGGCGAAACTTCAAACAATTTGAAGTGATTTTTGCCAAAAAATCGCGTCTTATTTGTTTAAAAGAAGTGGTTCAAATTGATAATTTGGTCAAACCTCGTGGTTCGTATTCTGTGGAATATTATAAACTAAAAGTGTGCAAAATTTGAAGTTGATTGATCGAATAGTTTTTGAGTTATCCCCGGCGCCAATTTTGAAAACGTCGTTTCAAGAAAAACGCGTTTAAAATGCGTTTCAGGTATGCTTGGTACTCGGAGGCGTGCTGGCTCACCAGACTATTTTAGCAATAGGGAGTTGAATTTTGGCCTATAATTTTGGGAATATATTTTTTAAATGTCTTAGAATTGATTTATGGAAAAATTTATGTTTCTATTTTTCGTTCGATTTGTACTGTTCTCCCCTTAAGGACGAATATTTTGTGGATATTAATATGCGTGAGGAGGTTTAGTGAAATATAAATTACCGTGATAAATTTGAACACATAGTATGTATTTAAAATTGAAACGAGCTTCGTGTGCAGTCGTGGACTGGATATAACAATGCGATTTGCAGGAATCGTTTGTGGAAAATCTAATGTATATTTTTTACAATTATTTCCTTATTTTAAAAGTACATATATTCAACAACTGTTGGTAACTTTGTTATAGAAAAACATTAAAAACTCAACGGACAACAGTCACTCTCGCGGAAGCTGTTTTTATAAAGGCACTGTACGGCGAGCACGATATTTCCGAGCTGGATTATCTGAAACCGGAAAGTGAAGAAGATTCTCTTAATATACGAGTTTATCCGGTACTTGAACCAAGGATTTTGCAAAAAATTGATTTTAAATAAAATGACGATCGTTAACCCAAAACCACGATTTTTCGTTATCTGAATTGTTCGTTTTTCATTAATTAAAAATAGAGTTTTTATCAAAAACTAAAATCCTTGGTTCAAGTACCAGATAAACTAATATATTAACGGAATCTTCTTCACTTTTTGATTTTAGATGATCCAGCTCGGAGATTTTTTTATGAAGGCTGTTATTCGTTCATTTTTTAATATATTTTTATAACAAAATTACCGACATTTGCTGGATATATGTACTTTTAAAATATAAGTAGAAAATATACATCAGATTTTCCAGAAAAATTCCCGGAAATCCCTAAAATACTAATACAACGTAAATGTTAGTTGCATACAGTAACAATATTGAACTTCTATTATATTTTCGAGCTACTAAAAGTCATTAACATTTATAACATACTATCTAATATCTAAGAGGGACCACAATATCCACTTCCCATCGGATACTCTACCCAATCCGCCACTGTTAGTGTCTGATCTGGAAGCTTGTAAACTTTGCGCACTTTGTTCTTTTCTGTATAAAATTACCAGTGATTACTATTGAATATCTCACACCCCTGACAATTAGATTCTCAGTTGTATCTTTCTTATTGATCTTGGCAAATCAATACACCTTTGCATCAATGAACAACCACGCTATTTCGTACCTATAAAGCTCCCAATGAAACCTGTAAATAGTTACAGTTTTAACTTTCACCCACATTAGTCAGATTTAATCCGCCGCAGCTCACCACGAGCGTTACTCCACCGTTCCTCCACCAAGTAAAAAATACATTTACAACTCCCCCCTTCCCTGTTGGAATCTCCGAATACCTAACGCACCCGATCGAACCCTTCACCAAATCCGGAGCTGGAGAATAAAGGTGCAAACGTCAGTACAGAAATTACAGCAGAGGCAGCGCGGAATCCTCAGTACCTCCGTCGAATCTCAACCACGAGGCCCAACAAATTGACGTGAATGCGCGTAGACGGTGCAGTTAACCCCGCCGGAAGTGTCGTTAGTCGTGGATAATTCGCGCGGTACGACGTTTCCTGAACATCTTCAACGATCCTCCGTGGCCCGAATGCAGCTTGCGTGCCGGAATTTTCACACGCTCGAGAAGCCAGAAACAAAGAGGAGTCTCCAGGATTTCGGTGGCTTCGGATGGGTAGGGTGCAAGGGAGAAGGAGGAGGAGGAGGGGGTGGGGGTGGGGGTGTGGGACACAAAAGGGAAGCAAGAAGGGGGTGACAATGTCTCGCGAGCCTCGCGCGCATTGTGCTGTCTCCTCTGCCCGTGTTCCCCACCTTCTCACTCCCCCTCCCTCCCTTGATTCGCCCTCCGCGCCCCCGCCCCGACCCTCGTCACCCCTTTCCCGGTCGACACACTTCTGCAGACAGCGCGAGAAGAGATCTTGGAGAGATCCTGAAGGGATTCCGGAGTGTAGAGAGTATAGATGCCAAGGACTCTCTACCAAGCATTCCCTCTGTCTGTGCATCTCTTTCTTCGTCGTAATCGCGCGGTCTCCGGCTTTATCTTTGACTATCTCGCGCCCCACTCCACCCGCCGTGTCCTCTACCCTCTGCGAAATCTTCCCTTCTCCCCCTTGCCGCAGTCGCTGCTGTTCCCTCTTTTTCTCTCATTTAACTTAAGATTGGATTGCAGATTACACATCGTACCCGTCCTCCCTTTTACCGTTCTCTTCTTAACTTCGGTTCAGTGCTCCTACCCTCCCTATTCTTTCTGCTCCCCCCCCCCCCCACCGTCGTTCTCCACCTACAACCCCGTCCCACGGTCAGCTCTTTCTATCGGGCGTTGTCTTTTATTTTTTTTAATCTCGTTTTATATACCTATCCGCGAATGAACTACGAAGTGAAATAGCGCCGGAAATGAGAATCCACCATCGACCGGGTTGGACGGTGAAATTGGTTCGCGGGGCCTTAGCCAGTCATTATTTTCGTTTTATTAAAGCAGTCGCTTTATTAAAACGTCTGAAATGGTGCGTTGCTCGCGTCGTTTTGCTTTTTCCCGATACGCCGGGGGAACGGACACTACGAATTAGTCGAATGAATCGGGTTAGAGAGTGGGCGGCTTGTTTTTAGGGTGCTGAGGGGGATCGTAGGAACGAGGTGTGAAATTTTGTTGGATTATTTAGGTGTACGACTGAGTTGTAAGGTATGAAATGTTTGGGTTCTTGGGGAATAAGGGGGGAACTGTATTTCTGATCGTAGATGATAGAGGTTTTTACGTCTTCTTGATTTTTAGGGGTTGTTACTTCAGATGTCTGTTAGGGGGAGGTTCTGGTGTAAATATCGATTTTTTTATTTCATATTTCGAATGTTGAAGCTTTTGAGAATATGTGTTTAAAAGGATTTTTTTAAATTAGTAGAATTCCCGAAGTTGTGGACATTTGAGTAGCGGCAACCCAATACTCGGCGCTCGCGTAAAACTTTATTTAAAAAAAAGGTACAAAAAAGAGCGCCAAGTATATAATCCCATCGAAAAGAATCCCATTTAAAAACATTGTCGTAAATTAATAGTTTTACAAAACTAATGATATACACAAATTGCGCCAATTATACCAATGGCTATTTATACAAACAGGACCGTTCCTGGGTTGTTGGTCGCCCAGGTGCGAAAACAATATTGCCGCCCTTATTAATTTAATATTCTTTAATTAAGAATTTGATATGCAGTGCTTACTTTTACATCTATATATACAAAAAAAAATGTATTAACCAATATTAATCAGATATATTTTTATTTTATTTTATACAAATAAATATTTCAATACCAATAAATATTTTATTCAAAATACTTGGCGCTGCTCTCCGAATTGGTGTTGATAAACTGAATAAATATGTATAAATTGCATTAATCTTTTTCTTTCTTTCTTGTCCGTGCGATCGTGAATGTGTGTATGTGTGCGTGTGCATATGCTGCGTATGATATTAGAATTAATTATATGTAGAATAAATGTGACTGCGTTTCTAATATAATATGTATATGTATATGTTTATCTATTTTAGCCTGTAAGAGAATTATTGCAAATTATTAATACTAAGACAATTATTTTAACATTTCTTCGGTTTCGCAGCGCCAAGTATTTTGAATAAAATATTTATTGGTATTGAAATATTTATTTGTATAAAATAAAATAAAAATATATCTGATTAATATTGGTTAATACATTTTTTTTTGTATATATAGATGTAAAAGTAAGCACTGCATATCAAATTCTTAATTAAAGAATATTAAATTAATAAGGGCGGCAATATTGTTTTCGCACCTGGGCGACCAACAACCCAGGAACGGTCCTGTTTGTATAAATAGCCATTGGTATAATTGGCGCAATTTGTGTATATCATTAGTTTTGTAAAACTATTAATTTACGACAATGTTTTTAAATGGGATTCTTTTCGATGGGATTATATACTTGGCGCTCTTTTTTGTACCTTTTTTTTAAAAAAGGTAATTTTGTGGAGATTTCACACATTTTGTAGTAGGGTAGACCGGGGGCAGTAGTAACACTTTGACTTTGGAATACGATTATGCAAAAACTATTAAAGTTACAACAAAAGTTTTTTATATGAAAATGTTACTTACTTATCTGACACTTATTGAGCCACAACAGATTCGCTGTTTGTTAAGTAATATCCAGGTTATTAATAAAAAATGAGAAGCGGACAAAGTGTTACAACCGTCCCCGACTCCGGGTCGGTTGTAACACTCCATGGGTTCGATAGTAACACAACTTTAATTTTACAAAATTAATATATTTATTGATTTTAAATTATAATAATGACTGAAAAAAGTAAAAATTGTAACCTATTATTCAGCATCACAATTGTGGCAAATATAAAACATGTTTTATTTTATTTTATTTTATTTCGTTCATATCATTGTAAGCATGTTCATATGCTTTTATATTTTTTGTGCCTTTATCAGTCTTCCTAATTCTTGTACGAGGCATTCTAAAATAAGTTTAATTCCGACTTTAAGTTGAAGGAATTATAAAATTTATTAGCTTATATAATAATAATAATGCTTACCTGAATTTTAAATTGAAGAAAATTAAACGGAGGAATCTATTGTTTGAGCGATTATTCGATCGTCAAGATTGGTTATAACCTTATAACTTGCCGTAAATGATGGTTAAACGTCAGAAAAGTTACATCTAAACGTTACAACCGACCCCGACTGTCGATGTTACAATCGTCCCCGACCATGCTTTTGGACTTCAATTATAAATTTTGACAAACGAGACCGTTAAAAATTCTAAGTGACGATCAGTATTACTTTAAAAAACGTCAGATTAAAGATTAAACAAAAGGAATAGCACATACTTGCAAAGATAGTGTTTATATTACAATTTTAAGTCAGTAAGAAAAAGTTACTTTAGGGTATCGAAAAGTTATTTTCTTCGCTATACATGTCTATTGTGTATCTATACTGCTAGAACATGGATGTGTGTATTCCAAATGTCGTTCTTCATCATATATTCAAAATTTGTGTTAATATCTATCATATGTTCTGAGATATTTAACGTGTTACAATCGACCTCCTGTTACTATTGCCCCCGGTCTACCCTACTAATTACAGGAGAATATGTAGCCCGCCACAGAAGAATGTTGTAATTAATAAAATAATAAAATAAAGTTTGTATTTTTATAATGTATGGTGAATTGACCAATGAATGAACAGCTAAGCGTTTTTTCAGTTTCAAATAACGATAAAAATTAAATAATGTCCTAATTTATTCATGAAACAAGAATTTGTAACAGAATAGGCTTTAAAAATGTCTAAAAAAATTGTTTGTGATTTTTTACTTGACCGGC
The DNA here is from genome assembly GCA_963971345.1 of Andrena flavipes. Classification (NCBI taxonomy): domain Eukaryota; kingdom Metazoa; phylum Arthropoda; class Insecta; order Hymenoptera; family Andrenidae; genus Andrena; species Andrena flavipes. The sequence goes on along the minus strand of OZ020482.1, from coordinate 15,863,697 downwards.
GTCAGAAATAAATCATAAAAATGTAATCAATGCTCAATATACTAGTGAATGAACAAAATACCCAATAAATGAATACCTTCACCCAGTGATTGAACACAAAGAATAATACTTCATTTTCCGACGAGAAAACGCTACAAAAGAAGAAAGGAATTTTAGGCGAGGGACCTAACATAAGAATATAAAGATATAATCTATATATTATAATAATAGGAATTTGACAAATTTAGTTATATCAGAACACAATTTACACAATATAATGGTTAACTGTCATCGTACGTGTTTTCTTACTAGGTTTCTCGCTGAGAATGGCAGTACCCGAAACCACAAAACAAAAAAATTAATAAGCGATCAAGACGTTCATAAATTCAAAAAATATTAGTATCGCCGTTATCTCAATAAATTTTCCTTCATTCCAAATATAAGATCATTGTTTTCAATGAAATAGTATTCTTGTTATACACGAAAAAAGTCAATTTGTTCATTCACTGCTCACTGTTCATTCACTAGTCAATTCACCCTATATGCATGCTTTTCCTTAATAAACCCTTAATATGTCAATGACGGTTTTTAGTTTTTATATCAATTTTTGAATCATTAGATATTGATTTATTAATAAAATGAATTTAACTTAAGTGTGAAATATAATATTCTTTCTTATTTCTTCTTTTATATTGCTATTCTCTGCATTAGCAACAAGACGCATAGGTTCCAAATTCCTAACACATCTTCTAAAGGTATCTCGATAGCTGCATCAACGAGTCTCAGCAGCTAAAATTATTCTCTGACCACCAAGAGCTAATACCTGGGATTATAGAGCTGGAGACTTAAACTCTTTTAATAAATTGTTCACTTTAGCAGTAAAATCCTTATCTAATAATGATTTGCATAATAAACCCTTACAAGTTTCATAGCGTGGTAATTTTTGTTGGCTTATTTATTTATTATCATTTTTTGTAAGAACAAAATATAAAGATCTTTAGCGCCTTTGAGCCATTGCCTTTTTTTAATTTGCACGTCATCAGCTTCAATCCAACTACTAGTCTTTCCTTCTTCTTTACATATACTGGTGTAATGGCCATCCTCAATACATGAACCACTATGAAATATAGCATTCATAACTTTATATGATTGTCCAGCTATTAATACTTTGGTTGTGGTAAATTGAACCCGAATTATAAAATTCCAACTAGAAAGAAGTTGTCAAATAATTTACTGAATGCAAAATTTCAAGATTATAAAAAATCAATAACCAGTGTGGAATCTAAACATTCAGTTCTACTTTTAGATGGTTGGAAAAATTCATCATCCAACAATAAATATGTAGTTGCAATTCTGAATTGAAGTGATTACAGGTACATTTATCTTGATGCCTGGAATTTCAGTTGTATCAGAGAAACTGGTGAAGCATTAAGAGAAGTTGTTAATCAATGTATGACAATGGCACAAGAACAATTTAATTTAAATATTATATGCAGTAATAACAGACAAATGTCCATGGGAAAAACAATCAATGTATGGCACATGACTTGTAGTAGCCACAGTGCGAATTTATTATGCAAATCATTATTAGATAAGGATTTTACTGCTAAAGTGAACAATTTATTAAAAGAGTTTAAGTCTCCAGCTCTGGAATCCCAGGTATTAGCTCTTGGTGGTCAGAGAATAATTTTAGCTGTTGAGACTCGTTGATGCAGCTATCTAGATACCTTTAGAAGATGTGTTAGGAATTTGGAACCTATGCGTCTTGTTGCTAATGCAGAGAATAGCAATATAAAAGAAGAAATCAGAAAGAATATTATATTTCACACTTAAGTTAAATTCATTTTATTAATAAATCAATATCTAATGATTTAAAAATTGATATAAAAACTAAAAACCGTCATTGAAATATTAAGGGTTTATTAAGGAAAAGTATGCGTATAGGGTGAATTGACCAGTGAATGAACAAATTGACTTTTTTCGTGTATAACAAGAATACTATTTCATTGAAAACAATGATCTTATATTTGGAATGAAGGAAAATTTATTGAGATAACGGCGATACTAATATTTTTTGAATTTATGAACGTCTTGATCGCTTATTAATTTTTTTGTTTTGTGGTTTCGGGTACTGCCATTCTCAGCGAGAAACCTAGTAAGAAAACACGTACGATGACAGTTAACCATTATATTGTGTAAACTGTGTTCTGATATAACTAAATTTGTCAAATTCCTATTATTATAATATATAGATTATATCTTTATATTCTTATGTTAGGTCCCTCGCCTAAAATTCCTTTCTTCTTTTGTAGCGTTTTCTCGTCGGAAAATGAAGTATTATTCTTTGTGTTCAATCACTGGGTGAAGGTATTCATTTATTGGGTATTTTGTTCATTCACTAGTATATTGAGCATTGATTACATTTTTATGATTTATTTCTGACGCCGGTCAAGTAAAAAATCACAAACAATTTTTTTAGACATTTTTAAAGCCTATTCTGTTACAAATTCTTGTTTCATGAATAAATTAGGACATTATTTAATTTTTATCGTTATTTGAAACTGAAAAAGCGCTTAGCTGTTCATTCACTGGTCAATTCACCCTAGACAGAACAGCTAAGTAGTATCACAGTGGTTATGAGTAAAGTGACTGACACTAGCTAGGTTACGTTGACTAGCAACCTGAACATAGATGCTTTTTGATTTTTTCGTACTGCGTGAATTGGCGGTACATTTCCTCACCCTTTCATGCTCCCCTCTTGCCCACACTTGACGATGGAGAAAAATCTCTTAACGTAAAATTCGCCAAATTGGAACTTTGCATTGAAATATCTCAGCTCATAAGGCACGTAGGAACAAAACGAAAACATTTTTCTTATGTAAATCAAACCCAAGCTATCCATTAAGACCATTAAAAAGCTAATCGGATCAGCCGTTATTGAGATTCGGTAATCTCAGGGTTCTCGATAGCGCGTCGCGGCGTAATAGATACACTCCGTGTTCGCGCTGCGCATATATATATATATATATATATTATATACTTGGCGCGAGACACTACCGTGTCTCTTGAAACGCGTTTTTCTTGAGACAGTGTTCTTAAAATCTGTGGAACCTATATCTCGAAAAGGTAATATCCGATTTGACTAAAAATTGTTGTATTTTGAAGTATATACTTCTGGCTCGTGGAGAAACCAGTAAAATTTTAAAGAAATTGAAAATTTATAATTTTTAAAGACGTTGAAAGGACGAAAAATATAGGGAAAATGTAATTTCGAAACTTCAAGTGTCGTTATTTTTCTAAAAATATCATTTTTGGTCATTTTTTACTACTAAGTTCACGAGTGAGTTTGGATGAATTTTTTGACGCCCGACTTTAACGACTCCCCAGTGTCATCTACAATGATTACTTGTAAAACAAAAAAATATTTCTGTAGTTTAAGGCAACCTTAATACAATGCAAAAAGTCCCATTAAATTATATGTAGCAGTTTTCGTTTAATTAATTCCTAAATGTCACCTGTTTTTATGGGCTCTAGGCTGGAACCAGCCCCATAAGGGTGCATTCTACTTTGTTATTTTATTTTCATGGATTTTTCAAAAACTATTGTACGTATTGTACATATTTATTATTCCTTGCTGTATAGAATTGCATTTTACATATTTCCAAAATATAATTACATACGTGTGGATTTAAGTCGCAATATGTATCCTTCGATTAAAACATCGGCATCAAAGTGGTTTTCAAATGATAAAAATAGAATGATTGTGTCCTATAGTGGACTAGAATTATTGATTTATCAACAGTGGCTACAAAATAGCAGCATTGTAAAGAAAAAGTTCTGGATTTTCTGCCTATTTTTCGATGAATTTTTGTGCAGGGAACAAAAACTATTTGTGATACCTGGATAATTCTAGTCAACTTTATGCATACGCCTCAGGACACAATCATTCTATTTTTATTATTTTAGTACCACTTTAAGGCCGAAGAGGACTTCCGCGCAGGGCCTGTGTTCTCACTGCTTATGCAAATATCTCACTGCATATTTTGGAAACATGAAAAATACGATTCTATACTGCAAGTAATAATAAACATTTAACAAAAAAAAAAACATTAAAATCCGTACATTAGTTCTTGAGAAAAAATCATAAAAGTAGGCCTCTTTATCGACCGGCAAAGTAGTATGTGTTTCAGCAATAGAGATGTGTGAGAATGTAAAATACACGAACAGAACTTTTGACGTGCTCTTTTTGGGTTTCATAGAGACCATGTCTCAGTTTTTCGAGAGTTTGTTGGCCTCGAAAGAAGTTTTGACTAGGTTGTATTTTCCAATTGTATACACACTTAGAATACGTCACAAACTTTGGAAACGTGCATAATTAAAGCATACCCTCTCCTTCTCAACTTAATCCTCTCTGATCGACCACAATCGTACTGTCCTCCTCTCCTTATCCTATAATTCAGAATTTAGATTTAATTAGAAGCTCCATCTCTATTCTAATGAAGCATCTTCATTAATGGAAGTGTCTGGCATCTAAGTATAAAATATTTTGTTCAACTCACATGAGTTTGCAGTATATAACATTTGTAAAGAATTATGGTGGTCTGTGTATCATAAATTTTCAAAGGGAGTATTCTACGTTATTTCAATGTAAATGGAAAAATTCAAATTCGCCGTTTATCTGGTGTGCAGAGAAAGATTACAATCGAATGGCTGTTATCGATATGTGTAAATATTATAGGTCCATATGAAAGTAATCACTCCATGGTTCATTTCCATATGTACCCATTTGTACCCAACACAATTTTTCATTTCCTATAAATAATAAAAACAGGTTAGTGATAATATGAAAATATTTAATTTATCATTCCTATTTGCACGTAAACACTTAATACTCTACGCTCAAACGTCAACTGCTTTCAATTCTTTCGATCCTTTTATTTCTCTAACAATCAGCCAACATGCTTGGGCTGTTAACATGAACTTTTGTTCCAGCTAAATGCCACCGATCGCTGGCAACTCGCGCAACGTTCAACGTGTTAACGGTTGCCGTGGAAGTCGTCAATTTATCGCGGAATTGTGGAGCAACATCAGCCACTGCCCTTGTTTTCCAAACAGCCAGGTTTACAGCAACGTGTCACGGAAGAATTGCAGTTTGACCGACTGAAATTATAGTTACTGCAGCGAGGGAAACGTTTTAACAGGAAAAAGCAAACAAAGCGCAACTGGGATCGTTATCGTAACCACAACCATTGCTGTAACAGCTTGAGAAAACAACAAACCGCAGAGTAACCCCATCGGAAGAATAACCGCGAGGAATGTGGAAAAATGGCCCGTCTCGAGAAACACACGGAAACAGAGCACCTCGCGAAAATCATTGGTGAATATCACAAACACTGTGAAACACCTTCAAGAAAGAGCCAAAGGAGCTGAAAACTTGGAGGAAATAGAAAAACGGTTTTCGGGCAAAAGTTGCTTCATTTAATTCAGATTTTCAGGGGCCAATTTCACTCCCTTAAATTGAATTTGGGTAGCAAAAGAAAATCCCCGGTCTCACCATTTTTAGAATTTCTGGGTTGAGAAATTTACAAGTTCTCAACTTACAAGGAAACATATCGAAGCTACACATGCAGATTTTGATTATACTGTAGATTTGCAAAATAGTGAAGAAAATGTTACCCTTATTTTTTGTTATCGACAATCGACTATGTTGAAAGGGTGAAAACTGCCCCTAAACATATTAGGGGTAGGACAAATTTTTTTCCCGAAGTGGTAGTTTTTTAAAAATCCAGGCCTCGGCTCAATTTTTAAAAAACATCCGAAACCATGTGTTCCACCCCGACTTTACGATCTCTTTTCACCCCTCTAACATGGATGCTTGCCGATAACAAAAGATACCTAAGTGTAAAATATTTTCCACTATTCTCCAAATCTACAGTCTCATAAAAATCGACGTGTTCCCTTGTTAGCTACGTTTGTACAAAGATCCACCCTACCCCGGCTGTACACTCCGTACACAGCCCCCAGTGTCCACCGGAATGCCAACGGATAGTTGATGCAACAAAAGCATCACGATCTCCGTGAAACATTTACCAGACACCGTCGACTTGTCCCCGGAACACTCGGTGGGACGAGCGACAGAGGCAATCTACACACGCAGTCGGACGCTAAGCCGTTCCATCGATCGCGATCGCAGCCCCGATGAAATATTCACCGGGCACCGTCCGACTTGTCCCCGAGCGTGCCAGATCGACGTTCTTACATCAGCCTCTTGCGTCCATCCGGTCCGATTAATATTCTAAGCTCCCGGGTAAGGCCGTCTACGGCGTAGCGCACGGATGCACGGATTAGGATTCTAATTACGATTACCGTCGACATCGGGCCGCGCTGACAGGTCCGTCCAGGCGTGTTTGCCCTTCCGTGACATCTGTCGATTCAGGGTGGTGCACCACGCCAGAAGAAAGGAGGGTTGGAAACGGCGGGGACCGTCGCGGGGTGGCGAGGGCCACGGGAATGAGAACGTAGGAGCCACGGCAGATAGAGGAACAAGGGGCGGGTGTAGGGGGGGAGGCTGACGATAGAAGGGGGAGGTGAATGGACGAAGGAGGCAGGATAAATGAAAAGCAGTAAGCCGAGCCGAACGTGTTTAGGGGATGACTGTGTTTGAGGAAGGCACGTGACCGGAGCTCGCGCGGTCCACGGGCAGCTGCGAAAAGGCTCCTCTTCCTTTCGGCCCGGCCCGATTTCACCCTGTTTACCCCCGCAATCATATCGGCAAATACGGCGCACAATTAAAGGCAATATAACGCGACCGCTCTTGACATGTGCATCGGCACGAAAAATACAACGACCGGCCTCAGAGCGGTCCGGGGTGGGGGCACGTATATTGTGATCCGCGCGCGCGTCTGGCCCTGCCTCGTATTAATTGAATTGTAATTTTCGGGACACGCCTGGTATTAACGCGGACCCGCGGGACCGGCGGCCGTTTGACGTGACACTACCAGTCAGTCCGCTACCAAGTCGCGGCTTTTATTAAATTTTCTGGCCGGCAGAGGGTGGGGGACTTTAATTAACGTGCGTTAAGACACCTGGGTGATGAAACATGAAATGTGGTGATAATGAATTGGCGGAAAAAGGCGGTGGGGTGAGTTTGGAAAAAATAATGGTTTTCGCAAATTCTATATCGCGGTTTTGTAGGATATAAAAAAAACATGGAACTTTGAATTTAACTTCGTTCTGAGATTTTTCACATTTAGTAGATATTCACAATAATCTGAAAAGTTACCGTTTTTTGGAGGGGGTGTTTTCGCCCTTAGAATCAGTTTTATTGCCGAATAAAAAAATAGTTACGTTATTAGCAGCATTTGCGTTTCTAGTTTTTTTTTAATTTTCCAATTGCCGAACTTCCCTCGTAAGGCACCGCAAAGTCTTACTGGTGACTTCACTAGCAGGTTTAGAACAGAACACACACCTACTTCATTTTATTTCCTATCTCGTCCTACTTTGAATTCTTCCTCCGTCGGGGTGCCAAATGTACATGACGTGTGGTACTGAACGTGTCATATAAAAACTTCTCTTTCCACCGTTTTCCTGAAATTTCATGTTAGCGCGGACGCGATAGTAGATACCCGCCTTAAAACACTGTCTCCCATTTTCTCCAGCTTTTATGACCTGCGGAGGTATAGTGACCAGCTTAGTAGCCACTAAAATGATAATTAATGGCATAGGTATCCCTGAAGGTACGAACCGCCAAAAGTGTCCCTCGTCAGTTATTACAAGCTTGTCACGTTTCTACACAACCTTACGCAACCTTGCAGCAGCAATCTTCATAAACTATACCGAGCGCGCCGCCCCTGGGCTGTTAATTGAGGACGTTACAGCAAAAGGGGTGCAGCTTCATTTTTGACAGTTTTTGAGTTATGACGTGTAATTATTGCAAATTTTGAGTATGCACTCATTACCCTACTGCGAGTCAAAGGTAGCTTTAAATTTAAAAAGTTCGCCAAGAATAGAAATTAAAACTACTCCTTATTGCGTGAAAATATATATTTTTTAATTAATATTCTCTTTTTAATTTTAAGTCAAAGCAATAATTTTACGAACTGTTTTTTCTAATTTACTTTAAGTTAGTGAAGATGAAGAGCTGCGCCCCTCTTGCTGCAAGATTCTCAATTTATCCCTTGCTATACTGCATTCCACATTAGAGCATACGGATTTCGCGCAGGCACGACCCTCAGGAGGCGTTGGTACGCTCGACTCCCCACTGAACCGCCTATGTTTCTCTCCGTCGCACGACCTTCTACTTACTCTCTCTGTTAACTTTTCGCGAACTGTTTACGTTGACAACGGTCAAGGTCTCGCGTTTGGGATGTACCAGTTATTCCTTGGAAATTACCACGACCAATCGCATGCAGTTCAAATTGTGGGTAGTAGTGGGAGCTGCGCAGATCGGTCGCAAATCGGTAGGGGCGTCGGTATGCTCTAATATGGAATGCAGTATAGTTGCTACCTTCGCATCATCATCTGCATCTCCTATGTATACCAGTGATGGCGAATCTTTTTGAGAAGTGGGTCAAATTTTGTTCATTATTTTTGTAATACTAACCCGTGGGTCATTAAGTCAGTGGTGTCACTTGGAAATGGGGGAGGGTAAAAGGGGTAGCAATAATTTGGAAACACCAACAATTTGTTATACTTTAACATTTTAATATTTTCGATTGTCTGTTCTCTCTTTTATGATGTAAAAAATAAGTTTATAAAAATCAACGCGTGGGTCATTTAAAAAGCCTTTGTGGGTCAGTGCCCCATACTTGTATCGATATAAAAATCTAAAAATCCACTTGTCACTTGACAACTCCACTTGTCCTTACACGCACGCACAATTTCGATAGTCTCGCTTGCACACGTCTATATCCCCGTCTAATACCACCTCTGTCCTTTTCCCACACGTAGTTATTCGCACCTTTTCTCTCTCGCTCCATAAAGCACTGATAAAAGAAGATCACGGTGCCTCGAAGACGACATTCCCTTTTTTCTTACACGCGCCTCGACTGCTTCTACTTTTTCTGCAAGGACGCGCGACTTGTTTCGTCCTTCTTAAGCCCTTGCAAGTCATCGCCCCTCTCTTTTTCTCGCGCCTAGTTGTTCCCACTTTTTTTGCCGACAAAAAACTGGTTTGCCCGCGGCGCGTGCCTGGGTTGACCAGCTTTTGCTTCGCCACGTGTAAACAACTGCGTTTGCCCGTGTCGCACGCACGGACAATTTCGCTGGTCCTCCTTACACCTGTCGACGGTTTTGTTTGTCCCATTTCCTCTGCCTTTTTTTCTTACTCCTCGTTGTTCGCACCTATTTTTCCCCGGACCATTGAGCACCGATGGAAGAGGAGACCGTGACGGGTCGAGACCTCGGCTGATTCCCCTTTTTTTCTGTCGAATGTGTACAAGAATCACCGTGTTTTCTGCAAGGGTGGGAGGCTTTGCCTTTTCTTAAATGAATTTACGGCTCTGTGTGTTCGTTTTGTACAAATCTGACAAGGGACATTGTTTATGTTGCATGAATTTGCTTTTTGAGATTTATTATTCGCAATTTGAGTGGTGCAAGGTTTTGGAAAGCACTTCTTCGAGGCGGTTAGGCCTTTTGGAAAGATTGATACTGACGACGCGAAAAGTCGCCGGCGCCAAGCAAAGTGTTCAGTACAGAAAGGAAAATGGTAATTATTGTTTAATTCGTGCCGAATCAAAATAGTGAGGGGTGACGCAAGAAATTTTACTTTCTTCTTTGTTTCTTTCTACTTTCGAGAAGATCCTACTCTGTTCCTGATTTGGATGATTTGTTTGAGGGTGCGCATATTAATGTGTTTAAAAATAATGCACTATGTATTGTATATTAGTTTGTAGGGGATCTTGAATATTTCTCATGAAAGCCATGCAACACACGAAGCAGTGTTGAACAGATAGTACTTAATCGACTGCCGGAAAAAACTACAACATTCCAAACAATTCTAAACAACAAAAAAGGACTAGAAAGCCTCTTACAGTTTTAAAGAAACAAACAATTAATCTAGTTGTAATGCAATGGTCAATATAATTCAAGCTATTACATTTAATGATATGTAAAGTAAGTACATACACAGTATAGTAAAATGTGTGGTGTACAACTTTTACTCAAATTATAGTATATAAGTATGATATAGTACTGTACAACAAAACTAATGCAATGAAAATAGTGTAATATAGTAGTTGCTAATAAACGCCAGAAGTGCATGTGACTTCAATTAAGGAAGTAAAAAAATACTCACGAAAACTTTGAATACTTATAATTTCCACCGCAACCTAGTTTCATATTTTAATTTTCCTAACCGAAGTTCTGTCCTGATAAACTTCCTCTTCGATTTGTAAATTACCACAGCAATTTCCTGATTTTACTTTCAATTTTTATGTCGAGAACAGAGTATTTAATAAATGTATTGATTCTTGACTGTACCAGTCTCTGTGTTAACTAAATTTATTTAGAAACTACAATTTTGGTTTCTACTTTATTAATTATATTGCGAGGTGACCACATTCTAGGCTCTACCTAAAAACCTTCTTTTGTTTGTGAAGCAAGCAGCTCTTCCTTTTCGACGGCATCTATCCGAAGGCATCGTTCACTGGCCTTGTTTTAAATTTATCCTTCTAAAAGCAAATTATTCCACTCTCACATTTTATTACATTTGCGGGATCAGGTGCAGCATTTTGTTCGTTTTGAATTTAAGTGAAACTAATTTGTTAAAATCAACGATATCGCGTGGCGATTCTGAGGCATGTGGGTGCTAAAAGTTTCATTTGAACACCGAATATGAATGCTCCAAAGGTCGGTACGTACCACTTCCGAGCAGTATCCTACTCGATGATGATTCGTTTGACGCGTGGAACGCGATAACGACAATAATTACAGAGCTACAGTATCATGATGGTACACAATGATGCTGAAGGGATATTTGATTATCGTATGTATCGTTTAAATGAAAGGGGATAGTATCCATAAATCGCTCATCCGCAAACATCAGGTGGGTGGGCCCATAAAGGTGAGTGGATCATTATACAATCATCAATTCGCACGCACGCACATACCCAGTAATTATTTCACGTGACTTTTGTTACTGGAAATATTTGCGTGAAACATTCTGGTGAGCAGAATATTAATGCAAGGTAAACAACGGGGGAAATTGAGCCTGTAGAGTCAGAACGAATAGATGTATCAATATTCTAACACATCGATTCCTTCTGCCATCACCGCACCGCTTTACATCGATAATTACAACTGGTCTGCAAAAAACACATATCCAGAATACATTCATACACGTTCTGTCTCCTTTTGTCTGTTAAACATAGGTATTTCTCTTTTAGTAGCGTGCTAGAGAATAAAAAACTGAAAAAATCTTGTACTTTTCTTCTATCTCCCACTCTTACAAACTTATATTAAAAAACAGCAGAGTGAAAATACTCCTTGCATATACTTTACATTCACGCGAAATTTGATTAAAATCAGTATTTTTCGGTTGGGGACGTTTCCTTGTTAGTTCTCTACAGGCACATTGAAGAATAACGAGGTATCTAGTGCACATATCCAACTAAATATGAAGTGTTGTCTCTTCGGGGTATCTTTTGAAGATTTCCCCGCGTTAAAAATAAAAAAATTTATTTGTATTCATACATTTAAAAGAATTAGTTAACGTTACTACCGTTACCCTTTTTTCTCACTGTTCATACAGTGCGGAAAAAATAAAATGTGAAAAAATAAAGTATGAAAAAAATATTATAGACACAAGTAGAATCGAACTCACGACCGCAAGAACGCCACGCCGACGTCTCACCGAACGCTCCACGACATATTCTTAAATCAAGGTTATGGCTTTTATGCTTTCCATCGCCGCTATGAAATGTTTAATAATTTACATGTGATTATCTCTGTTATTAAGGCCCATTGGCAGAAACGCTCGGACACGTATTTACTTATTTTCGACATAGACCCATCGTGCCAAGGCTCATCGAAATCGACGTCTACCTTACCGCGGACTCCCCTTGTATGGATGGCAGAGTACCTAACCTATCAACTCTAAATCAGTACCACAAGAAACTGTCACAGAAACATACCCATTATACAATCCTCAGCGTACCCTCGTGTTCCTCTCTCGAATCTAAAATTCCGCCACCCTGTCCCTTTAAATCTCCACCACCAACGTCCACCAGAAATTTCTTCGGTAGGAACTGGCAACATGTTCAGGCGACCTCGCAACAGCGGGCGATGACAAAGTAAGAATTTGCATGTGTATCCCTTTTGAAACGCCAGCCAGATCTAATTCGCCATTCGGCCTATGCCGGGGGTCCGCATGCCAATGATGCTGGAAATGGGGGGAGGGTGGACGACGAGAGGTTACAGAAGAAAAAAAAAAGAAGGTAGAGGAATAGAGGAAGGAAAGGGCCTGCGTTTGTTCATTGGTTCCTTTTTTGCTTCGTCGGGGATGCAGCCACCACAAATAACTCGACGCTATCTGTAAACTACGGGCGCTTTGTGCTACCGCCGGGGTTTTACGTCGCGGCGACTACGTGCTCTATAATCGTAAAGCGAATTCTTATTTTTCCTCTCTCATCTTTCCTTTTTCTATTTCTTTTTTTTTTTTTTTTGCTATCCCTGCGCCGCTTCGAACCGTCCCGCATCTAACCCCCTCGGCGCGAGTCGCCGCGGCGAAATATACAATCGCGAAGGGAGGAGAACGAGGCGGAAAACGTTGTGACCTACTGAATTCCGACATGGCGCCTCAAAGCGTACCGTTTTATTCTCGTCACGACCAGCGTCGACGGAATATACGACTTGTTGACGAATAAACGGATGCTCGGTGAGGGTGGAGCGCCGATCCGTTAGTTGACGGTAAGTTAAGGAATTCGGGCGCGCTGCCCTGGATTCGTGATTATTGCGAGGGAGATGAATGCCAATCGCCAACTAGCGATTATTCTTTGAACTGGCAAACGTTATTCTGGAGGGACCGACTTGTTTTACCTTCGTGACCTGAGAATGGGAGATGCAACGAAATGTGTTGGAAATTTATTCGTTTGAACGGTGTTTATTGCTGTTAGGGGGGGTTTTCGGCAATGAGTTGACGTGTTGTGTAGTGGAATTTGAAATGGTGGGTTAATTTGTTATTTGCAAGGCACTTGCGTGAGAATAAAGATTATAGTCGTTAGAAGGGAATCTTCATTTTAAGTTAAAACAAATTGAGAGGGTTAAAGGTACAAGGATTGAAAGAATAGAATACGTAAGGCAGTGATTTCCAACCAGAGATGGGCCAAGTTTTTATTTAAATAAATTTCGAATAATGAATACAAGTGAAAACAATTCTACGTCATGGGTCGAGTAACGTTTACTCGGGTTATCGAACGTATGACAATTCTTTTTAACTTTTATTCGTTATTTGAAATTTTATTTAAATCAAAATTTGGCCCATTTCTATTCCCAACCGATGAGTCGCGAAATGTATTCTGTGAGTTTTTTGAAATATTATTAAGTTAGAATTATATTCTGAAATATTTATTTTTAATGTGTTTTCTTTACCTTATTAAATTTACTTTAGCTTACATGGGGGGAGAGGAGTCGCGGGTTATTTGAATATTATAAAAGGGGATCACGACTAAAAATAGGTTGGGAAACACTGACGCAAGGGCTTTTAGTATCATAAGGGTAATGGAATTTTGTACACTACCCCTATAAGTTTCTCCGTACTTTTAATTATATAGACATGTGCATACTGTAGCACCAGGGCGAGACAAATTTTACTCCAAAAACTCCTAGAAATTGTTTTCTAGATCACTATAAAATTATTTTCTAGATAATTGAAATAATTATTAAAAGAGCTATACCTATCTCAAGCAGAGTAACAAAAACAACTGAGAATAACATCCACTTAAATACAATAATTCATCATCCCTGCAATCATCTTTAAAACATTTCATTGAAACAACACTCCCAGTGATACATCTCGCAATAGAATACTGCTAGAACCAACTAGAAACTAGGCCATGCAGAACTAGTCCACGAAGTATAAACAGCAAAGAAATCTTCAAATCGTGCAATGGCAGCAAAGTTACTATTATTATTATTCGCTTTTATTACTCATTATAAGAAAATGCATGTAAATTCAGTAATACAGTAGAAATTAGTTATAAACTAAATTATATCATTAAATTTAAAACGAAACACAATTAACGCGAGACACGAATTAAACAGGAATAATTTCTTTTTAAATTTTGTTATTTTAAGTCGCGTCAACCTCCAAGTTGGGTTGTTAGTGACTCTATCGATAGTGCTATATTCACAACTCCTGAAGAAGATTGGTATTTTTAAGAAATCTCAACAGCTGTTTTATCTCCCTTTGGTCGGTCAAATTATGGGAATAATTGACCTCAACTACAACATGGATTAATTATAAGACAACAAGATACTGGATGTCATACTAAGAGTGTTAAACGATATATTATCGAATGGTGCGTTTAAAGATCTTTCTAACGAATGCTGGCGGAAGAGAATTGTAATACTGTGCAGAAATAAAAATAAGAAAAAGATACTTCCAATTAGGGTAGTCTGTGTTAAGGAACGAAGAGAAGTGATCGATGTGTAGAATAAGGGCAGGTAGAGTGGTGAGGCAGGTCAACGAAAAGAATATTGTAAAGATGTAACGGGACACTAGAGGAGAGTATTTTATAAACAAGACAACATGAATGAAATATCGTGCGGGCACAGTGAGAGGACCAGAAGCAGGAATATTGTACACGCTGGACCAACGGAGAAAGGCGAGAGAATAGACAACGTCACAATAGTTAAATAAACAAATAATCAAGGCTTGGGGTAAAAGAAGTTTCCTAGAGGAGGAAAGGATATGATTAGTTATCTCTCGCATGCCCGCAATTGAATCACTCCCCCACCCCCCATCAAAGATCCGGATTGCTGCAATTAAGTGAAATCAAATAAAACAAAATACACGTGTGCTCCGTTGCGCGTGTGCACGCGTTCAGAGAGATTGTCATGTGTAAATAAATATGAATATATTCGGCACATCGTGTAACCGCTTTACACCCGGCTTAACAGTCGATGGTTATAAGTCGCGGGTAAATATTGTGCCGGTAAACAGCGCCGGATCCGAAAGGCCTCAGGGTTCGGTAGCAACGAGCTGAAAGGGGTTGCACGGTGGTTTGCACGTGCCACTATTTACGTAGCGAAATACGAAAAGTGAGGGGAAGACAGATTATGTATATTTCCAAAAGGCTCGTGCCCGCGTTCTTTTCCCGTATCGGTTACCCTCCTCGACTCCCATTTCCGATCATCCCCTTTCACCCGCGTTCTTCTAAACCCGTGATGCCCTTCTGTCTTTAATGGACAGAAATGTAGCTGGCACAAGACTAACAAGGGCCACCGTGGAGGTGTCCTGCGCCGATATTTTTCTCCTCCAAATATGTTGCCGAGCACGTGTATTTTTGAATTTTTGCCCAATTTCAGGTGTAAGGGATGAAACAGTCGCTCAAAGTTCGAAAATCGGCACGAAGTGTTCTACTCCTTATGAACGTTAAATAATAACAAAATTACCTACTTTTATTTTAGAAGAAAAGTTTGACCTTTAATGAAGAACTTAAAAAAATCTTAGTTGAATAAAGAACTACTGTGTAAATTTTAACGCAAAGAGAGCGTGACAGGTGTTAATTTTTCGTATGATACGAGCAGTATTCATTCACTGGACAAGCCACCCTATATATCACAAAGTGATCTACATATGTGTTAACAATTATTGCAAAGATGGCAACGAGAAGAGTAGAGGACTACAGAAACCTAAACATGGGTGGACGTGGCACAACACTTTATTCGAAAATGCCTGTTAGAAATTTGAGAGGCTGCTTCACCTCTTAAAATCGAAATCGGGCCAAAATGAAACAATTCGTGTGTCTTAGATTTTTGTGGTTAACAACATATTTGAAGGAGAAAAAGAATGAGCGCCGGATTTTCTTTAGAAATTATTTGTAGCATAAGATATTTCTGGAGGTGATTGATGAATTTTTCTGGTATATTTGGATACCTATTCCGAATGAAAATGTTCATGGAGGCTACGTCTATTTTTAGTCGTTATTGGGAGAAGTGGTGTCTTGAAATAGAGTTTGCTAGTTGATGAAGATGCACTGTTACACTGAGTCTCCTTCTGCTTTTTAACTGATATTCTATTAGTGTATTTTGCAATGGTGGTGGTAGATCTGCTGTGGTTGAAATGTAGAGTTCTTCGTCACTCCAAGTCTAACAACGTATGCAAAACTGATATTAACGATGACAGTAATTATTTCAAGAAGGAATGGAACAAGTCCCATTATACATATGAGTTTCCTGATGCAGGATAACCCGCCAAACGTGCCAGTGAAACGTATCAGTTGCTTTTCAGAACACCCCGTACAGCGATTCCCTTGCTAATGATCTGCATCACGCTTGTCGCGTTTAGCAGCTGTGTCGGAAGTTACTTTACGTTCACCACCTTCGCTGGTACACGCAACAATTAATGGAAGGTGGAAGAACGCTATGCTGGGTTTATATGCCTACCATATTGTGGGATACCGCTGAGAGATATAACGAAAAATACACCTCTGATTAGAGATACGCTGGGAAATGGGCGTGGAACCTTTGCCGCAGAAACTTGTAAATAAAGGCTAGTCTGCAATTCGTAGTACACACAAAAGGAAGGATTCTTCGCTCAAGAATAACTCAATAATAATTTTCTACACGACACGTGGTGACACCTTCTAATAATCACAAATCACTGCACCCCAACATCATTTCTGAGTTATCATTTTCAAATTTGTAAATATTTTATCTGCTCAGTGATAATACTCATACAATGTTGCTCTAATAGTATTTTTCTAGAAATATAAATTTTGATGCGATGAAATTTACAGTTGAAAAAGAGTGATTTTTGTTTCTCGATAAATCCCCTTTGCGCGACCCTTGAACTCGAAAGTTGTTCCTGGGATGCAATACACCCCGTGTGACCCGGCAGAGTTAAATACATCTTCATCTTTTGAATTTTTCATTACGCCGAATTTAGCACAAACGGCACACAATAAATGTTTCAAGGACCCCCACAGCCCAAACACGAAAACTCACTTAACTTTGCTAGGAAACTAAGTCAATCCAATGAGACTGAAGAACTTCAAGTGCCGTTTTAGTTTAAACAATCCTCTTCAACGTCACAATACACTCCGCATCCTAGAAGCTTTTACCTGAAAATCACTCGGGCCGAATGTGCTAACGTATACAACCAAATTCGTTAAGCGTAAGTAGTTGTAACAAGGATTGGGGTTCGTTCGATATACCCTCGACGACTACTCAAACAGTTGGGCAAGCATGACATAGTTCCATTGAAGGAGACATGGAATGGCAAACCGAACGAGTGCCTCTTCGTCTGGCCAACTTGGACCGCATATAACCGGGATCTGCACGGCAAATATGCTCTTCTAGTTAGTGTCGCCACAAACATTGATACGTGCACCTAGCTGCAGACGCAACGAGAATAAGGTAAGGAGTTCGGTTGCCAAGAGGAGGATTCATTCAGCCAGCTAGTGGCTGTTGAGAATTCTGTTGCAAGGACTGCGTTTCGGCGGGTAATCGCGTACCAGTCGCAGTTTGTGTACTTTGTGCAGTCGAAAATTGCACAATCAATAAGTTAATTGAATAGCGACACGCTTGCACAGGGCTGCGTCGTTGCGAGCATCGTCTAAGGACGTTACCATACTGCTTTAGTAAGTAGAAGATGGGAGGCTAACTTCGTCCGTTTGAACCGCCTTCATTCCCTGGGGAAGTCTGTTTGAGAAAGTAGTTTTTAGGCAAGTAAAACGGAAAGTCAGAACGAACACTTCAGATTTTTTTATGGAAACGGGAAATTTAATGAGGCCACTGGTTTCAATGATTGAACATTAGAATTTAATTACCAGGGGTATGCTAATTTGGAAGATTTGGAGGAATCAGAAATTTGTGATTGAAAACG
Source organism: Andrena flavipes (assembly GCA_963971345.1). Taxonomy (NCBI): domain Eukaryota; kingdom Metazoa; phylum Arthropoda; class Insecta; order Hymenoptera; family Andrenidae; genus Andrena; species Andrena flavipes. Next base: position 15,845,672 of record OZ020482.1, on the reverse strand, counting down.
AGTATCTTAAGAGAAACTTACCTAAATAATTTATAGTTTACTTGCAAAATTTACGCGATTAGTACTGCAGTTAATTTCAACTATTCTGCAGCCTATAGCAGTCCCATTAAAATAATGATTCTTTTGGTATATGGTGCATCGAAATTGTTTCAGTAGCTTCTGAGTTTTACGCTTTCAAATATATATACATACATACGTGTCACGAACAATTTTATTGTTACACTTTATTTCATTCTTATACAATTATACTGTTCCCCTTGTTTCCATCTACCATAAGGAGAATCTCTGAAAGCAAATAAATAAAGATTTGCAAAATATTGCATTTGTGTCGTAACATGTAGGTAATTATCTTTCGATTCTCAGATATTGTAGAATATATGAAATTTATTACAATTAAAATAGACATTGAAATTGTAATAAAATGGTCATTAATCTAGCTTCTTCTAATAACATAAGAGAGATTAATTGGCTTGCATATTAAAATCATGCAGGCAGAAAGTTGTATTCCTTTTAACACTTTGCGTTACATCTACATACAAGGCATAGAACATTGCATTTTCGCTGGCATGTTGCGATAATGATAATTATGTTATGATGATGATAATTATCCAGCTGATGTTCTTCAGTATTTATCTTCCCAGCACACGCCGTAATAGCAATCTGAATCGTAGTAAGTAAACGTTTATTGAACGTAAACTGTTATTGGAAACGCCGTATTTATCCAAATAATTATGAAAAGCGAGTAACTTTGTCCAGGAAAATGGCCAACGAAGAACGGTAATCGATTCAGCGACGAACAGTGTTCTAACAATATTTAATTTTTGTCGCTCAAACGGGAATAGCTTATCGCAATTAGCGTTCGACGTTTCAAGTAGTTCTCGCAGCTTAAAATGGATTTTCTAAATTTTGATGCAAGTACTTCGAAATTGGGACAAGAAATCGATATCCAATTGCAATGTTAAATGTCAAAAGTAGTCTATTGAGTACGCCAATTGTTGAAAAAAGTTCGGTAGGGTCACCGATAGATACGATTTACTTCCACGATTCCTGTTGGACATTCCTCGAAAGCATACCTTCTGAAGATTTTCTTGCATTCCCAGTCAAAGGTCGAGCGCGCTTTGGTGCACGCGAAGGGAAAGAACACCGAAAACAGCAATGTCAGATCAAACATACATTCCGATCTGGGGTATGTAAGCTCCTTCATCCGCGTTTATGGATTCACTTGTGGCTGACAAAGTGAATACCTCGCAAGGTATAGAATTTCAATTTCATGCAAATTCTATAACCTTGTGCACATAATGTTACAGGAATAAAATGAAGCTAACGGTGCAATTCTCTGCAGTGTTCATTCTTACTGCAATCATCTTAAAAACCTGCTCTCAATTTCTAAACAATACCCGCTATAAATCTGTAACCAGAAGAGGCTACTTCCAGAACAAACAATGTTTGAACATAATCAGTCTAAAATTGTTGTTTTCCATTTGTTTTTATTGAGACGTGAAATTGAAAGTTGTGAGAGATTAGTTTCTTCTCCTTTGCAGGATTTAAATCCTAGCCCCTTGTTTATCAGTTACTAATGAAGTTATGGTGAATGTCTCCAAAACTTATTTTTTATAAATATCACTGAATTTTGGCGGCTATTATTTTAGGAGTGGTTTATTTATTATAGTGGTTTATTATTATTTATTATTATTATCGTCTACAACACCTTGTAAAGATGTAAAGGGAGGAACTTGATGTAATCAGTAGAAAGTAAGGCTCTTGTGGGGGATTTTTTGTAGGGAAACTATACGTGCAATCTTTTTAAAACTTTCATGCTATATTACTATGTATTTCGAGGAGTGGATGAACATTTTTTTATATAATAATAACGACGTTATTCCAAATGACGCAAGTGTTTCGGAGCGGTCAATTTGTTCAACTGCGTGCAGTGTAGGGTTCATTCTAGTGGCCTGAAACTAAAACACCAAATAGTTTTGTGTTTTTACTAACATTACGGTATGCATGAACTTTAATCTGGGATAATTCTATTAAATTCAATAAGGTTTATTGCACAATTAACATGAATATTTTTTTGTAAAAAACGCTACAATTTTTTCAAACACTCAGCATTATCTTAATTTTTCATTATTGAATGCGAATTGAGGTTCATCCGTATCAAAATTTCATTAAAAATTCAAAACTATGTAGCTTTTTGGTTTCAGGCCACTGAAACGAACCCTAGACTGCACGCAGATGAACAACTTGCGCCATTTGGAATTACCGCGCTATTTTTATATCAGAAAATGTTTGTTCACTTCTTGAAAAACATAATAATATCGCTTGAATGTTTTAAAAAGATTGCATGTATAGTTTCCTAACAAAAAATTTCCAAAATGAACCTTCCCCCCTTAATTACAGTAACACTCATGTCATCTGCTCACTCTCAACTAAAATTCACCTAGCACTATTCTAATCTTCCCAGAATCCCACTGATCGCACAGCCCCATAAAAATCGTTCTAATCGCCGAGGTAGGACAGAAAATCCAGCAGCCCTGTCGTAAGGAAAAGCGCGTCGCCCCATAAATCCACTCGCTCATGGTCCCAGCGTGGCGGTGTACATATTCGCGTAGATAGGTACGATAAGATCGTAGCAGCTTCGCGAGACGTTTCGAAAAATAAATGACGGGGAAAAATATTCCCTGCGATATAGGAACCGATCAAATTCCTTCAGGAAATTGCCTGTGATATTACGACGGTCCCTCGCCCCTTCCTTCCACCCTCTCTCTTGCTTTCTTTCCCAGCCCTTTCCACCCTCGGACCCTCTTCCTCTCTGTCCCTCTCCCACCCACTGTTCTGTCGTGCCTTGCGAGTTTCCTCGTACTTCAAGACGATCTTGCCCGTTCTCGGGAGAATCCGCAAGCTTGGCTCTTCAGCGTCCGGCCAATCCGTGAGCCGCGTTATTGTCCACCTCCTGCTCGTCTTCGTAACCTTCTTCCTCTCGCCCCGAATTGTTGCTCCACATTGACATCGCGGACCAGCTCTACTCGAGGCTTCGAACGAGATGAAGCGTTCGATTGTTCGTCGATGATTCGCGTTTGCGCTGAAATCACACGCGACGGTTTCCACGGACCTCGACCTCGGATCGTATGGCGAGTATGGGTCTTCGAGTTCGATCAGCATGGTATTTGCACGTTGCACGTGGCATCGAGGAACTATACTTCTCTCGAGTCTAGAAAAAGTTTTGCAGGACACGTGCTTCCATGCGTGCACATCTGGCTTAGTATCAACATCAACGACTAATTCGTGGTAAAAAGCGGTTCAGGCACTTTATAGAATGTGGAGTTCGGGGTATAGTGGAGTGTTATTTTGGCGAGATAGGGAAGTAAAACGGGGGTGGAACGTTGGTGTTGAATTGCGATATCTTGAGTTTGTGTGCACTGTTGCGGATAATGGGAGGTAAAGTCGTGCGATGATTTGTTAATGAATCTTAATGTGTTTAGTAGTTCAAGATGGATTATTAATCCGTGAAATTTAGTTTAAGCAAATGTGTTCTATTTGTCGGCTGAAGAGAACTTATTGTATTTTATCAAGTGAAAGATTGATAGTTGTGTATCAGCTCGTGGTAAAATAAGGACTAACTCATTTATATTCGGGGGTACCTAGAATACACAAACTACATTTGGTTGTTGGAGGTGAAATGAGAATTTATTTAAATAGTGTTGAGTAACTCTAGGGTGGGAGTGGTTAAAATTTGAATTTTACAGAAATAGTAGATTTGGTTGTTGGAGGGCAGGGCAAATCGTAGAATTTCAGGTGGAATGCAAATTTTGAACTAAAACTGCTCGGTTTATAAAAACTATCGACTTCACAATACTGAATGTTACCATACTCCATTTGGGGACCCTGCAGCAAGAGGATTGGTCTACATCACTTAGTGAACTTTGATACAACTCACAGGTAGCTCCAGGTTTGAAAAATTCGCCAAAATATATATTTTTCAGTTAGCGTTCTCTTTTCAAAGTAATAACTTTATAAACAGTTTTTCTCTAATTTACTCAAAGCTGGTAAAGACGGAGCTACACCCCTCTTGCTGCAAAGTCTTTCATTATAACTCCTTCCGCCCACCTATCCATCAGGTTCTAAAACAACCCTGCGCCTGCAACTAATCAAGCTCCAGATATCCGAGCGACCATAGACAACATTCAAACCCCCTCTATAATGCAAAATCTCAAATAATCCGTATGTAAGGTAAGTGCACCTAATATCACCCACTTAGCACTTAATATCGCCACTCGTGATAAATCGCAAAGTAAATGCTGACATGTGCTCGTGATGAACTGAATTATTAGCCAAGAATGTGTAGGAAGACATAGATACTACAATTCCAACGTCCCTGTTTCCCCGTTTCAAATACAAAAACAATTCCTTTTATTATCCGAGACTAAATATAAAAAAAAAATATCAATCACCCTTTTATCGAGAACAATTTGAATTTGGGTAAGCGAAATTAAGTGCGCTAAATTAGTAGCACCTTACTGCAATGCTTTACATCTCCACCCCTGCACCTCCCCCAACCCAAACACGATCGAGCAGCGTATCAATCGTCGCCGATTCGATCCATCAAGGCAGGCACCGCTCACCGTTCGCCGCGTTCCGAAATGAAGAAGACAGAGGGAACGGTAGTCGCTCGCAGTCATGCGCGGGTTAACGTTCGAAGACCATAAAGCATGGAGGAGCCGAGTCACATCCGTCGCATAAATCTCGCGGGAGGAGGGAGGTTGGTGGCGGCGGGGTCGGAGGGGGTGCAGCTAGTGTCGGTGGCTGTTCGTTCTGTATGTGGGACCAAGGGAAGGAAGGCGCGCGTGACAGCACGGCACGCACCCAGAACGACACGACAAACGTGTGCCAGCGGGTAGGTGGAGCGGTGGACAACCAGTTAATGGTCATTAGCGAGTCGCGCCAGTTTTAAATCTTCCGCCGCCTGGCAGAAGGGGCGTGCGCCGACCCCTATCAACTCCCAAAAAGGCTTCCACCTAGTTGCACGTAGGTCGCCTCTGCAAATTACCCTGCTCCACACCCCCCCCTCCCCTCCCCGTCCAACGTCCCACCCCCTTAACCGACTGGTTATTACGTAATGCTTGTGTTGAACGTAAGGGAGCACCCTTGCGAGCCTGCCAATTATTCGCGTACCCCACCCTGTCCTGCGAATCGTCCGCGCTCTCTGAATGAGTTACCTCCTGGTACAATACGCGACCACGATAAATTATACGTTACGGCGACGGTAGGTGGAAACGGGCACGAACCTTTGTGCCCTATCGCTTCTATGAAAGTTCATGTCATTATGACTCTGATTAATTCTTTTTCCCTATTGTGCACGGTGCCCTTGGTGGAGTTCGATTTAAACGGAACGGGTTTGGATACGTTCGACGGACGAGTGACGGTGCGGAGCGAGAGTTGTGGGAGTTGGGATCGTGGATGAAGAAATATGTGTTATTGGGTTTTTGGAATTGTACGAAATTATGGGTGCTGGTCATTGGGAAGAGTAGAATTGTAGGTATATCAGTGCCGTTGTGACGTAGAGGCGATAGGGCAGTTGTTTCAGGGACCCCGGAGTTCAGAGGGTCCAGGAAAAATTGGAAAATTAAAAAAAGTAGGATTGTAAAAGCTAGAAAAGAATTGGAAATGGGTCCCCGATTGTGACCAAAATTTAGATTTTAAACTGGGGCCCTTTTCTCGTGGATTGCACAGCATGTTTAATCTTATTTATTTAATCGTTTTTATTCACTTCGCGTGTTAGTGTGGTATTTTTGATTTTGTTTAATTTAGAATAATTTTAGGGGGTCCCTTTGAGGACCCTCGAAAATTGATGCGCATATGTACCTACGTCTTATTGTTAGGTTTGTGATACAGAGTTGGCATACGCTACGTATTTATGAGTGTAAAAAGATGCGTGTGTCAATTTTAGTCACTGCAAAAACGATTGTAGGGTAAACTGATGATTGGCATCCTAAACGGAAATCCCAACTAAAATGTCTATATTTTTTTGTGAAGTTTTTATATGGTCTTACTTTTCAGTTATTATTGATGATTCTGGTTTTGTAATTTATTTAAGTTTTTCATTTTAAAAATATTACATGAAAAACATAAGCATGCATACAAGTATAATCACTGGTACACAAAAATTTGAGGTTTTAAGATAAAAACGAAGTTCAAACAGACTACTGCATTCACTATTAAATACCTACAACACTTAGTAAATCTGTATTTCAATCCACTACTCAATTATAAAGCGACAAAACATACGTACACCATATCAAAATTTTAAGAAAACGCTTAAAGCTCTTTGTCCCACCACTACCTTTAAATTTCTTTTGTGGTGTTGCCAGATGTAAAATGTGTACTTCAACTACTGGAACTTGCAGTGTTGCAATGAAAGAGAAATAAGAAATTGTAAAAAGGTACTTTCTGAACTCGTACTTCTCAATATTTGGCTATTTAATCCGGAGTGCCAATGATGAGTGCAGTGCCATGTACATATCCATTGGAATATTTAATAAATAATTGATTAAAGATACGCCCCCTTCCCTCGTTAAATGCGTCTCAAAAAAAAAAAAAAAATGAAAACCGTAATTAAGTCTGCGAAACAAACAACCACATTAAAGTTCCAAAAATGTCTACGCAACCAAATTCTTTTCCATCGCCAACAGTTCCAGAATCAACCAACCATACACACTTCAGCCAAAACGTGCCGCACACATGGCCACTCACAAGTAGGTACAACGTGTACAACATAAAAAAGAAGATAAATACAGAACCCTTGTCCCCCTGGATTGTTCGATGCTGAAATAATCTTCCACCGTTTCCCAGCGTTAAAAGCTGACATCGCGGAAACACGAGTCCGCCACAAAAAATGACAGATAGTTGCCGCATCGAAAATTCTGCCCGCCAACTATCGCCAGCCAGCGTAATAACGCGCGAGGCCGACGAGTGGCTAATAACTGTTTGTTATACGCGGCGATACGCAGCGTTGTAATGCATCAACCGGCAGTAATTAAAAGCTGTTTCGTAGTGTCGTAATGGCTGGGGCCCGTTCACGATCATCGCCGTGCGGGGCCATAAATCCTGTCGTAGGTGGATAGGCTGCAGCGTCCTCGATGCTTTTTTCTCGTTTGCGCGTTTGTTGCTGGGAACGGGCGGCGTCCCTTCGCGATCCACGCGCGTGTCATAAATAAAAGGCTGAACACGCGCTGGATCGTTTGGTTAATGATCATTAGCGGCGGCAGACAGCGCGATCTTAAATATCGGAGGTGGTGCATCCTGGGGCTTGCTTGCAATTTCTTCAACCACTCGCAGTGCAATTTATTCTCTTGCTAATCGATTAGAAGTCTTTTGCTCGACGTTGCTCATATTAAAATATACAACTTTGGAATAGGAGAAGATATATTCTTATAGGTGTCGAAAATTAAGTTCTATACTATAGTATAGATAATTTTATTTTACTTTTGGCACATGCAGTGCTTTCTACAAGGACCATTCAATTCTTCCACTTTTACGAGGTTCAATGATATCAGTTCGTTGCTTTAATTTAAACGTTAGTGTGCTTTAGAGGCATAGGCATTACGCGAGAACGTAACAAGACGTAGTGAACAGTACTTGAACCTCAACGTATATGAACTTCTGATGGGAAGGGTGAACTCCTTAAACTCCAAATAGGTATTTGAACAGTACTTGAACCTCAACGTATATGAACTTCTAATGGGAAAGGTGAACTCCTTAAACTCCAAATAGGTATTTGAACAGTACTTGAACCTCAACGTATATGAACTTCTTATGGGAACCTTGAGGTTCAAGTACTGTTCAAATACCTATTTGGAGGTTAAGGAGTTCACCCTTCCCATCAGAAGTTCATATACGTTGAGGTTCACGTACTGTTCACTACGTTTCGTTACGTTCTCGCGTTTTTAAACTCTATGATACGAAGATCGATGTAGGCTAAGTTTTTATGGGTGCCACGAGCAAATCCAAAGGGAGCGGAACAGCAGAGAAGTGATGAAGTTAGCGAAGTCGAGCAGACCCCCAAAAAGCAGTTCTCTTTTCCTACCTTTTGCTCGCCGTAGCAATAAAAGAATTTTATTCACAGCTTGCATAGTTTCAGTTCTTTTTTCAGACATTTTATCGAAACCATGAGTTTAGCACAGAATTTCGTGTCATGTTCGAGGGATTAATGGAGGAAATGGCTCGCCCATCGGGCTCGGAGGAACTTTTACTCTCGACGCTCATTTTCCAGGCCGGGGACTCCTCTTAAACGGCGCAACGGTCACGCTAAAGTGTCTCGAGGAATTCGTTTAACGGCCAACACGTGCCCCGTTCCGACGATTAATCCTTTCGTCGTGCAACGCGAAGCAGTCGCCGCTCTGCGAACAGCCGGCTGCGCTTAATCCGACAGACTTTCGAGATCCTGGATTTCATGGGCCCCGTGGGTTAGGTGCAGCATCCTAGGTGTCTGCCTCCCAGGAGGCACTCGAAGATACGGATTTCTGTCGAGTTATTGAGAACTCGTGGCAGCGGATTAAGAAAATTGCGCGTAGGTAAGTTGGGAGAAGTAGAAAAGAATACGTATGAGGGAGACAGAGGTGTTGATGGAGAAACGAGTCAGATATTAAACTGAAGTACATTGAGGCATTGAGAACAAAAATGGACTCACACATATTGAAAAAAATTAATCTTTCCTATTTTATGTGATTAGGTACTGATTCTATCTCAATATCGCAAAGAATGTAGATTAGTCCGTTTTTGTTCTTCATGCAACTTATAAATTACGATTAAAATGTAATCGTGTAGTTGATTACACATTATTTTCTGTAATCGTTCATTTAGGTAGGCGAGAAACCAAATGGTCAACTACCTGAATTAACGATTACAGAAAATAATTTAATCGTAATTTGTAAGTTGTAATTAGATTACATTTTGCCCAACTCTGGTCTGGATGCCTACTTTTAGCGGCCAAAATTCTGATCGTTCTCAAACTTGGTGATCAAGGGTTTTTGAGCTCGTTGATAACGAATCTGACACCAAAAATGCAAAGGCGTATGACTCGAGCTTCGTACCTAATACCTAGGATGCACTCTGTTTCCAATACAAAAAGAAGACCCCCAAATTGCAATAATGTATACAAAATCCTTGAGAATTTTCCAAAAATGTTCGAATATTAACAGCAACGAATGTATTCGCGCGTCTGCAGCCAGCAATAGAGGTAATTTCATTCATATTTAAGAAACAATATTATTATCACATCCCCTCCTATCCTTGAACCACATAATCTAGCCTCAAACTTTCTCACACGAGTCTGAAATTACTATACATCTTAAGCCCCTTCTTGCCAGCACAAGGAGGGTTTCTTAACAATTAACACAGCGAAGCCTACCAGAAAGGATGCCTTCCAGTGACCGGGGAACTTGGCATGAAGGCAATTATCTAGCCGAAGCGTCTGTGCGGTTACCGAATTACCCGCGCTGCATCCGAAACCGTAATCCTACTTCCCGTGCGTGGCTATATTTATTTTGGACCCGAGCAATTATTTCGTTTCACAGGGACAGCGAAGGGTTGCCATACCAAAAGGTCGGCTAGCGTACGCGCGCGCACACACGCCTGCTACCCCGGCCTGTGTGCTGTAGACGTGTTCCTGGCGGGATGTTCCTGGTGGCTCGCGGAGGTGCCGGTTTTGCAAAGTCGGCGTTAATTGCCTCCGGAGGTACCCTCAACTGTACAGTAATTCACGCATAAATACATGAAATTACTTTCCCTTATTTAGGGGCGCATTAAGCAGATCTACTGTTATTGCCGACCAACCGAAACGCGGCGGCAAGAAAAGTTCCCGGCACGGACACATTACGAGGACGCGTTCGAATTCGTGAATAGCAGATGCAAATGGTGCATGCGACGGGTGGAAGAAGGTAACGGCGGCAGAGGGAAGCGGAAACGGTGCAGCACTGGGAGTGCCGAAAGTCGAGAGCTTAGGGACACGCTCTGTACAGTTTTTGGGTCGTCGTAGATTAAGGACCTGGGTAGGACAATGTGGACAGGTGTTTCGCCGTGCAGCTCTGTAATGAGTGGTGAAATGCTCATTTGCAGACTTGTTCTCTCAAAAATATAGCGTTACACACACACTTGGCTCGCTGCTGGTTGTAGATCCCTTCCACTTGTAACACTGTGGCAGCATGAATACGTCCATCAGAAATACAGTAGATATTAGAATATTGAAACAATTTTGTCGGATGATGATGTTAGGTTTTGTTCAATAAATACAAAAATTAATTACAGAAAGGGAGCTAAGTTGGGGTGGATGTTTGGGGGTATAAGTAGATTAAATATGAATATTGTAAATAAATTAATCATACAGGGACTTTGGAATTTTTATAAATATTATCATAGGTAATGTATATAAGTTGTTTTATTCTATAAGCTAAAAATGCTCTTTTCCCGTTAGAAAAGATAATAGAATTCAAAAGCTGTGCATTAGTGTTACAGGGGAAACACATGTGTTATTGTTATTTTTCCAAGTAGAGGATTGTATACCTTTTCGGGCTACTGCAGAGGCTCTCCGACAGAGTGACGTTAAACACTTGAACATACAACGCGAAGATCAGTCAAGGGAGGCTGTAGAAACATTACGTTGACACGAAGCCAGATGTTTCATTTCCCTATTCTCAAATCGCCCGCTTTTCTAATAAAACGAACACCTTCCGGTGGAAGGTTATTTCTCTCTCTAATTATCTTGGCAACTGTGTATACACTACCATATAGACGCGTGTACTCTTTAATGATTATTTACTGGATTATAGTTTCAACAGTATATAATAATGCTAATCCTTTTTACTTATATTCACAATCTGCATCATTAGTGCTACGTTTTAATTAGCAGGTTTCCAGTATAGATAGTGGCTGTAGAATGAGTTCGACGTATACATTTCACGTGTACCTACTTGTTTTAATTCACGTGGGACAATTTAAATACGTGGAAACAGATTTAGATGAAGAATATAATTATGTAATTAAAAATAGTTATTGAAAAACTATGGTAACGTATTAAGAATTGATATTAAATAATTAGGTAAACAATATTGAAGGAAAATCTTCTATTATTTATACATATTTATGCATTCAACTCACATCTCTCGAATACCTATGTAAGAATTTCACTATATTGGTTGTCAAAGGACAACCTGACTTTGTAGAAATTTTTGACTCATTGTGGTGATTCAGTACCTTCCTAGAAAATTATAGTGTAAGTATTCCTTACTTTTCATCCCTTAAAGGTTCTTTTAACTATCGTTTTATAAATATTCTCAACTGCAAATTTCTAATTCTAATCTGGGAAAGTCATAAATGAGTCAATGACATTTTACAAGGAACTCGATAAATCAAATTAACAGTGCAATTTATATGTCAAACTTGCAACGACAGTTGCATTGATTGTATTCTGGTAGCACGCTGTTGTTACCTAACATATAGAAGTTAGATAAACAGTCAAATGAGAGTGCCGTTTGGTATTCATACGCAGAATTGAACTCAGGAAAGCGGATTTGTCGAGATAGTAATTCAACCCCTGCCCGCCTTACAGGACACGTTTAACTAATTAATAACGATAAGTACGAATGCGTCTACACCGCAGAGGATAAACTTGTGGCACGGCAGATTACCATAGGGTAAGTACTTTGGTCGGATTTAGTTGTTAATGCGGAGATATGTGTTACACTTTCACTCACACCATTCCTCTAAAATACGTTTTGCGAAACATCGTGTCGCGACGTTCAATGCAGACTGTGAATATGCAATATGTCAACCGCAAATAAATTTCACGAAAATTGAAATCACCGTTACGAAATTTGCAAAGGGCTTTTGTAATCCATGCAAGAAGAGGTTATTTAATATATTATAATCTAAGATAGTTATTAAATTATTAAGAAATAATTTATAAGGTACCTATATGAAATCTCAAACGAAAATATGAATTTGAAGAATTCGATTCATGATTCACATTATACGTATTCAAGAGGTACAAATATCCAAGTTCTTCGAATGTTCCAATGTAATATTCAGATGCTCTAAAATTCGAAATATAATTTCCTAAAATATAATTTCCTTCTCTAGACACTCAAGACAGGCAGAACTTGGAACATTTCATTAACAAGTTACGACATACGGAATTTAGAATTTTTTCAAAGTTCCATCTGTTCCTAAGTTCCAATATTTTATCGAAGTATTCAAAATCCTATTTGGCTCGACGCTGATATAGAATGTGTGAACAGACAGGAGTTTGAACATTTTTGGTGTCTTTCGAGGATATTTTAATAACACAATTAGATTAAATTTGACTTGAAATATTTAGCTACTATGCTAAAATGTAACTTCGAATATTTTATGAAGATCTGAGAACAGATAGGTCCTTCAATATTCCTATGACTTTGATAGAAAGTATTTCTTACAAAATATTTCACATGTATTTTTTTTATTGGTTGACATTCATGTAGAAAGGGTGAAAACAGCCCTCAAAGTTGAGGGTGAGAAATATTTTAAAGTTTAATCGAATATATTGAAAACTACTAGAGTATTTTTTAATAAGGAATGGACCTGTGCCAAAAATTAAGATAAATGATATTTGTTTTTAAAGTATTCTAAAAACAAATAATTTTTTTTTTAATCTATTTGCCCAGCTGCATTCCTTATTAGAAAATACACAATTTTGCCATTTCCAAGATATTCGACCAAACATATTTCTCACCCCCAAATTTGAGTTTTTTTTCACCCCTTCCACACGAATGTCTACCAATAAAAACGAATACCTATCAAATATTTTTGTAAGACCTACTTTCTACCAAAGTTACATAAAAATCAACAATTGTCACTTCGATAAAATGTCCCCTGTGTAAAATAAATAAGTTGTGGAATGTTTCTGTAACATTATTACTGCGTGTTTTGATCCACTGTACATTTTCGTTAAAACATTCAAGCACCTTTCGGACACTCAAACATTCAATTTACTCCCATTACATCGGCTATCCACCAAATTATACGAGCACACGAAAATTCAATGAGCAGCCTCCGTCTCCTAAATGTAACCCTAATGCCTTGCCGCGAATATAGCAACTCTCCCTTCCCCGTCTACGCGTTCATCTGCCCCCCGCGAGCGAACGAGAACGCCGGGATACGTCGAGTACACCGACAAGAGTTACAACTAGCTCGGAACAATTCCGACGACTTTTGATGGTGTTGGATATTAAATTTCGTTTGCGTCTCCCAGTTTTATTGGATTACGGGTAACCAGCCGGGACACAGTACGGCACTCGAGCGAGCGGGCACGGGCTACCCTCCTCTAAGTACTCTGTGCAGCACGTCTGCATTGGCACGTAACGCTCGGTTCGTCGAGTGCCCGACGGGGAAGGAGGGGCGGCACGGTGGAAAGGGACTGTTTGTACGAAAATTAAATTCATAACGATAAAATCCTTTGCGATCCAAACGCGGCACCGTGGGCCGCGGATACGTGCACGGGAATCCCCCGGCGTCCCTGCCCAAACCCCCCACCAACCCTCTCTTCGACCGCCGCCATCGACATTCAAACCGACGCAATCAGCCAAACTCGCGAAAAGCCTGCTCTCCCTGTTTGTATCCACGACTGCCAAAGTCAAGCACTGACTGAGTAGCCACTAACTGCACCATTGAATTTTCATCCTTTGCCTTGGCCACGAATGTGCATGTAATATCGCGGTCGGGGGAGGGCAGGGACGGTGCAACAGCGAAACGGACTCGTGCTACTTGTTTGAATCTTCCTGCTGACATCAACCCTTGTGCACGGCTAATGGAATCGTTCCCTTGGTTAATGTGTATGTGGTTCAGTAGAATTTCTTACTGCTTTTGGTAAATAGAGTTTTTGAAATAGAGAAATTTGAATTTATGTCTTTGGCTCGGTGAGAAGTAGGCATGTAATGTGAAGGAGGAGGTGGGGCTACTTAAATTTAAAAATATTATCATTTACACCCCAAAGTTTATAATTTCTTGTCAAGAAGGAGGTGGTGTTGCGTAAATTTAATAGTATTATCAATCACACTTCAAAGTTTATAATTTCTTGTCAAGAAGAAGGTGGGGCTACTTAAATTTAATTATATTTTCTAATCAAGAAGAGGTGGGGCTACACCCAAAGTTTATAATTTTTTATCAAGAAGAGGGTGGTGCTATTTAAACTTAAAAATATTATCAATAAATTACACCCCAAAGATTATAATTTTTTATCAAGAAGAAGGTGGTGCTCTTTAAATTTAATAATATTATAAATTGCATCCTAGAATCTCTTTTATCCCAATTTCCATTAATTTTCGTTCAAACTCTTGTACACCAAGAATGATAAATTATTGCTAAACGAAGCATTTGATTCCCTCAGGCAACGCTGTCGCATCAGTTGTATCAGCTTCTAGTCTCTCAACATCACTGTTGACGGTACATTAAAAAATTGACGAACGTAGTCTAACCCACAGCGAAACGAAACATGTAGAGAGCTCATGGCGTTATCGATCAACGCCGCACCGCCGTTCATGCCATAAAGGGACGTCATTGAGAGTCTGCCAGCCACCGAACGAGATTTATCTCCCGTCGGATTTTTTCGCGCAGCCGTGTAAATCAGTGGCTGGGTAGATTGCGACCGCCGGGAGAGAGAAGTACGGATTCCAATGATGAAGTAACAAGTAAATAGAGGCGAGTTCGTTTATTGACGAGGGAGTCCGTTGCGCGGCCATTACTACACCCGCGCCGATCGCGTACCGACACGCCACTCGCGCTGGCAAAGGGACGAGAGAAAGAAACACATACTTGGCGTGTGTACCGGTGCATCCACGATCGATTGATCCAGCGACAGTGCTCTTGGCGTCGACAGGGGTCAAGCAGGATCGAAACGAAAAGCAAACCCTTCTTATTCCAATGGCCGCCATCGAATGGAAACTCGTCACTATCCACCCCGTATCGATCTATCGGGATACAGAACCGATCGTTAGCATCGCGGCATTCCGTGAATTCATACCGACGTGAATACGGTGGAACGGATGAAAAAGCTTCACGCCAAAAGTCCCCCCAAAGTCATATAGCAGGTAGGGAGCGTCCGGAGCGTACCCAACGTCAGACGGTTCCAGGCCATCGTATTCAGCTCGCAGCGAACTTTCCTTATTCAGAGTGCCGCGCGGAGCGTAATTCATAGATCATCAAATTGAATCAGGCATCGACGAATTGCGCTTCTATGAAAATGTATTGACGCGACCGCGATACACGCGCAACCCTCGCCGCCATGATTCATCGATACGGCCGGGCGCGGGCTGCACACCGCACTATGCGCTTTCACCCAACGGGAGTGTCAATAGAAAGGACCCGCGGTATGTTAAATAAAAAATATCCCATGAAAAGTTCGACCCGCCGCGGAGGGTAAACGGGCGGCTTTAGTGAACTCGGCTTTGATACAGTTTTGGAAATTGATAAAAAGAAGGTGAAAGGAATCATGTGTTGAGTGGATAGGCGAATTGAGAATTGTACGGGACCAGAGGAATTTAAATGAAATTGATTGAATTATTTGTTGCGAACGATGCGTTTTTCTTTATTAACGTCGCGTGGCTTTGTACTCCGTGTTTTGAAAATAGTGGTGGCACAATGCACCAGATTGAATTACACTGTCCAACGAAATTTAACTTGTTTTTTGTTCTGAAATATTCGATAGCCGTTTCTTATAGATATTTGTGGGCTGAAAACGAATCCGCAAACCGTTTGTCCCCATCACCCTCAATTTTTGAGAATTTTCTTTTGTGTTCAATCAGTATTAGTTACTCGGTTGGTTGTTCCTTCAAATTATTCTGTGAACCCTCGTGAATACAACGATATAAGTTATTATTGAATAATTAATATTTAATATATGTTCAAGCAAGGTTCAAAGGGAAAAGGACACCTGAAATGGACCAATTTTCGCAGATATCTTCCAATATATTTAAAAAACTAAGGATCTAGGAGAAAATCTGATTACTCCACGCGATGCAGCGGATATTTTTTCTTCGGAAACCATCAACAGAAGTGGTAAAACACCTTTTGCTTTCAATACAGAAACGAAAGAGTTTGAGGAAACGTGCGGCGCGGGCAGTGGTAGCCACGCGCGTTACGCGATTCTGTGACGCTGAGTGGCAGTGTACGCGCCCACCGCATTGACTACCACTGTCGGCGCTGCACGTTGTGCCAAACTCTTTCGATTCTGTATTGTAAACAAAAGGTGTTTTACCATTTCTGTTGATGGTTTCCGGAGGAAAAATGTCTGCTGCGTCAACTGGAGTAGTCAGATTTTCTCTTAGACCCTTAGTTTTTGAAATATATAGAAAGATACCTGCCAAAATTGGTGCATTTTGGGTGTCCTTTTCCCTTTGAACGTTGTTTGAACATATTTAAATATTTATAATTCTATAATAACTTATATCGCTGTGTCCGCAAGGGTTCACGGATTAATTTGACGGATCAAGCAACCAATTGTTTCAACACAAAAAATTTTCAAATTTTCAAACTTGAATCTTTTTCAAAATCGAATTTTTCAAAAACTAAGGGTGATGACAACAAGCGGTTTGCGGACTCGTTTACAGCGCATTCAAATCTATAAGAAAAGACTATTGAATGTTACAGATCAAAATGGCTGCTGGACCGAGTTATGGGTGTAACAGTTGGTGGCTGATAGAGTTTTGTGAAAAGGAACAAAAGAGTCTGATGGGTAATTGTAAATAATTGGAAAGTAACACTTCTCTCACACTGTCAAAAATAAGTTTCTAGAAAACAATTTAAAGAACACCAATTTCTGGATAGTTGCGAAATGGTCGGACCTTTGGGAACGTCAGTTTGTGAAAATTGTGTGAAAATTGGAACCCGTATAGATGAGAAACGATGTTCAGTCGATTGAAATGGCAAATATTTTTATTGCTCGTGTGTCACGGCTCTCTTCCGCACTGAAAATCCTATTTCATCGGCTAACGTAGGTACATACGTACAGGGACGGTCGCAACTCGCGCCAGGTGAGTTCTCATTGCTTCCTGGTCATTCCATTACAGTATCGTTGTTACTCGTCTCTCAGAGGCATCGAATGATCTCTATTGTTACAGTAAGAGGATACGGCTTTGACGATTCGCGAAGGGTGCTTTGCGAAAATTGAATGCTTCCATTTTGTCCGTTTTCACTTTGAAGCGATTGTAGCGCGCTTACTGTTACCGGTTATAGAAACCGAGACGGTGCCATGATAAAAACGTTGAAATAACTCTTTCGCTTCGTAAGAATTTAAATAATTTTAGTATTACTGGAAGACCAAAATATAATACTGTCATTTACTAACAATAAGTCTTTTCCAAGAATCCCCCTTGTTTAAAAAATTAATCTTTTTTTTTCGTAAGTTTGTGTGAGTCTGGAAGAAGCACAGCACCTATCAACTTAGTTGCATAACGATTTCACAAGCTTGGTGCACGTGTTCTAGACTTCCACTCTTAGAAGAAATGTCGATAAATCAATAAAATTTCCAATATGTTGAAACCTTCGTTCATCCAGCCATTCGCTAACTCAACATTCTCCAACGTCTTTACTGCATTAGAACTTGATAGTTAAGAGCTTGATAAATTTTATACTAGGTACATCAACTGTAAACTGGATCGAGTTTAAGGCACGAATTTGCATTTTTATTTAATCGGCTCGCGTTTTCAATTCGCCCCTTCTATCGAATTCGCAGCTATTCCGTTGGAATCGTTTTAATCGATCCAACGTCTCTTTGTTTGCCACGCTGGCCAGACCGTCATAATTGCCCGGGGGTCATTTTTCACCGGTCGTACCACGTGGTACCGATGCAACAGTGGGCGAAAGAAGAGGGGTGATTGATGATGTTGCTTTTTCATTGTTCCATAAATACGGATTCTCGTTATCGAATGATAGGCAGCGGCGCGAGTCTCTATACGCCGGCCGATACACGAGCGGGTTTCAAGTCCCCGCTGGATACTATCGTTGCTGGTAACGAGCTGCGATTAAAAAAGTCTACCATCTTCTAATTACCAGCCGGGGCATCGTACACTCCACCGTGCTCCCCGGCAGGCGAGAGTAAAACAGGGATCTTCTTCTTGGCGAAGGAACGGAATTTTTTCTCCCTCCCCTTCCAACAACGTAACGAGCTTCCAGAGACATCGATGCACCCCTGGCCAGTTACTTTTCGGAACGTTCCGATAAACGACGGCTAAGAGTTCACGCGGCTGGATAACATCCCTGGACCATCGTGTTCCGTTGCAAACCGCCGCGCTGCCCGTAGGCCGAGCGGCGCGTGAAACAAAGGCGACAGGAGGGGGAATAAATAACTAAAAAACAACGGAAAAAGATTTTTCAGCGGAATAACGAGCCGAACGAGAAGTTGTCTGTCAATTTGTCAGCCGACACAATGGAAGTAATTAGTGACAGAGCACAATGGTATTAAATTAAATGGTAACGGCCGTCCGTTCAATGGCGAACAATAATTTGTTCATCAGCGTCGCGCATTCAAATGACAGCCGGCGAATTTGTATTCGTTAAACAATTCCTCGGGCGCCGGCGTGCGAGGGGGGGCTGTCGAAGGGACGTAAGGACAGGTGTTTTAATTAAACGATTCGTACGCGCACTCTTCAATAACCGAGGCCACCGAGCACCTTGCTCGGGGAGAGGATCGCTCGCTCCACGGCCGGGCGCGTTATTAAACCCAGTATCAACTTCATTTAGCCCCGAAATTCTGCGCAGCCACTTGCTTCTATGCGCGAGCGAAAGTTAGGTGACGCCAGTCCTTGGGATAAATAGCCTCTTCAGCGGAATTACGATCCCCAAGTTCCTCCCCTTCTGCTAGAAATTACGAGGAGCACACTTACACGTGTTTCTTCCAAATTGCTAAAAACGAACAGCTCGCGAATGAGGACCGATGCTCCGGTCCACTGGCGGTACTCGTAAAACGTCACAATCGGCCCTGGAGAATAATTGACCAACCGTGTTGCATCGGGCCGTTCACTGGCATGCGTCAAATTTTAATGCCGGACAGTCTGGGCAGTGGCGAGGCTCATTCTTGGACCTGCCGCTGGTTTAAACGCGATCGTTTTACTACCCGTCGTTCCCGTTCCGTCCTGTTAAGTATTAACCCTTACGCGAACGCCTGCCCGACTAATTTGCATACAACCCGTCTATTACGTTCTGGGGTGGCTCCCAGGGAGTTGCGCGCGGGGTCCGCAGGCTTTCCAGAGTTCCACTTGCATAATGGACTGAACCATTCGGTTATCCTTTGTACGGCCGCTGTTCGACTAATTGATTAATATGACACTGCAGCGGGCCTCGATGCACTTGAACACTGTCTGAAACCGTGCGGAAGGGTGTTATATGAAAACAAATTGACTCGTATATTACAAATGCACGGCTGGGATAAAGCGACGGTGCATCGGCCCATGCTTCGCCCGCGATCCGCTGTAATAAAGCATAGATGGCCTGGAAATAGGGCCTCCAGGAGAGCTCTGCTTTTTTTTCCCCAGCTTTGTCAGTCGTTGTTCGTTGCGGCGCAATGCCGTGCAGATAGTGAAATCGATTTCTGATGTAACGCTGATTGTCATCTGGGTTAGGCTGCATTTCGAAGGCAGTGGATATTGTTGCAGTGGATTAAATGATCAAAGTAGATGATAATTTGGTAATATCGTGTGATGCGAAAAATTTGGTGGAGAAAAATTGGTGATCGAGTGTTGCCATGTTGGAAAGTTATTTTACACATTGGAACATTATACAGCTCACATTTTTCCACTGTTGTGATTCAATACACTTTGTTGCTTAAGGGTTTGGCTACCTTGGAGGCTCGAAAATCATGTGTAAGTTTCAGTTTCTTTTGTGGCGAAATTAGAAAATAAATGGTAAAGCTGTTTTAAAGGCTTTATTCTAAATGCTGTATGGTATATAAAAAAATTTGAATTATTTTTTTAAACAAAGTGACGTTGCTGGTGCTCTTGCATTCTTGCAGTATAGTTTGAGGTAGGATAAAAAAACTAAAAATTGTTTACTTCAGAAGTACATAGCAAGTTGTCAAAATACTGATTTTTTGTGAAAATGGAGGACATCTGAAGAGAATATCAGGTTTAGGCCTAACTCAGACGGACCACTTTTGAAACCCACTACAACTACAAAAACGGTTGTGTGTTGAGTCAACCACCGACAGCGACAATTTCGTGGTGCAGTTTTCTGCTGTCAATACGGACTTCAAACGTGGTTGATTCCAGCGGAATTCCAGCCCAACCACTGTTTTGTGGTTCTGGTGGGATTCTAAAAGTGGTTTGTCTGACAAGGAGAGTATTTTAGGTGTCCGCCTCCGATCATTTTGATTTTTGGATATGTTATAGAGGACCGAAAAATAAGAAATACGTGTTTTTTTATTTTTCCCCGTTTGCAGATTTGGGGGAAGAAAACTGCGTTCAAAGTTAGGGATTTTTTATGTATTATTTAAACAAATGGAGTTTTTGAAAATCTGGTGAGTCAGTCATATTTCGCATTCAAAGACACAAAATTCGTCCATTGACACTATTCCCCTATCCCTAATAGTTCTCGAGATATTCCACAAAAATGATTTTTCAACCCTAATTTTGAACGCAGTTTTCACCCCCAAAATCTGAAAACGGGGAAAAATAAAAAAACACGTATTTCTTATTTTTCGGTCCTCTATAATATATCCAAAAATCAAAATTATCGGAGGCGGACACCTAAAATACTCTCCTTGTAAGTTAGGCCATGGCTAAAAAATGTGAGTAAAATTGTAAGCCGAAGTTATATTTAAAATTACCTGTAGCACAAAAAGTTTTTAATGAATCATAAAATCTGCATGTACTTCTGTAGATAATCTATTACAGAAGATACTATTCAAATTTCAAATAAATCGAATCAAAATTGAAAAATTAAAAAAAAGTGATTCCGAGGAGATTTATAGAATATATTCATTAATAAATGCCCTAAACACAAGAAGTATAGAAATAATTTTCAACCTGATAGTACCATAAAAAAATCGTCTAATTTGGTGCGGTTATGAAGATTTCAGGGTGGCATAACCACTTAACTTATTATTGTACTTTGTCTATTTCTCATCTCCACATATCAATATATCCAAGATGGCTCAGTGTTATAATAAATAAGAAGAGTTATTCCCTGTGTTCTTCCTCATCGATAAGTTTCAAATGATTAGAACACACCGTTTTTATTTTAAGTATTGCTTAATAATTTAGACCACGCTTAAACGAAATAAGGTTTGCAACGCTTGCATTATTCTGCATAATTTTCGTAGCTTAAGTCTTCCATGATCGTGGAAAGCAATGAAAACGTTTCGCTTTGCACGTTGATCGGTGTGACAAAGAAATTGAATTGTAAGTACAGACACACTGCGGTTACTAAATAAATTTTCTCGTAGAACTGTTCACCACCTCTCCTTTTTGTTTATTCCTTACGGTTCTTCGGCCTTCCATTCCTTTTATGCGTTCCGCGAGCGGACTTCGAATTGATCGCGCGGACGTTGCCGAGCGTAAAAACATTTATGTATATCGTATATTCCTCTATATTTACACTGGGTGTCTCAGAGCATACTCGATATCCCGTAGAAAAACAACTAGAAGTTCTTCTTTCTTACTTATGTAGATACATACTGTACCTACACGTATCTTTTTAAATAAAAATATCTACACTACTATTATATCAAGAGTTAAAGGTGGGTTGTTTTCTCTTTACTGACTACTTCTTTATTTGACGTTATTTTACGGACAGGAATTCCTGTGAACAAAGGAAGTAAGACAAGGTACGTCAAATATGAAGGAGAACAACTTTTTGCCGAAAATTTTCAAAGGAACATATTTTAAAAAATCTTTGCTCTCCGGACTCCTTTTTATTTTATTATCCTGTAAAGTATCTAAAATACCGTGCATTTTTTACTTAATCGAAATTGATTAAACAGATATTAGCACAATGTGTTTTGGAAATCGACTTTCGCAGGACCCAAAGTAAATGCATGCATCTCATTCTATATTTTAGATCAATTTTTTCTGTAGGAATTATCATATTTCACTTTGCATCACGTGTTTTGGTACACCCTGTAGAGACCAGGGTTCTGAGCGAAACAGGAGTAGTTTCCGCTCTTTATACAAATTGCGTAATTTATATTCCGCCGCGGGGGTGCTACATCGTCCACTATCCCCGCAAATTTTTTTTCATCACGCTGGGCCGTATCCGCGGGGCGAGAAAAAAGGAGAAAAATCATCCTAAAAATTCCCGACGTCGCGACAGCTCGCATCTTAATAATGCGGAACCCACTTTCAACATAATCGAAAGAAGCCTGGGAGGGATATAAATCAGACCTTATCCCAAAGACTAACATCCATGCCATAAGAGTAGATTCAATTGGACGTCCCAACGCAGCCCTTTTGAATTTTCGAAATTTAGGTCGATCCATTAGTGATATTAAGGCTTTCTCGAACCACTGAGGGCACTTTTACATGTTCAACTCTATCCAATTTCCAAATAGAGTTATTTGAATTTGCTGCTGCTTCCTTTTAATCTCTTTAATCTAACTTTTCAATCTAGTAACTTAACTTCTCGTATAAATAAATTAATTAATTTTTACTTGAGTTGCGAAATAGCTCGACATTCGTATTTTTATATAACTATTATTTGTCAGTAATGCCACTTCCTGAAATTGATATCACTTAATCGCCTCTAGTTACTACTACGTTTATATGTATGTGCAACAACCTTTAAATTTTTTGTGATGGTGATTTTGAACCAAAATGATCTTTCCCCTGATCACCAAATTCTCCACGTTACACGTCCATTTTGCATATTAAAATATTCAAACCTCCCTGTAGACCACCAAGTGTTGTTAATAATTAAATGGATATGAACTATTAATATTAATACTTAATACGTTTCTCTACAAATCGAATTCAGCAACCAGTTGCAGTCGATGCCACACAAGAGAAGTTTCAATATTATCACATTTTTTCGTGAGCGTATGACTTATGGTTGACTTTACTACTAGTCGAGCCTATCAAGCCTTCGTTCCACTTAAAGGGGAATCCTATTCTATGGGTACAAATCACAGTAAAATTTGGGATATTTTTTAAGAACTCAGCGATTCGATTCGTTTGAAATTTGGACCATGTTTTGATGCGTCTTTGGAGACACTGCAGGTTTTTTTATATTAATTTTTAACCATAAATATAGTACTTATGCATGATCGACCATCACGTCCGTTATTTTTTTTTTGTAACAAAAAAGTGTAGAACTTAGCAGTATTCTGGTTCATGAAATTGAAGCTACATATGTTCAAAGTAAAACACCGTTTCATTTTTCTGTTTCAGATTACCTGGAAGGTAAATATCATGCACACCAGCGAATGACAAGATTTGCGCTGCGTGACGCATAACTCCTACATTTATTATTAAAAATGAAGAAAAAACTGTAACTTCTTTACAAGATGTATAAAAACATGATACAAATTTCAGACGAATTCTTAAAAAAAAATCCTAAATTTTGTTATATTTTTATCCCATTAAATAGGATTTCCCTCTCAACCACGTGGATTACTTGAATCCCACGACACTGACGAATCCAAAAAATCAAAATTTTAACCCAAGCACCCATCATGTTTACAAATTCAATATTAAAGCGAAGCAAAAGATGCAGAAGCTGAAACAGAGCAGAATCCAACCCCACTGTCACTTTCCCATAACCGCGTGAAACCGCCCAACTTTCCGACCACTTCCAGAGGTCCTAACAAACACCATTCTACCCCACCACTACGCAGAACACGTTAAAACACTGTTCCGCGAGCGATTGTCGTACAGTGCCTCGATCATCCCCCTTTGAAGCGTCGATGTGAAAGAGCTACGACGCGACGGCGGTTCTTCCTCCAAAAAACGTTCATTTATTTCGTCGCTCGGGTCGTAAAGAACAGAAACAGAGGCGCGTAGACAGAGAAAACTAGCGCGCAGGAGAAAGAGAATACACACGTAGAACAGCGCAGCGAGAAGCGTGGGAGGGTGGCGCAGGAAGAGGAAGCGCGGATCACAACTCTATCCGCGCGAATAAAAATTCGCCAGGAACGCACAATGGCATCGGTTATGGGAGCTAAAAGTTACGGTGAATCATCGGGGTGGCGAGCATAGGGGCGTTTGCATCGACGTGCTCGTAAAATAGATCTGATATTACCGTACTTCGACGTTCGCCTATATATATATCCCTCGGCTTTACCAGCGTTCAATGCAGCCTTCCAAATTCAGAGGAAAAGGAACGACACGGCGGGACATGGTAGGGGGCTGTGCGCCAGTCGGCGAGGGGGGTTGTACGCGCGCCAGGTCGATTCAACGTCGTCGCATTTCAGTATCGCGTCGCCGTGCGAGAATCAAGGCGCCCGCGGCGCGCTGTCGTAAAACGGAAACTTTTTGCAGATCGGCCTGTGCACGTCACCCGGAGCCATGCACGTACTTACACTTCCTGCGCCCCCTCCCCCCCTCCCCGGTATGGGGTCAAAAACGTTACTCCATGCTCACCGTTACCCACCCTTATCGCCTAGCCCCCTCACCTTTCGACCTTTCTTATTCCACACTCGAGTTGCTCGAGTTTTGAACCGTATTGACGAGATTCTTATCCTCATCGCCGCCCACTGCAGATATATCAGTTCTGCGAACCCTCGCTGCCACTATTCGGCACTGCTGGGTCCCGCGATGAGGGGTCTCGCCACCTAAATCTCGCGTAAGTCGAAGTAATTGCTCGTTGATGTGTGCAGATTTTTAGAGTCCTGTCAGGTTTCGGCTGGGGCTAAGTGAAACTGATTTGGGCATTTTTGTTTGGCGTGGTTCGAGGTTGTGGGGGGAAAATTGGTTGCGGCACTTTTGGGCCCGTTGTTGAAGTGTTAGGTGTTTCAGTTTGGTGGAGGATAAATTCGTTTGTGACGGAGGTTTTATTTGTGAGAAGGGGTGGTTGGTATTATTTGGGCTATGAATTTGGAGAAATTTTAAGGGGTTTTCAAAGAATTACTTTGTTAAGACCGCCATCTGGGTGGACTTATGGGTATCAGTGAGTGGCATGCAGTAAAGGACGTGGCGAATTGCAAGAAATTAGCCCCAAAATGTGTTGTGGTTGGAGCTGTATTTTTCAATTAACTTAAAATACACAGTGATAATAGAATACTCACCCCTCGTTAATTAACAAGAGTGATTGACACTGCACGAGTTGGAGTGTACATACCTGCAACAGAAATGAACGATGTGGTTAGAATCGAGTGAAGCTTGAACCTTTTGAAAATTGTAATGTGCTGCATAAGTTAAATTTATCTTCCAGAGATTAGATTTATTTTCCTGAGTTTTCTAAAGGCGTGGTGCCTTTGTTACGTAGTGTATAAAGGAGTCAGAAAAACAAGGTATATATATTCAAATGCAATCAGTGGTGGATGTAAGGAAAAAGTCCCAAGTGGTAAACGTTCCGAGGGACCCATTTTTTCGGGAAAATGAAGAGGTAGTTTACTAAAAACGGGCTAATTGTAAGTGAAGTAGTGCAGAAAAAATATAATCTTCTACAATCATAATTTTTCTTTTAAATGGGACTCTGGGGGCCTTCAGGGCCGCCCATTAAATCCGTCACTGAATGCAATATATGGGAAATATTATATGAAAAGTATTACAAGTTTAGAAAAGTAGTAACAATGAAAACAATGAAACACATTTGCCAGTCTCCAAACAAATGTTACGAATATTTTGTAATACACCAAGCACAAAAATAGGCAAAAATGTCCAATCCACTGATCCGCGAAAGGACTTTGACGAAAATAGACACAATTTGTAGCTGACCTGCACTATTCACTTATCTTGTCGATATTCTTAAACTTCACATCCCAACACTCTCAATTTTTTTTTACAAAAAACACGATGCTTTTACTTTCCCAACAACGGGATCCAGAGCGACAAATACAAAATGCTTGTAGGAAATTCTTCAAACCTCATCTATTTTCCTGTCACACAAATCTCAATGCGTGTGTCAATGTAGAAGAAAAGTTGTAGAACATCATTTATCAAAATCACGAACAAAAATCATGTTCGGAATGCATAGCCAGCTTCAGACTGCTTATTTTCATCAAGATTGATCTTTCAACCTGCATGCTAAGTAGACATTTCCTATCACTCACAACTCTATTTTTCCCAGATGATCTTACATAATCGTCACTTGTAATCTTGTCACTCCTACCCAAAACAGAAAAAATAGAAATCTTAATATTACTGCGTGTTTCTCGAAGACATCACCCTTATCCCACGTCTTTGTCGTTTCCACTTCCAACTGGGCCAAGTTATGCAGGAACCTAACAACCCCCAAAATTACACAAAATTAATTAAACACAGTGCGGATCTCATAATTTCATAATTTTCATTTTGCAAAAGTTACCACCCAGTAGAACAGCTCTTGCATTACACAATAAATTATTAAAACTACCAAGCCATACTTCCATTTTAAGCTCAAAAAACAAAAACTACAAAAAAATGTAGAATAATAATAATTATACTACTCTTTATTAAATCACCCATTAAAAAACATTGTAAACCAGCAAAAATAAATAAATAAAATATAGCAATAAAAATAAAACTACTTTTCTTTACCAATTAAAATCTTCAAGCAAAATCTACCCGATTTGAGATCATTGTATAATAAAATAGAACGCATTATTCCAACTGATGACGGAAGGAACTACACTCGTCCAGCCGCGGCCGTAATAATCCGTTTCGCGTCAGCGGGAGAGGGAATCGAGCGTAAGATGAGAAATTTATAGAAATGTGAGAATTTTTTAATTAGCGCGGTGCTTTATCGCGCCATAAAATATCCGTGGCGTTTCGCACGCGTCGCGAGACAACGGGGAACAGCGGGAACAAGGAGCGTAATGCCTGGTTAAAGGGGATGGCCGTAGTAAAGGGATGCTCCCGTGTCAACGCCACCGCGTCGCTGCTGAAAACCATGAACAAATGTTTTTTTCCAACGCGAGTTTGGCCGAAGAGGACGGGAGGAACGCTTGCTCTCAAGCGTTCCCAGCGGGTCGCGAATGAATGTTATATGAGGTATGAATTCTCCTCGTCTTTCTTGCTCCGTTCCCCAGCTGGAGCTCCTCCGTCGTCGTGGCTCTTTCTTCGACGAAAGGGAACGTGGAACGCGCGACAAGGACGGCAACGGATAATCGAGCCTACCGATGTCACTTCATCGCTTCGTTCTCTTTTTTTTTTCCAAGTCGCGTCGAGGGACGGGCGGATAAAAAAAAATCTGCATACATCGCTCCCACGGCGGCCGTAGATTTCTTTTTCCCCTGGAACGATCGTCAGGTTTAACGACGGGGGATGACTTGGACATCAGAGGAACGTTATGGACGTCCTCTTGTTACGAGGGTAGTCAACGAAATTTCGTCTTGGTAGTCGGGCAAGAGCCACCCCTCTCCCCCTACACCCGCCCCTTGTCTGCGTTTCCACCGGAGGCTACGGAGCCATAATGAACAATTAATATGCAAACAGCGATTACTTGATTCCAAGTTAGGCGGTGGATTTTAATGGGCTATTCGCGGGAGCCTGGATCGAATTCGCGGGAGTTTGGGAATGCGTGCATTATCTTCCTTTTTTGATACAGCTTTTCCCTTTTCGAATCGAAGCTTCCTGGATCGCCAGGGTTATGCGATCTGTGTTTGTGGCCGGTGGAACTCGATTTTCGATGAGTTGTTTATATAGGTGTGTCTTTGAGATGAATTATGCTTCTTGGAATGGGCTAAATTTTAATTTATTTATACTTTTATTTGATGGCTGGATTGGAAATTGAAATGGGGTTGATTGTGCATCTTGGTTCTAAGTAAATGGTGTTTTAAAAGTATCCTTTCCTGAAGAGAAATGCTGAGAATATTAAGAAAATTTCAGAAGCCATTTATATTCACTTGTATTCATAATATTAAGTTGTTAAGCGTAATGTATGCTTTTCTACTTAATTCAAAATTAATTGTATTACCATACACTACTTCCCAGAAAGCATAACCAAAAGTTCGTATTTTTAAGGAAGAATTTCCATTCTTATTCAATGAAAACGTTACAACTTCTTAGCGCAATAGTTTCGTGTAATTAAAGTATCGTAATTTGATTCTGAAATCAATAAACCGATAGTGAATCTTATGGTCTTATGGAAACGAGTAACTCGTTCCTTATTACTTTCGAAATTAATAAAGAAGCACGGGAATACAGTTTCTCGGTAAACGTAGTCTACGCTGACAATATTCCTCATTAAATGCCACGACATCGGGGCTCGTTGCTGGAAGGGCAGAGAGCTATTATTGTATTCATGAGAAGCCCCGTCTTATCATGGCGCTTCTCTCCATCGAATATCCAACGTCGGGACACCCAGACTCTATTCTTTTCCTCCTTGTGTCCTCCTGGCCTAACAAAAATGCAATTAGACGCCCGGCGAAGACGGTATACCGATTCTGTATGCGAGGGTCACGGAGGAATCGACCGTGAAATTGGCCCGATTGTTTCCAATTACGCAGGGAACGTCTATGAGACTCGGCCAGTGGAGAACAATATCGAGGGATGGTTAATGGGAGACAAGATAAGGATGAACATCCTTGACGTTTAATTCCTCTTCGTTTTGTACCCTGCCTCAGGCTTGCCTTTCCGCTCTCGCTTAGATTCTAGTTCCTGGGCACGTCCATCTTAATTTTCGCAAATTTTTACAGAAAATTAATTAGTCCCAGGACTCTAAGATTTTTAAGAACACCGATGTTTATGAATTTCTGATTTTGTGTTCGGAAAAAGAAGCTTGTACCGATTTAGAATGTCACACATTGGATTTTGAGTGGTTATAAGCATGGGCTTAATTATGGGCTTAATTATATACAGTAATGGAGATATTTATTAAATAATTTTCATAGTTGCATGATTCATAAAGTAGTTGGTGTCCAATTTATTTTACCCAAGATATCGAGCATTGTATGCTTAGTCAACAATCCATTAAATTATTTTCCTAATATTAATACTAAATGAATACACGCTAACTATTCGCGAGATGCAATAAACATATATGTGTACTCTCTTGAATATTTAATAAAACCACTTCTAACCAAAAGGTGTGTTCAATTCAGTGTCTTTTATCCCTTCTTAAATTCCTTTAAGAATATGCATTCGAAATACAAAAAAGCTTGAAATAAATGGTATTTACATATTTGTTTTCAAGCTTCCGAATCTAAACAAGCCAGGATTCATAGTTTCTTCCATTACAAAAGGACGGATTTTGTCATTATCGTTCCCCAAAACATTGTTCTTACAAATATAGGTATTCGGGTGCATATGTATTTGCATACGACAATTTCCTCACTAAAGGGCCCCTGCCACCTAAAACGTGAGAGCAGAATTCATCCTCAGCAGTACCTAATTAAAAAAATACAATAATCTTCAACACTCAACAGTAACCCTCTATACACTATATACCACCGATTATTTTCGTTTATTTATACTATTAATTCGTTCCTGCAATGTAGTGCAATTCCACAACCTCCTAATTTAACAGCGTGTACGTTTCACCAAGCAGAATCATATTAAATTTTCTTAACGCTGATATGAAACAAATGCGTAGTAGAAAAGGAGACCATAAAATGAATTTTTGAGCTAAATGTTTGATAATAATTGTCATGTACCATCTACCTTTCAAAATAATTACAATTTCGTATCGCATTTCCTACGAAAACAATTTTTCCTCCAACTTGCTATTCTCTGAAATCCTAGAACGATGGCATATGCCTACTTTCCACTGGGCCCCTCAATTTTAAGAAACGAAAACGTCGCGCAGAAATCCACCCGGGAGCTCGAGCGACGAGATCTAAACGACGCCATTTAATGCTCCGGAGTCACAACGATATTAAGCTGTCCATTCGCGAAGGAGGGATTGAAAACGAATTTTATCAACTATAAGCATCGCCGTGGCGGGCGTAATTCAGGAAAATTGGAAACAACCCTTCTCGTCGGGAGTGAAGTTAGGGGATTTCGTAGGAGTGAACACGCTCTTGAGGTACTTCGTATGGAAGGTTTTAATAGCCAATCTGCGGCCCGCTGAAACGATCTTTTATAGCTCAACACACTCGCAGGGCACGGCAGCGTCGGTGTTCTCTGTTCAGTTTAATTCAAGGGTACTCGGGAGTTCGAACGTTTCTCACCGTCTCCACGGAGGAATTACTTTGTCCAACGCATACACGTGTAACCGGATCGGGCTCGAATTAATAACAAATCAACGTCGAAAATGTACGCGGATTGGCCTACAAGGCTGTTTACGGGCACGCTGAATTTCTTAATATGCAAACAACTCGATGGCCATTATATCCGCGCGCCTGAAAAGTATGTTATGTAAATTTGCAGAACGGTTAATGTGGCCGTGTGATTTTCCCAGTCCCTTGCCACTTGACGACGTTGGCGAGACACCGATGCAAGCAGCTCGCGGACAATACCACGATAATTGTAAGTAGCAACATTTTACATGGACGTAATATAAGGGATAATGTTGTTAATGAGGTAAATCAGTTTCATTAAGAACACGAATGGCAATAGTGCTAAAAACAAATGGCATATTGTCACGAGGATCTAAGTAAGTAGTTGGGAATACATGAAATTAATTATATTTGTTGATTATTACGATTGATTGTGTATTTAGCAGGGCTGGGGGAAATGGATTTTTGAAATAGATAAATAGAAATCAATGTTTTTATTTGTTCGAGTGGTACATGATTTGACAAATAAACTTTTCGTTCAAATAGTAGTTATATAAATGAAGTGAATATTTCATTTGAAATATAAGAAAATAGTATTTCAAATAAATAATATTTCAAACAATGCCTGGTATTTCAAATAGTGACGATGATTCAGAAATACCTACTTGCAAGAAATATTTACCCGAATATATGTAATCTTAAAAAGGTAGAGAGCGACTACTGGAAGATCTGTTTGGTTTTGAGATTTGTATCTCATATTTTCGAGTCCCTATTTCCTATAGGTATTCGAATCCGAGTGTAAATAGTAATTAAACAGTATTTGATTTAAGCATTAAATGAAATAGTATTTTTAAACAGTACTTGCTTATGTAAATATTTGAGTTTTTAATATTTTGCCTCAAACAATTGCAAATTTTCCCCAGCCTTAGTATTTATACTTTGCTTAAGAAATAATAATACAATCTTCTTTTGCTATTTCCAACTTGGATGTTGAGTCTTGTTATCTATTACACTGTGTTTCAGCATTTTCTATTGCCTCAGTAGTGTTGTGTTTAGGTAATATCTAATACTGAAGGTGGTACAATTCAAATTTAAAATTAGAATTATTGTAACATAAAATTCCTCGATCATTCCGTTTTCATGATTTATTTATAACTGGTAAAATAATATTATACAATTATACCATTCCTCTCTTTCAATATGTACAAGAAACAGCATATATACAAGCAGATAGAAATGATAGATGATGAAAAGAAGACAATACAATACAAGAATTCTTTTACAATATCGAAAGTCTTTCCACCCATTTTGCTCTGTTCAAATTATATCCCAATAAAAAACTTCAGAAAAGTAAAAAAATTACGCCAAGCACATGAAAATCAAATAAATCACAAAAAAAGATAATCATAATAAATCACAAAAAATAGAAGACAATAATAATAAATCACAACAAAAATAGAAGAAAATATACAATATAAAAAAATATGTGAAATCAAAATGAGCTGCAAGTAGGTACATAACGGAGCTTTCCAACTGCGCTTAAGATGACACAACTTCATATACACAGCTGAAATGCTGTGTTCATACATTCCATTACTCATATCGCGGACATTTTAATTAATGCATCAAAAAGAATTCTATTTAAAAACATTGTCGTAAATTAATTAATAGCTTTACAAAATTAATGATATAAAAAAATTGTGCCACTTATAACAATGGCTATCTATACAAAGAAAACAATGTATTAAATAATATTAAGCAGATTTATTTTTATACAAATAAATATTTCAATACGAATAAATATTTTATTCAAAATACTTGGCGCTGCGAAACCGAAAGAAATGTTGATTGTCTTAGTATTAGTAATTTACAATAACTCCCTTACAATCTAAAATACATAAACATATACATACACATATTAGAAACGCAGCAAATTTATTCTACATATATTTAATTCTAATATCATACGTAGCATATGCACACGCACACATACGCACATGCACGAACGCACGCCCAAGAAAGAAAGAAAAAGATTTAATGCAATTTATACATATTTATTCAGTTTAGCAACACCAGTTCGGGGCGCAGCGCCAAGTATTTTGAATAAAATATTTATTCGTATTGAAATATTTATTTGTATAAAAATAAATCTGCTTAATATTATTTAATACATTGTTTTCTTTGTATAGATAGCCATTGTTATAAGTGGCACAATTTTTTTATATCATTAATTTTGTAAAGCTATTAATTAATTTACGACAATGTTTTTAAATAGAATTCTTTTTGATGCATTAATTAAAATGTCCGCGATATGAGTAATGGAATGTATGAACACAGCATTTCAGCTGTGTATATGAAGTTGTGTCATCTTAAGCGCAGTTGGAAAGCTCCGTTATGTACTTGCAGCTCATTTTGATTTCACATATTTTTTTATATTGTATATTTTCTTCTATTTTTGTTGTGATTTATTATTATTGTCTTCT
This sequence comes from Andrena flavipes, assembly GCA_963971345.1. NCBI lineage: Eukaryota > Metazoa > Arthropoda > Insecta > Hymenoptera > Andrenidae > Andrena > Andrena flavipes. The sequence continues at coordinate 15,812,879 of OZ020482.1, read as the reverse complement.
ATTTTTTGTGATTTATTATGATTATCTTTTTTTGTGATTTATTTGATTTTCATGTGCTTGGCGTAATTTTTTTACTTTTCTGAAGTTTTTTATTGGGATCTCACTTCTTTTTATAAAGATAATTTGCATTGGGAATGACTTCAGATAACTTTTAATATTATAACTTACAAATTATTACGGGATAGAATTAAGGGTAAATTCAGTCACAGCATCATTTTACGCTTCGATTACACTAGTTTACAAAATCCGAAAAATTATTTTTGATCCAGGGTCCACTATGAAATTCTTATGTAAGGTGATCCCCTAAACTCAAAAATCGACATGAGACAAAATCCTATGGATACGTTTTTGAGATATTGTCCGATGAATATTTTGGTAATTTTTTAAGAAGACGACCCGACGTTCTAGGCCATATCTCGCGTTAGGGTTGACCGATTTGATCGCTATGAGTCTTAAATTAAAGATAATTAAGTTGCATACAATTCATTTCTACAGTGTTTTGCAATCGGATCAATAGTTTAGACGGAATCGAACGAAACTTAAGAAAAATGTAATGTTTTGGGGGCGAAATTGAAATCGAAAATTCACTACATAGCCTGAAAGACAGAAATTGTCATGTGGCGTCCAGTTTCTTATTTTTTACGTAGAGCGCGCACTTTTACGAAGAAAACAAGCCCAACTTGATCAAAATCCATGCACAAACAATAAAGTTATGGGCGATAGAGTCGGAGTGCCTATTTTCAACTTTTTTCCTATTTCCTCATTTCTTCCCGTTTGTTGGCGAAACCAAATTTAAATGTATTTTATTTTTTTTTTTTAAAAATAAATTCTATCTCTTTCTGTTTCTTTTGCCCGCATTGACATCAGGTCCTTTTACAAGGATCAGTTTCTTTTCAAGGACATGTTAACACCTATATTCAGAGAATAAATACGTAAAAAGCATGTTACAGCAAGAGATCGATACGAATGAAATTATTACAAACAGCACTACATACCGATTTTCTTATAGTTCTCGAGCAAATCATTGATGATTTTCACAAAGTCTGGACTTTTATTGTTGCCAAAAAAGCCAGCGTCGACCAATTGTAACAAATTGAATGCGGCATCTTCATTTCGCGATAAATGTAATTCAAATTGCTCACTTTTTGATCTGCGGTTCATCGAAAACGCCTTCCTTGATCTTGACGTCGGAATGTGTCGGGAAAATGGTCTTCAAATATATGAATGCATCACCTGTTTTTAATAATTTCATTCGTATCGATCTTCTGCTGTAATATGCTTTTTACTTATTTATTCTCTCAATATAGGTGTTAACAAGTCCTTGAAGATCCATTACCTCCACTCGCCTTTGGATTTCTTCCCAACAAATCTTGGTGTAGTAATCGATGAACATAGCGAGCGACTTCATCAGCAGATGAAAAATATTGAGAGACCCTACCAAGGATTCTGGGATGAATCAATGATGGGTGACTATGACTGGTTCCTTGTAAGAGAAACTGATCTTAATGCGGGCAAAAGAAACAGAAAGAGATAGAATTTATTTTCAAAAATGAAATAAAATACATTTAAATTTATTTTCACTGATTATATATATATATGTGTATGTGTAAACTATAAATAAACTTCGGATAATTGGGATTGATGGAATTGGTTTATTTAAATTTGAATTTTCAGATATAAAGCAAGCACATACAAAAAGGAAACAGAGGATCGAAGCTGAATACACTCATTTATTAATTAATATAATAATAATAATTTTAAGGTTAAAAATATGGCTATTTTTCTAAAAATTTCTAATAATATCTCAAAAAGGTATCCGTAGGATTTTATCTCATATCGATTTTTGCGTTTAGGGGACTATCTTATATAAGAATTTCATAGCGGAGTCTACAGAAATGACTGTAAACTTATAGTGTTGTCTATATATATATACATAAAATCCTCAGTTTATTTACAAATAAAAAACAGTTTCATGATATTCACACATGGCGCTATTTAAATTTCGGCAACTTACCTTGTGTTTGAGACTGCATTTTGATTGCAATTCAATGGTACAACGATATACTTGTAAAAACACGTTTATAACTTGGTTATAACTTGACGGTAAACTGTCAAAATTTGGAGGAGATTGCATAGTGAAGATATCGATTGACGAACGAAACATGAGTTAGTTTCTGTTGACTGAAGGTGTGCGTGTAACGCGTATGTACCAGGAGTCGACGAACGAAGCATGTGTTAGTTTCATTTTGGCTGAAGGTGTGCGTGTGACGCGTGTATACGTATTATGTGGACGAAAATTTGGCCTGGAGAAGAAAAAAATCTAAAACTACCGGTTTCGACTGATCCATGAGACGATATTATGATATCTCTGTCATGCGTGGACCGATTTTATTGAAATTGGTCTTGTTCGAAAGCCGATATGCGGTTTACACAAGACAAATTCCTTTAAATTTACAAAATTTTGCAGGCGTGATGAGATATTAATGTATAAATGTCAGAATTAGGTTAGAATGCCTCCGTGACGAGTAAAGGTACACGGTAGCGACATCGACATACATATATACAGGGTGTTTTTCATGTACTTGGCGTCGAGACGCTACCGCGTCTCTAGATACCAAGTCAGCACAAGTTACTTGTAACTTTCTAAAACTCCCAAGTAGATCCCGATATTTATTCGCCATCTTCCAAAGAAGGAAACCTGAGTACGTAATCACCCAACATCCAAAGGAGGGCACGAAGACGAAGAAACTACCAAAACAACGCGGTCGTTAGCCATTGCGTTTTCCGCTTAATTTGTCCCGACAATATCACGGTTGAATCGCTGCGTATCAATTGAGAAACGGTCGATAAGAAGAACGTAACGGCGGAGTGACGCGAAAGCTGATTTCATCCCCTCGATTTCACCGAGTCGCGGTGATCGCCCCCGCAAGATTTTAGCCCCGGGGGCAAGATATCTGAACGGGCACGAGTGAAGGCACTCAAGCGGCTGTTGCTGGGCCACCTTCGAAATCGTTGCGTGAACTTAGCGATGCGTAAAATGGCGCGGAGGGTGGCAGCTGGAGAATCTCTCTCTCGAGGGTGGTAATTATTAGCTGTGTCGATTTCGACGAGGGCACGGACCCGCGCGGATATTGCGTACGTGGCCTAAAGCAATCCTGGAAGAATACCCTGCGGAAACCAGAACGCCGCCAAATCCCTCTGCCGATGTGGTGGCAACAGGACGCGAAGCGAGAAGGAGATTCCCACCTCCAGTGCGAAGAAGTTAATACCGGAGACGTTTACTAAAAGAATCGTTACTTGCAAGCACTCTGTATTTTGGATTATAAAAACCATGGGCCAACCACCAAATCGATCACAAATTTAAATCAACATCTACCATAAATAAGATGGTATCGGCGCACTGATTCGGTCATTTTTTTTTAATTGTGTTATTCTATTTGAAATTGACATTTAAATCTTGTGTGTGTGAAAAATGGCAATATTGAGTAATTGCTTTGAAAATCTCCTATGTAGGTAAATTCAACAGTTTGCCTGATGCCGCAGTAGAAGTAGTAAAAAAATTTGAACTATTCACCAACATGTTTGAAATAAATTTAGAGATAATATTGTTAGATCTGCACTTGAGTAGAAAAATTTTTTTGTTACTTATCTTGACCATTTTGGATTTACAACTTGCCAGATCTTTGAGTAGCTTTAAAGTCTCAGGTCCATGTACTCTTGATATAAAACGGAAAAAACTTTCCTTAACAATAGTAGAAGTTTCGCCATTCATTATGATAATTTTCGGCCAAACCGTCGTTGACCGAATCAGTGCGCCGATACCATCTTATTTAGTTCTTACGGTCGAAAATTTTAAATTGAAAATTAACATCTACCATAGTGTAAATTAGATGCACAAATTAAAAAATTCTCTTGTTCACGTTGGTAGCTTAGTAATTAATACTCCGAAATAATGCAATCCTTTCATAAACCTAGATACGTCAAAATTGCATCGCGTTGGGGACCTCGATGCGCGGTATCTTTCTGGAACAGCAGCTTTATATTCGTACGAAAATCCAATGCAATACGGAGTTACGACTAGCGGAATACAGCGACGTGGCACGGCGATATTAAAAAGGAAGGAAAAATTGGAATTCGTCGTTTGTAATACAATGCAATCGCTCGTGTCAATATCGGAGAACGTATCACTGTTAGAGGCTTAATATCGAAGTAAGTCGTTGGAATCGGAACTATTCTCACTTCCGTAGTCCCGCGAGTAATCATATTTCGCGGGGCTTGCGTAACAAGCGGATCCCTTTCCAATCCCTACCCCAACCCCGTCGATCACGACCGCGTGGGCGGCCGGCAGCCGACAACCCTCGTCTTTTTGTTCCTCGGCCATGGCCTAATCCGACGGACTTAACCGCTCGACTTTACGTATCCGACGGAATTAGAGGATAAAGATTATTAAGTGACGGGTCGAAGGGGTCTTTCGAAACGACGAGACAGCCGGAAAATCCGGGCTGGCGTCCCGTGAGACTCTCCCCCCCATCTCTCCAGCTTCCAGATCCACTTCGGAACGTGTTCCCGTTTGAAATAAAAATTTTCATTCAAGGAAAAGATAACCGGCTGGGCTGCCACTTTGAAATCGAGACGGACGTCAGAGGGCCTATTTAAATGTCCCGGGGAACGAAAATAGAGGGAACGGTATTTTCTCTGTGTAGGGGATGGTTTGCACGATATCGATTCAAAGAGTATTTAAACGGTGCTTTATGTGGGGCATGTCCAGGGACAGGGCGGGGTCACGAGGTGTGGGTCACAGATTTCGTTGAAACTTTGCGTGTGATTGTTGCATTGGGTACCATGTGAAATTAAGAATTTGTTGTAGCAATGTAAGGACTGTGTTCGAAATCGTGGTAGAGATGGAAATGAGATGATTTCTCGGGTAGAAGTAAGTAAAAAAGGTAGAATGAAGTTTTTCTTTATATGGGGCTCCGTTTTTGGGAAATTTGAATTTAAATATTCGTAGGGTGCACGTAGACTTAAGCATTAATATGTTTCAATGGATCTCTGTTCTTGTTTATAAACGACGTCGACATTGGGGATTATAATACCGGTAAACCGATAAATTGCGAGAAATACCCTCAAATTTTTACCAGTTAATTCGGCAAATTTTTACCGGTAATTCGATAAATTACGTGCAGCAATAAAGCGCTTACAGTCGCGTCGGAAAATAAGTTGACACTCTTTAAAATCGCATAACCTTTTTAAAATTGATCCAAATGACTTAGGTTTTTTTTTAGAAGCTAGCGAAATAGTTTTCTGGGTGACGTGTTTCGTCGTTTTGATATAGGTCTTTTTTATACTTTTGTTTTTGACCCTTTAATGAAAATTCAAAAAACCCGTTTCTATATTGAAATAAGAAATCAACGATTTCTTCAAACACCTATATTAGGGTGTAGAATAAAATATTTCAAAAATACTTTTTCTCTATTTCTATAATAAAAACATTCCTTAAACTTAATCCTAAGCAAAGATTGATAAAAAAAATATTTGTAAAGCAAAAATAGTAAAAGCACATGTGAAAATAACTTTAAACACTCATATATACATGAATTAATCAATATTTCTTGAGTAGGCGATATTAGGTAGGCTTTTTTCAGGACCAGATTTTTACATGTCTTACGTTTTGTTAATTCCTATTTAAAAATTTGTAGGTTTCAACGATTTTAACTTATGCTACATGATAGATGAATAATTTCTCTTTACTTCGAAACGAATTGCATGCAAAAATATAAATTATTATTCAATTGACAGCGATTAACTTTTGCTAGGCGATATTAGGTACAGTCACCCTGCAGGATATTCTTTTAGTTAAAAACGATTTGGGTCATTTTTAAGATAAAAAATAAATTGTACATTAATAAAATAAATGCGGTTTTACAATTGTATTTTAGTAGTTGTATTTGTACTTATTCTTAATCAAGTGCACGCATAGGTACGCTGTGAATAGTCAAATTCAATTTTCTAAAAAACGGAGCCTTATATGAATTTTTTTATTTTATTTATATTTTCTTACATTCCAATGTGGAATCTCTTCTTTCCCATTCTTCTATGATTCCGAACAATCGATTTCCTCTGGCAATATGGTTACCTGACATACCCCAATGTTTACTTCTCTTTATACAGTAAAATTTTGACTTTTCATCAGAGCAAAGCATTCAAGTCTTTACACTAAGAACGTTAATACAAATGTTGCGAATAAAATCTTATTTGAAAAGAATATAAAACTACAATTATTTGTTTCGTATCCTCGTGTAAAAAACCTGGATCCAAACAAGCATCTCAAGCATCATCATACTAAGGATTAATGCATTCAGTGCATTATCAATATGCTGCATTAACAATATGCAAAATTTGAGCAATGTCGATGATCAGAATCGCGTGGACAATCTTCGCGAGTCTCTTCTTCGTTGCATTACGTTGAGTAATAATCTCTAGAAGGAGTAGTAGAAGAAGCTTCCACGCAATGTTCCCAGATAAGTAGTATCGATCAAGAACCAAACGAGTTTATTGTCCACCCAGATGACTCTCGCGTGGAAGGCCAGATGTCATGGACCCAGGAAAATTGGCGAGCGTCAAATTAACCGGACGTTAAACGAGGGGACGGCCTTTCGTTTGACGAAATCCGTAAGCGCGTTAGGAACTTTCGGCGAATTACACGGTCCGGGAGAAAGTTCCTGGTAACTCGCCTCCTGTATCACCCCTTGGGAAAGTTAGCTGGACGACATGTAAGTCCCGCCGCGTCACGTAATCGTACAGTGATCATGTTAATCGGGTAACCGATAAACCAACTCTCCAACTCCCAGACTCGCCTCGTTCAAGCTTAATAATCTGCCATGGCTATTTTAACCGTTCAACTTTCGACACGTTTCCTTTCTCCCTTAATTTCCCAATTTTTTTTCTCTCTCTCTCTCTCTCTGCCCATACCGAAATACGTGCCTCGGAATGCGCGTACGTGTTACGTTCACTCGTCTCCTTCTCCTCTTTCTTTTTCCTGACGCAATACCGTGGTACTTTGTTGTACAACTTGGCTCTTAGCAACGAGGTGCAGCACTCCGAAGGGGGTTGAGAACGGCCCAACGTGCAGGACGTAGACGGAACGAGGAGGAAAGAGGGCATAGACGCTGGCAAACTGGTAAACTTTCGAGAAGCATAACCGTTACCGTAAGGCAATGACGAAGTGCCATTCCTGGCTTCGTGTATAGGCAGATATTCATCTATTCGACCTGCTTCTGCAACTATTTTCTGTATGGGATTCTGCAGTTTGCATTTCATAGTGCTCGCTATTCCACGAAGCAATTGATATTCGGATTAAAAGAGTGGATAGGTGTGGTAGAGTAGAGCGAGGTAAAAATTCGCAGCGGGTAAAAAGTTCGCACCATGCGAATTTCGTTGTTTGACTTGTGGCAGTTGCCGATGGCGATTGGCAGCGAATTGTCAATCAAGGTAGAGTCACCAGTGTCGAATCGTGATAGCTGTGCTTCGTTTTGTTATGGCAGTTAATGCTGTAGTTCTGATGTAATATTCTACTTTTTAGGAATCAATATTATTCCTGTAAATTGATCAGTAAATATTTTAATTAATATATCGTCTGAAAGAGCTGTAATTCTTCTGTTCAAAAGTACTAATAGAAGTTTTCAGTTCTCGTCACAGATAACAGGAGTGATTAAACAATGGAAAAGTTAGCTGTGGGGCAAGAGTTAGAATGCAAACTCCCCATTTAAAAATCAGCTTGAAGTAAATGAAACAATGAAAAGAAAATCTGAATGCGACGTGCAAGGAAATAATTAGAAAACCAAAAGAAATCCTAAAAATAACATCTACTTCTGAAAATGTTTGAAAGGAACAAAATAAATCGGTTCCAAAAAAAGAGAATAGCCCACACATACACGTTTAGGGAAAAAATAATTTGTCCTGCGTGTGAAGAAGAATACACCGATTCTCCAGAAGACTCATGCCTGCGCAAACTGCAAAGGTGGAGGTAATGTTATGTGCTATTAGTGTTACCTTCGTTAAAAAAATTTAATCGTAAACTATTAGTCACTTTGCTATATTAATACAACTATTGTATGTAGGAAAATAAAGCACTTTTGTGAAAATTTCTCGTTGCGTTCTGTTACCGCGTAGCATGCGAACTTTTGCCCCACATATCGGGTAAAAGTTTGCATTTGACACTTTTTGGGAAAATTTATTTTACAATATATGTGTCATGACAGGGAAATTTACATAAAATCACTTATCGAATAATAAGGGATAGTAGTTATGATACTGATAGTATCAATGTATTTCCAATAATTTTAGGGAAATCTAAACTTAAAGTGCGCACTCCACACGTTAGAGGTATGTGCCATGCGTATGAAAAAAAAACACAGTATTTACTGACTGTCATTGGAAGACTACTGGAAATATTTATTTAAATGATTCGTATGCAATTTATTTACGCCAAGACAATAGGGTTTATACAGAAAGCGATTTTTAAAAAAAAATCGAATTCTACTATTCCCAAAAAAACCGGTTAAACCGGTTTTCCAATTTTCACAAAAAATATATAATTAGAATAGTAAGCAAATATTTTTACTTATTTTAAAAATGTTCAGTTTCCTTAATATTTAAGGAATTATAAAAATATAACAAAAGAAAATATACTGTATATGTACAAAACCAAATAAATAAATATAAATTAAATTAACTAAAATCCATACAAATCCGTACAATTTTTGAGTTCATTTAATACTTATGGATCCACAAAAATATAACATAATAAAACATACTGCATACAAAACTGAATGAAAAAAAAAATCAAATAACTAAAATCCGTACAAAATATAAATCTTTACCAAATTATAAATCGTTATTGCATTTAGTATTTTTCTTCAGAAAATATGAACTCATGAACATTAGTTTTACAGTAATGAGTAAATAAGCTGTAGTTACTCATTGCAGTAACAATATGCTATTGTGTCCGAGGCGATTTCAAGTCAAAATATTAATGTTTCTAATTAAATAATTACTTCATTTCTGTCATATTAATTCTAGTATATGGTTTTCTAAATTCAAAAACCAGTTTCCGAATTTTACAAATTCAAACAGTTTCTAAACCCGGTTTTAAAAACGACAAACCTTACAAGATAGTAAACCACACATTACTCTAATAAATAATTTTTGCACTAATAATACTACTGACTTTAATACTAATAATAAGAGAGGTATAAGTGACAACGTGTTTACCCGAGTGATGCAATAAATATTCCAGCACTGTATTTGAAAACCTACTCGTGCCGTTCGAATTGAATATGGAGCAGAAGTGGTGCCACCTACTAAATATGCAGGACTCCTTTAATTCCTGGAACTTAATTCATACCCTCCAAGCGTCACATCTATCCAGAACACCGAACCCTTCGCCGTCGTGATGCTACACGAATCAATGGAATTTAATAGAACCGATAAACCTCTACCCACAGAGAGAGAGAGCGCCGCGAGAAATGGAAAATCTTCCGACGCGGGGATAAAAATTTCAGTTGATTCAGAAATTCTAATACCCCATTCAGGACGTGAACACCACTTCACATCAAGCAGAAAAGTCCCCCTCGAGCCTTCCGCGTTGGACTGAAGGGACCGCTTCTGTGACGTCGAAAAAGGGATCCTTTTCAATTTCAAGGCTCTTTGAGCGACGGAAAGGCAAGGTGATCGACCGAATCTCATCGAACTACCCGATAACGAGCTCCTCTCATGTCAGGGCTCGAAATGCTCGGCTTGTGTTCCTGAGGGTCGTCATCGTTCCGAGAGATCTCTGGCCGACGCCCGTGGAACAGGATCAGAGGGTACGTGACCTCCTCACGCGACAACAAGATAGCGCCTTGGGAAAAGAAGGAATATACCCCGGCTCTCTCGTGCACCGCCATGCTAACCCAGTGAAAGTTCCGTTGACGGATAAATTGACAGATTACCTCGCAGCTGCCTGTCGCGGGATGCTTTTCTCTTCAGCCAGCGAAGACTGATGCTACTTTGCCGCGCCGCCGCCGCGCTCCTGCATATTCCACGAATGGGAAACAAGATTAATAGATACACCTGCGACGAGAAATTCAGAGGGAACAGACCACGCGACGTTAATAGCATCTTCTACCTCGCGACAGTGGAGCGTTTAGTATTTCTAGCCTCACCTTTGGATTTGCTACCTATTTGATTAGCTTTCGCTATTTCGGGGAACGATTTTCATAATTAAGGAGCACCAGGTTGCTCGTCGATGAAGAATTTTCTATGACAACTGAAAGTAGGACTGATTTTCTACAGGGTAAGCAGTGTGAAATGTTTTTTTTTTTTTCTCGAAAATCATTGGTACAGAGATAGTGGCAAGATGTTTATTTATTTATTATTTAAATAATATCAAACAAACGTTTAGCTGTGCCAACAAACGTGCCAGGGTGGAATGCGGGCGAATAAAGAAGGGATATCGATGTGTACGAAACGTCGAATATCTGTGCATAAGGATCGATAATCCTCGACGACAGCGTCCAGCAAAGTAGAACGAACAAGAACAAGACAAGTGACCCTATTACAAACCTGCCTGATAAATCGCTCTGGTGTAATCAATTTGTCTTTCGTGTAAACGCGTGGCTCGTGTACATAACGATTAACCGCCATTATCGGCGTGTACAGCTTAAGCGGTCTGCATTAAAATTTCGTCCCACGCCCCATTCGTCAACACTGAACTCCTAACTTAGCGGTTTTAATATCCCTCCGCGTGCTACCTTGTCCCCGTTCGTGCTAAACATCGGCGCATCATTTACCTGTAATTTATGATTTGATATTTACAAGTTGCCGGACAAATTTCCACCATTCGTTCCCTTTATTTATTACATCGGAGTGGCGCTGTTTTTTTTTTATTTCGAAACAAAAGTTCCTTTCGTACGAAGAGTTATTATTTAGCTCGCTGTATAATTTGAAAATTGTGGAACGTGGGCAGCGAAATTAATAACTGCAGTTGCAGCTGCTAGAGATTTATCAGTACGTAGTACTTTTTTAACTGCAAGAGTATAAATTGTAATATAGTATTATTATTTGAATATTGTACATAAAAGTGGAAGAACGAATGTGCGATGCAATAAGGTTATTCCACGTTGGATTGGTCACTTTTTGCGACTTGATATGTGCGGCTTTAATAAAACCGAAATGTAATATAGCCCTCGTGAAATTAATAGGAGTTCGAATTTAATTAAACACACATTGCAATTTTTACGTCATAGATTCTGATCAAATTAAAGTATAACGTAGTTCACGTGAAATTAGGATAAGTTTAAGTCATATGAAGAATTTCTTCGATTTTGCAGAAATCGAACTTGAAATTCTGCAATTTTTATCTGTTTTTTTTTAAACCTGGGTCCATAAACGAAGTTCCCTCACGAAATCCATAAAACTATGAATCCTTTCTTTTTTTCTTCAAATTGGGGATAATTAGACCACCGAATTCCTTTTGCACTATGAGAATGATTATTTAAAAATATGTATCTATTACAGTGATAGTATTTGAAATCATTATTTCTAATATGATTGGAATTTTCGCAGTGGCTTCGGATAGCAAATTGTATATTACTTTAAAGATAAATATCTTCGCAAGATTCCAGGTATAACAGCATGGCGAATAGGAACGAGGAGATGACTGACCCTGTCACCGAGCCCCCTGATAAATAGTTCCCCGTGTCTGCTTTTGCCCCTTCCCCCCACACCCGCGCCAAACCCCTGGCATTGTCATTTTTAAACAGATAACAAATGATGCTTATAATAAAGCACATTCAAAACGCATAACCCGTCTGCGCTACAATCGCTCAGGGCGTTTCAGGTCTTTTTATTTTCGCGAAAGGACCGCGCGCCAGGAAAGGAGGATCCTCCATCTTTGTTGCGTCTCCCATAGTTGCTCTTTGCCCTCATTCGTCTAGGAGAAACAACGACCCTTCCGTCAGGACAATTTATGAATGCCTGCAACTCACGAACACAGTTTCTGGTAAAATAGATAAATCGCCGGTCTTAATATTCGAATTTGATAGTGCAGTCGTTGAACGAGACATTCATTGCCGAAAGATTTCTTTGACTTGGCTAGTTTTTAAGTGGAAACTAGGGCTGGGACTATTCGAATAATTTAATATTCGAATATTTTACAAATATTCGAATTCTACGAATAAACTTCGAATATTTCAGTATTCGAATGTTATTATTCGAATACTATTCGAATATCGATGTATTCGAATACTATTCGAATACCGCTGTATTCGAACAGAGCAGTATTCGAATACTATTCGAATACTATTCGAATACCGCTGTATTCGAACAGAGCAGTATTCGAATACTATTCGAATACTATTCGAATACCAATATATTAGAATACCAATATATTCGAATACTGATGTATTCGAATAGTGTGAAGTGGGTCCAAATTAGTGTACAAGATTTCACTCTGACAAATGAACCTAAAGAGCTTGATTTATAATTCACATCATACTATTCGAATAGCTCCTCACATTAATTAAAGGACCACTTTTAGGGGTTGTCCTTAAATTACGTAAGGCCTTTTAGGGGGAAGGGGTCGCGAATTTCTTACGTTTTCTTACAAGGGAGGGGGGTCAGGTAGCATCTTACGTAATATTTTTTAACCTAATATTCAATAAATACAATTTCTATCATTAATGTTCCAGAAAAGTAGTTTTGTTTAAATTTCCCGAAACCGAGTTAAATGATTTATATAAACCTATAAAAGGAGTTTAATAATTGAAAAAATTAAATGTAGAAAATATTACGTAAGTAGGGTTTGGAATATAAAATCTTACGAATTCTTATACTCGGGAAGGGAGGGGTAAGAATTCGCCAAAATTATCCTTACGTAATTTAAGGACGGCCCCCTGAGAACCCGAAAAATAGGGGCAAATTCACATGGTCATAACTCCGGCAAAAATAGTCGTATCGATATTTTGAAAATATGGTTCGAAAACGTGGAACCCCTACTTTCAGCTACTTTTCTCAAATTTTATCTGTATTGCATTGCGGCAAAGTTATAACGATATAAAAGCACTTGAACAATTTAAAATAAATTTCTTCAACCCTACGAAAGTTCCACGAGGAGTATAAAATTTCTTACACAAATTCCATTTGCACTAGTGGAAAGCGGCTAAATTCCCGTGTAAAATAGAGTAATAAATTTCCTGTGTTTTTTTTGCCGAGTTATTCAACTTCAAAACTACACAAAAATATAACAAGTACAACTAGCTTTACCACTCGGCTCCGCCCGAAATTTAGATTCTAATTTTATAAAAACGAAATAGTAATATTCATCTGGATTAGATTAAAACACATTCCGCGACCCCAGAGTTTACCGTTCGAAAGTTTATAGGCGACACACAAACCCACAAGCACTTTCTGCTTTATACATTAATAATTAGCAATCCTAATGCGACACCACATTGTGTTACAGAACAAACATTCACGCTACATAAAAAAAAAACTATGGGATCAAAACACACTCACACACCCCCACAAAGCAATAGCTCAGCGACACTCCGAGGAGCAGTCGTCTAACTAATAACACAAAACTACCTATGTGACAGACTCAAAGTCTACACGCACCAACAAAAGCAAACACTTATTCGATAAACAGTACAATATTTAAAGAAGCAGGAATTTCACAGTTCACGAGCCTTGCCCCCACTAGCTCGCAATAAATCAGCATCTTAAAGAAACATCAGTTACACCATACCTTCTTCGCAGAAAACTTCTCTCTCCCGTTCCTCTCGCCCCCTCCCTCCCACAGCCGTCTCTTTGCATTTCCTACCCGTCCCCTGCTGTCAGGGGAAGATGGTGTGTCGTCGTTGAGTCTCAATTCAAATGGGCTCGGCGTATCGCGATCGCGCGTATCAGCCTCTGTTTCCACGACGTACGACTCCGTTTCCCATGAATAACGCATTTCCTCGGGAAATCGATATGCAGATTGCCAAGTGTACCTACGTACGTTCCTCTCCGTTTCTGTGCTCCTCTCTTTCCCAGTCTCGCCGCCTTCGTTCTTGGGCTACGTGGGTCACGCGGATTTGGGTCAGTAGAGAGCGCATCCAACCGAGCGTCCTCCCGCGACAACCGTCGATCCAAAAATGGCCAGACCAACCCCGAGAATTCTAAGTGCAGCCGTGCCACGTGGCCGTGAAATTGAATCGCCTCGGCGTTGGTAAAGAGGAAACAGAGGAATTCACCGGTGAACCAATCTGTGCCTGGCATTACTGTGCATCGGCATCGCCGCACGATCCAAAATATCCCGCTCGACGCCTCGCTCGCGACGCTTGTCCCGCGGGGACGCGATTTCGTTTCGAAAAACGATCGAGAATCAGCCTCGCAGCTATCCGCTCGACGTTTGTTACGGATTGTACGAAACGAAACGTACGCCGTTGTCATTTTTTAGCTTCGATTGTGGTAGCGCCATGCGTTTCTGGACATTTTTCAGGGATTGAATAATATATACGTGGCCTAGATACAACGTTGGCTACGCTTCAAATGGAATATTCTATATGAAAATTCTTCCGCTGGCCTGAAATGTGCTTCCGCAGGTATGGAGGGATTTTACTTCGAAAGATTTCCTTGCTATTACCTCGCGTTCTGAATGTTTTGCTGGGGGGTGGGCATGGATAATCATGTTTAGGGGATTCGGTGGAAAAATGGAAGATTGATAGATTTTTGTATCGAGACAAATTAGGAAGGTTTGCGTAGCTTTTGTTTGAGGCCTAATGCTCGATAAATAGAAAAAGTATTGGCAGACTATTGAGCTTTTAATATTGTTCGTGGACGTTTCTATATTTACGTATTTGTTTGATAATGTATATTATAATTATATTAATAGGCTTTTCCATAGTTACATAGAATTAAGCTTGTTTACCCTGCGAATCAGGCATATGTCCATTATACATATTAATCTCCTACATGAGGAGTGTCTTCAATGGGTTATTAGTGATTATGCATCGATGTTAATATTTTATCGTATACATGTTAACTAAATTATTCGCAGAGCTGTATTTATGATTTATTTATTTCGCGCTAAACCAGTTATCAATAAAATAGCAAAAACAGAAGCGACTAGGAATTTCTAATAATTTTTCAAGTAGATACTGTTTGTGCTGGATATGTTAACGAAATTTTAAAAAGTATATTCCAAACAGGGCATCAATTTTCAATTACAATAACATAGTTTGAAATGTGCCAATTGCCCCAGATATTCTAAATACTCCAAATGCTATTGATATTGAAAACATCTTAAATGCTTCAAATGCCATACCTTCTCGAAATGCCTCGAATGTCTGAAATAGTTTATATGCCCTCAATACTCGCAGTACATCGAGCAACCAAATACACATAGTACACAAAGGACGTAGAATCCACCTTTGATTTCAATGGGCACAATTGCGAACTTAATGGAATAATTGCACAGGAAATGATCCTGATTCCCAGTCAGCTGTTACATGATTGCCGTTAACGCTTCCAGTCATATGCAGTTATCTCTTATAATCCATTCGCGTATTATCGTGAACGTGCATCGTCGATGTAAACAGTATCTACCCTGAATAATGAACAAGCAACGGTCGCGATGATAATAGCGCGTTGTCACATGGATTCACGATCATCGATACTTCCAGCTTTTACCAATGAATTATTAGACTTATCATCACATCATTTAATCATATTTCTTTTTTTTTTCTTATGACTTATTGTCGCATGATGTATTATACAGATCTTATGTCTTACTTAATCTCCTTTTTTTTCGACAGATAGATTTCTATTACTCGCAGTTCCGAAAAAATATATAAATTCAGAATTTCTTTTTTAGAAAAATATACGTGTAAAACTTATACCCAATTTTTTCACTGAAAATGTTTTCTTTGAAAAGTAATAATAAGTAAAGATCTCTGCAGTTAAGAGAAAAAACCGTGTATATGAAGATAAATAATTATTAAAGCAGACTTAATAATTACTAAAGTAGGTTCTCACCTTTCCAAATGCCCATCTTAATTTCTTAACAATTACGTAAAAGCACGATTTCTTTACAGGAAGTGTCATGTTCATCTTTTAAATAATCATTATTTCTCTGCTCTGTACTTTTAATAGTACTTTCTATTTTTAAAATTCAATAAATTTTCTGTCGTCAGATAGTTCCTACACCGTTTATGCTGCACGACGATAATTTCTTTTAGACCTATGACTTTTTAATCAAAATTCAACCAATTCTAATTAATAAATATACCTTTCAGTGGAAAGATATCTGGTAAGATTTTCACTATTACCTTTTCCTAAAGTATTCCTGATTTTGTGTCTTTTATCATGCATCTAAACTCTAAACAAATGTCTACAACCCTTTCATACGTTTAGAAAGTTCCCCTTCTTTTTTCAAATAATGGAGATCAATAATTGAACGATGGAGCGCCATAGAACGGTCGTCCGCTTTTCCCGTTCAAATTGCAAAAGACAAATCACACTCGTCGCACGCGTCCCCGTTTGTTATTTGCTCGGTGATTTTCGAAACGAACCGTTCGAAATCAATCTCCAAAAGCATTACGCATTAGCCTGCACTGATAATGACACTTCGGTTTCGCTGCGTCAACTTCACTTAATTGATTCGTGCTGAGCTGGTCCGACTATTGTCACCGTGAACGAGTCCGCCCGCTCCCGCTTTATTACAAACTAGGTTGCGTTCAGTTGCCGATCGTACCATTTAATTACGATCACGATGCGCGACAAATCGAAAATCTCTCGATCACTGACGCGTGCCTTCGCTTATCCGCTCCGTACGTCAGCACGACACGTCGAAAAAATATTGCTACAAGGAACTCAAAGTCCACAGCCCGAAAATTCAGATTTTGTTGAAACATCGTGTGAATGTTGAGCACATTTTACTATGCAAGCAGCAATTTTTTTCTGCAGAAACTCACTGGGAAGGCGTGAATTCAGCATTTTCAGTTATCGTGTTTTTTCATTTTCTTAACATACGTAAGCTTATTTTGTTTTTTAGTTATATTTAAAATTTTGTTTAAGGAACCATGCGGTTGTTAATTAATGGGGTATACCTCGGGTGAATTTTTTTCCAAGTCAAGGGCTTGATACAGATTCCCGTTCTTTTTACTATGTTTACACAGTATTATGAACTACTTATAAAAAAGATTTCAATTAAAAAACTATTGTTTTTCGGAAGTTAGGGATACATACCCGAAAGTCTCTCGATTTTAGACGGTTAAACGGTGGCCCTAAAAACTCGCGCTACGTTTAACCAATTCACTTCCAATTTTGCATGCAGAATCATAATAAGATTCCACATCGTCCAAAGAAGGCTTTTTTTATTCCGATTCTTCGTTTATTTTTTATAAAGAAAAAAGGTGGATTTTTCTCTTAGAAAAATCTAACTTTACCTTTGATCTCTCACCGTTTCTTTATTTTTCAAAATTTTCAAAATCAACTTCGTTGGACGATAGCTATTGACATACTTTATAAGAAAATTTTATTGTTTTTGATTTCAGACACGACACACAGCTGTTTTCAGGACCACCGTTTAGCCGTCTAAAATCGAAAGAGTTTCGGATGAGTATGCATAACTTCCCAAAAACAATAGTTTTTTAACTGAAACTTTTTTTTTGAGTAGTTCATAATACTATGTAAAGATACTAAAAAGAACGTGAAATCTGCATCAAGTCGTTGACTTGTAAAAAATATAAAAAGTATACCCCCTTAATCTATGGAAAATAAAGGATCAGACGTGAATGAACGAGAGTTACAACAACTATTTAAAATGATTCGAGTGAAAAATGATTGTCCGATCCCTCTCTCGAATTTCCACCTACATTTCAAAACTCAAAGCATGCTCGAATCAGAGACGGTATTAAAACCGCACCGCGAGGGATTTACGAGTCCAAGCCGGAGGTGTCTGCAGGAAAAGAGGGGTCCGGTAAATTCGGTAGACAGGCGAAAAACTATTAACGGGATAGTCGTTTACTTTCGCGTCACGAGTGCGGAGTAAAAGAATCGCATTAACGACGGGGATGCTCTAATAGATGCGTCCTTCCTTTGGTCGTCATCGTTATTCGCACACCAGACAGTATTAACGTTTCAGAAGCAACGAGATCTTTCGGATTACACCGCTCTTCACTTTCCTGATTTATAATAAGACTTATCCCCTTTGGGAAGGCCGGTCGGAAATCTCTTAAAGTTTTAATTACTCTCGCGTGGGTGCTAACGGGTTCCTTTTTCTACCCATCAGCGTTTCAGAGCGACGATTCCGTGACGCGTAGCTACTAAATCCATGAAAGTTGATAACGTTCAGACAAGGGCGGGCGAGGGGGGGGGGGACTGGAAAAATTCCTTTGAGTAATTAACGTATTCCCAAGTACGGGAACGGCGGGGTTCGCATGGTAAAACCTCGATTCCGTTTGCATCGTTCGGAGCGGAAAGTTCTTCTCCGGGGGTTGTAACAAGCGCGCGTGATGCAGCGGAGTCTACGCCACCGTTGTCTTACGCGTGCAACCAACCCCTTCGCTCGCATCGTTCGAGAAAGTGGGTCAGGATTCTCGCTCGCGGTGGCGTGATCGCTTCGAATACGTATTTAACATTCCTCATTGGGCCTGGCTAGGCGGATTCTCGCGAAATAACTCTGCACGAAATCCCTGGTTTAGCAATGGGACGCAAGCAACTCACGTCCGAGTCTCACGCCTGTTGGTTTCCCAAGAATTATCTTTTGCTAATGTTTTCTTTCGATTTCCGTGATAGGCGGGGCGATTGCGGTGGTAAATGAACCTGTAAATGGAATTGATGGTTGCAGGGAACTGTTTTTATTAATTATGGTAAGTATAACTGAAGGGTGAGGGGACAAATCAAAGGATCATTTTGAGTGGTTTTGCGATTTATAGCGCATTTTGTTTGTGACAACTGAGACTACAGATCTGTCAAAATCTGACAAACACGGCGCGTCTAGACTTTATGCCTAAGTATAAGCTTCTATCGTTAAGATAAAACATGAAATTATGATAAGGGAATGCCCATTCCCCAAAGAAATTCCGTTTCTCCATTTCGCAAGTGAAGAAAATGCGAATGTTACGTGATATTGGTTATTGAACTGTTTATGACAATTAATAAAATGAGTGGCTTTCCTTGTTTTGAGAATAATAGAAGTGGAAATTTCTTAAGTAACTGATATTTCAAAAGGAACTGACATTTAAGAATTATTTTAAAAAACTATTGGTCATGTTGGGATATAATGAGGCATCTTTAATCTTGCAGAAAATATTTTTCTTTAAGTCGATCCTTCTTATTCTTTATTAATTATTGTGGGATCTTACCCACCTCTTGGACGATGTTGGCGTCAGGTGCATCACCTATCACAGTCATCTGATTGCAAAAAAATCGAGGTTTCTTGAAGTTAGATAGTTTAAGCTGGGATTGGTCCAGTTTAAAGAAAAAAAAAATGAATAATTGAAGGAATTACAGCGTTTGAAAGAAAAAATAAGCTTTCCTTAGACAAATTTTTCATATTATTCTTTATATCGACGAAAAAAGAATTATAAATAAAAACTAAAATTCAAATTTTAGATCCAGTACCAGGATAAGTAATTTAACTTCAAGAAGACGATTATCTTCTTTTTGCAATCAGATGACTGTGACAGGTGCTACACCTAACGCCAACATCGTCGAAGAGGCTTACACAATTCCACAATAATTAATAAATAATAAAAAAAAATCGACATAAAAAATCTACAAGTTTAAAGATGCCTCCTTGTATCCCAAAAGAGTTTATTACAATATTAACATAGTTTTTTAAAAAAAAATCATAAATTTCGCGGGTTGTTTCGCTAGAAGCTCCCCTTAATTTGTTTCAGCATGCGGCCCTGTTCAAATTTGAAAAGATATTACAATAATGTAAAACAATTATTATTTTATTGCTTATTTTGTCTGCTGCCTATTTAGGGTACAAGCTTCATGATAAATTCAATTGAAACTCGTTTCTTTACTACTGAGCTACGGTATCAAAACTTAATTTTCTCGATAAAACTGTTTTGTGACATTTCCTGCTGTTCCCCTTACCCTTCAACTATGATTGGTTTAGGCTATAGGGAGAGCTTCGAAGCCCCATTGAAACTACGTAATTCCAATTTCTTCAAACTCATTTTGCGTTCTTGAATTAATAACTGTAAAAAATAGAGTCGTATTTTAAGATTTGTATAATATTGAATAAGAATCCACAAAGGCAGAACAGAATATATTTACTGGAAACATAAACATTTCTGCTCTGAACCCTCTATCTAATTTGAATCTCACAGAAATCAAAGTTCTCAGAAAGAATCCTTCGTACTGAGATCTACAGATTGTATCTGAAAATTAACTTCCCCTAGCCAGCATAATCTAACCGTCCCCAAGTCTATACTCCGTTTCATTTTCAAAAGAAATGGGAATGTCTCAGTAGAGGTATCTTCTATACTTCGATACTCGACTGAAAAGGGAGGAAGCAGGGTTATCGATTAAAGCCGTAGTAAACTACCTACATTAACTCGCAGAATGCGATTGTAAGGGATTACTAAGGCCACGTCGGTGCATCTCGGAGGGAAAAGTTTAACAGGAAATCGACGCGCAGCTCCCTGCCCCACTTCAACTTTTGTCGCGATCTTATTTGTCGGACAGCTCGTTTATTCTGAAGAACTCGAGAGCACGGCGGAGTCCAATTAAAAATCACGGGGTCATTTATTTACGCTTGGGATACAATCGAGCTTGAACAAGGGGAGGGGACGAGGGGGCGACGGGGCTGGGTGTAAATAATGGTCAAGCGGCCAGAAAGGTCGGACACTGCGAAAGAGGGTGAACGGCAAAGAGAAATTAAGGTGAAAGCCGGTGGGAGGGTAATGAGCGAAAAAAAACGTACCCCAGAGTGAGGGAACAGGACGGCCGACTACTTGGTTTTAATATAAAAAATTGCAGACGGATAAAACTATAGTGGAACCACTATTTGAGTTATTTGTTCATCTATTTCTTTGGGTTAGGAATTAAATCATTTTTATTTTCACACAAAGTAGTGTATGCTTCTGAAAAACAGCCACTGATAATATTGTTTTTGCTCAGAATTTTGGCTCTTTATTTATAATTAGAATTTATAGGAATGTAGTTAAAATGTAAATAATGTGTTTAAAAATTGCATTCCTTTTTTATAGTTACTAGGAGATAGTAGTTATTTTACATATACATATAGTAGTACTTAGTGAGACATGGTGTCTCGAATGTAGAAATTTTTGGATAATAGATCTTTTTTCTATTCTTACAAAACAGAAATGAAAGAATTTCTTAAACATGTATAAGATATCTATTTTGAATCTTGAAAATTCTCAATAGAAAAGTTTTTTAATAGTAGTAATTATTGTATAGATATTAAATTACATATGTTCGAGCTAATTTTATGGCATTCGTACCACTTCTGGATCCATAATAACCATAATTAACATTGTACAGTTTCGTTTGGTGCACACTGTGCACGAATTTATATTCACATCAATTTCATAATACTGGGTTGACTAACTGGTGGCTCGCGAGCCATCGGCCCCCCCCCCATACCGACTAGACTCTGACGATCGCAGTCGATTCCTCCTTTCTTCCTTCTCTTTTTGACTGCGATCGTCAGAGTCTGGAAGGTATGGAGGGGGCCGTTCAGCGTGGCAGCAAAGCGGAGGGGCTCCCGGCAGCTCCCGAGCCACCAGTTAGTCAACCCCGTCAGACATAATAAATTGCCACGATTAGATTTAGTTTCGACAGTTATAGCAGAAGCTTCAATAAAAGGAAGATATGCTCTGTTTGGATAATGGAACGTCAATAGTTCAGCATTCCTATAATTTTATTTATACAACGGAGTTTCGAAGAATGGAGTTTTGATTTTGAATGCAGCTTGTTCCATACCCATTCTTTTATTCTTCGCGATTCAATTATCGTGATCGATCATCAATTTTCCATCAGCGTAGTTGCCTTGCAGTTACGGTTATTCCTATTTCGACCAGCGATCGACGAATTGTTTGTGAAAGAATAGCGTTGCGCGTTCAAAATACTACCGTATAATTCCATAAAAATACAATATTCTCTTTCTGCTCTTCTCGTCTTTTTCTTATTCCTAGTTTCCCTTTCATTAAGCTTTCGACGAATCCAGGAATATCTGGGTTAGCCGATACTTTGGAAAAATATTTTCTGTAAACTCTGTAATTCTTGAACTTCTCTACTGGAAGCAATACATTCTCGAAATGGTAACATTACGTCAATTTTGCTTAGATTTATTGGCATGATTTTAGTTTCGATATATTAGAGAATTAAATATTTATGGAGAAATATTTTCTATTCGGTGTGACATTATCAGATTTCTGAAACATCTTCAACAATTTTTAATACAACATGTTACTCATTTTACATAAATAACTTACAGTATACAGCGATATCAGGATCCTTTAAAATACCAATTATACGCCTTGAATTCCTAATCTCTGAGATCACATTGACTAAAGGGAATTTCTATCGACGAGGACTTTACCTTAGAATTTGCTGTAGAATTGACAAAAATAAACATACGAAGCTTTGGCAAAACCAAGCCCCTCGCGCACTTATTTTCTCTTATTTTAATAATTAAAATTTCCCTTCAGCATCCTCCTTCTATTTGTTACTTTCGTGTCAATTATACAAAATAATGCACCGCGAACTCGTATTAATTATCATTATTACAAGATTTAAAAACCGTTGCTTTCCACCAAATTCTATCAAACTTTTAGCCCTATGTTTTACATATCTCCCACGATATTATTGTTATTACTTCTACTATCGTGTTCACTGTTATTATTACCACACCGGAGAATTCGATTAAACATCCAAACTTCGAAGGCATAGGAATGGCCACGAGAAAGGTGAAACCGTGTGCATTAATTTAGTGTAACGTTAAAAACGCACGTGACGATGAGTAGGTAGAAAGGATAGCTTAGTCACCTGCCGCGGTGGCAAGTGTGCACGACACGCGTCCGATAAGAAGTCCCGTAACGTGACTTGTCGGCTGGCGTTGCTGCAATTGCTGTCGCTGTTAGAACGGCTGCCATTTAAATTTCATTACGAACCTAAACTGCAGCCACCTTAAGGGGGCATAACTCGCCAAGCCAGGTATAAAAACTCTGTGCATTACCGAACCGATAAGGGAAACCGCGTTTCCACGCGGCGCAATGACTTAATAGAATTCCACCGAACTCGTAACACCGCCATTCTATGAACAAGATAATCCCCAGAATTTTAATGTCGGTAGGAAGCTGTTTCTTAACGTTGTAAATGTTAACGTTATAGAGCATTACGTAGAATAATATTATTTTTTTATTTGCCGGTATTTGGATGTCCAAATGAACCTCAGATTTTTATTCTGTATTAGTTCTCTGTTTTAATATTGCTGAATGTAATTGAGATTGTGTTCTAATATTACTTTTAAGGTCTATTAGAATAGGGGATAAGTATTTTCTTTGGTATAAACAGTTTGTGATTTTAAAGCTTGAAAATTTTAAGGGCAAAGAAAATTTTAGTGCTTGATTTTGTAGACTTTGCACATTTTTAAGTAATCATATTATTTGGACATAACATTGCTATCATTTAGAAGCATCATCACGCAGGAGAAACGTTTGTGTAAACCCTTTTATGGCAACCTCTCCGCGTTGAATTCGTACTTGAAGGATACGTTCACTTTCTAACGAGCATTCTGTAAATCTTCATTTATGAGTGCGTGCAGTCGTTTTAAAGAATCATGAAGACACCTCGTAGCCACCGATCCACGAGATGGGGAGCTAAATTCTGAAAGGATTGTTGGGTGGGTCTCGCGGTAAATTAAGGCTCGTACCTGAGATACGTTTCTGGACACCCTCAATGACGGTAATAACACTAACTTCTCGTCAACCTCCGCGGAGGAGCCCCGCCAAGGCTTCTTCTTCCTAACGTGGTGATTTCGTGAAGAACTACCTTCAATAGAGCCACCACGGAGCAACATTTGTGAAACAAAAGGAAGAACGATGAGATCGTTCAAGGACCGAGAGCCATGTTACTCGTTTACATTACTCTTGGAACAGTGGAATCTGAATTATCCTCCTAACTTGAGTTTTCTAAAATAATACGTCTCCTAATGCCAATAGGGAAGCTGACTGCAACTTTTTCCCAACTAGCAGCACATGTGCACATTATTACTAGCTATTATTAATTATGTGGATGTAAAATATAAATGTGCATATTTTAGGTTAAGAAGATTTCAAACCTGGTAAAAGAAAAAAATTTCAACCTTTTAATAATATTTTATAATTTTCTCCTTTGTTTGTCATTTCAATTTTGAAAGCATCAGTCAGCAAAGGTACATGCGCTAGTGGCGCCACTGCGCTGAGCTTTGCGTCACCTTCCCCATTGATTCACCCTGCTCGTTACTTCTTATAATTCAGTAGTGGATCAAAACGAAAAGATAGTAATCATCATCTATAAAACTCTCCAACGTGAAGAGGCCCTTCTGTCGAGACACGATGCTTTGAATTTGCATGTTCTTGGCGCGTTTTCTGTGTGTTACCGGGCTAATGCGTGATGCTTTTGTTTCTTGCATTGCACAGGTATGTCTTCTTTGCAAGCACGTGCTCATTATTTTTAAGTTCTAACCCTAACGCTAACCTCCACAAAGGATTATTTGTCCACAGTGTCAACGGCGAACGTAGAACAAAAGTGATAAATCTAGAACCACGTGCGTTATTATATTAATTACCACAAAACCTTGGATTCCTCCCTCCAAGATAAATCCTTGGAGTATAATCGCACGCAATACAGTCGAACACGGGTTAAGCAGACGCGAGACATTTTCCAGGATTAAGCTGGGCCAGGATTGGTACGATCGTTTCTTATTCCTGCCAGTTACGCCTGATTTAGGCGGCGTTACGGTTAACTAAGCCGGCAAAAAGCGCGATTCCTGTGCCGTCTCTGAATGGACGGACGAGCGAAGAAGCGCAACGGCTGTTGGAGGTTAACGTTCACCAGAAGCTGGCCTCGACCAAGAACCGGAGGCGTGCTCGAGGGCCTCTATTGAATTAACTCCATTCACCAAATTGCTCTCGCATTATGCTGGATCACGCCTGAGCTAAGTTCCACCCTCCAACGGCGGTCTCTCTGTCACAAACGCCGTGGCAACGGGGACAAAGTCTTCGTACGATTGAAATTCGTACTCCGTTGGGCGCGGGTGATGGGTATGCCAGCGATGCCCCTTTGCAATTCATCAAAGACCACCAGCCACGGCTTCTTCGTCCTTCAATTTTCCCTCGTCGGCGGAAATTTTACTCACAGATAAGAATTGCGACGGGCGACGCTGAGCGGATTACCGTCTTATAATACGGTGACCGTTCAAAGTCGTGGATCCCGTTCCTCCTTAAAATAATCCCACGGTCGTCGTGTTAATCACTCTGTTAGTTGATTAATAATGCTTTATTATTAACGCGTCATTCTATTATTCAGAACGAGGGTTTTTAAGTTTTAAGTGGTGGAAATTTGGGAGATGCATTTAAGATCACCTGGGTATTTATAAGTCTTCTGATTAAAAGGATCACGTTGCGAAGAATGATCTGGAATCAAGATGCTGTGAAGATATTAGCAGCAAGAAGTTGTCAGAATCAGGTGACGCGTGATACTTTTCTATTTTCTATTTTCGTATTTCACACGGTTTCATATTTGCCACACGTTGTCCCTGGCATGTAACAACCTGGCTGAGGGAAGATGGAGAAGGAAGTACGATAGAAATCTTGAATCGCAGAAGAATAAAGTGAAAAGGAGAGGTGGGTGGAGGGGGAGCGAGAGGGAAACGGAAAGGACACTCGCCAATTTCTCCCAAGGCTACCGCGTGCTACTACAGCTGTGAGTAAACGAACGATAAATTTGCTCTGAAAAATAAAAATAAGGAGAGGGCCCAAGAGGGACGAGAAACGTCTCGCGCGGTGCACAATACGAGCACCTTTTCCTCTTCCTCTTCGGTCTTATTCTTCCCTTATTTCTCCGCAAGCAACTGTCCACCAATCGAGAATCGTGCTGGCGATCAAATTCAATTTCCGTTGTCGATTCACTTCCGCGCCTTTTATCATACGCAGTGGCTCCAGCTTAAAATCGCCCATCGCACTTGCCTCTTCGATCTTCGATCGGAGAACGTAGTACACACATTTGATTTCTGCATACAGCGTTCTGCTTTGAACTGAAATTATTTTCGTACGGAGTACGAAATTACAGTCATCGCTTTGTTGTAGGGGAGTTTTTGTAATATTTAAATTCTATTTTTGCATCGCAGCCACGACTGAAATAAGGACATTCTGGACGTGATAAATTTGGAGAGGTTAAATCCCAGGATAAATCTCTCACGTGTAGTATAAACATTTCTCCGTGAATCTTTTTGAGATCCAAAGCATGTATAATGCAGTATCCTTTCAGAACTTAGAATACAGGTGACATCTCTATCTCTTAAACTCTTCGAGAAACTTTCAAAACTCCTAACGACTCACAGGGGAAGTTCGGCAATTTGAAGATTAAAAAAATGGCGTGAAGTGATGCTTATGAAACACTTCCTCGAAAAATTCTGAGGTTTCAGATTATCGTGAATATCTGAGAAACTATAAAAGATAGCAAAAAGAAGTTAAATTCAGTGTTGTGTGGTTTTGTATGTCCACCACCCATTTTTCCCACAATTCTTTATCACCATATTGTCTGATATAAAAATCCATGAAACTTTGAATTTAACTTTTTTTCGATATATTTTACGGTTTTGCCAATATTCGCGATAATATGAAAACTACCACTTTTCGAGGGGGTGTATTCGACCTTACTTCCGTATTATTTCCGAATCAAAAAATAGTTATTTAATTAGCATCACTTGAATATTAACACTTCTGCAAAGTTTCACATTTTTCTGTATTTCCCTTGTTCCAATACCTACAGGTGATGATTAGATCTCTATTTCTTAAAGAGGGGATCTCTTCAAGAAACCCTCAAAACTCCTAAGAACTCAGAAAATCGCGTACAATGCTAAACCACCACTTGCTGCATAAAAATCACTTTTGAATATTCCGATAACAGGCGATTTCCCCCTCGAAATTATCACAAATTCCTACCATCCCTATTCCTTAAATATAATTTCGCCATGCGAACGTGCGTAAGGGTCTACCGAATCGCGCCTCGTTTGCTCGCGATCGCGTTGACCTCCTTTCCCTTAGCAATTATATCGTAACGCCGGTCCTAATTATCGATTGCACGGCAACACGGCTGCACCCTGCACGCCCCAGATTTCACAAGTGTTTCGCGCGGCAACTTCTTCACCTCTGTTCTCTTCTTCCCTCCCGCGACGAGATAAACCGCGCGGCCCGCGGTTCTGCTATTTACACACGGTACTTTGATTAAAAAAGAAGCCGTGAAATTTCTCTCTAACGAGAGCCGCGGGGACGGCGCTGGATTTTTTTAATTAAAACCGAAGGAACGCGAAAACATTCAGCATCGGTGGCAATCGTGACGCGACGCGACGCGACGCGACGATCTTTCATTGCAATGGATCCAGGTCGAAAACAGTGCCGCGTCCTGTATTATTCCGCGCGTATGTCGCGTGAAATGCCTTCTAGCGAAATTACGGTGAAACAGAAAGCAGCACGGGACGACGGAAATCTCGTTAAGGTAGGCAACATTATCTTCTATTTTGCGGGGGAGAGAAGAAAGAAAAAAAGGAAGAAGCATTCGTATTATAACGCGTGGCGCCCCGTCCCATCGTTTCCTTATATTTCTCTCATCCAGAGGCAAGGCCGCGAGAGGCCGACGGTGTTTCGTGCTTTTCCCGCGGAAGATGAATGGAGTTAACCCGCTTTGTTAATGTTGTTATGGGTAATGGATTGTTCCGAGTAATAGACCGGGGGAACGTTGCTCTCTTATTTGCGGTCAATATCTTTTTTCCCCGTCAGCCTGAATGGTCTCATCTGTTAGCGCCCCGCGGCGTTTTTTTCCTGCAGCTCTGCTTTCAGGGAATGTAATTGTAATGAAAATACATTCCTTTTCACTGAGTTGGGAACTAAATACAGGGCTGGGAAATTATACGTATGTACGAAGTCGGTGGTTGCGTTGCAACTGCAACATAGGCTTAAGATGTGGGGGCTGGGTTTAGTACGATGAATCTTTTTGGGAAACTGTAGGTGGCATTTGAAATGGATTCTATAATGGAAGTGTGTTTTGTATTAGTGAAAATTTAGGAACTTTAGCATGAACAAGTATGGGAACTACAGTGGATTCTCGTTATAGGCTCCTCGCACGGAGCTAGCGGTGAGGTATTCCCAGCCGCCAATGAGAGTGTTGCATGAGTGAGAGTCCCCTCTCGCTCACTCTCGAACGAAGGATTCAAAGAAATGGTGGGGACAGCGGTCGGGCATACAACGCATAGTAGAAATGAGCTTATAACGAGAATATACTCTAATTTCTTTACGAAGACATAGAATTATTTTTAATTTAACGTTTACATACACATTGAATTCTATTAAAGCTGTACAAACTGTTAATGTTTACTGCGATAATTTGTAATTTAGTACAGATACGTATTCTTTACCTGTATCAATTTTGATCACCATTGCCATAAGTCCCCCTTTCTACTAACAATAGGTAACTATCATTTTTCTTTATTATAAGACGAGGCCTAAAGTCAACTCAAATATAGAAACTAAAACGTACTATATCTGTTATTCTTTTTATCCTGTTTGGTTTCCCAACGCAACCAAACCAACCAAACAAAATCTTCAACACGCTTTGCACGTCAAACTCAACCTTGCTCCAATCAAATAAATTACATCCAAATCATCCCACTTGGTCGATCTCCTAACAACACTCATCACACGCAAACTTACGACCCAAAAAAATACCTGAATAAGCCATAAAATCACCTAAAACCAGTGTTCTCCAATCAAATTAACTTACGTACGATTAAAACATACCACACCAGAAAGTTCCCAACACCCCACAAGCTTCGCACGCCCTCATCTTCCCGAAGAGCCAACAGCAACAAATGCGAGGCCTGTCGCCGCAACGTGATCTCCGTAACGGGTCGCGTGGAAACGAGGAACGACAGTCGATCGTCCCGATCGGCGCAGCGACTAATCAACGTACAGATACACCGCATATTAGCGCGAACAACGTTGCGGCCGTTCCGTCGGATTCGCGTCGGTCTGTCGACGGCAGATTTTTGGTGCGGATGCGTTATGGGTCAGCCCGGTGGCGGACAGTTACGTCGACGTGAACAATCGATGTTAGCCATCAGTTGCAGTTTGCGCGGGAGGGGAGGGGGGGCGCAGTTATACCCGGGACAATTGTTATTGACAAATCGTAATGCCGGTCATCAGTCATGGCGGGGACAGGCTCGTGGAGGCGCGGACCGCGCGGCCGTTTATACGCCTCCTGCTTGGCTCCGCATGTAGGTATATAGTACATGCAGGCACAAAGACCCTTCTCGCGCCCTGTCCTTGATGACTCGAGGTAAACGGCGTCAATCTCCTGATAGAGGATGCGCGAACGTTCGATCCAAGCTGTACACACCGAATTTGCATTTGATGACGTGGGGATGGTACAGTGTCTGCGGGCAAAGTGGAACAGAGACGGCGACACAGCGAATTCTGACGGACGGCAGTGGATTCTGGAATGAAAGCTGCGACAATGTGGCCAGAGAAATTGTTTCGGGTTTCCCGGATTGAGATTGTTGATTCGTTAACGGGACTTTCGCGTTCGTTGAAACTTTGCGTTTACAGTGATTCACTTTGTTCACGAAGGGCTGTCACACGCCCTCTCTGGGTTGTGCGAGTCATTCTATTGTACGTATGGAAATCCAAGGGACCTGGACATCAGTTGGTTATAGAAACTTAACATGATGCAGTTAAGTGCATACAAGCGATGCAGAAGCTTCCACGATTAATTTTAGGCGAGCTAACCTGTGACACTGTATATTTGAGAATATTCTGTGGGTGTTAGGACTCACGACTGATATTTCGGATAGGTTTATGCGATGATGGGTGGAGATAGATATGTACATTTGACGTATGTACCAGTTGCAAACCACGAAGTGTCTCGAAGTTCGTACAATTAGTATTAAAACTATCCCACTAGGGTCTATTCCATTTACGCAAGATGGGTGGTCATATCTAATAGTATTTAAAAAAGTTCATCACCCACTGTACCGATCTGAATTTAGTTCCCCGCACATTCTTAAGCACATTCATTAAAATAAACAAAATGAACCTCAACGTTCTCTCCCATGACACTACAAATCCGCAGCATTGAAGAATCACAGGATCTTCGGTCGTTCCTCGCGAAGTCGGCGGCAGCGTTTAATTCTATTTCAGACTTAATTTAATCCCATCCATCCGGGGACGTAGGATGTCAGGGGAACACGCTTCGACAAGGAGGAAGGATTCCGCGGAAGAGAGAGATCAGGTTAATGCGTGCATTAGTCCGCGGCTGTCCGTCGTGTTTTAATTAGGCCAGGCTAAACAGCCGTCCGTTTAAAGTTATCAGACGCAGACGGTTCTGGCGATAAAATCCTGCCGCTTCTGTCCGTTTTCGAGATGGAAATCACGTTCACAGTGCAGTGCTGTGGCAGCTGAGAGCGACCAGCGAACACCGACATTTAGAGCGGTGTTGCACGAGATCAGACTAACCCCCTTCCTTGCTAAGATGACTCCGCTCCAAGAGAGGTTCGACGAGGCTTTCGGGGTCGGGATATCGCATTATTCCCGACTGAATGGGGTAAATCAGGATCTAGTAGAGTTTCGACGTGGAATCGGCGGTGGTCTCGGATCGCTGATGCTGAGAGGATGAGGATTGGTTGCCAGCGGCTGCCTTGGGAATTCAATTATAGCAACGGAACAATGGCAACCGCGCTGGTAATGAAGGGACCGTCGCCGAGAGGTCATCGGATTACATGGTATTTACAATACGAGGCGCTTGCTCCCCTGCTTCTTTGCATTTCATTCGCCTCGGCTTGTCTGAAGAATCGCTGCTTCGGAGACGGGAGTGAATTACAATGCGTTTTGTAATGTTTTCATCCTGCTCGATTTAGTTGCAGGTACCTGATCTTGCCAGTGTCGGGCTACTTTCTCCGATTTCACTGTTCGGGGTCTAGAATGTTGAGTAGTGTGTAGGAGGTGTCAGTTCTGAAGGGTACTTTAGTTTTAAGGTAGGTATTCTTGGAGGGGTGCGAAGAAGGTAACCTGTAGCTGAGTTTGTGTGTCATGCATACCTATTGCAACCTGTCTTATTAGTAAACGCTCTTCTCACATCCCTCTGTGTTCGTAGTATTGCTTGTTCTGGTTTTTGATAGATATTGAGGAAAGCATACCACAAAAATGTATTCTATTCTTTAGTAGTTTAATATACTGCTAATTTTATTTGAAATATTATAAGTATTTATAATTCAAATGAAGGGGATAGAGAAGATTTGTTTAAGACTTTTCATACACGTCAACTCTATATATAATTTGTATGAACTGCATATTCCTAGTATAAGCAATTAAGTATTAATAACGCTTGCAGATATAAGTAAAACATGGGTCATTGAACCGCACCATTTGAAATTTGCCGCGTTAAATAATTAACGAGCCCAGTTAAGCTACGGCTTCGACCGCTGCGTGAACTTTGGGATCAAGATTTGTGGCGAAAGTGGTCATCCGAGTAAACATCGGTTTCACAGAGGATGCCGGGGAAAAAATTTACAAAGAAACAACCCCTTTGGCACGGTCCAGGACGAGTTTCGTAATTACATTAGAAGGGGAGAGGGGTTGCACGAGGGAGGTTCTGGTGCTCTCGCTCGGTCGGCCATGCGTTTAGGAGGCAGCAATGGATTCCGTCAATAACCTCTTTAAAAGAGACTAAATTCATTATTTGCCTTCTATTCGGTACGCTGGCATACAGCCCACGTTTTTCTGAGTTTCCTTTTATACCCTCGAAAGGAAGTTTCGATCGCAGGGTTATTCTCAGAGGGTCGCGACAGCACACGCTCAATCCAATATTCCAAATCGGGATGTATTATTGATCATGCAATATCGCCACTAGACGGCCCCCTCGTGTTCAATGAAATGCCAATTCTTTTGGAAACTTTATGTACAGGGTGTCCTTAAAATTAGAATTTTATATCCATTTCAATTGTGCGCTTCATTATATTAATTGGTGGATTCGAATGTTTCTATCTTTTTGCTAACGTGGATACATTCAATGTTTGTTAGCTGGGAGAAAAGCATTTGTAAACCTAAGTTTGTGACATTTTTTTCATTAGCATGATTAGTAGAATAACATAATAAAGTTTGATCAAATATTTCTTTGAACAATTTTGTTGAAAGTCACTAATTTTCTGGAGGGCATGCTGCAGAAACTTGCATTTATGGTTAATTTGTGAAGACTACTTTATGAAATACGTAATTGTAAAGACTCGGTCAATTTCAAAGTTGTGGTCTTTCATCGCAATAATGCTGCTCCATGGAATGACAATGCAAAGAAAGTTGAACGAATTTGACATTTTACAAATATAAAGACAAGGATTCGGATTATATAGCAATAACAGGAAAATGTTATTTTTATATAACATATGGTATGTCACATTATTATTATAAAGTGACTACGCTTATTTATTCCGTTTATTTCTATATTTCTCAGGTGTTCATAAAGTAATACACATTTTTAAAATCCCAAATTTTTCTGGATTAGTTAAGTATATCAAATCCCGGGATTTTTGGAATCCAAAAAAACAGCCAGGATTCCGTGATCCCAGGATACCGTATTCCAGGACTTTATTCCCTAAGTATTCACATACGACTAAACACTTTACACTAACAGTCCTATTCAAATACTAAATATACAAAATATAACTTCCATACATAGGTACACTACATACCCAAATTACAACACGAAAATTGAATCTCCCACTAGGGTTGCCACCCGTACTTTAAAATAAAGTATCCTACGTTATTGAGATATTTCAAAATAATAAGAAATTACTCTGTAATGCTAAATACAATAAAAAATATGTTTGGAAGAAATAAAAAATAATACGATTAAAATGTACTTATCATTTTTTGAGCGTACTTTTTTTTAATACCCCACGAACGCAAATGTACGTTATTTTTCTGTAAGAAAGGTGGCAACTCTATCTCCCACTAACCCAACGCAATCCAAAAAATCGTTGGAACCATACTAACCAATATCCTCGACAGAATTAAACATACAAGACTTGAACACTCGTTCAATGCACTCTACGTCCTCTTCTTAGACCATCCACTTAATTTCCATTCGTATCCTCTGCCATCCCATACTCCCGCAAAGTGGTCAACCAGACGAGAGTCAGCCTCGACAAAGAAAAGGACGTGGAATTCGTTGCGTGGCGATTTGAATCGGCTTGCCAGGCGGTATGCATAATAGACAACACCGTATGCATTTGCATGTGAATGTCCATAAAGGCGCGTATGCATTAGGAGGAGCGTTGTAAGTGGGCTGTTCATCGCGAACAGGTAGGCGAGATAACGTCGCCTGTCAAATATGAGAACAATTAGGGGGGGGGGGAGGGAGGGAGGGGGGCACAGAAGAGGGTCAGGAGAAAACATCTTGACGGGCCAACCACACACGTGTCTTTTCACCCCCTCGGGACAAAGTGACCCAGGCGTTCGAAGCGAGGAGGTCCTATACGTGGTGCTTCTACAATTAAAAACTCGTTCGGTTTACATAGACGCTTTCTGGTGACTTTTTGTTTGCCCACATAACGGCGGAGGGTCGCTGCCAGTCTTTTACATAATGGCTTTTCGAGCGAAATTAAATTCTTCGGGAACCCGTACAGGGATCGCCGGTGATCATCGCGCTTGGATGTTTTCAGAGATGCTTTTGCGCCACACTTTATCACTATTAATGGAGGATATTAAATATTTTGTACGATAATTTCAGAGCACGTTCGCTCGAACTCTTCCAAAGTTCAGTTACGTGTAAACGTGCGCTGTTAAAATGTTTCGTGAGTTTCGTCGGAGCTGGAGTATTGTCAAGTAGGAAATAGGGAAGAAGACAAAAGTGTAGCTTGTGGTGAGAATGCGAAAGTATTTGAGTGGTTTAAGGGGATAAGTTAATACGTAACAGTAGTGGAGTTGTTTTGTCGTGGGAAATATTTTTGTAATGGTTATAACGAATTTAAAAATAAAATGAGATCGAAGCTTAGGATAAATTTTTTTTTGAAAAATTGATACTTGTCTTTTAAAGTTTAACATTGGAGAGATTACATAGGTATAACAGTCCCAATTCTTGATATTTAAATTTGTTCAAATATAAGTAGAACTACGATTGAATTTTTTTACAATTTTCTCCATTACATCTTTCTGACATCTTTAAATTCGTGACACTCCCAAGTTTTTGAAGTTCGTGAATGTAAATTGAAGTACTTTCTTTAGCAAAGATATAGATTTTGTTGGCGCAGGTTACATTAAACGAAGCACCGCACTGCAGGTATTAACAATGAAATGGATTAATATATATATAATGCGGAACACTCGGGAACGCTTCCTATTTATGGGGGTGCATGGCACAGCGAAAAGGAACGTTTTACTAAACTCGCGTCGCGTTGTGGCTCGCTTGACGGTCAGAGACGAAGTAGAACGAGCGGAAGCTGCGTAGCGGCGAAGCGAAGCCGAGCGGAAGTCGCGTGGCGCTATGACCGGGTGCGGATAATAATCCACTTAGGCACTTACAGATTTGTCAGCAAAATATTCGTTAAGATTTTTATCCAGTTTCAATTTGTAATTGAAAATCTTAATTTTAATAATTGCATTTATCTTTCAATTTTAAATACCTTCTTTTTATCTTTCACCGTGATTCCTGATAATTCAAATTAGTTAGAATTTTTAGTCTTTGGTCTCTTAAATTTTCACACACGAATGGCGGGAAATATCGTCGAACTTAAATCAATAACAATAGAATGTTATTATTTAAAACAGAGGCTTGAAATAACTTCTGTTTCACGGCAAATTAATTTACACGGAATTCCGAAAATACGGAATATAATATGTGAACGCTGCAAGCACGCGAAAAAGCTCTTAAATTTTACATTACCGGCCATCAACGGCAGGAAAGAAAATTTCGCGTTTATATTACGCGAACAGATTCGTTTCAATACGTTCCAGCGATATAAATTCGTTTCATTCAAACTCTTCCGCTATTAATAAAATACGAAGCAAACATTGAAACATGCCCGACGAATTATTAACGCGTATTATCGTATTAATTTCAAACAACCTGTGAAACTGTCTAATAAACAAGAGGACAGCCAAATTCGCTGTAACGATCGAGAATCGGAATAAACATCCAACCGTTCTACATTGCTATCACTTCTAATCAGAGTAGACAGGAGTCCGATACGGAATGGCGTAGTGATTACTGCTATCCTAATATAACTGGAAATACATAAAGTAGGATATATTCGACAACAGTGATGATAAATTTGTTTGCTTTTTAATGTATAATAACTAATTTATTCCTTATGTGAGTAACTTCTGTTTTAAATAAAAGTACGTATTTCTATCTCTTGTATATTAATGCAGACACCGTGGAGAATTTACTCAGACATAGTTCTTGCGAGTAAAACTGGAAAAGATAAGAAAGGAAAGTTACCCTCTCCAGAATTATCTATGACATGATCTCGAAATACTCTGACGTCAGAAATAAAAACTTCTACATATAAACTCATTTATCCTCAGACACTAATAAATAATCGAAACAACTTACCAAAAAAGGTAACTCCAAGCGAAAAGAAATATCTTCCAAAAATATAAAAACCCTGTTCTTCCTAATTCGCTCTATACATCTCCATTTCCTAAAGAGAAGCGCACAAACTGAGCATAAACTAAGTGGCTCACTCAGGATTTAATCCTCGGGTGAGCCGAGTTGAACGGATAGAAATATTTTTAATGCAGATGCAATAAAATTCATTAGGTGATTACAAAAACCGATTTAAAGAATAAAATCGAGTTTCCTTTTCTTTTTACAAAGCTCTTGAATTACTTCAGTCTTAGCTACATTAATCTCCTTTATTCTCTTTCTTTGGGGGGGTGCCAGGGCCCCTTGAACCCTCCCCTTTCGAACTCAACCGCTCAAAGCACGCAGAAATTCAAGCTTAAAATCCCGACACACGAGACAACGGTGTCTAAAGCTTAAAGAAACATTTCCCGCTGCAGCTTCGAAGATATCGGGGTGCCAATCGTTGCCGGCGCCACCCCGTATATTTGTCCCGCGGATAGAAGGAATCGGACACGTCTGCGTCGAGTCGTTTCTCCTCGTTAAGGGATTCCGGTGGATGGAGGGAGGAAGGCGAACGGAGAAGGCGTGCGGATTGCGGAAGCAGTCGCGAGCGTTTTCGCGCTTCGCAGCCGCAGAGCAGTTCGGGAGTTGCCATTCGGAGCACGTAGATTGCTAACCTAACTTGTTTAGCGGTTTTAGCGGTATTTGATTAGTTGAGTGAATTTCCGAACTGTTTCAGACCGCTCGCGCCAGCTTCGGGGCCTCCGCAGCGAGATCGGACCGGCGACAAACCTACGGCGAATTTTCCGCGTGCACACTGTCCTACGCGGCGTGTGTATACACCGGGGCAGGGCGTATCAACGCGGCATGCCCGCGGACACGATGGAAATTGTAAACCTGGACGAATCGAGAATTCGAGGATCAAATTCGCGCAGCTTACCTTGAGAGTAGCTCATGTCCCTCTTTCATGTACCTCGATGGATACTCCTGGCCGGAGTCGCGATCGCAAACGGATACACGCTACCACCTGAAACAGACATCGATTTCTATGTTAAGGGTGCTGGTATTGGTTGACAAGCACTTCGTGCTGGTTATTAATCCGGGAATGCATACATGGGGTTGTTAGCCACCCCTTGCATTTCTTTAAATACTAATTTTTACATGCTTTATATATGTATCTACATAGGATAAACGCATCAATAAATAAACACTTAAGGCTAATGAATGTACAGTATTTCAAAATTAGGTTTGCAGCGCGATTGATTCCATGTGCTGCAAAAATCGTTTGGATATGAAGCAGGAAATTAAAAGCAGAAATTATTTTAATAACTTATTTTACGCGTTTTAATAAAAAATGCCAGTTCACTGATAATTGTTCATTTACTGGTATTTTCCACCTTACATATGACTACACGATGTTCATTGCAAACATGTTTGCAGCACAGACAGCACAATGTTTTGCACGAAGTGCTAGGGTACCGCACTATCCTTGTATCCGTTCTATGGTTAAGGGGTTATGCCACCTTGGACGAAGCAAAGTCATTGCCATTTTCGGAATTTTTATTTAGGGAGATATTGAAATAAATGGAAAATTCAAGAACATACTCGATTTTGCGATATCTTAAATGTATTCTTTGCAATTGACACTTTTATAAAAATAGAAATGCACTTTTTCTCCGCATCTCCACCATTTTGGACACAAAAGAGGGTTCATGGATATACATATGTACTTACTTGTTTAGTTTTAGGCATGTAGAAAATAAAACTTTTTGGTTTTTTGTTCTAGGTCAAACGGAAAACGTCGTTCCGTATATACAGCTGCTATTTTGTATGAAAAAAAAATACGACTTTTTTCCGTCCAGAGTTATACAATAGCAGGTTGATATTGAGTTTTCCATTTATTTCATTAGCTCTCTAAAAAAAATTGCCGGAAATGTGCTTTGTCCAAGGTGGCCCAACCCCTTAAGAGAGTATTCTGGTCTGACGGGTAACGAAAGATTTTTGTTTTTGCATTTTCTACTGGTTTTTACATTATATGGGTAACACGTGTGCAAAAGGGTTTTTCCAATTCGTAATATTTGCAGAGCTACAGGGTGCAGAATAGGTACGTATCTATACGGCGCCATGGCAGTTTTGTTCCTGCAAGTGTATTTCGGCAAAGTTTCGGCAGACTGTTCTTTTTGGGGAGGAGGGGGAGGTTGTGTATTTTTGTGCCTTTTAGAACACAAAAATTGACCATTTGGGTAGAAAAAGGCCGTTACTCTCCTAGGTCACAACTTAGTTTGGCTTCGAACGTTGAGTAAACTTTAAACGCGATTTTCTCAAAACCACGTTTTCCGAATCGGTGACCATGATATATCAAGATCGACTGAACCAACTCAATCCAAGTTTTGCATACATTATCAGCACACGTGTGGCTATTTTCCCTACCAGAATTATGATAAAAAATTTGTTTTTAAACTTTCACACACCTTTAAAGTTGAAAAAATATACGAGAATTGAAACATAATTTTCAAACCGCCGACATTTTCTTAATTTTTAATATTTTTTTATCATTCTGGTAAGGACGATAGCCAAAGGCATACAAATTAAGAATCTCTTTACATTTTTTACATGGTCACTGTGACCCCATGTTTTTTTTTCACCCTTACTTTAAAGCAGTCAACTGCGTTTGATTTTAATTTTTTTCTATTCACAAAATTTGTAAAGATAGTTCAAATATCAATAAGCATGTAGCAATAAACTAAATAATAATTCAATTTATGGGTTCTTTGTAAAAACATTCCGAAACAACGCGACGAAAACGTCTCGTCAGACCAGAATACCCCCTTAAGTGGCTATCGTAAGACACATGTTCTAACATTGCATTGTATCTCACGTTCGTTACCTTGGGGTGTTAACGAGGAAAGTGTACGGGGTCATGAAAGCTTACAAGGGAAGTTAGGCAACCCGGAAATTCAGAAAATTATGCAATTCTGTGCGCAAGTAGAGAATTTCATCTGTAACACAAACCACCCCTTGAAAGGAATGCAGAATTTTCTTTATCGTGGGTTATCTCGAGAACAGTGAAATGTATCGAAAAGCGGTTTACACAGAAATTACACCTTTTTTCTAAATCTACAAAATTGCGTAACAATAATTATCGAATTAAGAAATGGTGTTGGGGGTAACTTGAAAAGTATGGATTTTTCGATAATTATTTTCACGTAGTTTTGTAGATATACAAAAAAAGATACAACTTTTGTTTAAACTTTTTAGATATCTCTCACTGTTCTCGAGATATTTCACAAAAAAGAAAATTCTGTATTTTTTCAAGGGGTGACTTCACCCCCTAAAGCCGGCACCAACAAAAAATAGGTTTGTGTAATGGATGAACTACTCTACTTATACACAACGTTGCATAATTTTCTGAATTTCCGAGTTGACTGACTTCCCTTGTTAAATTGCAAGAGAATATGAAAATTTTAAATTTCACTTAATGTGTAAAATCACCCATGATTTTACAACACTTTGTACACATTACTATACATATGTTACGCGATTTGTTAAGGAGTTCGTCTTGTACGTAATACGTATTAACATGCTGTGTTAGCAATAAAATCATTAATTCAGCTACAAGATGTAGTTATACGCGAAGGTTGTCTGAAATTATTGCAACAGGTACTTTAATAATAATTCCAACGAGAGCAGAGGAAAATGAAAATTGCAAGAGAAGTAATAATTAATCTATTACATTGAATAAACGTCACGGCTACACACAAAGCTTGAAACGAATTTATCTGAAATCAATGTAACCAGAAATTTGGATCGTCTGGAATAAACGTAATTATGATTCTGCTACGGTAAAACGATTAGTTCGAGAGTTGTGTAATGGAACGTTGGACAGACAGGAGAGAAGGAAGAATTAATTTGTTTCAATTCGTTGTTAACGGTTGAAACAAGTTTAGGAGCGATTTCAGAAAAATGCAATAAGCATAAAACCTAATAATACTTAGTAACTATTATATTAATTATTATAGTAATTCACACTAGTTTCCAGACTTTTTGAGAAGCAGTTTTGGAAACTATTATACCTACAACTTACCCCTATAAATTTTATAAGTGATTCTTTCCCTGTCTGAGGTAATCCTATCAAATAAATCGTTTATCCTATTAGAAGCACTTTCTCTATAATCTAGAATGGTGCTAATAATAAGTTCAGAAAGTATGTTAAATCTTTCATCAAACCAGGCAATTCTTACGTTACTCTGTACTTTTGAGTATAAACGTTGGTTAATTCCTTCTTCATTTATAATATTTCAACAAGTTTATTGTCTCATGGGTACTAGACTCTAAGGCCTTGTTCACATCAGTCAAGTTACTTGACTTCAAGTCGGTTGAATTACTACATTACACATGAAATATCCTTTCAGGTTTCTTTGAAGTTTCAAGTCAAGCAGAGATTCTTTCAATTTTACTTGCCTTGAAATACAATTTGACTAATGTGAACGAGGCTGAAGGAATCACTTTTAAATACCAGTAGTTCGATATTTCACCTAAAACACCGGATTCTTCCAAATTTTCATCTCTGCTACTTTCAGTTTCAATGTACCCCTCATTTTTAGTTCCCTAATTCAGTATTTCCCAAGCTTTTTTGAGTCCCGACCCACTTTTATAATATTCAAATAACCTGCAACCCCCCATATAAAGTAACATAAATTTAATAATGTAACGAAAACACATTAAAAAAATATACACATTTCAGAATATAATGCTAACTTAATAACATTAAAAAAAAAAATTAAAAAGAACGTGGCGACCCCCAGAAAACATTTCGCGACGCACCGGTTGGGAATCTCTGCCATAATTGTAAGTAGCAACTCTTCCTGAGTAAGAATTAAACTCAACATTTTACATAAATTCTCTAATCCGCAACATATTTTTCCAAACATCGACGTCCTTAATTCTCGTTTACAGAAATCATACCTTCAAAGCTTTTATGCAACTCGACTTTCAAGTGACAATTCAACGAATCAATGATCCACCAATGAATATGAATAGAGAAATTACCGATATTCATCAGCAATTTACCGAAAACGTTATTGTCAGCAGCATCTCCGTCCTGCAGCACTATCGATCAGCTGTTGCACGAAGTTCGTAACCCCTCCCGTCGCCATCTCGCTCGTCTTGCTCTCCACCCGTCTCCAATGCCGATTGGAAAATCGAAGTACCCACGAGGGTGGTTACGCAGACCCGTTAAACCCCCTTAGTGGTGGCAATATACGAGAAGGACTTATTGGCTAACTAAGCCAATACCACCGCGAACGACGTGTCCATCTGGCGAGCTAATTAGCAAATTATGAAACGAATTGGAGCTCTGCCTCTATAACTCCTACGTATCGGGCTATTTTATTCGTTTCGCTTCGCACGTAACGCTCGTTTATAGTCCGACATAGTTCTGTGACACGATCTCGCACCGGTGGTGGAAAGTTGGTCCTGTGTATTTTATTATTCGGACGGTAGCCACCGTTGTACAAGCGAGCTGAAGGTTTGCTGGTTTCAATTAAGGTAGAAACACTGTCTGGAAATGCCCCTAATTTCCTGAGAATTGACACTGGATGACGCGAGCGTATTACATATGTACGAGTGTATTTTAATCGTGGCAATTCATATCTAAGTAGTTTGTTGCTTGCGGAGTAGAAACAGGTTTCGGGATATGGAGTAGTTTATTTCTGTATATTTATCATCGTTGGCAATAACATTCAAGTTTTTTATACAATAAAAAATTCTTTCAATTACC
Organism: Andrena flavipes; assembly: GCA_963971345.1. Classification (NCBI taxonomy): domain Eukaryota; kingdom Metazoa; phylum Arthropoda; class Insecta; order Hymenoptera; family Andrenidae; genus Andrena; species Andrena flavipes. The sequence continues at coordinate 15,771,226 of OZ020482.1, read as the reverse complement.
GAATCGAGCAAATCGACGACAGAAGAGAGCTCTCGAAATTTGAAATTCTAATTTAAAAATATAACAAAATCTATCAATTTTAGATTTTGATAATAAAATTTCAAATACTTGCTAAATCTCTCTTGCAAGTGGTGCAATAGTAAAACTAATCTGTCTTTCTCTCCACAAATTAGGAATTCCTCATTCCTTCACCACTTCTTAACCAAATTGGGGGAAAATTCTTATTAAAATTCTTAAACCGTAGGAATGTAACGTTGCTTGCGAACCAGATACGGATTTCGTGCGAAGTGATTGCTGGGTGCCTGACAGCACTCGTTCCGATTGCTGGACACTTGATTAGCAGTTGTTTGGAGACATTCGTCTCCATCGTACCCGCTGCCCGTCTAAGGAAGGATGACGTATAGAAAAACAATTAGAAGAAAGTGGAGGAAGTTGTCTCAGCAAATACCACTTAGGAAAATACAATTGGAACTAGTGGTAATCGAAGAATGCATTTTGCCCGGCGACGGAGAATGGGTGGACGAAATAATCGGATAACGTGCGTCGTTCTGAGACACAACGATGGAACAGGGAACTCTGGGGGCGGAAATATAAGAAGAGGAAAGGAGCACTTATGGGCGCGATTCGATACGCTGCAGATAAATTGATGCGGGATGGATTACGAAGGGAGTAGATTGGTTGTTCGCTAAAACGTGGTGCAATCTGTGAGGAGGTGATTTGTTGGGGAAAAAAAATAAGTACAAAATTACGGAATATTTGCTTTCGATTCGGCGTGCATAAATGTAGTTTTTCGCAATTAGGAAGAATGAAAAATGTGAGGGGATGTTTGAGAAAATCGAGTTTGGAAATATATTTTGAGGGTGTATAATTTAAATGTTGAGTTTAGAAATATTTATTGGCCTTTATTACTTTTATTTATCAGCTGTCTGAGGTCAAAGATTACTGTAATTTATCAGAATGTAAATACTTTCTCAAGATTTTTTTATTTTATGTAGCGAGTAATTATACAAAATAGTATTGCAAGTAATACAACTGATTTAATGTGCTTCGACTGAAAAATACACATTACATGGAAATATTTTGAAGTATGCTCGAAAAATGATACTGAAATTATAAAGTGTATGCGTTTGCTTATATTCAGTTTTACGTTTATAAAAGTGTTTGCAAATATTTTAAACAAATACGCAAGATATTTTATTTACCACTGCCATCGGGAATATTTTTTTCATGCTTTAAGCAGGAGATATATTTTAATTTGGGGTTGCCTGATTTTAGACAGATTATTTGTTCAAATAGAAATTGCTTGAATCGTAGCATCTTAAATATAACAAATGCACGGTAATAACAAAAAGAAAATTAGGGATTGACGTTATTACACTTGCCAATAAGTAACTTTAATACAACCCTTTACTTATCACATAATCGAGGGGTAAGTCCCCTCTTACCAAATTATGAAACACTTGTTATAGTTTGATTTATTATAGTTTATATTGAATTTTCTCTGAATTCAGAGCAAGACACTCTACTTTTCTTGAAATTAGATATTTGTGCATCATTCTTACAGTGCAGGGACGTGGCAACATGTAACAAGGTTTTTGCCGAATTTACACGAACCCAATTTGCTGTTATGTGACTACCATCCACATTTCAAGTTCACCAAAAACTTCTTGTAGTGGGAAATTAGCTGCCACAAGTTGATATTACATTACTTTTGAAGTTAGCGCTACTTTCAGCCCTGGTGCTGCACTAATGGGGCATTTTGTACATTCAACTTGTGAAGAGACTCTTTGGTACATGCTAATGGAATCACTTATTTAGATTTGAGTCTGAATTATAATGCTGTATACTACTAGTACAACACTTCGGACTTCTGATCATTTAAATTCGAACTTCGACCCTATATGAAATCGAATTTATTTGCTGTAACTCATTATTTAATACATATAGTTATTCGCAAAATATAGGTACCCTCCATTTTCACGGATTTTACAAATTATGGAAATTTTAATACTGCTGTTTTCGTATTAAATTGTTTTACACTACCTTTTTATATAAAATATACTTACATATCAGACTCGTTTACAAGAAGACCGTAAGAACTATAAGTTTCACAGATTCCAAAAATTCTACATTTGATTATATTACTCCTCCATTTGTTTAAATAGAAGCTCTGTGGTCTCTTTAACAGCGAGGAGATACACACACTACATATTTTAAATAACTATACATTAACTCACATAACTTATATAACAGCCACGCACACAAAAAAGATTCACTTGCCATCAGCACTTATTTACAACTGTTGTTTCGAACGCTACGATTTTTTATTCATATCCCCATCCATAACCTAGCATTCAACGAATCCTCTCCAAGTCCACCAATATTTATGCCATTTTTTAAAACTGATATAAGTCTACTCTATCTTCTTTATGGGTTGCATAAATCTGGACCCCCAAATTATTTACATAAAACATCAAGAGAATTGTAAACCAATATCAGACTAGAAATCTAACTATAAATTACACTTAAAAATTACAAATTGAAGCATTTGAAATTAAGATTTAACAAATGATTAATTGAAACTGCATTGTATGTAAATATTTTTTGTTGCAAAAAATTGAGCGACTCGGTGAAGATGAAACCGCGCGATCGAACGTGAAGTATTCCCTGCAGCATATTGAAAAATTCTTTAAAAAAAATGGAAATTTTATTGAAATAAAAAATCCACGGACCCGGGGAATTCTACCCCCCCCCCCCCTCTCGTCTGGCTCATACCTAGGTACCATTTAAAACAATAAAACAGTTCATTCAGCGAATTGCTATCGTTACAAAAGCTTCTCACGACCCAAAGTCACAATAAATTTCATTAAACGTCCCCACCACGATCCTCCAAAGAAACCAACACATCAAACGCTGGTGCTGGTGATCTCGTGGATCCCTGGCGCGCATGTAAAGCCACGTTCCTTATCGTTGGGCGGTCAGAATATTTTGCAGCATGAATTCCCTTACGCCTGGAGGCATGAATCGATCAATTTCCATGAACCTCCCAGAAAAGAGAACGAGCCCAGATGGTCCTGAGACGGGCGCAAGGGGATGGAGCATTCAAAATGAATTCACGAAAGGTGGATAGGAATCTTTATCCAGGAGGCTGTTCGCGGCAATATGGGCGAATAAGGTTCGGCCATTTGCAGGATAAAAGGTTGGAGAAGGTTGGGCGTCGGTACGTCAGGTATGTAGGCACCGTGTAGGCCAGTCGACGGACATCCCCCGGTTGAAGTAGAGCCAAGAGAGGCTCGGGGGTAGGGATGGTCACGAGCTCGAGAAAAATTGAATTATCATAAAGAAATTGCGTCCGAATATTTCGTCCGGTTCTATTGAATGCCAACGAGTAGATGAGAAGGCATCGATAGGTTTTCCAATATCGCCGCGGGACCGCGCCCGCAGACTTGCATCGGGAATTTTAAGAATCAAGACCAACCTTAGGATCTGGCAAGGCTCGACGCGTGTTGCACGTGTGTGCGTGTGCGCGCGGGCCCGTACGTGCGTAAGCGCCTAGTTCTGGGGAGGAAATTGAAGAGAGAAAAGAAGGATTGGCCGGAGCTTGCTCTTTGGACCCTTTCGAGATGCGAGTTGCTCCTTGAATTGCCCCCTTCTATGGCCTGCAATAAGGGTGCAAGGTGAAAGGCGAAAGGTGAAAACTGAAAAGGCAACCGGGATTCAATTGTCACGAATCCTCGTTAAATTCTCGTTCCTTTTTCCCTGGCCCCCATCGCTGGCCAGAGTTATCCTTTACGGTGGCAGGTTTCTCGTCCAACGCGCAGTTCTCTGGTCTGCTCATTTCACTATAGTAAAGTGTATTATTGGTGTTTTAAAACTGAGATTGTTACTGGGATAATTAGGTTGGTGATGAGCGTCGATAAATTATGTGGACGATGTTGTAATTGTAAGTTGTGGTCGACATATATCTATCACAGCATTTATAATGAGTACGTCCATTTCTTCAGTGAAAAAATTATAAATACAAAGGAATGTATTAATAGCTTAACGTTATGAAGTGATTAATACTTTCATCTCTTCGGGGTGAATTAGTGGCACAAAGATAATGAAAAAGGTTTGTATATACATTGGTCCTATGCAACCAAGTTTCCGAGTGACAGGTGGTTTTTCAATAATTCTTTTGCAAATTGAATACATCACGCGTGACCTTACTAACCAGGGTAAATGGTCCAATTACTACCAGTGTGTCTATTACTACCATTTTATTTATTTTACTTAATAAAAACGTGACGTATAAGGAGTAGTGTTCAAAAAAATTTATTATTAAACTCTTCTTCTTCTTCTTCTTCTTCTTCTTCTTCTTCTATTATTATTATAGCACACTATTTTTTACACGTTAGGTTTTTATTAAGCAAAACGACAATAATAGGGACACTGGCAGTAATTGGGACATCTATCTATTTTCAACCACTTTCATAATGTACTATAAATCATAAAATTGTATCTTGCTGTAAAAACAAAGATCTACAAAACTGTTATGCTACCCCAGTTTCTAACAAGAACCACTGCACTACAAAACTACCCACAACTCTAAAACAAGGTGAAATTTTTATACCCCAGTCCACCCTTAAATTATGCCCACATCTTTTGAAACATCCTCTACGTCGAAACACCAGCCTCTGCGATAGCAGAATATTGTGTATCGTTTTGCGAGCTTTCCATCTTCCACTCAAAATTCGTCTTCGATTCTGCGACATCAACTCGCAATCCGGATGCGCATATCGATGTATCGCTTAATTTTAACGACGTCGGAAGCGTATATAATGTAAACTCAATACCTTGCAACGTGCACGGTGGTAAGCGCCATACGATCCGATCCTGGATACTGGCATCAAATCCCCGACACGGCCATTATACGCTCATTTCAGGTTAATACTTGGCTGATGTTGGTGCATTGACCTAACGACCGACACCATCGGACATTAAGGTTGAGCACCCCTGAGCTCCATCGCGCAGGCATTGTCTGCCCTTATTTGCGGAGTTGGCGAGCAAATTATCCTGAGGATTTCGCTGGGGATATCGACGGTGTCGGGCGTCTACAGAAAGCACGAAGAAATGTTTGCTCACGCTCGCCAACGTTGCGAGACGTCGACGGCTCGGAGCTGTGCTTCAGATCACGGTTCATGGAAATTGTTCTAATTTTCTGCGGGAATAATCGACCAACATTGCTTAGTTTCTAGGAACGCGTGTAAAAATCGATTTGCGATTGTATTATGCCGTTTGAATAAGTTTGAGGGATAATTATCGAGGAATGTTTGCAGATGTGGGAAGAATTGTAAGAGAAATGTTCAGTAGTAACTGAAAATACATGTGAGAATTTGTTAATCGTTTTGACAAGAACGTGGAGATAAGTGTAATGTATTATCAATTGTTTGAACGTGTGCAATATATTTGCAACTTGATTTTGTAATTGTTTAATCTCGATGCGGATTTTTATACGAGTTCAGTCGATGCAATTTGGGTAATTAAATTTGCCTGTACGTGTGAAGCATAGATACGCGTATGTTTGTATATTTATGCAGGAGTAATCAATATGTGAAATAATTTCTATGCTCAGCACATCATTTTTAGACACATCACCAAGCACACTAGTACATAAATAGTGACAGAAAGACACTCAGAAGCTGGAAAAACAAATTGTTCTAACAAAAAGAAGGTCATCTAAAATACTCATAGTGGGACAGCTACTACGGGTCCAAAAAGACCCAGCAATCGACTTCTGGATGATTGCTTGAACTATAGACCGCCTTGAGGGTTAATGGCAGCTAATTTATGATAGTTAAGCCGGGAATCCACCGGGAGGCTAAGCTATGCTATGCGATGCTATGCTATGCCATGCTATGTTTTAAAAAAATTAGCTTCAATACATTCTTACGGAAACGTTTCCATCAAAAGCTAAGTTAAAACATAGCATCGCACAGCTTAGCTTCCCGATGGATTCCCGGCTTTAAACTGTACCTAATACTTAAAGAAGTGAAGGACGATACAATTAACCACAAGTAGTCAAATTAAGTCAGTTATTACAGTTCTTTCATCGTATTCTGCATAAGTAGTCATTCGTGTAATTATACCTATCCTCTTTCTTTTTTGCATCTATTCTTATTTGCACCTTGCACATTATTTATAATAACTAAATAAAGGAGACAAAGACTAAAATGTCCCCTTACATCTACCCGAGATCTAATTAAAAAACAAGAGGAACTAAAATTCTCGACAACCCAGCCTCACCCAAAAACTGCACAAGTAAACGAAACACATTACACCCAAACAATCACACACCCACACATCCACTAATGAAACCATTCACCGTGGCCCTCAATTACACCAAGCTATCCTACCCACCCCCATCGCAGACCTCCCGGAATCCAAGGCTTTCAGAAAATTACACATCGCCGATCGTTCATCAAAGGGACTCGCGCTTCCTCCGCCCTCCGTATCTTCCGTAGCCGAAGAAACGCAAAGGGTGTCGAAAGTTGCCCGGAACTTTTCGCCCAAGTCCGAAGAGGCGGTGTATCCGCGAGCGGAAAAGAAGAAAAACGCGAAGAGGTAGGGAAAGTATAGCGGGACTTTCTCACGGGCGAAAGAAACGAGGGAGAGTTCGAAGGCCGTGTCGCTAGCGAGTCGTTCCCCATCTGAAAACTCGGCCCTTCCTCGACAGACAAGTAACTTCCACCGGTCGTAAAATTTCCAGCCATTCCCCACCCACCACGGATAGTGGCGACGCGCCTATACTTTCGGCCGTTCCCTTCATAATTCGTAATTTAATTTCAGCAGTTCCTGTTTCGTCTTCAGCCATGGTCGGCCAGCGGACTGACGCTTTATTAGCGGTAACCGTCGCGTTGGCCCGCACATGTGCACCCGTGACTCATTGCAGCCACAAAAGCCCACCGCATCGTTAAGTAACCGCTGGATCGTGTACAGGCGAACGTCGTAAAACTGCGAAAGTGTGGGTGCGCGGACGCTGGACGTAGAACCCTTTACGATTCAGCCCGGGGGATGATACAAGTTGCAGGAAATTCGTCGGCGCGCTGTTTACGTCGCGGCTGTTCCAATGAGTCAGAAGCAATGGAGGAGCTTTATGGGTAGAACCGTCGATTAAAGGCGGATTCGCACGTATCAGCTCCGTGTCAGTGGTCTGTTTGTGTCAGTAACTTACACAGACAAAGCGCCAACTGCTCTATTACGAAACAGGGAACGGATATTTTTTTACCACTCGCACCGGCGGCACTGAACCGGTACAAAACTGATATGTGTGAATCCCCTTAACCCGTTAGGGACGTCGTTTCACGATTAGCTGTGTCACGACTATTTATTGTGATGTCGAAGGGCGAGAAATGTATATATTAAGAATTATTTTATATTCTTCTTAAAGTTGGAGGAGTCCACGAAGAGATGGAAACGCGCGTGGGTCGAAAAAGACCCGAGGGATGTAGTACGGTGGAGGAAAGGAGAATATGATTGGGTCAAAGGACACCCGAGAGACGTAGTGTGGTTAAAGGGATTCTCTGTATGGGGAATTTGAAATCGGAGATGATGGAAACTGTTCTTGTGTTAGGTAGGATAAAGGCAACTGGTTTGGTGGAGAACTGATAAAATGGGGTGTGATAGTGGCGTTGTATGTAGTTCCTCGGATATAAGTAAATGGTACGTGTACAATAAATTTTTGGAATGAAGAGTCGTTACTTTTTTAGAGGGAATCATCTTGTAGAGCATTGCATTGTTTTTGATGAAGATTAGAAGATTAGAAGAAGAGGAAGTTGTATAATTTAAATGAATTTTTTCACGAGGATTCGTACGGTTTCAAGTTGTACCTCTATTATATTCACACTTGGCATGATTAAGGATGAAAACTTTAAATAATTGAAAGAAGTTTCCATTAATTTTGTAGTGTGCTTGGATTTTATATATCTTCCAAATAATATTGCTGGGTGGACAGCAAAATTATTATATAAATTTTGACTTCGTATATTGTACCTGGTATCGAAATCTATATGTATATCATGAAAATGAAAAAATTACCCCCCAAAGCACACGAAACAAATTTATAACTAACAAGGGAAGATCCCGAACCCGAAAATTCGAAAAATTCTGAAACTTTGTAGATATGTAGGGGATTTCCTTCTGATTACAACACAATTTTTATTTACAGCCCAAATTCAATCTAAGGGACTGTAATATTGATCCCTGAAAATCATGTTATTTTCCGATTTTGTGTTATAACTCGTGAACTGTAAGCTATTTCTTCTACCAAATGATAGATCTAATTAAACGAAGTAACTTTTGTCTTGAAACTCTTTTTCTCTCTTACAGCTCGCAAGTTATAACACAAAATCGGAAAATAGCCAAATTTTCAAGTATTTCCTACGTATTCACAAAGTTCCAGAATTTTCTGAATTTCCGGTTTCAGGATCTTCCCTTCTAAGTAGAATTGATTTGAAGGAAACTTCTTAAACTGAACTGTCTCGCCAACTTCTACCTTAAATAACCATCCTTCACGCCTATCTTTAAACAGGAAGAGGAGACAATTACACGTTTCATTTCTGACGAATCTTTCGATGTTATCATAACAGAAGTAAGATACAAATGATACCTTGAAATTTCCTTAGAATTATTCGATATCGGCGACGGTTTTAATCCATCATTGTAAACGTGACAATGAAGCCGTATTCAAGCGGACAGATACGTCTTTCTAATTTATCAGGTTAACGTTATTCAAATAAGGAACGGTCGATTAATCAATCTACCATTACTCGTTCTAATTACAGAAATTAGGTTCATACAAGACGTTGAGAAATTGCCCCGCAACGTCATTCCCGTAGATACGTTTCGTGTATCTGTATATTTCGCCAGGGGATAAGCGTTTCCATAACACTCCAGGAAAAAGAAGGATTTTCAATCTCGAATATGAAACGAGAATTTCATTTCCCTCTGCCGACGAAGGAGCTGACGTAAGCGGTGGATTCTTGACGACAGAAATTAAAAGCGCCCCGTTGATCCCATTAATCTTGAGATGATAAAACGATTAGCGATCCTAATGGAAAGAGATATTGAGGAAACGGAGAGAGCGACGGCACGAGGGCCGAACAGATGAAAAATTCTCAAGGAGCGGCACAGAGAATCGTGGAATACTTGCGAAATAATAGTATTCCGCCGTAAATTAAAATGGCTCGACGGACCAAAAAATCGTGGGGAATGAAACGTACGATCTCACAGGTGTAGAATGTTCATTCACGTTCAATTACTTAAAGCAATTAATTTTAATTTGCTCGATGCTTCAACGCTGCGTGACGTGTGCAATATTATTGCCGCGTATCGTGTCTGTTATTTATAAATAAATGAACCCATTACCCTGTAATATGAATATTGCTTAATTTAATGAACTTTCCATTGCAAAATATGTGTTATGAAAACTGGAGGCGAATTTGGAAGCACTTGTAAAAAATAATGTCTAATGTCTCGCTTAAAAGTATAAAAGTTAAAGAGTTAAAGTTGTTTTACTATTTTTGTCGACAATGTAGCTTTTGAACGAAAACAAGAAGGAGCGGAGGTGTTACTTTTTCTAAGCGATACAGTGCAGGAGACAGTGTTTAACAGAATATCAGGTTCTCTCACTATTTCACACTAAACGCAGACAGCAGGTCTTATTCCTTTTCACGAATCTTCCCGAAATTGCTCTACGTGTTCGAAATACATATGTACATGTTTTAAGAAGAATAAAAAGCTGTTAGAAAAACGCTCGTGGAATATAGTGATATTTTCTATTGTAGGGCGATCGTTTATTATTGCATGACTTTTACGTGACCAGCATGCTGCGTGTTAAAATGAAGAATAGCTGGACATGGAGCAGAGATAACACGAAATTATTCCTGCTTTATGCATTATAAATTTTTCCGAGAGCAATTACCAGTTTTTAAATACTTCGGGGTGTCATAGGGAGTAGATCGTTTAAAAATATTTACATTTAAAACTCGAATTATAATAGTGTTTGGAATAAACTTTAATATTCTTGTATATAGGGTGTTTGCGAAATCATGGTAGGAATAACTGAAAAGGAGGTGAATCTTCGTGCAAAAGTCAATCAATCATTTAGAAAGAAGTAGTTTCATACGATGCATTGTTTTTTAGAAAAGTGACTTTACAGACTCAGCAGAAGTTATTAGTAAATATGGTACAACTTTGGATCTGATGAGTCCTTGTGCTGAAGTAGGACCCACTTTCACTTTCACATCGATTTTTTCCGAAAAAAGTCATTCTACAATTTCAACCCATTTTATGGATAATGATTTATTTCATCTACAATTTTTTTTGGTCTTCTAGAAATGTTTAGACAAGTGTATGAATTTTCAAGACTGATTTCCTCGAAAATGAAGATTCATGTAAAAAAAATTCTATATACATATCATATTCTATTACAATCCTTTCTTGCTAAATCACGACACTTTTCTCATCATTCTTTTCTCAAACCTCCACGATCCTTAACAGACAGTCACTATATACACGCTCCTCGTTACAGTCATTCGTATTCATAGCCTGATACATATTAAACTATTTAAATCGCTGGTTTTCAATCACGCGCATTTATTCCCCGCAATTTTCTCTGTGTAATAATTCAGCACGGAGGCATATCACTTATGCGTGAAAATTATGCCGTACGATCTATTACGTGGGATTACGACGGGCGTTCCTTGTAGGGTATCCTAAACTGATCGGTATAGATTTTGGGAAATTATTGGGGCTTGCCCGTGGATGCAGTTTTATTATCTCGTCGCGTTAGGGGCGCGCGGCTGTACTGAAAGGAGCACCTGATTAAGAATGCACCCTCCCAGCGATATCCATGACCCGTGGTTAGGGTTGGTGACATTAATAGCGGCTGCCGTCCAAGATCCGTCCCCTGAAGCGTCTTATATTTAATTCAACGCCACCACTAATTCACTCCGACGCATATTCAATCATTTCGAGGTATACGCGCCGCGTAATGTCTTTATTCCCGCTCACGTCCATTCCGTGGAATAATTAGAACGGTGGAGGGAACAGTTGCTAATATCACTTTCGTCCAACTTTGTTGTCGAATAATAGAACTAGGTTCCAAGCAAAACATTCTGTGCTCGTTACGGCGTATTGCTTCGCTATTGTTACATCGTGTAGCACTCGTGGCGTGCATACATCGCGGTCTCTTGATTCCAACTGATAACTTTTCATAATGGCACACTAAATTGAAAGCTGTTGAATAGGTAGGTTAGAACGTGATCATTAGAAAATATCAAAGACGCGTACGGGAATATAGATATTATTTGTAAACACTTATATATTTTAGACAAGGAGAGGATTGATAGTGAGAATTAGGAGAAGCTTTTAGTAAAGCAAATTACTATTTTAAAAAAACGAACTTATCATTTTAAAATGGCGAAATTTGGTAAAAAATTAAGTTCAGTGAATTATCTCGATTCGGACGATAACCATATTCTTACTGAATACAATTTTCCATTAATCAGTTGTTTCAGACCTTCACGCATGAATTTATACACAAATTTGAAAATATAGTTAAAAGGAGGATTAAAATTTTAGGCAATACTTTGACTTTGTATACCGTCAAATACCCAGTTCCTGATCAGAACCCAATTCCTGATCAGTTTAGTATATAAATACCAAATAATAAGTTTATCACGATACAAATTTATTCCAAAATATGACTAAATAATTATGAAGTATTTTTAAATTTATACGCAAACATTTGATAGCTCAGAGTAAAATGTTTTACTTGGATCAGAAACTGCTCCCTAGAAAAGAATACCCCCATAATAAAAAAGCTTGTATTTCATAATTTTGAGTTTGACTTCAAAGGTACGTTCAAGTGGCGTATCCATGATATTTTTGAAGCTCAAGTTATTAACTGTGTCTTTCCCTACAATGTTCTTCTAATGACTTCCAATAAAACACACTTAGAGTGTCAACTTCCAAGGATATCATGAACACCATTTAGTGTATTTTTTCATTACTAACTATAAATCTCTTCACGAATGTATTCTCATTTAAACTTCACAATAAAACTGTTATCATTCGATTCTCTTTAACGAGAGCTTAACAACGTACCTATACCACCCGTAAATGCTCTATAAACATAACATTTTCCTTTGTACGTCTGCTTCCCCCAGCTTTCCCCTTAAAGTTCCCCAAGATCATCCTCCAATTTCCAAAGGACCCACTGCATTCATTATTCCCCTTAATCACTGTCTTCCCCAAGAAACAGTTCCTCCACTATCCCACGCAATACTTCCCCCCCAGACGGCTTCCAGCGGCAGAAAGAATCTTCTACGTGCACGGACGTCTTGGAGGAAGGATGGTCGCGCTCCAAGCAAGGATGGTGGCGCAAGCTGGTCGTAATTTTTGTGGACGGGTCGCGACGTTTTCACGGGCCACTGACCCAGGGCAATTCTCGGCGCGGGCGAGAAATTTAATCGCGAGCCGTTCGCACGATTAAACGCCACCAGCGACAACGCACGCGAGACTGTGAACGTAGCAGGGGCCGAGGGACGAAACAGAGTAGGACAGAGCGCAAGGGTACGCCGAAAGACGTCTCAGCCGAGGGCAGAAGGATGAGGCGAGATGTGGACGAAGGGTAGATCAGCGGGTCCCCAGATTTCCCCAGCGATTGTCTCACAAAGTCTCGCGGAGTCTCGTCAGGCCATTCATCGGCGACGTGCCGAGACTTAAAGTCTCGAAAGGTTCAGCAGTTCTTCGTCGAGCCGCCAGCCGTTTTCTCGACCTCAAAGAAGCCAGCGGACAGAAGCAGCAGGCTCACCGTTATTCGGTTTTATACGGCCAGATCCCCAGCCTCCTCCCCCCGCGTCCCTGTTTCCCAGTCCTTTCTATTACAATCGGCCTCTTCTTCGCCCATACCCTCCGCCACACTCCACCTTGTTACCCGTCCCCTACGACCGATAGGGTTGCCAACTGGCCGATAACGCTGATTGAAAAAAGGCTCCCACGCAAAATCGAATTTCGAAGTTGAGGCTCCCCTGGTAACGGGACGCGGCCACCACCACCGACTACCGATTGGTTCTGATCGCTACACAATTCGACCCTCAGCTATTGATCCCTGCTGGGCCAAACTCCAACGTTTCCCCGACAAGGTGAACGCAGGTCTTACTCTTGCGGACGCATCTCTGTTGATTATAGTCTGATCATTCTCGCGGAATTTCAGCGGCTGACTTCAACAATGGGAGCAACATTCGACGACGGTTGGCAGTTGAAATGTGGTAGCATAACGGTACTCCAGGGGACACTTTTGTTGCTGGCGATGACGTGACATCTCGGATGTATTCATATATATCTGCAGCCCTGTTTCTGTTGGGTCGGTGTATCGAGGTTACTGCTTAAGTAGTTTACTAAATAGGAGCAGGATAAGTGCCCAAGGAACAAGTCACACTGCGGTCCAAGGAGGACTAGAGGACAACATTCCACAGTTGCAACATATTTTTGTATATTTTTATCGCGCAGATGAAATCCTCTCGTCATTCTCCGTAAACTTAGTATTAGGGTTAAGGAATTTCACAAAATTTCGGCAATTCAAGCGCGAAGCACCGTTTACATCGCCCTTATAAGTGTTGCCTAACGTTTCGCGGGCAGCAATGCAGCTCAGATATTGCGGGATATGGTCGGTTTAAGGGCAACGCGCGCTGTGCGAATTCTTCGCGCTTTGATTGTTGAACGCTCGCCGCGGAGCAAAGGTCCGCTTTGAATCAACGCAGCAAAATTTGCAGACCTGACCAGAGCTCGTCGCTCCCGACGTATTAATTAGAAGCTCGCCCTTAAAGCACCTGCGCGGTCTAGCCTTAAAGTACCGCGCCGCGGTCTGGCGAATTCAGTGCTCGGATTTCACGTAGCCAGGCTGGAGTTTAGTACACCGTGGGGGTAATTATTCAACCGGCATCTCCCGTGGCAAGGGAGAGTCACGCAAGGGTACATGGGGGGGTTGTAGAAGAGGGACTGGCACAGTAAGAGGGAGGGATAGAGAGGGGGGCGAACCGAAGAGAGGGTTTCTGAGCGCGTCATCCATCACTCTGTAACGTACGCATGTATACTCGCGAGAGCCCTGAAATAATTGAGCAAGCGTGGCGAAATCGTTCCCCCGTTAAGCCCAGTAACAAAGATTTCCAGGATATTTGTGCACCAGGCCCGTGAATAATAAATTACGCCGATGAGATACAACTTTTCGAGCTTGCGAGGTTCGAGGAACATCGGACTTTCAGTGTTCCGGCGTGGTTTGCGCAGTCATGGGGGATGCAGGGGCACTTACTGCCCCCGTAGCGAGATTGGGCCCGTTCTTTAACGCGTTGGCTGATGGAGATATTTTCGGCTGATGTGTTCGGCTCTTTCTGTAATAGGTGTTCGTGCATTAGTTGCGTTTCGTGAAGCTGTTTTGTTTTTTACGAAATTGGCGCTCAATTTAGGGATGGGGTTGGATTTATCTGGAGGTTATTGATGGACATTGGAATTCATTGTATTCTTGTACAAGTAGTGTTAACATTGAGTATGAAAATATTATTATTAGAGAGAGAGAAGAGGGAAAGCCTTCAAGAACTAAAAGTGCTTTAATATTCACTGAAACGAATTGAAAATGCTACGTAAATGTTAACAAACATCCACTTGTGATGTCTAAAAGCGATTAAAAAGAAGAGACACATTTTTCAACAGAAGATTCCTTAGAATTCTTAATGCCACCAATCGCTCTGTTATATAATTCATCTACTAATTCCTATTTGTACACTTTGTATTAATCATACAGAACTGATAAATCATTGGACTGATCTTCCCAAAATAACGTTCATTGCCACTTTCCTAGCATATCTTAGAATTATTCAAGAACAATCATCGTTTCTGACCATACAAATTTTAAATACAACCGATAATTGGAAGTTAGTTTCTTCTATTCGTCACTTGAAATCAATTTTTATATCACATCCAAGATAGAATTCTCGAAATATACACAGAGAGCTGTTGAAGAACCAAGGAAAAGGAACTGTCTATTAAATAAAAAAGAAAAAGAGAGCTGAGGCATTTAACACTGCTTAGCTTATACTTATATATATTATTCTTCATTATAAGGGCATAGCATACGTTTAATACATAGATAATTGAATATAACGTTTGCATAGGATATAATGAATTTATCGTAAATGTAGCCCCACATATCTATTTTCGGTAATGTAAGTCAAGGAATAATTTCTGAGTAGGAGGAAGTAACCCACCGAACCCTTGCAATTTAACGAGGTAACTTGATATTACCCGATCCCAGGTAATCTACACTGCACGCTTGAACGAGATTGCGAAAGTTTTCATGGAAAGTAACGTCTATGCATAAATCGTTTGGCCGTGACTTTGCACGGTTTCCTATATGCTTGCGTCTTTGAAAAGGGAAATAAAAGTGTACACGTGAAATGCGTGAAAAACGGATTTTCATGTTCCTTCAATCGTTTAAATTCATTCCATAGGTAACCGTGCTCTATGCGAGTAAAAATGCTTGCGACAAAATAGAAATATTCCAGATAATTTCATTTTACTCCTGTTCAAAGTGATAAATTTCTGTTGAACTGATGTTCATCGAGATAGGTACTTATATTTACTTGTTTATTTAGAACTAGTTGGAGTTCCCAGTGTTACCCGGGTTAATGAAAGTGTGAAAATAAAAGCCGACAGTATTATAGACGGCAAAACAGTTGATAGCGTTATTAAAGTTAGCGAGAAAGGGAAAAAGAAAAAGTCCACTTTTGTTTATATCGAGTAAGTCGTTTGAGAGTTATAATTTAAAAAGTACAACAATTACATAACAGAACGTAAAAGTGACGAAGCCTATACAGTGATCTCTGAATGTAAATTTGTAATTAAATAATATAAATTGAATTTCTACCGCAAAAATTATTCTAATTAAAAGAGAAATGATTTCGACGCACTGGTTCGGTCTATTTTATGATCTATTGCTCGACAAGTCCTTGAGATTCCTTAAAGTTTCAAATAAAATAGACCGAACCAGTGGGCCGAAATCATTTCTCTTGTAAATTTGTATTACGAACAGACAGAAAATGAATTATACATATATATAAATGACCCATGCGAAGCACTTTAGTTTATCACATTTTCCCATTAAACTGATTGTGGCAAACTAATTTTCTCCCCGTTATTTTCTAAATTCAAACGCGGTAAATATACATAGATACAAATTGCGTACATTCTCGTACTTTGATCTCGATGAATTCCCTTTGACTGTGAAAACGCACTTGCAAATTCTAACACGCGAGCTCGGAACGAGATCCACTTGAAACTAAAGGCTGAACGTCAGCCGCGTCGCGTGACGGAAAGATCCGCGGGGAAACGATTGCCAAACCATCGACAAATACGCCATCATGCATAAGAAGAAGGGTCGCTTCCAGGGACATAACGAGGCACCTGTAACAAGGTTAAACCGTGAGCTCGCGGCGTGCTAATTTCCATCGTGGATTTAATGGCACTTAAAAGCGCCGTTAGATTAAACGACGAGTGAAATCTAATCAGCTTTATCGCCGTGCTCACTCGTGGTGTCGGTGACCTGTTAATTTCTTCTGTCGAACAATGAGGGTTTGAGGATCAGACCAACAACGAAGCTCGGAGACGAAGTAACGCGAAAGCATTCCGGTAAATGGAAACAGAATAACGAAAACAGTAAGCGTCAAGAAAAAAGAAGCATCGTACAACGGACAAGGATCAAAGAAGTTCAGCACACAGGAACCAGGGAGGATTTCAATTGCAGAAGGTAAGAACTACAGATATGAAATCGCTGGTAAAAGGAAGAGACAAATAGCTGACGTTGGCTGCGAAGTCGGTTCTGGTCTCGCACGCCTCTGCTTTGCTCACGAATCGTCGTTACAATTTTTATTAGTCTGCCTCCGTGTCGTTAGTATTCTCGACTGTGCGGGACGAACGAAGGGGCTGACGATGGCGGACAAAGCAGCAGAGGGATGAAGAGAGAGGACGGAAGGGGCGAGCGTGGCGTTGCATTGGCGTTTAGCACAGCAACGCGCCACGCTGTTCCAATTTATAAAGCTGCCTACGAAATTAAGAACCTGTAAATCTGCGATTCCGAATTAGTATTCCGTCTGACGACCAGTCGCGTCTCCGTGCGCCTGGAAATTGGCGTTTCGACGGGACCAAGGTGTCGGAGCTGCGTGGTGCAGCCGGCGCCGGGACAAAAGGGTAGTTCGTATTGCGAAAGGCTGGCTGTAATACAGGATGGTCGGTAAATCGTGGCACAAACGGGCCAGACGTGATTCCTCACGGGGAAACGAGTAAAAATTGTACAACACGATTTTTTCATTGGTCACGTAGTTGTCGGGGAAAATGATTTAGAATGTCGAAGTAGTGGGTGTGAAGTAACAGCATTCTTTGATTAACCATGAAAGGGTAATTTCGTGTTAAATTTGGTAATTTTAACTAATTGAAATATGTACTCCGTGTGAAATTAGGGGAGGTTTAAACAATTGTTTTTATCGTTTTGAGTTTGTTGAAGAAGCACAGGACGTCGAAGCTTGCATTCTAAGCTGAAGTGATTACTGTTTGCACTGCTGTCTAAGATTTTGATGAAATTGATATGTGTAGTCTATGTAAAATTAGAGGAGGTTTAAGTCATCGCTTCTCTGGTTTCGAATCGGTTTAAAAAGAGACAGACCACTGAAGATTGCAGCTTTTGCAATCGATTACTTTGCACTTAAAGTCTCGGATTTCAATAAAATTAAAATATAATATAGTGGAAGTGAAATTAGGGGAGTTTATGTCATCATTTTGTTGGATTCGAATTTATTTAAAAAATACACCAGAAATCTAGAAAGCAGTTTCTATAAATAAATGTTATCCTACTGCTAACTAAATCAAGGCGAATTAGCCTTTCTAAATAATTCTTTTCACACCTCAAAATCGTTTGCACAACATGAAAATTATAAATAAACTCTTATTTTACAAATTTAGCTTCAATTTAGTGTTCTTAAAAATCAAAGAAGTACCTATGGTTTAATTGCTTGAAGCCTTCTTTGCAAAATAAGACTATCTATATAGTACGGTGACTTAAAAATTGGCATAACACTGACTTACTTCAAGAAATCTCAGACATTCCGTTAAATGGTTCATTACGAAATTTAATTATATATCACCGAAGAAAGGTACGAAGGTTGGTGAGTGACATACAAATAATGAAACGTCAGCTTAGCGGGACACAATCATTGTTATACATCAAACAAGGGTCCACCGTTCATTTCGCTTTTATTACAATCGCCCTACGTTACTAGTGCGCAACACGATTCACTAATTAATGGTAATTATTAATCGCGCGTCGTTGGTATTACAGACTACGCCATTTATTGACTTCGATGTCGAATCGATTGATCCAATAATGCACCCCTGTCCGATACGTGTTCTGGCGATAGTTAATTGAACGATAATTCCGATTTGATCAAATGACTAGACATTAATTTCCATGGCGTGCTAAATTTCGTTTGTTAAGAACAGGCGCCACAATACACGCCGTTTGCCTCGCTATCGAATAGCGATTCCAACAAAATCTAAATGCTTCCAAATGAACCTCAGTGCAACGAATTACTCTGAATACCTCGGTGTACCTTTGTAAACAAGACCGTTAATGATTTTCAATACTTTTAATCTCGAATACTTTTATTCACTCCCCTCATTAAAAGGGAAAAATATATTAATACCTACTTAGGTCAGTGTTTTCCAACTTTATGAGTCACTACCCCATTTAATAATATTTAAAGAAAATTGAATAAGGTAATGAAAGGAGAAACATTAATAATAGGTTTTTCAGAATATAATTCTAACTTAATAATATTTAATTATCTTAATACATATGTTAGATATATTTACAGTTTTTTAATACCTATATTCATTTATATTTCTTAGTGTGATGGTTGTGCTTGCATCTATGTAGGATAATTGTGGGAGAGATGCTGCACTATCGGTATTTCAGGGATGTCAGTATAATAAAACACACCACTGCCGATTCCATTTGTTTGAGGCTGTTAATTTTGGTCAGTTTTCCAAGCAAGAGCGTGTTTCCTATGTTATTGTTAAAGATTTTGCTGTTTTCCGAGGTAAGCCAAGCGCACTTTGCCTGAATAGTTACACGTCGTGTTTATTTTTACTATCGTAGTAGCTAAAAGTTCATAGTTTTTATTCATACAACTTTTGTAATGCGTTAAAAGGACCTTGTAGAATATTTCCTTGGCAGAATAAGTTACTTTCGACATAGCATGTGGAAATACGAAAATGCACTTTGATACCGTACCGTTTCGGAAACTAAGTCGATTTAAATGATGTTTTTTATGTTTAGAATACCAAAAAAAAATTTAAAATAGCTACCGTGGTATCTCGAGTAAAATTATTTATTTTTAAATGAATAATCTTATAATCCAAACATATTATTTGTCCAAAATGTAAAAAGTGGCTGCATGAAACACGCACCCTGTATAACACTATATGTGTAACGAATGTGGGAGGAAGAAAAAAGAATGTTAAATATCGAAAATCAGAAATAATATCTGTACCTACTATACCCATTTAATTTTCCAATTTTATAATTGTATAAAATAAAAATGTTTCATTTTACTTTGTTTTTACTACTTTTTTTTATATAAAAGGTTAGAATTAACAAGTTTAAGTCGAAAATTAAACATGTTTCGAAATGCAGCACAACTCCCGCATGAGCGGCGTCTCTCCTACCAAAGGATGTTTTTATTTTCAATTTTTTAAAGGTGACAAACATTAAAATTTTGATTTTCTTTAATGCTAGTAGAATCACAAGATATATCACCTTGGAAAACATTTTCATTGCAAAATTTAGACACGGTGACAATTTTGCGTAACGTGCGGCATCTCTCCCACAATTACCCTAACCGGCTGTTTCTTTTTTTCATATATGTATGAAAACTCAGTGTTACATCCTTAATAGAATATGGCAATTTAACCACATTAAAATAAATAACTGCTTAGAATCATCACACAGGTTGAGAATCACTGACTTAGGTACTCGAATTTAAATCTACGAAGTGAAATAACCCCAAGCAATTATTCTTCAGAAAACCTGTCTCCCTGCACTCCATAAAGCTATACAAAATTATCAAAGCGACTATCTATATTCCATTCCCAATCCTTCGATCCACTCTTCACTGCATAGCGCGTGTCACAAAGGAAGAAGGTACAGAAAGATCCATCACGATTGGCTGGTATATACGTTCGGTTACTTACGTGCATAACCGTTGCGGCATTGCTCTGTCCCCGTGTAAATAATTCCATCTCTCTCGCAGTTCTGCGCGGTATGCATTAGCCGGACGATCGCCGATGCGTCAACTTTGTCCAATAGTCGATCGAGGACATTTCATTATTCGCAAAGTTACGCGAACTCGTTTCGTACTGACCCAGAAAGTCCTCGTTACGCTGGCTGGCGGCTATGACTCTGAATGAAAACATTTCCACGAAACGCCGCGGGAGCTGTGCACTTCCTGCTCATAAAATTGAGAAAAAAAAAAGGAAATAAGGGAGAAAAAGGACAAGGGACGCGGCTCGGTACAGTTAGAGGCGGGAGTGGCCTCTTCGAGAGGCGATAACGAGAGCAATTAGTGTGCCTACGCACGGATCTCTTCAATTTAGAAACCGCTGCGGAAGCTGTCGACGATCAGCAGGTCCGACTCGTTTCACGGCTCGCAGGTCGGAAATTGCTAGGATGCACCAGGGAAACCGTGCTGGGGAACGTGCATGGAGTAAGAGAGTCGCTTCGTTTAACACCTCCATCGACGCAGGGTGTTTTCCGGCAAGACGATCTTTTCATTTGAGGTTTACAAACTGGAGAGTCTTGGGTCACTTTTGGGTGAGACACTTCGGTGGATCGTGAATACTACCGTAGTTGTGTGTTTTTTTTTATCATTTTCTAAGGCAATGTTCGCAGGGACGGATTTAGAAATTTGGTGCCTCTAGTATCATCAAATATTTTAATTTAAAAGAGACAATTTCAAATTAATCTATTCATTTTGAAAAAAATGAATTCGTTTTAAAGTTGTCGCAAGTCTCTGTGTTTAAACCTTTTCCAATTTCTTTCGCCTAAAATCTGTCGCTCCCCAAAATTTGCCGCCCTGGGCTGCAGCTTAATTAGTCTATACAGAAATCCACCCCTGAATTTTTGTTTTCTCAAGTCAATTCAAAGTGGACAGTAGTGGCTAACAAGGAAAAGTTCCCAACCTGAAATTTCAAATTTGAAGCAATTTTTGTGGAAATCACTTTGAAGTTAAATCAGCCCTTAAAGTGATCGCGTCTTTTGATTTTTTAATGTATCTTTATTTTTCCTTTAGTTGTGTGATAGAGCATAAAAAACTGAACAATTCTTATACTTAAAGTTTTGTTCTATCTCCTACCGCTGTAAAGTTATATTTAAACAAAAATGATAACTTGGGCTGACTTCCTTTCAGAGTAAATTTCACAATTGTGGCTTACATCCACATGAAGTTTCATTGAAATCAGAATCTTCGGATTGGGAATATTTCTTTGTAAGGACTTTACCTGAAAGAGTTCTGAGGAGACTTGAGTAAGTACTGTTTGAACCTTTTGGGATGTAAAACAGGTGCTTTTACAAGTGTTAGGTTGCACCAGGAAAACTGTGCTGAGAAATGCGCATGGAGTAAGAGGATTGCTTCGTTTAACACATTCATCTCTTTCCTTTGAGGTTCGTTGTGGTTTTCAAACTACAGATTCTATCCTGAGACATTCTTCTTTTTCTCGAGTTACGAAGTGAACAGTAGTGGTTAAGTGTCTTGTCTGAAAGAAGTCTTAGAGGACAGGAGTACTGACTGAGGCTTTTAGGAAGTAAGACTGCTTTTGGAAAGGTTCTGAATTTGTTCAGATCTAAATTAGGTACACTGTGGTTTGTACTGTATGGTACGTCAAAAGAGCTTTGAAGAATGTGCAGTCTTAACGAAACGAGGGAATAGGTTTATAAGACTATGAAAACTAAGTAGCTTATTTCTAGAAGCTTTAAGTAGTACTATTGCAGAATTTCCTTATTTGTTTATTAGCAAAATATACCTGCGCTTCGCTTCGGGCCTAAGAGATATTAAGGACTCCATGAAAATACATTTCGCCCCCTTCCACCACCCCCTTGGGGGTTGATTAGTGCAAAATCCTGAAATTGATTTTTAGGGATTTGTGTGGGTATTTTTTTGAAACAAAAACCAAGTTGATATGTAATTAGGCCTAAGAGATTTTTGGGAATCCGTAAAATTTCACCCCTTTTCACCCACTTGGGGATGAAATTTCCAAACACCTTTTCTTAGTGGGTGCCTACGTCATAAAAACAATGTCTCTTCCAAATTTCACGTTCCTAGGTTAAACAGTTTGAGCTGGGCGTTGATGAGTCAGTCAGCCAGTCAGTCAGGACTTCTTCTTTTATATATATAGATTAAAATTCAAGGTAAGTAAGCAAGCTAGATGGAATCAAATCTCAAACGCTAGGGTACCCAAATTGTTACTTGGAGCTTCCCAAATTGTGTACAAATGGATATAAACCAGAGATGAGCAAAAAATTATTTGAAATAAAAATTTGTATACGAAATTTTTATTTCAAATAATTTTTTGCCCATCTCTGATATAAACTCACAAATCCATCATCTATAAATTTACTTCACTAAGAATTTACGTTTGCGTAACGTCCCAAGTATTCAAGAAACTTACGTGGGAGTTACTCTAGAGCGCATACTTGATTTCGATAGAAATATTGAATTATAAATTGTAAGTCCAAAATGTTGTGGTATTTGTATCTACTATCTTCGTGTTTATCCTTCCACTTGTTCTCTCACTGCATCCACTAGCACGTCTCTGGCCTGCATAGTTGCCCATTTGACAAGGATTACAACCTGACACTGCGGTTAGCCTGCGTGTAAACTTAACCAAGAACCTCTGGACTTTGTACAAAGGTATCTTCTTCGAGTTTTCGTCGTCACTCAAGCACGCAGTGGCCTTCTGGCATGCTTCCGTGGAAACCGTCTTGTCGGATAAATAGATGATAATAAAAATAAACGTAATTCATTGCTAATGGTCTCAGAGCTTTGGAAATTTCTAGTACTTCACAGGTTTAGGATAAACCTAAGCTACGAATGACGAAGGAACTAAAAAGTGTCGGTAACAAGTATTCATTACGTATGGAAAAAAAATGGTAGACTATTATATTGTTTATAGAAAGGGTACCTAATTGATGAAAGTGTTCAGTATTAATTACTTAATTTGAGATCAATAAATTATAAGTATCCTGATACTTGTAGTGCAATGGAGTACCTATTTTCTAATACCTGCTTGTTTATTACAAACCACGCACGGAATTTCGAAGCACAGTTAAAAGGAAGTTCATTCAACATTTAACAATTCTAAATATATGTGCTCGTCATGCTCAAATAAAACCTGGTGTCTAATAAAATCAAAACTACACTCGCTGAGACTCTTTGTATTAAATATGGATATTGATAAAACGTAAAGAATATTATTCGAAGGAAATCCCTTCGCGAAACGAAAAATTCCGAGCAGCCCTTGGCAAACGGTTGTCGTTGGTACGTATTTAAATTCCCTTCGTGCAGCTAACACGTAGCGTACGTAACTCCTTGAAAAGAAAAAGTTAAACACTACACAGTTAGATTCTTTAAGGCGAAACTTAAATTAGAGCGAAGTCGGTGCGTACTTCGTTTCATGAATATTCCACGCAGTCGCTTACACTTGGCTTGTTCTCGTTCTAACAAAAACCATCGTCGATGCCATTGTCACTGTTCTCTGTTAAAGGAGAGAAAAAGGAGGTGAGAAAACGAGGCAACTCGGTTTGCAAAAACTACGATGCTGCATTAAAATTTTGTTATGCGAGCGGAGACAGGCAAAGTAAAGGAAATGAAAGCAAGTCGAATAAGGGAAGAAAGTGAAATGGTACCAGGAATAAGTACCATTGCTTCAATGACGCTAACTCGGCCAACGAAACTTTGAATGTATTCGCGATGTAATAAAACTTGGTTATCAAACTTTTTAAAAAGATCAGGAACGAAAGAAAGAAACGGCTGGATATAGTTACACCGGTCGAGTACCAAACATGAACGAAGTATGGCAAGGATAACGTGGCTTCGATACCACGTTCCATAATTTCAAGTTTTGTAATCTTCATTTCAAACTTTAATAACCTACTTGTGTGACTAACGATGGAAAATAAAATTACGATATTAGAAACTTCTGTTTTCTCAGATACTGCGAGGGGAATATTAAAATTCTTTGAATATAAATTATCCTTAATGAATTGAAGATAATAATATATTAACTTTTGGGACTTCTTTAAATTATTTCAAGATTTGTTTAGTTTAAGTATAATGAACTTGAATTGAGAAGATTTCAATTCCAAAAAACTCCCAGGATATGTGATTTCAAACTATCACGGGATATAAATTTTTAAACAAAAGAAAAACAAAGGGAAACGTAAGATTAATATTCGCTACACGTGCTGGACATTGAATCGCAGACTTTCGAGTGTCACACCCTCCCTTGGAAGGAAATCGGTTGACTCGGATAAAATACACTTATCACCATCTCAAAGAAGCTGCAATGGTTCAATTCCATGCAAATCTCTAGAGGCATCCCTGGCGTGGCAGCCTCGATAGCGTTGAAACGTCTGTTACAGGGGCGGGTCTATTTTACGATCGACTCGAACAGCTTCCTCGACTTTCCTGAATAGCTCGAAATACCCTCCACTCTTTCACACCCTAACCGCGATTAGTCAATTCAAAGCCTTCAATTTAATCCAAACAATACATAATCATACTAACCCGTCAAACTTAATTCTTTAAACGAACCCGCACGCGATCCAGCTCTCTCCAGATCACGAAATTTCCCGATCGTTGTTCCGCGTCGTTATCAGCGGCATGACGTTTAACATTCAAAAGCGATACGTCAATCGAGAACCCGTCGATCGTCGCGGGGGAAAAAAACGTAACCAGCACGATAAGAAAACGCGAACGGCGGACGTTTCATCATCTAGATCAACAGATAATGTCAATGTTGTCCCGCGATGGCGGATGCCAAAGGGGGTTGGTGTGGGTAACGTGTTGACCATGAATTTTGAAATTGCGCGCCACAAACGCGGCCTGGTCCACTGAATTCGTCAGCGGCAGCCGGACAGAAATTCGTGCTCACCGTGGTGTAGATAGGAGAGCACGAAACGACCAAATTTGCATTCTTGACCGCAAATAGCGGCAGAGGGGGCGGCACAGAGATGGCGGCACGGCGGAGCAAGGAGACGAAGCTAAACTGGCACAAACGAGCTAATTTGCTCTCGTTAGTGTGACTGCGTACATCGTCCTCGTTATGAGCGGCGGCGTGTTAATTACACTTACACGTTGTCCGAACAGGGAGATAATGCATCCGGTCATCCAAGGTGTGCCCAACGGTATGTGTACCTGCGGAAGAGGAATGGAAGCGGCGTGGAACGGTCGCTGGAATGCGGACGAGTGTTACTGTCGTTTCACACTGAGTCCTGTCTATCTTTTCGAGACCATGAATGAACAGCGATGGAATAAATTGGTGTCGCCAATTTGGCGCGACAGAGTCCTGTGACGGAGAAGAGTGGGTGAGGAGGAAGGTTGTGTTTTATCGCGGTTATTTGTAGGGGGTTCTTTGAATCTTGATGAGCATTCCGTGGTGTCAATTGTTGGGGGTGGGGTGGTCAGTTATGGTGGAGATGAACGTGCGGTGTTTAAGAAAATAGTATTGAGTAAAGTGAGCGAAGATAATTGGAGAATGGAGATGGAGCAATTGATAATTTATAATTTCTGATAATGTGTCTACTTTGGTGTCTGGGAAAGGTATTCTGTGTGTAGCCATTTTGGACTTTTGTATAATAGAATTCTGTAGTCTTCCAAGAGTGTCTGGTCTGTGCTTGGCAGGCATGGTCTACTTTCAGCAGATAGAAGCTACGTAATATGTACTACATAATTATGGCATAATAAGAAGCATTAATTGTAATATTAATTAAATCAGATTGGTATTAGGGCTGGGACTATTCGTCGAATTTTTCGGTATTCGAATATTCGAATACTTCAGTTGCTCAATTATTTGTCAAATATAATTCGAATATCCAAGTATTCGAATACTATTCGAATATCCAAGTATTCGAATACTACTCGAATACATCGGTATTCGAATAGTATTCGAACACATCGATATTCGAATAGTATTCGAATACATCGATATTCGAATAGTATTCGAATAATAACATTCGAATAGTATTCGAATAATAACATTCGAATAGTATTCGAATAATAACATTCGAATAGTATTCGAATAATAACATTCGAATAGTATTCGAATAATAACATTCGAATAGTATTCGAATAATAACATTCGAATAGTATTCGAATAATAACATTCGAATACTGAAATATTCGAAGTTTATTCGTAGCATTCGAATACTTGTAAAATATTCGAATATTAAATTGTTCGAGTAGTCCCAGCCCTAATTGGTATGTGTATTTATCTATTTTATCATTTCTACACACTACTTGTGTTTGCGTAACTTTTCCTCATTTCCCCCGAATGAATCCTTAAACTAGAAACTTAAGGGTATTCTTAGGTAGTCGTTTTAGTAAAAAATGAAGCATTTTTTCCAATTCGTTACAAAGAAATCAATTGAAACTGAGACTTGTTCTTGACACACAGTTTATTAACATTATAATCTTTAAAAAAGCATTTTGGTTATTAAAAAATATGCATTATTTACGACGCTACAGATTATTAAAGAGACCTTTTAAAATAGATTCTTTCGTTTTAACTCAAAAACAGAGATTCCAATCGATTCAAATCAAATTCGAGGATGTTCACGAAATGTGTAGTTTTAGCTTGAACCTTCAAAAAACACTTATTCTAAACTTTAACCTGTTTCGAAAAATCGTCCCTTCGCAGCTGTCTTTTTCATAATTTTGCTTCTTCTAAAGGTTCAGTGCAAAACCAGAGGTATTCCAAAGAAGAATTTACAAGCAGGTGGCTGAATTTCGTTTCGATTGTGCAAAAGCGCTTCAAAATAAAAGAAACATTTTTACATGCAAAGTCTCTGCAGCGTCATCTATAATGCATATCCTTGGCGAAACAAAGAACAAGTCTCAGCTTCAATTTATTACTTTGTGATTAATTGAAAAAGAGATGCTTCATCTTCGACAAATACAGCTGTCCACTAAAACGAGTCAGTTTAACCCAATAAAACTTTAAAAAATATGCTTCACCATTGTTAACAAGTCTTGAATCGTTTTTCTCGAAGAGGCCAACAGAGCCACCGGGTAACAAACAAGCCTATGAAGTCAGCACCCGAAGCAGCAGCGACGCACTGCAGTAAACTCTCCAGGAACTTGTTCCCTGCGTACGAAAGGGGATAGAAAAGCGAGGTGGCACGGTTGAAAGCAATAACAGGATGATAAAGTATGCAGGGAGTTCTGCTACGGAGGAGAAACAATGCGTAGCTGGAAACCGTAAGACGATAAGGCGATGCATCGAAGGAACCGGTGCTCGCCGTTCGAGGGTGACCATGGCGCGCGGGTGGTGCAAAAATGGTGGCGAAGAGGCTGGCGAAGTGCTGCTGATGAGGTAGCTATCTCGCGGAGACGTTGCGTAGAGCGTGTGCACGTGTATAGAAATAGCCGTGGACGCGCCAGATGCTGCCTGCAGCCGATGGAAATGTAAAACTGTGACAACTCCCGGAATAAAGTGGCTGAATAAAATACAACTAAATCCCCCGCCGCTTGCCTACACGTCGGGAGCGGAGCTCGGCGGGTGCCGAGCGGGGCTGAGACACGATGCAATGTCGGGACTACCACACGTTACCACCGAGAACTGTTCTTATATGAGATAAAGCGCCGTGGAGAATTTATTCACGGCCGTAAGAAGGAAACCCGTGCGAACGTCTATATCGCGATTTGCTACTCGAGCAACTTGCATCCTGCGTTCGCCAGAACACTCCGCGCCCCTAACCCATTGCGTCAGCCATTTTCTAACAAAAGCAAAAGTTCCCGTGCTTTTAGTCGAAGGAAGTGGGAAATGGCGGGATGTTTTAAAGCTTTCCTTGACATTGTTGGGGAAGATGGTGTTTTTTTTTCGAAAATCAGGGTTAGAAGAGACATGTGGGACATGTTTTGAATTTGGAAGATATTTCTATGATATGAATTTTTCTGACATTTTTGTACAGTGTCTTGAATGATTTGATTTTTTACAAGTTGCTTTGTGTATTTTGTTCAATTGTGCCCAGTACGGGGTACTTTTGAACAGCACTGGGGCACAATTGTATATAAATATAAAATGACACGAAAATGTTATACGAAGCATTTATTGAATTTTTTCAAACATTATACAAACAAGATAGAAACAAACATACTGAAGTAAAGAAAAGAATCTTTATGTTAAGTTATGTATTTAATCTGATACCTATGATAATGCAAATTAAATTTGATTCAGGCATTCAGTCTGAATGTTTCACCTACTTTGATAGGATTTGACAACTTGGCAATTACATCTGACTTATCTAGGGATAAACGAAAGTTTCCCTTTTTTCTTAAAAACTTCGTCTTCTAGACTTAGAACTTGCTTAGATCCACCACAGATATTACTTTGTGTACTTTGTTACATTTCCAAAATAATACAGTCCAAATTTGCCTCAAACGAAATGTTTAAATATGACCCTGGTGTTGACCTTATTTAATTATGGCTAACATAATACTGACAGATACTGAGACGTTAGAAACAGTATAACCATCTAAAATGATTGTATATAATATGCATCATTAACTGCTCAGCCCACATTCCAACTTTTAATCATTTCAATTAAGCTTATCTTGTTTAGGAAAAACACCAACTACTTGATTTTTCTTTTAACTTACAAACTAATCGCACCACGCAATCGACATTCATTTGTAACCGTATCGAAGTCGAAAATGGGAATCCCTAAATGGGATTTGGGTATAATTATAATGTTTCACTGTTTTGTGATTGAACTTAGCAATTATGAGGTAGTAGAGATTTTCATTTTTAAATAGTGATGTTCACAAAGTATAAGTTAAGAATATTTTCTGTAATCAGCTGATCAGTTTCAAGTTTTTATATGCATTCGATTGAAGGTTTATACTATTTCTACCATTATTTAAATTGTGAATTGGTAGAGATGCATAGATCTGTAGATTGATATGTATTATAAATGCAATGTTTCTATGCTTGTCGGGATCTATTATCTGTTTCACGATTAGATCATCCCTGACCGTACATTAAGATCCAGCTAAAATTACGTCCCAAGAATACCTTAGGTTCTACAATTTTAGTATATTTTATTTACAAAAATAGTACACTTCTATTTTTCCTTGTAAATTGTCTGTCACAGACAGATGTAGAAGAAGCCCTTATCACCGCAGCTTTAAGATTACTGAATCTCCCTTTCTTCCTTCAATTATATTTTCACCCTTTGCACTAAAAGTATGATTCTCAGACACAGCAAAATTTAAATTAAAGACACATACTTAAATCATTGCACATTACAAAAGTAGACAAATTTGTGATTCGTAGAAATAAATGCGTTATTAATTCTGAAATCACTATATTACACATTCCCCTATTTCGAAATGCTGTATTTAATGAGCGTAACACTGAGCAAAAGTTCTCTATCCAATTGGCGATCGAATAAGTTGGAGAGCAATGGGTTAAACATTCTCCATGATATTCAATTAAATGTCATCACTGAAAAGTGGAACACACCATTACAGTTAGCCACTAATGACAGAAAATGTAAATCATGCACGGGATTACTCTGTGA
Source organism: Andrena flavipes (assembly GCA_963971345.1). Lineage (NCBI taxonomy): Eukaryota > Metazoa > Arthropoda > Insecta > Hymenoptera > Andrenidae > Andrena > Andrena flavipes. Next base: position 15,741,282 of record OZ020482.1, on the reverse strand, counting down.
GACGAACAATGTTACAGCTCCCATTCGTTTCCTCTTTCTCCCTATACATCGCCAGTTCCCTTCCTCGTTATATGTCCCTTCTATTCCTGCCTTTGTCATGAGATATTGCGGTTGCTAAATGGATTCATCAGTATTACCACGTCAGTCTGAATGTGGCTCAACCCTTGCCGCGGTTCACCCTTTTCATCCTTCCGTCAGGATTCTCTCGTCTTCGTCAATATATTTCAATTCGTCCATGACGTGTGCAATTCAGTATGCAAGATTACCATATGGTGCATTAAAAACAGTCACAGTTGGCTGTTGTGATCCCAATGCAGAAACTAATTTGATAAAAAATTGGTAAAACCATTGGACAAGGTATATTTGGAATTGTTAGTAGGTATATTAGGTATCTATTTTAATTAGCAGATTCTGAATTATAATAGATTTGAAGAAGGGATGAAGAGAATTTGTATACTTCGTATTACTCCTCCCATAATTTATGATTTTCTGAAACTTCACTGGGTAACACACTTGAAGGAGGACTCTACACACTTTCTATGTTTCTTTCTGATAGATTTGCAATACAGTCAGTCGAATGCAAGAATGCCTCGCATCCATTATACCTACTCCCACGATCTTTGGGCGGTGGAATGAGGGCACAAGCAACTCTGCAGACGTCTAACTCGATATGAACGACTCTCAGATCATTGAACCCGATACACATGATCTTCTGATAGTGGGACAGAAGATCAACGACACCGGGTCATGAGGCCAGATATTGATAACATCAGGGTCGTGGGACTCGCGATTATGCAACCTGGACCCCAAAGTCGTGCAATGCGGCTGCAGTACCCACATGTCTCGAGAATAGAATGATCTTGCATGATATCGCGAGTTCGAGATGTCTTTATAGTTTTCCAGCTTTATGGGCCCACGGATGTTCGGAATTCTGACGGAATTTTAAGGGATCTTGGTGTGTCATGAGCTTCGGACATCCTGATTTACAAATCTTGGAATTTGTGCCACTATCACGGGAAATTTAACATTCTAGTAAGTTTTGGAAATTCCACGATTATAAAGTTTGTGATAACCAGTTACATAATGTTGGAGGAGGGTCCACTGAAGGGCATATGCTTAATACAAATCAATATTTGCGTTGCATTCCATTATCTTCATCCCGATCAGAACTCGTGTCACTATGATCTCCCCTCCTCTGCTTACTTTGCATGAAAAATGCAGACTCTGTTTACAGAAATACAAGAAATATTTCATACACAATATGAATGGCATCAAAGAGCGAATACGACGCATGCATTACCATTTTTTATATCACTCACATTACATACGGTATATTTTTTGTATACATATATAACCACAACTGAAGAAGCTATTTAGGTGGCCTGCTTTAGATGGGAAAGCCTGTATATAATATTAATAATAATAATGATAAAGTATTGTCTTTATTATACCAAAATAAAAGTAATATACATAAAGATGGTGGAAAGACGAGGCTCAGATTAGCTGTCTTTAAAAGACTACCACTGCAGCACATTTTGTTGCAGAAACGTTGCAATGTTGCCGTTTGGTCGCGGGTTGCATTGCAATATTACAGCAAAATTGTGGAAACATTGCCGTGCAATATTCCAATGGCCACCTTTGTGCAATGTTTCAGGAATATTGCGCACACATTGCCGTGTAATATTGCTATGGCCACGTTTGTGCAATGCTTCAGGAATATTGCGCACATATTGCAGTGCAATATTACAATGGCCAAGTTTGTGCAATATTTCGGGAATATTGCGCACACATTGACGCCTCTATTTGGAGAGCTAAGAATTATAGTGGTGTAAGTCCAAAACTTTGATAATTTGAGTTAATGACAGTTTTTAAGTCTCAAAGGCTCCATCTGTTTATCTTCATAGTGAATTAAGTTATAATTTCATGCTTGACTGAGAAATAAGAATATTTCACTTCAGCACTTAACTAACAAGAGGAATTACGACTAAATTAGTGTAACGACTGTGTGAATGCTGAGTGGATGCTATTCACGCGTTGTGCTGACTAGTAAAAGAAGAATTAAAAATTAAAACTTAAATATTTAAGTATTACCACTATAAATCTCGACCCTCCATTTATCTAGAGACGCGGTAGCGTCTCGACGCCAAGTACATGAAAAACACCCTGTATATATGTATGTCGATGTCGCTACCGTGTACCTTTACTCGTCACGGAGGCATTCTAACCTAATTCTGACATTTATACATTAATATCTCATCACGCCTGCAAAATTTTGTAAATTTAAAGGAATTTGTCTTGTGTAAACCGCATATCGGCTTTCGAACAAGACCAATTTCAATAAAATCGGTCCACGCATGACAGAGATATCATAATATCGTCTCATGGATCAGTCGAAACCGGTAGTTTTAGATTTTTTTCTTCTCCAGGCCAAATTTTCGTCCACATAATACGTATACACGCGTCACACGCACACCTTCAGCCAAAATGAAACTAACACATGCTTCGTTCGTCGACTCCTGGTACATACGCGTTACACGCACACCTTCAGTCAACAGAAACTAACTCATGTTTCGTTCGTCAATCGATATCTTCACTATGCAATCTCCTCCAAATTTTGACAGTTTACCGTCAAGTTATAACCAAGTTATAAACGTGTTTTTACAAGTATATCGTTGTACCATTGAATTGCAATCAAAATGCAGTCTCAAACACAAGGTAAGTTGCCGAAATTTAAATAGCGCCATGTGTGAATATCATGAAACTGTTTTTTATTTGTAAATAAACTGAGGATTTTATGTATATATATATAGACAACACTATAAGTTTACAGTCATTTCTGTAGACTCCGCTATGAAATTCTTATATAAGATAGTCCCCTAAACGCAAAAATCGATATGAGATAAAATCCTACGGATACCTTTTTGAGATATTATTAGAAATTTTTAGAAAAATAGCCATATTTTTAACCTTAAAATTATTATTATTATATTAATTAATAAATGAGTGTATTCAGCTTCGATCCTCTGTTTCCTTTTTGTATGTACTTGCTTTATATCTGAAAATTCAAATTTAAATAAACCAATTCCATCAATCCCAATTATCCGAAGTTTATTTATAGTTTACACATACACATATATATATATATAATCAGTGAAAATAAATTTAAATGTATTTTATTTCATTTTTGAAAATAAATTCTATCTCTTTCTGTTTCTTTTGCCCGCATTAAGATCAGTTTCTCTTACAAGGAACCAGTCATAGTCACCCATCATTGATTCATCCCAGAATCCTTGGTAGGGTCTCTCAATATTTTTCATCTGCTGATGAAGTCGCTCGCTATGTTCATCGATTACTACACCAAGATTTGTTGGGAAGAAATCCAAAGGCGAGTGGAGGTAATGGATCTTCAAGGACTTGTTAACACCTATATTGAGAGAATAAATAAGTAAAAAGCATATTACAGCAGAAGATCGATACGAATGAAATTATTAAAAACAGGTGATGCATTCATATATTTGAAGACCATTTTCCCGACACATTCCGACGTCAAGATCAAGGAAGGCGTTTTCGATGAACCGCAGATCAAAAAGTGAGCAATTTGAATTACATTTATCGCGAAATGAAGATGCCGCATTCAATTTGTTACAATTGGTCGACGCTGGCTTTTTTGGCAACAATAAAAGTCCAGACTTTGTGAAAATCATCAATGATTTGCTCGAGAACTATAAGAAAATCGGTATGTAGTGCTGTTTGTAATAATTTCATTCGTATCGATCTCTTGCTGTAACATGCTTTTTACGTATTTATTCTCTGAATATAGGTGTTAACATGTCCTTGAAAAGAAACTGATCCTTGTAAAAGGACCTGATGTCAATGCGGGCAGAAGAAACAGAAAGAGATAGAATTTATTTTAAAAAATAAAATAAAATAAATTTAAATTTGGTTTCGCCAAGAAACGGGAAGAAATGAGGAAATAGGAAAAAAAGTTGAAAATAGGCACTCCGACTCTATCGCCCATAACTTTATTGTTTGTGCATGGATTTTGATCAAGTTGGGCTTGTTTTCTTCGTAAAAGTGCGCGCTCTACGTAAAAAATAAGAAACTGGATGCCACATGACAATTTCTGTCTTTCAGGCTATGTAGTGAATTTTCGATTTCAATTTCGCCCCCAAAACAGTACATTTTTCTTAAGTTTCGTTCGATTCCGTCTAAACTATTGATCCGATTGCAAAACACTGTAGAAATGAATTGTATGCAACTTAATTATCTTTAATTTAAGATTCATAGCGATCAAATCGGTCAACCCTAACGCGAGATATGGCCTAGAACGTCGGGTCGTCTTCTTAAAAAATTACCAAAATATTCATCGGACAATATCTCAAAAACGTATCCATAGGATTTTGTCTCATGTCGATTTTTGAGTTTAGGGGATCACCTTACATAAGAATTTCATAGTGGACCCTGGATCAAAAATAATTTTTCGGATTTTGTAAACTAGTGTAATCGAAGCGTAAAATGATGCTGTGACTGAATTTACCCTTAATTCTATCCCGTAATAATTTGTAAGTTATAATATTAAAAATTATCTGAAGTCATTCCCAATGCAAATTATCTTTATAAAAAGAAGTGAGATCCCAATAAAAAACTTCAGAAAAGTAAAAAAATTACGCCAAGCACATGAAAATCAAATAAATCACAAAAAAAAGATAATCATAATAAATCACAAAAAATAGAAGACAATAATAATAAATCACAACAAAAATAGAAGAAAATATACAATATAAAAAAATATGTGAAATCAAAATGAGCTGCAAGTACATAACGGAGCTTTCCAACTGCGCTTAAGATGACACAACTTCATATACACAGCTGAAATGCTGTGTTCATACATTCCATTACTCATATCGCGGACATTTTAATTAATGCATCAAAAAGAATTCTATTTAAAAACATTGTCGTAAATTAATTAATAGCTTTACAAAATTAATGATATAAAAAAATTGTGCCACTTATAACAATGGCTATCTATACAAAGAAAACAATGTATTAAATAATATTAAGCAGATTTATTTTTATACAAATAAATATTTCAATACGAATAAATATTTTATTCAAAATACTTGGCGCTGCGCCCCGAACTGGTGTTGCTAAACTGAATAAATATGTATAAATTGCATTAAATCTTTTTCTTTCTTTCTTGGGCGTGCGTTCGTGCATGTGCGTATGTGTGCGTGTGCATATGCTACGTATGATATTAGAATTAAATATATGTAGAATAAATTTGCTGCGTTTCTAATATGTGTATGTATATGTTTATGTATTTTAGATTGTAAGGGAGTTATTGTAAATTACTAATACTAAGACAATCAACATTTCTTTCGGTTTCGCAGCGCCAAGTATTTTGAATAAAATATTTATTCGTATTGAAATATTTATTTGTATAAAAATAAATCTGCTTAATATTATTTAATACATTGTTTTCTTTGTATAGATAGCCATTGTTATAAGTGGCACAATTTTTTTATATCATTAATTTTGTAAAGCTATTAATTAATTTACGACAATGTTTTTAAATAGAATTCTTTTTGATGCATTAATTAAAATGTCCGCGATATGAGTAATGGAATGTATGAACACAGCATTTCAGCTGTGTATATGAAGTTGTGTCATCTTAAGCGCAGTTGGAAAGCTCCGTTATGTACTTGCAGCTCATTTTGATTTCACATATTTTTTTATATTGTATATTTTCTTCTATTTTTGTTGTGATTTATTATTATTGTCTTCTATTTTTTGTGATTTATTATGATTATCTTTTTTTTGTGATTTATTTGATTTTCATGTGCTTGGCGTAATTTTTTTACTTTTCTGAAGTTTTTTATTGGGTCATCTTTAACCCTCACACAGTAAATTTCCTCGATTCACCGCACTTCGAAACATAATTTCACTCGCAGTTAAAAATCAGTCACACTGTACATTTAATATTGTTCCTGGACGAATGAATACAGCAAGAATATCACCAACGACAGAAGTTCACGAGAGAATTCGTGCCATTATCCAGATCCACCCCCCTCGCAGGATTAATTACGTATATTTTCATTCCTTCGCGACTGGAGGCAAGGATATTTCTTTGGGATAGCAGCTCCCACTGCCCACGCAAAGGAATTAAACGGAGCGGAGCAATTTCAACGGGGCTCAACCAGCAATATTTATTGCGCGTAGCAGGCTTGCGTTCCGAGCGCAATATGGCGCACACGTCGCCGTTGAACGATGTGTCACCGCCATTTATTACACTTTTAACCGACGGCCATCACTTTCCCGTTCGAGGAGCCCGCGAAACAGGTAAATGCTCGGTTGTCAGCGCGCAGCACTGAACGACTCACGATTAAACGTCTCGTTAACCCGTGCCAGCCAGCACGCGCGACTTTCCGCCACTCGAACCTGACGCCATTCCCGTCTGACATTGCGTGGAATCCTTTAAACGTGTCGACGTAAAAAAAGGAAAGTGGAATCACATGCGTTTGCTCCGAGCCAGCAGACTCTGCACACTGAGTATGCACGCGCGTTGCATGCAAATTACGCGCCGACAGGATTCGTTGCAGACACAAGATCTCGCTTGGAGACCCGCGACTGGGCTGTTCACGGCGTGTTAACTTTCTTTTCAGAGTGTGCTCGCAGGTGTCATAATTTTCTGCGCGTGTGAGACGCTTGTAACACCCGTTTAGGTGGATGGTAAGGTCAGTGCTGACGATGGAAATGTAACACGTTCGAAATTATTATAAAGACTTCGTGCGTGAATCGTGGTGCTGTGTGGCAGAATAAATGTTTGGTTTCTACCAGTGCAGTGAAGGATAGGAAATTATTCGATCGAAGTCTGTCCTGGATTTCTTTGGAGCGACAGATACGGTTAGAAATAGATGAGGTTTCTGTAGTTTTAGTAATATCCAAGCTCAGGATGCAATCGGGATTCTTTCAGGCTTTTCGTTGGTGAATATTTCTTTGCTAGACTCACAGGGAGACATACCTACCCAGAAGAGGGTTGACATATCAAGTAAATGTCGGTGGTGTTCGAAACGTTAGATAATGACAAAGCTGTTAATGGAGTATTTAACGCGAGCCAATTGTGTATAAAGATTACGTGTTCTCCTTATAATTCGGTATCAAAATGAAATAATTTTTTCTCCGGAGGAAAGCATTTACTTCCAGGTTGCTGATTTCAAATTTGTGATGATTGTTGCAGAAAGAGAAACTAAGCTCCACGTAAGTAAACCCAATATTTCGAGATTTGTGCCATTTAGACTTTGCCAAAAACTTAAAACTTCTAAAATATCAGTTTTACTTTTAATCTACGCAACTAGTGAATATTTTTCGCATTCTTTATAGTTTTCAAAACATCACTTTCTGTTACAATATTTAGACGATCGCAATTTTCCAAAAGGAGTTTTGCAATTTGGATGGTTAATTTTACTGAAAAGTGCAGTTCTTTAGCTTTAATTTTCACTTTGGCTCATGTTAATACGATGATTGGTTCTTAAGTTATGAAGAAAAACGCTACCCTGACTCTGAGTCGGGATGGTCCATTTTGGTACGGTTCGCTTACCGCGAGTCAGACACGGATTAATCCGCAAGCCGGTTAAAAACGCGTCGTGATGTTGGGTGGTGGCACGAGGTCAAAGTAAAAAGCGAATACTTCTAACAAAATACTATTAATATTCTTTTATCCCTCAAATAAAACCGATTTCTTAATTATTATTAAAAATAACACGTAATCTTTCTATTCTATTTTCTTCCATTGTATACCTAATCCATCTATACATATATAATTTTGTCATTATCTAAGATTTCGAACAATACCAATATTCGCATCATATGACAATCCCTTATTAGGAATGTTTCCTTGCCAATTTCTATGTAAACTTGAAGCAACATTTAACACTGCAGCGTAGAAAACGATAGGGAAGTTTGACACTAATAACAAGACGTATTGATTTATATTGCATTCAAAGGATATTGTGTGCAGGACACATAATTTCACATGCATGTTTCTCGCTAAAAGTATCCTTTCACATTCGATAACTTTTATTCAGTTCCTACTTTACATACTCCTACTCGTCACGATCAGGAAAACACCAATATCTTTCATAAACATCACTGTTCTCTTTCCCATACACTACAAATCCACCAAACACGAAGCTGTTAAAACTTAGAGGGTGTTCGATAGATCTGGAATACAGATTTCTGTTGTTTGAAGCTAGAGTGCATGAGCGGGGATGTCCTGATACCGCATAATCGCTGTGTTCCTCTCCTAGTGTGTTTCACGTGAAACTTCTTTCTCAGAACCATGGTATCTATCATGCTTATTCGTTTTTTATAGTCATTGAACCAAATCTTATTTTATAGACGAGTGTAAACCTTCTACCAACTATGTATTTCGATTGATGAAGCATACAGAGTAAAAAACAGGAAGACCGGGTAGTCCGCTGGCTGGCAAGGATTCGAAGAGGAAGACCAGAACAATTTGGTCCAGCAATCTTGAGAATTTGCGGCATCTAGGCCAAAGGTACAAACACGAGCCAAGCGAAGGGAATGGACGGTACCAAAATTATCCAAAGCTAAAGTCGAGCTTAATACCAAATGCGATCAACGCAAACGATGGAAGCGATCAACCATCCCAGCCACGCTAAAACCTATCGAAAGTCTAATGCGCCTCGTGGCGCGCGTTAGATGAACCGCCTGTTCACGCTCAAGCAGCTAACGATCGGCTCGATCGAGCATTGTTAATTCCTCAATTATCCTGGGCAAATCGAATCCCCATTTATTAATTAACACCGCGATAGGCGCATCAGCGTCCCGTAGCACCGGCCACCGTATCGCACCGCATAACGACGCGTATTTTCGACGAAATTCGGCTGACGTGCCGTATAGAGTGCGCATTGGGAATCGGGAGTCACTCGATCCCGACCACCGGACGATTGCTCCGTAATGCCTGGGCTACGTGTAATACAGTGGTCCGGGATCGCCATGGGACCCGATCCGCGTTGTCCAGGATCGCGGTGTCGCGCCATACTGGCTATTATGCGCTGGCGGGGGAACCGTCGCGTAAACGAGTTACATCGTTACCGAACGGGCTAATTGTAATATTTACTGGACCCTGCGCGACGCAGGCACAGGTTACAGGGTACACGGCTAATATACAGTGGCGCATTGTAATCCGATTGGGTGCTGGAGGGTAGCGCTCGGAACATTTCATAATTAGCCCCCGCCTCGAAAGAGTGGTCGGATGTACGGAGTGGGGTGGATTACGTGGCGGTATTCGGAAGAAGATCGTGTGTATCGATATGGCTTGAAACGATGGGGTGGGATTTTTTCAGTGGACGTTCGTGTTGGGGAAAAGCGAGCTCTGGCTGATGGGCGTAATGGACTACGGTGTGAATTGGGGTTGTCGTTGCTGATGATGGATTTCGTTATTAGTATGCTTCAGTGACAGTTGAGGTTTAAGATTGTTTACATGCTTAACTGGGACTTTTTTTGAAACAAGCAGGTCATATTGGTTTAGCAGGAACTGATAGTTAAGGGGGCCGTCTCACCGGGCCTTGAATGTATGCGTACGCTCACACAAGCTAGGAAAAGCGTGTACGTATACGCGATGTAGTAAACAATCCGTTTCAACCAACTTACGTCGTGGAATCGGTAAGAAAGAAGCTTTTGCGGGTATAGTTGCCTTCAGTAGACATCTATACAGGGTGGTCTGGTGCGTTTGAACGCTAATAAGCACCGTACGTTGAAATAATAATGAATTTATGACTCGAAAAGTGACAGAATTGAGGTTCGAGTACATTAGCGCCACCAACGGAGAAGCCTTGAAGCCTCATTCTGTCTCTTCATCTTGTCTTATGATATCGAGTAGGACTCGTGGTGCAGATTTCGTGACAAATATGATTGCGTTAGATTGGATTGTAGGAGATGCAAAGTCGCTTTACATGTACTAAATTGTTTCGAGTCTCCCATGGGTTCTGATCGTTTTTGTGAGGTCGAGCATATAGTCAGTTCCTTTGGTCCCATCGCGACAGAGATTTCTGGTTTGACTACCGGACATGCTGGAGTGAATTAAATGATAAGGCAAAGGGTTAATAACGATTGTACATATGTAAACGAAAAAAGGAGCTTCGGGCGATGGGACTTGAATGTGCGATCTGCGGAGTCCTCTGCGTATTGGCCGGCCGCCTAACTAATGTCTTCTCTGAACTCTACAAATACCCAAAGTAACGGTGGCGCCACTTACGCGCCGGTCGCGGCATAGGCCGTTCTCAAACGTCGAATACCTACACATAAGTTAAGCAGAGTTAAACCTATTAAGAAGTAATTCGTTGATAAGTAAATGGTTAGGCAATGATTCCCAACCTGTGGGTCGTGAAGTGTTTTCTGGGGGGGGGGGGGGGGGTAATATTATTACATTAGGATTATATTCTGAATTACCTATTTTTAATGTGTTTTCTTTACCTTATTAAATTTACCTTAACTTATATAGGAGGGAGGGTGGGTCGCAGGTTATTTGAATATTATAAAAGTGAATCGCGATTCAAAGAAGGTTGAGAAACATTGCGTTAAGCCTATTAAACTATAATAAAAGTATGTAATTTGACTAATTGTGAGGTAAACAAGTTGAGACACTGCTCTACTAAGGTGGCCCTTTATTTACACCCTATATTATGTCGAAATTTTTTTGTATTTCTTTGCTCGCACCTCCTAGAACGATGCTATTGGATAAAAAAAGTTCCTGAAAAAGTTTATTGCAATCGGACAATAGGAAAGGGTGCCGACCAGGCTTTAAAGTTTGGAATTCATAAATAGTTTGGATTTAAAGAATTTCTCAAAAATAGTAAAACCTATCGAAATTTTGTTCAAATGATATTAAAAGAGCATTTAATTTTCTACAATTATTGTATATATAATTTTTTCGTGCTTCCAACCATTTTTTAGATAATAATGTTTGAATGTAGAGAGGTCCGCGCTACGCGTCTATGTATACACCAGGCATGGAACTAAAGTGAACGCAGCGGCCGTTTTTCGGAGGCGACGCCTCCTTTCTTCCGCCGCGCGTCTTGGCCCCCGCGGCGGGCCTAGGAGCTTCGAGCGCCTCAGACCCGTACCATATGAACCACGCGTAGCGCATTGGGGCGCCCCGTATGGCTACGCGCGATTCATATGGTACGGGCCTGAGGCGCTCGAAGCTCCTAGGCTCGCCGCGGGGGCCAAGACGCGCGGCGGAAGAAAGGAGGCGTCGCCTCCGAAAAACGGCCGCTGCGTTCACTTTAGTTCCATGCCTGGTATACACAATACCTACGTCACGCCATACAGGTCGGACGCGCGATGCGCAGACTTCTCTATATTCAAACGCTATTATCTAAAAAATGGTTGGGGGCACGAAAAACTTGTATACACAATAATTGTAGAAAATTAAATCCTCTTTTAATATATTAAAATTTCGATAGGTCTTCCAAACTATTGATGAAATCCAAACTCTAAATTTTCCCTGTTGTCCGATTACAGTAAACTTATTCAGGGACAATTTTTTTTATCAAATAGCACCGTCCTAGAGGATGAGAGCAAAAGAAATCAAAGGTCGAAAATAATCTCCACCCTCCTGCTCCACTATGCCCTCCATTACCATGAAAACTTGAAAACTATTCCAGTACCTAAAGGTAATTCTGTTCCATATCAATTACTCATCCGCAAGCAAACGATCCTGCGCATTTTATATCATCAGAAACTCAAAGATTCCCTGTGACACGTTCGATCAACTCCTGTTTTCTTCAATTAATACGCAGCCCGTGCTCCCGCCAAACGTGACCGATCTCCGCGCAGCCATCAAAGGTCACCGTCATCTCCTATGCGAAGAATAAGCAAGGGAATGCGCGTGCCTACGCCTATCCGGCTAATTATACTATTTATCGTGTGTACGTTTAACCCGCGAGCATCTTCCTAATTATACACGTAGCTGCATCAGAGCCAGCTAATATGCTGGTACATGACAGTGCGGCAAAATAGTAGATCGGTGTGTCGGACCTCGCGCACACCACTCACGCGCGTCAGACACGCACGAATGCATACTGCAGCCTGCATTCGGTCGTTTAATATTTCAGAGCCGCTACCAGCACCGCCACCGGTTTCGGCGACACACATCCTATACACCGCGTTGTCGATTCCCATGAGTTTATTGAAACAGCGACGGACGAGTCGTTCGAAAAGCCCGGGGTTTCCTTTCTGATCCACGAATAATGTATCCCGCCGCACGGGCCCGATGGTGTACGAAACACTCGTGAGTTCTCCTGAAGAATCGCCCGTGAAAAATGCAGGCCAGATCTCTCTCTCTCTCTCTCTCTCTCTCTCTCTCTCTCTTCCCCTTTGTTCCTTACAGGCTGTGACACCATGCGGCGCGGAATCATGACGCGCCGGGATTTTCATGGCGGGACACCGTCGCGCATTGTTACGAGCAATCGTGCCCGCGATAAATTCGCCCATGAAATTCGCGTGATGTTTTTACGATTCCCCGTGGACCGGGGGATGAACGGGGATCGATTGACTCTGCGACGAATTGATCGAAGGACCGTGGCCTTCCGTGACGTTCGCGTCGTGGCCGGCGTTTACGCTGCTTTTGATGAGTTTCTTGTGTTTCTCCTGGGATGTGTAGGGAACCAGAAGTATAATATTGCAGAGGGTGAGGGATAAATTCTTCATCAGTTTGTGGAACAGGTTCGTGTGTTCGAAACAGGTATCCATCTTTTTAGTTGATCTGAGTTCTTGATCTTTGAGGTCAAGAAAACGGAATAGGATGCTGTTAAGTGGCCATGAACTTATAGCTGGGCCTCTGGGGCCTCTTGGTCTCGTAATTCTTCTAAATGCAAGGTGGAATTTCAATCATATGAATATTGATTATTTGGACATTGTTTGACATTGATAAGTTTAATAATAATAAGATGAATAATACAAGCGAAGAGTGAAATAATAAATAGTTTGGAAAGCGATGAAACTAAACCTGAAATACCTAATTAATTGCTCTTTGCGATACAAAAAGTGTCGTGAAATTGTAAGAGGGTATGAAGTACGAAAGAGAAATATTCCCAGGAAAATATGTACTATTTTTTACTGAAAAAAAAAAATTACGCACATAATCCTCTTAAGCATGTTATTGACTCTTATTATTTGTATAAGGACCACATAGATTTCTTCATTAATTCTGTATCATGGTTTAAATGCAAAAGAATTCTATTATACACGATTTTATGATGGTAGACTATTCTATGCATGGTGAAATCATCATATCAATAGCAAGTGATGATGAAACAAATGTATTAATATTAATGAAATGTTTAATGTTTAAGTATGTATTTGGCAGAGATAGTTCTGGTCTAAAAACGGTTGGAAAAATTCAAAAGTATGTAAATTTCTGGAAAGACCTTAAGCAAATTAGGGAATCAGTAAGGTAAAGGCACCAGTAGTTGACCTCTACAGTAGTTTTCAGAAAAATATGAAAAATAAGGTTTGTAAATAAACCTTATTTTTCATATTTTTCTGAAAAGTGGTCAACTACTGATAATAAGGTTTGTAAATAAACCTTATTTTTCATGTTTTTCTGAAAACTGGTAAACTACTGATACATGGTGAACTACTGGTGCCTTTACCCTAGTGGTTCCCTAATTTTCTTAAGGTCTTTCCAGAAACTTACATAATTCTGAATTGTTCCAATCGTTTTTAGACCAGAATTATCTCTGCCAAATACATACTGGTGCCTTTACCCTATACCCAAAATTGCAGAATGTAATTTTTTAGATCATTTTACAAACTCTTCCAAAGCAATTGCAAGAACCTGCTGCCATTAATGAGAATTCACAGTTGCAGATTTTATTATTTACTATCTGCCCTCACACTCTACTTTTCTGACTTATAACTCATTCGAAAATCTTCCGATACGTTTAAAAAGTACTCCAACCCATGTCTCCTTCCTTTATTACCTAGTTTTTTCTTTCCCAGTTACTCTATTATTAAGAAAGCGAATTCTTGCTTCAGAAATGACGAAACACGAGGAAAGCAATTGGACGTACTAGCAATCAATAAAAGGGCAGAATTCTATGCATTCTTAAGCCATTTGCAATCAACAACATGCCCCACCATCATCGATATACCGATAGCCTATCATCTAGTTTGCTAGCGATTCTTCGGTTATTTTCATGCGGCAACGACCGTAGTTCCAAGGAAAGTATCACAAAAGGGCTGCACGAGAACGCGCTGCGACGTTACACAGCAAAGTTAACAGCTTAGCGTCAACACTTGACAAATTATGCTCTTCCTTCTCTTTCACCACGGTTACCGCGATCTCCATATTCAATATCCACAGCAATGACGTTCATCTTTCTCGCGTTTTTCCAACCGGCTCGAAACAACCAAGCGTACGCGGGCGTCATTGTTCGGCTACGACGACTTGACGTCGCTGGTCGACGTAATTAATAAGAATAAAGGCAGACGCGTCCAGGTGAATCGAACGAATTTGATTAATCGCCCTTCTGTAGCATTGATGGATGGCCCCGCTTAAAATCTCGAAGCCTTATTTTGGCCTTGAGTAATACACGATCCCCGTAATCCTTTGATTCTCTGAATTAGTCGGAATCCCAGCGAACACCGTCAGCCTTCGAACCAGGTGAACGTAGACACTGGGTCGGTGCAAAAATTCATTGAACGCCTTTATTAAAAGTGAAAATATATTACAGTTTCTTTTAATCAAAGTATTATCCTTGGCTATCTATGACCTTCTGCCATTTTTCTAGTAAAAGTTCAAGAAGGTGTTCTAAAAAAAGAAATTTTCGTATAGATACCTAAGATCCCCTAACTGACGTAATAAATTAGGAACATGTTATAGAATAGTGGCCATTTTTATACAAAGCAACGTATTCCAGTTGTTGAAGCTTTGAAAGTTATTCAACCTCTTCTATCCTCCAAGAAGCTGGACCTCTATTCCTGCCTAGTCTTCAAAGTGTAATGATTATTCAAGTTTTTGGAGAGCATGGGTCGACCAGTAGCAATGACACATTGCGCGCAGCGAGTTCTCCTTAATTGTAAGAGGAATGATGGAGGGGAAGGTGAAGCCGAGACACAAAGCAGCAAGGCTCAGATGAAGGAAGCACTATGCCCCGGTGCTTGTGCTTGGAGGAGGCTCAGGATGCTTTTCATCATGATGATGACTTTTCCTCGACCTCCTGGTGACCTCGGCCCGCTGGAGGCCGTCGGTTTCCAAGCGTTTCAGCAACTGCACGGCGGGATTCGGTCGCGGTGTGTCCCGAGACGAAATTCGCGGAACGCATTGTAAGATTAATCGCGACGAGCCGAACAGTCTCCTGCTCGCGACTGCAAACACGTGTTACCCATCCCGGGTGTCTACTTGGGTGGCATCGCCACCGCTGAAACGCTCGATTAACCCTGGAGATCGCTGTCGTAGGACCTGCTAGATTTTTCAACATCCCTTTGCTCGCCGATTGAAGGAGGCACGACGAGGGCAGACGTTTAACATTGGGAGAGACAGTGCGGTATGTACATGGTTCGAACATCTGTGTGGCACGTGTTAACACTTTGGTGATCTTCACTGCCGATCTACTGAAATTTTATAAGTAGGTGTCTACTGGTTTTTGGAATGGTATAGTTTTATTGGTGGTAAATAGGATATTTAAGTTGATTTCTTAGGCTCACTGAAAGTAGTAAATTGATATTATGAAATCAGCGGTTGTGGAAGTGTTAACTAGAAGTGTTTATGTGCTTCATGAAAGAACAGACTTTTTATGCAAAAAAAGGAATGTTTGCTTTTTTTTAAAATGAAGCGAGAGGTAAGTATTTGTGATGGAGAAGGAATGGCCAGTTTTGGACCTTGCTGGTAACGAAAGATTTTTACAAGATACTTTTTTACAGGTCTTAGGGAATCAAATTATTTAACCTGGAGGCGATGAAAAAGTTATCATTATTTATATGTTCAGAATGTCATCGTTGGTAAAACTCACCTCACAACCCACACATCATAATGTAATATTTGCCAGAAAAATAATAATAATGTTAAAAGACACCGTTTGAATTAATGTTTCCTTGTGTAATTTCATAATGAGCGAGTACATATTTCTATTTCCTCACAGGATTGGTGACACCTCGATTTTGATGCAACTTCGCTGGATTATTTCTTGAGTCAACTTAAGAACACTTGAAGAAAGATACCACCCCTTATGAGCTGATAACTCGTAAATTACGAAGGAAATTGAAGAAAAAAATTAAATAAATGTTATACTGTTATACGAAAAAAAAATCAGGAAAATAATTTTTTGTAATTTTCGCTTATTATTTATATTTTATAACTTCTCCATCGCCTTCAGGACAAATATTTATGTATTTTGGATTTCTTAAGACCGATAGAAACATATCCTGCGAAAAGTTTTCGTTGCCAGCCATGTCCAAAATTAGCCAATTTCTACCACTATCCTTTGTATAATGGAGACACAATTTGATAAAATAATTAACATTGCAGGATACAGCTGTTTATATTTCGAGAATAATTTGAGGTGAAATGATGAGTTTGAATTGTGAAGCTGTTTCTCACATTTTAATTACCTTTGCTATGGCGGTTCATAAAATAGCAGTTGATAATTGCAATTAAACTTTTTTTTATGAATCTAAGGCGACAGTGATTTAATTAAGGATACTTAATGTTAAAGTTTTGGCAAACAGGAAGTATGCAAATGCATCAGTTTTGAATTTGGAACATCACATTTTCTACCAACTCAGAATACAATAGAACACCTCGTGTATCAGATAATAAACGAATATTAGCAGTTTATTAAAACTAGAGTAGACGTTACTATGTTTATAACTAATGGGCATTAACGTAACATATTACTTTCCCTTCAAATTCGTTAGAGGTATTTTATCTGATATCAGAAATCCCATTACTATCCTTTGCCTTGTTAAACGACACTGGAGATAGTAATAAATAAACAATTAACCCGAGCCAACACTGTTAATGAATAACTTCCTTAATAATACTAGAACTAAGAGCAATCACAGGTTCTACTTAATTACAATTAGCAGTTCCAGCGTTAGTTCGTCTCTATCACTAAACATTCAGAAACAATTAAGCAATATGTATCTTTTCATATAAGGAGTAAACAGCATTTTGAAGACCGAAAGTTATTCTATGAACGATAAATTTCAAGTGTAGCACATTTGAAGTACATTTCCAGGCAAATGCAATTTCCAAAGAAAACCAAATATTACAAATTTTCCAAATGACAGAAGTCAGAGAGGGAAGGCAATGTAAATCTAAAATAACAAAGTCGCAGTACTATTCCAAACACTCATCTGTTATCCGACAGTTATAGAACAGTTACCGAACCGACTACGAATATGATATTGCTTACTTTAGGTGGAATGTACGGTCTCTAACTGCTATTACTGGCCATTATTAATTTCTACAGACTACCTACCACTGATTCCTGCAATATACTCCAAAAGTGAACACTACCACAACCAGCGAAGATGTACTCAACTTCGCCTCTAAACTATCTCATCTTTACTAACTACTTTATTCTAAAGTCCAAATTACAGAGAGCGTAGAAAAATCGAGCTGAAACAATGCCTCTCACAGAAAGAAAATAATAACCAAACAATGCTTCGCTAACACCATCAACCCGTCTAATTTCCTGTAAATGGTGTTACCCCCTCCCTTGGAGCGAATTCTTCGCGCAGCCCGAAACGTAAAATACCGTTTCGAATGAGCTCGGCAGAGTGTGAAAAAGTTAATCGACCTTTCTCGGGCGTTATACCGTTTCCACCGTTCCTCCTTATTAAGGAAGCTAGCTATGAAGGTACCCAGCGGAATGCGGGGAAGAATTCCGAAATTGGGATTACATTGGAACATCCCCCTTCGGCGAGATTGGCAAGTAGAGAAAGTAAGTTCGCGAGCGGAAGGACCGTGGAAATCGACGGGTGCGACAGTTGGCAACTGTTCTGCGGTTATTGGAAGCGTATAAACAGTCCACTCGTTCGTTGGAACTCGTGACGTCCCGACTATTGGGGGAAGTTATTGGCGAGTACATAGTGAGGAAGTGAAGCGAATGGTTGGCTAAACGGCTGCTAGATAGGATGTAAGGGTTCGACGTGGTCTGTTTCCTCCTTCTCCGTTTCTCTCTATTTTTTTGTTTCATGCCTCATAAGTTTCTACTCGTTGCAACGTACCTACCTGCACGCAGCTGGCGATCGTGGAATTAAGAACCATCGATTATAGGTAACTACCCCTTTGCGTCCTGAATTTTTCATTAAGTGGAACCGAAGTTTTCCTTGGATAACGTTTATGTGTTTAAGGTAAACTCGCTAAGTGAGATTGATGATATTCTTTTAATTACTAAAGTGTAAGAAGAGCAGGACTCGATTCGAGGAGAAAGATGGAACGTCAATGAATTGTTTCTCTATAGCTTCATGCTAGCAATGGCTGGTGCTTATTGAAACAACTTTCAATTGTAATTCTCTGTTTCTTTCCTGAAGGGATTCTTAATGAAAAGAATGATCATTTAAGTAGTTAAGCCCGTTATTGGTCGAACGTGAGAGGTTTTAGTTTTTTCGAAGAATTCTTCATACTGTCGAAGCAGTCGTTGTTTCGAAATTGTTCTGTGTACTAACAAGGAACATCAGCCAAGTGTTTCACGCCGAATTGAAATGGCAATAATTTTTAACAATCGAAGAAAATATACATAGGTAGGGTAGGTTTCGTTTTGTTGTATAAGAAGTATTTATGAAAAAGTATTTCTTTTGCCACAGTGGCGCCATCTGTGATTTTGCAGAAGTTCTTCTTGCAGTATGTTATTCCTCATAAAAAAATATTTTGTCCTATCCCTAGTCATTTTCCAGTTATTCGACTACATATATTTCCAACCTCAACTTTGAAAAATAATTTCACCCCTTCAACAAGAATTCTCGCCGCTAAAAAAAATATGTTTAATTTTTAGGTGTTCTACCTGTATGCCGAGTGTCATCAAAATCGGCGTGTAACAGTTGGGTGATGTTCCCCGTAAATGGTCGAGGTGCGCGATAAGTGTTTTGTAAAACAGCACAGACGTGGGAGGTGCGAGCGTTGATTGACGAGTCAACATGATTCAGTTTGTGGATGTGCACTTCGGGTTAGAATATCGCTTTTAGTGACGATATGTGTATACTCAGAGATATCCCGTTTCGCCCTCCAAGTTCCAACTGCTCGATGAGTAGCAGCAAGTGGCGAAACTGGGGTATAAATACATACCACGTAGACGGCCGAGCGCGAGTGTCACTAAAACGATCTAACTACCCAGGCTGACTGTTTTCAAAATAGTCACTTGTAATTACAGATTCTCTATTGATCAAACTTTGAAAGAGTCCAGTCTTTCGACTTGAGAAACTGAATTCTCTTTCATTCTGTTGTGCATATGAAACAATAAAATGGACATCAACGATAATTAAGTCAGGGTCTACAATTTGTAAGAGTCTTACTTCGGTCTTTATGCTACAGAAATACTGAATCATTAAGGGTTTATAGCATCAGATTATTTAATTTATTTTAGCCCTGCTTTCACACAGAAAATTCTGAACTTCGATACGAGACAAGCGAAAAAGGCTTTACAGATATTACTGTCTCTTCGTTCTAAACTCCGCATAGCGTACAGACGCATCCACCCGTAATTCGAGTTAATTAATTCCTTTCTTACGCAAGGGCGTTTTCATGGTGGGTATCAACCGGGGTGGATAATCGCGCGTGCCTTTCCCCAGGCAATAAATGGAGAAACCAGGTCAAGTGTTCAGCGGTTGTAGCCAGCTGGTGTTGATATTCCGTCTTCGAGCTTCAATCTAAGATTCAGCGAATGCCTATACGAGCACAGTACGAACACCTTGAGCGTCTTTAGGTTCTGGGAGTTGAGGAAACTCGTCCAGCTCCGTGATTACGGCTAAATCGTTGACGGCACCGGCTGGCTGGTAACGAACTCGGTGCCAAATTACCAACAATGGTGAGAACCGGGGAACCGCTTTCCTGCCCAATCTAAACAAGCGGAGCATAAAGTTAGCAACTTTCCCGACACTGGCCCTCTTTGTCACTGCTGCCTCAGCAGGCTTGCACGGGGGCTTCTCGATGGCGGTGCTCCCGACCCATGGTGTATAAATAAATTAAATCAACAACTACGGGCGTCGAAGCTAATTCAGGGCTTGCTACCAAGTTCTGTCTACCTGATATGCTTTCCTAAAAAATTTCTAACTCAACTGTGGACGGGGAGGTAACGTGAAAAAAGTTGTAATATTGTTTGTGGGATGACTTGTTAAGAAATCGCAGGATGTGATTATAAAACACTGTGAAGTCTAGCTACTACGACCTAGTAACTAGGTTATTTACCCCAAAGATGTCTGAATATAAAGACTGAATATAAAGAAAATAAAGCATTCATCATTAAGTACCTCGCGAAGTGTTCAATATCCAAATAAATATCTAAACACGAACCTACATTTCTCTATCTACCCACTTCCTAAGCTTCTCTCTAAAATCGCTGCCTAACACATCACGCAGTCACGTTGTTAACGCTTCCGTGCCTGTTTCAATTTTCCCTAGCCCTGAGAGACCAGCTATTTCACTTCTATCCCGCATCTTTTCAATCACCTGGTCTACTCGAAATCTTACAAGGAAACACGCAATTGGAACGTCGCGGGACAGCTCGACCACTTCGGTGCCCCCGCGTCGATCAGCGTCAGACGTCGTGAACGAGCCACTGGCACACCGACGGACAGTCTCCTCCCATGAGGGATGGACTACTTTTCCTCCGTAGACAATGTCCACTACAATTTCCTGAATTGTATCCTACTTCCTGCCCCCGTTTCCTCCGTCGCTGCACACGTTGTCCCCGATGCTGCGCGTCTTTATGAGCGTCCCGGGAGATCGATGCGTCTGCTTCCAGATACTCCTCGCGTTAGCCCACTTTCTCGAACGGCGCTCGACCATAAAGGCAGATAAGGAGGGCAAAGTTTTCGCCCGGGTAAAAACTTCTAATGCCCGCGCCCGTCCGCGAGCATTTAAAATCCGTAAATTTTCATAACGTCCGCGCCAAGTTTCGAGACGGGGGTTGGGGGAATGGAGCCATTAGTAAGGGGTGACTCGTCGCTTCCCAGGGAGGGACAGGGTGCGCGCCACCCCGAGAAGTGTGTCTTACGTATTTCACCGTGTTAATGGTGAACCACGATTCGGGTACTTTCGGGGCTTCTAACCTTTGATACGTAAATGGAGATTTAACTGGCGCGATGTTTGCTGAATCGGGAGGGTCACTGTGCCAGTGATTTTAGGATATTGGATACTAAGGTGGGTGTAAAATCTGGGGAACTGTCATGCGTGGGTAATATTACATATGTGGTTTCGAATGCTTGAGAAAGAGTTTTTGAAGGTGATTAATGCACAAGGTTGGGCATTAACTAAATAGAAAATTATTTAAATAACGGACCAAATAAAAGTTACTTTAAGTTTAGATTATTTGACGAATAAAGTTAAATTTTTTGTTCAAGAAAATCATTTGGCGTCGAATAAAGTTAAATAAGTTGAGATATTTATTCGACGCTGAAGTTGAAACGTGATGAATAAAATTAAATTTATTCGTCGAATAATTTTTTAGCTCTTATTGCGTTATTTGAAATTTTATTTGAATACAAATTTTGCCCACCTCTGCTAATGCACGCGTGGTGGAAGTGTCTTTTGGGTGTACGTAAGCCTACTTATTTCCTGAACTTTCCACTTCGATTTATAATGTTACATTGACACTCTAAGACTTCTGTTAACAGTTAAGTGTAAAATGATTAGGATAATCATTTCGATTATAATCGTAAACCCTAGGAGCATTTCTGGTTGGCCCACGGTATCCCCAAGTTGGGAATTAGTTGGCCAACAAATTGCCAACAATAAATGCTACTCTATAATTGAATTACAAGTAATCAAACTGAAAAATGAAACACTCGTCCATAGGGTAAGTTCGGGAGAGTCCGACCACGTTTTGGAAAAGAAATTGTAGCACCGTTGTTTTTCACATTTTTGTGGTTTTAGGCACATTAAAACAAATCCCAAGCAATTTAGGATATAAATATCATTACTGGCCGGACTCTCCCGGTGGTCGAACTCTCCCTAATTTCCTCTATAGACGCCAGATTCTACGGTCTTTTTTTATCAAGAATGACTTATTTAAATGCGATGGAAATCTTGCTACATTCTGCAGTGGCCCAATATCTGAAGATCTTAAAGACTTCTTCTCCTGCAAATATTACCCAAAAATATAATTTCAAGTATATGTAAACATAATCCTAGGGTATTACGATATCAAAGGAATTTTATTTCGTTGCATCATTGGTTAAATACGATTAACTGATTTGTTGTGCATAGCTTACTAACTGACAGCGATATTATTAAGGGTTAAGATTTCCAGGATGATGGTGTATGAGCCATTCTCCGTGGATACAATGGTAATTAGTCTTATCTCCAACCAACAAGATTACAAGGGAGAATTCGGGCAAGAGAGAAACAGATACTACAGCCAGAGGAGATTGTTTCCAAGCTGAATTCCTGCACGTTTCCGCTCGCGTCTACCGCTTCTGCTAATATCCTGTGTCCAAAATCTAACGTCGAATCTCGGTGTTCAGATGTCGGTGAGAATGCCAATTTCGCCTCCACGGAAACTAGCTTCGAATGAGTTGGGTTATCTTTCTCAATGGCTGACAGCGGCGAGGAAAAGCAATGTTTCTAATGACTTCGTATCAAGCTACCATTCCTTAGTACTCTGTAGAATTTTATGATACTCATTAATGTAAATAATTCTTTTAATCCTTACATTTATCTTTGTCTTTATCAATTTGTAGTTGATAAGATAGATAGTCACACTATCAGGCATACAAGAATGCGACCCGTTAAAAAATAAATTTATTTCATTAATTGATAGAATTATTTGGCTGAAATAAGATTCTCGAGATTTGTAGAACGAATAATTTTTTTTGCTGAGGCAATTTATAAGTGTCACTTGGATATTTAATATTAAAGGTATTACTTAATTGCATTGGTGCTTTTGAAGAAAATACTTACAAAAATGTTTGCTTATTAACAAAAAGTTATTTTCGGTGCATCCATTTCAAACTAGGTACGACTTTTCGAAGTTCTATTAAAGGAACTTAATATCTTCTTCTATTCAACTGTTAACCTTTAACACTAAATAACTTCACTAAGTTTATTTCATGGCCTGACAGATTTTTTTTAAGAAATATGTATTCTCTTAAATATCTTATGATGTGTTCATAATAAAACTCAAACTTCTTTATTGATTATGCGTATTATGAATACTATTATATCGCAGCAGGAATGAATGAATTAATAAATACAGTGCTTCCAAATTAATGCTTTAAGAGTTTGCTCACTTTATTTATTATACGTAATAACATGAAACTCAATTTATCAGCGAAGGAAGGATTGATAATTTTTTAACAAAAAGCTGCTCATCATTACTGCAAAATTAAATATTTCTGAAGTTCGGTTATTCACCACCAAGACCACTTTTTCTTCTTATTTCTAGACGTTTTAATCGCTAAACTACTCGATCATCCTATCATATCATACTGAATCGACTATCAATCATGCCTGAAAATTGCTTATACAAATTTCTAAACTTGTACACATTAAAAGAACGTAGAAAACCAAAGGGTCGTGTCAACAATGAAGACGAAACGACAACTGAACTGAAAATAAAAGAAGAAATGAATTCGTGATCGAACAAAGCTCGCGGTTTAAGCGCGAACTTTGATTTCTGGCTGGTCTATAACGACAGGAAAGTTCGCGCAGAGAGATACCAACAATGTAACCCAGTTTGCAACTTGCGTACTTTCGATTACACCGTCGAAAAATACAACGGCACCGAAATCACGTTTTAAGTATAGTTTCAGAAGTTAGCTTATAGGATCGGCGGAAATATAAGGCGGCGGAAGTGGCGAAACTTGGGTAAAAGAAACTTCCTCGAAAATTCTCCACGAAGCGAACAATCTTATCCTTCTCGAAACGCGGATATTTCTTAACTACTCTGAAAGCCTCGTGCATAAGTATCCGCCGTGTTTACGTGGAATTTTAGGTAAATTGAAACACGCCCGAATATATCCTCATCACCTTTAACTTCTCATCAGCCGAGCATCCCTCTCCCCATTATGTTCTCAGGACTGCTGTCTAACTTTCTTAATCGACTTGCTTCGAAGGAGAATGAAAAGTAGGGGAGAATGAGGCAATCGCGGTCAGTTGGCAATGGCGGTCAGTATTGTTATTATAAAACGGTATGTCCGAAATGTACAATTTCTTTTCCTTACGTTCCACGACATCATTCGCTATATTGTTGAACGATTTCGTCTTCGTCGTTGTTAAGCAACCAAGGAAAACTAGCCTTTTTGTGTTTTCAACATCGTCGATGTAATATTTCGTGTACACAACATAAGAGGTAAGTACTAATTCTGAAGCTTATTTTACATTTCAAAATTACGTAAATATAGATATTCTATCAAGGAAAAGGATTACATATTTAAATTAAATATATTTATATTAAATTTCATTCTAATCTTCAATCTTATCAATGAACACGTATGCGGGCAATGATGGTCACTTGACTGTTAGTGCCCGTAACGTGATTATCATTATTCACTAGTGTAAAATAAACAAAACTTTCTTCATTAGAACAATTTTATTCTGTAGATGGCAAGAATTCGCACTAGAAGAACTGCAAAAGCCAAGTGGACTGCTGAAGTACTTAAAAAAGCAGTGAAGCTTTTTCAAGATGGACAATCCATGCGAAAAGTATCTAAATTATTAAATATCCCCCTTTCAACTCTACAATCGAGGGTAAAGAAACAAATGTCTGACCCAAAGCTTGGAAGGCACACTGTATTGAGCGTGACTGCTATTACCCGTAGGTGTAGACGATGGCGGAAAAGCACATATTTTTTGTTTTTTGTAATTTCATTGAATAATTCAATATAAAATTAATTATTTTCGTATCCTACGTATAGGTTGATAGTTTAAGTTTACAAAAAAATCATTTTCAAGTATATTGCACCTCACATCTTTGTTTTATTACAATTATTGCTTAAGTGACCGCCATTACACATTCTCCCCTACGCACTTCGCGAGGACAGAGTGTTCCATTTTTGAATTTTATAGAAAATGGAATGAAACGTAACACAGTTGATTATTGCTAAGTAGTCCTTTTTCTTAGGACACGTATAATTTCTCCACTTCAATTCATATTAGGCAGACTACAGCTGTCGACAATAATAATAATAATAATCGAATTACAGTCCGAAAAACAGTTTTAAGATAACAAAAGAGAACCTAAGAAACCTTCAAGTTTTATTTTCTCTTTTGTCACACATACCCATAACAAGTGATCAAGTGATTGCATTGGAAAGTTATCAAATCTACAGATTCTTAAATAAAACACCATTGTTTCTGATTTATGCTAGGACTGGAACTATTCGAATAATTTAATATTCGAATATTTTACAAGTATTCGAATGCTACGAATAAACTTCGAATATTTCAGTATTCGAATGCTATTATTCGAATACTATTCGAATGCTATTATTTGAATACTATTCGAATATCGATTTATTCGAATACTGCTGTATTCGAATAGTATGGTGTAAAGTGGGTCCAAATTAGCTTACAAGATTTCACCCTGACAAATGAACATAAAGAACTTGATTTATAATTCACACCATACTATTCGAATACATCAGTATTCGAATACTCAAATATTCGAATACTCAAATATTCGAATAGTATTCGAATACTCAAATATTCGAATAGTATTGGAATACTCAAATATTCGAATAGAATTCGAATACTCAAATATTCGAATAGTATTCGAATGCTTGGATATTAGAATTATATTTGATAAATAATTAAGTATTCGAATATTCGAATACCGAAAAATTCAACAAATAGTCCCAGCCTTAATTTATACGTGTCCTTCGTCCCAAAGCTCGTCCTATCCGGATACTTATCCGGTTACAAAAGTAAATAGCTTGTGCCAGAAAAAATCTGAAGGAATCAGAGCAACTTTCGATGAATAAAGCTGTGACGCTCGTAAAATAGTTTCCCTCGTCCCGAGCTTAAATTACTCGATTCGGGGCAGGATAGCTGCAATAAAGGAACGACATCGTTGACGGTGAAGGGGGACGAATGGGTAAGCATTTTTTAACTGATCACCAAGGCTTTATATCTCGAGGAGAGAATATCGGAAAGAGAGAACATTTCTTTTGGATTATTACCTTATTCAGAAGGTCCTTCTAGTGGAGAGGCTTGCCCGGGACTGATTCTTTCTTTACAACCAGGATCACCGGACTCAAAGGGCAGAAAAGTCAAATTGCCTATAGCTTGGGGTTAGGCGTCTCTTTTCTTACAACACCCACCACGACCAAGAAACGGAGATGCTCCCTTCGCTTTTCCCTACGGTTCCCCCCCGCGGTGGAGTGATTTCGTCCCAGCAGTCTGCTTTAAATAATTTCGTCCCGTGCAACGCGGAATTTTATTGGAAGGCGCAGTCGTAAGTCCTTCCCTTCCCTCTTTTCGTCCTTTCTTTCTTTAGTCCGTAATTGATCATAACTCGACGGCAAAGGAACTTTAGCTCATCTGGTGCCCCTCCACGGTTATACAGCTTTCCAGATATAATATTCGCGGGCTGACGCGCAGAAATTGACGTTTGCTATTCACCAAATTACATCGCCTTTGGAAACAATTTTACTGCAGCTCCTTTGTACGATTAGTTTCCCCGGCGCGATTTAAAAGTCGTACGATATACGGTGACTCGTGAATTTCGGATTACTGCTGTTCGAGGGAATTATTAATTCAAGAATTTACTCTAACTTTATGAAATTTGCCGCTCTTTGTGACGACATGCGAAAACAGTGTTCTCTTTAAAGGAGTATTAATACCGCGACGCGATTTCTGGAGAAAATCAGGACTTTAACTTTAAATAGCTACCATTTTATTTTAAATTAATATTTCGGAAATTCCCTCCGAAAATCAGAGGATACATTAATACACTAAAGAAATCTTTTTTGTTCTTTGATTTTACTTTTTAAAAAGGCTTCTTAAATATTAAAAAGGCTTCTTAATAAATATTTTTCTACAAAAAAATTACCAAATGTTCTTTAAATGTTGCTCTTTTAATTGCAAAAAGTTCTGGAAAAATATATGCTTCCGCTTTGCCAAAAAAATCACAAACTTTTACTAACCGATTTCTAGAGTTTCTTCAGAGCAACTTCCACTTGATACAAATTAAAGGAAACACATGCTGCAAAAAAGTGGACCTTCGAAACTTTGTGTATATCACTTTATAGCTATAACGAAACATAATAGGGTACCATTAGAGTCTAATGTGTTTGAAGGTGCCTACGTTTGCGCTTAGGACGCAGCTTACGAACCCGATACAACCTAATTATCGCTCGCTGAGCCCGTGAGCGCGTCTAACCTATTATTTTCAACCGATAGTACGGGGACTAACGTAATTACATAACCATTCCGCTTTTGATGCGGTTTTAATCCAGTTCGCTACAACGAGCCCGTGTCCTTACATCGTTATCTCCCTCGTCGCGACCCATCATTGAAACGAAACAACAAATTTCCGGGGGTGGCTCGCGTCTTTAATAACAGACGCCATGCTGCACCTGGGCCCCCGTGCTTCTGTGTTGATCACTTTCATAACAATTAATTGATCGATACAAAGGATAGACGCTGAGAAACGTGCAAGGGTAGTTTAACGTTACTAGCGGAATTAATTCAACAGAATCGTTAACTAGAAACGCGAAAATAAGGGTAAGAGATTAATTATGAGAATATAATGTTACGAAAAAATCAAAATTTGGGGGGAAAGTTGAAGCTGCTTTAAAAACCTGGGTTATGAAAATGTTTTAGTGTTTGAATGTTATATGAATTCTGAAGAGTAGGTACATGTATGGTTGTGAAATATTAATTTCTCTAGATTACTTTTTGGATCAGAGATTGTAATTCTAAGGGTGAATGTATTTTGCTATAAGGAAAGTGTGGAAAATTTAGTTAAAAATCCGAGAAGTAATGAGATTGTTGTTAAAGTAGTAGAAATGTGTGGCGTTAAAAGGTAGGATTGGAATAAATACTTCAGGTCTTTCAAAAATTCTCAAGATTAGACGAAGAACTTAATCACATGATTTCAAAAACAAGAAAAATATATCTGATCCTTAAATAAACAATTAACTTGATATTCCACACGTAAGTTTCTCAAAATCCCTTTTCTATATGTCATCTTTTAATTTCCAGCATTAAGATTTATGTTATTTTCTGTATATATAAATTCATTAGCGTCACAAAGTCGTCTATTTTATTCTACAAATTTATTTCCATCCAGTCGTGTGTTCCTATTAGTTTTTCTGCCTTAAGAGAGAAAATTTAACAGCCACGTGTGTTATTCAGAATTATTTCAGCGGAATGCAGACACTCGTCGCGAAAGTACCGCAATTTCCTCTAACTGTAGAAATACTTTAAACGTGGACGCTTAATAATTTTCGTGCACCGACATACGTATACATTCAAAACGTTGAAGCGTTTACTCGTTTGAGGAACTAGAAACACGGTCGAAGTAAATTACGTTAATGAAACTTGACAGTTTCGTTTACTTAAAGTGAAGTTGTTCAGAACTGCGAGAAGGCTGTTTGAATTTAAAAATCTCGAGCGTTACGCTTCGAATTTTTCCCCTTCGTTTCCTGCTTCGCCAGCAACAGAACCACTTTTAAAAATTTCATTTAAATATTCACCCCTTTCCAGGGAAAACGGCGTTTATTTTTAAATATACGAAATCAAACGATAAATAAAGAGTAATCGACAGATTTGCTTTCTGTAATACAAATCTGATTACGTTTATAATAGTAACAGTGTGTAATGTGTAAAAGGAATTTGTAATTTCTGTACAAGAAGAAAAATATTATAGGTACAGGAACGAATCATTTAATAAAAAAAAAGAATATTATTCCACGATAGAATCTACAGGGAAACATGCAACAATGAAACAACAATCGAAAAATGTGTACCGCCGAAACGTTTCATTTTTCCTTCCACAGAGAGTAAGCTAAATACCTATTCGATTAGCTTTGGCACACGAAAAGGATAGTTTAGATACAAAACACTGTATATTATTGCATTTTATACAGTTCTGCTATTTCTATCCATCGCAAATGTATCATTACTAATTCTAATCACAACCATCTTGATATTTTCTCTGATTCCATAATTAAGATCCGCACAAAATATTTACGTTCGTCGCGTTGAATGATTCACTTGTAATTAATTGTACCAAACGGATGTCAAACCCGTCTATTGTAATCAAACGAAATTAATTGAAAAAACATCATGTGTACGATTAAACCTTCATGACGGGTCTTTAACTTAGGAAAGGAAGTTTGTCGAACCTTACCTGTCTCCCACCTACACGAACCGTGACACTTGCCGTTACTAATGAGTCTCCTTCTGAAGGGTGGTTCGTAAGAGCGACCCCGTAATGATCGTTTATCCAAGTGCTCGGACGTAAGTTTCTACAAATCGACTTGGGAAAAGAAGAAGGAAAAACCACGACGCGGACGAGCGAGTGTACGAAAGAATGCAATAATAGAAAAGGCGTGGGCGTCCTTCAAATGTCAAAGCAGACCAGCCGTTGGGCTCGCAATTATCTTTGGGTATTCGTTAGAGATGGGAATGGATATATATCAGGTTGAAACTGGGCTTGTGCGCGCTCCCTCTCATTAAGAACTCTTAAAGACACCTAACCCCTTTCCGAATCTTCCATTTCTACCGCGATTATCGGCCCCTTCGTTCTCTCAGACCCAGAATTATCGAAGATTCGGAAGCTTGGATCTTTTTTTAAATGACCGATACTTAACGAAGTTCTGGAAGAGCGGCGTACGGTTAAGATCGATTTTATTAGAGGAGCGGGGTGTTCCGACTGCTTGTTTGGGTTCGGTAACGTGGAATTTTACGGCGATTACATTGCTGGAAAATATAGTGGGAAAGGGAACAAGGTTCGCCATTACATCTTAATGGGACAGAGGGGTCACAAATCTTTGGCTAACGAGTGCCCTGACAAGCGGAGCTGGCTGGAACAGTGGAGGACGCCTGCGACAGGTGGTAACGTATGAGCAGTACAGCAGGAGTTGCTTTAAACGTGTTCCGATGGGCTGCTCTTGCGACACGTATCGTTTAGAAAAGAGGGAAATGGTCGATGTAATGAGATAATGAGACGTAGACTCTGTTTAGAAACACTTTCCTTGTGTCTGGAGGTACTATGATTTGGGTTAGTTCTCGGCTAATGGAATAGCGTGGAAAATGCTGTGTAATATTCTTCTAAAGCTATTTCAACTGATTGTAATTGATTAATCGTTGGAAATCTCTTATTGTGAGTCTGTTACTTAGTTCGGAAAGTTACTCAGTTAAAGGCAAACCTTTGACAACTCGTGATACAGAAATTTGTTAAACAACTCACCTCTGGTTATTCAGCTACAGTTATTGTTACTGCATAAATTCAAGGACACGTACCTGCAACAGGAACAAAGTACGTGATTAGCATTAAATAAAGTGCGTAATATTGTAAAAGTGGCAGCATATGGTGCAACCAATTGTAAGTTAGATATTCATGCGAACCTAGATATCCCTGGTAGGGTTCATTAAAAAACCGACTTTTACAAAACCTGATTTTCGAATTTCACTAGTCCCAAAAACCGGTTAAACTGGTTTTCGAATTTTCACAAAAAATATATAATTGAAATAGTAAAAAATATTTGTGCTTATTTTAAAAATGTTCCGGTTCCTTAATATTTATGATATTACAAAAAATATAACAAAATAAGATATATTGTATCTATACAAAACTAAATAGATAAATAAAAATTGAATTAACTAAAATCCGTACAATTTTTGAATTCATTTAATATTTATGAATCTACAAAAATAACACAATAAAATAGACTACATACAAAATTAAATAAAAAAAATTAAAATTACTAAAATCCGCACACAATATAAATTTTTTACAGTGGTACCAAATTATGAATCTTTATTCCATTTAGTATTTTTCTTCAGCAGTAATGAGTAAACTGTTACCTACTACAATATGCTTGTGTCCGAGGAGATTTCCAGTTGAAATGTTATCGTTTCTAATTAAATAATTAATTCATTCCTGCATATTAATTTTAATATATAAACACGGTTTTTAAATTTAAAACCCGGTTTTCGAATTTTACAAATTCATTAATCCTTAATCCCTGCTATTTGATTTGCTCTGAATGGGAAAAAAACTTAATTCTTCTACCGTTTTAGATGGTATACTATTACGAACAGGTTAAGGGTAAGGGAAAAAGGATGTCAGAAATATCCTCCAAGGGTAAATTAGAAAGTATTATCACAAATTGTCAGAGATAGTATTAAATGATAACTTGTACATCGTTATCACGTAAATTAAAAATGAACGTAGTGTCTGAACATTAAAAATAAAACAAAAATTCAACTTTGCAAGGTTAAAGCATAAAGTTGTGAACCTCATTAGAAGTTGATTCTACACCCTCAAAGTTATTAAGTCATACAATATTATATATTTAATTAAAAATATTTTCCTGCCGTTAATCACTATGAAAAAACGAATATATATTCACTACAGGCTATAATCCAAAGAAAAATGTGCGTCTACTGTCTATGGAACGATGGCGAACCCTTGAGCTGAGAACCTGACGCGACAGCTGCTACCTTTGTGGAGCCGGCCTTGTTTAAGGACCGATTTTACACAGGTATTAGCGTGTAATGGGAACTAACTAGGCCCTGGCCGTTCCTTTTATCAAGCCCAACGGCAATTTAACACGGTTCTAACTGCCTGAAATTGGTGGTAGATCCTACAGAGAAGCCTTTCTTCCCTCCCCCTAGAAGACTCAAAATAAGAACTTCTTTAAAGCGTATACGTCTCACACTTTCCAAATCCTTTCATTTCGCTGTTCTTCCTTTATGACTGAAAAGTTACAAAGTTTCAAAAAAGCATGAGAACATTTTGAATACAGGAATCTCTGAATGTTAATGAAACACAGTTTCGAAGAGCTGCCCCATTCCTTTTCATTTCATAAATAACAAAGTTAAAGAATCAAAAATGACTGGAAGCCAAAGAAGCACATTACAAAGTGCAACGTCGACATCGCTAATTATTGCAACGTTGCAATAATCTACTATCAGGATGTTTCCACTCGGGAGGAACCGCACGAACTTTCCAGGGTAGCTAATACATACAAGTCGATTAGAAACACGAACGCAGATGCTTACAGCCACCACCTAAAGTCCCATGAATTTTCTATCGCGTCACAACTGACAACATCAACCATTAAACACTTTCCAAGCTCTCGTCAGATGTTCCAAACACATTCGCATACCGGTCCACCTCGTTTTATCTTTGCTAAACGACGGCTATCTCTTGGAAGTGAGTATATCCGAAGCACCGGTGCCGCTCCGCAAAAGTGTGCCGTGTGAAAAGGCCCTTAGAATCGCATCCCGTGCAAAGGAGTCGCGCGCGGAGCCAGCTCGAACTTCGCCGGGGTAACTAGAATTCCCCGAAGCGTCATCTTTAATCCACGAAATCGTTTACGTCTAGGTAAGTACGTAGAAGGGAAGAGATACACGGTCGCATTTTTCTCCGAGTCTTATCTAGAATCTTGGCGCCGCCGGCCTGGACGGCGAGGCGGAGGCAGCTGCGGAGCGCAAGAAGAAGAAGAAGATGAAGAAGAAGTGGAGGAAGAGAAGCCCCGGGACGAGGAGAGGCCGAAGACGAAGGGGATCCTAGAAGAAATTACTCGCTGGAAAGACGACAAGGGGGGGTTGGAGAGTAACGGTGCTACAGTGAATCGCGGCTTCTATAAAAATTACCCTCCGGCCTGTGGGCGAAGTGGGATGCCAGCCGCTGCGAATTGGATTGAACGTATCCATCTTTCCTCACGGGAACTGTCCACGCGCGCCGTCTCCCATCGGGCACGCCATTTAATAACGATGCCTTTGTTGCGACGGAACCACGATTATAGTAACTGCAAGAGGTATGGCGAGTTTGCGATAGCGGCGGGTCGTTGACTGAAACATGTCTCGAGGATCGTTTCAATCGAATTGTCAGAAATATTGGAAGATAACGACTGGGAGGTCCCAAAGCCTCAATCAGAGCTACTATCGTCGAGGACCCAGTTCCTGATCTCTTAAGATGCAAAAGGAGCAGTTTCTGATAAACTTATTATTTGATATTTATTTACTAAACTGATCAGGAATTGGGTTCTGATTAGGAACTGGGTCCTTGACGGTGTGTCTGTACCTACCATCTCTCGATGGTTTAACTTATAACCTGGATATGTACAGTCAGTGGAGGACTGGGTCTAAAAATATTGGTTGCCAGGAGACAAAGGGGACCCACCCATAATTATAAATTTTAGAGTAGAAGTTAGTTAGTTAAATCGTCGATTTTACTTGCATACAGTAATAATATTGGAACTTCTGTTATATTTTTAACCTACTAAAAGGTCATTAACATTTTTCAGATATTGTCTGATGTTTAAGGAGTCCCAGTTGTCATCGGGCAAACTGACACCCTGGCCAGTCTGCCAGTCTATAGCTTTTCCAGCTTCTACACGACTACACCATTATCTATTCACAGGACAGGATCCTCACTTCTGTCAACAAGAATTGGCCTTCTTCACTGGCGTTATCCCACAAAGGATCGAATATTCCCAACTGTTTGCGCTTTGAAACCGTGAAGGGGTGAACCTTGTAACGTTCGGAGATAGAAGATAACTATAAATATATCACACTGTCAAAACAAAAATATAGTTATATTAAGAAAATCTTAGGGGCTGATTTTACTCCTTCGGTGTGATTTCCTCTACATTTGCATCAGCTTTCATTAAAATCAGAATTTTTGGGTTGGGAACGTTTCCTTGTTAGCTAAGTACGAGGATTTTCCTACATCGTAACGCCACTGTCTGAAATCGCATAGCCAATCCCATGGCACGTGGCATCGGCGAGAGGTAATGAGAAGGTGGCTCAAGGTATTCGCTAGTGGAAAATACGAAGGACGAAGAACTTGGATTGCAGTCTCGCGAGAGGGAGAGCGCCAGCTCGAGTATGTATCGAGTATGAATAATTGGGGGGAAATAGGGGTGGAATTGATATAATTATGCTACTTAGAGTGTGTCCTAGGAGATGTGTAACATGATCCTTTGGGGGCAGTGATTGTCGAATGTGTTCTTTGGTAATATTTGTTATTGCATGATAAAACGACAAAAGAATTGATTGCTTTATTTAGTTTGTTTAGGTGTGGAACTACCAGTGCCCAAAAATTATTTGAAATCTTCATTGTTGATAGTAAAATGTGTTACAGTTCATATTCCACTGTTTCAACAATTTCAGTGTCTTTCTTTGCTAGTGAACAAAATTGAGTTTTATACTAAGTCTACCAACATATCCGTGGTTTACTACAGTAGAATAATTAAAAGGAATTACTTTATTTTTATAAAGTTATATGTTGGTTTTAGCCATCTGTGTGGGTAAACTTTGTAAGTAAAAAACAAGTGGATATCTAATCGGAGTTAAGAGCACAGGTGGGCAAAATTTTTGTTTAACTACAATATCGAATAACGAATGAAAGTTAAAAAAAATATATTTATCATGGTGTGTCGAATAAAGTTAGGGTTAAAGTTGAAAAATTTATTTCGCGCTGAAGTTGAAACGTTCGAGGAATAAAAAAATGAACTGTATTAGTCGAATAATCTAAATTTAAAGTAACTTTTATTCAACAAATTATTTAAATAATTTTTTATTCAGTTAATGCCCAATTCAGTGAATCAGTGAGTGACACAAAGATTTAGTATCTATAAAAAATAGACGACTGACTGAATTCTC
Organism: Andrena flavipes; assembly: GCA_963971345.1. Lineage (NCBI taxonomy): Eukaryota > Metazoa > Arthropoda > Insecta > Hymenoptera > Andrenidae > Andrena > Andrena flavipes. The sequence continues at coordinate 15,706,250 of OZ020482.1, read as the reverse complement.
GATTAATCCTTCATTTGAGGAGTTTACAGAACTTCCACTAATTTGACTCCACAAATTACCACCCTTTCGCAATAATAAATAATTCCATTTCGAAGTTGACTTATATTCACGGTAGAAGAATCGAACGACCTTTCCAGCGTGTCACTTGAAGCTTTAAGATTTGAAGTTGTCTTGACGATCGCTCTCCAACATGGTTGCCACGAGATTGGAAGATGATCGACATTCGAATCCATTATCCTGCTGTCACGTCGAATCAAATTATAGATTTCCCGTCACACGGATTCCTCGATCAGCTACGAGTACCGCTGCGAAAGAATGACACGCAAAAAAAAGTTCGCGAAGTAAGCCGATCTCGCTAAAACTGACACTGACCACCCAGGAGAATCTCACGAAGACAAACTATCTACGATAATAAAACAGCCAGAATATTTAAATACACAGTACCCGCGGTATTCCTAAAACCGAAAGCCTGCTTAATACATTCGCGTACCGGCGGTTTAGTCTCGGCGCGCGGTGGCCGGTAACGCTCGTAATTCCATTTTGCAGCCTGGAACGGATTGTTTTTTCCTTCCGCCCTAGTTGCTGAAACGGGAAATTGCTAAAAACGCTAGGATATTGTGAAACGTATCGAATGAAATACGAGCCGCGTATAACTGTGAAATACAGAGCCGGAGCCTTCGCGAACAAGAGGGGCATTATTCCTTTTACACACGGCCGATTACATACAATGCACGTTCTTGCGTTCCGCAGGCAGCATGGAAACGGTGGCGCGGCTGAAAAATGAATAAACCAATTAGCCCGATCGGCTGGATTCTCCAAGATACGGATTGGTTCTGGTCTAGGCGGAAGAAGAAACGGAACAACTGCGATGCAGCTTATCAATTATTTCGCGGGATCCACTGACCGCGCGGTATCGATCATAAAACGCGATACGACTGGGACGAATTGGATCCCGAAAGCGTCGGGAAATTCCACGTTTAAATTCTCAGGCAGAAGCGTTTGGGTTGCGGCGGTTACTGGAACAACGCGCCGTTATAACGAGGTTCTGTGAAAAAAAAAAGAGAAAGAGAGAGAGAGAGAGGGAAAAGAAGGGAATTTAGCAATCGAAAGTATGAGGAACAAGCAGCGGGAAGAAACGAGAATACAAGGTGAGGCCGGATAACCTTTACTATTCCCCTAGGTTATCGATCTCCCTGGTCTCGTTCTTCTTTATTTTATAAACCTTATTTAGGATTAATGATGCGGGGAAGGAGAATACCGCAAAGATCGATAGTATCCACTGCTTCGTTACAGCCAGATTTTTCCCTGGCTAACGAATAGTTATTCTCGTTTATGAATCGTTCTCGGGGACGATGTATCCGAGCGATAATATTGAAAGACTTACTTTCTCTTATTATATGGCTTTTTAATTACTTTATTGTGTCATTCGGTGAATTAGCTTATCGTTTTGGGGGAATGAAGAAACATATTGAGAGACTTACTTTCTCTTATTATTACGGCTTTTTAATTACTTTATTGTGTCATGCGGTGAATTAGCTTATCGTTTTGGTGGAATGAAGACACGGGTGAGTTGAGGAGTGCATAAATGGAACAAAGAGTCGATGTGGATATCGAAGGGATGAGGAGTTTTCTTTGGGTATGCTGGAATGGGTATTGATTTGTGTGGTAATATATTTCAGTAATAATGTTTGCGGATATTTAAAATAAAGGGGGGAGAATACTTCATATTTGAGGTAGAAGCTTATCAGTATATCTTCTTTATGAATGTTTGGATGACATTTCTGATTTACTTTTGACTAAAACGAATATTTTGACGTTGAAATATTCGTGTTTTTGGTAGTAGGTAATGCATTTCAGTCTCTCCTCCCAAGTTTAATGTTAACTGTATATCAAGTATTCCTAAAATAGATAGCCAATCCTTTGCCACTGTAGAGCATAGAAAAGCAGCCTGATTTTGAAAATTTTTTATGCGGGTACAGTGAATGGAATACAAAATCTGTTTGAAAGCCATTATTGTACACATCTTGAAGCAGAGATGGTAAAAAATGATTTGAAATAAAAATTTGTGTACGATGTTTTGCTCATCTCTGCCTTGAAGTATGATCACAATTTTTTTAATTTGTTTAATACAAAGTGTCGGCAGCATAGCTCAACAAAAGAAGCTTCTTCTTAAAGAACAGTGTTCCGCGGGTGGAAAGATTTCTCCTTCAATTTCTGACCTAGAACAAAAAGCCGAAATCTTTTTACATCTATATAAGATTATCTTGGGAAACACACGAAGAAATTCAAAAGTACTGATTTTTGTAAGAATGGTGCGTGATTGAACAAAACACGGAACTGCCACAACCTCGAAATTGTAAAACGTTCAGTTCAATCACGCGCCATTCTTACACAAAACAGTATCTATTAATTTCCTTGTGTACTTCCCGAGAAAATCTTATACAGAATTCAAAATTTCTTTATGTTTTGTCCTGTGTCAAAATTTGAAAGAACACTGTTTTCAAGAAGAATCTTCTTTTGTCGAACTATGCCGCCGCCATTATGTATTAAACAAATTAAAAAAAATCGTGATCATACTTCAAGGTACGTACAATAAATCCCTTTAAACAGATTTTGTATTCCATTCACTATACTCGCATAAGAAATTCTCAAAATCAGTAACATTACCCCTTAACCCTCGGTTGTCACACTACGCCAAAATGCCTTTAATATCTAAAGAAAATCTAATAAACAGAGAATAAAATCTTTAAAAGTAGCTTAATTAAACACCAGAGTCCCTTAAACACCAGAAACAAACCAACTCGTAGGTACAATGCGTGTCTAAACGTACGATTTCTTTTCCCGCTGTGCAACGTTCGGTATACCTCCCACTGTCATTAATTCGGTCACGACTCGACCAGAATTCTTCTGCATCTTGTGGAAGTCGCTGTCCTCCCGCCTCACGTTCAGCCACGTACGTATCTGATGGCCCTTGGAACGAAATCAAAGGCTCACGCGATATTCTCTTATATTCTTCAATCCGGGTCGTGAATCGCAGCGAGATAAGAGGGCAGGGGGGGGAAAAGGGAGATCGTTATCGAACAAAGAGACAGGGAACCCTTTGACTTCGGAATGTTATCGCGGGAAACAAAGTTCCTCTGGAAAGCGTAGCTCATTCGCCCAAGGAAAGGACGGAGCTGTGTCTCCCTGCGGGACGCCAAACAGTTCAGATTCAACAGATACGGGATATTAAAAGCGACATTTTCTTCCTCCCCGCGATAACTTCGATTTGCAACTGGGTTCCGTAAGCGGGGGCTCGTGCAGATAGAAAGTCCAGATCGATGGATAAAATGTCGGAAGTCTCCGGCACCGTTGCAAGGCTTTTACGTATGCCCGGGCAGGTGGGCTTCGCCGTTACGTGAAAAAGCTGTCGATTCCGTTAGACACGGTGAAATTAGAGGAAGCGAAAGTCCGTTAATGGATTATCGTGATCAGGTTGGCCGATTATTCTCCAGGTCGACAGCGCACCGATGTGTGCTATCCCTCTAACGTTTCACGAGCCAGTAATCCGAGGCTAAGCACGTGAAAGCATATACGAGCGCTCGCCTTTCTGTTACTGTTTCCTACGGTGTTCCGGTTTTGATAAATTATTTTTACCATTTCGGGGGGTAATTATGGTAGTACGTGAAATATTTTCAACGGGTTCGACAATGAGCATTTGTAATTTTTATGAAAACAATCGTTCTACTTAGGTATTCGTGGGAATAAATTTGCAACTCTGCTTCAACTGAATATAAACATACTAAATGCTGAGATTACGAGAGGTTTTTGAAATTATATTTTGTCGCGGGGAATATGATGTTTCGGAGAATTATTATTTATGTGAATGGAGCAATCCATAGGTATAATAAAATAATAGTGTGTAAGAGTTTGCGATGGTTGTTTATGTTTAAGGGAATAAATGTTTTGAGAGAAAGTTCATTATTCGAATAGCTGGCATAGGAAAATTCTGTTTATTCTGAAGGCTGAGCCACTGCAGGCATTTGTACGCAAATGACAACACTGTTATAATAATCTTTATTTTGCTTTTTATATAATTGAAAATTAGAAAGTGGTCAAACTATTCACGCAGTAAAACTTAAATTGATATATTTTAGAAGTAGTAAACATTGTAAATCCCAAATTAGTACGCATATAAAAAATTGTCTCTGTAGATTTACTTACGTACGGTGAATTTTCAATGTGAATATTTTTTCATTAAAATTTTGAAACATACATTCCATACATTTGAAGCATAAAATTCGTATAAAGTAATTTGAATTTTTCAGCATATTGGAACAAACATGAACTATCTATGTCCAAAATTGAAAGCTTAATATTCCATTGAGGAAATATTCAACGTATGATGCATTTACGTGAATAACAAACGTTTAGAGATTCAAGCTGCTGTAATAACTATTAAAATTATATCAATAGTTTAATTAAATGAAAATATTATTTGCTCTCTGTATGACGACACAGTTATCAGTATTAAATACCTTACAATTTATAGTATCCTTTGAAATCGTGTTCATTTGTTGAATAATAATTTCACCTGTTTCCTTTTTGTACACTTTTTCGTACGCGTTTTAAATTGATTCTTTCCGAGGGCGATCTTAAATAGACGTGCACTCGTTCGTGCTATCCCAAATAGCTTTGCTGGACGAAGCAGCTTGAATATTCAGTTTGTGATGTTTAAGTGTCCTCGGAAGTTTGCATTTCTTTGAAGCTATTGAATTTTAAGAAGTGCATTCTCTACAAAGAAAATTAACTAGAAACGAAAATATGAGGGAGGCTTACGAATATGTATACCACAAGGCCTCGCAAGGTTTTGTTCAAAATGTTATTAAATTATTTTCAAAATCACGAATGCAGGAATGAATTAGCCTGACGTGAAAACGAAGCCACAGAAAAGGATCGGTGCTTGCGACTTGCTTCAGAATGTGCCTACATCTGTTATTCCTGGGGACTCGTGCTTTCATGAATGAGCTATAGTCAGTTTTAACTTGCTGCAACCTTGATTACTTGATATTCGCCGTGTAAAACTTTTAGGGGTGCAAACATATTCTTATCGAAATTAATTTTTTGCCATTCTTGCATGGATATCTGTGAAGTATTAAAGATAATCATTGCTAGATTTTTCAATTATAGTTTCGTGTACCAGAAACGTCGAAAAGTTTTCTTAGGCATCTATATTAACAAATTTTATACAAATTATTTTGCATCGTCTTTGTCTCGAAATTGGTATACGTAAAGATTCTTAGATTTCCTTTTTTCTATTTATATACATTTTAGTATAATATCATGCTTTTTGAGTGTGACATTAGGTACTAAGCTGCATTAATGATGAAAATAAATACGTGAGCATAATGTTCACTGTGTGTTTGTTACATGATCCAGCTTTCTGTAACAGCTTTCTAGCAGCTATTTCGGAAACACATTACTCATCATTGTACGTGCAGACTTCTCATTTTAGGATCCAAATTCGTAAAAATCTTGCTCACCACATTATTAGAATAATGTACGTCAACTCACAAAAAAAGATGAAGAAATGTCATAGAAGATGACAATCAAAATTTGGATGCCTTTATACGCCTATCCAAATTCTGATTATGACAATTCATTACTGGCACAGTAGGTACCTATTCCGAATTCTTTTTTCAGGAGCAATTAACTTACAGATGTATCTCCAGTTACATTTGGCCTACATAGGGTTGAAATCCAGCATCCTGTAACTAGTAGCAGAAGCGGAAAAGTGTCTACATGAAAAATATGTTGAAAATGTGGAATAACAGATTTGAATATTGAATATTCATTAGCATCCATTCGCGGTTGTAAATATAGTACACCTGCGAATAAAATAAATTCTTGTGCAAAAATGTATTGAAATTCTACAGCACCTTTTTTTTCAAACGAGGCTGTATTTTCGAGGAAATCAAGATTGATTATCATGAAAACAAAACCCCGTTCGAAAACAAATTATTCCTATTCGACTTATTTTTTTTTTGCACAAGGATTCATTTTATTTACAATTGTACTATCTTCCGATTCTATCAATTGACCATTTGAACTCTATCAATGTGATTCTTTTTGAAAACAAAGCCTGAAATCAAAAAGTGATGCTCACATTTTCGACTTATACCTTCGCATATGTAGAATTATTACTTTTCAGCTAATACCTCTAATCACGAGACACCGTGATAGCATGTACTGTAATCATCCCAATTTATACCCCTTCTCCAATATAAATGACCACATGTTCCACCTACTTTTTCCTGAAGCTCCAAACGAACCCCTCGCTACCAGTCCCCGAATTAAAAGCATTGGACCCACGTATTCGATCTAACGTTAACAAAATCCTTTCTCAGTAACCGCGACATTCTCACCGACTCCCTGAAGACGGGAAAAGGAGACGTTAAGGGGAATCGAGGACACGCGAGCGGCAGACGTTAATTTGACTATCGTGCGGGCCACGGCTACGTGCCGCGATCACGATTTCCGGCAACGATTCGGGGAACCTGTCTGCGAGTTATCGTAACTGCGAAATGTTGATTCCAGTCTCCTTGCCAGCTCTGCTAAGCGATCCCTGCGCTTTCCCGACGCGCAATTTTGAACGTCGCCCCGTCGACTAAGCACATTTGCAAGCCAACCGCATTATGATATTCCTATGTTCGCGGGACGCGCCCCAAGCGGAAGACACCGGGCGCCGAGCGCAAGGAGATGTGACACACTCGTCTTGTTAGCGGTACAAGATGTCCTCATTATCGCGACTGACGGTGATGACGATGCAGCCGCGACCGAAAGCTGCGCGAATTCCGAACTACTTGGCGGGACGGAGAGACGGAGATGGACCCCACCGAGGAACGTTGACGAGACTTAAGAAAGAAAACCGGAGTAGAAAAGATCAAAAAGCGGACAGGAGAAGAGCCGTGAACTCGTTAAAGCAACCTTGTTTTCGAGGGCCGTGCAACACAACGCCGCGCGCATTCTTGAAAACTCGATTCTTCTTGTTTTTCGCTCTTTTTATTTCTTAAATCACGTATCGCCGCCGTCTCTCATTTTCAGCCCTTTAATTACAAAAATAATGACGGAGTTGCTGGATATTCGTAGGCAGGTCTTGTGGAAGGAGGACGTCGGGCGGAAGTGTATTGGATTTGGATGTTGGATTTGATTTAGTTTGAAATGTTCCATTTGGTATTTGGTGGTAAATGGAAATAATTTTCAATCTTCCTTTGGGATTAATTGGAATTTTTTTATTTGATAATACGTGGTCAGTGTTGGGCACAGTTACTCATTTTCCCCAGAACGTATTTGCTACTAGTAATATTCGTAGGAAATATTGCTTACATTATTTCCTTTTTAACTGATTGGATTACGAAGTGGTGAAATATTTTTTAAGTCTTTCGTGGTGTTGAATTATTTAAGGCTAATCGATTGTGAGGTTTCACGTTGAAATCTTCGTATACCTACGTGCTTCGATTTCACCTACCGGAGTAGAGAAGATTCAAGCAGTCGAGTGTTCGTAAACATGGCCTTAAACTGGGAAGCATCATCGAAGGGGAGAAAAGTAGATGTGCTCGATGAAACTATACGATGCCTCGAAGTCGACCCTTCGGATACTCACGTCTGCTTTTCCCTTTACCTTTTTTCTTTTAGAAGGTACAAGCCGGAAGGTTCAACAGGCCCTTAAGAAATTTCTCGGGAAAATACTACATCTTGTAATATAATAAATAGGACATTGTTACTTAACTTGTATTGAAAATTATAAGTAGTTGATGGTTGTTACATCAATCAAAAATGAACTGTTAAAATAATGTTTTTTAAATTAATTAAAATACAAAACAGAGTAAGAAAAAAGAGTAAAATTATGAATAAAAGAATAGGTATATGAGGAACTAAAAAGTCTATTTGAGTAATATAAACATTACACTACCCAATGTTCACACGATCAAATTTGAATAATCATGAAGGAATGTTAAAAATGGAGCTGATTCACTAAAAAAAACGTCACAGTTCACGTTGCTGTATAAATATATAAGCATCTAACGGGCAGAGCATCAAATATGTATGTAAGCCGACGTTCGTCGAGGGCTTCGTCGTCCGGCTTAAGGGGTGGGCCCTGGCAGCGATAAGAATTAGGGATGGTGGAGGGAATATCATAATACTCGTAAGCCGTGGGACACATTAAGAGGATCATATCGTTCGCGTCCAAGATCGGTAAGACGTTTCAGTTTGATCCGAAAGGCGAGAAGGTTGCTCGTATCGTGCTTAGGAGCAGAGGGGAACCTTGGCAGTGGGTGTAGCTAGAATGGGTGTAGCTGTCCAGATGACGGCTCGTCTCTTATAATGCGATAAAGGGTGTCGTATCTACTTCTAGCCTATCTTGTCCAGTTAAAGGCGACCCGATTGGTAATACACCTATGCACAGAGGGCGATTAAAAAGAAAGGGTCGAGATTTTGGGATCGCATAACTCTGTGGAATACTGGACCAATATAATAAGAACTGGGTAACATTTGTAAGTTGTAGTACAGTTTCTGAAGATATGTGGAATGAATTATATGTGGGAATGAAATACAGACGAAATTTATTTTGGGGTGTAAAGAACATACGAATGAGAATTGCTGAAGCTACCTGAGAGAGAAGGTACAGTGACGGATATGAAATAACGAATTTTTCAATGGGCAGAATAACAAGATAGGATGACAAGTGATTACATTAAATTGTAATGGGAGGAAAATCTATTGCAACATAGCTAGGCAGGCCAAGAATAAGATAGGGTGACAGAAATGCTATAAGTATGGTAGGTGTATGGTCTTTAAGATACGAATACGATATGGAAACATTATTGAATTTTGTCTATGCAATTAAAATACAACCAGGGTTATCGCGCTGATAGTAATACCAATAACAACTGTAGTAGGCTCGCGCCGCTGCAGACACAGCGTTGCCAGAAAAGCGCTGCGAGGTACAGCGTTGCCAGAAAAGCGCTGCGAGGTACAGCGTTGCCAGAGAAGTGTTGCTAGGCGGTTGGCGGGAAGAACTGCGTGGTCGAGGCAGTCTGCTAGTGATGCGCGATATTAGTCCCAACCGGGTATATATATGTCTTCGTTCAATATCGATACATGAAATGTATTACTCAAAAAGTATCGATATTGGTAATATCGATTATTTTTTTACATAATCATCGCGTTGAAGCACTCAAGCCACCCACCGACGTTTCGTTTAGTTTCCTTTGGATGCTCTGTGCAGAACTCACCCAGAAATTTGGTTAAATAAAAGTTTTTGTATAGTATTAAGAGATTATTTTATTAAATTAAGATTCAAAGTATATGGTATATGCGTACATTTACCAGTACATACTTTTACCGTAACATATATATCTATTTCACTATTAATCCTACACATAAATGTACTGTCTCTATTTCTTCCAAGCATAATATTAAATCCACCACTGTCAACATACTCACAGTTTATGAAACTCGCTATAGCGAAACAATCTTCTCTATCTGTCGAACTTACAATCTTACAACTAACATACGCTTGAATGCCATATTAATACTTGATTCCAATACCCTTTCTTAGTGGACGATTTCCCATTAAATACTATCTCGATGATTCATAATCCCATTTGGAGGCAGAGAGCGAAGAGTTGGTAAAGAATTCGAACAAAAAAGAAGCTAACGTCACATGTCTAAGTTATGCTGACTCCATGAAACCAGATCATCGTATTAGAACTATGAATATTTCTAGCTCGTGTTCGAATTTTTTGCGCAAGGTTAATTTGAATACTGGGGCGGGTATCCTGTGACTCATTACCAACCGAAGCGATTGCGAAACAGTTCGAAACGTGAGTCTATTTCACAATGACCGCGTGTCCAAGCTGCGGATTTGTTTGCTCTTATCGTTTTTCTTTTCCGAGCATCGGTTTACACAGAAGAAAGAGATCGTCGGCCATCCATCATCGTTAGCATTTCATTCAACCGATTGTCAGTCGGGCGGAAGTTGCCGAAGTGGACTTTGAAAGCTGTGCAAACTGGGGGAACAAACAAACGTTCCATGGTCGTTCAATAGCACTATCGTCTTCAGTTTGCTGTAGTGCATATATGTGCATATAAATGCATGCATACGTTTAAGGTCAGTGTACGGGATAGACCAAGTGCAGCCGATATTTACAATTCTTCTATCGATCGTCTAGTACTGTGTTTGTCTACGACTTTTCAAAGTACTCTAATCTGTACTTAGATACGGAGGCATACGTGTGAGATCTAAACGCAACTCATATTATAAAAGCAACAAATTCCCACCTGTTCATAACAATCATCTCTATTCTATTTGAAACATCCCTCAATAGTGAATTATTTCTAAGTACATTGCAAATTACAATTCATGAGTAGGTAAGTACCTAAGTGCAAATACTCTGCAGTGATGAAATAGAGCTTTGATACATGAATTTAAATTGATCTCAAAGTGCAACCTGTGTTTTACACATATCGAATACTTGTTGGAGAATAGGATAACCATAGTTCCTAGTTAAAAGATGACTCTACACAAATTTCACACCTGAAATGGAAGCTGAACTTGACAACGAGTACCTACATTCTTTCGAATGCGTTTGCTAAACCACTCTTACCTACCGGAGACCCCGAAAAATTTGATCGAACATGTCCAAAGTATCAGTGACTGTTTGTCATTCAACCGTCGTTGATCCGTAGTCCTCGTCGGTCCCTGGTGGAATTTCCTCGGTAGCTGGGAGGAGCTGGCGCAGGGGTAAGCATGAGGGATGACGCCGGAGGAATAGTAGATGCTCTCGATGACACGGAAGGTGAATTTGGGCACCGAGATCACGGGGCAGGAATGAAAAATGGAGGCACGAAACGGAATCGCGGGGAAGTTGACGCATTGCGGCGGGGAAATATGGGTCGTCTCCGATTATGTTGGATGCGCACGGGGCACCACTGGATTCCAACGGCGAGTGAGAGTGACGCCCGCGTTGCCTCATATATCTCGTGTATAACTAATGCCCGCATATATCAACCATTCGTCTCCCTTGTATATTTTTAGTGATACGATGCGCACTCGCCCCTGGACGCTTTACCTTTGAGTTTTCCATTTAAGCGTCACGGTTGGTACCGTTCTGCTCGCAATCCGCGCGATCTCGAATCAGAAACGTGTCTATCGGTGCTCCACAGATTTATTCGATAGGAAACGAACGACAGTGGCTAGAGGGGCGGGATATTATTTATTACAACGGATATTTACGACGAGCGTGTTGCAATATTTGATTCGACGCTTTGACACATTTGTGGCGATGAAATATCTGGTGGCAAAAGTGTGTTAATTGTGGATTATTGTTTGTTGACATTAGTGGAATAGTTGTTTGTTACTATTACAGGAATCCTTACAGGATCTGAATATGTATGGAGTTTGTAGGTGGCCACCCATTTGGATATTAAACGTGATTGACAATTTGGAGATGGATAATGATCTATTCTGCAAACTGCCCGTGGTGTTTGTGTCGATCATTTCTATCCTAAATTATAGGGTCTAGTAGACACAGGACCAACCAATATTGTTTGGAGTAGAGACAGAATTGAATGAAATTGACTTAAGCTGTTTTGATGTCATCAGTAACATCACATTCATAGAACAATAGTTTGAACAACAAATAAATATTTATTTTGAGAAAGAACTAACCGAACTCATGAATTTCCACTTGTTTCATGCCTTGTAAAACTGGAAAAAGGATTTTTCATCACACCCAGAGATACTTACAAAAATGAGACTGAAAAGTGGCCATAAAAGGTGACGAGATGCGAGAGAGAATAATTCCGAATATCTTTCCAATCAACGTCCCCGATTAGCTATTAGAAAAACAGAGAGTAATTTCCCTTAATATTTGCGTGTAAGAGCTGTGATAGCTAGGAACCCGTGTAAACAAATATATTTAGAAAAAAAAGTATATCTACACCCCGTTATACTGAATATGAATTTGTACGAAATACAGTGCTATTATAATTCGCCTGTGCTAGCATAAACATTTGCGACGCATACGACCGCAGGCCACAACAACAACATTTAATCACTTGAAGCTATTCCTATGCACCGCACAGAGATAGATATTAACAGATATCGAACACGCCAACGCAATATCTGGATCGCAATTTGTACTGATCTAGATTTTCGGTGCGCTCAGACGTTAATGGAAACACGAATTGTCGTTGCAGCATATTAACGGAAATCCTCAATTACACTATCGGGAATTACGTTGACTTGTTTGGAATGCGAGTATTACCCCGCTGATATTGCGTTCTTTGTGCTTGGAGGGCAGATTCGCTAATTAACACGTGCCCAGCGGTTCTTTTATTGTGGCATATCGAAAGCTATCTTTAATACAGTCCTACAAGCGAGTTCCTTCGCCCGGAGTAAACGAATAATTACTCTGCACACAGACAGGCTAGTTTCAGTCCGTGGAAACAGCCAGTGGACTATCTAACGCGACGAGGAACGAGGATAAGCATGTCTTGCTAAGAAAAGGTAGAGGCAAAGAAAGAAATTAACGAACGTCTCTTATAATTAGCCATGGCTGGACGTGCGAGGGGGTCGGAGAGGCCTCGCCTTTGTATCGTTTCGCCTTACTTTCGCGGTAGGTGGTCCGAGAAGCGAGCGAACGCCGAAGAACGTCAAGAGGGCATCACGGTTGTTAGCAGGACGGACTTCCAGAGTTCCAGCGGCTAATTGGTATTCCACCGGGCGAGAAGTGTCAGACTTTGACTGATTCTATTTCGAGTAGGTTGCGGCCTTCCGAGTGCTCGGTGTGTTTACATTCTGGAGGGAGCCGCGGGACAGGAAAGTGGCTGACCAACGTCTACCGAACAATGCGGCATCTCGAGGGCCTCGAATCGTCTCAGACCGGTTCGCGTCCCGGGGATTTTCACAGCCTCGTCTCGTGTCTAATCGGTCACCAGCATCCAGTTGCCCTGACGCCTCTGAGAGTTCCTCGGTGCCCGTGAGCCGTCGCGAACCGAGTCGCCACCTCTCCTGGAACGCACCTCTCCGTGTTTCTCTTTTTTCCTTCCTTCTGTTTCCCCCGCTGTCTACTTGATCCCCGGCCTACCCGCCCGCCTTCCTTTCTTTCGTCTCCTCGCCTCTTTACACGGGCGTGATGGCACATTCATTTTTAACGTGTCGAGACTTCGCATTTCCTCGAGTGGATCTCTGTCCCAGCCGCCGTATTCCACGCGCGGATATGCGCGAGCGTTCACCTCGAGCCGAGTGGAAGAGCTACGCGCGCCGCGCGGCTCAACTGAGCGCGGGCGATAGTCCTCGCCGGTGTTATATCCGACTAGGTTGTCTTGGCCCGCCACCCACCTCGGTAGGCCTTTGTCTTAATCACCCCAATCCTCCCGGTCCTGGTTCTCATGCGGAACCTTCCGTCACGCCTGTCGTTCTCTCGGCACACGAAAGGTCGCCGACACTAAGAGCTGGTTATCTCTGATCGTCGATCGACGTGTTGCCGGCCGTTACAGGTGTATGTTTGTCGAATACCCGTCAGGCGTGAAGGACGAGTGGGATGGGCTGCTGGAGCAGGTGAAAGCTACTGGAGCCATAGATGGAGACAAATGGAATAACAGAGAGGACAATGGATGTTCATAAAAGTTTTAATCATCGTCTGCAGCGGGAGATAGAGATGTATTTTAAAGAACTTGGTAATATCTAATTATCATCCCAGTCAATGACCTGTTATCAATGTGATGCGAGCTTGAAGGTTTCTATTTCATAAGGTTCTCTGTGCCTTCGGTGTATGTTAAGTAGGAATCATTTCCTGTCAAGTCGAGTCGAATAGGAGGATTAAGAATTAATAGAAGAAAAATAAGGAAGCGTGTAAATTAGGGCCTGGAAAGTTACGTTTGAAGAGATTTCGCACTGGTTGTTGTTGATTGCTGGTCGATTTTATGCTAAACGATTCACTTTTAATTAATGAAATGGAAGCGAAAGTTGATTTTCAGTTTCAGGTTTAGAGCAACTATTCGTGAAATTTGTATCGGCCAACGTATTAGTCGTGAGTGGTGTAAATGGACGTGAATACAAAATGCCGCACGGTTTCCTGTTTATTGGAGAAACATTGGGGCGCGCATCAATCTTGTATCGTCACTAGATTACGTAAAGGTAGTGATAATCGTGACGTTGTATAACAACCTATGTTTGCGCATTATCTTTGGTCAGATTGTTTAAGCGTCACTTGACTATGCACTAATTTATCAGCACTTTGTGTCAATAGCCTTTTGTTCAAAGAGGGAGCTATAGAAGCCTCGCTAGATAGTGGAAATTGCATGGAATATACGGTACATATTACTCGCTTCCACTACTATTGTGTACAGTAAATCGGTGCCTGCGATTGGGTTAACAGAAAGCAAATTGATCTAGAACCGTGTAGGTCAAATAGAGATAGTGAACTCTTTTGCAAAATGAATTTCATGAACCCTGGGCAGTATTCTATTGATAAAGATGAGTACGAATATAGAGTAATCCAGGGGGGGAATATGAGCATAATATTCTGCAACTAATTTCCAGTGTAAAATCTATCACTACAGATCTGGTCCACAACATTATTATTATTACGACTTTGTTACTCTTTAAATGGAAAATATAATACAGAGATAGTAAAATTAGAATAAGGGCGAGGCAAAATTGGAACTGTTAATAAGCCTTAACCTTACATGGTATTTGTTTACAGTAATCACAATTTCTACCCCTGACGTAAGAACTTTCAATATTATTGAAAAATGATTTTTTTGACACTTATACTCCAAGTTATACTTAAACCCTTTCGAATGGACTAATGAAATGAAAACAGAAACTTCTTTTATATGATACCAATTTTAGTTATCTCATAAACATTGCAAGGAATTTCAAGTTACTTCAGAATTTAAACTCGATGAAAATTAGTATTATTAATCCTCTATAACGCGGTATGACTTTGAAGTAACATGTCGTATTACCTGTGTTTTATATTACAGGTGCTAATTCGCAGAACTTCCATGTAATATCGGAATCACAAAACTTTATTTTAATTCATAAAATGTTCATGAAATTTATTAAAAAAAAAATCGCTTACAGAAGAGTAAATGTATTCTGTCTTGCACGTTTCATGTGTAGAGACATGGACTTATATCTGATAAATAGTCAAACAGTTCCGATGATAATTTCTGTCTTCTATGCCTCAGTTAACTGACATATACTAAGATGGATATGAATTTTATTTTCAAACGTTTTATGTAATCAGTACACGTAGCCTTAGTTTCGAGAAGAAAGTTAAATGTCAATGAAGACGAAACTTACGCAATATGTATATTTATGTTTATTCAACGGCGCGCAGAGACTCTTTCGTTAGTAATGATCATTAGTGTCTGCAGAATCGTAGAGAGTACTGTGAACATTTAATGTAAGTACATACGTACATAGCGGGAACATTCAACAGGTTGACGTCGCACAATAAAAACTCTTAAGCGGTCGATACTTCTTCAAACATTACCGCGAACATTAGATAAAAACGATGCTACCATCAATTAAGACAAGGTTAAAGTAATTAAATGCTTTAAACTCAAACGAAACTCCACAGGCTTGTCATTTTTAATAAAATCGTTTAACATAAATTTTTTTTACCATCATTTCCCCAACTTTTTACTCACAAAACATGATGTTTTTCACTGGTCCACCTTTTTGTATTTTTTTTTTGTGATTTTGACTTTTTTTCGTCACGTAATAGCCGTAGGCTTCTAGTTTCTAAATATTTTTGTTTTTTTGGATTCAGATTAACCATATGACCTGAGCACTGTCAACGCGGCATGCACGATTTTGCCGCAGCGCACATTTTGACGAAGAATTTACAACAAACGGATTTATGAAACTGATTGAAAAATTCTTTGTACCTTTCAATATGTACATATTAACTATATTTGCGTTGTTTGATTAAAATAAATTCCCAGAAACACCCTTACTTTTCGGCTCATTACAGTGGTCTCCCCTCTTAAGTGGATTCTATTCTTCAAGTTTTATTATTATAATAAAGTGTAATAAGTGAGTCTGAGTGCTTCCACTTTAGTTCATCTCATGGCACCTTAGAGCATGTACTATAGAGGTCTCATTGCAAACTTAAAAGTTAAAACTGTCGCCAACATGGTGCGAGAGAGAAGCATAGAGGAACAATCTACCGTAATGCGCATGAGCCGATATCGTGTGAGAGAGAAAGACATTTGCGAAGTCTGTGATGCCAGATCGGGGACGGGTTCTCTCGAGAATTTCCCCCACCTCGCGCATACTACGCCGGAACAGCGTGTCCGTGAGCTCGGCGCTTCGGAGTCCAACTCACGGAGACGCAGCTCCGGCGTAGTGTGCGTGAGGTGGGGGAAATTCTCGAGGGAACCCGTCCCCGATCTGGCATCTCCGGTGCGAACTGGTACGAGCGATATCGGCGCATGCGCAATACGGTAGATTGTTCCTTTACACTTCGCTCTCTCGCACCAATTTGCACATGTCTTTCTCTCTCGCGCGATGTTGCCGACAGTTTCGAGGCAGTCAACATAATGCAATAATCCGGACACTTTTTATTCACTAAACCGTTTAGTAGTAAGTGGCTACTCGTCACTCGACTAAATTACTCGTGGTGTCTTAACCGGCCTCAAGGCAATGAGACCTCCATGTATAGCAAATAACCGTTTCTCCATCGTGATTAAAGAAACGTGAACGCGTCATTACGCAACTGTTATGTACGTGAATTTTTTAAAACAAATGATATTGCGATCAGGTAGCGTCACCGTTACAATCTCGCCCCGATAGAAACAGTCGAGCCCGCGTGTCAAAGAAGATATCCGCGGAGGAGGAATCCCAGCGTCGTTCGTTCGAGCTGGTCGTTAACGATAATTCGATAGTCGTCACCGAGCTGTTGGATACGCGAGAGAACGGGACCGGCGGGTCCAAGATCGGGTCGATAGTAAAAGACGAGTTAACGGCGGGTATCGGGGGACGTTGGTTCGGGTGTAATGGTTATCAGCGTGACTAACGAAGACGAGGAAGGAAGTGTACACTGAAGCATAAAGGATGGGTGAGCGGGGCAATAATTTTTATCGTTCCATACTATTATGCAAATCGGCCGCTAAATATTCACGAGGCCGATTTTAAGTGTCAAATTGCGGCCGCGAGTTAACCTTCGCCGATAGCGTTTTAATAGTCCATAGTCTCCGCTCTTCGCCGTAATCTCGACGTGAAATTTAAAGCGTAATTTCCGCGGTGATGCAGCCCGTCGCACAGTGATGCTTTTCACTTGGGACGGCCGTTTAATCTACGCAGCCACGTGTCGTAAGAAAAGCTTCCCAACCAAGTATATTTATGTTTTCTCAACAGCGGAAATAGTGAGGTTCGTGTTCGCTATAATGCTCTGCATCGCAAATATGATCATCTACGGCCTGAAGGTCAATATCGCTACGACCATCGTCGGCATGGTCAAAGCTAGAAAGATGGACAACCCACAAGGAGATGCATCCCATGAATGCGGTTTCGATGATGTTGGCGGCTCGAGTATCGATATAGAGGGACCTTTCGATTGGTCGCCGACAGAACAGGGAGTAGTTGTCAGTATATACTTCGCGGGCTATCTCGTAGGGATGTTTCCTTCTGGATACTTCTCAGATCGGTAAGGTTTTGCGCTTGTGGGTGGCACTGATTGCTGACCAAAACTTAAGGGGACCCTCTAAACTAAGAAAAATATATATTTTCGTGGTGTAACATCCCGAGAATACCCTGGTGAAAATTTCACACCAAAATTCGTAACGGTATAGATTCTGCAATTCAAACTCTGAACGCAGATTTGAGCCGTGTTTCTCGAAATACAATGTTTCGAAACGGTAACCACGGTTTCACAAGATCTAATGATGAATCGATTTGAAAAAATACCTTGAGGCATTCGATTCGTAACTGGACTCGCTGTCGCAGTATTCTATAATAAAATTTTTTGAAACACGGGTTTCTCTTTTATCTGTACGTTTATGCGTAAAGTAACTCGCTTTTGTGCAATATTTTGTACAAATATGCCAATCATCGTTGTTTTGGTCTTTTTTGCCGCAGTGATAATGAGATAATGTACGGATTTTAGTTAATTTAATTTTTATTTATTTGGTTTTGTATAGATAGATTATATTTTTGGAATTCCGTAAATATTAAGGAAACTGAATATTTTTAAAATAAGTACGAATATTTATTTACTATTTTAATTATATATATTTTATGAAAATTCAAAAACCGCTTCAAACGGTTTTTTGGAACAATCGAATTCGAAAACCGGTTTTATCAAAAGAATCCAATCGAAACCGTTATGAGGATAAGAACAACTCGAAGAATCACAACCATTCATCGATATTTCGCAGCTTCAACACCAAAAACGTCCTACTGATCTGCGTGCTGGCGAACGCGATCCTGACGCTACTGGTGCCAGTTACCGCTAATATACTCGTTGTACTCTACATCGTAAGATTCCTGACGGGCGTCATGAGCGCTGCAAATTTGCCAGTGGTGAACGTCCTCGTAGGCAAATGGGTAGTTTACGAAGAGAAGAGCCTGTGGGTGGCGATCATTTTTGCTGGGACATCGCTTGGCACAGTTGTGTCTATCTTCACTTCTGGAATGATAATGAGCTCGTTGGGATGGAAAGCTGTTTTCTACATTCACGGCGCCCTGCCATTGATTTGGTGTGTCGTCTTTTATTGGTTCTTCGAAGACAGCCCAGAGGAGCAAAAATACATCAGCGAGACGGAGAGACAGCTTATTGTGACTACTTACGGCCACAGAAGCCCCCACTCTGCGAAGATGGCAGTACCATGGAAGGCTATATTCACATCGGTACCCTTCTGGGCGCTGATCTACACGAACACGTTTGGCAACTTCGTTTGGTACCTTTTGCTCACCCAACTGCCGTTGTACATGAACAAAGTACTCAGATTCGATATCAAGTCGGTAAGTCACTTCGGATGGTGAAGGCTGCCGCGTGGCACGAAATTGGTAGAAATTGTGCTGGCGAGTGAGTGGCAAGGGCACGTAATCTTGCATACACTTGGCCCATGGCACATTTTGAAACGCGTTGAATTTGTAGGGCGCGCTATTTAAAATTTCGTGAGAAAATCAGGTTCAAAGTTTCGTCTTCTTTTATGTGAATCTTTGTGTAAGAACGAGGCTAATTTGAATGACCAATCGTAGTAATAATGAAAAATTAGTGAATATGTATGCGTATGGTTTATATACATATAATGGTTTACATATATATGGTTTTATTATACATATAATCCATATGAATACAGATGAATGATTTCGAGCATATATAGTTGAGAGTATAGTGAATTCTTTATTCAGCTACATAACAGTAATTCTCGAAAGCTGAACCTGCTTTCAAGATATTCCTTTTCTTCCACAGAACGCTTCCCTTAGTTGCTCCCCTTACCTTATTAACTCAGTTGTAAATCCAATCCTGGGCAAAGTATTGGATTGGGGCAGGCAAAATGGGTACTGGAGCCAAACGAATGCTCGAAAAATTGCAGTATTTATAAGTGAGTTTCGTCAGGTTATCAGTGTTTAATGCAGAGTGTTCAAAACGGTTTCGAATTTTGTAAGCATAGCATATTTCGTGTATTCTCGTTTCAGCAACGCAAGCGACTTTTCTTTATTCGCCAAATATGGCACGTAAATAAACTACGATGTCGTTAATTATATGTTTACACTTTTAAAAGTTGCTTCTGTCAGCCGAAATGTTTACAGCATTTAAAGAATTATTTGTCACAGTTTTCTCTCAGTGAGTAAAACAAATTTCAACGAGACATTTTGTCCTTGCATTATTTTTCTAACAATAAGCCATCATTTAACCGAGCTTATAGAATCACTTCTAAAAACCGTGACAAATAATTTGTTTGCACCTTGTACGATTGTCTTTGAATAAAATGGCCATAACCACGCAAAGGGGTCGTTTTCCCTTACACCGTAAGAAGGCATTGCCCTAGAACATTGAACACTTATTTTTGATGATCCTATATATCGATTGTCGAAGTGCCATACACGATACAAACTGCTACAATTCATATGATTCATAGGCTGCATTCCATCAAGCATCTGTCTCCTCGCAATTGCGTACGTCGGTTGCAATCGCACCGCCTCCACAGTGCTACTGATACTGAGCATAGTGCTCTGCGGCGCGATCTTCGTTGGTCATTTATGCAACCACAACGACCTGGCACCGAATTATGCTGGAATTCTAATGGGAATCACAAATACTCCGGGATCGATCTCAGCATTCATTTTGCCAGCTTTGGTAGGGGCGCTCATGGACCACGGGGTAAGAATACGAACGTTTAATTGCTATTTAAACTTATCTACGTACAAATAGTAGCAATTTTTGGAATATTAGACGTAGAGAGAGAGAAAATCTTTAGGGCTGTTGGACGAATTTTTCGAATAGCGAAGTATTCGAAATGAGATCCTGCTCAAATTCGTTCAATGAATTCTTGACCTCTCTGCATTTGAGTTTGCTGAGTAGGTTTAAGCCGCGCCCCCACGAGTGCGACGCGTGAAGCAGAGTTAACGGGAATGTTTTTGTTCTGACGCGACACCTTGTTTTCTGGTATTTCTTTTTTAATGGCTAGAGATTTTAGCTATGAATTATTTCAAAGATACCTGCGGAAATTTGGGGACAATTTTTATAATATTGTTTTTAACAGCTTATAGAATCGAAAATAAAAAAGAGGAATAAACGACTGGGATTTGAGGGCAATATTGGTTGGATTTCAAAGACGTGAAGATTTGTTTCAAATATGTTCTACGCAACGCGTTGCACACGTGGGAACATGGCTTTACTTTCTATACAATCTGAAGACCAAAGCTCTTTCTTTCATATTTTAGACACAAATCCCAATACTTTTTATTAATACTTTTATTTTACTTTTTATTTGATAAGCCAAAAAGTCTTGTTTCTATCAATATGCGAATAAAATTTGAAAATCGATCCAAATGATTGAAGAGACAGGCAATAAATGTATGTAGTATATCAAAATCCAGTTAAATGTATCCAAAGTTTCGGTTTCGCGTATAAACCTGCTGTCTAAATTTCCTTAAAGAACACAAGAGAACTTTTTGGCTAACTCAATGCATCTCGACATTGGCAACTCTGGCGAAACAAACATTCCGACGAGAGTCAGTTTGCTCTTCGATAATCATCAAACGTCAGGTTACAAATACAGAAATCGTAAATTCCTAGAATCTAAATTAAAGTACATACTTCCGCACGTGTTGTGCATGCAATACTGTGCCAACACTCCTCTACTTTTTTAAGATCTTACAGAGATTACATCTCTGATAACGTAGATTTGTGTCTCAAATCTACTTTCTTTCTCAGAAAGGAAGATCCCCTATTTTATTACAGTAATTATAGCAATTGGGATTGCAGACAAGGCTTATATAACCACTGCAAACTACTGCTTATCTCGGTTAATTTTATACTTTTATGATGCAGCATACTATGGCACGCTGGAGGATCGTAATCTGGATTAACGTTGTTGCCCAAGTATCCGCGTTTATTGTATACGTTATATTCGGCTCGGGAGAAATTCAAGAATGGAATACGCCGCCAGCAACCGCTGAAGAGTGAAGACGCAGGAGCCACGTAATATTTCGTATTGAAATTAGTGTCTATCTTTCCTGACAATTGCTCAACTATAAACAACGTCGATAGTATTTATGCATTCGCTAACTACAATGTACGAAAAAGCAAACTTCCATCATTTTTTCAACTATGCACGACGGTTTAGAAAATGCTAGTCTTATTAGCTTTGTATTTTGTTGTAGTAATTATATTTTCGATTCTGGACGATTGGTGCAAACTTTTGTAAACTGCACAATTTTGGAGACTTTTTACAGGAGAACACGACAATAAATTTGCCTTGTACTACAAATATGTGTTGCACACTCGATTTCGTCATTTTTTTATGAGGAATGTACTGTAATAAATAACCATGTTGCAGTAATTTGGTTAATTACCCATATGGGTAACTTGTTCCAAAATCTGTTGTTTCTGTCATAATTATACGAGGCATAAGGAAAATGGCCCAGTGCTGATACAGTTAAGGAAGCAGTTGAGATAACTGCAATTTCTTTTATATTTAAATAGCATAAAATTATAACTAAATATAATTATTCGAAAGCGTAAAGTGTCTAATTTCAGATAACGTAACACGAATCTACATTTGTTAAAGGAAAAGTTTTAAATTAATTAAAACATGAAACTGTTCATATGGCCTAGTAATTAAATGAAATTCATAGCGTGTTCCAGTTATTAATTATCAGTGGCCCAATTATTGAATATATATGTAATTTAACTATTTCTATCAGTTAATGAAAAGAAATCAATGTGGTAATATTTTGGGGTAGTAAAAACATTTTATTTATAATAAATTTGTGTTAAATCTTCGGCATGAAGAAATAATTAAAAGTACATTATAAAAATTTAGGTTTTGTTAATATTATGACGAGTTTAAGATTAATTATCCTAACAAGTCTTAAACGGAATTATATTTTTTGTCTAGTTATTATTAACGTAAATATACAGGATACAAATAAATACTTTCGTACAATAAATGTGAATAATTTTAAAACTTCACTGAATACTGACGTCTGTATCAGCGTTTAAATAACTAGTGGATAAACGCAATAATTTCAATATTAAAAACAAAAAATTGTTAAGAGATCCAATTAATTTTCAATTCTTCAATATTTTACTATTTCAAAAATTATAAAATAATAATTAATTACAACCTTAACGAAAATATACTCTCGCTTGCTTGACCCCATTAGGTGAGAAGCGAGATTGAAACTGTCGAAGCGTTACTGTACAATAATATTTTTGCATGATATAACCATTCAGTTATGCAAGCTTATAATTGTATCTATATAAAGCTAATACATTTTGCAATTATATTTCGAACAGTTTAAACGTTGCAAATTAGTAAAACTGTTATTATTAATAAAATTTCTTCTCAATTTTTAATTATTGGGCCTTGTTTAAGTACTGGGCCATTTACCTTACATGCTTCCATTTAAGATACTTTAGTAAGAAATTACTATCTTAATTGTATGTCAATACGAATTTTTTACCTTTTAAATTAAGAAAATTCCTTTGCAGAAAATTAGAATCGAAGATATGTGAATAAATGCCTTACATTTTCTTAGTAGCATAAAGATTCAAGGAAAAAAACTACACTTACTGTCACTTTTGGTATTGAGAAACCTAAATTACTGTGTCTACTTTTCAAGAATGCACGTATCAATTCATAACATTTATACCACAATTCGGGTATCTACGAGTACCAAATTAATTCAACATAAAACATAAGCTAAAAATTATAAGAATACACCCCACCTAATTAACTTTCTGTATATACATTCCAAACAATTTTTTACACCGCTAACCTTCTTTAATAATTAAATAATCCTCTTTAATTCTGCTGCTATTAAACTTAACCCACTTCGGGTACGAACTTTCTAAAAAAAAAGCGCAAACACATTACTCTCACAGGAAGAATAAAAATAATTGCCAGTGCCAACGACGTTTCAATTCAGCAATTACATTCTTCCCCAAAACCTTCCGTAATTAGGCTACTTAAAATTACGCGACGGAACCTAAACGAATCCGAAGCCACAAAGTATTCGAAGCAGTCATCGTCGTTATAAATAATTCGCTGCATCCACAGACGGCGCGGCGTTTCGACGGCCGTGAAAATCTTTTGAGAGCCGCGCGCGCGATGCATAAAGGTCTGCCGCGCAGCTACAGTAATTAGAACCGCGAGACCACCCGTAATGATAGCCGACCAATTAAGGGCCACCTGGTACAAAAATCCGTCTTATCCCAATTAGATCGCGGCGTTGGCAACTAGCAGCCCGCGAAAGGCTCTCCCGAAAACGAGCAGCAAATCCGGGGCGAAAGAGTCGACTGCCAACGACTTAACAGAGAATATTTATGGCGGTTGAAATATTACGTTTGTAATCTATTTTGGGCGCCGTAGCAGCTCGTTTTCAACGGCCACGCCGTCCGCTCGGGAAAACGGAAGACGACCGCTAACTCATTTCCTCTCCTGTTTGAAAACCTTTCCTGTGACTGCGATAACAAAGACTACTCTAGGCGAAGCCCTCAAAGTTTCATCTTCTCAGACTCCATGGGATTTTGTATTACCGGAAATTAATACTATTCGAGGTTTTCCTTCATTTTTCAATCTTTGAATGATCGTGTAAAATACGCAGCGAATTGTTTTTAAACGAGTAATATGTGGGGAATATGTGGAAGATACGGTATGTAGGGTTTGTCGGTTTTTAAAAATCGAGTTTAAAAATCGTTTTCATAATTCTTTTTGTAATTTTGTAAAATTCGAAAACCGGTTTTTAAATTTAAAAAAAAATGGTTTTATATAGTAGACTTAATGTTTAAAAATGAATTAATTTTTTAATTAAAAACTTTCACATTTTGACTTGAAATCGCCTTGGTCATAAGCATATCGTAGTATGTAACTGTGTACTGTAAAACTATTTAGTCTTCGTGAGTTCATATTTTCGGAAGAAAAATACTACATGAAAGATTTATAGGTAATTCATATTTTGTTTTGATTTTAGTTACTTTAGTTTTTTTTTCATTTGGTTTTGTATACAGTCTATTTTATTGTGCTATATTTTTGTAGATTCAGAAATATTAAATGAACTCAAAAATTGTATGGATGTGTACGGATTTTAGATATTTTAATTTTTTTATTTATTTGCTTTTAATAGATAGAATGTGTTTTATTTTGTTATATTTTTGTAATTCCAGAAATATTAAAAGAACTGAAAATCTTTAAAATAAGTACAGATATTTATTTTCTATTTTAATTATATTTTTTGTGAAAATTCGAAAACCGGTTTGACCGGTTTTTTTTTGGGAATAATAGAATTCGGAAACATCACTCGAACAAACACGTTGACACTTGTACCTACTTCCCTTATTATTACTACCAGGAGAATATTATTGCAAGAATGTGTAGCTTAGTATCTTGATCAAAATAAATTGGATGCGAATCTGGTTATCAATTATATTGCTCTGAAAATTGTGGGTACCACGTAAATTTAAAAGTGATGCAATAAATATTTGCATTAGAGAAGCTGCATGCATGGAGACCTGCAGATAATACTTACGCAAGGAAAATAAATCTCGTTTCTTTATTAATTTTACCATTTCGGAGGATTTACAAGCAAATTTCATATGCTAATTAATCCCCTACATTTATAACGGTAGTACTACTGTAAAAGTAAATGTTGATAATCCGTGAGACTAAAAATGTAAAAATACTCTTTTTATACTATTTAAAATTCTTAAAACTTATAAAAACTATTTAAAAAATATACCTTGTCCTCTGAGGCTGGCACAATTAACCTTCTCTTAATTATTCTCTTATTAACAGGGCGAAAGAAGCTGTACTTCCATCGAAAATGAAACGATAGAAGCCGCGTTTAGTCTATCAATCATACCGAAAGTAATTATTCCGAATCAATTAAGTCTGTAATTATCCTGTTCCCACGACAAGTAGATGCAGGAAGAGAAATCGAAGGACGACTTAAAATTCTATCTCCCTCTCGCGTAGGTGGTCCTGGAAGATTGCTTTCACGGTGTTTACTAATTCATGAGATGATTATCCTAAGGCTGCACGTTTTCGCTATTAATAATGCTTATTCAATTTTCTAACCGTTCGAGGCGGTGATCTATTCTTCGGGCAGTCTACCTGCAACAAATGATTCATCGTTCGGTCACTGGGGACGCGAGGGTATCTATCCCTGTCGATAAAAGCTATCGCATTATCGATTGTTTTCGACATCTTCGACTTAAGCACACCCCTTCCTCACAATATCATACGATAAGATTTTCTTCGACGAAGCACCCAGTCGATGAATAGTTCTCGATAAGTAGTCTTTCAGCAGTGAATTACAGTTGTTCCAATAGCCTGATTCTTTTGAAGGCGCGGGCTACTTTTTGCTATTGCGTGACGTTATTACAAGGATTTTATAAATTACATAGGTACTGCAACCCGCATCAGTTCATGAATGGCATTCTTGAACTATCGATATTGTGGAGGGCTGCTCGATTCTGCTGAGGCTTCTGAATTAACATCGGTTAAATTGCTTTCGATATCGACATTAAAACGAGAAGTATTCTTCGTCCTTAATTGGCAGGGTGAAATTTTGTTTTTCTGACTACGTAGGTGGAATATGCTCCATGTTTAAGAATTACACTGCATCACGTAGAATGCATCTATACTCAAAGAATAATAATAGTATTATTAATGTTATGTGTCCTAATGGTTGTATTATTTTCCTGTATTTTCCTTTATTTCGCAGAATGCTTACATTAGCTTCCTTTAAGAGAAAATATGAATTTTGGTCTCAAAAGGAAGAATACTAGGTATCGGTTTTTTTTCTGGTAGGAAAAAGTGGACAAAGAAGATTTGAAAAACCTAATTAAGAACGATCTAAATCAGATTATTATTTAGATATGTTAACCCTTCTTAAAATAACAAATTGGTCACATGGGGAGCGTCATTTCAGAGTTACCTCTCGTATTTCTCAATCTTTTAACTTGTCAGTGATAATTGTACATTCGTAATATTCATACAATCATGCTCTACTAGTCTTTTTCCTGATATGTAAATTTTGATATGATGATAATTGATAATTATGTATTCGCAATACTCATACACTCGTACACTAATTTTTCTAAAAATGTAAATTTTGATATGTTGAAATATCTACCTATTCGAAAAGACAGTTGTGGATAAAAGCGATTTTTTGTTAAAGTTCACCAAATTTTTAAATTTTATTTTTAAGGTCGTTAAATTTACAGAAATATTGGCAGATATATCCTGGGGTGCGATACACCCCGTCTGACCACGAAAGATTAATATTAAGCTGAAGTTGTCGTGAAAGTCTACACTGTAATAATCAAATTCGCCTGCAGTTGAAATTTGTATGCTCGCCAAAAATACAGAGCATAAAGTGCACAAAGCTTCGTTGTGGAGCAATAATATTCTATTTCTCACGAACAGTCCAAAGCTCTATCTCGCTTCGTTTTATTTTAAGCAGTAGGTACACTGAAAATTCGCCGGTAAATGAGCCTACAAAAAATCATAACAGTGTTCGGTTAAGCCGACTTCCCTGTCACCCAACAATCCGTCGAAGAAGCTATTAATCAACCATAATTAAGGCTCCGTTGATCTTTTGCCGAGGGATCGAGACGTCGACTCGTTTGCCCAGACCTGGCAGAAGTAGACTCGGTTGCACGTCGCTCGACGCCATGGTTAATCAATCCTGAAGCTCGTTACAGCCGAGCTTCTCGGTGGTTGAACGTCAACGCATCCGGAGCTTGCCACCAAGATGCCAAGAATTGTTAATCTGTCGCAGCTCGTACGCTTAACACAGAGTGATAGTGGCTGCGCTACGTAATGGCACACGCGGAGTAGAAAAATAAGGGTTTACAACCAAACAAACTACTTAGAAAAGCTGATCCTTGTCGATTAATATAAAATAAAAGTAAAGTGTATAAAGCTGGTAGTTTCGGAGTTAGAAATTTATTTTTCAGCCAGTTTTCACGAGAATAGGCATAGATGGGAAATTTTGATTGCCTGTACGTTTTAAATAAACACATTCCAAGCTAGCAAAATAGTAACTTAAACCCTTCGTAGCTTTTTATCAAAATCCCTGACACTAAGGGCAACATGTGATACATTAAGTAAATTGATTCACAGTTTTAGAAACAAAAATCCATTTATAAAGCTTGGTTCTGCAAAAATTGCAAACATCGACAAGCTGTATTTGTTTAAAAAATTCGAGACTATTTAGTAAAATTATGGATTGAACTCCCTGTAGTTTCATATTCATCACTTATATTACAATTAGAAATACCCTAATATGAAATGCAGAGGTGATCGATTTCAAGTAAAATAGCCTTCGACTACACTACTACTTGTTCAATTACAGTGCCGCTTCTATTTTCAAAGCAGGTCATACAATATCATTTTAAAATTCCCCACTAGATTTCGATATTACCTGGAATCTATTCGGCCTCAATTTCGCTGGTACTTAAATAATCCAACGTTAATCCGATTTTCTCTTACACATCTAAACTGACAAATATGAAAATAGACTCCAAATTCGTAATGGCTACTACAGTTTATCTGAATAAATTACAGGGTAAATTCTCAAACAAAGGGAATTTCAAACGTATATTATATGTACATTAACTCTTGTCCTTTCAAGTCAAACGATTGTATGTTTTCTGAAAAATTCTAACCATTTTTTAAATTTCTGTCACAGTTATTTCTTAGAGAAGCAAATTTTAAATTACTGCATAAACAAACTACCCCGTGTTCTTTCACATCAAATAAATATTTAATTTTTCGATTCGAAGACTCTTTGGTTCCTCCGAATTTCTAACGCCGTAGATCCCCTAGGAACCTTAGGCAGACATTTGCGGAGAAACCAATTTCAAACTCTTACATAAACAAATTACCCCTCCTTCTTCCAATTCAAATAAGTGTTTATTTTATAGAAGTACTGCTATCATCATCAGCATAAGAGTATTTAGCTGCTCAACCCTCTGACACTGTCGTTTCCCAAGGAACCTTAGGCAGACATTCGCTGCGTACCAGCACTAGACCACACCATTATTACTAGCGATAAATCGCCACCTTTAATAAGAGCTCACATGACGTTCCAGACTGAAGCCAGAGACGCCGGCGTCGCAGCTAACGTTCACGACGGCGACGAAAGGATCGTGATATTGGACGTGACGCGGGAATGATGAATCGAATGCAGTTTGTTCGGGAAGCTTCCTGACTAACTTGAACATTGATGATTACGTGTAATTATGTGAGTGTGATGTATTTCGTGTGGGAACTACGGTAACTGTACCAAAAGTTGACAGTGAGATCTGCCTAAAAATTATTTTTCTTTATTCGTCGGTGTTCTGCTATTGATGTTTCATGTATGCCAAATAGGCGAGCAAATTATTCCGTCATGCGGAAGTGTCAAGTGAATGAGCATCGGTGTGTCATTTTTGTGACAGGCGGATTTTCTCTCTGCCAGATTCTGGCATAAACGAAGTGTTACATTAAAAAATTGAAATAAAATAACAATAAACTCTTCTTTGAATTGAAGAGTCCTTGTAGGAAACACTGTAAATCCCAAAGTAATAAAAAATTAGAATTTGATTTTTGGCACTTACAGTGTTTTCTACAAGGACTCTTCAATTATTGTATTAATATTTATATGCTACTTATAATGTAGCACAAGTTTGAAAAATTTCTTTTAGTAGAAAAGAATAAAAAAGGAAGATACACTTTAGTGTCTACATAAAATGTTCCTCTAATAATTTTCTCTATCCCTGCTCGTAAACGAGCTTTTTATCTTTTATCGGTTCAGCTTCTTAAACCCCCCTTTAAATTGATAGTTTAGCTTATAACTTATACTCTACTGTAAAACGCAAGCTGTCACCAATCTATTCTACTTTAGTTATGCAAGCACACAGTTTTCGTAATAAATAGAACCACTAAGGTATAAGAAAGAATCAATGGCATAGAATGGCATGATCGATTGCACTTTGCCGGGTCCGTTCAGACAGAAATGTAGGTCAGTGTTACCAAGGGGTGAATTGGATGTGTGTAATAACTGAAAATGCAGCTGCTAACAGTCAGGCCAGCTCCACCCTTAAAGCTTTTCTGCCGCAAATCCCTTTTAGCCGTGAGACTGAGCTATTAAGGTCTCGACAAGCCACGTGTCCGCACTTGAGTACCATATTCACGCGTGCGCCATTGCGTGTGTACAATTTCAGTCTCACTTGTATTCAGGAGTAAAAACACCACGCGTGTACATTTCATACGCTTGAAATTTGTTGCGCTTTTAAAACAGGCAAGGTCTTTTTCATAGTTGTCTCTAATTATATGAATACCTACCTATTTCAGAAATCATGTGGATTATTTATGGTACAATGATTAATAGTTACATTTAGTACTTGTAAAACTTGTACTTGCCTTTCCCATTCAAGCCTCGGGTGTTTATTAAATATTAGCAAAATATAACCGCGCTTCGCTTCGAGCCTAAGATATATTAAGGACTCCATGAAAACAAATTTCACTTCTCCTTCACTACCCCCTTAGGGGTTGATAAGTGCAAAATCCTGAAATTTATTTTTAAGGATTTCTGTGGGAAACCTTTCTATGTAAAAATAAAATTTATATCTAATCAGGCCTAAGAGATATTAAGGAATCGATGAAAATAAATTTCACTTCTCCTTTACTACCCCCTTAGGGGTTGATAAGTGCAAAATCCTGAAATTTATTTTTAAGGATTTCTGTGGGAAACCTTTGTACGTAGAAACCAAGTTGATATCTAATCAGCCCTAAGAGATATCGAGAGGTCCGTGAGAACACAGTTTACCCCTTTCCACCTCCTTAGGGATTGATTAGGACAAAATCCTGAAATTGGTTTTTAGGCATTGTGTGGGTAACCTTTGGAAGTAGAAACCAAGTGGATACCTAATCGGGCCTAAGAGATATTGAAAAGTCCGTGAAAACGTAGTTTACCTCCTTTCATCCCCTTAGGGGTTGATTTGGGCAAAATCCTGAAATTGACCTGAAAACCAAGTCGATATCTAATCGGGCCTAAGAGATATTAGGGAATCCGAGAAAATACATTTTACCCCTTTTCACCCCATTTCACCCCAATTTAAAAAAATCCTTCGTTAATTGACACCTACGTCATAAAAACAATGTACCTTCCAAATTTCACATTCGTAGGTTAAACTATTTAAGCTGGGCGTTGATGATTCAGTTAGTCAGTCACGACTTCTTCTTCTATATATATAGTTTATGTACTAAGAGTCAGGATTCATAAAAGTGTTAGCTGCAATTGTGTTTAAGTTTTTTATGCAATTTGTCTAACTCCCAAAACATTAAGGACACCATATTTTTCTGGGCAATAAACACCGTGTTCCTAATAATAACAGTATGTATCATCAACAGCTATAGAAACTTTCGGAAGTGCTCCATTCTATGCAGAACCATATTACGAATTTTAGTGAAGAAAGCTGTCTCGAAGCAAGTCATTGAAATGAGTAACAAGCCTATGAAAATTAACAGCTTGCCATAACAAAGTGCTATTACTCAAAAAGCCGTCTGTCTACAGAAATACCTTCCCGAATACCCATTCTCCCAACAATTTCTTCATACCTCTTGATTCCTAAAATGAATTCTAATACACTACTACAGTGCAACCCCAGCCGTTACCTGAAGAACCCATGTCATCAACAGCCACTAAGTACTGCCTACCTCAGAACCAATGCTCTCCCTCGGAACTCGATGCCTCTTTAACCAACTGCTGCGCCGCAAGCGCGAACTGGGTCATTGAGCGTAGACTCGCGAGTCGTCAAAGTACTCGGGAGTATTTCCTCGCGATTCCATGCGGCAAAAAGGGGAACGGAGGCGGCAGAAAGAAGAAGAATGGGAGAAGGATGGCGGAAGGTCGACTCTGTTCTCAACATTCCACGGAGTCCAACGAAGAATTCGATATGCCAGGGCTGACGACGCGATCCAGGCAAAGACGGTCCTCGCCGGCAGGAATCTCGAAACTCGGTCACCTCATTTCCAATTGACCAGCTCGACACCACCGCCCGCCACCTCGTCACTCCCCGCAGACTGGTGCCGCATTATGCGAACTTCCTGTTGATTAGTTGCCGCTAAGTTTAATGCTTCGCCAAGTGGATGCCGCGGCGACCTGGCCCATTCCATGGGTCAACGCAACTGTTCGACGTGGACCAGGCAGAAGCCCAGGCTTTCGCGCGCGATATCCATACACGGACCTCCCTATAAAACCGTTCAACCCCGTCGGGGATTCCGGATACGCGACGAGGGTTCAGCAGGAGGGCTTGTTTAATCGGCGCTCGTTGTTGCTGCATCGGATTTTGATTAGCGCAGCCGCGTCACGTTCGTTCGTGCCGTTCGTTGACGGATGAAAAAATCCGTCACACAGGCGTCGTTCAGTGTTGCGCATAACTTACGAGCGCACGTCAAATGTAAAATGTGTAGGGAGTCGGTCCCAGCCGGGTTTTTCGCGCTCGTGGCCGCGGGGAACGCGTACGCTGACGATGTACAATTCGGTTATCGTTTAGAAATTGTTGGTCGATGGCAGGTGCTGGTTGCGAGGTGCTGTCAAGTTGGAATTTAAATGGGGAATTTATTTTGTAAAGAAATACAAATTGTCAAGTGAAATGTTCAGCGAGAGGACCACGTCAGGTTGGCACGGTATTAAAACTTTGCAGGTCCATGGAGAACAATTGTTTCAGCCATGTTTGATCGTTTATTCTGTAATAAAAAAATAGTGATTTTAATACACTCTTGTGTTTTCTTCTGTGTGACGAGAAATCAACTTAAACAGGGAATCAATATTCAGAAGACACTTTGATGTGCAAACTCAAGTAATTATAATTAGACTTGAAACTCGATCTGCTGAGTAAAGCGTTCATTCTATCTACTGAACTATCGTTGTTTTTGAAAGCATAAGCTATGGACTTATAGAATTTCATTAAAATCCTCGTAAGGTACAGTATTTTAAACAATACGTTCCATAGCATTGGCAATAAATTGTTAAACTATCCTCATGCATCAATTAGTACAACTTCGCGTAACTTTGTGCCCCGTTGCACCACCCATTGTGCAGTTAGAGGTGAAAGAGTACGAAGTTACTAGGTGCGTTCATTGTCACGAGCCAGGGTTTTATTATTATTTCAATTAGGCCTGAGCGAAAGCGCACCCCTTCAATAGGATTGCCATTTCCTCTTCTGCGACGTAATACGGCACACGGCCACCCTCCGGTGTCTCCCTTGACCACCCTTTCAAACTCCCCGCCCTGCACCCTTGAAAACTGTCAGCATATTGCGCATGCATAATTGAACGTGTTCAAACAAATAACAAAGTTTTCGCATGCTGATGAGGACGCCACCGCATCCGGATTTCGGCTGCCACCGACTGGCAGTGACATATTTTCATTTGACACGCGGGGACAGCCTACCCGCGCGCTCCACCCGATTCTGCAAACGCTTCTGATCGATTTTTTGTTACGGCCCTTGCCTAAGGAACCGAGATATCGAAGGCAGCTCAGGTGACGAGAATAAGAAGACCTTTCGAATATCCTAACAGCGAAAGAGGAAGCTGTGCGTTGCTGGTAAATTAACCAAGTTTCATGTAAATTCAATAATTTTAGTTTCTGGGAGAAGAGTAGGTATATTGTCATGAATATTCCAGCACGCAACTGCAAATGTTCGCGTTATAATTCATAGGAGCACATCATTCGCACATGTAAATGCTCGATCGATAGGTTTAATGCAACGCTTCGAAATGCAGTTAGCTAAGAGGAAATTACAGCTAAAACGTAAAAGACTGCCCGCCACTCAGCGGGGATTACGTCTGGTCTCATCCTTCGAACGATCCAATCTGGCCTGTTGACACGCGAGGTGAACTGCTGAATTTTACGAAGCATAATTACAGGGACGTGCGTATCCGGCTATTTTTTCCGGCCAGCAGGGGTGTACTTCCGGGCGAGTGATGCGATAACCATTTACGGGGCTCGCGTGATCGCTGAAGCCCCTCCTGGCCTTTTTCTAGCCATCAACAGCTAGGAAACGTATGGGGTGTGCGGTGAAAATGATCGACTGACCGTAAGCATACTCCCTTGCATAATTGAACGAATAGGGGCGAGATTTAATTAATATGATATGACAGAACACATCGAACAACCTCTAATTAGGCTTCCAGCGCTACTAAGCTTAATGTTTATTATCTTTTCTGAATTCAAACGAGCAAATTTAAATACCTATTTTCGAAGCACATCATAAATCTATTGATTATTGAGTGCACTTCAGAATGTTGGAATGTTTCCAGCTGAACTATTTGAATTGATTTTTTTTTTGTACAAAAACAAACATTTCCCCAAAGTCATGTTTATATAAATTACTTCGTTACTTAACAGATTGAGAATTGTTCCTTGTTATCTTAAATAATATGTACCTACATCGAAATTAATTAAAATGATAGTCTTCTTGTTCAAGATTGTTCGACATTCATATTCCAAAATATCTTTAAATTCGCCTTGGCATTTATTTCGAACATACTCGGCAAACATACACTTGGTTTACGAAAAACAGGGTACAATTTTGAGAAATCAGTAATCTATTTCTAGGGGAAAAAAATAGAAAAACAGAAATAACGTGAAAATCTTAGAAAACATACATAAGATATTTTTCACGTCGATACCCATACAGCATATTCTCGTTACAGTAACGTTGCAGCATTGTTGCAGTGCAAGATTGAAATGTTGCACGCAACGTTGCAGCAATATTTCTATGTCTGCCTCCTGCAACGTTTCGGGCAGTGGGGCCAAAACTATAAATAACTGTATTAACAATATAATATTTGTCTGCAACAAATCATAGAAATACAAAGGCCGTGATTCTTTTTCTGATAGAAAATTTTTTCCCCCAAGGGGATTTCGAACCGGCGACCTGTAGCGTCGTAGGCGAACACTTTACCGCCGCAGCTACAACCACTTAGTAATAAGACTGCTAACGTATACGAACTTATAGTTCTACCGTGCAAAACTTTAAACTCAAATTATTAAAAAACGAAGGCTCATTTTGACAAACTCCATTAAGGTTTTGTAACACTACACAAGCACAGGGTGGTTCAAAAAAGTGGTAACTTTTTGTCCGCTACAGTAGGTATGTACTACAACCTGCACCCTGTGTCATTCTACGTATTAAAAGATATAGGATGAGTCACCTAACTATCTCCGTTATTTTTGATGATACGAAAAAATATCTCAAGGAAAAAATGATTGCTAGACAAAAAGGACAACATTTTATACATGGTTGAATTTGTATTTTTATATTCCATAACGTTACAGTAATGAAAATACGTTATCCCCTTAAAAAATCATCGATGATTTTGGAATTTCTAGAAATAATACCTTGGGGAAAAAATCGTCTCCGTCAGAATAATTTTCTCCCTGAAGTAAACACTTTTTTCCTTGGACATTTTCTCGTATAATTAAAAACAACAGAAATATTTTAGGTTCAAATGGTAGTTCCAGCACCGTTGCAGGAACATTGCAGCAATATTGTTGCCATAAAGTTGCAGCAATAATTCTATGCCCGTCCCGTGCAATGTTGCGCGGTAACGTTGCAGCATCGTTACAGCAACGTTGCGCTGCAACCATGCAACATGGCAAAGTTTCTGCAACGTTTATGCAACGCTGCCGCAACGAATTGCGCTGTATATAGAAACATTTCTTCCTTGAACGCAAAAACTTTCCTCCTCAAGCCCTTCTTCCTATCGCAAAAGCACAAAATCTTTCGATTATGGTTCTATTAAATGTCTACCCACTCTGCCTTCGTTCAGAGTAATCTCGATTTCTTCGGCGACTAGGTCACACCTGCTGCAAAGCCACCACTCCGGCAGAGCGATTGATCCAAGTCTAACGGTGTTCCCGAATTAAGTTTCAATCTCCTCGCCTAACCGCGACTCTTAACGCTTAATAGGGGAACGGAAAACCTGTTTCACGGTCTGTCTACTTTAACGAGGGAAACTCGCTCGCAGGTTCGGCTGCCTAACGCGTTATTAACTTCTAAAGTAAAACGACTCTTTTCGCGGTGGGCACACTCTGTACATAGCTGGAGCGTTACATAATGCCCGATGAAAAGCTAAACTCCTACGTACGCTACGTATGGGAATACAACGTGGTATTTGCCAGGCTCGGCTGGCAATTTGCCTCCGCATACCGTGGTCTCACTCCAAGTATGAATAATAATGACGCTGGATATGTGAATTATGAGACGATTATCTACAGCAAGGGTTGCGTTGGTTATTGCACCGTGGTTCGCGGTACCCGCGACAATCGATCTCCTGACTCGATATTACGCTTCAGGCCCGTGATACTTTTAACGACCTGGATTTAACGAATGACTACTGGCCCTTGCGCGTCTATGGAACGTTTACGGGCTCGACATGATTTACTTTCTTCTGGAATTGTTTTATTATCATCAAGCAATAAAAAGTTTGGTTCCAGGTCTGCTAGTGGAGCCTGTGGATGGTGGAGAGTTGATGGAAGCAGTTCCTAGATTCTTGAAATGTTTATTGCACGTGTTATTAGGAGGTATAGATCTTGGTTTGCGAAGAGTACGCTCTTGGAGAATGTTGGGTAAATGGTGCTATGGTTTTTTAGATTGATACACTTTGTAGTATATTTTGGGGGCTTAAGGGTACATGTGTTTTATGAACAGATTTAGAAAAAAAATCTGTGTAGTTTGTAAGGGATTCGTGAAAGGTTTAGAGGAAGTTTCTATGGGATATATTAATGTTCCCTCGGGATTTTAGTACGGAAGTTTCTCAACTGTGGCGCCAGCGGATGGAGGCAACCCTTCCGGCAAGTCTCGTAGAAAAGCAAATTTCGTAGTATCACTGGACGCTTTATAGAACTATACAAGAATTCCGATTGAAGGAAAGAAGTTTCTGTCTATTATTCTAATCTATACTTCTTTGACTTATCGTGGCCTTAAGTGTTTTAATCATTTTATGTCACATTAGGTGATTCATTTAGCTTTGCCTGAAAATACGTCTGTGCTTGTGTCTTCAAGGGGCAAGCTGGATTGAATATTTCGTGGAAAAATAGCTGAGAGTATAGTAAATTCTGATTCTACAAGATTGATATTTAGTAATATCTTCAAATTACATTATTTGCTTCTAAATTCTTCTACCCCACAGAAGTTACTGCTTCCAACAGACACCTTGAGACAGTGCTTCTTTCAGACAAATGAAGGCACTTTCCCCTCCTTTCTAAGCGGCCTTTTTAACATTTTACATATTAGTAGCTTATGCTACCCTCCAGCGGAATCCTTGTTAGTTGTTTCAACGAGTTTAGTATGCAAATTGACATAAAGGGTATACGCGCGTGGGATGTAACTCAAGTGCGGGACACGCGGATAATGAGGGGTACGTTTTACCCTCGGGGGTAGTATGTTTTACACCCAAGCCGCTTATGCGTCCGTCCGAACCTAAAAATCGTTGGTACATACAGGCGAAGGAATTACCACGAAAATTTGTTGGGGGTCCGCCTGGCGCTCTCGCGTATAAGTACTTCTGAAACGATGTCGGAAAGTCGATGAAAACATGACGTACGGAAGATTGTACCGAAGCTTTCGGTATATTATTGACATACCCAATTAAATTTGTTTTATAGCGAGAACGCAAGCAGGAAGTGGTGTTCCACGATGAAAGATCTAGGAGAAATTCCATTGGCATTTGATGTTGTAAATATTAAAATTCGAGGACGTATTTAGTCATAACGTATTTTAGTTACGCATTGGCCAAAGCACGGGCAAAAATTTTTTCCTCGTCGAGTCAACAACATTTCCCTGATTTCAAATAAATGAATTCAATGAATCAAAAAATTCTTACCTGAATTCTAAAGTATTAATTGATATTTATTCATTTAAAATACCGGTGCCGCATTCTCTGTTTTTCATTACGTAGTTTTGAAATTTATTTTGAAATACTACTGTGTCATGTAGTATAATTAAATATTATCAGTTAATTATCGAAAGCAGTGTATATTTCTTATTGTAACAAAAACTACTTCTCCAGTTCCAAGTAATCGTAAATATGTCGTTTAAAATATTCAGCATGAGTTTACCACAATTTGTTTCTCAAATGATAAATGTTATGAGAAAGAAAATAGACATTTTCAATTCTGTGTAACGTTGAATAAATTTTCTAACGATGTACTCAGCCTTCAATGCTCGAATTATAATTCACCGAAGCACCGTTAGGTCGAGTGCATTATCCCTTGTTTATCAGGTTTATTTAACCGCCTGAAACATCGGGGATTAAAGAATTCATTACTGTTATGGCGCCGCATTTGTTACACCACGTTTTCGAGCATGCGCTAGAATCGCTCTATTTATTTTATAGCGTCATAGGTTCTTTTTTATTGGATAATTATGCAAACTGCAACGGGGGCACCGTTTCAACCATGGTTTCAGCCAGTATTTTTGGATTTTACGGCTATAACCAGACGCGGTTCCTTAGCAGCACGAGATAAATGTGATAAAATTTGCCTGATAAAAAGTCCAGCCGCAAACTAGTGCCCGAACAATTAGAATTCCTCTTATTAAACGCACACATACTAAGTAAATACACCGAATGTGCTTTACGATATTTTTTGCAAGCACGCAATCCCAGTGGAGACTTCCGCGGAAATATTTAAAAGGACAGCATTAGGATTTACTTTACACCAGCGGGAAGGATGAGAAAATGGCATCTACTGTGTGAAAAGAAAAACGTTGTTTACCCGTTGAAAGGTAGTAATTATCCCAATTTAATTAAAGAATCCCTCCAGACGTAAGTTCGTCCAATTTTTTTGCATCGTAGTTTCCAAACTTTGCTTCGACTGTTCAAGTTTTCGGTGAGAAAAGTGTTGGTCCTAAGGAGCTGGTATTTAAGAGGTATCTCGCAGCTAATTAGCGTCTTCGAAATAGGCACCTTGTAATTGAAGATTTGGGAGGCATCTAGATATCGAATAAATTCCTCATATTATTTTCCGGAGATTTCGGGGAGAGAACAGAAAATACATAAAGCAGACCAGAAATTGTTCTTTCTTATTTACAGTTCATATCTTACACACTTTCAGTGTATGTTGGCAAAAAAAGGGAGGTTGAAGGCTCTAATATTCCTTCAACCATTTATTAATCCTGAGGAAACATTTTGCAAGAGCAAGTTCTCCATTCACATTTAACACTTGTACTAACAAGCCACGTCTTTTGTTGCAATTTCTAATGCAAACATGGAATAGAGACTCTCTTTAACCACACGGTGTTACTACGCAGCGAGATATTAATTGGTAACGATTAATCATGGAAAACTGTGGGAACAACAGAAGCAAGAGAAGGAATGCAGCCGAAAAGACAGTAGACTGAATGGATGTAACGATGAAAGGGTCCAACGTAACAGTTTACGAACGACGTCCTCCATTTCCTTTTCAGAAGTCTCGAAAGTCGTCAAATATTTTCATTGGTGCAGTGAAAATGGAGTGGTTATTTGGTTAAATGAAATGGATTTGTTATTTCATCTAATTTACTGCACTCTCCGATAATATTATACATTTGATGGTTACTTTCTATGTTTCTATTAGTATTTAAATTGTGAATAACTGTTACTGTTAAATGTCCTCAGTTGATTTCACAGTTTTGCAAAATTACGCTTTCAGAATTCTTATATTCCAATCTTGATATTTATAACAAAAAAGCACTCGCCGTAAATATGTCAGTAACGTGACGTCGAAGAAATGAAATGAAGAGCGCGACTTTGCGATTTTGTGGTTGCATGAAAGTGCTGGTTGGTTCTCAAGTCAGTATTTATAGAGGCACAAAGTCAGTTCGTCAATTAATTGAACGAAATGAGGTCAGGAATTCGAAGTGGCATTTGGTGGAGGAGAAATGCGCGACGGCTACACAGACAGGAATGTTTCTGATCCAACCTAATGAGCAGTTAGTAAAGGAGTTTGCTGTGTATATCAGACAGCAACAATCCGGAAGAACGACATTGTGCCTTTAGAGATTTATTATCCCGTTTCACGCGAATCCTACAAATCCATTGTTCGATACCACATCCTCGGGAGTATTCATCGGGTAAAGAATCTTCTGCTTAATCGGGCGAAGATTAATGTGTCGGAGACTCTAAATGCTATCCAATTTGCTGATTGAAATATGACTACTTGGAGGCGTTGAAAGGGAGAGTAGCATAAATGATTCTGATTTTATAAGAATTTGAAACGCTGATTTATGCAGGGCTTGAAGAATTTTGAGGTTTGCGGACATGTGTTATTAGTGGAAGCAAACAAATGTGTCTAATTAATGTGGATAGTTTCGGGAAGTCTAAATAAGTCTATAGAAGTCTGGAGACCAGTACAGAATTCTACAGGATTCAACAGACATTTACAAAGCTCAGGAACTCTACCAAAGCTGCTCTATAAAATATTGTAAAACTGTACAGAGATTTCTCAAAGTATTATAAAGTTCTACAGCGTTTTACAAAGTATTACAAAGCTCTACAGAGTTTTACAAAGTGCGATAAAGCTCTACAGTGCTTTACACTATATTACAAAGCTCTATAGAGTTCTACAGAGCTTTACACTATATTACAAAGCTCTATAGAGTTCTACAGAGCTTTACAAAGTGTGATAAAGCTCTACAGTGCTTTACAAAGTGTGATAAAGTTCTACAGAGCTTTACAAAGTGTGATAAAGCTCTACAGTGCTTTACAAAGTGTGATAAAGTTCTACAGTGCTTTACAAAGTGTTACAAAGCTCTGTAGAGTTTTACAAAGTATTATAAAGCTCTACAGTGCTTTACACTATATTACAAAGCTCTATAGAGTTCTACAGAGCTTTACAAAGTGTGATACAGCTCAACAGTGCTTTATAAATTATTACAAAGCTCTATAGAGTTTTACAGAACTCTACAAAAGCTCTATAGAATTTCTACACAGCTCTACGAGCTTTACAGAACTTTATAGAACTCCGCACATCTCTACAAGGCTGCAAAAACTTTACAGAGTTATACAGACTAGGAATAAGTAGTTTATATAAGTATACTGATTTGCTTTCTACAAATTACACTCTATTATAAATCAAGTTTATGCGAAAATACTCGATACTCG
The DNA here is from genome assembly GCA_963971345.1 of Andrena flavipes. NCBI lineage: Eukaryota > Metazoa > Arthropoda > Insecta > Hymenoptera > Andrenidae > Andrena > Andrena flavipes. The sequence goes on along the minus strand of OZ020482.1, from coordinate 15,665,372 downwards.
CACCCTTTGACCATCAATTACGTATCACATGCCAATTTCGTGTTTTAATTACAGAATTAGCATTAACACAATCAATCTAATCGCCTACTGATAAGTTACTAGAGCAGCTATATAATGAGTCTTCTCATGATCACCATCACGTGCCACGAACTTATTTCTGTTATTACATTAACCGCCAGTTAAGTTATGCTTCCATTTAGGATAATGGCGTTTGTACGATTAACGTATAGATTTATTGCCATGAAACATGCCTCACATTGAATGCAAAACATTCCGTTAATTCTTTGTGGTACTCTGAACTACATTATCATTCAATTATGAACGCCTGTGATATCTACCATCTTTCTACAGGGCATCATCAATCTAGTGACACTTCAGTAAATAAATTGAATAGTGCTGAACATGGAGATTGCTCCTCCCAATGATTAAATCTTTCAAAACTAATCCACTCACTCAGAAAACGATTAGTGAGGCATTCCTAAACAATTAGAAAATAATTTTTGCATCATTCACGTTGCTGGCTAGAATGTCGAAAGCACTGTTTTGAAAACGTGAAAGATTAAGTAGGCATCAAAGCACATCAAGATTCGTGCAGTCTCTTTGAGAAATTATTCAATAAAGAATATCATTCAACGTACATTGAGCAATTATCATGAGTTAAGTTCGATGAGCAAAATAAAGGTTTCTAGTTATTTTAGATTATCAAATTCAGCGTACAGAACTGTAATCCAATAATGCACTGCTAAACCGACCATTAAACTACAACACAGAATGACAGTTACATCACTAGTATAGACTATTGTAACAGAAATTTATAATTAGTGGACATATCCTTTGATAATTGTAAGTTCTATTCATACAACCATTTTCCTTTTCCTAATATCTTTGCCAACAACCAAGAAAATAGACATTTCACGTTCAACGATGCATGCAGTAATATCTTCAAGATATCCAACAGTATTTCGAAAACTCATGTGCCCTAATGGCCTTCTTTCCCCCAACAAATTCAAGCACATACTTAAAAAACCGCTTGGCAACTATTCAAAGCTACATCTCGAAGACATTTCACCGTTATCGATAAATATATTTCGCATAATACGCGAGTCCGTTTACAGAGCCTGAGCAGAAAATTGTAATCTCTTCCGGGAACTTCGAATCTCCTGCGGACTTGCTTCAAATTTACTTGAGGGCACAGGCTTTAACAGGAGAAATACTTGGAGCAGTATTAAAGGAAAAGTTCCCTTTGAGCGGTACCACGGGGAAATCCTCTTTTGGCTTCCATTAAAGGAAGAATTTCATCAACATTATCTGTACCGCAGCGCATTAAACAGTCCTCGATTTTGTCGATACGTCGGAATAAAACACTGCCGATGACAACTAAATCCCTTCGTACGAGTTAAAGAATCAAATACCGCTGCTCCAATAATCCACGCGAATTTAGCTAAGCGTTCGCTTCCTCGTCAGTTGGGACGATAAATTGATAAACGGTCGGGGATAGAGCGTTCCAAAGCTGAAGATCAGGAGAACGGCGGATGCGTGAATCCGACTGGAACAATAGTTTGGACTTTGTTGATTAAATGTCAACAGAGGGCAGACTCCTCTGGCTTTTCGGCCCGTGTAGGGGATGAATCCGCGCCGGTGTGTCCTGCACCTGACGTCGTAAGGGTTGGACGAAACGAACAGGGGTTGGAGGTGTAGGAAAAAGACGAACAGGACCGGGGGAAGGTCGGGCTAATTGGATGTCGGAGGCGCAATCTTGTGGTCTCCATTTGTCATTCGAGAGCGCGAGAGGCGATTCATCCTCTTGTGCACCTTTCCTCCTTTGGCCTTCCTTCCATTTCCATTTTTCTCTCGCCTTGCCCCCGTCCTTTCGTTTTCTACGATCGCTCACACACGCGGAATCTTCCCCTGAATTCGGTAATCGCGGCGATCCCCGCGCGAACGTTAACCGGATATTGCGAGAATTCTAGAGTTCCATCGACCCTCTTTGGAATCCCATCCACGTAACCCGGAAATCGCGGCAAAAATTCCCCGATTCCCGGCAATTGGTGGAACTGCTCCTGTCAGCGGATATGCTTTGGAGCTGTTAATCGATATGAAAGACTGAGGCTGAACAGGGTGCAAGAAATAGGCAAAGTGCAGGGAGGAAGTGAAGAACCTTGGAGGTATTTTAGTGAATAAACATGTGTGGGGGTGATGCTATGATGAATCAATCATCTCTTGTAATTGGTAAGAGGGATTTTGATGGAATTTAAGTATGATTTAGTTTGTGTGAAATTAGGGGGGGTTTAAGTCATCATTTTGCTGGTTTCGAATTTGTTGAAGAAATAGAGTGCGTCGAAGTTTGCAATTTTTGCCTGTGGGACACTCCACGTGAAGTTGATCACATTTTGTAGTTGGTACGAGGGATATTGATTAAATTGGGGTATGATGTAGTTCATGTGAAATTAGGAGAGGTTTAAGGCATCATTTTGCTGCTTTAAAATTTATTTAAAAAATACTGCTAGATGAAGTTGCAATTTTCACCCATATTTGCGAAAACAAGAATGTATAAACTATCAGTCGAACGAAGCAAACTTTAGGGATCGATACTTTTTAAATAAATTCGATGGTAGCAAATTAGTGACCTAATTTCATAAAAATCATCGACATCAAGTGCTAAAAATAATCGACCTGGTGTGAAATGTCCCATATTCTGTTCAAAATGAGTCACCTAACATCAGAAGATTTTTGAGAATGGCAAGAAACATCTGTGGAACTACATATTTGTTTCAAGAAGATAAATAAATACAGATTAATTATTGTACCTCAAGTTTATATTTATGTATTGAGAGTTCAAATGCACCGACAGAAATAGCATTCACTCAGATACGATGAAGCGCCACGAATATATCTAAAGTTATTCATAACATTGATGATAATTTAAAAACAAAAATGCCTCCTATGAGAAAATTTTCCTACGAACTGCAGTTGAGTACCCTAACGTATGTTTCATTCATTAATCAAGTACACTCCTCATTATTAAATCTTCCTGAATAAAGCCTTATCTATATGCAATCCAAACATTTCACATACACCAACTGTACACGTAAAAAGATAAATGAAAGAAGGGACAGCAGAAGAAAAATATAAGACATGCGAATTGTGAAGTCAGTAGAAGAAAATAGTAGAGTGTACCTAAGTACACAGTAAATCACGCGATACAACTTTTATGAGTTGTGGAAATGAAAAAGCGGTTCGATAATAACGAGCCTGCTTCACATCAAACTTATCTATTATCTCCCTACCCGATCCATGAATTGTTATTCCCCACAAAAAATTAACGAAGCAACTAAACAATGGTAAAAATCCTCCAACACCCCCTGCACAGTCTTCTGTACAGTTCTACAAGTAAATCAACCGTCTGATCCTCATCAATCCAAGTCTCTTAATTAGCATAGCTGATGGTGTACGTGCAGCTTTGTTGCCGATCAACCGGTTCTCCTAAATGCAGGTATATGACCTTTACCGTAAGCATCAAAGGCAAATACTGTAGGCTCGTCAGAGATTTCATCAAGCAGAAGCTGAATCGAAACTGGGTCAATACGGAAGCACGTGCAATCCGGATATCGGCGAAGGAAACGGAATGCAATATGAAAAGTAATCTTGTTGAGAGTCTCGACGCTATTTTCAAAGAGACACGAATGCAATGCAATTGTAATTGTATTGCACGATATCCGAGAATAGCTTGTTCAGTCTATACGAACTAAACTACGTTTCACTACAGAATGATATACTAATCGTACAGTAAATTGTGCTACACTGAATAACACGCAGATTTTTCTTGAACAATTACGTAGAAAATTTGTAAAACTTTCAGTATCAAATTGTTTTATACATTTTTGACATTGATATATTTTTTTAGAAAAACTGACATTTTTCCATATGATGGCGTTGCGACGCGTTTCTTTTTTAATTAAATCCTACAAAATTTTGTGAAAAATGGTAGTAACAAATATCTCTTCTATATTTTTTAATAAAAAAAGGTTATATGATTTTTTTGTTCACATAATTGTTTTTGAAGAATGCCCAGATTGCCTACTTCTCCACAGAGGTTACAACTAATTGAATTTGAAACGTTAATGGTGTAGGTAATTAACACGCGTGCCAATGAAACTTTATCAATCACTCAGTTGCCAACTGTCACACGTGATAATGACGAGCCTTTGAAACGGTTCATACGGCAGAAATGGAATCAATATCGATCAGCAGCGAGCACTGATAACACGGACAGCACGATTAGTCTTCTATTATGCTCGCGTGAATGGAGCTTCGATATCTAGATAGGGTTTTAGCGCCGAAGATGCGAATAGGGTCATTCTTCGATTGGTTTCACGCTAAGGTTTTCAGTGTTCGAGCTTGAAGGGACGTGACCCCCAAGGGTACATTATAAATCAGTGTCCTCCCTAAAGAAGTGACGCTGGAGCAGAGAAAAAGAATAAATCCTCCGTCTTGTGACCGATAAAAAAAGGAATTGCCTTTTTTCCAGGTGATTGAACGGAGTAAAGAAAGTGTGGCGAAATTAGAACAAAATCGGCTACCTTCTTGTTGCGATAGGAGCCTGGCAAATACCTATTCCACTTGGTCAAGATGAGTTCATCCGTCGTGAAAGTTTAATAACTCCTACCAATTCCTGATTAAAGTCTATTAATTCTGATCTTAACTAAATTTAATATCTAACTGTCCACATTGACCATGTCAAACCTCAGAAAAATTTAATTCAAGAAGACTCGAGTTCCGAATATAAAAGGTATTAATTTTCGATTACTAAGTAGTTTTTAATTTAAAATTTGTAATAAATCCTCTAAATGCATCAGAAATAACGCCTCTGCAATATTAAATCATTTGAGCTACTTAGATTCTTGAAAGAAATAGATGTGTCTTTAAACCCTAAGTGAGGTACACCAGCAGAAAAATATCCTGCAAATACTTATTCTTTTCACCTTCCTGACCTAACATAATAATCTCTTATTTTCTCGCCTTAATGACACAAAAGAAAAATGGCAGATATAGCTTGACATTTCAATTATAAGTGAATAAACATCAAGTGCCGCTACGCAATAACAACTTGCGTAAATTGTAGAGGATGTACGTAAGGCCAAGTGGAAAAACAGCGTATGTAACTAGAGCGCGAAACTTTCGTAATTTTGGAGCTCAGACTAGCCGCAGACAGCTGAATGCGCGAGAACGTGTAAGCAGCAACGTAACTCTCGCGGTTCCGATGCAAAACGCGTTAGCAGAACTGTAACCGTCCAAATAAACGTTAAACTCGGAAATAAAATTATTTGCTTGGAGCAAATTCGTTTCTAATATTTCATAATCCTCAGTCACTAATAGCTATACGCAAGAAGCTTCTAAGGGACTAAGAAAACGATCTACAATTGTTTGTACCTCTGTCAACATCTGACAGGATCTATGATAATATAATATTAAGAATATAAAATCACAAATTATGTTAATAGAACCACTTACATCCCTAAAATTATCAAATATCTGCACCCCTTCTTCTCTATGCAGCAATAGGGACTTTCAGACTTTCTACATGATAATTCCGAATCACAATAATTGACACTGACATCAATTTCGATTGCATCTCTCCCACATCTCCTTCCATTCACCGTTTCGTTAATGTCAGAATTGCCTCGTAGCTGACACAACAGTGCCCCCAAATCCTCGTAATAATCCCCCATGTTTCAAGCACCCGAGCATCGAGGTTCACAGTGCAGCGAGGAGAAAGATACGCGGACGCGATTGAAGAAGCTTTCGAGCGTCCCGTCAAAGGCACAAAAGGGATCCGTTCCGTGTCTGCGTACGAAAGTATCGTTCTTTTATTAAGGATCAGGAAGGTGGGGTGGGATGCGCGCGACACGATCTGTTCCCGTTAAGGACACAGATGCAACGAGCGGGAAACGCAGCGGAGACAGCAGACACAGGTGCGCCGTAGACATCTGTCATTTCTCTGCGAGGCATCGTGGAGAGGACAAGCGCGCTCCTTCCGGCGACACGAAAGCGTTTCCCCGAGTTCTGCGAGGCAACGCACGCCGATATTTCGTAATCCTCCCCAGATCCCTCCCTCGTAAGATTGGAGACCCGCGCGATTACCGATCGATCAACACTGTGGGGAGCAGACGCGTTGCCGAACTGCGTCGCGTTGCCAGGGAAATCGTGCAGTTTCAGCTGAGCTTTGTTTCGCCTGATCGTCACTTCCAGTTTGATATATCGACGAACGTTAAACTCGATGGAGTTTAATGGCAGCCAGTTGAAGAGGAACGTGGACTCTTGCCCTGAAGGATTTATGATGTTATGACATTGCTGTCTAGCCAACTGAATGCTTTCACTTTGGACTTCATCGACCAGCAGCAAGTTTTGCTGCCGTTGAAGATCCTGTCGATGAAGTTTGCCACCGGATGTCTGCTCTTGAGAGCAATTTCTTGGGAAATTTGAGTTCCTCTTGTTTAAGTATGCAACTTGGCGGTTTCTATAGGTGGGCTTATCTGGGGGAGTTGGTTCGTCTTTGGGAGACTGCAGGTGTTAGTGTTCGGGGTGACTTATGTATTTTTCTAGTTTTCCTCAGTTAGGAAATTTCACTATGCGTAATGAAGAAATACGTATGTTTAGGCATTTTTGCGAGGACATTGGAACGTTGCAGAGGAATGTCTGTGGGCCGAGTGTGGAGGTATTGAGAATATTTCGTGGTAAAATTGTAAATTTATTGTGGTAGATATTCGGGTAATGTGAAATATTGTTTTGTCCCATACAGCGCACTCTCGTTGCAGCAAAGTTGCAGCGCAAGATTGCAATGTTTCCACGCAACGTTACCGCAATAATTCTATGTCCACCTCTTGCAACGATTCGGGCTATAGAGCCAAAATTATAAATAATGATATATAACATACAATATGTATATTGAATGAGTGCAGAAGAATCATAGAAGTATAAAGGCACGGTTCTTTCTCATAGAAAATTATTTTCCCCCAAGAGGATTTCGAACTGCGACCTGTAGCGTCGTAGGCGAACACTTTACCGCCGCAGCTACAACTACTAATTGATAAAACTGCTAAAACTCAAATTATTCAAAAAATGTCTCAGGAAAAAAATGATTGCTAGACAAAAAGGACAACACATTATACATGGTTGAATTTGTATTTTTATTGGCTATAACATTACAGTAACGAAAATACATCATCCTATTAAAAGGACCATCAATGATATTGAAATTTCGGGAAATATAACCTTGAGAAAAAAATCGTCTCCGTCAGAATAATTGTCTCTCTGAAGCAAACGTTTTTTCCTTAGGCATTTTCTCGTATCATTAAAAACAACGGAAATGTTTAAGATTTAAATGATAGTTGCAGCAACGTTGCCGCAACATTGCAGGAACGTTGCCGCAACATTGTAGGAACGTTACGGCAACATTGCAGGAACGTTGTCGCAACATTGCAGGAGCGTTGCAGCAAAGTTGCCGGATCGTTGCAGTACAATATTGCAACGCAACATTGATGCAACTATGCAGCAATAATTCTATATCCACCACACTCTAAGTAACTGCAAGGTTACTGCAACTATCCTGCAACGTTGCCGCCATGAAGTGTGCTGTATGGGCGTACATGCTACTATATAGTAGATATGTCACAAAAGGAAGCCACTATAATCATTTGTAATATTGCTTGTTAGTGAAGTAAAGTATTTAGAGTTTTTATTAAAAATTGATAAATTTTATGCGTGAAATTGTTATTTCTAAAATCTGGTGAGTAATATCTTATTTGTATAGGTATTGTTCTTCTAGAATTTAGCTTATGACGTATTGTTACGTTCCTGACTAGACATTTTATAAACTATTTGTAACAAGACACTTTCTTTAGTAACTCCGTACAATGTAATACAAGATTCAAAAGTATTGGATAGAGTTCTCCTGGCACTTCCGTCAATCAGCTCTGATCAGCTCGGACATGCCAGGACCGACAGTAAATCAATAACAATTTTATTTCGGTCGGTCGGTATTGTCTTCTAACCTCGGATGCAAGCACCTGTAGGCGATGCAATTATACACAATGCTCGCAACAGTATGCTAAATTAGTTTATTTCAACAAATTAACAACCATTGTAACATATAAATTCTGTATGAAATTCATACATTTCTCTTCCATTAAACCCGGGAGCAAAGTGGAAGGGGCAGAATGAAATCAATCAGAGCACAGGTAATACAATATTTATAAATTGCTTTGTATTCTCTTCCCATACTTTTATCGAGTTTTTATCGTATTACTTCTTTTTGCGTATTAGCTTTTTTCAACTCAGGATATTCAGAAATTAGTCTTTTTTTTTAATCTTTTCGCCAGAGAAGAAACATAAATACTCGCTATTTTCACCAAGAATCACCTTCTTGACAGTTGTCTCGACCATCCCCCGTATCCAACCAACAACTACCTACGTAGCCCTCTGCAGAACTACCCTCTATCCCTCCCAACATACCCCCACCTCCAATTCCTTAAAAATTTCTCCCGCACGATTGAATCGAGGCTCTCACCGATCACCCTTGGAAATTCTACTTGGCGACAGAGACGAAGGGCGGAGGTGGCTGATCCATTTTCAGACCGCGTCGTTAGAAGAATCTCGGCTCGGAGCCGTGGCAATAATTCCTGACGTCCGATTCCGAAGGGAATTATCGCGGCCGACATTCCTCGGTAAAGTAATTCCCCAGATTTAACGAAGGAGCGGCGAGGATTATTGGTGCTAGATCAAACGTCGGGAATCAAGGATCCGGCAGGTTTGAATGGGGAACGGTGCACGAGTGCGCGGAGATAAGAGAGAGTAGTTTGCCCGAAGAAAGTCCGTGGTCGGTGGCCGCGTGCTGTCGCGGTCCTCTGCTCTAGCGAAAGTCGTGCGAGAGATTAAGCTGCCGCTGATAAAGAAGAGCAGGTGGTAGGTCCTGGAAAGAGTGGAATAAGGGAAGAAAGCAGGGGGGAAGGGGAGAAAAAGAACGACGAAACGGGGAGGGGGCGGAGTGGCAAGGGCGAGGAGGAGGGGAAGGTAAAAAAAAGGGGTGGAAGGGGGAAGAAGAAAAGGAATGAGAAAGAGTTTCCCCTACGGGTCTAAAATCCGGAATAAGAAGTTCCGGACTGTTCGAGGCTGCGGGCTGTTGGTAGGTGATAGCAAGCTGAACGTGAAAAGGGAAGTAGAGAAAGAGACGGGCGAGAAGCTGCGAGGGAGAGGAGAGAAGAGCGAGATAAATCGAGCACCCGGGGCGGCCAGATAAAAGTCACTAACAAGTAACAAAGGTTTTGCCTCTGGGTAAAGAAGGAAGAAACGAAAAGTGGGCGGAAGGGAAGCGAGGATGGAGACGGAAGAGTGGGCTACATATTGGTTCCAGCATCTTCTTTCGTCCGACGCTTTTGTTCCCTTCGACTCGTCCCTCCCTGTCTCGGGCTCGGCCCGCTCTGCTGCTTCTCCACGAACTAACATCCAACCGTTCCCAAAGCACGATGAAGCTTCAATTGTTTCTGGCCAGTGACGCGCTACTTTCTCCGCGGACGACTCGGACGCCAAGGTTACTCGATTGACCGGTGGTCCCCCGTGTTCTCAAGCGCTGCTCCAGCAGTCTTTCTACCCTCTTTCGCGATGATTATTCGGTGGGGAGAACGCAACGCTGGATCCTAGGCTAAACTTTATTACGGCGTCTGTGAATTTTTGTGCTTCTCTTCTTCTTTATTCAATTCTCACACAATTTGAACTGGGTAACTTGGACAAGTAGAGGAGTTTCCGGGATCTGTCAAAATACATATTTTTTTATACTTAAAAGCTCTACGAGTCAGCTCTATATTTTGATCCCAGACATACATTTTTTCTGGGCATATTTCATTTGGTGTTTGTACATTTAGAAGTAGTGATTGATGGTGTATCGTGAAGTGAAGATCTGACGTGTGTATTGGTAACTTCGAAGCAACTTTTGTGACAATTTTATTCAGTGTTTGATTTTTCTGTAGACAAAATTTAAAAAACTCTTAATGTTGTAGTTATATTTCTCAATAAAAATACCTACATGCTAAATTACAACTTAAATAATTTAAAAACTACCAAGTCAATTTTACTAAAATTTTGCAGATGGTTTTACTGTCGTATAAAGACTCATTTCTCCAATTTTCAAAGATTTTCGCTTATTTTTAATGTTACTGAAGTTCACCCTTAAAGGGAAGTCTAGGTAAACTTGCAAGAAGATATTTTTTAAGTAAAAGGGACAAGTTTCTTAGCCTACCATTGTCAAATCCAAGAAAGATATTTAATTATTCCATACCCAAAGCATATTACTTAAGAATGAATTGAAGAAGACAATGTGTAAATATTCAGAAGTGCATTTGCAGAAATACTTGCAGTTTTATATTATTTCCGAATCGTCAAGCATTCCAGAGTGTCTTCACTTTATGCGTGATTCATTGTATCCGCGCCTTTGCGCTTAAGTGTGAAACAAGGCCGAGGAGAAGCTTGCGAGGAGTTTGCAGAAAACGAGAGAACCGATTGAGAAAGAGAATCATTTGTTATGCGTGACTGGCGGCCGACTGAACTAAAATTGTGGTAGAAACAAGGGTTGTCTGGGTAGTGAAAAGAAGGTGGAGAAAGTATAAACTTGGAAAGAAACTCAGGCCAGCGAAGAATAAAAAGGAGAAACTTTAACTTATCGCGCCTCCAGCGAAATCGCAAAACTTGTATCTACAGACTCGGCGACAAAACGTTACCGTGCTCGAATAATATTTTATTCTCCTCGCTGTTACTGGAAACGCTTCGTGGCTTGAATACGTAACTTCGTTTTGATTAGAATATCGAATATGTTCGAACGAAGAGGCGCCAGACACGAGGGAGTAAACTTTACTTCTATACTTCCAGCATGAAATATTAAAATATATTCCTAATAAACTACGCAACCCGTGACTCAATAGGTTTCGCAACTTTTAAGTTTCTCTGCTGCATTTTTCGATCTTATCTTCGTTCGAAAGAAAAATTAATTACGTTTTGAAAGTAGATTAATCATCGTCTAAACATTAATTGGCTGCAAGTATTTAGGTAAATAGTCGATGATGCTAATTCGAAATTTAAGGTACACGAAAATTTAATCCTACATATTTCTAAAACGCTAAAATTAGTGTTTTAGACTCAAATAATTTTATTGTTAAAGTTTGAATCATTCTTGAAGAAAATTACGTTAGCAACTATTTGGTTAAATAGTCGATAATACTAATTCGGAATTTAAGGTACACGAAAATTTAATCCTACATATTTCTAAAACGCTAAAATTAGTGTTTTAGTCTCAAATAATTCTATTGATAAAGTTTGAACTATTGGCTAAGCATTCCTAAGTAGGTACAAATATACCCAAAGGTGTTATCTTAAAGCTTCTAATTTTATCAGCCCCAAAAATATTTTCGATTAAAATATTCTAAGAAAATAACTTCCATTCGACATTACGGTCAACGTCGTAACTCACTGTCCCCCCGATTCGAAAATTAAAAAAGAGCACGGAAGGCGCAAGGTCGCTGAAACTTATCTCTAACTTAGAGGCAAGGTGGCCGTCGACTTTCCATGGGTTCGAAGGCGAGTTCACCTTCTCATCTCAGCCGAGCCGATACCCGACCTTGATTGAAAAGCAGATGACGCGGAATAAGGAGTTTCCCGGGGTTGGGGGTGAAAGGGAGGCGGGGTGGTCCAGAGAAAATGTCTTCTACCCTGGGGGCTCTCCAATTTCTCAGAAACGCGGAATTTATTTCATTCCCCTAGCTCTGCCAGCGGATGAGGCAAAGACGAAGCCAGAGGGGGCGAGAGGGGCGAGGAAGGAAAGGAAGAGAAAAGAGGCGATAACCTTCCGCAAAACGTTTCTCCGCTAGAATATCTACGTATATATGTACACGTATACATTTTCCTTCGTGCGTAGCAATAGGAGGATGACCGAATTTCTCGCTCGGTTCTTCGAATATTCGAGAACTCAGAATTGAATAATGAACTCGTTAAAATATCGAAGGTTATCTAGCATTCTCTGTTCTGGGGTGGATCATCCTTGGGATTGGGTGATTGGGTGCAGCGGGTGTGGAATTTATGGGAACTGATGGAGAGTTTGGGTTTTAACTAGTGCGAGAGAAGAAACGAAATTTTGAGGTGATGAAGATACTTGAGAGAACGGTGCATCAATTGTTGGAACAAGATGTCTGTTTTTAATTCTTGGCGACGCTTGCTGTATTTGAAGATTGGTTAAGATTCTTCTGCAAGTGCTGTTTATTGAATAGAGGTGTAAAATATTATAAACTTTAATGTTTAGAGGCTGTGATTGAAGTGTTGTATAACAATAAGGTAATTTGAACACTATAAATATTATTTCTTGAGAAATCAATCACCTACCCATGAATCACGAAGATTAAAACTTTATCATGGATATGGGAAAATGAATTCTGCCAAAATTAACTATGAAACGCTGATTTATTCTTAATTAGCTGACCCCTTACCCTGTTTCATCCGGAAATTAATTATGATGTTTCCAAAATAAGAAAGGCTAAAAACAATAGGCTGTAATCTAATCTAAGACGTATGTAATGTATATTCAAAGGAGGATAAATAAACAGAAAGACAACGTTTCACTTTTATGTATTAGCAGGGATTTGTCGATATTCCAGAATCTAGATGTTCTTCCTACTTTCTACTCCCTCAAAAATTTCGAAGAAACTTAGTAAACATGTTTCTATTTCACGCGAAGATTCTCATCTGATTGTCAATCTTAGAAATATACATGATTCCTTGTAATTCAGGTGGACATAGGGTATCTTACTACTTGTCACATCTCTGTGAACTAAATAGGTCGCGCATGCTGTGAGATCTATCGAATTCGTTCTAGAGATAAGCGTTGCTCAGTCTTCTCATATCAAACGTGCTACCTGTTGATGGACACGAGGTATTCCTCCATTACCCTAGACTAGGTACATATTCATTGCATTTAGACACTAAAAGCCGTGATCCATCGTTTCGTGTGGCTCTTGATATATGCAGCGGCGAAAATGATCACTATTGTTAAGAAAATGACTTACACACTTCAACATGTACAGGATTATTTTACAAGTTGGCAGAAGCTGTAGCTATTTTCCGTAGGAAGGTACAAAAAAGTGATAGGAAGGAAAGTTGAAATATTTATGACATATGTACCTAAATAAATCTTTTCTTGGGTGCAATGGTGCACATATTGCACTTTCCCTCAAAGTTCTTTGAATTTCGTGAAGCACGAAGTAATGACTACAACTAATTTAGAATACCTGACAAATCTGCCGTTACAAATGCAAGAATCATACTCGAATCGAATTGTATCGGTGTATATATTACGGTAAAAGCCCGAATATCAGTAAATCTGAAGATTTATAGGTGAAACCTAATATTTACCAACCAATGTTGGTAAAAGCTCGAAATAAGGTTTTCCACTGTGGAATATGGTACACCGTTGGAAAGCTTATGAGTAGAGGAGTCCAATAAGGGTGATTAAAAATGTAGACTCAGCATTGATACACTCTTGTCTAACCCCAACCAACTCCGACAGTCGATGCAATGGAAAACTCGGAAAATTCTAAAAAAATACACTCTCCCGTGAGGGGTGTTGCCAACTTTTGAGAGATGGAGATTTGAGCTAGCCACTCGTGGAGAGTAAGAATCTAGGTACGTTTCTGAAACATATTTTTTATGTTAAATATCTGAAAAGTTAGCGGCCGATAAATAAATACACCCTCAACCAACTACTAATCGGAGTTTTTTGGTATTAACTTTTTAACAAAGAACGAGCGACGGCTAAAACCTTTTGAGAGTTACCCAGGATTATAACCTTGGCAACACCAACATTAACTGATAAAAGCCTGAAAAAGATTTTTACTTGAAATTCTAACTTTTACCATAAACTATTGGTAAATCTTAGGTTTTAACTCTACCAGTGAGAACATTACTTCGGGCTTTTACCAACGTTGCTTGGTAAATCGTAAGATTTATCGATATCGAAGTTTTACGGTAACATATATATACCAGCTTCATGCACAGCGAACTGACCAATCCAAGCACACTATACCTTCGTCAGTACCTGTCACTTTTTGCGTCAAGACTAAATAACGCTTATTTTACTAACTATGGCGCACTGTAGTAGCTAACTGAAGCATATTAATCCAAATAAGAAGAGAAGGAAGAAATAATACAAGATAGTGTACTGTGTCAATTATTCATACGAATGGCTCTGAAAAGATAACCACGAGTTAGATGTTGGCTGTTGCTTCGGGATCAAGAATAACGTCTGATTCGTGTGGTTGCGTATAACGAAGAAATTCTGACCATGATCGCGGCGTGTAGTGTAAATAGAGCCTAGTCACGTACGATTTTTATGCGAGGACTCACTTACTGCGTCTTTGGGAGTCACTTGGCTCGGCAAAAGATGAACATCCCTACAGTTCCATCGAAAAAGGAAAGGATGCGTTTCTCCATTTATTAGAAGATTCCAATTACACGTCTACTTTATGTACCTAAAACTTATTTTTACAACTTGGTGAGGTACGAGTGCCATCACAAGAAGGTATTTAAGAGTAAACGATGCTGAAGACACTCAGCGAAATATAACAACAAATGCAAGCAACAAATTTTTGCACAAATATCAGCCATTTAGGAGAGCAAGGTGTAGAGTATATTAAAACATAACTCGAGTTACGTAACCAAGAGTTACAGGTCTTCCTAGGAATTTACTTTATGAACCCGTGTTCACAGGAAGCCAGTAATTTCAAATTGAAGCAGCGTTGCAACACAAAAGTTGTCGAGGAGCTGAGCTTTCATAAACGCCGAACTATAATTACATATCAGCGTGTTAGTTTTGTACCTGACATATAGAAGATTGTAAAAAGTGGAATAAACGCTAGTAAAGTCGTAGACGGTTTAAGTCCTTTGAAAATTTATACCAACGTTGTAGTAGCATATTCAATATAGCTTTTAAGCTTACTCCCGCCTTAGTCTCACTACTTTCACATTGCATTATGCAATTCTGAAGTTATAAATTAATTAAGAATCCCAAGCTGTCTCATAATTAAACACATGCGTCCGAGAGCAACTTGTTCTGATTCAACGTAGATACCTAATAAGAGAATCTTATCTAAATATTCCTATGAAAATATTTAGAAGCTTTATCCTAGGCGCGAACCTACCACCACCCAAACAATTGAAACGATCAAGTATTTTATATACGGTGATCAAAAGTTCTCGCAGTTATTTAAAAAAGCACGCGCAAAAAAAGCTGGGGAATTCCCTGCGGTAACCATCGGCGGCAGACATTTCATTAAAAATGAAATTCACTTGAAGCGTCGGAGGAACGCGGAGGTGCACAATGAAAAAAGATCGTCCGTTTCGGAATACGATGCGCAAATAGTTTACAGTGGTGGGAAGTGTGGTTGGAACGAGGGGAGAAGTAGGTCAGCAATGGCCAAAGAAAATTGCACCTCGCGTCCCTACGATTTAAGGTAGGTCGTACAAAGTCCAGGGGACCGTAGCTTTCCGGAGGTACGGGGCTGGGTGTCGTAAAACCTCGGGGAACGGCGGGAGTGGGGCGCGTTGAAAATTCATGACAAAAGGCGCGCGCGCGAAGATGTACGGACTGCACGTTGCCGGACATGAACGATAAAGTACAAGGGGAATGCAACATCGAGGTGGGCCAAGTTGAGAGTCGGGGCACGCAGTAAGGAATTCAGTGTTGATAACCGCATAGGATCTAGAGACAGCATGCTAATGCCACACTACGCAATCATGCTCCCCGACCCCGTTGCTTCGGTCCCTTACTTTCAAGGGAGTACACGAGGCAGAATGACATCGACTGAATATCAAAGTTGCTCGAAAATACCCGATGTGACTCACGGTTACTGAATCGTCCATTAACCTTTTACGGTTCCTTCGTGGTTAGTTGTGCCCGTGATTACTCATTGCGTACGACAAACTGGACTTTATGTGATATTGTAATAGTAGAATTATGTGGGGGTTTGTATGAGGTATGGTTGAATAAAGTTTCATCAACTTTTTCGTCAACCTGTAGGTTGTATAGAGTTTATGAAAAGGGTGATATGATTCTTTTTGTAATATTGGTGGAAATATATCGGCTAGGAAGAATGTGGGCGACTTTCAATTGTATTTTATATGAAATTCTTATAAATCTATGTTTTTTCTGGCTGCGTTTTTTAAATTCTTTTCTGCTGGTGTACTTACGTTAAGTGGGTGTGTGTAATTTATGTAAGTTTGGTACGCTGTGATTGAAAATCTGTATATACCCACTGTTCATGGGTTCTTTTGTTTAATATTAGGAGCCTAAATCAATAATTAATGTGCGTACTGCAAATTTTTTAAAAAAATATAGTAATGCAATCGTATATAGATGTAACGTTAACAATTTTTATTATGTATCCTTGATTAATCTATTGACATTGTGTTGATTCTATTATCAAATGCACTCTTTAAATTAAAAATCCAAGTTCAGCTGTTAGCCCTTATACAAAAACTTCCCTAACCTTGATTGTTTTAAGATCAACTGAGCAGTTTTGAAATTTTTATTCCTCTAATTTGCAATATTAATAGAAACTTAAATTTGCAATCAGGATTTGCACCCTTCTTGTTACATTTAATCTCCCACTATCAACCCTTTCACCTGCATTCAGTATTCTGAATCGTCACTCCTCTAATAACCAAATATATATATATATGAATTTTAATTTGCAGTAATACCTACAGAGTATAGAAAACATAATGTAAATTGTTGAAGAAATTAATAATTTTTTACAACTTAAAACAACTGCTTCAATTTGTAATATTTTCACGACGTAATTTTATATTTTTTTATTAACTATGACTCAGTGTGCACCACTATCTTTAATCCCTTTATAAAATATCGAAACAAGCTCAGATTATGTATATGTATATTATCGAGAATTTAAGAAGTTGTTAGTGCTATTCAGAGTTGAATACATGTTTGTAGTACGTACTTGTATTGAATCCACACAATTCAAGTGCAAGGTTGATACATTTTAATCGATTTTACAGGTTTTATTATCGGACACCACACGTTCGTTTTCACACTTCGTGGCCCACTACCGAATTTCGCGGTGCCTCGCTATTCCCACCTTCTGTTGCATTGCAACCGCAGCGCTGTTATTCTTGCGCACGTTTGGCACGATTATTCGAATTCTGAATTATGGTTAACAAGTCTTTTCATCCTACAGCAGTGAATATAATCATTTAAAACATATATTCCTCACTGATATGTCAGAATAATTGACGTGAAATGTGAAACTGCAAGTATTTACAAGTATTCATATGTTAATTTTATTACAACGTGAATATTTATGATAAAGTTAATTTGAAAGTTCTGTTTGTATTTAGCACATATATTACTGGATTTCTCTTATTGAATCTGATAATTTGTTTTACAGCCACATAGATTTCACAGATTAAATTGAACGATTCAAATAATATGTGTTTATATTATATTAAAATCTGTCCCCTGCTGTGTCAATGAATGATTTCACAACGTTATTTTCGTTAAGCCTATTAATAGATTTGGCGTTGCGTCGAATCGTGAATAAATAAGTACAATGATTTCAATAGATAAAATACTGTGAATTATAATTTTGATCATTTTGCTGATTGCATTCGTTTATTTGTCACCTTTGATGGGGAACTAAAAGTAACTGGTAAATAAAAGATATGGAGATTGCGTCACGCGAGGAAATATTTACCTGGTTATTTATTTATTAAATACACATGTGTACAAATGACAATAAATGTTTGTAGTTTAAATACCTAGGTACAAATTTTATGCTCAAAATGGCTCGACGGCGCAAAATCAAAAGATAACATCACAACTAACTATTATTGCGAAATAATTGACAAAAGAAAATGAACTGAAAGAGAATAAAGGACGACATTACAACAAATTACCTCTATTCAGGATTACAATTAATAATTGTGCAAAAATACTGTTTACTCAATATCACAGGATACTCTGCGAATATTATATCACTTACTTTGCGTATTTAATTTATTTAACCTACAGTATTAAAAAAACTTTTAAAAAATATAAATGTTTTCGGCGCACTGGGTCGGTCTGTTAGACAATTAATTATATAAAAGCTATTTTGCAAATTTTATGATTTTAATAATTCCAACGTTTCAGTCAATATTTTGACCATTATCAAGGAAAGTATATCAAAAAGAAAACTGCGCTGCTTTTGTAAATTTGGCACGTGTTAAACGTGCGATGTACGAGTCTCTAAATATTGACCGAAACGTTGGAAATATTAAAATCATAAAATTTGCAAAATACCTTTTATATAATTAATTGTATAACAGACCGACAACATTTATATTTTTTAAAAGTTTATTTAAAAATTTTTCGGTCGAAAGTTTTCAATCATTTTATGTATATATATACATTTATATAATCGTTATGTCATTGATTCATCACCGTCCAACCAAAACCGCTGACCCTAGAAACATGAAATTCGGAATGTATATTCTTTTTGCGACGTAGGTGCTCGATAAAAAGGGATTTTTTGAAAGTCCAATCCGAAAGGAGTAAAAAGGGGTGAAATATGTTTTCTCGGACTCGTTAGTATCTATTAGACAGAATTGGGCATTAACTAAAAATTATTTAAATAACGAGTCGTATAAAAGTTACTTCCACTTTAGATTATTCGACTAATACAGTTAATTTTTTTATTCCTCGAACGTTTCAACTTCAGAGTCAAATAAAATTTTCAACTTTAACTTAAACTTCATTCGACATACAATAGTATTTTTTTTTAACTTTCATTCGTTATTCGATATTACAGTTAAACAAAAATTTTGCCCATCTAGGCTCTGAGGCCAAATTAGATATCAACTTGGTGTTTACTTCGAAAGATAAATGCCTAAAAACCAATGTCATGCTTTTGCCCTAACCAACCCCTAAGGGGGTGATGAAAAGAGGTAAAATGTGTTCTCATAGAGCCCTTAATATCTCTTAGTCTTAGACCCGAATGATTTTCATGATTTTTCATTACTTTGTACTTGTACTTGTCTCATCTTCTGACACTTTATACAAAGGTTACTCATTATAGCAGGTTCAGGTGGACCTCACCATCTCACCGCACTATATTTGGTCATTTGTTGCAATAAAGACGAAAAATAAAATAAAAAAATAAATAAATATCTAGATTACACCCACTTCAACCCACATCCAGGATATCTAAATGCTACCTCAAAACCTTTCATAAAGAGTTCACCCACCAAACAAGTAGTGCCTATCTATTACTTTGAAAGAAATCCTGTCCACAACGAGTCTCAACAAGTAGCCCGCCAGTTCACGTTCCAACTGCCACGATTACGTTAAACTTTTTTCGAAGCTTCTTACAAGCATCCTTCACTATCCGGATGGCGAAGATTGCCCGTTAACAGCAGCATCCCGTTGAAAAAAATGCAACGTCAGATCTCGGAGGGTACTTAAAGAACAGGAGGTCGAATCCTTGGAAAATGGGGTCCGCGACGTCGTCGGTTGCTAGCTCGTGCGAAGGACGCGTCGTTACTCTTCATCTACGGGATGGCCTTTAATAGCGATGATGGTAAAATATCGCGGCAGGATTTTACGGGATGGAAGACAGGCTGAACCAAGAGGGAGGCGGCACCGGCTATTATTTCGTCGGGCGCTTGACAAACGATTACGCGGGCGCCACTTTCGTGAAAACTAAGAAAACACTCTCGCTAAATCATAAGAAGCCATTACCAGAGGTGCGGCGGCCTTGTGTAATTCACGCACACGCGCACATATGAGGTGGGGTAGGTTCAAGGACCAAGGGTTCGTTTACCCTTTTCCCGTGACCTTTCTTCCCCGATTTGTCAAGTTCAAAGGATCTCGGCGCCGTGTTTATCTTCCTCCTAATGTTCCCTCCCTTTTTCCGCGCCCTGACGCCTAGCCCCGATGAATTTTTCAGACAGAGAAAAGAAATCGTTCCCTTCGACTCCGAGTAATGGAGGCTGCATTACTTTCTCCCCCGAAATTCGGAACATCGTAACGCACTCCAGAAGTAGAAGACGGACGCACATTTGTCTACGTTATTAATGAACATACGCTCCTAGATTCGGTAATAAGTCCTCTCAGACATTGCTGACGTGTTATCTTCAACCCTCAGCGAGAGTTGATAACTCCAGAAACCATAGATATTAAGAACTTAGTGTATTATGAATTTAAGTGATGATAAGAAACATGACACAGTTTACCTTTGACAAACAGATAAACAATGTTTGCAATTTTCCTTTGTTAGATACATGCATCCATCCCCTATACTTGTTACAGCTTCTTCCGTCAAATTAACGTGAGAGATGAAGCACCCGTAAGCAGAAACGGAAGCTTCTACCTGCCACGTCAATAGACTCGGTGAATGATTCAGAAGACGTTGATGGAATACATTATAGAACAGGGCCGTGCAAGCGTTTCTTGGACATTCTCCGCGCAATCGTAATACGGGGAGACGTTAAACAAACTTATTGCTCGGCCCGTTAGATAACAAGGGAGCTGGACGCGGAGGATTGCGTTTCGGCGGTGGTACGAAAGGAGGGAGGGCAGATTTCACGTCCAGTTAGCGCCTTGGAGTCTTTGGTACGTGGTTTATGCCAGTTTAACACGATTCACCGATAATGACGGGGTCGTGGCCTCGTATCCACTTGGTCAGCTTGATGTTCGCACCGAGTCACGCAACCGGCGCGTCACGCAACCGGCGAGGGAAGCACTGGCCTGCGACCCGAGGCGACACCGATTTTCACGGCATCCTGGCCCCTTAATTATTGTCTTCCATCGCTGCCTCGGCCGTGTCGTGCGTAATGACCGAACAAAAATCCCGGCACACAATGGTTACGTGCGTTTCGAAGCTGATCCTTCCAACAGATACCGGACGCCCACGATTCCACTGTCCACGGCTATTATTCCAGTCAAGCAGAGTGCTATCCTGACGATGGAGCGACACGGAAGTAGCCGTATAGTCTTGGCGATAACCGTGGAAGTACGATTGACGCGAGGGGACCGTTTCCATTAACACCGCGACTGTTAATCAACGTGCACATATCCGGGGTGCTTAGTTATGCCTCGTTGCAGGAGTCATTATTTACTTGCGGGATTTGGTAGAGTGTAATGGTGAATATTTTTCACAGAAATTGGAATTAATTAGGTACACTAGTTGAGTAGTCAAGCTTAAGAAGCTTTTATTGTGAAATTGAATAATTACTTTTGGAATAATGTAAATATTTTGCGATCAACGTTTATGATGTTCTTGAGTTATAACTGGAAGTGCTTTCTGGGTTTTGCAACTTCAAATTGTTACAAGTACAGTGGATGAACAAATTATTATACTCGTGCGAAAGGTTTGAGATTTTATAGGTTCAAAAGATATTTAAAAAATGCATTTTAGTGCTTGAAGTTTCTTTAGTTATGGAATCAAAGACTCATTTGTTTTTTCATACATTATGATACTGTTTTATCTAGATGAAGCGTGGGAAACGAAGTTTCAGAAAGTTTTACCTTGTTTGAACGTATGTTCAAGCAAAAAAAAATCCGGTAAATTCAACGAAGAGCTCTTATAGAGCAAAAACTTCTCTTTAATTTCGTTTGTTTTTTGGTTTTGTTGTATGATTTTTATTGACCGAGTTATTCGCGATCGAAGCAGAAAAGGTACTTTTCACTTTGAACACCTATGACTTGTGAACTCTTGATCGTAGACAAATTTTAATGAGTGTTTTAGAAAGCTAAGAATGTTTCCTCTCTGCATGTTTTTTAATCGTATTAAATCCATTTTTAAATAATCACAAAATTGACGCAAATGTTTTGAGTCTAATAATTTGGCCACTATCTATAATTCGTAAGTTACGGTTAGGTTGCGAAACAAGTTTAGGTACGATTAAACCTCGCTTCGCGCTACTTTTTCCTTCACTTTCTTTATTCCCTATTTTTGTATCTTTGTGCATTAAAGAAGCTTAATAATAATAATAAATGTAGAATCTTGAAATAGCATTAAATTAACGTAGATGTCCCAATTAGAACATTTCTCCTATAGATCGAGCACGTTCTATTTTGCTATACAATTTCCCACGCGAAGGAGAACGAAAATATGCAGATTCTTCGAAAGTGTAGTTAGTATTTCAAACTTGGGATAAAGTTGAAACTCACGAACGTTTAAATTGTTGCGAAGAATAGTCTACTTCCGTCAGTAGGAAGGTAGACTATAAATCCAGGATTCGCGAGACTATGCAATTCTCTGGCGACTTATCCGTTTACTTCTTATTTTCTTTCAGCAATAGGAAGGAGTAGGTGAAGAAATTCAAGCGAAACGTCAGTTGCAACCGCTGCAACAGCAGTTGCGGCCGTGCGATTGTAAAACAGAGATCACTTCGCGATAGCGAACACATATCTCGCGCGGAATGAACCATAAAAACGTCGTAAAATCGTCCCTCAAGTTACGCTCCTATGTCAGGTCTCCCATTTGCAACCACGGGATTCTCTCCCCTGTCCTCAATTTCCCTCCGTTTACTTTGAGAATGGCCTGCAGTGGATGCACATCCCTGCAGTGAAACAAGATGATAACTTGTACCTCAAATACATTACGTGATTTTGCAAAACAGCAACATTCTTGACAGTTTTCGGTGATTCGGAATGTACAAGGGAACATGTCGAACCTGCACACGCCAAGTTTGATGAAACTGCAGATTTGCAGAATAGTGACAAATATTTGACATCTTTTTTTTCTTTTTGGCTATCGTCCAAGTTGAAGGGGTGAAAAGAACCCCTAAACTAGAGTTTCGAAAACATATTTCCTGGAATATCTCGAGAACTATTAGGCGTAGGACATTTTTTAAATTCTGAATTTTTAAAAACGAATCTAGATCTCTGCTCAGTTTTTAGAAATTTTCAGAAAATTTGTTTTCGACCTCCAATTTTAAGGGCTCTTTTGCCGAAAACAAAAAATATGTGTCAAATATTTTTCACTATTCTGCAAAGCTGCAGGGTGCTATCACTACTATTCGTTAACAATTTCTTTCAATCTATGAAATTCCGAAATAATAAATATTAAATTTTCTACCCGCAGTTTTTTCTTAATATAACAATGTCATACAATTCTCAATCGTTTAACCATATTTTAGCTGAAATAATTGTATCCAGTGTGTCAACATAATTTGTTACTATCCACCATTCACACACTTTTCAGCGGACCAAGTGTAATTAATTTATGTTCGAAAATTTCCCAATGCATCGCGTTTGAATTTACCATTGTCACAAATGTAAATCCAATAATCATTATAAATAATACTGTTATAGAAGGGTTTGGTGGACGCGGCGCGTTAAAACGCCATTTTCAATGCAACGTATACATCACGGTGAGCGTGCTAATAAACAACAGGATAACGCGAAGAGGATTCATTCAGCTCTGGACGCAGAGCTTACGAAATTCATGCAAAAGACAGGATGTCACGAGTCTCTTTGACACCTCGTCACGTACTCTGTATGTACGCAGTTGTTTAAGAACAGCTTTGCGATCAGGATGTGACACGTACGGTATTTATTAGAAGGTCCTCGAATGTGGCTGTAAATGTTTTCAGACAAGGATCTCTGTATCAATGATCAGGCGTTAAAGACGTCAATGGACCACGAACACGATCAACGTAGAATAACAATTTCCTTCGGAAGGAACGTTTTACGAGGCATTTCCACTGAATCCATGAGTCATATTTCATTTTGGTACGTTAATCACGAAACACTCCAAATCTAATTTCACACTAATTACGCTTTTAAATAATTCCAATTGCTCCTACAGCACATTTTGTTGCAGAAACGTTGCACAAAAGTTGTAGTACATTGTAATGCTGCGGTTTGGTTGCGGATTGCATTGCAATATTACTGCAAAATTGTGGAAACATTGCCGTGCAATATTAAAATGGCCAGCTTTGTGCAATGTTACAGAAATATTGCGCACACATTGCCGTGGAATATTAAAATGGCCAGCTTTGTGCAATGTTACAGAAATATTGCGCACACATTGTCGTGCGATATGGCAATGGCTACGTTTGTGCAATTTTTTAGGAATATTGCGTACACATTGCCGTGTAATATTGCAATGGCCACGTTTGTGCAAGATTTCGGCAATAAATCCGGAATTACGCGAACGATCTTGAAATCTCGGCATGCAGAATACGGTTTAAGATCCCACAGGGAATATACCACCTCCGAGGAAATATATGCGAACGTGAACAATATCTTATATAAATAATTAATACAATTATTCGATTAACAATATAGAGTTGAAACAAATTCATTCACTATATGTAGCGAGAAAAGATATTTGTAGAAAAAGTGTTACACGTGCCAATTACTACCAGTGTGCCTATCGTTGACATTTAATTTATCATGCGTAATGAAAAAGTTCCGCATTGTCACTTGAAAATTTATAAGTCCGGATATCTTGCGGATTTATTGCCGAAATCTTGCCGTTTAGTTGCGAAACCCTGCTACTTTGGATCATTACAATACAATAATACCCTATATTTTTATTTGTTTACAAGTATCTACTACGTGAAAAGTGTAATCTAATATTTATATAATTATTCAAAAGGTTTTTTAGAAACAATAATTCTGTTTTCAATAAAATTACAGAATATAATAGAATCCAAATCTTAGGAAATTTACGATGCATCTAAATCTATTGCAAATCGCGTATGGATATTTTTGCAAACCGTAGAAAGGTAGCTATACGAAATATTAAAAATCTCTTTTACTCACTGTAATTTGTAATCGTTTGAATATACGAAACGGTAATTACATATGACCTAGCAACACGAACGTGAATTATGAATCATATTAATACGTATGAATTAACAACAACGATTACGAATTCATAACTGCAATTAACAATAAGGTTTGCATTCGCGTTCATAATCGGAATTATTAATGCAGAAAAGAATACATATTACATGACAATTGATGTGAACAGAAATGTTCACTGCATGAGAAACAAAAGTATTATAGCAATTGTAACAAGTACATGTTTTCTTTACGTGACTTCTATTAAATAATCTAAATTTTATTTAATTGATTTGATCTTCCTGCATAAGCGTCTTCTATTATTGTTAATAAATATAATTTGGTATTTAGAATACCACCAGTATCGACATATTCTCTTATTTAACGATAAGTAGATCTCGATTGCCTATTTCATTCGCAATCTAACGTCGATTATACGCGAACCACCCGTTTTCCCGCGATCAATCTAAAACGAGGTCTTTAATTTATGCCACGTCAGTCGCGATTTGTATAACAAAATATTTGCACACTGTGTTTAAGCACAAGCTTGATAAATAATAAATAAACCATTTAAACCCGCAAGAATTTACCAGAGTGTCAACCGAATTTATCTACAGAGCAAAATATTTCCAATTTAATAACACCGTTCGAGATTGCATAGTAATACGGTTGATCTTAGATTCCAGCGAAATGAATAGAAGAATCTGCTTCGCGAGCACGAGTCGTTCCTGAATCGACGAAATGAGAGCATCATCCACGATCAAAGTGAATAATATTTCACCGATTCGTACCGCCGCATTCATGTGCACCACGTTAAAATGTTTTAAAGTGCATCCGTTTATTTAAATAGAAGCAGCACGCTCCATAAAAGCGTATTTATTTTCATTCGTCTGGCCGTTGTTTCCGAACCGCGATGAACATTACAAAGTTCTTTCATCCTCCCTTGTATTAATCGACGTGCCACTCCGAGATGGAACGAGCAAAGGCAAACCATTATCCTAATTGGTCGACAAACAACTTCCGATAACCGCCTGAGCATTGTTCCAATCCTTCTTCCGTGTCCAAAGAATGAGCGTTGCTTTTCGAGCGCAGAAGACAAATAAAATGAAACGAGGGAAAGCAACGTGGGTGGGAGGGCGACGAAACTATGAATCTCCAGGATTATAGGAGGGGTAGAGGCATGGAAGAGAAAGGAGGAAGCTCCTCCGGTTTTCGCCTCTTCTACCGACGGATAAACAATTGTAACTCCGTGTAGATTGCACGTCTTAATGAGACGTCGCGAGCAAACATTCGACACACAATCGCTCCAGGGAACAGTCAACATTTCCGCTCTGTAAATTTTATTACATTCTAGCCATGCTGTGATCGAAGTGGCGAGCTCCAGCCAATTGGCTACGGCGTTTTCGTACTGGAAAGTAATAAAATGTGCTTAAGTTAAAGTACGAATAAAAACGTAGGAGTTAGAAACTTTTCTATTACAGAATCTTTAGAAAATTCTATGTGGAAACTATTATATTTTCTAAATTTAATAGGATGTTACTTGGAATTTAAAGAAGATTTACTTATTTTGGAAGGAATTCTGTAAAAATATGAATATTGATGTACCATTTGATTCAAGGGAAATTAATTGAGAATCTTACAGATAATCAATGCGAGTTCTAACTCTAAATTGTTTCCTAATCGTGCATTCAGGAGTAATAGAGCTAAGGATATACAAAATTGGGATTTTTATTATGAGAATCTGAAATATTGATGCTTTAATAAACACTCACTTTGTCTCTGAAGTCTTTCATAAACGACTGACAAGTTAGTATCGAAATTTTTATCACCATTTTTCAAGTTTCACGCTTGGAATTATAATATTTTTCTGACAATATTCGTGTTTATTTGGAAGAATAAACTATTAACAATTCTGCATAAATTATCACATTTCCCGGACCCACTCGACAGCTACATCGAACGAAATACTTTTTCAACTGAGCGTACTCCCATTGCAGTTAACTCTAAAGTGCGCCCCATGCTGCATAAACAGATTTTCGTATAATGGGAATTTCAGATAAGCTGCGTTCCGATAATCAGTGCTTCACCATCCCCTGCACCTTACTCGCGTAAGTAGCTACACAACTTTCCTATTAAAATGATACGTAACACCAACTAATTGAACTTCGTAGTTACGATACTAGATGGAGCAACGACGATTTTAAAATTTCCTTCCTCACTTTCCACACAGTTTATATACCGAGTTGTGACAAAGCACGTAAATAGAATAGATGACCCGCAAAAAGTTGGAGTACTTATATAAGTAGGAAGAGTAACGATACGCGCACAGTTTGAAGGAGTCCAGGTAAATTTAATGCAGTCAATTCGGTTCCCATTGAAGCGCAACGAAAACAGTTGAAAGGATACAGGAGAAAAACATAAGTGGGGTCTAATTAATATTTCTCTTCGCTGGGACGAGAGATGAACAAATTTCTCGGCAAAAAATGCTTTCCACCTTCAACTGCTGCTATTCAACGTTGAGCTTCCCTCGCTCAATGCGATGCGAGATTAAATACCACATATGACGACGTCGAAAATAAATATTCTCTTCTCTTTCCTCTTTTTGATACTGACATCGAGCATAAGCTATCCGCTTATAAGCATAAAATAAAGCGTAGCCTTCAAAAGAGCAATAATAGATATTTCTCTGAGTTTCCTAAGATTGTAATTTTGTTTTAAAAAATTATAGTTGAAGTGATAATCCTGTTATTACTAATAAATGCTGAATTTTGTGATACATTTTGCTAATAATTAAAAGTTTCGTATATTATTCCAAGGTGCACTGTAAAACACGCGAATGATCGCAAGGAACTGTGTACCGTGAAGTGGAATCATTACAAGTGAACTGTAATTATGAAGCGAGCCAACAGTTTCGTACTGATCCGCGTACACTTTTTTTCGCGGATGAGGTCCCACGGTTTTTCACGTCACGGTTGCAATGTTTAAAATTGCACGTTGGATGACACGAGGAGTACGGATTTATTTTTCGCTACCGCATCAGTTCTGCGGCTCGCCCAGAACTTCAGAAAACTATAGCGAACACACTTCGCCGCGTTATGCTAACGCCAACATTTCCTCTCCGACCACTGGCCCCGAACTCATTTTTTAATAAAAATCTGCATTTTTCTGCGCCGCGGATTTATCGCGGAATAGACGCAAAAAGTGGTAACATTATTTTTCCAGGGTAAAACCAGGCATTGTTTTCCAGAAAATCGTAATATGCTGCTCGAATTGTTCCCTTGGTTCAAGTATAACTATTTTAACGAAAGAGTGAACGTTGAGACTTGCCGTTCAGACTTTTGTTAATTCACAGAATAATATATTGCACATTTTCCGCTGTCTGTTATTTATAGATCACGTAAAATTGTTTTTCTTTTGTTCTATGAAAACTGGGGTTCTTGTCTTCAAAATGACAATAGTCTATCTAACTTGTGCTGAATAAACATCATAAGTTTATGAAAGCATACTAAGTTCTTCTTAATTATTCTCTAAACACTGTCTCGTATAAATTTACAAATCAGTTCAATTCGATTTCGATAAGAGCATTGCAATTGGGAAAGTTTCCCACTTCAAGCACCTCCTTCAAATGTATTCAAATCCAATTTAATAGAACTCAAGATGAAGGGGTTACATAGTACCGACCCTTAATTGCTCGGAAAATCGGGTCATTTTTATGATTTTTTTTTTCATGTACAGAACCGTCATATTTAACAATCAAGATATATATCTTGTTGCGTATAAATTAAGCTGTACTCTCTTCAAAAGGAAATTTGATATCTGAAGAAATGGTCCCTTCTTTCAAGGCCTCTTCATAGTTATAGTATTTGTGTTACCGGAAATATCTCAGAGATTACTGCACCGATTTGAATAAAATTTTGCACGAACATTCTTAAGACTATAATCTAAGACTTGACGAGACGATTTTTGGATTAGTGCCGCATTTTGTGTTTTATTGACAAAACAAGGTGAAAACTTAGGTCGAAAATCACATGCTTGAATTTTTTTAAACCTGGCGCTGACAAGTACTAGATTATTATCTTAAGAAACCGACCTGTCAATGGTATGTAACCTCTCAAGTTCTACATATACATTTTTGTTACATAAGAAAATTGACACAAAATTGGATCGCAAAAATCAAAGATTCGGACCTTTCACTTTGAAAACTCTCCACACCGCCTAATAACTTTTTTCTATTTTTTCTGGTTCATCAATTTCAAGCTATATATGTATAAACTAAAACGCCGTTTTTCTGTTTCACATTGCCTGGCATATAAATATCATGTACACCAACGCACGACGAATTTTCATGCATAACTACTATATTTATGTTTCAAAATTAATAAAAAAAAACCTGCAGCATCTCCAAAGTTGCATCAAACCACGATCCAAATTTCAGATGGATCGAATCGCTGGATTCTTAAAAAAATCCCAAATTTTACTATGTTTTTTGCCCAGAGAATAGGATTCCCCCTTAAGTCACAGGTCTGTCAAGACTATTTATTAAAACACTAAAACACACAGAACTGCCCAGAATAAAACTCGCATTACCACGAAAAGTGACGGTGATTTTAACGTGAACGCGGGGAAGAGAGGGACGATGCGTGCGGGCTCATCGGTCGAAGAACCACGTGACATCCGGCGGCAGAAACGAGATGCCTCACCCACCCTCATTATCATGTGCGTAACGTTCAACGAGAAAAACGTTTCTGTACACGCCCACGTGCACGCTAGCACGCGTTATACCCATCCGTGAATAAAACGAGTCATTTCGCCGCGAGAAATTTAAATCCACTTCACTACTTCCATCCACGACTTGGCGACTCGAAACCACGCTGCTTTCGTCGCGGAAGCGATGCCCCATAGCTGGAACCAACTGCAGGTACGATGGCCACGCATATGTCGCCCACACGCATCCACCACGGTTTCGACTTTCCTGCTGGCCACCACGAATTCGATGGCTATCGCGGCATATTAATTGCTTATCGTTTGGGAGGGCCGGATGAAGTATGATTCATGAAAGAGGTGACAAACTACCCTCTTAGTCAGTCGGTCGTACGCGATCAGCGAGTCGATTCGTGGAAGTGTTTCGTAATTGGCAAATTCGATCGGCTGACGCACGGCGATCGAGTTGAATATTGGCCACCAGCGAATGGTGTGACATTTTCTTGGCCGGGCCAGGTGGGTTTCATTTATTTCAATCAATGGGATGAAGTCCCATAGGGAGGGTTGTTTTGATAGTAAATAGTAAAAACAAGTGAAGTATCGATACTTTTGGAATTGATACTTGTGAGGTGTTGGAAGAAAAGTATTTGAATCGAATCAAATCGAATATGTGACAAGTAATTTTTTCAATTTTTTTAAATTGTCAATCACGTTAAAATAAGAGGCCAGGTAGGAAAATTGTAAGTCGTAATTTTTTCTAGGGAAATAGGGAGTTTTTAGTCACACCGTAACCTTCCACACAAAATGTTCTTTCACCACCTAAATAATAGGTACTGATATAAAACGTATTTTTCTGTTGAAAATATATTGACCTACAATTTTTATCTGACAGCGTAAAAGGAAATGATTACAGGAATCGTGGCACCACGGATAATGCGAACAAAATATAAAGATAACATTCAGAGTTATCGAACTCAGCAATATTTTTTCAAACGCAAATACACATTATTATCACTGTATTACAGTATAACATTAACGATAATATTTATATACTGTGAGGGGAATAGAATCAAAGTACCTATAAAAAACTTATGCTCTATAAAATTGTGTATTGCAATTTCAGAAGAAGATACTTTAATAACTCTTTTCATGAAAGGCTAATCTATAAATCGACTAATCATGGAAGCTCAGAATACTTTAGTTGAGTCATACCAAGGTTCTCTCAGATAAATCAAAAGGAAGAAAGAGTGTGAATAACCGATACCAATTATTTAGAATAAAATATCGAGTACATATTTTTCAATAATTCGGGAACTAGTAATATACGGCAAAATCAACTTTTACACACATAGGCATCCTCTGTTTCCAGTGAGTAAATCGCAGCCTCGAGGTACAGCGTAAGAGTCTTCATAAAACCGCTGTCAGTCATCGTTAGCAAGCAGCCACAACCAATATTGCGACTCCATTGTTGCCTCGTTAAGGCAATTGTTTATTATATTAGTTGAGCTGCGCGCTATGATTCAAGCCTGCCTCGTCTCCCATATGTCTTACCTCGGGGACGCGTTTCTTCCTTATAAGATAAGATTTAATGAAATACGGACGTCAACCCGACGAATGACGATTACGACGTTCATCAACTCTACTTAAGACATCAGACCCTTCCCTTACTTAATTGCTTCGGGGTTAACAACGAAGCCAGGCTCGCTACTGGCATTTCCTTTCGTTTTTGTGGGATATATATTCTTCTTTGACAAAAACTACATTATTTAATATTAGATAACAACCAAGAAAAATAAGGTATACGATATCTTCTTCTTTTAGAAGATTTCGAATGCATGCTTTTGGATTTGGTATTTTATACTTACAGGGTTCTTTTTCAATTTAAAAGATGCAAAGGAAGAAGAAGAAAATATTTTCTTTAATGGTTACATTAAATTTTTAAAGTTTCTTTTGGTATCACGAATATTTGAGAAAATAAGTAATCCTGTGTCCTCGCGTTATGGGCTCGCTTTGGTCTCTACGCTAAGCGCTCGTCGGTTGTCCCGAGGACACTGTATTACTACTTTAAGTATTTATTACATATAAGTTCTTGAACCGAAGAAGCAGAAAGTATCAGAGTAGAAAACCATTCGTCACTAAAGTTTCAGAGGTCTGATTTACAGTGTACCAAACAGCTTTCGTGTCGTAACACCCAAGAATAATTTATTGCCGACCCATGTTGCGATACACAGCGCCGCCCTTCACGACTCTATAAATTATTAACTCGTGCTCGATATCTCTCACCGCAGATTTCTAATCGCCCACCGAAGTAATTACTCATTTGTCGAATGAACTGTTCCGACTTATCGACTGTTCCCGAAATCACCACCGCAATTAATTATGGAAATTTTTGCAAGATATTCTCACTTAATATGACAGGCAGACCAAGCTTCGCGTAAAGCAGCAAACTGACAGTTCCACCTTAGAAATAAAGTGCAATAAAATGATTTGAGAAATTATGTATTTCTTTAAATTAAAAGAAAATTCAATTGAAACATTCCTGTACGAAGAGTCGTCGTTTCAAATTGTTCCTTAATTTTTCATTTTCGCCTATCACTTTCTGCTTTGACACAGAAATCAAATTTAAAACGAATAACGATCAGTTTCAATGTCTTGGTAAATTGGAATTCGGATTTTCGATTACCAACAACCCAGTCAATGCGATTATAACATAATTATCGATCAGTCATCGCCTATCATAATCGTATCTGAAAGTGACGAGGACAGCATGAATCGTTGCCATAATTTTCTTGCATAATGAATTCATGATTGAAAATGAGATGATGATTAAAGTCTCGTAAACGTCGCAAGTATTGGAAAACAGTAAAACTTATTATTAACTCATCTGATGCCTGAACTGTTAGAGAATAAATTTTAAAAACATCAGCTTCATCTTCAAGCAGATTTTCTTAAAGTCTGAGCCTCGTACAACAAACAGTTGTAAGTCATACTTTCTGTGACATTTTACCAATGTTTATTTAGTTACACGCACATGTAGCAGACCAGTTTACAAATTTGATTTTCTCGAAAGCGAAGCCTCATACGGAACAATTTAATTTCATATTTTATATGTATTCTTCTACGCAGATATAATATATTTTCCGTTGCACCACTTATTACGAAACACTATATATTCCGTTTCTGCGCTCTAAACTACGAACTCCATTGGCAAGCGTTTTAATAGCGCAGTGCTCCTACTTTCCTGTCATTCAAAAAATCCGGGGAATTTAATATTCTGCAAAAGGGAATTGGCCCCCCGGCATGAAAGTAAAAATGATTATATCCCGCGCATGCATTAAACGAGTAGAAATTGGCAAGTTACGTGTGTCCATCGACAGACATACGTTTTTCGCGTTCGTCTGTAAAGCTATTAACGAAATAATTATATTTCTGTGTGTGTCAAAGACATCGCCCGCCAGTCAGTAACACGTGACACTCGCCGCGACATCAAAGTCGTTTAAAATATGATAAAGGAATATTTAAAATAATGTGGCAAAGGGATCGTTAAGGAAAAATCCATAGGGGAGAGTAGCCTATATTGGACCGGCTCCTTAATTGGACCATTTGTGTATCTCGATAAACAAATATATTTGCAGTGGTTCTTTCGGCTACACTGATTTAGGAAGCTGCTCTCGCATGCTTCATCTCGACTTCCTAAATCAGTGTAGCCGAAAGAACCACTGCAAATATATTTGTTTATCGAGATACACAAATGGTCCAATTAAGGAGCCGGTCCAATATAGGCTACTCTCCCCTAAGAGCGTAATGAATTTGCGTTGCGGAAAATTTCATTTAATACACTTTCAAAGGCATTGAAATATTCGTCTCCTAAGCACTTGTAGCGCCTTTCACAACCCGATTAAGTATTCTTTTGCAAAACACGAGTACCTAAATCTTCCTTTTTTCCCTATCCTCAAGAATTCAAATTCGAATTTGTAGATTTGTAAGTTAACGTGCAAATTAACTAAACAGGTTGGTAATTAACAAGAAATAATTTATTTTAGAAATACTTAATTTTTTCAGTTTAATTAAAGCTCTAAATGCAATTGTACATTTCCTGGTATTTTGGTTATCATTTGGCACCATACCCCACGATTTCTTTAAATAGAAACCATTGAAATTCCGTGGAGCCACGGCGTTTGTCAGTCGGAGGGCCTGAATAATCGTTCCTCGAATTTGTCTCCGTGACGATGCTGACCGGAAGGAAAGAGGGGGAAGTCAATCAATCGCTAATTAGTAGCCGATGGACAGGCATAACTTTATCGGCTGTCGAAACGAGCGCGATGTCCTCGCGCCATCGTCTGGGATTCAGATGGATGCACGTGGCACACGTGCAGGCAATTAATAATCAATTCCAGCAGGAAGCGACTGTGATTGGACACGTACGACTATGACAGTCTCTTTGTTCTTTATCGAATGATTTCCAGAAATTTCTCGTCAAAATCAAACGGAAACCTACAGCCCGGCTGCCTTCGGACAAACGTGTTCCAGTCGAATTGAAATCCACTTCAGATAGGATGAAGCTTATTTTTCAACTATGAAAATATGATCTTTTTATCATCTCGAGTTGTTCCTTTTCATAAAAAATAAAATCGAGCAGAATACGAGCATAATTGATCTGTAGGGGTAGCTCAACGTTGGTTAAGCTTCCAATGAACATGATAATTATATGGAAGGGCATGGAACTCTAGAAATTTTTTCAAATGCATTCATTTGTTCGTTAATAAAAATAAAAACTGAGGAAACTTATAATTGTGCCCCATCTGACGTATAATTAAATAAAACAGTTAATAGATTTACCCTGACAACAGGAAACAGAACCTGTCTGATGTCTGAGCCTCTGTGAATTTAACAAATTATCAAATATAAGTGTAAATGTAAGTTTAAATGTAATGTAATGTAAATGACAATATACAAATCAAAATATAGGCATTATAAGTTTAATTTTCATAATTTCTGTAATATTTGACTCATTTGAGCTACCTCTAAACATAAGAATGTATTGGCCAAAGTTTTTATATAGCATTTGTATATCTAAGGGAACAAATCAGGGTGGAAAAACTTATAAAAAAATAATTAATTTATTTTTAATTTGCTAAGAGATTTCCATGTTGTGAATCACTATTCTTTTTCCATGATTTGTTGCTTTATTTATATGTTACTCTGTGCTTCATGTATTATAGGAAAATGAAATGAAATCATCCCCTTTTCAATTCCTAGTAAAAGTAGGATTTGAAGTTATATAAAATTGAAGAGTTTCGAATTTTTATTGGAGTGAAAATAACTCACTTGTGGAAGAATGCGTGGATACAATGTAATATTTTTGAAAATATCCTTTCTAATGAAAATACGAAAGTATTTAAAACTTCCTAAACAGTGAAGTTCTTTATGGTGCATTTTGGTACAAGCTAAACCTCTACTTCAAAGAAGTATATATTATTCTAATTTCTATGTGTGTAGCTCTCGCTATTCTTTTGCCTAATAATATTACTATTAACCAGTGAATATTTAGACAATAGAATATGCTGCATAATGCGGACTTGTGCTTGGAACATAGTGATAAACCGATCAGGACGTTATTCGAAATCAGCTTACGTCATAACAAGTAAACTAATTTACAGTGAATAACATGTGGTCAGCATGCAAGTTGCCATGCCGCAGATTTCTCCCATCACATCGTTCGCAATAACAGCCTATAGCAATTTCAAATAGGATAATAGTTCATGGGAAATTGGATGATCACGCTAATTCCGCACGCACTAAATTCTACCGATAGTGGAACTTCAGGTAACCAACAGAACTATCACTCCTCTGTTTACGTTCCCAGTTGTTGCATAGTAGAAAGTGTTAATTCTCTTTCTATATTAATAAAATACAGTTTTGAGGATTCTCAATTTTTTATTCTTCACTGAGAAAGCATAATGTATTTAGATAATTTAAAAAAAATAGAAGGTCTTTAAAGCATATAATATTCGCGCAAATAAACAGAATATATGAAATCAATA
Organism: Andrena flavipes; assembly: GCA_963971345.1. Taxonomy (NCBI): domain Eukaryota; kingdom Metazoa; phylum Arthropoda; class Insecta; order Hymenoptera; family Andrenidae; genus Andrena; species Andrena flavipes. The sequence goes on along the minus strand of OZ020482.1, from coordinate 15,629,744 downwards.
ACTCCACAATATTAACGGAAAATAACATGAGATTTTGTGTGTTTGTTACATAAGCAATTATTCGTCAAATATTCCGCGCAAATAAATTTTATTGATAGCTGTGACTATAAAACTCGATAAAATTATTTTATGCTTTACGAAAATTGTGAAAATATATCTGAATAAAAAACAGAAATAGATTCGATAAAGAAAGGAACTGAAACATCTACTATTTATTTCCCCCGCGTCGCTATTATTTGTGAAGATTAAATATAAGTACGTAACTGGCATTAATGGAACAGAAATTGCATATCCTTTAAACAGTATCGATTCACAAACCTATATAAATTGACACTACTTCCACCCCTATAGGCAGTGGATTTTTCAATCCTTAATTCTCAACCACCTTTTATAGCCTTTTATAGCCTTTTATTATTTTTGCCAGTTGTACTCAAATACTCCCTAGCCTTTAGAAGCAAGGTAAACTTTAGGGACATGCGCTGCTTACAAGTAGTGTCCTTCGCATCCACAATACTTTTACCCAGAATTTATTAGACCTGCTTTTTCAATATCCAGTCTAATATAACTAACAGTAATAAGTTTAAATTACTAGAAGGCTTTTGGAGCACATACACACGATAAACATTCAAAGAAATACCCCACAGAATTTCTTCCGCCACCTACTCGACTCCTCGCTCTTCCCTCTCGTCGTCCTTCAACCTGTCCCAGAAAACGCGCAGGAATACAAATCAAGCATATATGTAATTACACCAGTCGCGCGTAACTTACCCCGAACAGAAATGGAAGGACGGTATTACGGCGATGCGATTAGACGTAATTAAGTACGTCGACCCGCGCTTCGAAGAGGCCAGATAGAACTGTCCAACGACACGACTACATCAAACGGTTAACGGAATGCCTATTAAACGCGGCGATGCATCATCCAGTAATTACACCGGCAGTAATTTCTCCGTGATCGTTGACGAACAAAGGACTTCCTCAGAGGCAGAATGATTCGGGTGCCAGGACGATCGGTCATTATTCTTTTTCGAAACGAGAGCACTGGATGTGTCTTCATCATGGGGTAGTCATGATTCTGTGCTTGTTAGACGAGTAACGAATGATTTTGTAGATTACTAATAGAATTAAGGCTTTTTTACACGACTCGCGTAATTTCTTTCAGATAATTCACACCTGTCATATTATTTTCTAAATTCTTTATCGCGAGCTACTGACAGGGGCGGATTTGTATGTAGACTAAGTAGCTTATAGGCTAGGGTGGCAAATTTTGAGCGCAAGGGATTGGAAAATGTTGGAACACAGAGGCTTGAGACAACTTTGAAACCTTTTCTTTCATCTAACAAATTAGCGGTAACTCGTCTGTGAGTTGTCATATTGAATTAATTTTGAAATTGCTTTAACCCTTTTAGATTAAAATATTTGATGATCTTTCGCGAAAGGGTCGGCAGACCAAGGTGCCAATTTCAAATCCACCCCTGGCTACTGAAGTATCTCATGTGAAAAGTATATGCGTCAGCGTGTTTTCACACCGAGGGATCCGCACCCTGTGCACGGTTTGGCGTGTGTTCACGTCGGTATTTTCTGAAAACTGGTGAAATTATTGTCCGAGTATCCCAAAATATTTAAATGTAGAAGCTTTTCGGTAGTAGCAATCGCTTTAAGAAAAATGTCTGGTAACACCAACTGTTATACACGGTCGCTTATTTCAGTATCGTGAATCATCGTCAAGTACCTACTATGTTACAAGGTGTAACGTGTAAGTCAGCCACCAGTTACACGTATCAGACACTACCGTGTGGTTGTTAAAGAGGTGTTTACGAGCGATTGTCACGTTGCACCAACGTTGTATATGATCGATCATTGGAAGTTTGTTAGAATTGATTGCGGTTTGGAAAATGATCGACTTGGTTCGTGGTTAGTAAGGTTTTCTATTTTATGTAGAAGGGATGATGGGAGGTCTACCAAATCGGTTTCCTTTCGACACAAAAATGACAGTTGAAAGGTATATTTAAAGTGGTACTTCTAAAACAGTGTCTCAGAACTATAAGACAAATGCAGAAATTTTTAAAAAATCAAAAATTCTTACGTTTCAATAATATTAGTCTTGGACTTCATGATGTGGACAGTTGAGCTTTTAAAGATTAAATGTCAACATCATATGCACTCACACACGAGAAATAGGAATAGAAAATTATGTTAGGTCATAGAAAAAAATCTCTATACCTGGTGTGAGAATTATTATAGACGCGATAATAATTTGTTTAGCTTGTTTAGTTGTTTGTTTCCCGAAAAACTTACTATCACATCACAAGCACTATCACTTTTCCTTCGAGGTAGGTCTTCCAACTCATAGGACCAAAACAGCACTGATGTTTCGAAGGAATTTCGTATTTGGCTTGAAATTTAGAACACGCTAAAAATGGGTAGGTACACAGATAAGGTGGGAGAGTCAGTGCGTGTAGTTCATTCAAAACACTTGTTCACAAAATTTATCACGTGATATATTCAGAACAGTGACTCTAGTTTTATTGCAACAATAACTACCTCTGTTTATTACCTTTTCCTTTCTTCGTTTCTTTTTAACGACCACCTAAACAATATTTACTACGCGGTTTAATAATGACAATGATTAAATGCACATAAAGCAAACTTTAATGTACAGTGAATCACGAGTAAACATTGCCGCTAAGTACCTCCAAACTGCACACCTCCAACATTTACAGGTAAGATGCACTCCTGTATTGCCACTTAATATCTCGAAAATAAATGATTTTTTTATTTTCCCTAGCTTGAGGAATTCTCATATTTTAATGTGTACTATAAGTAATTTTAATCCCTACTGTATTATATTTATCTTGTTATTATCATGTTAATATCATTGTTCTTTTCTGAGGAATTCCCTTTCTCTACTGCTATAATTCTTTTTTGCCAAATTGTGGAGTTTCATTTCACTATTATTTGCATGCGAAATTTGCTTTTAACCATGGCTGTACCTGGAGAAGTCTCATACGTGCTTTCTTATTGCACAGTCATTTTCAAAACAAATCCACATTGTTATAAAATTAATCTAATCATGCTTGACAATAATAAAATATCATAATAAATCCGATAAACATACTTTCAAACTACATAGTATATCCTTTAGTCCTATCGATAGTTGCATTAGGTTCGGAATTAGACACAAGTCCCTGCACTTATTGCACGGTTCGTCGACACTTTTCCACGTCCCAGAAAAGGAAAGAAAATCGGTCTTAATTATCGAAGAATTCTTGCAATTATACGTTCCCCGCCTTCCACATTGTAATTTCCAAGAAACTTTTAACGACCTTTTAAGCTGTAAATCTCGTCGGATTAGTGTCCCAGTAAACGCCGTGAGTTTGTTCGATATACCGAGAAGTTTATTAGCACGACGTAAACTTCCTGCAAACTACCGAACCGTTAGGGATAATCTTCAATTTATCGTAAATGATATTGTCGTGGCGCAGTGTATTGATTAGGGTCGAAGATCTCCCAGCAAGCTGTTGTATCGGGAACAGATAATGATTGCGCATCCCACGTAAATTGATTACCCTCGTCACACAATGCAGGGGATGACGTGAAATCCTTCTTAAACGTGCACTGTAATCTTTATTGAGAAATTAATCCAAGATATGCCCTCCACTAATTGACGACTTCGATATTGGCGGCAGTACCTAATTCCCTTTTAAAACCCAAAGCGCTTTCCTCGCGCGCAATTAAGGGAGTTCTTTAACTTTTTATTAACCGCTGAGTGTACGAAGACACAAGAGTAAGAAAAAAGAACATTTTTGTATATTAATTTTACAAAATATTCGTTTTCTCGTGGTGGTCACTCAAGTGTTTGTATTGGAAAATTTCTACTTCCCACTTTGATGAAGCCAAAATTGATGAAGCATGTATAAATTAAATGATCTGGTAGCATTTTTGCAGTAGTTAAAATTACTTTCGAGTGGCTGTACTAACTTTAAACATAGTTTAACAGTAAAATCCTGTTATCAGAACTACGCTTCTGATTATTATTCAAGATTTCTTAATGCTAGTTGGTAGATATCCTTTTCGAATAAGGGTGCCAATTAAATAATGCAACTATTCTTATTTAAATCAAAAGTAGGTTCCTCCTTTACTAATTTCGAATTCCAACGAGAAAGAGACGTGTCGTGTAAATAACGTTTATGGGTCACGGATCGCCCGAATATATGATTCATTTTTGGCACCGAGTTTTCGCGTGAAAATTGGAAGTTATTGCTTCCACCTCGAAGAGAGCAATACGAGTGCCGAAAGAGCCAAGATTCAACCGTGTTGCTTGCCACATACTGGCGTAGAAGGGACGAAGAGGAAACAAATAAGCAGGGAAGAAAACGAAAAAGGAGTAAATAGAGATGAGCAGAGAAGAGATTTATCGTCTGGTCCTCAAGATATGGAAGGCGGAGGGAAACTTATTTATGGAGTGCGTATGAGAACGAAATCAATATCAGGAAGATATAATGGACATGGAACATAATGCGTTCCCGACGTTCAGAATTTTTCCAGGTGTTGGGTTATATAATATATTACTCGGGGAGGTGTTCATTGCGATCTACAAACGTTAGGTGAATTACAGGCACTTTCAGAAAGCACGTGACACTGGCTTTCGTATTGTTTAAGAAATGGAGGGAAAGGAGGGCCTTGCAGCAAGAAGAGTGAAGATTGAGTGAAAAAACCTGTTTATAAAATTATTGCTGTGACTTAACATTGAAAAGAGAACACTAATTCCAAAATATATATTTTTACACAATAAGCAGTAGGGTAAACACAACCAGTAATTGACCGCGTACCAGTGAATGACCACTAGGCAAAGGAATGTCAATTATAAATTTAAAAATATTATTTGTTTATAAATGAAGTGTAGTTGCACTTTTAATATCCCATATTTTTAGTTCCGTGTATTAAGTAAACATTAATAAATACAATTCTTATTAAAAGTATGCGGTCAGTTACTGGGCTTCTACACGTTTTGCATTTTATTTATTTTTATAGAAATTCAAGAACAATAAATTTAAATGCAATTTCAACAGTTGTTTTGTTGTTATACGTGAGCATATTCAAGTATTAATCTCAAAAGTCCATAAATTCAACGATTCGGTCATTCACTGGTTTGTTTACCCTAGTTATTGAATTGATTTGTTTTTATTTCTATTTTTGGCGAATTTTTCAAATCTGGAGCTGCCCCTGAGTTGCAGCAGGGTAATGGGTGCAGTTTCAAAATTACTCAATTTACCCATGTAGCACACTACGTTGCAGGAAGGTTGCAGTTACGTTGCGGTGCAATGTTGCACGCGGGCGGACATAGGAAGATTCCTGCAACATCTCAGAAATATTTCCTGCAATGTTTCAATGTTGCACCGCAACGTACCTGCAATCTATCTCCAACCTTTCTGCAACGTAGTGTGCTGCATGGGTAATGGAATCGTTAAACGTGACTTTGAAGTTCTTCCATATCAATTAAGGGCACACTCCCGTCAAGAAATCATTTTTTTTGCATATTTTCATCTCACAAAATTTCAAAAATGGCCAGGTAAAATTTTAGAACGAAATTCCTAACGGTACAGATTTTACAGGCAGTTCAAGGGGATCAATAGTGTAACGGCCTTAAAAATAGGTGTTCTTTAAAGATGGATTGTGATGCAGGTATAATAGATAGAAATTTGATTTTCCTTATAATTAATAATACATTTATTGATCTAAAAAAGGAATCAATTTTTGTTTTAAATGAATAAACGCATGGAAAGTAGGGCACTCACAGGCAACCTCCTGTCAATAGGCGAACGCGCTCGGCGTCAAACTTTAAATACGTTTTTCTCGAAATAATTTTTCAGGCACTATGGCCACGATAAAAAATAGAATTCTTGATCGAATCTAAAAATTCAAACGGAATTCTACTCGTAATTACACTGGCTTCCGCGCTACCCTATATTACGAATATTCATACCCTCAATTTTTTTTACGAGACATCTTTCGAGGATCACCCAGTTGTTTCATAACACTGCCTAGGGCATATCAGAGGCAGGGGTGGGCAAAAATGAAGCAAAAATATTGATTTATACTCTACATTTGTAGCAGAATACAGTGCAAAAAGTTTTAGACCCATACATTGTATTCTTTTTTCTAGAAAATATCATAAAAGTCATCTATGTTTTCGCGCAATTTGACTGGGGATTTGGTAGTGCAAAAATCTAAATCACTGAGTTGAATGATCTATAAGTAATATATTAAATAGACGGAAAATTACAAATCGACTCTAAAATCTATGACTGAAGACTGGCATAGCTAGCAAATAAGCATCAACAATTTTGCCACGAACCTTTTAATTCTAAGAATATGAAATTTTAGTTCATTACCTGCTTCATAATTTAATTAAAAGATTCCTCGAAAAAAATTCTGGACAGGTATGTTGCAATATAAAATGGCAGTGTAAAATGTAACGGAAACTAGTATGCAATGTCAGTTTCATTCCAGCAAAAAGCACTGTCCCCTGTTTCCATCGAAACTGTTTTTAACATTCCACTCACGATACCTTCGCACGAACGCATTGGAACTCGGTGCACCATCATAACTGCACGGTTTGTATGCATCCCCATGCGAATAAAGAACAAAAATTCAACGACATAGAAAACTCCTCCCTACAACTTGTTTTGCCACAAAAGGAACTGAGAAATCAGCATCAGCCTGTATAGTATGGCTCTAAACTAAAACCAACGAAATAGGAAATTACGATGGTTTACATTCCTCGAAACAATGTTATATAACTTAAATATAATAACCAGAAAAGCGACTCCTGTAATTTAAAAATGCTAATTCCTTGGACTACATTTGAATCCAGATAAAACCACCCCTTTGAAGAAGAATTCATATTATTTACTTTTCAATAAGATATGGAAATCTAATTGCAAGTATAACGAAAGACAAACTTATTATCTACCACCCGTAAGATTGTTTAACAACTTCTTTTACAAGTACCATCGTACCAACGCGATCAGAGGAACCCGTAATCCCGCAGAGCTAAATACCTACTCGCCGTCGAGGCGCGCACAGTTGCGCCACTCTTTCTCTTAATAACCACTCGCAATTAGGGGCAGGAAAGATTATCCTCGCTTGCACGATAATGTTCCACGTTTCCTCGTTATCTGTATTCGTTCCCTTTTTATCCCGGGCCCAGCCTATTCAGCTTCTCAAACTCTTGCGTGCAGCTTTGACCTCCCCGAGATTCCTCCGACGTTCCGAGCTTCTCAGAGCGAAAGGGTAAACTTCAGGGACGAAACTTCCGGAAGTCGGACTAGCTGAGTACACTGCAGGCTTCGAGCAAATGCTCGACGGCTTTATCGGGAATCCTGCAGGTTGGAAAGGGACGGGGCGTATCGTGAGAGTATTCGACTTTCGCTCCCCTCTCTGGGTCTGTGCCGCTCGCCCTCATCCCCGTGCTCTCAGACCCACCTTCTCAGCCAGCCCTGAACGCAGTGCGCTTCGAAACTCCTCAGACGACGGGTCTCGATTGATTTTTGGTAGCAGCCCTGTGCCTGAATTACGCGGCACCGCTTGTGCCCGCGACTTATCGAATTTACGGGATCACGTTCCCTCATGAATGAACGATAAACGATGAGAATAGTCCCGACTATTACTCTTTGATTGCTTCAGCGTTTCAGAGGCACGCTGGGAGCTCGATTCTGTTGAACACCTTTTACTGAAATTTCCATTGATCGAGTATCGGCGAATATTGCCGTGTCTAGTGATTCCTCAAGTACAGTAGGTTGAACGATGCGATATAGTTTATTGATCAAATGTTCGAGTACTCCTAAATCGTTCACAGGTTGTAACTGATTAACAGGTGGAGTGTGAAGCACTCGAGTAGTCGTTAACTGTGGGCCATGCGAAGAAGGCGTTCAATTTACCTAATCCTGCTGTAACCTAATTAGGAAATAAAGGTCATGTGTTTAGAAATTGGATATAGGTTCCTAATATCAATTTAACACGGGAAACAATGCACAAAAGATGTTTGAGATAGTAATAAAAAAATGATATATTTTCATTTTTACTTTGAATAATAAGTTATAATAATTTTATTTTTCCTTCGTTCCATGTTCAGATTTTAGCATTTCACTAATTTCCGAACGCATCATTTATGTTAGTTATTTCCTTCGATAACTTTATCGCGGAATATAAACTGTACGAATAATATATAAAACTAAATACTGAGTATTATAACACTTCAATGTTATCTCTGAGACTTATCATGATACTTTCTGCTGATAAGTAATTTCTCCTCGAGAAATGAATCGAAAGAAGCGACAAAGAATTGATTATGTCATAAAATCAAATGGACAAGAAAAAAAACAAAGTTTAATGCAGTGTTGAAACTGATATGAATCGTAAAGGAAGCGATCACTCAAATGGAACAAACTTGAAAACTTACATATAACTGGACATCAAGACCCTAAAGAATGGTAATCCAATGGAGATTGACGACTTATGGAACTGTTATCCCCATAATCGAAGCAAGTATCCAGAAATCGATGCGAATCTTTCAACAAAGCATCCACTAAAACCTCTCGACAACTGTTACCGTACAATACTCTGTTGCAGTAAACGGCAACCAGCTCCTCGTAAACCCGTACGAAGCAATTCCATCGAAAACCGCATGCCAACTATCGCCCTCGAGCGATAATAATTGACTCGCCAAAAATGAGTCAAGCTATGAAAGAGTTGTTTATCGGAACCGGGACGCTACAAACTAGAGCACGTGTGGCAGCGAGTATGAACGACAGGTTGTGATAGGATCGCTATATGAACGATGCTTGTTCCCTTTTTAATCTTCGTACCCAGCCGTTCTCCATCTCTCTCACTCTGGCTCCTCGGGAAGCTGTGCGATCGACCAGTGGCCAATATTGGTGGACTGGGATGTAATAAACCCTCAGGCGTCACACAGATCATCTCTCTTGCAATGGCCGTTATTGAGGCAATATTATATGACGGCGTGTCTCTGCATACGCAACGTGCAAAATAGAAGGCGAGCGTGTTATGAAAGTCTTAACGCGCTGGCGAGAAAGAGCCAGCCGCCATTTGTTACGAACAGTTGGCAGATTTAGGTGGTAGCATGGAATATAATTGCACCACCCCGCAATTGGCAACGATGGCAATAGTGGTGCGTACCGCAGAATGTGAACTACTAAATGTAGTTATGTAGTTAGAAATTTTTTTGTTACGGTTACGGGGAATTTCATTTTTTAGAGAAAACTACCCAGGTGGTTTCGCATACGTGACGGCGCTAAAAATATTCCAATTCCGAATGGTTAGTGCAGTATTAAAAGCAGTGCATTCGCAGGGGAGTATAATATTCCAGGAAGACGACGTAAAAATAAAGTTTGACGATTAATTTTAGTCCTGGAATCGCGTATTGGGTTGCAACGTGACCCACGTGGTTTTATCGGCGATACTCTTTTACTGATCGGAATAAAAATAGTATGTTGGACGGTATGTCGTTCTTGAGGATGTAATAAATGAAATGGCGCAGATAATAATTCTTGAAGATAGATGTAAGAAATATAATACGACGTGGTATAAGAGGCTGAAATCATACCGTAGGACTTCTCGTAAGAAATCTGAAATATTATACCTGCGTAGAAAACAAACAGTTGAAACAGAAGGATGTAATATAGAAAAATTGGAAATATAATGAAATACGGTGTATAATATATTTGACAGGTTATTCTCACGTGTTGCACCATGTGCACGCAGCAGCCATGTGCTTCGCTCATATTACCTTTCCGCACGAAGGGCTTTGGAATTCTATTTTCCTACCTCTTCCGAAACATTAAATGGTAAAATAATTGTTAACTACGATAAATATGAAATAAATCTACCCAAATCCATGTTGCAAACAGAAAAGAATATTTAGATATTCTTTATTTGAAATATCAAAAATATCAATCTCTTCGCGACAAGAAAGAGAAGAAAGTGGATTTCTTACCTGAGAATATTTTTGTCAGCTTCACGCTTGGTCACATTGATACAGGATGTTCAAAACTATACCCACTTTCGAAAGACGTAGCAGAAGAAGCATAAAATTGAACGGAAAGTCCAGCAAGGTGACTCGTGAAGGAAACTTGCACCGTCACTTACTCGCGCACCGATAAAAATAAATCTTGCCGAATTTTTCGAAGGTCACCATCTGCGTACGACAGTTAAGAATCAAGACACATTTATCACGGACCACTTTCAACCGATCGATCGGCACGGTGTACAAAATATATCTACACCGACGTACACATACAGCCATGCAGGCGCGAGTTTATGTATAGAGCTTCGAAACTCTCGCACAGTTTCACTAAACTTTTGCACCCCCGGAACTTTGAGTTCAGCAACGAGCAATCCTTCAAGGTCAAGGCTCGCGTCACGCGACACCAAATGTCGGAGCTCAAAGTCTTATCAAAATAGCTGCTGGCTGCTCTCCTAGATGCTTCGAACTTGCCTGGAAACGAGTCCCGGGTTTGTTTTCTTCCAGAACCCTTTGCGCGTGATTCTTGAATGAAAACTACCGTACTTTCGACACGCGGACCTCGAGGTCTTCTCGAAATACAGTGGATATATAAACCGCGTGCGTAGCTCCGTGGAATACTTAAATACACCTCACCAGGTTACTCTAATTCTTCACGGTGGCCTGACGTCGTCCCAGAAGCTCTAATGCAACATCGCAGGATCGTCCAGCTATCGAAGATTCAGCCAGAGTGCTTCGATAACATCAGCTAAAGTGCTTGGGAAACCAAGTGAAGGACGATGGAAAAGCACGAGAGAACTCACGTGTTCGCCTGTCAATATGGCGGCGAAACGATGCACTTCACGCTTAGTGTTTACTCTGTATCGCGTTACCTCCGACCTTGAAGGGATACGCTTCCGAAAGATTTTCTTTAGCTACCGGAGAGTCACTCGAAACAGACAAATAACTTACTCCCTGGAATTACGATCTTCCCCAGGCGTCGCGATTTATTCCGTCACGCGGAGCGAAATGATATCGACCGGTACCACATGTTCTTCGTGAAACGAACGTTTGAGAAAAACCGTCTCCCAGAAAGGATTTGTTCTTTAGTCATCGGTAGAATCCTGCTTAAATCTGACACATCGTTCCTGTCCTCGCGTTTTCGCTAAGTGTAATCCCGGAGTTCGAAACAGCGCAGCTGTGCGATTGTCTAGGAGACAGCATGAAGAAACTCGAGCGAGCTGCGAGTCACACGGTCGAACCATGAGGGGTCGAAATTCAGGGAACTCGGCAAGGTCGAAGTTGTGATTCGCGGAGTCCTCTGGACTCGACTGACAGCACGAGCAGGGCCACCGAGACGGAGAGTGCTAAGGGGGGGTGGCGGTGGGGCGCGATACCACCCCTAGATAGAGGAAGCGCGACGGAGAACGAGCTCGCGGCTAGGTAAGAGAGAGTCGGAGGTAGCCGAACGCGCCGCCGCCTTGACGCTGTTTCTGCGATACCTAGCCTCCGCAATTCGGGATACTCGCAGGAAGACGAAGGTGGAATGCAAAGGGGAGGGAACACGGACGGGGAATAGTAAAAGTAGAGGGGAAAAAAAAACAGGACAGCCCTATCTCTATCCCAAGTCCTGAAAGAAGTAAGTGGAAATCGTTGTAGGTTCCCAGGCCGACAAACGCGGCTGCATTGCTAGGGAACCTCGAGACCAATACCCGAAATTTCTCTCCGTTCGCGAGTCTTCCCTTGGTTTCGCATTAAATCGTATATCTGCTACACGAAATCTCGATTCGGATGTCATGAAATATCGCTGGCGCCCGTCGCGCTCGGGGCTTGCGAAACTTGATGACTCGTAGGTACGGAGTCAGCGTTCGGAGGGAGGAATTATCAGATTCCTAATAGAATATCAATTTCAGATGGTTAGCGCAGGGTGGGGCAACAATTGATATATTCTGAAGAATCTCTGTTACTTCGGATGATAAAAGGAGGAAACAAGTTTTGTTGGGAGAAAGGGAAGAGTTTCTTTCTGGGGTTGTATTTCCCTTTAAGTAGAACTAGATGCTTTTTATCAGTTATTAATTTATCTGTCAATTTTAATAGGAAGGTAACAACAAGTGGTTGAAACGTTAATGGAAACCTAAGACCATAAATGCTTCCAACTGACTTTGAGTAGGAAAATTTTTACTGAAATTACGCTGTTTCTATAATTATCATGAAATTTAACTGCATTATTACTGAGTGGATAATGAGAACTGGCATTCATAATTGTGACATTAAATGGCACGAATTCGTGTTTGAAAAGCTTTGTAGATTCCATGAAGTGTTTAATTTGTTTAAATTGAATAGGGGATTCGTATTTACCCGGATGGCAGGTCTCGTGCCAGAAAATCGTAACCGTTTACATATCGGTATCACAGACTCTCGACTCGACCTACATCCAAAGCTAATATGCAGGAATATTAGAGAAGCGGTTGCTGCTAGGTAGCTTTTATGCGCATGAGCGTAATGGACCGTAATTTACGATCTGCTGTGCTAGCGTTCAAAATGTTCAATCGAAAATGAACTGACGGTGACGTATATTAATTACATCCAATAGACTTTCGCATGCATACACCCGATCATACAGAGGGCTATGAAATGTTTGCTATAAAACTATCACTGATACATCTAGACTCTCTGCTCCCAATACTACGATTCATCAGAGCCCTTTCCATGAGAAATGAAGTGCCATTGCTGAATGTCCCCAATACTGTCAAAATTACAAATTGCCACAAAGTGCCATTTTACTTAAGCTGCTGGTTCTACATTGGGTTCCATGTAAAACTTGAACTCCTATTAGGTACTTCGATATATTATTTTCGGACGTAATAGAGCCCCCATCGAACCACTTCAACTGCTATTACATGCTTATATAATTCAAGGAATTCTCCAAAGAATTCCCTCTTTGAAAAATATTTAAAAATTCCCACGTGCCTGATAGAAACAGATTAATCAAACACTCATTCGCGCCTATTTCCATACCATTCATTTTCCTTCCCCGGGTTCCCAATAAACGGTGCGAGGCGTTACACTTGGTATGCCGGGCTCCGTGCTCCGAAAAGTAGCGCGCGAAGGGGCCACCCTTAAGGGTATTTATAATGCAAGAAACGCAGCGGGGCGCGCCAGGCCCGTAGCCACCTTCCTCTCCTTCTGTCCCGCGGGCCAAGGATTTTCGAATCCTAATATCCAGAATTTACGATTGCCGGCGGGACGGGATGAGAATTCGAGCGGCGAAAGGAAAGTAAGGCGGAATGGAAGCGGAGCGGACAGGATAATTAATTTTATCGGCATCGAAAGAAGAATTGCAGTTTCGGTGAGGATTTAGAGGAGCACCGGTAACTGGAAGAAAGAAGGGAAGGCACAGCCGGTTGCTTCTGCATTCCTATCTGCTCCGTGCAGCGTCCAACCCTCCCCGCGTCCACTGGCATCCCCATTAGCAAGCGCGGCGACGAAAAGGGAGAAATTAAAGCGAAAATAAAGCGGAAGGCAAATAAAAATAAAAGTCTTCCTCACCATTCGCTGTTGCAGCGCCGGGGTTAGGTTGGTACCGGCAACCAGGCGGCTGCTGCATGCACGAGACTCTGGAACAGTTTCATTTACCTGCCCGTAATTCCATAGCCGCTCACCTCCGTCCCTTGACGTCCCTTCACCTTTGCGCTCTCGCATGCTCTTTTCCACACCCCGGCCCCCTCTGTGCGGCTCTAGTCACGAGGCCACTAATATGTTTCTCTTTCCCCTGCTCTCTATTTCCCCTTTTCTTTCTGTAGAAATGTGTACGCGGTACAGGGTGCTCCGCGAGGTAATCGACGAACCTAAATCTGCGGTAGGTCCTTCCGAACCTGAAGCGTTAGGTGCACTGTGCGAGTTTGCGCTAGCTGTTGAAGGACATAGAGTATTTAGGAAAGCGCTGCAAGTGGTAACTGAGGAGCATGAACTTCCTCGTGCAAAACATACTTGGGAATAAAATTTTTAGCTATGTTAATAGCGCGGTGGTAAAGGAAGCATCGTCTATGAAGATGCGCAGGAGTGTACTGGGTCTAGCTCTTTTCGGGATAACCTTAGTAACATTTCTCGTTGGCCCACAGTAGCCCCAAGTTGAGAATTAGTTGGCCATCAAAATGCCATCAATAAATACTACTAAGCAAGCGGTGTGAAGACTTTTATAGTCATTGCGAATTGATACTGAGGATGAGAAGCGTGATTGTTTCATGTGAGTTTAGTTATGCCCAGTGGCTTCTTTGATAGTGGCTCCATGATAGTAGGGGCCTCCAAATGCTTACACGGAAAAGTATTATATTTTTTAAGAAATGGCCAAAACTGGCATAATACCTTAAAGTGGCCACAAATGGCGCATCCACCCTATCGGTTTATTTCTCATTGGACAACATTCTATGCATTCAGCATAATAAATAGAAGTACACTGGTCAACAAGTACAAGAAAAATAAGCGCCAGAAGTAGTCTCTATCCATATTCATGAGTTGCTAACAAACTTGATACCAAGAACGAACAATGTTTATCTCGGTAACGAATGGAAATAGACCCACTGAGTTTACGCTCTCTTTCGCTCGGAATAACCTGTCGAACACGCCAGAAATGTTTCTCGATTCTCTGGCTGGACACCCTGTATACATTCCTTTCCCTGTGCTCTCAGCCGTAGATGGCTGAGTCCATCAAATGTCCGTTTTATTGTACCTCTCCACGGGCGGAAGTGAAATTCGCTGGCGAGAAGGGCGTTGGTCCTCGGTCCCTCATAATTTGATTCCGCGAGGCGCAGCCGTCGATGCACAAGGGTTCTCGCGATTTCGTCTGAATTTAGTTAGGCGGGAGGTGCATCAAGCTGCTAACGAAGCATAGTCGCAGACGCATATTTCCGTGATGTTCTTACGTGATTTTTACAGTCTGCAGCGCTTCGTTGGTGTATTTTTCATGGGGCTTTATGAAACCATAATTGAGGTAAAGTGACTTTACTCATACAAATTCCGCACGTTCGTGATATTAACAAAAATCGCGAAACGCCACAGACTATATATTCTACACATTTCTTAGCGGAACAGGCAATTCTGTGCAATTTGCAATTAAATATCGAGCGAACCTGTCAGCAACATTGTCCTTAATTCCTAAGTATGATAGTTATAAATCTGTAAGGAATTCTGTGTATTTTCTGTAAGACTAATAAGAGTAATCTCAGTCAGTCTATTATTCAAAATGGTACTTTACTAAGGTAAATTATTTTGAATAAGTTCGTGAGACAAAAACATTGCCGAGTGCTTAACCCAATATCGAATTCAGCTAGCTTGATCAGTTCACTGATGGCACATTCGAGAATTAGAAGCTCCGCGATCGTTAAATTCTTGTGGCTACGAATTAAACGTATCTGGTATCAGTGGCGTAATAGGACTCATTACTATCGACACCTGTACCTCGATACTTGATGCGGTTAATGGAATGTATCGGACGAAATGAAGCGAACGATGATCGACACAGGATTATTGTTCTCCTGTGTCACGACAGAGGTGCTGCTAACAATCCCGTGAAATTGTTATAAATGAGTTTAACGCCTGTTAGGCTCTTCCTAAAGTTAGGGATGAAATTTTGGAAGTATATTTCAGATAGTATAATCGTATATAACGATAGTAACTTCTTCTTTTTCAGCTTCATTTTTCCAAATTTATACGTTAAAGCAATTCTTTGAAGTGGCGAGAGGGAAAGAATACTCACAGCGATGACTTATGGATTGTTGAAGAAGAAAAACCTTTCACCTTACAATTATCTAGAATATAATCGTCGAAATCTACATTAACAATTTGTTTTTGGTAGATAAGCTGTTCATGATATATCTTCGATTAAACAAATCAAAAGTATACCGTGATATCCAATTATTTTTTTTAATATGTGAGCCATGCAAAGGACATCTCCATTTCATTAAATGGTAACATGTGCGGTTAAAACACTTGTTACGTTTGTAGTCAATTTTTTGAAAAATTAAATGACTTGACAATCGATATCATACTAGGGACATAACAAAATTAGAGTGAATAAAATCGAGAAGGGTTCAATTCTAACTGCGAGAAAGGAATGAATTTTAGAAATAACAGATTTTCAATATTATGTTTAATATAATACTAAATTAATCTACTGACTAAACGCACAGTCGAAAATCAATCTGAACTGTAACATTAGACGCGTGCATAGTTCATGGCCTGAACTACTTATCTATGTCTGACGATGTACTGGGTGCTTCCACTTGCGCGTCGTACCTGGCGAGGAACCAGTTGAAACTGACTGAAATGAAAACATCTTTCCCTCCCAGTATTTCATATTCTCCCATTATAACTTTAGAATAACCTAGAATAGATATGATCTCACTTTAATTCCTAAGACAGTGTTTCCCAACCTTTTTTGAGTTGCGACCCCCTTTTATAATATTCAAATAACCTGCGACCTCCGAACTCCATATAAGGTAACCTAAATTTAATAAGGTAAAGAAAACACATTAAAACTAGGTATTTCAGAATATACTTCTAACTTACTAATATTCGATAAAAAAACACAAAACGGTGGCGAGCCTCCACAAAGCAATTCGTCATCCAAACTTTGGAAATCACTGTCCTAAGAAATACGTTATTAAAATTTCATATAATTTCTGTAAAACTCTTAATTTTATATTACCTATTGATGAATAAATTCCTCCAAATTTCTTTACGTTTTGTATAACATTTTTGGATAACGTTGACTAGCCACCAAATACAAGCAAGAACAAAATAAAGAGCAAATTCCTGAGTCTCCCTAGAATTATAACATTCACTTTGATGAACGCAATACGTAAACCTTTTTCTCCTACCTTTCAAGTTGAAGCGCGCAAGTGAAGACGCCCTGTATATAATCAAACACAGCCTCTGGCAAGCAGAGTCGAGCATTATGCATTCGAATAATCTCGAATAAGAATTGCGAATAAAATGAAGTTATTAGAGACTAAAAACTGATTTTTTATTCGAATAATCTTCGAATTTAAAGGAATAAAGAGCCGTTACTCCATCCGGGGGCAAAGCATTCTCGATAATCACAAGAGCAGCGTCCCAGACGTCTAGATTCCAACGTGGGGAAAAGGATAGTAAAGACGGGAAGGGGGGGGGGGGGGATACAGAGGGGAAGTTGGGAAAACATTTTGATTTGCTTCTGCGAGCGAGCGCAACTGTGCAGGATAACATAAATAAAAAGTTCCATGGCGCAAGGAGAGCGCGCGTGCCCGCGCGCTGCTTCGGATGCATCCAGCAGTCGTATTTCTTGGAACCTCTCCCAGGTACTACATACCTATCCACCTCGCCTTCGCGTAGGAAGCAGAGCAAAGTGGCTTGTTCGTGACAGCTGGAAAATAAATATTTGCGCGTATTTCAACGATTAGTCCGCTATAAGCGACGCGAGACGACTGCTGAGACGTCGATGCACGGTTACCCACCCCGCGACGCACCCTTCTCATCCCTTTCAACGGCCCTCCCTTCGTCACGTGTGCTGAAGGACAATAATCGCGGAGCTGCGTGCTCCTTCAACAGTGGTTTCTTCTTTTCAACATGTTCAGGCCGGCGACGTATTTTCCCAAACGATTTGTTAGGTCCAAGCGGCTCGATTTTACTCATTATTGTTGTAATAATGATTATAGGTCTGATCAGGAATGATCTAATAACAGCTACGCGGAGCCTATTTCACCAGTCCAACCTACATTTGTTCTTTTCTTTTGTACATCTGTTATATTTACTGTTTTCTTTTTTTTTTTATTGTAATAAAGACGTTTCATTATTATTATTATAAAATTGTATCATGATGTTAAAGAATCTACTATACAGCGCATTTTCATTTAACAGAATGAAAACAGAGGGAAACCCTTTTTATATTGCGTCAGTTTATTATGCCATTGGACATTTTGCTTTCAGTGACCCACCGGCGAGTCACCTAGGCTTATGGGAGCTTCCACCAGTGACCAACTGGCGGGTGATGCCGTCTGGAACGTGTTAACCCCTTTCTTTCTGCTCGAACGTCGCTGCGGCGCCTTCGTGGAACGGTACCCCATGGAAGCTTTGTTGTCGTTCTGGGTCCATTTTCGGGATTTATCGGGCTGATTTAGGGACACCTAATACCTATGGAATATCGTTTTTCCTATCCATGCTGCTTCTTCTGTGCAATTTTTGGGGAGATGTTCGCGTGCACCGAAATGGTGGGACTGCATAAAAAATATAGATTGTTTCTAGGGTAAGAATACAGGACTTTTACTATTTTTTAGTTGGAGGTGTTGTTGTTAAGAAACTGACGATTAATTTTGGAAGAGAACGTTGATGAATGATACACAGGATCATGTGCTGTTAATTTATTTTTTCTGTAACCGCTAAACAATTTTCTAGGGACTCCACTTTTTATATTTCAAAATATTATACTCACGAGTTTAAAAATTTTGTGCCGGTCCAACGTTTGACAAAACTGAATATGATGATGATTGATGATGTTTTTTAGATTCTTGCACGGACATAAATTCGAATATGATGCCCCCTAGTTACTACTACAGTGACATAGATTTTTTAAACTTCTTCATTTTAATTCAGCACTGTTACTTACACAGTTCAACAAAATTTGACTTTTTTAGGACTTGTAACATTCAATAGCCGTTCCCATATTTTTTCGCGCGTTGAAAAGGAATCTGCAAACCCTTTGACGCCATCATTCTCAGTTTTTGAGAAATTCGATTTTGAAAAAACTCTGCGAATTTTTAACTTTGAACATCTCTTGTGTCGCGACAGTAATTGTTATTCGATTGCTTGTCCGTCAAATTATTTTACGAACCCTGCCGAATACAATGATATAAGTTATTAGTGCATCAAAGGGAAAAGTAATACCGAAATGCACTCATTTTTACAGATATCTTTAAATTTTTTTCCAAAACTGAGGGTCTAGGAGAAAATCTAACTACTCCACGCTATGCAGCAGACATTTTTCCTTCGGGAAGAATCAACAGAAGTGGTAAGACACGATCTGTTTTCAATACAGAAACGAAATAGTTTGGCAAAACGTGCGCCGTCGACAGTAGTAGTCACGCGCGTTAAGCAATTGTGTTACGCTGTGAGCGGCAGTGAATCGCGCGCCGCCGTTGACTACCGCTGTCGACGGCGCAGGTTTTGCCAAACTCTTTCGTTTCTGTATTTAAAACAAAAGGTGTTTTACCACTTCTGCTTTTGGTTTCCGGAGGAAAAATGTCTGCTGCATCGCATGGAGTGGTCAGATTTTCTCCTAGACCCTCAGTTTTGGAAATAAATTGAACGATATCTGCAAAAATTGTTGCATTTCGGGTATTCTTTTCCCTTTGAACGCTATTTGAACATATTTAAATGTTCATAATGCACTAATAACTTATATCGCTGTATTCGGGAGGTTTTATAGAACTATTTGAACACAAAAGATGTTCAAAGTTGAAAATTTCAATTTTTTCAAAATCGAATTTCTCAAAAACTGAAGGTGATAGCGACGAACGATTTGCGGATTCATTTTCAGCGCACGAAAATCTATAAGAAACGGCTATTGAATCTTACCAAGTTCAGATGGCTGCCGAACTGTGTTATTTGCCACACCGCGCATGTTAAACGCAAGCTTCCACTGTGGAGTTACAAACGAATTTCGTCTGTCGTCCCTAACGATTTCCGAAAAACTTTACAACATCACCCTTTGTGCGAACCACCCCGTATATCGCCACGGAGCTGCTATGTCAAAGGTTTATTCCCGTGGACCAATTAAATCGCGAGCTAAAAACTCGTACGTCGGTAAGGATCACTTTTGGCGGCAATTTATTAACTCGCCGTGTACCAGTTCGCTAGGGTATCGTGTCGGTGCTTGGTCACTTTCCAAACTGTGCAGTTAGTTTTTCATTTGAGGTAGGACTTTCAGCAGCGTTTTTTCAAGAGCAATGTTTCACTGGCCCCGAAAAAAAGCCTGAAAGCTTTCAAAAAGCGATTTATTGCGCCGCTTGTGAAAGCGGATTTACGGGAGGCAAGCGAGTTTGGATGAACACGATGATCGAGTTTGATTGCGTTTAAGATGGGCATCAATGATCTAATAAATAAATCATTTACGTTCAGCTGTAGGTACTGCCTACCTGCTTTAGCCAGCGCAGTTAAAATCGACAGGGTGAGGTGTATGGTCGAAAGTACGTAACATCACACAATATGTCTGAAACCCCTACGTGGACTCAATGAATTTACCTGACAAGGAAACATTCCCAGAGTGTGTCTTCGTATCAAGTAAATGACAAAATAATATTTAAAATAATGTACAATGACCACGTGTTCTCATTATACCATTATTAAAAACTTGAAAAATTAAAATTATTATTATTATTAATAGTATGAAGAGTACAAAGAGTAATCCATGTATAATTTTAATATTTTCGCGTGCTGGGAATATTTCCTTGTGAGTGTTGATTCATTCGTGGTGGAGTCGAAGAAATAAATTTACCTATTAAATACAGCTTGCACTTTGATATATAGATGCTTGTATATTGCTTTAATATAATTCATATAAAGTGTCTCGTTGAACAGAACAAGAAGAAAAAAGAAGATAAATTAAATAAAGAACGTGTCTCATTGGCATATCAAACATAAGATAAAAATGGCGTAAAATTGTGCTTTATTGAACAGTGAGCAATAAGTTTATTATCAATCTGTGAGGTAGCCATAAACTTAGAATCAACGCGTACAATATTCATTGTCGAACCATAAATAGCTTCAATTTTATCATACACATGATACATTCATCATTCTATTCCGCAAAGTTCATTAAAACTCCACGCTCCCAGAACCCAAGACTCCCATCATTCTTGTTTACCCACGTCATCAATAAAAAACCCCTCCTCACCATTGAAATCCAATACAATGCAAAGTCGCGCAAAGAACGCCTCCATTATTCTCATCAGGGTGGGTTAAAAACGAGTGTCCGTTACTTTTATTAAAGATCCAGGGATTTCGCTCAGCTGGTGCAAATTTACACGGCCGCTGTCGCCGTTTCTTGGCGACGCGGTTCGACACGGGTGTACACGTTCAAATTGAACCCCCTCCCCTCCCCGTTCCGCCAGGTTCTCGTCCGGTGCAAATCGTCACGAACTCGGCGAACGTCGCCACGGACCGAATTGAATCTCCTCGAAATCCCGGTAGGCGTCCCGTGTTACCGTTCCAACGTTGCTCCAGTTGACGTTTCAGATTTTCAGCCCGTGGGCATTAGCATGCGCCGTGAATCGCGCTTTGCCGATGCGTGTCACGTCGTCAGCACGGCGTCGCATTCCTGTGGAAGCGCCCTTAAAGGGCGACACGTTATGCCGTTTAGCCAGTCTCTCTGCGAGGGATCCCGGCTAAAGAGACCTCCGACCTGATCCAGTTCGCAAAGGTCGCTGATCGCTAGGGCAAACATCGTATCGCCGATAAAGGTCGATGCACTTTGACGGCGAGTCGATATGCGCCGGTAAAAATCAACCAAGGAAGCTATCGCGTGTCCTGCAGACTGGTGACTGGCAAGCAGCGCCGAGATAGAATGGAACGATTGACTTTTCCTCGCTTGGGGAGATATAACCCGGTTCCCCCCCCCTCTCTTTTTTTTCCTTGCCCTGGAAGGGTTGCGTTGAATGGTCACGCGATCGAAGGGGATTCCCTGCTTCTCTTTACCGTTGATCTTTGACGGCTGATTACTTGGTGTAATGAATGTTTAGGGGAAGATGAAGTAAAATGGGTTTGTGCTCTGGTGTTGAAAGGAATGTGTTGTGTTTTTTAGGGGAATTGGGCCATGGAGATTGGGGGAAGATGGGTTCCGAACTGGGGATTTTTGGTAGTACGAGATTTAAGCGAGTTCGATTATTCAAGTTTACCGCTTTTATTACGTCGAGAGGCAGACGTGTATTTAATTGGAGTATTTTTTGGGAGATGATAAATAAGGGGTAGAATAGATAAGCGTTTGGGTAAAGAGTTGAATATGACGTGGTGATTGATCTGGTGCTGAGTCCGAGATGACTGAGAATTCTACTGTGACATACGATTTTTTTTTAACTTTTTCCAGGATTTTTTTTTATGGACATAAAAGGTTTTTGTTCTGGAACTGGCGCGGCGGATTAGGCGCAAGTAGAATTACCTTCGCTAGAACTATTTCCCAAACTTTAAACGCGTTTTTCTCAAAACGGTGTTTTATAGAATAGTTGCCACGATATTTTAAATTCTACAAGACCGAGTGGGTCCATCTTGTGCACGCATCTTCAGTAGAAGTGTGGCTATCATTCCTAACAGAATTGGTGTAAAATATTCTTCGTTTCTATTTTCTTTTTAATTTTATAACTCAACCAAGATGAAGAAAAATCGCGAAAATCAACACTCAATGTTCAAATTGAAGCCCTGTTAAGAATTTTTGAAATTTTAATCCAAATCTGCTACCAACGATAGTCATGCCAGAATAATTTAAGAATCTTTTTGGATTTTTTACTTCGGACGAACAAAACGTCCAGAATCATAGCAACAAATCGATCAATTTTTTTCGGGGTGGTCAATTTTCATGAGCTTTGGCGCCATATTTATTTCATATTTTCAACCAAAAAAATGTTTATTCATTGTTCAAGATATAATAAATATACAGTAAAAAGTTCAGCATAACAATCTTTCACTAAGTCCATAAAAAAAATCCTGAAAAATGTTAAAAAAATCGCATGTGACAGTAGAATACCCCCTTAAGGACAGGTTGCATGTGAAGAGTCATTAATGAATACTAATTAAATATTTAGAAAGTAATAAGATTATCTAATGGTCTGTACAGTAATGCAAGTTAATTAAAAATTGCGTTATTAATGTTAAATAAATATAAAACCTGTTTGAAAGTCTAGTTGCAAATTAAAAGGAGTCATCGTTTAATGTTTCCTTAAGA
Organism: Andrena flavipes; assembly: GCA_963971345.1. Taxonomy (NCBI): domain Eukaryota; kingdom Metazoa; phylum Arthropoda; class Insecta; order Hymenoptera; family Andrenidae; genus Andrena; species Andrena flavipes. The sequence goes on along the minus strand of OZ020482.1, from coordinate 15,606,753 downwards.
TCTTACTACCATATACCAGATATAAAACGCAGAAAGTGCTTTACTAACGTTTTCCTACGGTAGACTAACGTCCACAAATCTTTATACAAAGAAACGCAACGACAGACGGCGTGTCATACGATAAACATTATAAACTGCTGCTACCATATGCTTGCCTCTTCCGTGGTCCAACTGTGTGTTATACAAACCATTTTAGAAATATTTTATTGCACGGGATACTTTTGTAGGAGGAATAGAGGGAAGAATAACATCGTTTTGATGAAACAAAAATGAAGTCAACTTTTTGTACGTTCCTCTGTCAAGATGCTCTTATATCGACCTCAAAGTTTGTTTGAATCGATCTCCTAAGTTTCATTTCGCCCCAGAGATCTCCGTGTACACAAACGCGAAAAAGCAAGCTTATATACGTTTCATCGCCGAGTTAAAAACGATTCCGAGATATCAGCAACGTGAAAGCTCTACTTATAGAGGAGCAGTCTGTATACTTTCTTGGAAACGAGAAAGATGTTTATAGCCCCTAAACGTCGTGTATAATTATAATCTGGCGTCTCACGTTATGAAAAATAAGATAATATTGTGAAGGAATAAAGTAATTAAGTTTAGTAAAATTCTGTGACACTGAGTATTATTTAGTAAATGCTAAGACTATTCACACTAAATTCTCATGAATATTTACATTAAAATTAATTATGTCCATACAATTTCAATTTAGTCCTTTTCCGTACTCATTATAAAGGTACTCTGAAACTCGAGGGACTCTAATTTTCCAAAGATTAGTCACACATATGACGAAGAATTTGAGAAGTGATACAAAAAGTTTTTTAAATTATTTTTAATACTCTAAATAGAACTTGTGAAGAAATATAATCCCCCTAATTCTAATACATGGAGCTAATTGCAACGATCAAGAACTAGTTCATTGAACTATACAAAATATTCAAATTCCATCACATCTTTTAAAACACTAATTACTGCCCTGTAAACATTAATTATAGTATTCAATGTGGTCCTATATGTTTCATCATGTTTCGATTAGGTTGGTAAATTAGGTAGGGAAATTTAAATGAAAATATATTCTGCTCCTTAAATATTTCATTATTTCTTTAATTTCTGTTATATTTCTCGAGTGTTAAGTATTAGCAATTGTTACTGTATTTCCACCACAAACAAAGGAACTTCTTTATGCTACACGCGTTCGACAATTTCATATGCACCAAACTAATACTAACACACATAGTTTGGTAATGCCCCCGTTCGATACTCAAAGAATAGAATTAATAAAAAAATTAACTAAATATAAACTGCGTCTTCCTCTAGATATAAAATTACTTCACAGTCAACCGAATATCGAAGCTTGAACACATGTCTACCACTTCCTTAAAACATGTAATCTAAAAATATAACCACACATAACCATCGTCCCTGATAACATCACGTACCTTGCATTACTGAACAAAGCTAAGGCAAAAATAGGTTATTAAAAAATGTATAAATCTACATGAAGCTTTCTAACATTCAACTGAAAGTTTCTTTGACCTCAAATACAAAAGAAACTTAATACTTATGGCCACTATTACTAAAGAACACACACGAATGGACCCACATTTTCTCTCTACCCAAAAACGACCTTAAAGCTTCAGGTGGCAGAAGTCACCCAATGCCCATCCCTTCAGAATCCCGAGGTGGGAATTATTTACGTGCATCGTAAACCCAGTAGCAACCTTACCCTTCCACACTAGTGCATCTAATCCTGCTAGATAACATCCTTGGAATGATGGTGTCGCCCTAAAGCTTTTTTCTATAATGCAGATAGGCTCGAAAACTGTTCTGTCCGCGACATAGCCGGCGTTGCACCCTTTAAATAAGTAAATGCCCGGAGGCGGCGGGTGTATCGCCACTCATGTTAAACCGAGTTTCGTCGGAACTCTCTTTTTCCCCGTCTGTGATTTAAATATTCAGCCTGCTGAATAATGCACGCCAGAGCGGCTAAAACTCTATGAACGGATTCAGACGGTTTGCTTGTAAGTCGTAGGCGCGGAAATGCGACCGAATTATTCAGAATATCATTCCGACTCGCACGGTTTTGTTCCGCGTGTCCCGTTCAAACAGCCAGCCGCCTGCTATCCAGCCTCTACATACAATTAACGGTATCCGAAATCTGCCCGCGACACGCGTTGCTCCCAGGCGTTACGGCGGCACTCGTTGCGAACGAATCGTCCCCGTCGAAACAACAAACAACCCTCGATGGCATAATATCCACTGGCACGCATTAAATTGCAATCTGACGTGGTGGAATCGAAACGACCTAGTTTCGCTCCGAGCAGTCTCACCTGATTGGGTATAGGTCATGTGTATGCACTTTCCCGTGCTCTGTCTGCGATCTGTTCTATGACTGGGTGCGGTGTAAGAAGATTGAAATTATGGTTTGATGGGAATATCTCATGTTGCGAGTTAATTTCGAATTAACATGGACGCACTCGTGCAAGGGTTGGAACGCGAAGGGGAGTGCAACTGGAAGGTGTGGTTTACATCTTGCCACGAATTTCCAAGCTCATCCAAATAAAATTTATGGGCTTTCGGCTCGTGTAACGTATGTCTGGAAAGTTCCGGGGGTGAATTCGTAAATGTGCTTCGAAGTGAAGGAAAGGGACGTTTACATGTTTAGACTTGTTCCAGTTATCGTAGAAACGCTCATTGGAAGGTAACAATTGTGTGGTGGGTATAAACTGTGAGATAGTTACAAGGAACTTCACTGGTGTTGTACTATAAATATAGGGGGATCATTCTATTGCTTCGAGCTGTGTAAAATTACCATCGAAATTTATAATTATACTCTTTTGGATTCATTACCCTGCAACTTTTTATTACTTGCACGAGTTAAACGAGCATTCGAGGGCCTTCGTTATACCAACTTTGAAGTCGTTTAGGTAATTATAACAGCGTAACTGGGACGCATTCCAAAAGAGCTTCCCAGAAGCACTCTGTGGACTTACTGAACCTCTGACAATTGTATATTGATGCAGGCGGTGTATATTATTAATGTAAGCTTGTTGATTTAAGCAATAATGGTTACACACAACCTAGTACTTTTTGAGTTAGTAATCCCGTGGTTTCTCATACAAGGGAATTATTTATTGGTAACCTTCTCGTTTTAATTTTGGAATTCGAAGTTCTCTTGCGAAGTTTAATTTAAGGCATGATTTAATCATGAAACTACTCACCACCGATTATTCAGCAAAAATCATTCAAGTTGCACGAATTGGCGTATACGTACCTGCAACAGAAACGAGGTACACGATTAGAACAGGAAAAAGTGTGTAAGAATCTGTCTATTATATAGTAATAACTAAATGGTAAGTGGCAAAAACAAGGAATGCCACAATACAGCTTTACTGGCAATGAGAAAATCCAGTTTTAATACTTTAATCCATCAATAAAGAAACAAGTTTCAATGACATGGAAAATTTATACTGTAATTAGGCATCACAAAAGATGTAAGCAAAAAGATAATTGTCTTAATATCTTTCAGATATTCCACTTCTACTATTATCAAAACAAGCACGTGTACACAGTGACGTCCGAGGACTCGTGACGTGCAAGCTTACACTAATCAGAAATAGGTACATAGTACAAGTAGAATGACTATGGACATTCCTTGTTTCGTTCCAGTAATGAGTAAAGGGTGGACATTCCCTGTCTTCGATCTGTACACCTTATGTGGCCATTTCTACTTCATAACCCTTTGTGATTCGACAATTCTGCGCCCCCAGTTGCCACCAACGAAATAGGTACCTTATACATCGTAGAGTCACAAAAAATGGACATTCTCGGATTTCCCCTCACCCTTCGACTACGTGCAGTGCATTAACTTGTTATATGCCAATTTTAAAACATTCCAAAGATAAATTGGACCTCCACACATACACCTTCCCAGTCGACACATAATCCAGGGAGATTCATTTAACTCAAGCACCTTAAATTACTCGTAAACTGTTTGTTACACGAAAACATGTTTCATACAACAGTCTTGTAATATCAAGGGGGACGTACAGTAATCAATTGTTGCCACCTGACATTTTTATCAAGATACGAAGATCACCTTTATTTTTAAAAGTACAACATAATACTTCGCACTCTGCAATTTGAAAGAGTACATAATTATTAAGGTATTCGACTTGAGGAACCAGTAATCCAAGTAAGACAAAGTAATTTCCAGAGGCGCGTAATTCTCCTTGAACGATGCAGACAGGTGTGATATTCCTCTTAAGACAATATCAGCGGCCACAGGTAGCGAAGGCTCGCTCGCAGTCCAATAAAAAGGTAACTCCAGCCGCGTGAGTTTCTATATCTAGGCTGGGAACGTCGCGATAAATTCCATTAGCTGAATTTACCGAGCACCTATACCAGCGTGGAGGTCCTAAATCAGCGCGGCCAGTGTCTCTCAACCAGGTTTCCGCCGGATCGGCCGGCACGGTCCCGAGTCATCCCACCGTTCCGCCTCTCCTCTTCCACCCCAGTAATCTCTTTTCCATCGACAAGCTGATTCAAGCTTCGGGAATTAATAATACACCGTGGCCGTTCAATCGCACGCGGGAGAAGGCAGATTAAAGGGCGGGTTTAAAATCCTCTTACAGAACGGTCGATGGTAATTAATCGAGGGGGGGTGGGTGGCGAATGAGCGGGAAAGAAAGCCCGAGGCTGAAGGGGAAAGATACACGGTAAAGGGCGAGGAGCTCGTACGTCAGGATCCCGCAGCGGCTGGATGGGGTAATAAACTGGAGGAAAACGAGCAAGGGACGGCGGAACGTGGAAGAGGATACGTGAAAGCTGGTAAATAATACGATAAAAGCGCACCCGGGCCCGCTGAGAATGGTGGCAGAGCGATGGGGCAAGGGGTTAGTCCAAGGAAATTTGTAAACGAAGTAACGCCCGATAATCTCGACGCAGCTACAGTTTTCGCGTGCACGCGGACGTTCTTCCGCCTCGGCCAGAGACTAACGACGTCCTCGCCCCTCTTATCTGCTCGGTCACGTAGACGCGAGGAGAGAGCGTCCCGCCCTGAGCTCAGCACGCTCCCTCGCGTCCGCTGCCGCCCAACCCTGCCCGAGTCCTCTTCCCTTCCTCACCGGCCGTTTCCACCTTAGCAGCGTCACCGACGTCTCGGCTGGGTCCTCCAGGACGAAGCAAAATGCGAGGACGCGGGGAGGGATAAGGATCGCCACGGAGTTCTCGGTTAATTTAGCTCGCTAGGAAGTGCCGTAAATAGGAAACGTCCAGGTGACTTCCGAAATCTCCACCGGCGGGTCGCGGGCGCGCTTGATACGTGACCCGGCCGCTGCACGGGACTTTGCGCACCCTTCGCGAGCCATTCACACCGGGGGCTAGTGACGTACGATACGGTGTAATCACCTGACCGGCCTGATAGTCGCATTGCGCAAGCGTCCGTCCATGGAATATTCATGCACTGCAGTCTCCACCTTCCTGTCCTCTGCTCCTCCGCCCAGCCTGTCCGTCGCGACCATCGGCTTACCATTCTTCTCCGCCGTATTCGAATGGAACTCGACCGATCGTGGCAGCCGGCTACGCGTGCTTATACCGAAGCCAAGATAAAGGGCCACTCGCGGCCAAGACCGCGGAAACAATAGAGCCGCGATGGTATCTCGTCGCCGCGGTACCTACCTACCCCGCTGCTACGCTATGAACGCGGGCCATGTAAATATTTATCTGCAATTTCTTTCGCCGCTGGTGAATCTGCCGTTGCGTCCGCTGCATTGTTGCTGCACGGGGAACGAGGGATTAAGGAATGGCGGGCTGCATTTCGCGGCTCGGTTTCCTTGGTTGCTCGTAGTTGAAAGCATGTATTACGTCGAGTGGGATTCTTTCGGGGTGGCACTGCGATGCGCATTCTATCGGGAGGATGCGGTGCTTTCCTGGAGTTTAATAAGGGTTTCAGGTTGGACACACCGGGCGGAGGGGTATCGTATGATGATGGAGGTAATGCTATGTGTAGCGTGGCCGGCCTTCTTCGCTGGAGCAACTTTCTCAATTAAGGGTGGCACTCTGCTGTGGAATGTGTAAGTGTTGGATTGTCCCGTTACTGAGATCCTGGAAGTTTATGGGTGAATCTGGGCGAGGGGCTTGGAGACCGGTTATGTAGGAATAATTGAATATCTTTCGATAACTGGCTTTTGTTTTGGTGGGGAAGGAGACAAGAGTGTTGTGGTTTTGCTCGAGGGTCACGATAATGTGAATTAAATACTGAATTGTGGTGGCTTTTGTGTGAAGTAGTTTAGTAGTTTTGAGATTTTGGAAGCGAAAGAAATAAAAAGAAATTAAAAAGATGCCGATCCTCTACTGATTACACACTTATTTGTTTGAGATGCTGTTTTTAGAGCAATGATTGCAAAGGACTCATTCAAGTATTATGCATGAAATTTAAATCTGTAATCTTTCTACTTTTTCCCTGACTGTTTACGAATTTTACTCCTCATTGTACTGCACTATCGCTAAATATTATACAACATGCACGGGTCTCGCGACATCGAATGCAATCCTGCTAAAGCCTGTTAGTTCAGCTGATGAGTGGAGTACTCGAAAATTGGAAAGAAAATATTCAAAATGCAGTCAGTGGTTGATAATATTCTCGCCAGCAACAAAGGACAAAGAAGCGATAGGAATTGAACTCATATTTTCAGGAGTTGAAACTGTGTACCTATGGTTTGACTTTTAAATTTCATCTGCATCGCAGTGCATTAAACTTCTCTACTAATTAGCCAGAGAAAACTAATCGAAGATTTACATTGAACGTAGATATCTCTACACTGAAAATTCTTTAAAAAAAAATACCTTCGTTATTTTTCATCAAATAGACCCTCTTTCATTAATGCATATTCATTACCATTTTCATATCTTCCCACGATTTTTCTCTCTGAATCTTCTACCCACTCCCACCGTCCAGCAGCACACAGTTTGAATGAAAATCGGTGTTAGAAAAAATCAAAGATTCTTCGACAAACACTCCTAAATTAACCAAGTTACTTGAGACGTTGATATTCCCAATGAAACAACGCACCACCTACAACACCGTTCATTGAATGGTTGATCTACTTATTTCCAATAGAATTGCGAGCAGCAATAAGTGGCCCAACAGACGCCAGCAGAATGAGAAGTTTCCTATTAACGACCCCGCCGTCGATACAACCTCACATTTTTTATTCCCGAATCGACGAGCAAGTTTCTTCCACAGCGGTCGAGGAACTTAGAACTTGGGACATCGCCGATCAAGTGAATAGCGAATTACAGACTAAATAGGATGTCACGCGGCAACCACCCCCGCCGTTTCCCATTCCCACCCCCTTTCGTGTCACTGTAAACGGCTCTTCCCTTTTTCTCCCCGTAGCCATCTCTCCTTTTCTCTTGTTGTTTGCTCCTCGAGCCCAGGCCTGCTCTGTTTATAGTTCGTCCGGTACGTTCTACTCTCGTCGATCCAGGCTCTCTGTCTCTCTCACCCCCTCTATTCGGCCCTCTCTCTCCATCCAGCTCTGTTTCCGTCGTTTGTCACCCCCTGGCTCGTCTCTGTTCAATGACAGCGTAACAAACGCAAGCACGGCCGCATCCATCATGCGAGCCACTTTGTCACGGCGGGATCAACAGCGCTTAAATTGTATTCGCGATTCGAGAACAGGCCATAAATCCTCATCGCAGCGACGGGCCATCCTCCTTAACACGTTCTCCCGCGTCCTGATTCGACGGCTTCTCTCTCCCTCTCTCTCTCTCTCTCTCTCTCTCTGATTCTATATACTCGTTCTTTCTTATTTTCCTCTCTTCTTTGGTGTCTTTTCGCGGTGAGATTTACGACCGATGCAGCCTCTAATTTGGGAGAAAGTAGAACGAGTGCCTACTCTACTTTACACGCGTGGTAATAGTAGACCTTTGTGGAGGATTTATTTAGATTGATCAGATTTGTGGGAAAAATTGAGGGTTATTAGTGGTTGACACTTTTTGGGGATGTGTCTGGTGATTGAGAGTGATAGAGCTTCTGAGATTTGAACACTTCTCTGGTGGGGCGGCAAACGAGTATAAGTCAAATTTTACATCAAGCTTAAGGGGACTTAGGCAGTCGTTTTCCGTGAAAGGAGCAAAGTCGGTGTGAAATACACATGTGCTATAAAAATGGCGGTTCTGACTGATAAATATTTTAACGTTCTTCTATAGTTTTCAACAGTATTGATCTTAAAAAGTGATATAATCCAACTTGAAGGGATGATTCTTGTTGGTCGTGTTTTTAATTTGATTGACATTTTAATTTTTTTATGAAAATCTGGAATTTTTACGAACCATATCAGAGGTTTTGCGGGAAATCGCAAATGTTTTATGCTTCCTGTCATTTTATCAAATCGATCTGAACTTTCATTCATTCGCAATTATAGGCGAAAACCAAGAGAAAAAAAGATTCGAGGAAAACTGGTTAAAGTTTCTGGGCGCTTGACCTTTTTAGCTGTTAAATCAACAATTTTGGGAATTTTAATATATACCAAGCGGAATTTCATTCAGGAAAGATAGTAAGGTGAACGATCGAATTGTTGAATTTATGGTCCTTGGAGATTAATACTTGAATATATTTATGTATAACAACAAAACAAATGTCGAAATTGCATTTAATTTTATTTTTCTTTAAATTTCAATACAAATAATTACTATTCTTATCGTAATTTTTAAAAAACCGTGTAGAAGCCCAGTAAATAAATCTTATTAAATACTTTTAATAAGAATTGTATTTATTAATCTATGCTTAATACGCGTAACTAAAAATATGGGACATTATAAGTGGTATATTATGTATTGGGATATTATAAAAATGTGGGATATTATAACTACACTCCATTTATAAAGATATAATATTTTTAAATTTATAATTGACATTTCTGGTTGATTTACCCTAGTACTTTCGGAAAATGCAATAAAAAAATCGATTGTTTAATTGCCTCGTCCCCTTAAACAGTTTCTGTTTTGTTCTTTTTGTGAATCGAAGTTAAAAATTAAAGTTTCTTTTAATATATACCTTTCACGTACAAAATTTAACACCTGATCTTACATGGCACTTTCAATATTTTAAGTGTCCTTCCTGCGAAAGTAATAATTCTAACATATACTTGTTTGCCCGCCCACCAGAGATTTGTTTCCAGGAAAAATGCAGTTTTTGTTAAAAGCTGGGTTAACAAGATTGCGAGCTTTAATGAGACCTCGTATTGTTACTGCGCTTTTTTGACATTTTACTTTCCCGTGAATGAATCCACTGTTTTATTTTAGGTATCAACCCATAGGTCTTTATATCGAATTCTGGAATAGATCCATCGAGGTGCAAGTTTCAAACAGAAAAGGGGAAAAAGTGGGGCAGCTTTGAGTTACTAGAAAGGTGAAAGTATTTATAAGTAAAGTTTGTCGATTTACAGAGATTAGTAATTCGGAAACTAGTTTATGATGCTTCAAAGAGGGAAGACTTTAAGTTCAAGAAGCGAGTGGAACATCAAGAAGTTTACCTTAAAACCGTGAAACTTTAGTTCGACCCATTTTTCACCAGCAACAATAACATCGACTTAAATCAAGCCAGAAATTTCGAGCACCTTGCCTCGTACAGCATAACAAGGGAAAGCGGACGGTCTTTGGTCAGACAAGCTTTCCCACCAACTATAATCTTCTTACAACTTTCCGTACGCGTATTATCTAAAAAATTCCTTCACCCAAATCCACACTAACAAGTACTTTATAAACACCCACAAAGTTAATAACAAATTCCAATCAAACTTCTCTATTTCACTCCCGTTTACCCCTCGATACTAACCTAAATCTAAGCGATATAAAAAACCTTTCCAACCGAAAAGGTCCAATAAAAAATAAGTCCGATAAACATAATACCTTTCACAAATAAAAAAAAGTAGAAATCACATCGTATTAATTCGAGTAATACAGCCATGTAACGCGCTAAAGATACCTCATCGGCCGATTCGTCCCGAAATATCGTAAAGCTTCCCGCCGAGGTGAATAAACTATAACAGTTGGATATTCCGTTTGACTTTTTTTTCCGTCACTATATTTTACGAGGCACGTCGAGCGTTCGGATGCACGCGCGCCAATACGACGACGCCCGATAAAACTCGACGAAATCGTCCCGTATACTTCGCAATTATTCCGTGGCCCATGAAATTTTCCCGTTACCGAGGAGAAGGCGCATCGCATTATGACTGTTATACGACGTATACGTAGAAATAGAGGGGAGGAGAGGGGGCGGGGGTGGGGGAGTGTGGATATAGCGAGCTGTACGGGCAATTTCTCGTGGAACATTTCGAACAACGCCGAGTCAGTCGCGTAGTTAGCGTTGAAATACCTGTCGTTAACTAGAGCAATCTCGCCCGGAGCATACGGAGAACGTATTCACGAGGGAGGAGACTATATATCGCGCCGCGTGCTAGCGAGTTGCCCCGTGAATACGTGCGAATGTTCGATGAATAAATGCTTACCAGAGACATTTCCGAATCGGCGAGGGAAAAGTAACGCGATCAACGGTATTCCTATCCTTTCCTCCCTCCGTTGCTTTTGAAGGAAGCCTATCCACGATTTCAAGGGTTTTGGGAAATTATCTCGTTGTACTAGGGTCGATAAAATTCCTCTACTTACCGAGGATTAAGGGGAGTTTATTTTATTTTGGGGGTTTCATTCGTTGGGGCTAGTTATTTTAGGCATTCGTTCGCTGAGCTATGTAAATTAATACAATTAAGCTGAAAAGTGTCAAGTAATTTTTGTTCAGTTCATCTGAAGACTTTTTCCAGAGGGGGGGATAACTTTGAGGTGACACAAAGGAACGTAGTAATAAAAAAACAACTCTGGAGTAGAGTAGCCCTGTTGTTTTTTACCCATTTTGTAATGCGAATTTAATTAAAAATTTAAAACCGAAATTTAAAAATATTTCACTTTTTATACGAACTTGATAAAGATCAGTTATTAAAAATAACTGATTTTGTCCTCCCCCACCTTCAGACTTCCAAAGAATTTCCACGTTTCTATCTAAAAAAGCACGCCACTGGCTTCGCAGATCGTAGAACTCACCTATCTCCTTTAGTAAACAAATGATTAAATTTATTAAATTTTATTATTGTTTGGTAAACACTGTTCGTACCTTTTAACTTTGATGTTCCCCCACTTGAACTTTGTATGTAACCAGAGGGTGATCATCCAATACTAATATTTATGTTAAGCACTGTAATGAGTTATTTATTACTGTTCGCAGTTTGCAGTTTGACATTTCTCTGATATATTTCATAGTTTCTGGATGGAACACAGTTTTGGATGTGGAAATACTTAATGCGTATATTGCAGTTACAGATTATTTTTATTCAAATCTAATAAGCCAAACTAAATATTTGCAGCGACGAGTTTGCTGCAGTTTCGTTCAACATGTTCCATGGAACGTTCGCCTGAATTTTAGCGTGTTAGAGGCGCAGACTCAGAAGGCACGATCGAGTTATAGCCACACGTGACTGCGGTCCGGTACTTATGCAATTAGCGGAATAGCCTTTGCAAATTGAATCTCAACCACGAGCGAGGAATATCGAGGGAAAAAAGTTAACGTTCACTGTACTGCACGGGGGTTGGTCTGAAAGGGTTGGCGAGCGAGGGAGATCGTTGACCAGCCGTATTCCCAGTAGTCTTAACCGTTGCCAGATATCGAGAAATTAATGTTATCTGCAGTCAAAGAATACGAGAAGTTCCTTCGTCTACCTCTGTGGATGATCAGGTGCCCAGCGAACCTTGAAACATCCCTTTGTCGTATAAAACCATGAAAATCTAATAAAGTAGACGTTCACTTAAGAACGACGTTGATACAATTAGTAGTAATATATTATATGACATTACACATTCTACAATTTATAGATAATCCTTTTGATAAATATATTAATTCATCAGGTACTTTATTTCAATTTCCTGTAAAAACTCCTTGAAAGATAATTTTAAATAATTCTTCGTACTAGAATTTGTATGATAGAATTTGATTAATATCAAAATTTTAATTAATTTTGACCACGTAATTGTGCAGGTTCTTCCAAAGATTTTTCCAAAAGTTCTTCTAATATTTCTGTATAAAATACAAGTATTTACATTCATGCATATTCCATTATTGCCTTTGAAAACCTAAAATGAAACTTTGGATTGGAATATTATAATAATATAACCCCTATCGTTCTATTTAAATAAATGTATTCATAAATGTATACCTATGCTAAATTCATTTCCTTTTGAATTCGATAAGTCCCCTCCAATTTACCTTGAAATTAAACTCGTATAATGATCCATGCGTTAATTCTCTAATTAACATCCTCCGTCCCCTCTGATGTGAATGAAAAATTGAGCTTAACCAGAAAATTCCAGAACCTTTCACCGAGGATCCTCGGAGCACGATCAGCAATGACCACACTCACCAATTTACCCTCCTTGAAACCGCTCAGTGACTCTTGAAGCACCCTGCACGCCATCAATAATCGACCCAGACGTCATTATTGCACCCCTAGCCCGCCTACGAATTCGCAGCCAGTGAAAATGCCTGCGGAATAGTGATTTTGAGACAGAGCCGGTGGAATAGTTGCCCATTAATTACGAGGAGAGCGGTAGACTTCCACGTGCGAGCGCAAAGTTTCCGCCCGCTTTGGTGTAGATCCGTAAACGGTCGCCCCATATGGGAGTTAGTAAGGCGTGAACTCGTAACGGCATTAATATCGAATCACTCGTCCTTCGTTGAAGTTGGCCGTGCGCTTTGCCGAACGGAAGAACCAGAGAAAGCTCGGCTGAAACCTCTCTGCCGAGTAAATCCGAGCCAGTAATTCCGGAAGGAGTTTCGAGCTTCGCCAAGGATTTGTTTTCAAGATTGTTCATCCCCCTGCCCGCCCTCCCTCCCCCCCCTTCCCCCCCTCCCCCCGTCCCGTCATTGGCCGGTAATAACGTAATACCAATGAACGTAATTTCATTAAATACTTCTCTATGGGGCCGTCAAAACCGGCGCATAAAGGAAATGTTTGCCCCGAGAGGAGTGATCCTCAATTACGCGATATTAGTTCTGCAAGTCTTCGGAGAGCGATATTACGACTAATTTCATTGCACGGCTGACCTATTCTCGCTTCGATTCAATCGTTCGTATTAGCCGATAGTCCCTGCCACTTCAGAGCGACGAAATATTTAATTAGGCTCTGATCCATCTTTAATAATTCCTGATGCTATTTCCGCGTGTTACTTCAGTCGGAAGGAATGCATTAATGGAGGGTACTTGGAATCGGGGTAGTTTTATGGCTAAATGTTTTGCAAGGAGAATGGAGACAGCAGAAATATGTTATGGTTGTATATGGAGTAGGGTGGCCCTTATTTATGCTTACGTGACGAATTTCTTTTTTGTATTTCTTTGCTCTCACCCCTAGAACGGTTCAGTTTCATAAAAAAAAGAGTCCCTGGAAAATATTATTGCAATCTTAGGCCTTAAAGTTTAGAATTCGTCGATGGTTAGGATATAAAGGATTTCTCAAAAATGGTAAACCGTATCAAAATTTTGTTCAAATAATGTTAAAAGAGCATTCAATTTTCTACGATTATTGTAAATATAATTTTTTCGTGCGCCCAACCACTTTTTAGGTAATAGCATTTGAATATAGAGAGGACCTCTACGGGTGTGGTGCATTGCCTATATAGCACGGATCTCTCTATATCCAAACGTTATTATCTAAAAACTGGTTGGAAGCACGAAAAAATTCTATATACATTAATTGTAGAAAATTGAATACTCTTTTGGTATTATTTGAAGAAAATTTCGATAGGGCTTACTATTTTTAAAAGATTCTTTAAATTCCAATCATTCATGAATTTTAAACTTTAAGGCCTGGTCGGCACCGTTTCTTGTTGTCCGATTGCAATAATTTTTTTCAGGGAGTATTTTTTTATGAAATGAAATCATACCGGGGCGGGGGGTGAAAGCAAAAAAATTGCACGTTGAAAATAAAGGTCACCCTAGTATACAGTAGTTTGTTGATTTATTGTGAAGCTAATTATGGGGTAGATCATTATGGAAAAGACCTATTATAGGAAGAAATGTAGTACATTGTACGTGAACAATAATGCTACATACTAACAATATAGCAGGTAATATTCTTTTGTTATTGATTTATTATTGTCGCATCAAATGCCACAGGTTATTAGCTACGTACATGTAAATAAGGCATATATTTACTAGTACAATACATTTTAAATAAAAATATCGACCGCAAAACTAAAATAATTGTTATCGGCGCACTGAATCGGTCAACTTAACGAGGTTGGATCTACTGGTTGACAGATCTTTGAGAATTCTTAAGGTTTCGTGTCCAAACTGTCTTGTTATCGAAGAAAAGAAACTTTCCTTAATTGTGGTTGTACTTGTTTCGCCATTCATTTTAAAAAAACTTTTTAAATAAAAATATCAACCGCAAAACTCGAGTTTTGACCGATTCAGTGCGCCGATAACAATTATTTTAGTACAATACAGTAACAAATACAATTATAAAAATTTACCTACATACATATATAGTTTAGATTCATAAAGATGCTGATGTAGAACTGGTTATAGGTTACTTAGTCCAATTATGGAGTATACTGAGTCTTCTCTCAGATATTTGATTAAAAAGCAGATAACGTAATCCTGATTCCTATGACAAAAAATTTAATATTGGAAATGTTCACAACCATAATTTTCTAGAAACATTTTTTTTTCATTTAAAGTACGTGGAAATCATTTCTGAATTTTTGAGATATCCCTGATTTTTCTTAAATACTAAGAAACTGTTATAGCAGGCGACTTTAACTTCTTCACGATTCCCTAATGCGTGAAAGATGTATCTGCTGCGATCAGAATACAAAGCTCAGTCAACGATGTGCAGGAATCTAGGAAAAGTATCTCCGCCGATACATAGCAGGTCACCATACCATCGACTCTCGAAGTCTAGTTTCCAAAAGTTATGCATGCTAGATGTGGAATCTTGAGACCATCATCTCGTAGAACTCAGAACAATACACCCAGTTCGAAACCATCCCCACAGGCACTTTCCATGCACCAGTTCTTTACCACTTCCTCCAAATGCACTTCTCCCAACGCCCACAAAATTCCATTCAACCGCGAAACTACTCGAATTCCAAAGACGCACTCTGTCCATCCAATCAAATTTCTCGAAAATACTCAAGAGTACTCATATTAGGGAACAGTTCAGTCACAAAGGAGTTTCTACTTAGTTACACCTTCTAACTAATAGGTACATTTTTACAACACAATAAAACGTAGGTATTTAACTATAGGTGTTTAACAATTGAAAAAACGTTAGTTTAATTCAGTACACTTCAACTTATTTGCTTGTCAATCGACCAAAAATCTTTTGTTCAATGCTGCGCCTCTTTAAAATGCAGAATCTTGAAATAGGAAAAATTACCACAATTGGAAATTCATTTAAATTATATTTTAGTGCGTCTGAGATCAGAGATGGGCAAAATTTTTATCGAAATAAAAATTTCGGATGGCGAATAAAAGTTAAAAAAATTACCAGGTCGGTGCAACAATTTGTTCGCTTTGTCGAACTGAAGTTCTTATTAAAAGCAAAAATATATTATACGTTTTTTTAATCAAAGTAATTTCCTTGCTCGACCTTTTGCCACATCTCTGGTAAAAGTACAAGTTGATGAAATAAAAAAAGACCACCTAATAGTGAGCGAACGAACTTTTGTACCGACCTAATATTAAAAAAGATAGAAAGACTGTGAGTGTTCTAATATATCAGTCGTGAGCAGGGTTCGAAAGAGTTCTGGAACTTTTCAATAGGTTCTATTTAAAACATGGACCGCGGAAGTTTTTTAAAAATGTTCTCACATTATAACTTTCCACGAGAGCCGCTAGAGTAAAAGTTTTTGAATACAAAAATTTTAGTTCGAATGGAACTTATAAAATATAAAAATATGTTTTTTCTATAACCTGAATAGATATTATTAAAGTTGTGTTATTTATTTGTAATATTTATCTACGTAAATAATTTCTACGCAGATATTATAGAATTTTTATGTAAAATGTTATTTATTTACTTCTCTCTTCTGTTCAATACTCCTTATGAAACTTTTAATTACTTATGTTATGATTTGCATACCTTTTATTAGATAAACACGAAGAATATGGTATTATATTTTTAAATAAAACATACCTAATAGTTTAGTATTTTTCTTTATCTTGTGTGACTTTTATTAGATAGGATCTAAAATATCTTTTATTCATCAGCATACTTTTTAAAGAATTTCCTAAGGGTAACATTTCTTTCAATAAAAATTCCACAGGAACAGATGTTTTCTTAAACGAAACATTTGAGTTCGAACAAAATTTTTTAAAAAACGAGAGTTTCCGAACTTTTTCAATCCTTATTCGCGAGACATAGCAATGCCTCCCGCGAAGAACCCCAATTTGACACCGAAAAGAAGTCATTATAACGATCAAGTTTAATCATCAATACCTATTTCCATACTCTGCAACCCCAGACATGTTGTTTCAATCCCTCCTCGTCGCCTATCAGTACACAACGAATTACACACACACCGCTCACCACTACTAGAAACCACCCCCCCGAACCGCAAAACCACAGAGCAATTCGCATAATTCACAGAACTCCTTGCGATCCGGGAGCCCGGAGATTTTGCAAAATTTCCAGCCGCGCCGAAGGGAGCAGCTGCGAAGAGAGCAGCCCTGGAACATCCATTGAACCAGTTGATCGCGAAAGTTTCGCGCTTTACGCGAGCCATGGAAATCGGTGGTTTTTATCGAAGCCCGCCCCGAACTGTTCTTCGTCCCACGTTTCCTCGGGGTTGCTCTACATGCGCGGGAACACGTCCTCCAGGCCCACCCTCTCGCGTTCTTCCATCGCCGCTTGAAACGTTTCCCCGTTGCCTCTTAACCGTCCCGTTCCTATTCGGCGTCTATAAGTGTGCAAATCGTATTTGAAACTGCGGGCCCCGACATCTCTTTTTCCGTATTCGTAATTACTTAATACATTATTAATAGACGGCTGACTTTACATAAGCTCCAGGGGAAAGTCGGGAAATTTCGAGACGAGAAGTTAAGCAGATTGCCGGGACCGGGCGATTTGCATACCGCCACTTCTACCGGGGACTTCTCCACGGCCTCCTATTCCTCCTTGGCGGTACGCGCGCACCCCCGCAGCTGGATGCAGGCCTGCCGTCGTCGGACGAGTCCCGTCGCTTTTAAGAGGCATATTTTTCGATAATGAAATCGGGACATCTCGATGGAAACAGGGGCGCCGTGACACGGTTTGAACAGGGAGGAAATAAGGGAAGCTGGATAACAGATATCGAACCATGAAAATTATTGGCAACTAGCTTCGAGTACCCGGCGTTGCCTGGGGTTTTTATATCTAGAACATCGGCATTTGTGGAAATGTAAGAATCAAACAAGAATAATGTAATATACTTTGTAAAAAATTGTGAGAAATGATTATTTTTAGTATTTTGGAGTGCCATTTGAGAATCATTTAGATTTTGTATATAAAAGGAAGAGGAAGAAAGAGGGAGACGCGAAGTTAATATAATTTGCTGTAGTAACTAGGAATTCTCTTAATTATTTAAGACACTCTATGCAGTAAATCCTTTGAAATCTTTCTGAACATTTCTCCTGACTGGATCTGACAGATGAGAAAACGCAGGATTTTCTTAAGCACGCATCCTTCACAGGCTTACAAGATGATTCATAAATGCAAGGCAGTAATTCGCAGAGTAAATGCGCGCGCTAGAAAACAAGTGTCATGTTGTATGAACAGAGGTCGTACATACATTAAATTTAAAAAACGGAAGGCACGGAATCTTCAAAGAAGTGGCAGCCTTTGTGATGGAGAAAGGGCGAAAGCTGCAAGCACTTGGTTCTGAAATGTCTTTGCACTCTAAAAGCATATAACTTTTATAGGGTGTACTTCGTTGTAACTTGCATAATACTTCTTGCTTATAAGACATTTGTGTACTTCGAAAGTGGAAATTCTGATGTAATAGGATGCAATTTCTTCGGGCCAATACTTATAGAAATTTTTAAATTATTTCATTCATTCTTTCAAAGTTGAAATACACATTTTTAAATATCAATATGCATTCAGTTTAAGAGACTCCAATCAAGAATGTTCCATAAAAAAATTCATAATGCCACTTAAAAAAAGAAGAATATATTTCCGCAATTTGAAAATTGTTAAGACGAATATATAGTAAATGGTACAACGAAGCAAAATAATTGCGACTAATCACGAGAACGTCGATAAAGGAAAATACAAAGAGAAGAAACGTTGCGAAAATTTGGAATTCAGGGAAGGAAGCAAGTCTGCTGCGTCGAGACGCGTAGCAGGCGATGCTATAATTTGGCAGAGAGGGAGGGAAGTGAGTGAGCAATGGATGCCCAAGACTAGAGAGAAGGACAACGAGGCACCGATGCAACTTTAGTGGTAAATTGGAGGTAATTTGCGAGAGAGGTGGTCGACCGAGCAGTTAGCAAGCCAACAACCGCCGACAGAACAACAGACTCGCTCGTCCAATGTTCTGTAGTTACCTGAACGTTAGCTTACAAAGGGTTAAAAGGAGCTTGCCGGACGGTGTACACTGTTCCATTTGCATCGAAGCCGTCCCCTCAAACTTCACGCCTTGTTGAAGTCCTAATATTCGCCGAAAAGTGGAGATGTAATTGCCGACGTTACTACGAATGGAATGTACTCCGCGGGACGAGTTCGAGGCGATTGCCACTCGAACGAAAGGAGATTGTTCAGGGAGTGTCTGGCGATTCAGATTAGTCGTATCTTCTGTTTCCTGGAAGATATTAAAAACGATGGAGGTTGCATTTGAAATATTCGAATAGTATTCGAATACTTGGATATTCGAATTATATTTGACAAATAATTGAGCAACTGAAGTATTCGAATATTCGAATACCGAAAAATTCGGCAAATAGTCCCAGCCCTAATTTACAGTGGGACAATGTAATTGTTTTTTAATAGAATCTTATATTGTCAGGTACAGTTGTCCCTCTCGTCATTCTGAATTTATTTTCTGAAAATAATTTGTGAGATGCCTACTTCATGTTTCTTGAGAAATAACGCGTGTATTTCACAGATAAATTCGTCATATTTTCCACTTGGCTTGAGGGATTTGGATGATATTGAAATATGATGTGGTTTACGTGATATTAAAAGAGATTTAAGTAAACAAACTGCTGGTTTCAAATTTTTGCCTATGGACCATTCTAAGATAAATTGACCAATTTTGCACGTGATGTAATTGCAATTCTATTTTTAAATATTCCTTATAATAAATTAGAAATTTGTTACAAATGAATTGCAGAAAACTTACTTATTACTATTTTTATATGAATTTTGTACTACTAGTGTAACCAAAGGGTGACCACTATAACGAATTCTTTAATATTAATTATTCGTTAGTGTCTAAAAGGCGTGGTTATGAAGAAAAGCTTTCGCGCACAGAAAAAAGAGCTTCTCATTTTGAATTTTCCGAAATATGTAACGCGGCCGAATTAGCAAATCTTTTTATCACACGAACCTTCTTCCACAACGGCTACCTCGCATTTGCATTTTAAGGAAGGAGACGCGGAACAAGATTATAAGTAAGAAACATTCAAGCACAGGCGTGGTAGATTAAAATTGAAGCGGATAGGGAAGATAAACGACTATGGCTAGCTGCAGGTAATATCTCCTTCGAAGGAAAACACCCAAAATTGGCTCCTATATTTCCTTTGGACATGAAGATCTCGCTCGTGAGCATAGATAACATTCTGAATTAAGAAATTCGTGGCACGCGGGAATTTCATTTACTTGCAACATAATTGAAGAGTCCTTGTAGAAAACACTGTAGGTGTCGAAAACCAAATTCTATACTATAGTGTTACCATTGGCACGTAGAACATTTTCCTATGTAAAAGTTTATTTTTTAATTTTGGCACTTACAGTATTTTCTACGAGAACCCTTCAATTATTCTCCCACGTGAAGTTATTCATTTTTTAAACGAAGTTCACCAAATTAGAACAATTCTAATTCAAGGCCCAGCAATTATACAGCATTCTACTCTTTTAATATTTAACCAATTGATTAAAACACTAGTGCAGTGATGGCATAACATATGCACAAATGTTTATTCATGACTGTGTGGTAGCCAGTATGCAGTGTACTACAAACTACGATTCATTCATGTAACACGAAGTGTACTTCAATTCTGAAGTGCGTTAACTCTTGGAGTATTTATTACAATTGTTTAAAACGTGGTACATTTGTATTTAACGTGAGTGGCTCTACAATTTGAATGGAAGTAAATTTTCTTCACAAGTTTCAATGTGTTTGAACCTACTTCAATTAATATTTGGCATAACATACTTTATATGCAACATATGAAAGCAAATTGTGATCCATGCTCCTCACACACAGCACTATTCAAAATTTCGAGACCCACTACATTCGACATAACTTAATGCGACACTCACAAAAGTTCAATAATAAATCTTGAATAAAAAAACAAACGAAACTAATTCATCTTAATTGTACCCAGCCTTCTTCCTCCTCGTAAATTTAATAGCACATCACGTAACTGTCTTCGAGTATCTGCACTCGACTCTGCTTACCACTGGACCACAGCCTATCACTATGAATTTACATTCTGTGCACGGTTTTAGCATGTCTCGGCGCTGATTTTTCTAGAAAGCACCGAAAGTACTGCTCTACGATCCTCGAATATTTACTTGGAAAACGTGTACAAAACTTTCCCAGCGGAGTCGATCGCTTACGAAGGCCTGACCTACTTAGGAGCATATTTCAAAACCTAGCGCCGCTCAAAGTGTTAACGTAGATGCTGCTAGTGTATGAATTTAGAAGAATCACAAAGTGGAATATGCTAAACAAGAACAGCCACCATATTCAAGAATCGAGGACGGTGAAACGGGCGGGCAGGAAGGCTGTTCCCAATTATCCGAAGGATCGCGGTGAAAAATCGCGTCAGCCTCGAAGATGCCAGGATGAGCAGGCCAGAGGCGTAATACGAGCTTAGTTGAAAAGCTGAATCGCACTCTTGGGGCAACGCCTCGCTCGTTGCCTCGGAACCCTCCTGACTTACGAGCAGATTAAGAAACTCCCAGGTTCTCGAAAACCAGCCTCCGAACTGCCTCGGGTCACTGCTCGTCCGTGAAACGATATCCCAACGGAGCCCCACGGAATTCAGCGAGATATTATTTTCCCACCTACCCCCCCTCCCGAGTCTTGTGTTAATTACAGGCAAGCTTTATGTTATTAACCCGCGCCAGGTCGATTCGATGCAGCTATGAAGCTTTACGATCCCGCAAGTCCGCCGTTTCTTAGACACTGCCTGCCGTCCACGATACTAGAGCTTGAAAAAGTACTACTCCATTAGATGGTAACGAACCGTTATCACCTGAGAAAGTGGTTCCTTGCGGCGAGACTGGGATATCACTGGCAACTATGGAGGACTCTGCGGTATCGTTGGTGCATAATATTAAATTCTGGAGTTCACTATAACCAAGCTTTATTCGAATCTGGGGCATTGAGGATGGATCATTTTGGGAATCATTAATGTATTTAGAATTTGTAAAATAATGTTTGAAAGGTGAGGGAGAGGCGGTGAAAGGAATTGAGGACCTTGCAGCAATTATTGAATTGATAAGGTTTTATTTTTATTCTTGGTGAATTTTTGAAACCTGGTGGGATTTTTGAAATTACTCATTTGTTATTGGATTTGCATTAAAGGATGTAGATTTATTTTGCGTATATTACTCGTCATAAATAAAAGAATATGTATAATAAATGGAGCTGAGTCCATCTTGCTGCAAGGTTCTCAATTAAGGCTTTAATTTTGAGCTGGTATCTTGTGGTTTGGATATTATGCTTTTAAGGGAAATTGATAGAGAAATTAAATCGAAGTATTTTCTAGTGGTAATTTTTACAATTTTCTTTTGATATTTACTTTTTATATCCTTAGCCCTGTGTTTGGAACAGATTTTATTTAAATTAAGTGTGCTACCAACAGTAGTTGCATTTACACCTCGAGTGCGAAGGTTTTACAACTCGTATATGGTGGAAAGTTCTCGGGATTAAAAGAATTTTCTGTAACAATGAGAGATTACTCAGGAAAATTGTGAAGTATTCTATACAAGCTCCTGGAACTTCCTGTATAATCTACAAATAATCCACCTCCGATTAATCCGGAATCCACTGTGCTATTCTAACATCGTCCTCAAATTTACCAAGTAAACCAACAAGCGAGATCCTGAAGCTTCATGCTGCAACTAGAGATGCTGCAAACTGCTAACTATTGTTGAGATGTCGACAACTCATCGACTAGTTTCCATTCCTCGATCAATTATTTCAAATCTCGACAATACTATTACGAACATATTAATTACAAGAAAGTCTTAACGTCCATTTACTTACTTCTACTTCAATTTAATAAAATATGCAGTAGTGTAATTAACCCGCGAGTGGTTGATCCACGTTCTAAATGTTTTGAATTTATATAAGAAATACGATCTCTACAGGTTGAAATATCAATAGAATTTACTATAACCCCGGTTATCCATCAAGGCGAACACGAACGAAAACATTGTTCGCGAACGTTTTCGTCGCGTCCACACTGCTGCAAACACGAACAGAACTCCACGAGCGAACATTTCTGATGCCGGGTTTACACCAAGGCGAACACGGACAAAAACAGCGTTCGCGAACGTTTTCGTCTGTTCTAATCTTGTTCACTCGGCCGCAAACATTAACAAACTAAGCGTATGAATCATATATGAATGTTTTGTTCTGTTTGCGGCGGTGTGGACACGACGAGGACAGAGAAAAACGTTCGCAAACAATGTGTTTGTTCATGTTTGCCTTGGTGTAAACCCGGCATAACTAATATAAAAAGAAATGAAAGCGTGTACGGGTCTAATTTGACCCAGTGACAGGTGAAGTCAGTGAGAGGTTACAATTTTCCAAAATTTCTATCTGTTTGTACATACCTAATTCCACACCAACACTGTACTATCACCAAATAGTGCAACTACCTTCAAAATGGAACTCATCTTCCATGGTTCAAAGAAAGGGAAGTTAAAAATTACCAAAAAACACAAAGAATCCACGACTCCGTATTACTTACAGGACATCGACTATTTAAGCCATAGTAAATAGCACGTTTTAGTAGTTGACACTCGACACATTTTCAGGGCAAATAAAGACCGCCTGGACCCATCCTATTGGCCGTTTATAGCGGCAGAGCATTCGCAGGATTCCTCCTCACCGGGAATGCATCTAGAATGGAGAAAGAACGGCGCGATGCTGACGAGCCCGGTGAAGCAAATGGCACGTACACGTGCGTGTGCTTGCATACGTAGAGAAGAAGGAGAGTGACAACACGGCAGCGGCATTCCTGCCGCAATATCATAGGGCCGGGCCCCATTTTTGCGTTGGCGAGATTAATTTAATTGTACAGTACAGAAATTGCGGGGCAAACTTCGTCCTTCCGCAATTTTCATCCCTCTTAAGGCCGTGTTTCTCGTGGCTTCGAGAAACCAGCGAGGCCGTCGCTGCCCGCTTCCGTTTTCTTGGGACGCTGCCCGAGCGGAAGTTTGGACGGGCAGCGCGCCATTGGGCGACTTCTTGGCTCAACAAACAGCGCTGAGGGCAACGGGGGTTGTGTTTGTTACACTGACGACACTTCTTCGCTGTTTTTGAGAATATTTTTCTCAATTTAGAATTTAAATAGTTTGTCAGAGAATGGCAATGGGAAAACTGAATAATTTTCTTCTATCATTCAATAATGGGTTGTAAGTCTTGTAAAGCATGATAATTAGTACAATGGACTTTAGTGTTAAACGTGGGTCACTATCTTCCTCGTATTTCAAGAGACTGTGATGTGCGATGAAATGAGTTTTGCCTTGGTGAAGGAACACTTCAATGGTAAACAAAAGTTTATTATGAATTATTACACAGAGAGAACTGAAAGGGAGGTGGAAATGTAAGTACTAAGAAGTTTTTACATTTAGCCCCTTGCCATAGGATTCATTTTTGACTTGAAAATTAAAGTAATGGACAAACAATTGGTTTCTTCAACTTCATCTTTATTACGGGGAGAACCCTATTTTATGGATTAAAAACATAGCAAAGTTTAGGATTTTTTTTTAGGAAAGTAGCATTTTGATTCATCTGAACTTTGGTCCATGTTTTTATGCATTTTCGAAGAAGTTGCAGTTTTTTTTATTCATTTTTAATAATAAATATAGGAGTTATCCAACAGGTCACAAATATCATGTGCATGATATTTACCTTCCAGGTAATCTGAAACAGAAAAATGAAACAGCGTTTTACTTTGTACATATATAGCTTCAATTCGATGAACCAGAATACCGCCAAGTTCTATACTTCTTTTGTTACGTAAGAAAATTGACGCAAAATTGAATCGTAAAAATTAAAGGTTCAGATCTTTCAGTTTGAAAACTCTCCACACCGCTCAATAAATTTTTTGATTTTTTGGTGGTTCATAAATTTCAAGCTACATATGTATATAATAAAACGCCGTTTCATTTTTCTACTATAGATTACCTGGTAGCTAAATATCATTCACACCAACGGACGACGAATTTTCCGCGGCGTGATGGTCAATCATGTATAACTGCTATATTTATGGTTAAAAATTAATATAAAAAAACCTGCAGCGTCTCCAAAGTTGCATCAAAACATGGTCCAAATTTCAGATGAATCGAATCGCTAGATTATTAAAAAAAAATCCCAAATTTTGCTACGTTTTTAGCCCAAAGAATAGGATTCCTCCCTTAAATCCAAAAGCATAATGAGCTTCGAACATAATCTACGTCGCGAGTGTCGCTGTCATTATAAATCAACAGGTTAAATAGTTGCTCGGTTTAATTATTTCTTGCGCTTATAATTACAACATATTTTTACTTGCTACATATTTGGTTCTACGAGCTGACTTGAAGGTAGCAAACAACGAGTTACCGTTTATGGGATAAATGCAAGGGGGTGTCGTTTCCCAGAACGGGGCTAGAATAATATTTGTAGATTGCGAGCCGCGGAAGTCGGTCGGCCGCGGAATAGAACAAAGAAGATGAGTTTCATCTGGAAAATCAATACTGATGAATTTCTAACGGTTAAAAAGCAGCACCAGGTATGCTAATTAGTTCTTGCAAAGGGAACGGTAAATAAGTACTGCAGCCATACGAAATATAGTTATTGGTCTTTCACGTTCTGGAAGTTGGAAGAACTCTTGGATGTAGTTGTTTTGACGTTCCTGTTGGTCTGCTTTTTGTACGACGATTGCTTTCCACTTTTGCATTTACAACGAGCTGGCATAATATTTACAGCGTACGTTTGTGTACTTTTGTCTTTCCAAGGCATCTTAATTTATAGAATATTCGCCACTATTTTCTATACCTTCATGCTACCAAGAAATTATACCTCCCTTGAACATAAATATTTGCTACAATTTGTCCAGCTCTACTTCATAAAAATCTCTCACAATAATAGGTCACTCGCGTATTACTGGATATCACCCACCTTTTATTTAAAATTCCACGTGTAGAATACAGATTACTTGGCTGTGAAAATTCTAAATGAAATGAAAATAACTAAAAACATCCTTAGCCCTCTCGTACTTCTGACTAGGGCTGGGATTATTTGTCGAATTTTTCGGTATTCGAATATTCGAATACTTTAGTTGCTCAATTATTTGTCAAATATAATTCGAATATCCAAGTATTCGAATGCTATTCGAATATTTGAGTATTCGAATGCTATTCGAATATTTGAGTATTCGAATGCTATTCGAATATTTGAGTATTCGAATGCTATTCGAATATTTGAGTATTCGAATGCTATTCGAATATTTGAGTATTCGAATGCTATTCGAATATTTGAGTATTCGAATGCTATTCGAATAGTATGATGTGAATTATAAATCAAGATCTTTAGGTTCATTTGTCAGGGTGAAATCTTGGACCCATTTCACACCATACTATTCGAATACATCAGTATTCGAATATATCGGTATTCGAATAATAACATTCGAATACTGAAATATTCGAAGTTTATTCGTAGCATTCGAATACTTGTAAAATATTCGAATATTAAATTATTCGAATAGTCCCAGCCCTACTTCTGACACCGTCCTTCCAAAACCGTGTTTATTAACTTTTCCACAAACCCCGATCAAAGCTCCAAATAAAATATGAATTACGTTTGGATCTCACGCTGGCTTCTACCAGTTCGTTGTAGTTTAGTTCGCCAGTTACATCGAAACGGTGAAGCGCACGTAGCAGACGAGCCGAACTTCGGCGAGCTGAAAGATTCGCACGGCGGTGTAAAAGTATCGGGATCAGCTTAGCGTTACAGGGCGCGCTGTTTAATCCGCTGGATTAATTAAGATGTCATGAGCCGCGCCTTTCGTTGCGCGATGCAGCAACGGCGAGCAACGTAGGCGACCCCCTCTCGAGTTTCTAGTACTTTCGATGCGCCAAACTTGGTAAGCCTTAGGAGTTATACGTTCGCCGGCAAACTTGCCCTCGGCCTACAACGCGCGACAACAGCCCTGTTAGGTGGCTGTACCATGTACCGCGGGGACAACTTGAATAATAGACATTGTTGTACGAATTAGGTGGAAGGGAAAGGGCCCATACCAGTAACGAAATGCCAGAGGAGAGGTCAGACCTCGCACCCGGGCCACCGACTTTAATTAACGGTGTCTGAACAGTCAGTCTGCTCGAGGTATTATTAACTCGTCCCTTGTCGAGCCCACGTCCCATGGAAAACGTCCCGGGAATTCGAGGACCCGTCGATCGTACGACTGCGGCCCCTTTTCAAACTTCTTCGCCTCCGCCGTCGCTCGTCACCCTTTGTTTCAAACGAAATGAGAAGGGACGATGGACATTATTATCCTGCCGGGTCAGAGAGATCAAGGATTTCTCGCTGATCCACTGGGTTATTAAGCTGGATTCTACTGACAGCGCTGCTTTTCTTCTTTAGAATGTACCAAAAAAAAATGGGCAGGATGATTTCTCGTGGAAGAACTATGCAGAAATGTTTATTCATTTTTCCATTTACAATTTTGGTCTCTGCAGTATATATACCATGTATAAATTTAAGTTTCTTTTTTGTTTTTGTGTTGTATTCTTAGTTTTTGAATGACAGAATAACGGTTGTTTACAGAATAATAACGCGAAGGTGATTTAAATGGTTTGAAGATTTATATAACATGTAGCGAAGAAAATCTGTGGCATTTGGAATTTTAAGTGTAGACGGAAAAAGAGCCTCAGGCGATGGGACTCGAACCCAAGATCAGCCGACAAAAAAGTTACCACTTTTTCGAACCACCTTATTTCTATTACTTTTCAAAATGAATTCAAAACTGGAGTATGCGCCTAATATACATATTCGGAAAGAGAATTAGAAGCTGTATAAAATCCAGTTACAGTTAAATTTATTTAAGTAAGAAACAAAAACCCTACATAACGTTAAATAAGACAACACTTTTGAAACCAACAAAAAGTTGCCGCTTTTGAATATTAATGAAAAAATCTAATATTTTGTGGGAGCACCTTTTGCTTTTAGGACAACCTAAAAAGTTACTAAACGTGGTTACTTCTTCGTCGGCCCGAAAATTGTGTTATCCGGTTTAATGTCATATAAACCCTTTGTTCCGTCAATTCAATCAATTCAACTTTAACAGGATTTTATACAGCTTTCAATTCTCCATCAAAATATACACATGCAAAACATACCGCAGTCCCAAATGTATATTAAAAAATAACAAAAGTAGAACAAATCGAAAGAGTGGTAACTTTTTCGTCCGCCAGTGTACTTCAATCATCATAATGTGTTTTGCAATACACGTGAATAAATCCCCCAATGACTATCCGACGGAAGACTTCAACAAAGTTGTAGGAAACTTTGAAGATGAGATCAGAATTGTATCAAATTTCGAGGAAGACACTGTAACCGCATTTTGCAAAATGAAAGGGAATCTTACAATTTACAAGTAAATATAGGTAATGAAATTGCAACAGTGATCTGTTAAATTCAAACTACAGGAAATTAGATTCGATGGTTTCAGGATCATTTAACTCACTTTGTGAATATGTGGGGGATTCCCTCCTGATTACGACGCAATTTTTGTTTGCTGCTCAAATTCACTGTAAGGGGGTGAAAATTCGGATATTTTCTGATTTAACTCGATAACTCGCGAAATGTAAGAGACAGAAAAAAGTTTCAAGACGAAAGGTACTTCTTCTAATTGGATCTATCATTTGGTATCTTAAAGTTCTTACAGTTCGCGAGTTATAACAAAAAATCGAAAAATAGCCGGATTGTCAGAGATTAATTTCACCCCCTTAGAGCGAATTTGGGTAGAAAACAGAAATCGCATTGTACATCGCGTTTTTAAATTTCCGGGTTCGGGATCTTCCCTTATCAGTTTAATTATTTGAATATTACATACAAGTCTCCATAAAGTTAAAACATGAATTTCTATTGAAACAACTACCAACAGATAATTTTATAATCTTCAAGATTACCAACTCCTAATTTCTAATTCATATAATTAGATGAATTACCAGTATTGAAACTACTTTACAGTTTTATTTCCTGTTTTAAAATGTTGTCTCTAATAAGAATATTATAAAATAGGAATATCTTTGATCGATCGACCCCAGAATAAATCGAAGTGCAAGGAGTTAACAATTTCGTAGCGGTTTCTTGAACGTACGGCGAGGGTTTCAGTAAAAAGGCCGCGGAGACGGAAAAAAGGTTTTTGGTCCAGAATTACGATCGGGATCGACCATAAATAAGAAACTGAACGTTTCATATAATTCACTGGATTTCCATACGATGATAAAACGGATGCTTGGACCCGAGCGCCGATGATTTATAAGATCTCCACGCTAGCCACGAAGCTTTTTCGGCTTCGAACGATTCCCTTCGACCTGTCGAGAATGTTTGCACGCGATAACAAAATACTGCTGTACCAATGTGCGCTACGTCCTCTTGCCTTCGTCTTCTTTCTGTATGTTACCTCTAGTGGTCCGCTACACATCACTGTGACCTGGTACGCGTATCTCTAAATTATTTGTGTCAAAATGTTTTGTGAAATAATGGCTGATGGAGTACTTGGCTCAATCTGCTCGCTCAGTATTTCTTTTTCATTGTTAGTAGGTAATGAAATAAGTCTTCCTTTTGTTGAAGGATGACATAAATGTATAATACTAATAGTGTAGATACTGATGAGTTATTTTAAGTAAGTGGTGTCGCGTTAATCGCACGAATTTTGGATTTTACAAATTTTAGAGAAGATTTCGTACAAGCTAAGGTTACGTGATGTACATCACATGTCCATCAGTGGAATTTTGACTTGATTTTGAGTCGATGCATTTGAGATCACCCTGGAGTTTAAATCTCATCAAGCTTGAATCACGGAAATATGTCTGAAGGGCGAATAATTCTATATTATTACATTTCTAATGTGATTCCGTTGGTATTACTTTTCATGATGTTTCATTGCTTTTAATTGTATCGTAATTTCCCACACGTTACGTACAAAACTGTAATCCCCCAGTTGTAATAAAAGCAACACTCAATTATCCTTGGTTAAGATTCCAACAATTTTACACGATGCTCCTCGCAATTTCGCGTTGATTGAGTTTCGATCAAGCAGACGAGATTATTGCTCGATTTTTGACGCTGTTAATTGAACCAACCAAAGTTCCACGATGGAAAATTTAATATCGCCCTCGAGTGCAGCCCCAGCGCAACCAGCCGATGACCGATTAATGCGGCGTGGATTGTTTCGAAGAGTTTCCTCGAAATCTGAGAAACAAGAACCGCGGCTGGAGGAGCTGTTGGCCTGAAATTAAATTATCTCCGCGTTTCTATCGCGCCGTTCGTTCTTTATTACGCCGTTTCAACTGGAATTTATTCGATTCGCTGACTGGGACCATTTGTCAAGCCGTTTGAAAATATCTACGCGGAAGTAAGTGTGTCCACGCACGCACGTGGATCGCGTGGGTTTTCTCAAAGAAAGAATCTCGTCATTAATCAACCGGCCAAGAATTGCAACCACTACGTGTGGAGGATTGAAAAAACATATTTCTTTCGATTTCACAAACATACCTAGGTACATTTGGCATGATTTCAAGACTTGTTACTGAAAATAATTATTAACCTTTGCAGAGTATTTCAATTTAATTAACGCGTCTCTCTAATTTGACGGCTTGAAAAGGAGCGCGATATTTGGGATTTTTTTACGAAAAAACCCTCAAGTTATATTGATTGAAAACTTTATGCCTATATTTGTATATATTTAGACAATGTTTAAAAAAAAATTAATTAAAAAAACGATACCTAAAACTTAAGTTTTAAATTTTCTATTTCATACAACTACAATGGCTGATTTTATGGTAACAATGCGCCTATGATTTTTGTAAGGTGCTCTATTTGAAGCTATATAACTCCGGATACAACCACTATTTTCGCATACAATTTTTTTTTCATATTCTCTAAGGACTGACAAACAAAGATATAAAGTTGGAAGTAAGTATATTTAATGGTATTCTTTTAAACAATTCCCAAAGTTCGGATCATTTTTCGTCCGTCAAGGTAGGGAGACCACTTAATTTCAATAATAATAAATCCAATTCCACGATGAATTTAATATTTCTAACTAAAGTTAGTCATTCTCGTAGAATTAAGTTACTCGCATTCATAATCAAGCTTTTAACGTTCTGCAACAGTTACTTTAATAGACTCAAGTTTTTTAGATATTCTTTCTAAAATTATCACTTTCAAATACACCAAGTTTTACCCATACTACCCTCATTAGTTAAAACGTCCTATCTAGCATTTCGAAACATCCGAGAAAACTGTAGTTTAATAATTTCCTTTGTGCCGTCCTTGTTTTTCGTCAATTAATTTAAAAAATGTAGTCATTATTTCGTAGCAGCCTAATATAATTTTTTGTCATAGGTGTACCGGCATATAATGTATTATTAATGTGGCAATTAATTAAATGTTTCAGATAGGATATTTTAACCTAGTAAACAAAGTAAGATAGGATATTTTAATACAGGAAACACTATAAAACGTGCGTAATTCATACTTTTAAATATACATTCATATAAACTAGATAGTTAAAAATAAACATGTACATATAACTTAGCCATACAATTCGTAATTAAATTTTCTTTTCTCTCTGCTGAAATTCCTTTACATTGAACTCTGGCTTTTGGTTTTGATAACTTAGTTCACATTGCTTTTACATTAAGAAAATTTAACTCCTTAAATTCAGCAGAAAAATCATTTTTATATTTTAAGATTTTTTCCCTCTTGTGAATTGAACAAATATAAAATCACGAAGATATGGTCTAGGAGAATTTTTTTAATTTGTGCTAAGAAGTGAAATCTTCCCAATCAAAGAAATTATGGATGTCCATTTCACAAACGTCTACTTTAGAAGAATTTACCTCCTGCACAACATTTTAAAATCATTAAAATCAAATACCTTACGTAAACCTAGGACAATCTAATTTAGTAGATAATACATACGACATTATAAACTAATAAAACAATCTGAAAAGCAGTTAGGATGAATAAATTAGACTGTTTCAAGATCTCTACGAAGCACTTAGGGTTTTCTAACTTTACCTAAAAGCTAAAAGACACGTGGAACTTCTAATATTTCAACATATCTTAAAAACTAAAAAAAAAGTTACATAGGACGTTTTAACTAATGATCGCAGCATAGAATAATCACATGCCAAAGTCTCCCTCAGAACCAGAACAAAGACGACCCCTATCGGACAAAGCATCTACATCGTCCGCCCTCCATTCCTTAATCCCAATTTATCAGAGAACTCAATTCCGACAAATCAAACACCGTTTCCCTACACTGTATCGATCCTTGTCCCACGAAGAAAAATGATTCAATTCCCAGAGCCTGATGATCGCCACGTGCAGGAGGCGCCACCTCCATCCCGCGATGTTTTCCCACGTCTTCGACAATAACAACAGCACAATGGAGGGTCCAATGAAACCGTTCGACTATCGGTTCGCGATTGGTCGTCGGTGCCGTCGAAGATTCGAGGACCAAAGGATATATCGAGACAATCGAAGCAATTAAAGTCGATAAATAGACCGACCGGGAGGGCTGGCGGGGGTTGCCAGAGAAAGGGACGGATTAGTCGAGAAGCCGGCCCGGTCCCCTCCGCCGCTCAGAATCGGAACAAGCAGGACGAGAGGCGCTTTCAACCGCGCGGAAGAAACTTCGGCTGTACCGCTGAAAGATTCAAAACGTTCAATTAAAAGTTCCATCGGGCGTGTTCTTCAAAGCGTACCCCCTGTTTCTGGGGGCATAAATAACAGAGATCAGGAATGGAGTCGGCTGGACTTGTGCGCGCCGTCCGCTCAGCAGTCTCTGCCCACCATTTACTACCAAGCCTTCATCCACCCTCCTCCGCGCCGCCGCTCCCTATCCCAATTGACAACTGCATTCCTGAAAGTTTGGCGTCACGTCGATAACAATTATCGGCAGGATGCTTTAATTATCCTGCCGTTTCCCCGGGACTGCCGGCGAAGTTTCGGTAATCGAACAAACGGATGGACGGAGGCCCCCGCGCGGATTCCAGCGGCGGGTAACGGTCCAAGACGCTGAAAGACATTCTGCTCCAATTTTCCTCGCGGGGATCGATAATACGCCCGGATGTCGGGCGGAGGGCGCAGCTACGGCGATGTTAATTAACATCCGAACGGGGCAAGTTTCGAGATCCGCCTTCGGAGGAAGTTTTTCTGCTTCTTGGACGATGATTTTCTCCAAATACGTTTCGTATTCCGAAGGTGCGCTTGGACGTCGCGTAGAGGACGTTTGTGGGAGTGTTGGCGGGAGGCGGTGGAGTAGAGGTTAGCCCGAGGAGCGCAAATTATTTGAGAGTCAGCTGCTGGAAGGAGGTCGATGAACTTCTTCAGGATTCGTTGGGCTTCGGTGCATGTAGACTTGATATCAGATTATAGGAGTGTAGAAGAGGGTAGGAGAGAAGAGATCGCGGGTGAAGAACTGATGCAGTTCGATTATTCATATCGCTACTTTATGAAACGAAATATAGATGTATCGAGCGAACGAAGCTGTGATTCGGAATACAGTGCTGTCTCCACAAGTGATCGGGTCTTCTGCCTCTAAGAGAGATCATCCGCTATCCCAAATACTTCTTTTGTAGTTGCCGCGGTGAGTGAGGGCGACTGACAAGGGAACACCGCGAACCCGGACGTTAAGGCGGCGAAAACTAACCTCAAAGTCAAATTGGCACCTCCACTTTTTCGCGTGTAACTCTCAAAGTAGAACAGACAGAGAAAAAGGTTTCAAACAAATGTTTTATGGTGCTTTAAGCGCTACAAATTTGCGTTAACAAAAATTTGAAAATTGTTTAAAAAAGAAATACCTGAACGAAGAATTTTTTTCTTTCAAATTTTTTTACCGCAAGTTTGCAGCGCTTATTGTACCATTAAACTTTTGTTTGAAACATTTTTTTCTGTCTGTTGTACTTTGAGAGTTATACGCTGCAAAGTGGAAGTGCCAATTTGACTTTGAGGTTAGTTTATACCCCTTTAAAGGGCATAGGGCCCAAATGAAACACACCGTTCTTGTTTTGAGTCACTCTATAAACTCATAAAGTTGCGTTCCAATCGGTGAGTCCGGGTTCGCAGAGCTCCCTTGTGAGAATGAGTGAGAGGGCACCATAATTTATGACTTGTCGCTGCCGCGTACCTTCTCACTCGTTCTCATTCTCTCTCACTCGCCGTGGCAGAGAGCAAAGGCAAGCCGAAAATTGATCACGGCCGGTCCCGAGGCTCGATCACTTGTGGAGACAAAACTGAACTTTATTAATTTCCTTATAATACAATGTCTTACCAGGGTCTTGAGAAATTTAATAAATAAAAACTTGTGAGCTTAGTTAATGATACAAATGTGTATAGTATTCAAGGCTTCGCTGTTAGTATCAGAAACCTATTAGGCTGCAAAGTAACATACTATATTCGGTAAAATAAAAATTCCAAAATAGGAAACATAAGTGTCGATCAAATTATTTCCAAAGCTTTATCATGCCTTCGACAACTCATGAAACTAATTTTACATATTAATGCAAATTTCTCCAAATATCCTACGATTGGTCGAAATCTACCGCCTAAAAAATGGTAATCTATTTATCATGTCCCGTCTAGATACGGTTTTCGGAGTTTCTGTCTGCTAAAGGCGATCAGAAAGTTTCAGAGGTACTTGACAAGTATTGCTGATGATAGGTACGAACGCCGCGGAAGCGAGAATAAAAGGAAAAGAATGAGAGGAACAAAAAGGAGGATAAAGCGTCGGGCGAGAGACCGTGATGTTAATTAATATCAGACGGGAACGGTGGCTGGCTGGGGGCTCTGACCAAAAACTTTTCACATTTTCCCGCCATCGTGAATGGCCGACGAGTCTTAAGTTCACGAAACTCCTTCCTCGTTAAACTCTTAGCTGCATCCTGGGCATCGTCGAATTAACGCGGTTTCGCGATTACATCGAGCTTCGTCGCGTTATTATTAACTCTCTGGAATATGAACAAACCGGCAACGAAGAGCAGGGCACCGGAGAAAAATCGATTAATATGTTGATGAATAATGGAACGAGAATTCGACCATGATAGAAAGCTACTTAAGAGATTTATGAAAAGAGTTTAGACGCTCAACTAATTGAAAGTGATGGTTATCGTGCTCTTCATTTTCTTGCGCAGATCCTGCATAGCTATTTAATGTAATGCTTTCTTGAGTTCTTAAATTGCCAATCTCTTAGATTAACAGCAAATAGTACCAAAAGCAACACCATCTTGCAAATTTTAGAAACTCATGCTGAGTTCACAGATAAAGGAAAAGGGATAATATTAATTTGGATCTCCTCGCACACCGGAATCGCTGGAAAGGAAGAAGCAGATAAAGCAGAAAAAGAGGCCATCACCGACCCGTCCTCAAAGAAATTCGCAAATACCCTCTTTGGAGATCTTATAAACTTTATCAGAAGGAAACCGACAATGAAATGGGAATTGGAAAATCGGACACACCAAAATTACCCATTCGTATATACTAGCTATACCTAGATTCATTAGCTATCATATTATATTATAGAATTTTGTCGATCAATTTAGATTCCTCGAAGAATTTCACAAGGTGGTCTAACTTATCTATGCCGAAGTTGATGCGACAGTAAACCAATATTTAAAAATAAAAGTGGATACAGAGGATGAGGAGTTGTATGCACTCTCCGTTATAATATCACACAAATTAAATTGTAGTATCTATAAAGAGTGCTTGTTTGTAAATTATTGTATCCTCCTATGCCTTATAATGAAACAATTATCCTTTCTGAGCAATTTCGCCAATCTATGGGACAGAAATTTGAATAAAAAAATACATAAAAGAATTGTTTTATGTTAAACGATTTTATTAAAAATGCAGTGGAAATTACAAAATAATTCTTTTCTTGTATTACAATTTTTTCACTTTAAATAATTCTCTTTAAATAAAATCGTGGGGCAGGAAAATTTTCATAACAGGATACGAATCATATTAATACAGAAGCAAACGTCGAAATGAATTTCTTAAATGAAATATTTTAATTGCTGGATTCAGATTGTAATCTGACAGAAAATTGATAAACTGTAGTTGACGATATTCCACTTGCCAACTGAATCTTCCACGTCTGGTTGTTTTATTAGAGATTTATTAAAAGTGAAAAAATTATAGTACAAGAAAAGTTAATATTTTTAAGGTTTGCCACTCATGGACATTACTTCACTCACAAATTGAGAATATTTCTTTTAACTTAATTTATTTTGCTGTATATTTATTATTTACTTTAACGGTAACTATATAGAAGATTTGTTACATAGATATAGATTTGTAATTTATTTTAACGGTGATTATATAATAGAAGAGAACACAGGTGTAGCTGCTTCCGAATAAATACCAAAATATTTTTACGAATATCTCGAAAACTAAAACCGAGCGGCGGTAACATGTATCCCTAGTAGTTGGCCATCAAATTGCCAACAATAAATGCTACTAGCGATAGGAAAAATTTCTTCAGAATGATGACCTTTACAACATATTTCAAGATCATTTATACTCTTCCGTATAATTACCATTTTAACTTCAGGTTATTCATTCTATCCCTACAAAGTACAGTACACAAATTTTCTAATTCAAAAGCACCTACCAAAGATGTCAGAAAAATTTGTCAGCTACCTAGTGAGCCACGCTGTATAATAACCAATTGATGTGTTCTGGGTTCCATAAAATGGTGATCGGCGGTCGAAAGGAAGACGATACAGGTCTGCAATGAAATTGCAAGATGCATGGCGCACAAACGGGACCTAGAATTTTCTCCAGGCAACGATGACTTCCGTTCGGTTTGCCAAGGCAAGACAAACGCAACTGGCACGTTTCAATGTTTATTATACTTCGGTAACAAGACAGAAACGGAGACGGACGCATAGCAACATGGGAGACGCTGTTACGCTAACGAACCATCAAGGATTTCATCCGTTCCTATCCACCGCGCGCGTAAACAGATCCGTATACCAGCACAAACACTCGTTTACGCTGTACACGTTCCACCAACTAAAGTTGGTTTTATAGTTTGCCTATATGCTCGTTTACCCCTGCATTGAAAACAGTTCCCGTTTCTGCTCGTCACTGCGTGAAAACTTGCTCCGCTTCGCCCTTAAATCATTTCCCTTCGCTCACCCTGAATGACATTCACAGTCAATCCTCTATAATTCGTCGAAATAGGGAATTGAGGAATTGTACGGTTGGGAGCATGTTTGGGTAGAACTTATATGAAATCTCTGCAACGTTGTGTTTAGGGCTGGGACTATTCGAATAATTTAATATTCGAATATTTTACAAGTATTCGAATGCTACGAATAAACTTCGAATATTTCAGTATTCGAATGTCCATGTATTCGAATACTATTCGAATATCGATGTATTCGAATACTATTCGAATACTATTCGAATACTATTCGAATACATCAGTATCCGAATATATCGGTATTCGAATAGCATTCGAATACTCAAATATTCGAATTATATTTGACAAATAATTGAGCAACTGAAGTATTCGAATATTCGAATACCGAAAAATTCGACAAATAGTCCCAGCCCTAGTTCTGCTATTCTAAGAAAAGAATGGTGATGTGAGAAGTTTACTTGTGAATATTTATTGTACCGATCTTTTTCCGAGTTGGATGGCTAGAAGATAATGGTTTTGTTACTTTATGGAAGCTAATGTGGGTAGCATGGAAGGTTTAAAATTAAAATAATGGAACACCTAAGGTAATAATTTACATTTTCCCGTGAATTAGAAATATTTTAACCGGTTTAAGTCTGCTATGAAGACTTATTTTGACTTTGATATTCTTTGACTATCCAATGACTTGAAGAAGAAGATTGTAACACAATAATAAACGTTCCACTGCAGAATGTAAGTGGCTCGTGTAGATCAATATTCAATAACAAAACTACATTCTCTTTAAAATTGAAACTCCTTGCACCAACGTTCACGCTGCTTAACTATTTTTCACTGCCCCAAATCAATAGTACGAATAGCTAACTTCGTCAACATCCACCTACGAAAAACAATTGTATCCACCAACAGATACATACCTAAGCAAAAATGGAATGAATCCAAACTTCACGCATTGCCGAAAAATTGCAATTCCTATCATATCCAACATCTCACGAATCATGCCACAACTCTTCTCTCCTTCGTTCAGCGAACCAATTCGCGAGTCGCGTCAGATTTTTGACGAATCGCTCGTGCAGATTTATTTTCCACCTCGTAATCGATGTTCTCCGCGTGAATGGCAATGCGGCCAGTTTCTTAAACGCGGCGATGAGACCCCATGATCAAGAGGACCGCCTGAAAGAAGGGCCCTTATGGTCTCGCGTGGCGTGTGCACGCGTGAGAAGATTGCAGAAACCGCACTGGTTGTTGTTCGAGGAACGTTTAATGGAGGAACGTGTGTCTGCTCGATTAGGGACCGCGGAAGCGGCCAGCACGCACCTGTCGAAACAGACGAATGTCTTTCACCCGTTGCCAGCTCGGGGCAAGGGGCCACCGGCTGTTATTTATACGAGAGTAATTCGTCTCTTCTGCCAGGCTATTACTGGCAACCATTCGTGACACTTCACCAACCATATATTTAAAGAGTTACAGACACCTAGGACCGTGAAAAGAGGGCACTTTTTATGATTTCTTTCACCTATAAGTAATTCTGTTAAGCGGTTAACTGGTGCCGCTTTTCTTACTATTCGACACTAAACTGGCAACATCGAAAAATTAAGTGAATCACACAAAATTTGGTATGAAGGGGCTTTTTAAGCTGCTTAATCGATTCCGGGGGTTATTTCTTTCATCTGACACCCCTAATCCCTAAAAAATAAGATTTAGGGGTGAGTTTTTTCGATTGTTTACTAAACCTTCTTTTTGATTTAAAAATCTTTTATTTGTGAAGTTTTCTTGTCTATAATTCGGTACACTCTGGGGTCGTGAAAATTTTACCAGCTAACTACGGGAGTAAGAGCTTATTTATGAAACAATTCGCGAGTCATTTTGGTTTGGCCATATTGAGTCTGCCATTTTGAAATTTAAAATTCCAATGCCAAATTCAGATTCAGAGACCACATAAACCATCACATACGAAGTTTCATTCAGTGAGATCATTTTTTTTTTAAATTACAGGAAATCGTCGATTCCGGGGCCATAAAATTGACCTTCCTTCGATGTTGTACCTTCTGCGAATTCTTTATTGGAAAAGTCAATTTTTTCAACCATTCTAGTTGT
Organism: Andrena flavipes; assembly: GCA_963971345.1. Taxonomy (NCBI): domain Eukaryota; kingdom Metazoa; phylum Arthropoda; class Insecta; order Hymenoptera; family Andrenidae; genus Andrena; species Andrena flavipes. Next base: position 15,567,740 of record OZ020482.1, on the reverse strand, counting down.
ATGTAACCTCTTAACAAATATAATTATTTTCTCTTTTGCTTAGCTATGTATTCGACAAAACCAGCGTTAGTTAATAACTTTCCCATTCATCTACAATGAATATTCAATTCTTTATTTGGGATGTGAGAATGCTCGTTGAAAAAATGTGTCTAATTAGAGTAAGAAATAGAATTTATGCCCACAAAGGGATAGTTTTTAAGTGTGCAGCATGGTTCTGCTTATACTTCAAAAACAAAGTGAGCAGAGTTTTCACGTTTTCAGGTCTACTTCCCTTAGAAGCTAAGTGCATCAGCTATTTTAGCATTAACCAGTGATGAAGAATATTTAATTTGAAAAAGAAGAAATAGAATATGGATGAATTAAATTAATGCAAACCACGTGACTTTTATTATAATAATATATACACTATCTGTATATTGCAGAGTTTATACTAAAGCTTGAGAGATTGTTCTCTTTGTGTTTGAAGTACACTATAATTGAAGATCAACAACTCACGGGAACATAAAATAATAGTCTTCCGAGTCTAATTATTTGTATCAAATTACTTACAACTACGTGATTCCGTAATTGGACTGTTGGACTCACCTGAAACCAAAGAAAGATTCAGATTAGTAATTTTCTTCTTCGAGTAACTAAACATTTCATGTAAATGTAACATATGAAATATTAATTCCCTGTCCAAACTCGTGTGATTTTTTAATCAGTGAATATGCAGAATTGTAAACAATAAAAAATCTGTTCTGAAAAATGTATGATCTTCAATATAAAATAAGTATGAGACACATATATTTATTTAACAACAATCTTTCCTTCCTATTACTGCATTTCACACATCTCATTAAAGCTATTTCATATTGTATATTCAAAAACCCTGAAATGAAAATACAAAACAAATTATGCACCATGCTAACTAATACCTACGCGCAAATATCTGAAATAAATATCAAAGAAACATGTTGCTTCACCATAAACTCTATCTTTAAGGAAATTCCAATTCTAACTTCATCTTAATTCTCAGTATCCCTCAAAATCGCGAAAACATCTTATACAGTTAGCTAGTAAAATTCCGATAGTAGCATCTGGAAGTAAGTAATGAGTAACGAGGGACCGGAAGAGGATGTTAGGAGGTCGAGGGAACGAAAGACCTCCATGAAAGACGATTCTTAGTCCGAGTTAGCGGTTCCACGAAATGGTTCGTACAGCCACTTAAAGGCAACTGCATCGAATATAACTCATCCATCGTGTACCATACTACACAGTCCAGAAATAAATCCCCACTTTCCCTTCCAAAATATATCCTATATCCCACAAAATCGCATCAAACCCCACTCCTCCTCAAAATATTAATTAACAAGACCTTCAAACCTCAACTCAACCCACCTATAATACCTACCTAGTTGACAAATCTTCCCACATTCACGTAGATACTGAAACCTCCTGCCACTCCACATTTTAAGATCCTTTGACCCTTCTTTCCGCAGTGTTTCGACAGAAGAGAAAACTATTCGCAGAGGGTCAAACAAAAAGAGGAGCACAAGCAACGCTGTTTCTTCCAGCGGAATGGGGCAGGTCGAAGGGTGGCAAAAAAAATCAGTGGAATTTCTCGGAGCTGCTTCTTCCACGCTGGTTTCGACTCGCCGAAACGCGCGGCCCTCGTGGAATAATGAAAATATTGACCCTCGCGGCGGCCTCGATGCATTATCCGAAGCGTTTCCCAGACTCGACGTAAGTCGTGACTCTGCTCCGAGTGTTTCGACGAGTCGCGTCGCTTTTACCACCCAGTTTTTGGGGCGCATCCTAAGCAAACAGCCTCTCCGCCGATGTCCCCGTCCGCCCAACCATTTTTTTCGTCCTCTGTCCTCGGAAAAAGAATGAATCCTCTCCGTTCACCGTCGCCTCGGCCGTGTAACAACACGCACGACGAACGGGCCGACACGTTCCTACGGGCCCGGGGGCCATCGACAAATATTCTTATAACTCTTCACGCGACTAGGGCGTGCGCAAACAGCGCGCGAACGAGGAAAAGAAGTCAAAACGACGGAGGATCGGCCGTCTGACCTGACGCCACGAGTTTCCTTGGGGAATTCTGTGGGAGGCAGGGAGGTCGTTGCGACACCAACGTGGCGAAAGAAATCGTAAAGTGGTGTCTGCAATTTGTACTGTGGGAGGGAATAAAGTGTTCGGAGATGGTTGACACTGTTTTGAAGATGGTTTCGTGGGGTGGAAAGTATGTGACATGTGTCGTGGTGCTGGAAGTAATGGATGGACTACCTGTTCTTTTGGTTTTCTTATTTATTTTTGGTAACATATTTGTAGTTATATAGCAGAGCTGGATTTATTACAGTCTTTACTTTATTTGGTAGAATTCAGTAAGATTAGTATTAATTGCAGTTGGTTCTTTCTTAGAATTTGAAGTGTGGAAGATAGACTATATTCTTCTAAACTTCTTTTTTAATAATAATGTCTGGAATTTGATCTGTCACGTGTACTATAATATTGGAATCATGGGTGTTCGGAGGGGGGTGCTGAAGGGACAGTCCCCCCCCCGGCTGTCGAGAAAATCCCTCTTACTTTTTAAAACTGATCTTTATTAAGTTTATACTAAAAAAGGGAATATTTTTATGTTTTGGTTTTATATTTTTATTTAAATTGGATTAAAAAACAAAAGAGGTATGTTTTTCATTACCATCATCCTAAAGTTGCACCCCACCCTGGAAAAAGTCTCCGGGCACCCTTGACTGGAATATGAAATGCGTAAGTTACTTACCACTCAGAATCTCAAACAAGAGTGAGTACAGAATATAAAGGAAATAGGGGAGACCGGGGCAGATTGTAACAAAAAAGTTGTCACAGTTTTTTCTCCGAAAGTGTTTTCCTCAATCAGGAAATAATTTGCGTATTTACATATGTGGTGAACTATTGAGTGTAAATACGAGACAAATTCTTGGAGCTTTAGACATCTAGCTTCATCTTAAACAATTCTGAACCTTTGTTACAATGTGCCCCAGTCTAGGTTAAATTGTAACACATCTGTTTTATTTATTTAAATAGAAATATGAACAAAAATAAACATGTCTAAAAAATATAAATGAAAATACAGATTATTATTAAACATTTGAATGCTTATTAATCTGATTCTATCAAAATCTTCTTCTTCGCTTTCTTTACTTCTTCCTTTATACTTTTTTTCTACTTTTTGGATTCTCAATTAATTTGTTGTTCGTCTAGTTTTCGGTGTGTCAGCAAATAGCGTGTTTGCTTTATCACCATGTAGAGCGGAATAAGTAATACATTTCCTGACACTAATCAATCTTACATCTCCATATCTCACATTCTTTTAAATATTATTTTCTCTTTGCGAAAATCACTATCACTGGAAAGCTAAGTAGAATTTTAATATACTCTGCACCACTACATTGGGACCTCGGTAAACCGAGTTTTATTTAAGGGGTTATTCTACTTTGAACAGCTGAAAAATTAAGCTATATTTAAAGATATTTTTTTCAGTAAATGCAATATGTAATGAAATAAATCTATTTGATATTTATTAAGCTACTTTTACATTATACAAAAAAAATTAAAAAGAATTTTTGGAATTTTGTTTTAATTGCTTTTTTACAGTGTCAATTAGGGCTGTTCGAGTACTCGAATATTCGAGTAGCTTGAAGTTCGGACCGAGCCGAGACTCGGTTTCCGAGCCGAGCCGAGTACCCGTAAAAACCGAGTAGCTCGATAAATCCGAGTAGCTCGAATTTTTTCGAGTAGCTCGAATATTTTCGAGTAGCTCGAATTTTTTCGAGTAGCTCGAATATTTTCGAGTAGCTCGAATATTTTCGAGCGGCCCGAAAGAACCGAGAAACTGGTCTTACGTTTAGTAATATGTGTATATACGCTTATTTATATTTATTTATTTATTCATTCATTCATTCATTCATCCATTCATTCATTCATTCATTCATTCATTCATTCATTCATTCATTCATTCATTCATTCATTCATTCATTCATTCATTCACTTATTTATTTATTTATTCATTCATTCATTCATTCATTTATTTATTTATTTAACGCTCTGTGTTGACAATGGTGCGACAGAGGTAAAACCCATACGAAGAAGGTAAAAAACTAAGAAAAAAATAAGGAGAAAAGAAAGATAATATATACAGAACTGTATGAATACGTTCATAAAGACACGAAAAAATGAAAAGAAAAAAAGAAATATTTGAATTTAGTACTTCTCAAAAGTTATAGAATATTTCCATTTACAGCTTATACTTTAATTATTTACTTTACTTATCGAGAACCATTATTTACATTCCAGTAGATAAACGTAACCTTAAATATTCGAAACATTCGTATTGCCCGAAACGTTCAAGCTTCAAGCTTCAAGCTTCAAGATGCTCGAAAATTTCGATCTGCTCGAAAAATTCGAGTTTCTCGGTTCTTTCGGGCCGCTCGAAAATATTCGAGCTACTCGAAAAAATTCGAGCTACTCGAAAAAATTCGAGCTACTCGAAAAAATTCGAGCTACTCGGATTTATCGAGCTACTCGGTTTTTACGGGTACTCGGCTCGGTTCGGCTCGAAAAACCGAGCCTGGCTCGGCTCGCTTTTTCCGAGTACTCGAACAGCTCTAGTGTCAATATGACATCTAATAAAAAAAGGGGTATGTTCATGGCGTAGGTGATTTGCCGGCTCAGGCTTACCCGAAACAATACATTTCGAAAGATTCTTAATCAGTCTGAGTGTCGCTATAGCCCGAAGCTTAATTAACATTTTTTATTGAAAAGTATGAACATGGCGCCGGTTTGAAAAAGAAGTTTGACAAAACACTCAAAAGTATGTATTCTCGGGTGTTCCATCAAAAAAATCTAGGTTATTTCTCGACAAAAATTGTTAATTCAGCTAGAGATTATAGCGACACTCGTTCAGATTAAGAATTTTTTGGAACAAGTCTAAACCGTGAACATATCTCTTTTTTAGGTGCCATTTTGACGTCGTAAAAAAACAATGAAAACAAATTGTAAAAATCCTTTTCAATTTTTTTGTATAATATAAGAGTAGCTTAATAAATACCAAAAAGATTTATTTCATTATACATTGTATTTACTGAGAAAAAAATCTTTGCAAGTCGCTTAACTTTTCGATCAATGAAAGTAGAATGACCCCTTAATCAAAACCTTGCGTAAAGCAATATCCGCTTAATTTAAAGTCGTGTTCCAATGAAGCTATCGCGATTCAACTTTCTTTGACGAAACGATGACAGAGAATGTTAATATCACTGTGCCAAACCGTTAAAGAATCTTTCAACGGCCACCTGACAGCGGAGGAAGATAATGAGAATGATTCTTAACTGCCTCCACCTCGGATTATTGGGATTCCACTGTAGAGTGAGCGCAGACTTCGTGTCAAGTGCGAGGTGGCAGCACAGGACGAGCAGGAATCGGGCCGGTCTGTTTCAATCCATTCCCCTCCAGTTGAGCAATATCGAGCAGCAGTCACTTGCGAAAATAGAAACGGAGAAAGACAAGGATCTATCACAGATACATCGCAGCTTGAACTTCGAAAACGAACCGTGAAATCTACCATCACGGGGATATCGCTGCTTACGGGTAAAAATAGCGGCCCCACTGCGGCACACCTTTCAGGCGAAACGAATTTTCGCATAGAGATAACGATCGTTTCGCCCTGTAATCCAAACTTTCCTTGGACACGCATAGTCACGTGTTGGACAAAATAAACGGGAGCAAGTATAATCAGCCGATTGTAAACTTCCCTTTGTTGGACCGAGCTTTTCGAATTCTACTGAAACAAAGCGTCCGGGTTCTCAGGAATCTCTTAATAAAGCGTGCGTCCTGAGTTATGAAGGCTGCTGGATGGGAATCGTGGTGCAATAGCAGGCAGGTCGACTTTCGTATGAAATTCCAAGGTGGATTTTCCTCGTCTTATTTTTCACTTCGAGGAGAATAATTGTGTACTTAAATGGTGCGTGTATGCAGCTGATTAGCAATCAGGATTAAGATTTCATAAAGTCTGGGTGTAACGAGTATGAGATATAGGGTAGGTGGTTCTTTTAAATTCTGTTTCCACGGTAATAGAAAATAGGGGATTGATGATACTATTGCAGTGGTTTCTTTATGTTTAATTTATTTAAACATTTGTGCGATATAGAAGTAGAAAATATAACTTTTCCAAGGGTGGCACAATTTTTCCTTTCAACTGCATTATGTCTTTACATTTCTGTTAGGAAAATAATAATAATTTAACTCATAATAAAGAAATCTATTCTTCGTTCAGAATTGATTTCTAATAGAGTATTTCAGTTAAATTTTCCAGTTACACCCTGAAAATTCTACGATTGCAGAGACTGCCCTTATTTCAAGGGAACGCGAGAAATTTCATAAAGCATAAATGTGATTTTGACGAATCTTATTTACTACCTGTTATAAAAAAAATTATGCTCGAGTGGGTGAAACTAGTGGAATGGAAATGCCGAGAAAAGTAAATTACACGGGCGGTTTTGCCTTTAAAAGCTTAAGTGATTACACAGGAGCAGTGGTATTAAACGCGATCCAGAGTAATTACTCTTACGAAATTTTAATTTTCGCCCGAGTTACGCTGAAATCGCGAAATTCGCGTTTCGCGAACTCAGCCTGCGTGGTACGCATCTCTAATAATTCGGGCTTGCACAGCTTGCGAACGCTTAGGTGCGCGCTGAAGTGGCTCGGCGCGGAACATAGTGGTACGCAACCTACATTACAAATTGGATATTACACAATTACTTAATGATTAAATTAGGCGCCGCTGAGTCTGGCAACATCTACACCGATAGATGGCAAGCAACGGATCCGTGTAACAGTGCTTGTAGACCTTCACGCACAACCGGCCAGCTTTTGTGAAATACCTTCAACGACTTGGCATTCTGACTGACATAGCGAAACGATTCATTACGCGGCAAACTAATTGCGTGATATTGTCTCGTTACTGGTACTTTATTTCATTACCACGCGACAGCAAAGTGCTGTACTGTTGGAACGTAATCAAGTCTTACCTTTTCCCTCAATTCTCATCTGTCACGCGTCGCAGCGCCCTTTAGAATTTAGAATTCAAATCGTTTCATTAAGGTGGAGTCTGTTTCTGCTGCAGGGAGGAAATATTTTGGTATGGGTTCATTGACACTAGGAGGTGCTGAATCAGTCGTTTCTGTAGCTAATCATTTTTTCTTGGATCTGTGATCTGTGGAATATTGGTATTTCATGTAGGGCTGGGACTATTCAAATATTCGAATATTTTACAAGTATTCGAATGCTACGAATAAACTTCGAATATTTCAGTATTCGAATGTTATTATTCGAATACTATTCGAATATCGATGTATTCGAATACTATTCGAATACCGCTGTATTCGATTATTTCAGTATTCGAATAATATTCGAATACCGATATATTCGAATACATCAGTATTCGAATAGTATGGTGTGAAGTGGGTCCAAATTAGTGTACAAGATTTCACCCTGACAAATGAACCTAAAGAGCTTGATTTATAATTCACATCATACTATTCGAATAGCATTCGAATACTCAAATATTCGAATAGCATTCAAATACTCAAACATTCGAATAGTATTCGAATACTCAAATATTCGAATAGTATTCGAATACTTGGATATTCGAATAGTATTCGAATACTTGGATATTCGAATTATATTTGACAAATAATTGAGCAACTGAAGTATTCGAATATTCGAATACCGAAAAATTCGACAAATAGTCCCAGCCCTAATTTCATGAGATGGGAATAGGAGTTTTGTGAGGAAATTCAGGAGGTAAGTGAATCGTAGATATTTTTGTTAACCCTACAGTGCACAAGTGGAGTAAATGAACATAAAAATGGAACCTTTTAAATAAATTGTACCATATCTTATGTTGATTATATTGGAAAAGATTCAAACAACGATGACACGTAGTGTCAGAAAAATATTTCTTCAGTATTTCATTTTGTTATGAGTATTTTTTTTAATAAAGATTAAGTGCAATAGATTACGTGCAGTCTAAAAATATTTTTTTCTGAAAATATCCATGCATTCCTGGATTGGGAGATATGGGCCTGTGAAGCCCAACGTATGCAATGGTGTAATTTCAATTTACGTGTGCACTGCAAGGTTGATAAAATGTGGGATTAATGAAATCAGATATCACGAAACATCAATGTTCTCTGAAACATAATTAAAACGATGCTGACTGATTTAGATAATTTTATATGGTAACTCGAAAATGACACGAGCATATGCCTCTACAATTTTCTTCAAAATAATCCTCAATTTGATGTAATATTGTACACCTAATTATGCAGTATCGATTGTTTCACCTATAATTTTTCTTTGTTACTACCAATAATAAGAGTAATGGTACAAAACTATGCAAAGAGAACTAACCTAGGTGAAAGAGGTTTAAAGAAGTAGCCATCTGAATGAATAGACTCAGAATGCTATCTGTCACATCTAGACGGCGAACAAATGAATCTTTAGCTTTTCTCAGTAGCGCAGCCCTACAGATGGAGATGCATCTACAATTCCTTATTGCATACTTCCCGGTGTCGTTGCAGTGTTTTCAGAAACTCCATTCTTCAATGTCTCTCATAAAAACAGTGAAAATAATATTCCTTGCGTTCGCTATGTCCTCCTTAATGTCTACTAAAAGTCAACGTAAAAATACATTACTCCACCAGGAAAACTTAAAAGGAAAGAATGGCTTACAGGAAGTGCATTGCAATCCCTATGTAGGCTTCGTTCTAATAAATTACTGAAGGCAAGAAACAGGATAACATTAAGGACTAAGGAACTTTTAAATCGATTTGAAAACAATAAAAAAGAGTTTCTATTTAAAAGTTGTACAGTTTCTTTATAAAATAACAGTGAATTTCTAATAGAAAGGTATCTGATTAATTGAAATAAGAAAATATAGTTTACCTAAATAGAAATTCCTGAAGTTGAAAGTAGAAACCCTATTCTCTACTTTCAATGATTCACGAAGAATCACCCTTTCCTCGATTCTTCGTCCCAGAATGAGTGTTTATTTCATCAAATCTCCCAATCTCTCAAAATTCTCTTTAATTAATTAATCAAGTATATCAGCTTTATCTATCCCAAACCTAGAATAGCTCACAAACCAAATCATTTCCACAAACTCTCTCCCTCAAGAAACACAACTGATCTTGCAAATGTCAAAAACATCCAAACTTCTCACTCAAAAAATTCTCTGCTATCAGAAACTCAAACCACGCATTCACACAAATAGCAATCACTCACTGTACAGCCGCGTTCCAGCGAAACACCTCGCAGTCACAATATCCAGGCATAGCATTCAGCTTCTTAAGACTGAACATTTCAAGAGCCAGAAAATTTTATTCGAACGCCGGTTCACAACTATTGCGAGCGACAAATTTTAACAGACGGGAGGAGAGTTATTCGCAAACATTTAACCTCGTTTGAAGCTTTACAGCGTTTCGTCGCCCGCGACATCCGCGATTCGTCACAGGTGTATTTTCGTTTGAATTTATCGCGTCGAAATCCGCCGTTTCTTTTGTGCCACGAGATATTTCAGCCGTCTCGCTGATTGCCGAGCAACGGGGCCCTTTCAAAGGATCGCTATCCCTCCTTGGTTTTATTCGTCCCGCGTATTCAGTCATTGAGGCCATTACAACGTGCCGGCTGGGTGGCCGATTTCCACCGTCCATCGTCATCTTCATCGTTTTCGTTGCCCTCTCAGTGACGCTGTTTCGCGGGCGCGTTTTACCATCCGAAAATAGTCGGACTCGCGACATACATAAGCCGATATTTCTGTAGACGTCCGTTTCTACAGTTGGGAATCCTCCGCGATGCTGGCATTTCCGTTCGACCCGAGCAGGGTGGTCCTTTACGCCGAAATCATCACTATTGGCAAATCCATGCGCTCTCCCAGTTGACGATTCGCGGTGGATGATGAATGACGCGTGCAGTATAATGTATCTCGGGGTTGCGCGTTCTATGGAAAGATAAACTGTACTTGTATACAGTGACGAGCTTGGGACACATTTCTGTATATAGGACTGAAAGGGTTCATAATTACTCTCACTGCGCCTAATTACTCCTATTCCCAGATCTCACCATGACGACGGTAGAGTTCTCAGTTGTAGTGGTCTTTTAACACGGGAAGTTCGTAGAATAATATCTGTTCGACTGTAGCTATTTAATATAATGTGTGGGGAAACAGATTTTCCGGAGCTCCTTTAGCTTTTCAAACTGTGTGCACTTATTCTGAATAATCTCTCTTATAACTTACACCGCAAAACACTACTCTTGCTTCTTATAATTGTATTGACAGAATGTGTCGCGAAGGCAATGCTTATTAGAATTATTTCTGATAAATCTGAGTTAAATTGTTTAAATAAATTACAATAAGATGACTCTAGAAAGATATTTATGTACTTTTTTAATGAAATTTTTTTAATTATACTATTATAATATATTTATAAGATTCAATTATGCATGTATACTTTTATAATACAGGTTAAACACATTCTACGTGATATTTAATCGTAAATAATACCTGTTGTAATACAATGTTGAATATAAGCAATAACATGCAAAAAAATTAATATTTACAAATGACGATAACTGGGCAGGTCGGGGATTGTCGCAGGTAAATTCAATCAGAACATATTCTGTGACCTTTAACCTTTACTTTCAAAAAGAAATCGAAGTTTGATCTCACTTGATACACGTCTCAAAGAAAGAAAAATATATACTTAAAAAATAATACAATTAATGTAGGTAATTATGAATTTCAATAAATAGTAACATAATTTTTAATTTTACCTGAAAAATTCCATTTTCCAACGCTATTAAGTTTACAGTTGCATATCTCTTAGAGACTTCCAGATTAAAAATTGATTTTAATGGAAAAACATGTTTTGATATTTCATAAATGAAGTATAATTCACAGATTTTTAAAATAAAAATTTCTTTTTTACTTTTAACCAGGATTTCGGGCAAATTCGTCAGTGCGCATCAACTTTAAAGCCTTCCTTGAAACTCTTAATGCGTAATGTTTAACCGCAATATTACCTTTTAGAAAAAAGATACAAAAAAGCGCGCCAAGTACCTGTACGCACGCAAACAACGGTAAATTAATAATCATCAAAAAGAAGCCTATTTACAAACACTGTCGTAAAGTAATATTTACATAACTAATGATATACAAATATTGCGCCAATTATAACAATGGCTATTTATACAAAAAAATTATTACTTCATTATTATTTTATGTCCAGTATTCCAAGATTTAATTGACTCGCCTTGCTCTTTTGTTTTTACTTCTCATTTTCTTCTGTACTTCACTATTTGTATATACTATTGCAATCCAAGGGGTATATCAACCCGTTAATAAATAAATAAATAATAATGAGTCCACTCTTCTCTAGTAAATAGATTAATTTTCTTGAGCTTTCAACTTTGACGGGGACAATTTAAGTGGTAGAGTGAAGGGAAAATATAATAATTCAACCTACTGTCGGGAATATTAGGATTGAGTGCTTCACATTTTAAATATTGGCACACAGATGAAGTAATCGTACCGTTTTATGGAGGAACAGTATTCTGCAGTGTTGTATGTATGTTTTATAAGGGAGAGTGAAGGAATATACTAATAGACCAGGAGAATCAATAGAATGAGTGAGTAGCAATTTTAAGCTTTCTTTGTTATAACTGGATAATGGTATTGAAAGCTTTATGCAGTGATCTATCTCTTAGAAATAGATTAAGTAATTCAAATCCACTTTGTTAGATTTCTACCCAAGATCTTATTAAAAAAATACTGATTATTTATCATTCCACCTTGAGCTTCCAGCTGTAAAATTTACTTCTACCTATTAAATACTGCTATGCGTGAAATGCCTCTCTGCTTGACTTCTAGCGGGCGGCACAAATGTTTATTCGGTTATTCGGTATCAATGATTCAATTAGTGCTGTCGTAACGAACCAAACAAAGTGGATACTTTTAATCTTTTGTAATAATTTCGACGCGGCTTTTTCAAGCTATTGAAATGCACTGTACGCGTTCATCCACTTGTCCCACGCTCTGATTTTTTATTTGCATCGATGGTTCGCTGAACGAGAGTTCCATTTTAAACGCACAACTAATTAAAAACGATGCATACAAAATGGTTAATTTGTTTTCATTGATTCCCTTACGTTTTGCGAACAATCGTGCGTACATATTGCATGCAACTTTCGTTTACTTCACGCGTGCCTTCCTGAGTATTACCTTTTAATTCTTCCGAAAATGTATCTCCCGTGGAATCAATGTATCGACTTCAATTACTGTTCCACGAATCGTATCAAACATCCAATGTTCCATTAAAATGGAAATACTGAAACGCATTCGTCACCCCTGCGAGCAAAGTTTGATCAAAATCTGAGCGTACGAACTGGGTGATGTTTCTTGTTATAACAAGATACTAGATTCAAGATTCGGTTATTCTTACAGATTGTAGTACAAAAAAATATTTTGTTACTTCGGTTGAGGTCCCCTGCAAACCAGCAGAGTTCAAGAGAACTCTTTAATTTCTGTCTCCACAGACAAATTTAATCGTTCGTAAAAATTTTACCGGAATCATTATACTCTGAAAGTATAATCGGTCCATGAACGTTTCACACCCGGGTTCCTAACAGCGCTGAGAATAAATCGGTGCATCCATCAAGCGAATCTCGATGGATCATTTATATAGTTGCTCGTCGTAGCTGTCACGCAGGGGGATATCTGCGAAGAAACGGCTGTCCCGTGGTGTGATACGGCGGGGTGGCGTTTTCGTGCGAGCACCGGGACTTGCCCGGGCTATTTTGTTATTTATGGTTGCATTACCGAAAGCGGCGCAAGAACAGAGTGCGTGAGAGATGCCGCGTGCGCGGCTAAAGTATGTATAAAGTGGAGAAGCACATTTTTACGGTGCCACGCTGAGCTTAATCCGCTTCTACGATCGATTTCATCCCCCCACGCGTATTTTTTACGCGCGCCGCGTCTACCTGGGCGAAAACTTACGCCGGGGGGTGGGGGGAGGGCGTTTCAGACATTGTTCAGCTGAGAATTTATTTTTACGACGGAAGGAACTCGTTCGCTTAACAAGACTTTACGGTGAACCTTCAAAATTCATACGAATGAGCGTGGAATGAAGTAATGCTGGAGCGGGGGAAGCTTCTGGGAGGGGATGTTGCAGCTATCGTCGCTGTAGTTTCATTGCTGTTTAGGTGTTGTGTGTGTTTGATATCTTGTACAGCTTTGGTTAATTGGAGGGATGGGTGAGAAAAGTTGACACGACGCACAGTGGGCCGTCTATTAAGAAGTTATAGTTCGTTCATAAATCATTAATTAGATGAAAATATTTGGAAAACACCATCCACATTGTTTTGCCACCCTTAAAACGTTCATCTCATACGAGGGAAGATCTCTAACACGAAAATTCCTTAAATTATGAAACGAAAAGGTAAAAAATAATTATTTTCTTGTACTACTATTTCGATGGTGATGTACTACGCACGTCTGCAAAGTTTCGAGACAATTGGATAGTTGAAAGTGGGTTAAAATTGAGTTTCCAGATTTGAGCCTTACAAACAAACAGTTTAATAATGCAGAGTTGCAAATATTTTCAGCGTAACTTGTCAATATCTATTCTATAAAGTAAATAGAACAAAACCCCACAAAAATTTCTAGGTTCCGCCTGGTTCCTAGATATCTAGAGCATTTTCAACTAAAGCTATTGAAAAAATCCAACATTTTTATGATCATATTTTAATTCTGTTCGTTGGACATTAAAATATTCATGGCTGAAACTTCATTTACTACTTACTTCTACGTTTGCAATTCATTTGGTAAAATACTAACAATTTTAATCGGGATACAACGGAGCACTACTAATTTATGGCTGATTCTGATGCATTCTAACAAACTATTTTACGAATTTGCATACCATATCATTCCGATATCTGTGACTCGGTAACTTGTAACTTAAGCCGTTAAAGAAGAGGAGGCTGTGTAGTTGAAGGAGACATGTTTCATTATCAAGAAATATCTGTATAACTGTTGCAAGCATTATAGAAAATATTGCAATAAAATATTGTACCAAACACTGTAAAAACACGAAACAGCATAATTCTGTGCTTTCTCCTTCAACGAACTGAATCAGTCTGGTGGAAAGGAGCAACTGAATGTTTAAAATTCTGAGCACACTTCGTCAGTAGTTGATGCAGAATTTTTTCGGGCAAACATCTCCGAAAATAACCTCGACGGCGATCGACAGGAGGGAAAAGCTCCAAGGTGTACACAAGGTGTGGCCTTAATTAAAAGAATCTTTATTTACAGAACTCCTAGTGTCAATCACCGTGTTTAATTACCTACCGTTTTCTTTCCCATTTAAATTTCCCATTTGGAATTAGGGGGATTTACGAGCCATCCTCGTTAACATTTATCAACGTCGGCCGCGATGAGGCGAGAGTGTAATTGTAAATGATTACGATATGATTAAGGGTGACCGAGTTTGCTTCGCCCGCGATATGCTAACGAGATTTTTCTTTCATTATGTGCGTACGCTGGAGGAGAAAGTTGGAATAAGCACAAGACCCAGATCTGCTCGGTCACGATTCCTATCATGATGTATTAACGTAATTCATTTCTAATCGCGATTCGTTGACGCCTGCACACAATTTCCTTTCCTTCTGGTATTTTTCCTCTTCCAAGAGGAAACGTAATTCCGCGCTGCGTATGCGGTGACTCTGCAGTTTAAGGTTCCTTTGAACACTATAGTGCAGTAAAAAAGTGTAGCTGCAATATTCGAGGGGTATTTATAATACAGGGTTCCTTAATTTATACTTGTGCAGGTATAAATTATGTTGGTTGAGAAAGCAATTTAGTTTCGCTTACTAAAAGTAATCTAGTACATAGTTTAATCTAGTATTCCACATTTTTCGAAGATACTATAATTATATGGGGAGTGTCAAAGGCGGATTTGCAGCCTTTTCGGCGAAATGTCATCAAATATTTTAATTTAAAAGAGTCCAGACAATTTAAAAATTAATTCAATATGTCAACTTACAGTATGAGTTATTGCTAATTCGCTATATGAAAAAGAAGCGAATTGCTTTTAACATTATTTCAAGCCTCTGTGTTCTAACCTTTCCAATTTTTTTTTCGTTCAAAATTTACACACAAATATTTAGACAGTAGCGAATACTCTACCTCCAAAACCCTTTCTGTGTCCCATATTTTTAAAAGTCACTTCATATCTTTTCCTCCAATCACAAAATATTGAAATCTTAACGTCCACAATCAATTCACTCTAAAAAGATCTCCCACTCAAAATCCTCTGTACACAACTCCAGGAACCAACAGAAGAATTGAAAACACTGAAAGGAGCAGCAACACTCGAAGGAAGACGTCACGAACATCAGAACAAATGATTATTCGTTAACAAATACCGCCCAATAATGCTTCGTTATAAAATAAAAGAAACCACGTACGTAGCAACGATACGCCTGGAGAAACGCGGCGCAACTATGTTCCATGAAATCCATTGAAACGCGATATTATTCGCGCGGGTTACGCGAGAAGGATACGATTTCGAGGTAGAAACTGCACTGGCAACCCCTTCATGGATAAGGACACATGTTCTCAAGTGTTTTTGCGCTCTGTTGGGCTCTGGAGAGTGGAAAGAGTGGCCGACGTCGGCGGGGTCGTTGGAATAATAAACTCGATCGTTTTCACCCTCGTCGGAACATCCGGTCACGCAGTTGTAGCCGAGCACTTTAAGCTGGCGCGAGGCTTTCGATTATAAGCCAGTCACGTTTGGAAAAGAAAGCTCCGTACAAACACCGTTCCCCACCGAAGACAGATATACTCCAAGTGTCAACGACGTGACGAGCGTGCCTCTTCTTACAGGGGGTTGCTTCCTGGTTACACGACCCCGATCCAACCGTGTATTTGCCAAGGATCAAGATTGAAACTTAGGAAGCCGATATCCGTTTCACGTTCCCTCGAAAATGCAAGATTTTATCCTGGATCTCCGGTTACCAGAGGCACGCAACGGGCAAGTCAGACTTATTACGAAGTTTGCTCAAGGATCAGACTGATTGTTGGCCGAGGGGAAGGTGGATTTTTTTACGCGCTGACGAGAAGCTTTGCTGTAAAGTTCCGTGTACAGTGTACACTTGAAGAGGGCTTTTTAAGAGGTCCGCTACTTTTTTGGGGGAAAATATGCACGCGGGGAAGAAAGTGGGACATTCCACGTCGAATTGAAATCCATGTTGCAAGGACGAGTTTTAGGTATTGAAATAAATTTATTTACATATGGAAATCCATCTCGGTTAAAATAATAGAAGATCGAATTTCATGTGATCGACGGTTTTGGAGATAAAAATTCGGGTGGAGAAATCGTTTACGCAGAAATTGGTAAAAATTGCAAATTTCGACGACGTGTGTTTTTTAAACAAATCCGAAGTCAGGAAAATGATGACCCAAACCTGCCCTAATTGCACGTGGAGGACATCATATTTCAATTTTATCGAAACCCTCGATAACGAGTGTAAAAATTGATCGAGTTGACGTAGAATGCCCCAAGTATTTTAAATACTTATCCTGAAAATTATTATTGATATTCAATCAAACATTACATTATTTATCACTGCAGTATAAATGGATATATTTTGTAATATGATTTCTATATCAATCCACCTGAATATCTCATCACACAGAAAAGTTGCATAAATTGATTTATTTAGCTACAAAATTCCCACCCTTCTTAAATCACCCAATAATTATTCCAAACTTCTGTGTGCAAATGTATACTTACACTAACTTACTTCGTTACTTTGAAACGTTGAACTCATTCCCAAAATGTTACCCACGTATCACATTACGCCACGCATACCAAATAAGCTCAGCTCGCTTTCAGAGTTAAATTATAAGTCAATGAAGCTCGCACGAACAATAAGAACCGTTGCTTAAACGAAGTCCGAAGTTCCAGAGTGGGCGACTGGCCACATGCTCCGCGTCCAGCGGGTTCACCGGAAGCCAGAAGGTCAAGGTGGTTCAACGAATAATTTAATCAGAGGAAGCAGCGGGAGATAATGTCGAATCGAGGAAGAAGCCGCGGGACGGCGAGCTCAAAGCTATCGCTCATTAATTTGCGGAAGCTCGAGCAATCAAGGGTGAACCCCGACTGATACAGACGCACGATACGTTAAAGTAGGCACTGCTCAAGAAGCCGAGGCAACGCCATTCGGCGGTGAACAAACGACAATGTTATCGTTCCATGTAAACGACCGGGCTGACTATAAATAACGATACAGCGATCTGCTACTAATTTATTGCCAGCCCTCATGCAGATTTCTTATTCGCTCCTTGTCTTCCCCCATCTGTTCCGTGTTTGGTCTCGATTTAATTTTTATGCCTTCCTTCCTCTTCTCCTATCCCTCTATCTTATTCCACCTGAATGGCGGCATTGTCCAGCATTATCTGCGATTCTGGCAGAAATCGAAACGAGGAAACTACGTTCCGCGGTATAGATGGAAACGCGTTGTCCGTCCAATGCTGGTGGATCTTGCGGATAAATCATCCTGCAACGCTGGAAGCTTTTTCAAACTTAGCTTCGCTTTTCGGAATTTCTGATTACTGGTTGTAGAATCGCTACGATGCTTCGTATGTTGTGAGTGGAGTAGCTTACTGAGAAAATAGAGGGGGTACAAAAATAGATTTTTTGCTCGATTGTTTATGATAGACAGAAGTCTTAGAAGTATTTTAAAAAAGATTTCATTGAAAAATTTGGAAAATTGCGAGAGCTACAGCGTAAAAAGTTAAAGCGTTTTTCTCAAAACTATGATTCTCAAGACGGTGAATATCGTAACTCGAGAATGGATCGATATTTTTTGTTGAAATTTTAACTGGACCTACAAAACACTTTTCTCTACAATGTGAAATTCGGTGAATAATATCACGTAAGTATAACACCATTTAAGCCAACATTTATCACAGGATTACTTCAGTAAAATCCTTGAAAGTTGATATTTGTTGTATAGCTCCGTGAATTTTTATTAAAATTTTCCGACCGAGTTCCACATCGTGGAGGAGAGTGTGTTTTAGGTTTAGTTAAAATTTCAACTAAAAATATTAATCAGTTCTTGACTTATGATGGTCACCGTTTTAACGCTTTATAATTCCTTTAATTTTTAATATTTTTCAGTTTTCCTGATCTTAAAATGTGTGTTAATCACTGATCCAACTCAAAAGAAACCGTTCATTTTAGCTGTCTAATACCCGTGTACCCCCTCAAAGAAAGGTGTATCCAAAGTTTCGAAGGCACGTGACAATCGCTAAAATCAAACTTTTCAAAATAAACAGAGATTTTGTATTTTCTTTTACATAAGCTTCTTTTCTGAACCCATCCTTACAGTTAAGCACCGTTATTAAGCCACGCGTAACGTAATTATTTGACTTTTAAATAACTCGTGATAACAAAATGAATCATATCTCCACGAGTGAATAATGAATTAATTATTGTATTGAACACTGTGCATATAACACTTCTTCGGACTATTATGTAATGGTTATGGACGTCTTAAAGGAAGAGAATATTAGAGAGATTGGTCATTAACGTTATTAACCACTGGAGAAGTCTGTAATCGTAAACTTTCAAGTTCACCGAAACGAGCCTGCACACGTGTATGGTAAAATATTAGACACGAGGGGAAAAAGGAGTAGAACCAAAAATTTTGTAGGTGTGCGCGCAGGTTCCCGACAGTTTCAGCTCCAGTTACCAGGGTGCTGTTACGATCGGACCATTGCCTTTTACGATAACGATCGATCGATAATATATACGTTCGAAACGCAACTCTGATTGGCATTTTAAATTTTTCAAACCATTTGGTATCTGGCTCCAGCCTGGGGCTGATAGTTTACAGTAAGAGGGTGTATTTGCACTTCTGCGGCTGCCTGCCTCTTGCAGGAATACTTAAACCTTTTCAAATACAAGTGTAATTCTTCAATTCGATATTGCAATTAAATGAAGAGGAAAAAGTAGCTGAAACTATAAACAGTTTTAGAGGCACCATTCGAAATACTTATCGTGCAAATATAGAAAGTGAGTCACATGAATTTGCCATCTAGATTTGCATCGATATTAATATGTCTAGGGGAAAATGGATCAAATAAAATTTACACAAGTTTAAAAGCACCTCAAATTATATCAATCAAAATCTTTCGTATGTCAATATTTTACACGTATGAAATTATGTAAAATATGTTTAAACAACAATTGGTGCATTTATTTAATTTCTTAAAACTGTTGAATATTTTTAGTATACATAATAATTAAAAATTGTAGATTTATGCCTAATTTAGAAAAAACTGAATGCCATCCGGTATCAAATTCGGTATACAGGTAGAGTACCTAAAATTATTACAGAGATATTTCATTTTAGCGGCGCATATATGTTTAGGGGTGACAATACCTTTCAAAGTTGAGGATTGCAAAATTATTCAGTCGAATAATTCGAAATTGACGATCCCCAAGAGTCCCCAAATGTTTACTTTGAAAACAAACTAAACTCGAAATTCCCTTCAATGAAGGGAGGAACTAGGGTGGAACGAAATATTTAAATAATTTTAAATAATTCTAATAATAGGCAAAAGTTGCCATTTATAATGGTATTTAAGCTGACAAAGTTTGAACGTGATCAACAATTTTTTTTGCAGTGCCGCAAGCCCTTCAAATATTAATATTAACTGAAATATTAATTTTTGAAAGGCTTGCGGCACTTCGAAAAATTTCTTGACCGCGTTCAAACTTTAGCAGCTTAAATACCACTATAAACGGCAACTTTTGCCCACTATTAGAGGTCATGAATAATAAAAAAAATATTTTGCGCCTATATTCTAGGGCTGAGACTATTTGTCAAATTTTTCGGTATTCGAATATTCGAATACATCAGTTGCTCAATTATTTGTCAAATATAATTCGAATACCCAAGTATTCGAATACTATTCGAATATTTGAGTATTCGAATACTATTCGAATATTTGAGTATTCGAATACTATTCCAATATTTGAGTATTCGAATACTATTCCAATATTTGAGTATTCGAATACTATTCCAATATTTGAGTATTCGAATACTATTCCAATATTTGAGTATTCGAATACTATTCCAATATTTGAGTATTCGAATACTATTCCAATATTTGAGTATTCGAATACTATTCCAATATTTGAGTATTCGAATGCTATTCGAATAGTATGATGTGAATTATAAATCAAGCTCTTTAGGTGCATTTGTCAGGGTGAAATCTTGTAAGCTAATTTGGACCCACTTCACACCATACTATTCGAATACATCAGTATTCGAATATATCGGTATTCGTATAGTATTCGAATACTGCTCTATTCGAATACATCGATATTCGAATAGTATTCGAATAATAAGATTCGAATACTGAAATATTCGAAGTATATTCAGCCCTACTATATTCCACCCTAGTGAACACCTCAAAGGGACATTTCTTAAAACCCTGCGCCACACAAAGTGTCAAGGAGTATCAGCGTTGATCACTTCCACTGGTACCAAACGAATACACAAAATCGATTTCCTGCGAAACAGAACTTCATATTAAACTCCCCTACAATCACTACTGTCCCTTTTACAAGTGCATACATACCACCTGTTACGAAACATCCCGCACATGTCTCACGAGCGCAGAGTTCGCGGTTTGGCTCCGTAAATATTGGAATCGTCACGAAACACTCGGCGAGGAAAAACGAAGTTGCGCGTTCACGCTGCGCGCGTTAACGCCCCCCCACGGTTCCCTTGATGTCATTAATATTCCGTTCCCTGCGTCTAGTCTCAATAGTAGCGCCGTTTCGAAGCTGCACACCATCGCGAGGCTGACTTCCGCGGATTCGTGGTCGTCGACACGTCGTCGAGCCCGTTGAAAGCGTCGGTTTCAAGATTGAAATTTCAACGCGCAACGGGGCCGAGGATTTGTGTTTACTCTTTCAGTGAATGTATCGGTGCGAGAATAACGAGGGAACCATCGTCGCGGCACCGTCATAGTCGAATCGTTTGCGATGCGTAGACCCGGGCGACGATCCGATAGCAAAGAATCTGCGTTGCATGTGAACAGGCTCGCACGGGTTTGGTGCAAGGAAAATTTATATGGAAGATCCCGGCAACTTCTTTCCGCGTTCTTCCGTCTCGTAGAACGCGGGACGTTGTTACCTGCGCCAATAGCACTGTGAAACGCGAGGTAGGAGTTGTTCACTGATAAAGGGCTCGGAGCTTGATTAATTCTTGATAACTTGCTCTGATATGTCGATAATGTTGGCGTTTTAATTTGAGGGACTTACAAGGAGAGTATTTTAGGTGTCCGCCTCCGATCATTTTGATTTTTGGATATGTTATAGAGGACCGAAAAATAAGAAATACGTGTTTTTTTATTTTTCCCCGTTTTCAGATTTAGGGGGTGAAAATTGTGTTCAAAATTAGGGTTGAAAAATCATTTTTGTGGAATATCTCGAGAACTATTAGAGATAGGGGAATAGTGTCAATGGACGTATTTTGTGTCTTTGAATGCAAAATATGACGGACTCATCAGATTTTCAAAAACTCCATTTGTTTAAATAATACATAAAAACCCTAACTTTGAACGCAGTTTTCACCCCCCCAAATCTGAAAACGGGGAAAAATAAAAAAACACGTATTTCTTATTTTTCGGTCCTCTATAACATATCCAAAAATCAAAATGATCGGAGGCGGACACCTAAAATACTCTCCTTGTTAGGGACAGGGCACTGAATCCCTCAACATCGTTATGAGGATTCAAAAGAACATGTCTACTTCATGTTTAGTGAGGTAAGATGGGGTGGCGTAATAAAACCGTAATCGAAAAATGCTAGCCATTTGATGAAAATACGAAAGGGGAGCCATTGTATTGTAACAGTTAGGTCGTTGATAAAAATGAGTGGGAGAGCACGCGTCTTTGGTTTAGAGCTGTGAAATCGTCCACATGCTGCGTGGATCTTATTTTGTGTACTGAAAAGACTTATAATAAATATGTATTTAAAACCGGCAAGTCAATTATTTTTGTTACATTATAATCTTCATTCTATTTCCTTTAACGTACAATATTAAAAATTGCAATATCTTTTTATTTTTGTACAAATAACATCATTCTCTGGAAAACGATGATTTGAGGCAAAAATTGTTACAAAAATTTATAAATTTCTCCTGAAGATTCCTGCAGAATTATTTTTCCAATACTTTCCTTCTTTTTTACAATATGTCGTGCCATGTCGACAACTTTCAGTCGCTATTCAAAAATGTGATTCTAAGAATAATTAAAAACAAATTTAGGCTTGACAATGTCAAATTATTAAAGAGTAGCCTGCGAGATTCCACGTCACCGCTTATGTCGCAAAATGGCATGTTTATTGATTAAAACTCAACAATCAATTATTAACTCGTACCCACGAGCAATATTCCAATACTTCGAATAGTTGACGCACAGAACGATCAATCTCAGTCACCGAAAAATTACTCGAAAAACGACGAATTAGATATTGTTAGTGCCGAGGTTCTCCCCGTCATGCGAAATGCTCACCGATAATTCCAGCTCACGGCACGGTGGCGTAAAACGCGAGAATACCAGCCACGGCCGGAACTCGACTGCCCCCCTCCCAGTTTTTCCGAATAAATAACACGTCAAACGCGGGCAAGATTTTTTATCGTAACACCAATCACACAATGGGCGATCGCCACTCGATCATCCGCCGCGTCGGCGTTCGGCGAATTTTCCGAACGTCGCGTGTCCGATAGAAGCGGCGGAATCGAGTTTGCGGGATGGCAGGCACCGCCACGTCCGCCATCATCCACGTCGTCACAGGGAGAGATGGGGTCGGTGGCTGTTTTCGGTGGTGGTCCCTCATCGGACTGGGGCCAGCGTGGGGTTGCGCGGCGGCGAGTGTATTTACATGTTGCACCCGGAGACAGCAAACAAGCGTAGCACTGATTTAAATAATGTATCGCCAAACAGTGTCCTGGCGAGGAGCGCGATGTCGCCCCTCTTTTATTACCGATCGGAGTCCTAGCAGGCTACGGGAACGTCCGTGAGCACGGATTAGAAGCGTAACGGGCGGAAAATTATTCCTGTACCGGTGATTGGACACGACTTCGGGGAAAACGAGATGCCTGTATGCAGGAGATGCTGGAATTTGGTATCGCGGAGGGAGAATTGTACGGCGTAGAAGAAATTGTACAGGGTGAACGTGGTAGATTATATTTGGGGGGCGTATTCTGATCGTTGTGTAAGGTAAATGTCCCCATTAGTGACCACTTATTCATTTATTATTGCTTACTGCAGCACAGAAAGCGAAATACCAATCAGAAAGTTCAGAAATTATAATTAGAGGTATTTTATTTATTGTTTCATGCGTTATTTATGTAGTGGTACATTCATTTTTAAGTAATTCACATGTAAATTAGGACTTGGTCATTGACATGAAAGTTGACAGATTCTAATAACGTGAGGTTATACTACAGATATCAATTTTACAATAAAAATACATGGATCCATGCAGTGACTTACTCAAATTAACTAGAAATATATACAGAATTATAAAAGAAAAAGAAAATGTTCATTTTCTTTCATTATTCTAGCAGAAAATCGTGGTCGGAAATAGGTACCGTCAAAGACTGGTCTGTATCAGTTTTCGGACATTTTACAAGTGGTGCTGTTAGACCTACCTAAAGTACTCAAGTAGTTTTTTAATTATTCAATTTTGAGTATGTCTGATTTGTACCCACAGTTGAGTACAAAAAGTACTAACATAAATATATTTTCTTTAGAAAATAACAATGGTGATTTTAAATTGTTTAATTGTCATAGAATAATGGGGACGTGAGACGGTCGATAGATGGTACAAATTGGTCAATAAAGGGAACATCAGGTCCAATATAATTTTCACCATAATTTTTGTGTAAATAGTCAAATATCACTCTAAAACTAATTTGATTAAGAAACTAGAGACTTCAAAAAATACAATGATCTATACTTTACTCAAACGGTTGCTAATGGGGACATTTACCTTACTTTTCGTTTCTTTAAAGCACTTTTAGTCAGAGATGGGTAAAAATTGTATTTAAATACAAATTTCGAATAAGGAAATGAAAGTTAAAAAAATTGTTGGTCAAGAATTGATAAAGTCATCCCGGATAAATAAATTAAATAGATTAATTTTATTCGTCAAATAATCTAAAGTATAAATTCACTTTTATTTTATTACTTATTTAAATATTTGTTTATTTAGTTAATACCCAACTCTGCTTTAAGTTATGGAAAACTGAGGGTGTTTTGACGTGTAACAGCTTAGTGTGGTGTTGGTATTAAAGTGGTTGGGCTAGAAAATGACTTAATTAGCAGAAGAGACTTCAATGAAACCGATAATATTTATTTCTGAACTTTAGAAATTTGTTTGCAATTTGCAAATTGCAACATGAATTTAGTTTAGTTTGGAAAATTTATTTAGAAAGGTGAATCCCTATTTACAAAAATAATATCTTCATATCTTCATATCTTCAAAAATAAAAAATCATTTATAAAGCTTGGTTTCGCGAAAATAGGCGAATTTGCAAATTTTTACGTGCTGTATCTTTTAAACCCATTCAAACCCAGCAAGATGATTACATAAGGGGCTATAGGACTATTGAAATCTCGAAGAATCGATTTTTTTATTACTATTAATTCTGAAAGTGTAATCTTTTGTGAACATTTACAATAAAGTTTCATGAGGAAATTCAGGAAACGGCCTCGCAGAGCGGTATTGCGTAGAGGACTTAACTTTGAAGCCGTTTATCTCGAAACTACATTTTTAAACACTATACATCACCGTGTAGGTACATCATAACTTTTGAACAAATGAATATTTTCACTTGAAATTTTAACTGGAAGTGTATAATTCCTGTCTCTATAACATGGAATTTCTACATCAACATTGAATGTTTGTAAACAATTTTATAAATGATTAATGAAGATTTTCTTCTGTAAAACTGTGGGGAAAAATTGAATCATGAATAACTTTCACAATTTTTGTTTAAATTCGCCAGTCAAATTCCATGTTATAGATTTTGGTGTAGAAATTACTCACCTGAAAGCATTTTGCTTTCCTATGACTGGTTCACCTGATACTACTTACACCGACTACATCTGCGACCTCGCAGGTCCATCTTCAGCGCTTAATAATGTCACCAAATTTGAACATACCAACAATTCCATTTTTGGCAATTACTCAGAAACGCACCCACAATAAACAATAAAAATTACGAGTATAATGATTACTTGATACCTGAGCAATCCAACACAAAAGGAACCATCAATTTTACGTGTCCAACAGTCCTTTACCCCCTTAAACTCCCTCTAATTTTACGCGCCTAATATTACACAAGAATATTAACCGAAAGATGACCAATTTATCATGAAATGACTCTCGAACAAGAACCCCTATCTGTATTTCCATAACACCCGCCCCGAAAATACTCCCTTACAACGAAAACAGCGTCGAACACTCCGCGCTAACTACTCGGATGAGCAAGCATTGCGTAACGAGGAAGCTCTAATTTCACGAGTGACGCTTCATTTTCAATTTCATAATTATTTTTCCAATTATCCTGATTTTCGTCGTGGCGCGATCAATGCTACCGTGGAGCGGGCAGCCCGCCAGGTAATAATCGCCAAACCAAAACCCGCCCTCTTCCAGTTTTTCGTATGGAGCGCGGATGCGCAAATGGGGGGTGGACGGGGGGGGGGGGTTGGGATGCCACAAAATTGGCCGGGCAAACGGAAGATGAAAGTAACTGGTAACAATGTGGTTTCCTGCGCCATCAGGGGAGGACGAGAGGAGACGTCGAGTGAGGACTGTCGACGAAAAGAATGAGGGGCTCGGAGGGGGGAGGGGGCGGTGGAAATTAATATGAAGTAGCGTCATTGTCTCCCGCTTCGCATCGCCCCGATGACGGGAACGTTCGAAAGGAGTTGCGGCCGAGTCCAGGAGCAGGAAAGTTGAAGGGCTCGCGGGTAACCGTGGGTAATGTCTTTTTGATTACAGGACGGCCGTCGACGACCACCGCAGCGCCAAGAGAAGAAACGGGAGTCGGTATACAGTGGTTCGACAGATAGATCATTCCCGTTCTGAACGATAAACGTCCTTTCCGCCCGCGGACTCTGGTTCTTTCCCCCGTGATCATCCTTCTCGTCTATTAGCTGACTTCTTCCTCGAATTTTTGCCCGCCACAGGTCGCGTCGTCAGAAATTCAATCTTTGTAGGAACGTCTTTATCGGTCAGAAAAGCACCTGATCGTTTGGAAATTCCAGATTTTGTGCGTTTACTGTGTTGAGATGGGATGCGGTGTGTTGGGTGGGACAATTAGTGGGTATAGTTTTTTTATGTTTTAGTAAATCACGATAGGGAGATAGTTCAATGGTATCAAATCTGTGACGTAGTGGTTCGAAGAAATTTTCTGTCTTTGACACGAGTTTATATTAACCCTTTGCGGTTTAAGTAGAAGAGAATTTATTATTGAATTACGTGCTTCATAGGTGGATATGTAGTCTAGCTGTTTAGTGAAATTTATTAGAATTAGATATAAAACGTATAAATTTCTGTAATATTGAGATTGTATAAATGTTTAACTTGTATTTAACGTTTTTTAATTGGATCAAATTGGGAATTACAATCACGGATAAAGACGTAAGTGTAAAGGTGTAAGTTATAAGATTATTATACAAGGATTAATTGCGCTTCACCCTCTTCTTAAATGCGATTATTGTATCTTTTTGTTCATTTATATTTGTAATATGCAATAACGACAAAACTACTCACCGATGGTTGCTTAACGAAAATTAGTGATATAATATATGTATTGGTGTACGTACCTACAACATTAAATGAAACATTATTAGAATTAATATATACACCTAGTTTACATCTTCACTTCATCTTCTAATTAAATTTGTAACTAGAAAAACTGCATAATTCCATAAATTCTACTTTTCCTAGTCTTCCAGAAACAGGAGAACGAGTCTGCGTAAATTAATTACTCCCATGTATAACCAGAGTAAAAACTGCGTATTTAAAACTTGAATGCATAAATGCTACTATTTTCATCTAAGGCGGAGGTAAATTAGTTTTCATCTTAATCGCCAAATGCTGGATTAATTCATTCCTCGCTGAATATTTTCCTTGACTTCTTCTTGATACTTCGACCTTTCTGAGTCGGAGTTTAAATATTCTACAAGTTTAAAAATTAAATGTTTTGGGAACGCAGCACTTCAAGAGTACAGCTTAAAATATCGAGTTATCTTCTTCATATGTCATTACCTGCTTCTTATCAACGAATGTCAGGCACTAATTTGTCAAAATGTAGATTAAGGCACCAAATTTTCACCACCTACAATATTTCGTGATTAATATCAACCATAGAATTCAAATTTACGAAATGAAAATTTAAAACTCTTCCAAAAATTATTTCCACTAACATTTGCAATATGATTTTTGACATTCAGAGCACAAACCATAAAAGAAATATAGATGCACTCATTACAAATCCAGAGAAAAGTTGCCATTGTATTGTTTCACGTGGGAGGTAATAAATAAACTGGGCCAACACAATGTATCTTGTGGTGATATCGATTTCAAATATGCAGTGGACATGTGTGCAACACATAAAGCGAGACGATCCACACCCTTCTCCAGTTTCCTTAAAGTAAGCTCCTTGGAAACCTATGTTCGATTCCGTGACACGAAAGCTACCTATAATACGATTTGTGTAAGAACTGCTTCGATAAAAACACTGTGTTAGTATATATAAATTTTGTTTGTTACATATTTTATATTTTTAGGGGTGAAACGTTGCAGATTATACGTATGGGAATGAAAGAGAGAATTTTTCAGTATATCAACTGAATGTATGTTCAAGTGTATCGAAATTCTTAAAACATGGTAAAAGTTTCCATTTAATTTAATTTAAATTTAACCTAATCTAATATCTATATCTACCTTCATTATTATGTAAATTAACCTGATTGCTAATGACCCAAATGGCTTGATGCAACTTTAAAAAAAAAATAAAATGAAAAAAGGAACACGTGTTAATGTGAGTTGACGTTGGCAATCATTTCAAGTGGTACAAATTCTTCCATGTAGGTAACAAGTATGATATATTCGCGTACATTAAAGAATTGACAATTCATTTAGATATTAGAATATTTGGGACAAGTTTAAACATTCTATATCTTCTTCTAATTTTTTCAAAATAGCGCACACTGAGAATTAAATTTATCCCAGGTACCACTCACGAGCCACAGAAGTATCTCGTGTGTAACGTGTCATTAGGCACTGTGCAATATGGATATAAGTTCAACATCTACTAAAAATTCAGCCAAAGCAAGAGTGAAACACAATTTCTGACATTAGATACGCCAACTGCAATGATTTGCAACGTGAAATACGATCAGCTTGGTAACACGATCGATTTATCAAGTGGATCGACTGTGTCCACAAACAACGAACGTCAACAGAGGCGAAAGTAGCTAATGATTCGCTGTTAAGGATGATGACAAAGTGTAAAGAGGTGTTCAGCTGTAAGATATGACACTAAGCGAATAGATTAGCCTGATTTAACCCCGTAATCACCTTTGGTCCTATTATATCTTTCTACGAAGATCGATTCGATGGGTTTATGTGTAAAAAATGGTGTGCTACCAAGCAACTATGTTGACGTGTCAAGCCTGGACAGCGTTCTTCTACTTAAAAATGCACACAAAGGGTAAATTATGAACATTACTTCATTAGACACATTATTTACGAAGGTAGTATGCCTCATTCACAGAAGCATATTTAAGTTTATTCTTTACCTTTCCTCTCTTATTCAAAATTATATGAAATTAGTCACGGAAAGAAAAGATTGAAAACAGCTTCCGAATTCACAACTGAAGATGTTAGAACTCAATTACCAAATCTGAGAAGAATCATGTAACTGTTGAAGGATATGAAAGAATGTAATCTCATGTGAGAGCTTTTACAATAAAAGAAGTATATAATGTTAATATATTAAAAGTCTTACCAGGAACTAAAAAAGATATTTATATTTTTTGCTATTGATATTTATATTTGTTCTCCACTATTTTTTTAAGCTTTTGTCTTTAATATTCCTCCAGAATACTCTTAGAGCTACTTTTTCTAATTTATCTAGCAAGTTCGTCCCAAAATATTCTATGAATTTTATTGCATTAAGTACCTGAATATATTTTTACTGCGTAGGTTAACTAAAGTTTTAAACCTGAAATTCAGCATCCCCTGCAATAATTCAAATGCACATTAATCGAACCATTTCGCAAACAATAGCTTTTTTCGCCCTCGACATTTATTCCCTTCTTTATCCTCCTACAATTTTAGATGCTCTTATTGGCGAATGTTCCCTTTCACCGCGTAGACGTCTGAACGTTCAACGTGTAAAGCGTTCCATTCACAACGCTCGCGGGACAAAGGTTTATTACGTGCGTGGAGTCTCGTTTCAGCGTCATAGTTTAAGCACATTCGCGGGAACTTTTAATGGTAGATTTAGAGGACGGCTGGATAAGTAAAGGAAAATACGCACGAGGTTGCTCGTTGCGTTTAAAGAATTAAGGAGGCTAACACCAAACACCTGCAAAGTTCAGCCCTCCGACGCCCGCTTGAACCGTATTTGAACGTCTGAATGTATTTTTCTCTTTTACAATTATGCTGACATTCGTTAATTTTTCTTCGCCAGAGGGGAAACTGGACGTCAGTCGATGCATGAATTAAAAATATTAAAATTTGTCCCGTGAACGCGGAAGGGAAAATGGTAAGTCATAGTGCAGCCTACCTAAAAGGTACTTAATTCAATTTCTGCCACGACGGACATCAACGAGTCCGATTCCAGCGCGGGGAAAATATATGGTCCGCTCTCAGTAATGTATCTGAAGCTCCTAGTTCTGGTCATGAGTGTTTTAAATCAGTTCTTGATCGAAGCTGTCTCTATTTTTTATAAAAGTAGATATTTAAAATTTCTTTTTTCTAGGAGTATAATTACGCTTAAATTATATATTATTTGCATTCCTGAAGACTAATCTTTTGGCACACTTGGTTGTTGAGAAATTTATGTCCACAGGTGTGGATTTCTTGACTAACTTTGTTAACTTTGTGATGCGATACAGAGTTCTGTGCTGTTTCAAGGGAACCAACTTATTCCAAGGAGAAAAATAATTATATTTCAAGACTGTTGTACAAGAGGAGCGAGTTAATTGGAGCGAATGTTAAAAGAAATATTGTTCCCACCAGAGGGAGCAGTTTTAAATGAAATCTTCACAAAGGTTTATGCAATTTTTACTGATGTTGTTGTACTTACTAAATAATTTACTATTAAAGAAATAGTACCCTCACTGACAAGTCAATACATCTTCCCTACTATGAATTGTATCTATTATTAGTTTTGCAGAGCTAAATATAACCAGATTCAAACTTTACACTATTAACTATTATATTAATATTAAAATCCGTTGCATAATTTTTAGCTTCCAATTATTTTGCATTAAAAATTCCATCTTGCTCAGTTCAGTGAATATTGCAACAGTTTTCAAGGAAAAGAAGTATGAAAAAATTAAACTAAATAGTACCGTTAACTTTTCCATAAACGTAGCAATAGTTTTTGCGTAACTTCTTTGCTATTTGAGGGAATTGATAATGAGCAGGAGGAAGCTATTCTGCGGAGAGCACCTTCATTACACTAGGACAAATTGTTTTTCTGCCATTAATAATTTCCTTGCGACGAGGGCGATACAAAGAAACCGAGGTTAATGGCTGGCCTGATGAGAGAAGCTTTGATTTATTTTCATTTTATATTAGATCTCGGGGGCTGCGGCGGCAAAGCGAAACTTTATTACGTCCGCTTTGGTCAAATGCCTCGCGCACGCCATGATGAAGCCGACCCTATGATCTGTTGCCAGCAATTACTTTTCTTACGAGGTGTGTGCTTCTTTCTCGGCCGTTTCTCTAACTTCTCACGCCGGCTTTTTGCTACACGCCTTTCCAGGAAGGAAGAAACGCGGACGAAAAATCGTCTGCGCTTGGACGAAGAATATCCTACTCTAATTAGTTTTAATGCCGCCCGAATCCATTCTTTTGTCAGATTTTCAAAGTATATCATCATATATTTATTGATTTAATACCGTCGCCGTGACAAAAGTACGGAATATTCAGTTTTATGAGAATTACATTATCACGTACGCTGTTACAGCAATAGTATTACAGCAATATTATTATGTAAACTATTACAGTAATAGTATGACAGTTATTATTATGTAAATTATTACAGTAATAGTATGACAGTTATTGTTATGTAAACTATTGCAGTAATAGTTTGACAGTTATTATTATGTAAACTATTACAGTAATTATTATATAAACTATTACAGTAATAGTATGACAGTTATTGTTATGAAAACTATTACTACTATGTAAAGAACTATTATTAATTGTATTTTAGCATATTTATGTAATTCTATCTTAGATTATTAATTGTACAAAAAGAATTATCCTTGATTTACACTTAGAAAATTTAATGTAAAGTATTAATCATACCTATTAATTATTGCGAGAAACGTTTTTCTGAGTGCTTCAGTTAGCAATGATATATATTTTTTAAGTAAAATTACATTGGACAGTAGATTCAGTTCTGAGTTCACTTTATGTGATTACGTCATGTTCCCATGAATTGAATTTTCGTTAAGTTTTATATTAGGTTAAATGATATATGTACATATACACAACATTCATGCATTACAGTTTATCCGTTCTTGTTGAGTTAATTGCTTCACAGCTTCATCTTCATCAAGACTGTTAATGTATTTTATAATATACCAAGTAATGAATAAATTAATGGGTAAAACATTCTGGATTACATTTCCAAACATTTTTGCTCAATGCATTAATTTATTTGCCACTTTTAATGGAAAACGGAGAGTGACTGAATAATAAAGTTATCGCTAATGGGATTGTTAACTTTATTACATTGAAACATTCAATTTAAATAAACATACATAGGTGTTCAGTTCACTAAGAGTGTACCTCAATAAATACCTCAAATTCCCTTGAAACAGCTATAGAAAATATTCTGTTAGCTTCTTACAAAAAGTTTATATAAACATATCAATAATATCATCCTAATTTTCTTATTAAACTTTGCGATATAAAAAATAATTTCATAATACACAGAAAAGTAGGTTTCCTGTTTCTTTCAATAGGACAACGAACAGTACAAGTTGAAAATCTTCAGCGTAATGGTTGCAAAATTTATCCACGTTCCTAAAGCTAGTATCAATTTATACAAACTTTACTGGAAACAATTTTTACTTTAACGCTCTCCTGGAAAGCTACAGGCCCATACATAAAGTAATACATTTCCAGTGGAATAGGTTTGCAGAGTGCGTCTGACCATAGACAATCCCAATTCCCTTGCGCTCTCCGAGTCTAATCGCACGGATAAGTTGTGCCTATCTACATCCTCTTACATATCGTTGCATATGTGTTCCTTTTAAAATTGTTTCACTTACGAGTTTCAGTTAATGAAACCTCTTATAAATCAACAACTCTATTAAAGCTTCCCAAATTGTACCACCACCTATTTTCGTGGAAACATAAAATGAAAGAACTTCTTGCGCAACGAAGGATAAAAAAGTCAACTCAACACCGAAGACACAATCCTGCAAGCTTCTTACTAGGGCTGGGACTATTCGAATAATTTAATATTCGAATATTTTACAAGTATTCGAATGCTACGAATAAATTTCGAATATTTCAGTATTCGAATGTTATTATTCGAATACTGATGTACTCAAACATTCGAATAGTATTCGAATACTCAAACATTCGAATAGTATTCGAATACTCAAACATTCGAATAGTATTCGAATACTCAAACATTCGAATAGTATTCGAATACTCAAATATTCGAATAGTATTCGAATACTTGGATATTCGAATTATATTTGACAAATAATTGAGCAACTGAAGTATTCGAATATTCGAATACCGAAAAATTCGACAAATAGTCTCAGCCCTACTTCTTACAGCATAGTTAATGAAACAACCTGAATAATATCCACTCCCATTAAAAGAATCACGTTGCAATTGGAAATAACTAGCCTGCATATTTCAAAAGAAGCACTGGTACTTATTTCTAAAAGAAGCTCTTACTAAACACCATCCAATGGAACTTACCGTTGTCGATACAAATTCGAACCAGGCATTTCATGATTTACAAGCTTTTCAAAGGGGACATTTTTGTTTCCCACCGATATAGTTGCATTTTCGAATAATTTTTCCCAGCCGGTGTGTATTATAAATCACCAGCCGCATTCACCTCTTCCGTATTCACTCACGGCACGTGAACGTAAAACAAAAATACACAGTCAAGCGTTCGCTATACCGCGATCGTGTATAATAAGCTCAAACGTTATATCCCCCCCGGCCTCTCTCCTCCCGAACCTGGCTGCAGCTGCAGATACGTCGGTGCATTTATAGAAGTACAATGCCCGATGTATCCGGCCGATTGTCGACTATAAATATCGAGATTTATCTCGATTAACGTGCCACCACGCGCGCGAGTGTACGTCTGCACAAAAATGAGTCGTGTCTATGTTTCTTCCTGCTCTGCTATCTGCTCGATACGAATAATTACATCGAATACGTGTCTCGCAATTGAATTGGAATACACGTCCTATATTAAACGGTAATCACGTTCCGCG
This sequence comes from Andrena flavipes, assembly GCA_963971345.1. NCBI lineage: Eukaryota > Metazoa > Arthropoda > Insecta > Hymenoptera > Andrenidae > Andrena > Andrena flavipes. Next base: position 15,533,848 of record OZ020482.1, on the reverse strand, counting down.
CGTTGTAATTCATTTGATTAATTAATATGTTTGTTATTCGGCAACTTCAAAGCGCAGAAAAATCCAAACATTCCCGTGTTATGGTGTTCCCCCGTGGCTGAGGGCATTCATGATTTTCGTTTGAAAGAACCGCGATGAACGCGGGATTATGATAAATAGAAACTGTGGGGATTGGTGGGAGAATATCTATTTTGGGAATATGAAACAGATTCGTGTTTTGGGATTGATTTTATTACGTCTACTTGGCAGACTGTTATGAATGGATTGATAAGATACGTGGCCATTAATAAGCTTGCTTCAATGGGATATTTATAGGGAAGGACCTCTGTTTCACGAAAGAGGAAACAATACCAGATCTCGTTCTGTAGTATTGTTGAAACAGCTTCTGACAGAACAAAAGATTGTAGAAGTAAATCAACTCAATGTTCTCATGATTTATCCCAATCGGATTCTTTGTTACTTTAAAAATCAAATTTATGCTGAAAGACAGGGTATTCGAAGACGTGAAAATAGGTGACAAGTTGTGAGTGATACACGCAGAAGAACTAGAAATATGTATGAGAAAATAGAAGAGAATGTATAAAGTTTCAGAGTAATTAATTTTAAAGATATTTATAAATATGTCTAATTTTGAATTCATATGTTTCCTTTTAAATCCATACAATCGTGGAACGTACATAAAATACCTATTATTAATCATAACACTTCTGGAGCTTGCATTGCTTCCCCCAAATTATATTATTTAATACCTGCATACCACCTTATTACACTATAATAGAAAATTTCTAAATTAACCATCTCAGCTAGAGTGTCCCAATTCATTTACTACAGTTCCTCCAAACCTAAGTTCTAATGTTCCTATTTATTATCACAGACACTACAAAGGCACCCAACCCGAGTGCATCAGAATTCAAGCCGGAGTCCTAAAACTCAAACTCGCCACACTCAAAGTCGTCGCAGGGTTAGCGTACACGTGCTGGACGGGAATACGAATTTCGGGCAATCAGGCTGCCCAGGTCTTTGGAACTTCATTTAAAATAGGAAGCCCCGAAAGTTCCGTGGAGGATAAAGTTTCTGGCCCATCGAGTGCAACATTCAGCGGCGATGGTCATTTAAACGTCGCGTGCATCGCGTCCGTCCGCGGACCTTCGTTCATTGTCAAAGCTTCCCAATCTCTGCCCTCGTAACCGGATATTCTGACCGCCGTGAATGGATTTTTCGAGGTCTTCCTGCTACGGTTAACCCCTTCTAAAGAGTCGAAATCGCAGAGACCGAAACGCGCCGCGTGCAACTGACGAATCGCGGGTAACATTGCGCGATACTCGTTGCTACGTAGCGACGAGAAATTTCGCAAAAAAAATGAAGGCTCCAGTCGAAACGCGAAGCTGAAATTCGTGAGTAATTCATACGATGGAGGGCGATATCCTGTTGTCGGAGGTATTCCATCGGATGATGAGTTGTGAAAAATTTGTGCTTATTTCATAGGGGATACTCGTGTCGTGAATAGAAATTCTTAAACACGCAGCGTGTTTCGCTTCAGATGCTCAAATTTATTCTGGTAAAAACTGGTGATTTTCCTCGTATTTTTCTTACATTGTAGGGTAAAGGTACCAATTACTGACACCTAACCAATTACTGTCACCTTAAGTTATTTTACATAAACTAACGAATAAATAAACTATAGTATAGATTATAAGTTGAATTACACAATTCTTTTTGTGTGTGACTTTACTACGTTTATTTATTCGCTATTTTAAGTAAAATAGCTTAGGGTGACAGTAATTGGTTAGGTGTCAGTAATTGGTGCCTTTACCCTAATGGTAATGCGAGTCAGATGGTTTTAAGGGGTTGTACCTAGTCAGACGGCCGAGAAGAGGCGAATGTTTGTGAATTTTTTTGTAAAAGCTGAGGCATATATTTTTACAGAAGTTTTTGCACTTAAAAGTTTGGTCATTTTTTCGTGGAACAATATTTACGTTTATAATAAAGTAATAACCGATATCCAAGAAGCATTATTAAAATTTTTTCCCGTGATTTTATCACAAAAAATCAGGACCTCAACTTCAAAAGGCCGCTATTTCGTTTTAAAATAATATTTCAAAAATTTCTTCCGTTGATCAAAGGATAGATTAATATACTAACGAAATCTTTTTTGTTTTTTGATTTTAGACAATCTGGTTCCGAGTAGCAGTGGTCACGGCAAAACCAATTTTTTAAAAAGGCCTCTTGGATGTCGGTTGTTACTTTGGTATAAACTTTATTGTAAATATTTTTTTACGAAAAGTAACCAAATGTTCTTTAAATGTTTCTCTTTTAAGTGCAAAAAGTTCTGTACAAATATATCCTTCCACTTTCTAAAAAATAAAAAAGTATAACCCCTCAAGGGAGGAATCCTATTTTTTAGGCTAAAAATATAGTAAACTTTGGAATTTTTTTTAAAAACTAGCGATTCGAATTCTGAACCATGTATTTATGCATCATCGAAGAAGTGGCAGCTTTTTTCTATTCATTTTTAATAATAAGTATACGAGTTATGCAGGATCGACCATCACAAAAGTGGATATAAAAAATTAAATATTCAGACCTTTTAGTTTGAAAACTCGCCACTCTCAATAATTTTTTGTTTCATTCTGGTTCACCAAACTGAAGCTACATATGTATAAAGGAAAACACTCTAATTAATTAGTTGCTTATTTTACTCATTTTAATAAAAATTCTCCATTCCCTGGTACGTTTTCGTTTACTGGTACATCCACCCTACCTATCCTTACAAATTGCACGTCTCCCCGCAAAATCCAAAATTCACTCCCCACCCCACGTCAAGCACTGTCGGTTGATGCAACAAATGGTGATTTCCAGTGCCATAAAAATAAAGTACGAAATGATATTTACCCAACGCGCGTTTGATTTCGATCGCGTCCGAGCGTCGAATAACGGATTACCATTGAAAAAACGTTACACGTCACAGTTATTACACGTTTCACGTCGAAGTCTTCTTTTTTTTTTTTTTGTTGTTGTTCCCTCGCTCTCAATCGACGTCGGGAGTCTGGACACGTCGGGCGAGCGTCGTTCACCGCAGAAATTTTGGGTAAATTTAATTTTCTTTTCCCCGCTCGCTTCCCACCCTAAATCGAGTCAATCGTTTCTGTCGATGATTCGTCGATATCCCTACAATGGAATATTCCCCGCGGAATAATTGACTTTATGGGATTACCCCGGCTGCGTTCTCCGATACGTGAGCGCGTATAGGAAGCGCGATGAACAAAATAAATGCCCCCGCTCGGCACGAATTATACCGTCGGCTACCCGCCGTCGAATCTGGAAAAAAATCGTTTATATTCCTTCCCTATGGTCCGCGGGAAAATGTTCTCCGTGGTCCCAGAAGCACCGGAGCGATTCAATTGTCAATATTAACACTGAATATTCTAGCTGGCGGATCATTGGGCACCGTGCGGGGTAATATTGACGTAAAGATGTAATCTTATTTATTTTACTGCAGTGGAGCCCGCTTCAAATCATATACCACGTTTACTTTCCTATTCTTTATGCATAAATCAAATATACAGAAGTCTACATACACCCCATTTTGAAATATTACAAGAAACACAATAGAGTCGATGGTTAGTATTTTGAACTGACAGAATTGTGTGCAGAAGAAATCGTAATAATAGTCTATACTGGGAAATTTCGATGAATTTTAATACAGAAATATATATGAAGGGTAGGGAAAAAGCTGGCAAGTAAACATTCACTTATAAGAAGTGGAGTTTCCTGATTTGGAATACGTATTGTTAAAGTACTCATAGTAACTAGAAATCATGAAAATTATATCTGCAATGGACCTATTTTACTCGTGACATCAATAATGATAGCGATGCCAGATTTTAGCCAAGTATTCTTAAATAAGAGGATTTTGCCGTTTTTCGCATACGCCTTGAGGCTATGTTGAATGTTATTGATAACACGAGTAAAATATGTCCATTGCAGATATAATTTTCAGGATTTCTCAGTTACTATAAGTACTTTAAAAATATATATTCCAAATCGGGAAACTCTATTCCTTATAAGTGAATGTTTACTTGTGAGAATGTCACAAAACATTTTAGTCCTTCATTAAAGGAACAAGGTTCAATGATTTAACTTTCTTCTTAAATAATTTCTTCTTTTACCTTGACGACAGAAGCTCATACTTAGGCAAAGCCTGTTTGTAACCAGAATACCAAATCTTTAACTTTATCCTACGTCTTTTTTTAACTTTATACCCCTTTGTAACACGACATTACTGTAGTTCCACTTACCACCAACAAAATATGCTATAAATCTCAAAATCACGAAAAGTGAGCAGTCCCAATTTTCCCCTTACCCTTCATATATTAACCTTCTACCCAATTTACGCCCCATCTTGTATATTTTCCAATTCAATCATGAAAGCATAGCTTCAGCATGCATTCGACTCGCAACACTTGTAACACACAATTACGATCAGCGAACACGTTCCTCCGGGGCCATTTCGCCAGCAGAGCAAAGGCAGGCTCGCTCGCCGCTGCCAATATATCTTGCTTTTGCTGGGCCACCTCTTTTGCAAATGTAATGTGTGAGCGTCGCATGCAAAGAGGAAGCGAATGACTCCGCCAGTAGTGGCCGCGGCATACTCACCCATTCATGAAACAACGAACGTCCTATAAATCATGCACTGTCTTCGCTTATGTATGCGGCTTACGGAATAATCTGTCGCGGGGTCTGAAAATATCGGAGTCAAATTCAGCGATAAATAATTCAGTCTCCCTTCCTCTCTCTTTGCCAGCGTTCCGCCGTGGGACGAGCAGCTCCTGGACGGCGTTCGCGGAATTTCGAGAATCCGTTCCGAGTCGATGCGACAACTTCTTTGTGGCTTCCAGCCGTGCTGACAATTGCTATTGTTCGGCCAGCAGGAGCGGGGAGGCATGTGCGCGCATAAAGATTCGCGGGGTTTCGTAGGGAGCGGGTCAACAGACGGATATGCTAATCGTCCTGCGGGGTTAATTAATCTTACCAGCTAGCCGCCCGCGACAGTGTCCCTTCATCCATTTGCGATAACCAAGCAATCGTGTGCATCGATTGGACTCGCGATATCGTGTCTTTTTTTTTTAGTATAGTGTTTGGGAAACTTAATCAAGTTTGAGTTTTGTTGAATAAGTCATTACTGTTTGGAAGCAAAAGTTCCAATTTAGATTAATAAGAATTTATTATGTGGAGTTGATCAGTTTGACTTTTGAAACTTTGAGCGTAGTTTCTTATTAAAAGAAGTTGATTTCTTTCCGCCACTTTTCAACGATTTGTAAACCAAAACGGAAAAGAAAAGAAACTGTAGTAGTTCAAAGATTTATCTAGTTTTGTTTCATTTTTTTTTAAATATATCTGGTCACGAGTTTTGCACATTTTGTGCAAACACGACTTCTGGATGCAATTACAAGCGCACTGTTTCGTGAAAAATTTCTTTCCAAGTCTCGACGCTTTTTTCCAGAGGAATTGCCGTGTTCTTGGGTGTACCACGGCTTTCTCTGTGCCACGTGGAAAGTTTCGCCCAGCTTTGCCAGGGACTTTCGAAGATTCAAGATGCTCGCGTGTACTTGAAGAGATGGAACCAAGGAGATTCTTAAATATTGAAGTTACGCGTCGTAACTCAACGTTGGACATTCGCGGTGAGTCGGTCGACGTCATAAACAACTCAAGGAACTTCGATTGTAGAACTTCCTTAGAAATAAGGTGGCAAGACGGTGGCCGAGGAATCCCAATATGCGTTGCGTCGTGTGCACCCCCGTTGGAAAACAAATGTGACCGAGCTATTAAAACTTCTGGGTCCCTGGACGCGTATGGAACATAAATAATTTTCTACGTGGTTGCCATGTGATTTATCTACCATTTTATTGCTTCAATCCTAATTGTCTCTGGGGATAGTACCATTCCAAAACAATACACACACAAACACACGTAGTGTAAGATCCAAGGAAAATAAAAAGAACAACCTCTGAAGATTAGGAAATACGTTAGGGAAAATGAATTATAGGAATTATTAACGAAATTGGGGAAGAAATTCAAAGATTCCACTATTTCTTTTTTACTCGTTTTATCAGGGATTAAATTTCTTGACGTGCTATATAAAGTTTCATTAGGGATTAAACAAAAACAAACGAATTCTGAACTTTTGGTTCCAAACATCGAGTTTATTAAACGATTTTTTCCATGTAACATTAAAGGCAGAGGAAATAAAAAATAAATATGGATTAAATAATTCAAATTTGAACAAGAAGACATTAAACTTCTTCCGTGTGTTCTCGATAGTTGGATAAGAAATGAGGACATGATGAATAATTTGTTAATATCATCCGATTCTTTGTTTTTGAATTTGACATCACAATGCCCAACCCCCTCCTGTCAATTTGTTTGTTTCTCTTTAATCCCTAAAGAAAATTTTGAATGCTACTATATGACATTTTAATAAATTTAATCCCCGACAAAACGAGCTAAAGAAGATAAATGTCGGTTAAGAATTCACTGAGACACGGAATTTTGTCCTCAAAAAGTATATTACTACCTATGTGTAAACTACAAATAAACTTCGGATAATTGGGATTGATGGAATTGGTTTATTTAAATTTGAATTTAAATTTGAATGGGTATGGGTTAGGGTATGGGTACCCTAACCCATACCCATACCCATACGGCTATTTTTCTAAAAATTTCTAATAATATCTCAAAAACGTATCCATAGGATTTTATCGCGTGTCGATTTTTGCGTTTAGGGGACCACCTTACATAAGAATTTCATAGCGGAGTCTACAGAAATGACTGTAAACTAGTGTTATCTATATATACATAAAATCCTCGGTTTATTTACAAATAAAAAACAGTTCAATGATATTTACACATGGCGCAATTCAAATTTCGACAACTTACCTTGTGTTTGAGACTGCATTTTGATTGCAATTCAATGGTACCACGATACATATTTGTAAAAACACGTTTCTAACTTGGTTATAACTTGACGGTAAACTGTCAAAATTTGGAGGAGATTGCATAGTGAAGATAGTGATTGACGAACGAAACATGTGTTAGTATCATTTTGGCTGAAGGTGTACGTGTAACGCGTATAATGATGAACGAAACATGTATTGGTTCCGTTTTGGCTGAAGGTGTGCGTGTAACGCGTATACGTATTATGTTGACGAAAATTTGGCTTGAAGAGTCAGAAGAAAATCGTACCGTTTCTGACAGATCCACGAGACGATATTATGATATCTCTGTTATGCGTGGACAGATTTTATTGAATTTGGTCTTATTCGAAAGCTTATATGCGATTTACATGAGAAAAATGCCTTTAAATTTAGAAAATATTGCAGGCGTGATGAGATATTAATGAAATAAGTTTCAGGTTAGGTTGGATTAGCCGTTTCTCCAGTAAATGATTGCGGTAGCGACAGTCGACGTATACAGGGTGTCTTTTATGTACTTTCTTTCATGTACTTATTTCATGTACTTGGCGTCGAGACGCTACCGCGTCTCTAGATTCCAAGTGAGGACGTGTCAAGTAGACGCTGAATCCACCTAATAAATAATCCAACCTGGCAAGATGCAAATCAATAATCTTCCAATAATCCCATTGGACCTCCTAACAAAACTGGAAGTCTCCGGACCAGTTTCTTCAAGGATACCAAAAATTACGACGAAAGAACACGCAGCACCCATCAAGAGTTGTGGGACGTGGCGCGTACCAGCAGGCAGTGGTGGAAGTAATCGTAAAACACCGCTACCACTGTAAGGCATGCCAGTGTGCATCTCGAATGCAGCTGAGAACGCAGATTGCAGGTGTCAGCAGCTCGGTGGTCCAACGGCGAACTTTCGCCAGGCAGTATTTCATAAAAGTCGACGTCGACCACCGCAACGAGCAAGCAACCCACTCGAGCCGCGGTAACGCTTGTACAGTTCCACGGTGTCGGAGCAACAGCTAGTTTATTCAAATTTGATGTAATGCCTTCCTGGATGCTGTGCAGCCAGCAAGTCTGACGCAAGATCGTGGAAAAATGTTGCCTGGATCGTTGGTAACCTAGCGTCAAACTTTCGAGCTGCTCCACCACTCACGACCCGGTTCACGTGACTGCGTGTGGCTTCGCGATTAAGATGTCGATTACTGCGGGGGTTACTGGTGAAACGTTTCGGAATTATAAGTATTTTTGACACTTTAATAACTTTTGTCACGTACACGTGATTCCACCATTTGGATTTATTACTTTGCGCGAGCCTAAAAATTCAACTTTATTTCAGATTTTTATTCTAATTACAATATACTGTTTTGATGGCTTTTGCAGTAAATAAATGCTCATATTTGTAAAGATTTTAATAATATTATTGTTATTAGGCAGAGTATATAATGTTGAGTGGAGCATTGAAATGTAAAATAATTTAAATTTGTAAGCTAGGGCAGCAAGTGCTAATTTGCAGAAATGAGTTTTCAGATGAGTACAGTTCAGATTAAAAGTATCTTTTCGTAACCTTCAGAATAATTTTCTTGAGATGTTGCACTACCTTGTGTCAGGTAATAAAGTTGTTGGAAGTCTCTTTGAGTTAATTTGTATATGCTATTAACAGTTCTCTCTACCTTCACATCTTCGGAAGTTCAAACCTTAAAGCGTCCATTGGTCGATTAGAAATTTTCCAGTTTAATGTTATTTTATGTTTTCATTAAGATACATGATTGAAGTTGTTTTGATGTGATCGGTAATTATTTGCTGAAATCGTCAATGGAATTTTGAAACAGTTTCACTAATTTTTTTGTAAATACCTGAAATGTGCTTCCCAGATAAACCTTTGTAAATATCAATATTGAAATATTGCACGTGCTTGAATTATTTGATATACTAAACTCCAATAGCAAATACATAAATGGAAATAAATTTCTGTGCCACAAAAACACTTTTCTCGATTAAAAAATTTCAATATAGATAGATATCTTTGAATAATATGTGCAATTTTTATTCAATTTTTCTTTAAAAACATATGGTGGTCGAGATTATACCATTACACTATTTTAACAATAGAATATTAAATAAATCTGAGTTGTTTATACATTGAATTTTCGTCGGTTGGCTGAGAACTAACCAAATAGCTATACTTTGAAGCAAGAAGCTCAGTTTCGTGTGTAAAAAAATATCAGTAATCAAAAGTCAGGTAAAAATTAAAATATCAAGAAATATAAAAAATTCCCAGATATGCGGTATTTCTTGACCTGGCCAAGGTGATCTAATCCCTTAACATAAAATATTCTTTCTCAATAAAATTTGTGTCAATACATATCCTTTACAGAAATCCAGCTGGAAAAGCTGTGACCAAAACACTATCCTCCCGGTGCACTCCATATATGCCTTCTATCTACTTACAACAGTTGTCGAAGAAGCTCAACAAAATCTCGAACAAGAGACGAGAAATGTAAAAGATCGGATATAACGTACCAATGCCTGCGTGTACACTAAAAATATAAGCAAATACTTTTCTGTCTGTTTGACTAACGAGGCAGGTTTCCATGTTCATCGAATAATACGATACGCCGGTCTCTCTCAGCAGAAATCTCGTATTTTCACAAATACGGGATTCCCTCCAAGTTTCACGTCCCGGAATACAAAAACTAAAGGGATTACAGAAGCTGGAGGTAACGCGCGAAATCTTCTCTGCATCCAGATACGTCTTCCAATGCTCGTATCTCTTCAAAGAAGGACAACCCCGAGAAAAGCTGCAGCCCTGCATAGTTTACAACAATGTTTCACCGCAGCTTCGACCGGGCATCTGGACGCAAACAAGGTAAATCCAACGTCTTCGGGTTCTGAACCGTGTTCTTTATGGAGGCCATTCGTTCGAATCGCCCTTGTCCACTGTCTTCGGCAAACAGACCGCTCTCTGCGCGAACATCCAGCTGGTGGCGAGGACGGCACGCCAGACGGGATTAGAAAATTGATTTCCAGAGAAACGTGCACAAATTTGGGGGTTGATGGACGATGACGTTGGAGATGAGATGTAAAGTGTTTGAATGGTGGGTATTTCAATCGCTGACAGTTTATTTCATCTGCGTAGAGTTGTGAATATTTAGGCAGTGATTAGGGCGAGTGTTAAGTTAAGAATAAATTTTTTTTTAGTCACTTCTACTGCATCTTCGACTGAAGAAATTGCAATTTGAATTTTTTAATTAAGTAATATCACTGAATTGGAAATTCAATCTATTCTTTATTTTAAGTATATCGTTAAGTTAGCTTCCAAAGGCATGGGAAAAATTTGGCGACTATAATCCTTACTTACAATTAGTTAAGACAAGGAAAAAACTAAGATAAATGGCTTCCTTTCTTTCACATCTTTCCCGCCATATCCGAATCATTTCATCTGACGTTAGACACTTTAATCTAGAAACTTGCAAAATGATTTATTGTTAGTGTGAGTCTGTTGAGAAAAATTGGCAAAAACAGAACAAATTGATAACTATAATTTTTCTTGAACAGACACAAACAATAGCGAATGCACAACATTACAGACCATGTAATTTCAATGAGAACAATTAATAAAATTGGAACGATCCACGCCCAGCGTGTATTTCTTAGCTTCGAGTCAACTCAGTTCTTCGCCATAGAATATAAAATATTTTACAGTCCTTTTTTAAACGCAACTTCCACCGATTCGACTTGGAGCTACCAAGAAAGCTAGTGCGTCCTTCGGTAATTCATGGGGGAAGGGATTCGTAACGATAAAAGTCCAGGCCGTGACGAAAGTTCACGTCATTCGTCGAGGAAGGAATTTTACAATTTTAAAAATTCGAGGTTCGACGAAAGTTTACGTTACTCGTCTACGAAGGGATCGCGCAATGGTAAAAATTCAAGCTCCAACGAGGTTTCTTCAAGAGACGTTTGTAAGACGGATCCGTCGAAGGGTTATGCTAAATCCGAGCGATCAGACATCGAACGTTCCCTTCATCGGTTCAAACATAAAGTATTCTAATAAGGTAAGGGCTGACAAGAGTTGTGGGAGGCTTTCGTGTGCGGAACGCCAGTCAGGAAAGAAGACAGGTTCGACAGAGAAGATAAAGGGGATAAAGAGGACATTCAAATACAATGATCAAGAGCACTGCAGCGACGCGATACATTAGCATATACGAACGTCACTGTTCGCTACGAATTCCATGGGCATTTAGAAGCGGCGTTATTTAATCTTCTTAACAAAATGACTGCCTCTCGCACTGTTAAATCAACTAAAACATTATTTCTGTTTTGAATTCAAATTAAATCTGTGCAGTTCTGCACTTTCATTTTTCATCGTTTCTGTTTGAATTCAAATTAAATCTGTGCAGCTTTATGACACGTATATCTTTTTATTTGTTACTTCGCTATTTTTTTAGGAAGCAATACGTGTACAGTAAAATTATTGAAATAATTGTGGTAGGTTTATTTCGTTTCTAATTGCCATACTTTGCCTAGTAGAGATTGAAGAAGGTGTTAGTAACGTAGTGTCAAGAGGCATTTATTATTAAAATACTGTATCCATTAATCTGCTAGAATCTTCAAGCGAAAAATTGATATATGTTACAGAGCTTACTTTATAATCATATTAAGCACATAGAGTTGCTTCATTAATTTGCTGCACAGCGCGACAAAGTCTGCATTTGAGCAATTAAAATTAGTCGATCAGATTGATTGCTATTTTTATGACCTCCATATTAAAATTTCTCAGAGTCAGAATAAAAGAAATTTAGTCCCCAATTTTTACGTAATAAGTAACTTCCATTTAAGCAGTAAAAACATTACACATGAATTCTAGAATGTTTCGACCAGTTTTTCTATTAAATACGAAGTCAGACTTCACATTAGGTCATCGAGAGTCCTGTACACGAGTCCCAATCACCCCCTTGCAAGGAAATATCAAACAAGGCCATCGTCCAGCGAAAATCTCGAACCGAGTTCATTGCCCTTATCGAAGTACAACATGGCACTCGATAGGGGATAGCCAAACTACAACAAGCGAATTTCAATCCGCAGCCTTTTGTTTGCCGAATCAAAGAACAGAAAAGCCTTTCGGACTGTTGCAGATAAGACAGACGAGCCAATAGTGGATGAGAAAACCTGGCGAAGAATAGGAGCTTCGACCTTTGAGGAGGCAACAGAAAGGCCCCAGCTCGGAGAATAAAAAACTTCTGTGGATGGGTCTTCCTTCGTTCGACAGAAACTTATTTCAAAGATGTTAATTAAATTACTACTTCCACGATCACTAAATTGGTTTCTAGTCCAGAATATAAGCATGTAAAAGGAGCGAGTGATGTGAATTGAATTTCAAATCCAATAACATTTAGAAGACTATTGCTGGACACAAAAGTGTGAGATACTGTGAATAGGAAAACAGAATAGGTTTCCCTGGAATTTCTTCTAAACAAGAATACTTAAATTATATTCAACATCTCTTGTTCATCCCTCCCATAAAGTCTTCAAGGTCAATCTTAACATATCCATTGTTAATCAACATCACATCTTTAAGAAAATACTTTACACACTTCAATTTAAAAACTCATTCTTAAATATATTAAGGGTGCAAATGGACCCAGTCTGTGGTCCCCTATAAAAATACACAAACAATAATAATGTATCGTAGAAAATCGTCGGGTGTCTTACGTGATAATCCTGTATCGGGAGGCAAAATGGCAGCGGTTAATCCTCGGAACAGCCACAGCCGAACAATTCGCAGCATGTAAGCGCGTTCCCGGAGTCAAGCATGTCGCGCTTGGCTTTAAATGCGATTCAACATACCATAAAACACGGCACTCGTCATGTATAGGGCCCTCTGTGAACCACCATGCGGCCTGAGTACTCTGCTGTCAGAGTCATGGGATTATTTATGCGGTACCTCTTTGCCCGATGGTCGTTTTCTCACTATTTATTGGCCCTCGAAACGCGGGAACGTTCGCGGACCAAATCCAGAATCGATTTGGACCGGGTCGAGCAGCTCCTTAACTCACAGTATCGTTACGAACGGGGAAACGGTTCCAGAATACCGGACATATATACTTCTTAAAGACAAATGGCCTTCCTTTTACCGCCAAAGGAAATTTCGACGGATGAGGACGGTCTAAACGCTGCGTTTCGGTACCACTAACAAAGCGTAACTGCAACGGAACGGTTCTATCTCGTTCCCGATGCTTTTAAATCAATGAAACGATCCATTGGAAGAGAAGTGGGATGTTCACGTGAATGATAGTAGGGGATTTAAAATTTATTCTACATTTTCGACTTATTTTTTCACGTAGATGACCTTTTTTTATTCATAACGATGTGACAAATTTGCTACTTACCACTCTACATATATTATAATATTTAATAAAAACAAAATTTCGTTAATAGTCACCCACTGCACTAAGAAGTCAGATTTTCTTCAAATGTAGACTTCGTAAAAAAAAGTGAAAAAGCATTAAAGCTGACTTTAAAAAATAAATAAATGCATTGAAAAGTGAAAATTAATATTTTTACATATTTAATCTACGATTACCAATTTTTTTAAGTCAGTGTCACAGTGCAAATGATGAGGCGCTGACTTAAAAAAATGAGAGTCGTAGATTAAATAAGGGAAAAAATTAGTTTTCAGTTTTTAGTACATTTTTATTTTTTTTGAAGTCGGTTTTAATTTTTTTAAAAATTTTCTATTTTTAACTTTTTAGTTTTATAAATATTAGCAAATTATTGGGTCAATATTGATGCAATGTAGGATAGGACCACCGGGGAATCGCTCTCTTGTCAAAATCGGTCTATATATTGAGAAGTTATGCGGTGATAAACATAGAAAAAAATATTTGTTTCTATGGAAAAATATTTGTTTGAAATATTTGTTTGAAAATGAAAACTAGGCACAGTGGATTACAATATCGAAAAGGAATTACCATGCAATGGCATTTAGGGTAGATGTACCGTTTGTGGCCATGTGCATAATTATCTTAATTTTAAATTGCTTGCAAATCATTATTATGTGGAGAATTTCACGTCATAACTATCTTCTTTAGTATACCGCTAGAAACATAAGGTTACATTTAATGCTTACACAGAAAAATATTATATTTTTTAAGAAGTGGACAAAAATGGTACAATACTTTAAAGTGGTCACAAATGTTGCATCCACCCTATATATAAAAGATTCAGAAGCCAATCAGTAAAAGTCCAACCTTCCCCTTCAAAATCTTCATTATTATTAAAACTATCAGTTGATAAATCAATTAAGTCACTGCTTCCACGCGTAATCAATAAATAACCATTATATTAGCCACGAAATTACTAGGAAGAATTTATCAGAGGACAAACAGTGTAAATCTCGGTTCTAATGCTAATGGACTTCAACAGATTGGCTTCTGAAACCTCCACTGTGTGCCAATACCACCAATAACCCAGAGTTAACAAAGTCCCAGGCATCCAATAACCGCAAACACAACTCTATCACAGGATCTTCGATTCCACAATTTGTTGGAGCGCATTCTTCGACTTCGCCAGCTGTTAGTCCCTTATCGATTTACACCTGCCGGCGTGGCCGTTAATTAATTTCACCGGCAAATGGGTCCAAATCGAAATGATCGGCATGCCTGTTTGCAGTGACGTTTCGCTCGGTGACAAGAATGTTTTAATTACGGGGACGCTGACAGCGCAGAGGCTGAAGTCCAGGTTAATGCGGTAATTCACATGCACTTTGACTGCATTTAGCAAACATCGGAAACAAACTCGACAAGCTGGCTCCGATGTCACAGACTCACCGCCCGCGCCGTCCCTTCCTCACTCGTTTGCTTGTATATCGTTTTACTAGGTTGATACGCTCGATATCGGCGGCCCTGGATGTACGCTGCGCGGATTTCCCTCGGCCATAGATATATTACAGTTACAGTTACATCACAGGCGCATCGCACGCGAGTGCGAGCAAAAAAAAAAAACAAATTGCGCCAATACAACGACCAAGGGAATGGGGCGGGCCAGTTAATAACGAGTTAATCCCCACGGAATTGATTGGAGTTAATTTAATCCGCTGGGGATCGTTCGCCGCTGTTTCGTCTCGAATTCAACGCGTTCTTCCTACTCCCTCGCGGTTATACTCCGTATCTTTTAGTAGATTCAGCGGAGAAAAATGCTCAGCTGGATCGTAATATTTAGTTGCAGGAAAGTTGCATTTGGGTCAAGTCCTTTCTCGTTGCTGTTTGCTTTCGATATCGAATCTAATCGAAGGATCTGTTAGTCAGAATGAAAAGAGGATGTCATGGATACATGAGTGGTCCAAGGTGAAAATGGACGTCTTAATTTCGAGTTCAACTCGAAAATTTAAAACGCAAATAATTTCGCGAGTATTGATACTGATTTCAGAGATAAGTAGTACGTGATAAAAGTGAAGGGTGAACGCAGGAGGGTTAGGAAGTAAGTCCACTTCGTTCTTTGGTAAGAGGAATAAAAGCTGTTTCTGTCACAACTGTTGCTGGCGGTCTGATTCGTAATGCGGCTGTCAACTTCAGACGATGAGACGTCTGGGTCCGTCTAGCAGCAGCACTACATTATACTGTCGCGACCCGCAGAAAGGGGCAACGTCACTTTTATTCTATCTCGAATAATCTATATGTATATAACTTAAAATGTCTGTTTGTATATTCCCTATTAACTCCTATACCATTTGACCTATCTGGACCAAATTTTGCATAGTTATTCTCTAGGGCCCTGTGGAAAATATAAGCTGCCATGGAACTCCTCCTGATTTCATCCCCTTGGCACTTTGTCCCATAAAAACTACTTTGCGATTACTTTAAGCTAGTAAACAATGCATACGAAATCATTTCTTAAGTCAACTCACGATTTGACGTGATGTTGTACTAAGTAGTTTAACAGTTGAATGCAGGAAAGAGAAAGTTTTATAAAATCTTAAATAAAAGTAATGAACTTGGAATGAAATATCGATATATTTGATGATTCGAAAATTCAAATCACATTTGATAAATATTCTAATGATTAGACTGCCCGAGGTAGAAACCATTCTCAGTCCTAATCTACTTCCAAAACATTGGAGAGTCTGTGCACGCACGAGGTCTTTCTCCTTGCGCGATTATAGAAGCGCATCGCCGCGTCCAAACTCTCGTAATTTTGTTACCTCCCCGAATTTCGACTTAAAGTTTCGCTGGGAGATTTCCAAGACTATAAACTACAAGAAAAGCAATCGGTTTTTCGGTCACGGGAAAGCAGAAAGCCCTCTTAAGGAGCCCTGGGAAAGTGCGAACCCAGAAAATCAACACTGCGAGGCACCTGCTTCAAACTTTCCTAACTTTGTTTACTTCTCGAATTTCGACTTCAAATTTCACTCGAGTATTCCTAAGACTATAAACCGCGTGGGGATGCAAGAAAAAGAATTGATTTTTCGGTCACGGCGAAGTGGAAAGCCACCTTAAGAAGTCGTGGGAAACTGCAAATGCTTCCCCCGAACTATCGCAACTTTGTTAATTTTCCGGATCTCTACTAAAGATTTTACTAGAATATTTCTAACGCTACAAACTACAGTGGGATACAATAGAAAATCAGCTTTGTGATTACAGAGAAGTAAAATCCCCCGTTAAGAAGCCTCACGAGAGTGGAAACGCAGGAAGCGAAACTCGCGCGACTCCGAATCCTGAATAGATTTCTAGAACCGAAGAAAAAGTAGCAGGAAACCGTCGTGGTCGTTTGTGCCCCGATTCGTAAGCAACCCGAGAACAATTCTACGTGGCCGTAAGAAGCTAGGGAATCGGGAGGGTTTCCCGACGAGCGATTCAACGTTACTCGGTGGGCTGTTTGAAAACACCTCTTACGAGGCACGCTGCTAAAGAATACAATGGCACGCGGGTGCAGGAGACGTACAATTCCAGGGAGAACGCACGCGGGCAGATAGAAATGTCGCTTCAAGTCGTGATACCGCAGGCTCGAGTGTGTCAAAGGTATTGTCGTGTAAACAGGTCGCGCGTAAAAACCGCTGCTAGTCGCTGAACAGACTCAATCTTTCCACCTGACTCTGTCGGCCCTTTCCCTCTTGTCTTTCTTTCTTCCACCCTCTTCCGTCACTCTCTCTCTCTCTCTCTCTCTCCCTTGCATTCTTTTCATTCATTGTCTCACACGATGCACGTGCATGCAGTTGTATTTCTTTCCCTCCTCTTCATCTTTCGTTCCGCACAGAGTGGTCTGTTATTGGTTGGACAATCGGGAAGGGGCTGGTTCTTTGTGGAAAAATTAATTAAAAGTGTTGAATAATATTTTTGGGAATGAGAAACTGTGGGAGGAATCACTTGAAATATTACGGGGGTGTTGGTGCATAGAGGCCTGAAAATTATGTTTATTCGGGAATTTTTGGCGGAAAAACTTGGAGGCTTTTTTAAAAAAAACCTTTGTGTATTCGAAAGTGTACATATTATACTATTTGTAGTAATTATTTCAATGAAAAATATAAATAAGTAAAATAAGTATCAGTGATCTCCCGGCAGCGATTTGTTTTTGAGTAGTTTGCGGTGGCGCTCTAATTTTGACCTGATTTATGCGAAATAGAAAATTCGAAGGAATTTAGTTAGTATATTAAATTATCTTATCCTTAATCGTTCATTATCCCGAAAAATAAATTTGCTACAAAATGGCGGCTGTTCAAATTAAAATATTGATTTTCGGCGTAAGAATCGCTCATATTTCATCTGTAAAATAAAAACTACGGAACAGAAATGAAAAAGCCACGATTAAGGGCAAGATTTTTATATATAGAATAAGCCTACGAAAGCTGAATTCATTCGATGCAGCGGTTCTCGAGATATTTTGGTCACCGATTCTGAAAATGTAGTTTCGAGAAAAACGCGTTTAAAGTTTTAAGTTAGGTTTACATCCTCCAGGAGATACCTATACTAAAACTCGCACAGCAATTTGCACTCGCAATTTGTCGGATCAAATTGAAACTTTCACACGATACATTTGAGATGTTGTACTTTAAGAAAATGTCGAAACCCCAAAATCCATTTTTTCGGATTTTTCAGATGGACGGAACTCCTTAAAAGATTTTGCAGCCTCCTTATACAGGGTGGTCACTTCAACGCAATGCACGATTTCTTAGGCACTTCGGATAATTTTACTAACAAGTGTTTCTAAAAAAAGTTAGATTTTAAAATTCAGAAAATTTCTATGGTGTCGTGCTTTTTGGATAATAAGGGATGTATGCAGAAACGTGGGTGCTTCTAATAATTTTTACGTTAATGAGGTATAATAATAATGGAATATTTGAGGTTTATAAACAATGTAGGGATCTTCACTGATTCAATTTGCAATACTGTGTTTCACGTTTTTGAAATTTCAATGTACGAGACACGAAGTGGCTGACATGTTGTTATTTTTCTCGATTCCACTCACTGTGTTATATGTTGTTTGAGATTTAAATACGGGGTATTTTGGGAAACGTTTTCAATACGAATTTGTTGAAGCAAAACAAATTTAAATGACGATGGTAAAAGAACATGCATATTTATATGACTATAATATCGCTCCATGAGTAAACATTATTTTATTCAACCCTTATTGCTTTTGAGCAGTATTTTTCACCTCGAATTAACCGAACAAAAGTAGTAAAAGTTTTATTAAAAAATGGGTTATGTTATTATTGGAAGCCCTGACTATACTTGCTGAAAGAACATTGTTGGTTTTAGTTCTCAAAGTAAGTAGAGGGACGGAAAGTTTATCCAATATAGGGTCAATTCTACATATCTAGTACGCTTTTCGAGGAAAAGTTTAAATTTCTTAAAGTTCAGGTAAATGTAGGCCAAGTTTTACAAGAAAACTTCCCTCAAACCACTCCGGCGTCTTGTTAATTAACCACTCGGTTTAATTCTTTTACTTAAAGAAAACTTCGTGCTTCGACATGTCTCCTACCATGAAGTAAAAATTAATAAAACTAATTACATTTACCAATGTATAAAATATAAAAGAAAATAATGGCGAAACCTTAAGTATGTTAAGTAACTCTTTATGCAGCTTTGGTTGGAAAATCAAATCCTGGAAATATGAGTGTATTAAGTTCAAAATTGCATTGGCAATTCATTCTTAAAAGCAACAAAACTTACTAATAGATTCAACCCACTGCTTTATTTTATTACATCTATTTTCACGCAGACAACGCAAGATGAGACTGTTATATCGATTTTAATTGATGCATCGATAAGACAGCATTCTAATTAAAGAGTTCATAAAGAAATCTGCACGTCAGTGATGAACGTTAAAATGACTGCCACTAGGGAACAAGATCGTCAGATCGAAAGTCACAATTTAAAGAACAATCAGTCCCTATGGTTGTAGCCATAGTAATTAGTCTTCAGAATAGCAAAGTAATTGCAATTAACGTTATCGAAAGTCATTAGCTGACATGCCTTGAAGAGCGAATCAATTACGTGAAAAGTAAGTTTTATTTTCTACCCCGCAGGATCTTGCGTGTCATTCTGTCCATTATGAATGTACCAGTAATTAAAACAGTAACAAAGATTCAGGAAGTGCCAATTAATCGAATTATACTACCCATTGTTCCAAATGAGCAGCCTTTTGTTACAAAATACCACAGAACCAATATAAATGTTTGCAATTATGTTCCATCAGAGATCCGTCATATCTACAAAAAATTCAATCACTGGTCATTTTCCATTTCCCAAATTTTCATTCATCTTCCCAGATCCTCACCACAGTTCTGCCCTGTTTAGTTAAAATGTCCTATCTAGCACTTTGAAACAACCGATAAAACTGCAGTTTTGTCATTTACTTTGTACCATACTAATTCAAATTAAAACATGTTGTCATTATTTGGTAACAGCTTAATATAATTTTTTGTAATATGTGTACCGGTAGGGAATGTATTATTAACGTACCAATTAATTAATTGTTTTAGATAAGATATTTTAACCATTTTGAAAGAAGTTAGGTTAAATACATTAGACTGATTATAAATCTTTACGAAGCACGTAGAGTTTTCTAACTTTATTTAAAAGGTAAAAGACGTGTGGCACTTCAAATATTTCAACATATCTGAAAAAATGAAAAAATGCTAGATAGGACAGTTTAACTGAGGAGGGCAGAGTTTACGTTAATAAAACGATACAAAGCAATTTCATACCCTTCCCCAAACAATGACACATTACTCCTCCAACATACACGACGCCCCACGAAATCCTCATCCACGAGCCGCATCAATCACTAGCAACGAAGATCCTAGCTCACTGCATAGCTTCCTCTGCGTCTCAAGGAGGAACGAATATATCGGGAAGAGTGCAGGGCCGTGGCAAGGCTTCAGCCCACGCTGAGATCCAAGGTCGCCGATCAGAAAACGAACGAGAAAAGTCTCCCGGCGGAAAGAAATCCGCCGCGTTCCGAGGTGCTCGTAAAGTTTTAACACCGCCAGAGGGAACGGGTGGGGGGGGGGGGGGGGGGCATGCGAGCCTTTCCAGTAAAATAATACGATCGTGCGTTTCTGAAAAGTGGCTTTCCCGTCGCCCAATCTTCCGCCCGTGAATTCGTTCGGCTTTAACGAACAACGAAAGAACTTTGAATCGTAAAACTTCTTCGTCGAGGGGGGGAGGGGGGGGCGGGCAAGAAAAGAGGGGGCCATGAGAAAGCAGAAGGAACGATCGGGGCGCGGTGAAGTCGAGGCGTTTCGGACCGCTTTAAAAGGGAGTAAATCACGGGGATAAGTCGATTGTGTCGAAGAGCAGATCGCAATAACGCGAAAGTTGTGTGACACGGAGGAAGCAAGCGAGAGGCGCGCACCTGCGCCGAATGGCCACGGTATATAACTCGTTACCACGTTCGTAAGAATGCTGTTGCACCAACGAATCCCTCGGATCAATTTATTTCGCGAAGGACTACGTACGGGCTTCCTATCGCCACCTTCGATATCAATTCCCCCCAATAACGTCTGCGAACGTCTTCCCTCCCTTCTTCGGTTGAAAATTGACGCGCGAGGAGCGAGCGCCCACGTCCGACCTTTATTCCTGAATAACTTCCGCCGTGCCGATAATATGGGCGACGAGCGGGAACGAAAGACGGGAACGATGTGTGAGAATCGTTCTTAACACTTTCGCTGCTATCGTGGATCTGAGAACCTACGCGCTGTGGGTTGTGATACATTTGGGTTTTTTTTTTTGGTTGGATGCAGTGTACGTTTTTGTGTACTGGTATGAAGAGGTAGCTTGCTGTTACAAACTATCTCGGGACTGTCTGATTTCGATGATTCGAGGGATGGACCTCTTTTGTTTCAGGGATGTACTGCCCTCCTCAGTTAAACATTTTCATTTTTTGAGATATGTTGAATTATTTGAAGTGCCACGCGTCTTTTACCTTTTAAATAAAGTTAGAAAACTCTACGTGCTTCGTAAAGATTTATAATCAGTCTAATGTATTTAACCTAACTTCTTTCAAAATGGTTAAAATATCTTATCTAAAACAATTAATTAATTGGTACGTTAATAATACATTCCCTACCGGTACACATATTACAAAAAATTATATTAAGCTATTACCAAATAATGACAACATGTTTTAATTTGAATTAGTATGGTACAAAGTAAATGACAAAACTGCAGTTTTCTCGGTTGTTTCAAAATGCTAGATAGGACATTTTAACTAAACACGGCAGTGTAGGTGGAATGTCAGGTAAGTAGGTTTAGTCCGAAAATCTGGAATATGAGTAAAAGGAGAATTGAGGGGTTAATACCTAGTCAGGAGGCCGAAAAGAGGCGAATGTTTGTGATTTTTTTTTGAAAAAGTGGAAGCATATATTTCTACAGAACTTTTTGCATTTGAAAGAGCACTATTTAAAGAACATTTGGTAATTTTTTTGGTAAAATATTTAGGTTTATAATAAAAATACAACGACATCGAAGGAGTTTTTTAAAAACGGTGAGCAAGATATCTCGAAAACTACTGCTCTAGTCTTTCTGAAATTTTGTGCGTTTATTTTTTATATAAAAATCTACTGAATGACTGTGGGTTTTTTTCCTTGTATAGTTTCGTTTAGTGATAACCATGAAACCATTTTGCGTTGATATAATCGAAACTATACATTGAAAAAATATCCTTCCGTCATTCAGTAGATTTTTAGGTAAAAAATAAGCGCACAAAATAAGATTGGTGCAGTAGTTTTTCAGATATCTTGCTAATCGTTTTTAGAAAAGGCTTCTTGCATGTCGTTGTATTTTTATTATAGACGTAAATATTTTTGTAAAAATAAATTGCCAAATATTCTTTAAATGATGCTCTTTTAGGTGTAAAATGTACTCTAAAAAAAATTCTTTTCGGCCTCCTGACTAGGTATAACCCTTTAAAGCAATGATTACAAGAAGAATGGAGCCATAATCCACTGAATCACTTAGGAACCTGTATTTCCAGGACGTATAAACGCTTACTGGAGGTTATTAAACCACAAGGTTAATCAATATGAGGTGATTAGGTGGAGTGAAACAATTGTCTTTTAATTTTTGTTTTATGACTTTTGCCATCCGACACAAATACAAAATTAAAATTGTTATAATATTGTTGATATAAGTACAGGATGGATATTTTACGAAAAATTATTTTGATACGTTCAAGCATTACTGAAATTATAAAGGAACATGTGCATTTAAGTAAATAAAATTTGTGTTTCTGCTAACTAAAATAAGTGTTTTAACATGTCAAAAAGCAAGCAATTGCTTCACACTATTATACGCAAATAAGCAGAGCAATAATCTCTAAAGTACCATGGTGTTCACATATTAATTCGGGTCACTGTAGATGTATGTACATACGTGAGGTTGTACTGTCTTGGGAACGTGTTAAGCTGAAGTTCGTGGAGGAGTTTGTTTGATGATGGGCAGAGTATGTAGATTTATTTTATCTTCTAGGAATCTAGGAGATTAACATTTAAAATTGGTGCAGGATGTGAGGAACAGGTAATTCAATTTTGTAATTTCTATTTGAGATCTTAGTCACTGACATTCTCAGAAATTTAGCTAATGCTAGTTGTGAGGGAAAAGTGGTAACTTAGAAACTTAAGTCTTAATTAACTTCTACTGATTTGTAAAAAAAATAAGATGTAGCCTTGATACTGTTTTTTCGTTTAGACAGAGAATGAATTTCAAAGAAAAAATGTCGAACAAGGTTGAACATATTTACGTAAATATCTATGCAGAAATCACTTGGACATGTATTTTTCAGTTATAAATACATTTTATAAAAATCTCTCTGTTTTCGAGAAATCCACCTTGCTCTTCCATCACTTTTGCAATACTAACAAAAATGAGTGACAGATCCAAGAATATCTACCTATGAAGCTTATTAAAAAAAAAAATGATATGTGTCTTTATTTCACTATCCTATCACTCTCCCTTAAAAATATTAATGAGGGGACAGCATAAAACCAGATCCCTGAACGTCTTCATATGTTATCGAAACCTCGACACAACCTCAACAAACCACAAACAGAACATCACACGAAATTAATAGTATCACTGCCCTAACACGTCCTTGTTAAACTAATTACCAATGCCTTCCGTTAGATGTAACACAGTCCACTTATAAATTACTCTAACTACAACACATTTCTAATTAATGTTCAAGTGAATCTAAAAAAAATCCTTCCTGTCAACGGTACACAGCTGACATCTGTCAAACCTAGAAACGTCGATGTAGGTACATACAGACAGGGTAGTCTGAGGTGAAGTGTTACCGAATTTAGTTGCGATCGCGGTATCGAGGAAAAAGAGGTGGAACACAAGATTCGTGAAACAAATATCGGAATGCAAATCCAGCAGGTGAGGCGAAGGCTAGTCAGAGAGACTGACAAAGCGATGCAATCACGATCCATGGCGGGTAATTAGTTAGCAGAGCGTACCGACGCTTGATCGCTTTCGATTTTTCTCGGGTGTACCGCGCGTTAATTACCGTCCGCGATCGATAGTCGCGCGCGAGCCTCGAGGTCCCGCCAAAGCCGTGGATTTATTTTTAAAGAAACCCAGCGATTTATTTGAACGACTAATTTTTACTAAGGAACGAATTTGTCGAGTAAAAGTCAGAGGACCTTTCAATACCTCTTACGTCCATGGGTCAAGTGTATCAATTTTCGCGATGAATTTATCATACATCCAGCGATGTTTACAGCTATTCATTATTTTGTAGGAAGATCGTCTGTCATACAAATGTATGCGACGATGAGTGTGTTTTTATTGGTAATATTCAGAGAGGGAAACACAATAATCTGCGAATACCAGGTTAAAGATTTAATTTGCAAATGTAATGAATGAATTTAGAATTTTGTTCAGATACTGCTACTTTCAAGAAGCTACTTCGCATTAAGTGATCTTCGTCTTTACTGGCTTGGTAAGACAGTCAACGCGGAAATTCAGAAAATTATTCAACTTTGTGTGCAAATAGAGTAGTTCATGTGTAATACAAAACTTTTTTTTTTGGTGCCATAGTGTCGTTTTATGGGGTAAAATCACCCCTTGAAAAGAATGCAAAGTTTTCTTTATTGTGAAATACCTCGAGGGCCGTGAAAGATATCAAAAAGTTTGAACGAAAGTTGCATCTTATTTTATATCTAGAAAACTACGTAGGTAAATATAACTATCGAATCAAGGATTGGTGGTTGGGGAAACTTGAAAAGTATGGATTTTTCGTTGAATTATTTTTAAACTGTTTTGTAGATATAAAAAAGGTGCAACTTTTGTTCAATTTCTTTACGAAATCTCCTATCGTTATCGAAACATTCCAGGATAAAGAAAACTTTGCATATTTTCAAGAGGTGATTTCACCCTCTATGTCACCAATAAAAAATAGTTTTGTGTTATGGATGAACTAGTTAAACCCTTATTAATGTAGCGTGCCCCCTTAAGTGTCTAAAAATTTAAATAAAGTAAATTGTATATACACACTGAAATTGTTGCAGAGCAACTTCTAACTACACATCGCATTTTCACGTTTCAAAATACTTACGAACAATGCCGTATTTCTTTCGATTTGTTTTTAAATATCATTACTTAATTTAATAACTGTTATACCCTACAACTAATATTAATTTGACACTTAATTTAAAGTATTGCTAACAATAACAGGAATAACTTTCCTAATATGTACAAACTTACTCCTAATTTTATATTAATTATGATTATTAACCATTCTTTTCTCTTTTTTTTTTAATGAAGACAGTGACTCGACGACGACAACGAGTCCTGCTGTGAAATATAATACGTTTTTGTATTCAATAATTTTGTATTCTATACAAGTGACTCCAGACTCATTTCGGCGTTTCCTGCATTAATAGAATTTTAAAAAGAGAGACACCAGATAGAAAGGCCCAGCGATAAAGAGACTTATAAACAAATCGGATTTCCATTAAAAAAATGTGACATTGATCGCAAATATTTTGAAACGTGCTACGCATACCCGATGCGTAACCGATAGGATACATTACTGTTATAAAACCGATATATTACGAAATTGATATAACCAAAAATTTCGGTTCCTTATAACAGTTATTCAGAATGTCGGTTCTTCATAACTGTTTCTGTCAGAACCGATATATAATATTTTGAAACAGATATTTTCAGAACCGTTTCAACCCCTGGCAAGAAGATCGACCGTTGTAATTATCGGTCTTCACACAGAATGAATAATTAAATATCCCGATGCCAGCAGTGGGATACCTATATGTAATTCCATATCGCACGTGAAACTTCGTACGGGCATGGAAATGTAAAAGAACGGAGCTGGAATAAAGCGACGTTGGATTTTTAGGGAGCAAAATGGGAGATCGTACAAATACTTTACTACTGTCATTTCCCATGGATATGCGTGCACAGCGCATTCCAATTCTTCAGAAGGTCTATTAAATTTGTCAAGTATACAGATACGCACATGCACACCGCTGCGTAAGCACGAACCTGGAGCCAGTAATATTCAACATTTTTCAGGGCAGATGAATATACCGTACGCGCAGTATGCCGAATTTCACGCGACCCAGACTTTCTTTATCGAGGTCTGTCGCTCACGCGCAGTTGAAATGATTATTTAATATCTACTTGTCTACACACACTGAATATTGTATATTCTACCATCAGTTAGTTTTCCATCAGTTAGTTAGTATAAATTAAAATAACGAATAGTAGTTATTATTAGATAGACTTGAAGAGGGGTGTTATTATTAGCACCAATGAATTATTTATATTCGATTATGTAATATTTAATAATGCATCTTTTGGATGCCGAAGGAATATTCAAGAATATTTTTAAATTTCCTGTTTGATGAAGGTTGAATGATATACCGTAAACTGGGGGAACATTGACAGCACGGGGTAACATTGACCTACGCTGGAGTTACGTTGTTTTACGTCAAATGCCAATGTTACGAGTTGATTTTTATTAAGATGTAAAAAATAAAATAAACAAATCTACATTTACTGACCTCAGATTACTAAAACTTAACCCGTTAATGCTATCTACATGATGTGCCAATGTTACTCCGGTACACTAACATTTTTAACATGTATTAAAGAAGGAAAGCACACAAATTTTATGCATTTTGACACTTTTAGTACAATCACAAAAGATGCAATGTTATGGTAGGATGTGTAAAGCAAATGTAAACATGTTTCAGTGTACGGTACAAATAAAGATCACAATTAAATTCAAGGAATTAGGTGTAATGTTATCAAGAATTTACCAAATTACAACGAGATGCAAGATTTTGGAAAATCAATAATGAAACATCATTTAAAATCACTATATTACCCGATACAAGACTGATAACACCTACGTGAATAAATTTAAAACTCTGACCCATGCCACAAAAGTGTCTCACGTGAAAATGGCGCAGTAACCTCAGAATTTTCACAGACAAAATCGAAGAGACTCTATTACCCAAAACCTCAATATCACAAAATCCAAGATCAGTTTCGAAAGTGATCCCATTTGATACAAAGTGCCATTTGACTTCTGCCAGCAAGAGCTTCCAAACTTCAGACAGCAGTATGCAGACCCCGCAGCACGCTCTCCAATTCTATAATGATTTATATCACTCTGAACACTGCCCTTCCTTTCGAATCGTCTTCACTACAAATTATGACGTAGAGCCTGTAGTTTCGCAAACGATACCGTTCCAAGCTTCCACGGGGCCTGCTGCTCCCCCGAAGTGAGGCCCGTTGTTATGAACGTCCCAGACTAACTACATACACCAAAACTCCAGGACTCGGAGGTCTGCATGACCTCAACCAGTCAATATGATATCTGATGATACCTTATCACCTAAAAGAATCACGTACCAACGCACCACCATTAATTTCTATATGAAAACTCTTGCAACCAACCCTAAGCAAGTCCCTAAAACCTCGAGATAGTTCTAATCCTAATTGTAAAATACGTCTCTTCCAATAAACTCTAGTTCCGAATTCGACTGGAGAGTCTGTGAAACGAGGAGTTACCTCCCCTTCATCAAAATCGTAACACCGCCGCGAAAATCTCTTGATACCGGAACAGTCATCGCGGTGCTCGGTGTACAGCCTCGGCACACAGGCGGCGCAGCGAAAAAGGGATCGTAATGGAAAGGGAATACATTTTTTAGCGCTGGCGGCCGACTACGGTTGCCGGATTAACGGGGAAAGTGGATAAGCCGGGCGTCAAGGGCTGGCAGAGGTGAGGCTAGCTGAAAAGCTAGGGTAGAGAGGGTGGACTACGTACTGCCAATAAAACCCGGGGTGTCAGTATATCACGTGGCTCTGGCTGGTCGTGTCCAACGATACAGTCCAATATATTACCCAGATAGCCATGCTAATTCAGCTCTAGCTCCCGCCGATTCCCCGCTTGGTTGCCTTTGCCTCGCATGCTCGTCCGTTTACAACCCTCTCTCTCCGTTCCACGGCTCCGGCCGCACTTTCTGTCCCCGTTCCGCGCCACCTAACGCCCCGTGGCTGTGTGCTTCTTGCTCGTGCCCGAAATGCACGTAGCCCGGCGTGCATGTGCGCGGGGGATCGGTGGGTGTACCTGTACCGTTACATACGGAGATGCGTTTCGTCATTCCTGTGAATCCAACGATCCTCCGCAGAGCCTCTACCCCCAATCCACGTCCTCCTCCTACGTGGCAGGGATTTCAGATGACATTGCATCCTCGTTACGAGGCATTACACGATCCATTCTGATAAGGGAAGATTACCGTGGCCGGATCTTTGCTCGACCGAAAGCCCGATTTACGCCCGACGAATCCGCTACGAACGTTTATTGTTTGTTTATCGCGAATCGCGACACTGACGGCTAAACGGGGGAAGTTATTTCGGGGATGCGTGACGAACGTGGCGGAAGGTATCCGCGCGCGGAGTTCTGTTGTCGGTGTGCGTTTTGTAGGAGCGAGGGTAGAATGAATTTTGCGGGGTGCGGGATTAAGAGTTTATCGTCCGGTGTTTTACGTAGTAGGCTAGCTTTTACAGACTTCGGGGGAAATTGTGCTGGATCCGCTGATGCGTATTGTGGCAGTGTTACGAGCGCGAGGTGTCATTCGGGCAGGCGGTGTCACAACGGAATTTAGTACTTGGAATGAATCAGAGATTAGAATAAATCTTTGTACCTCAGATACTTTATTAAATGTCGACAACCAGTATTTTAGAGGCAACATTCTTTCATGCAGAGGATGGTATAGTATCTTTCGAAATAAATGAAATTATTCATTACCTGTAACCAGCTCTGCTAAAGATCTCGATAATAATGCAGATTTATTTTATGATTTTTCAGGTGAGTTTTCGAATCTTGTACTTTGGTAACATTTAGGGTAGCTAATCTTTTCTCAATTCTTTACTTTCTTTTGGTGGATTTAACATGAGTCACGATGTCATTGCTAACACTGTAGGCTATTTTTTTTATATCTATGTTTCTGTGAATGTGAGACGTTCCCGTTTGTAATAATTATAGTAATGCTGCAAGAAGTTTATGCCAATAATTCTGTAGCTAATAGTACCTAGCCGCTCAAAGGGATAAATTTATGGAGTTGTAACGAAATAAATGTATCTACAAATAAGTTTGATTTAATTTTGCTCTTTTCAATTACTGTATTACTGTACTCACGCTTTGATGTTTGCGGAGGTGTGTTATATGCTGGCTCTACATTTCCAGGCAAATTTTGTAGATACTCAATAAAAAATCCATCGCCGATACTTGACACGTAGCTTCTACTTTTCAAACAAGGAATTATGAACCATAAATAGTAAATATTAATGGTACAATTAATTAATCATAACTATCGCATTACGATACCTTTATTAATGAGGAAATAGATAAATTACTGTCACTGTCTAACGAGATTAATTCCCCATGTTAAGATTGACGACTGTTAATACTCAATTCAGACAGTACTAAATAATTTCAAAGTTCCAAGTATATTTCTAGAAGCCATCACGAATCATGGCAAGATTTATTACATAACGTATGACGTACTTACTTGCAACGATGCATTGGGGGCAAATAAGAAATCTACTTACGTATGATCGGCTCTCGTGATTCCAGATTTCGCGCGATGAAACGGATATAGAAAGGACGCAAGGAATATTACATCGAGCGTTATATGAAATTCAATATTGCATTATTCGAAAGAAATCGCAAGTACGTCCTTTGAATAAAGTCAGCATTTTGTACACGGCATGTCCCTTTACCATCCACACACGAGATATTTTTTTTTTTAAGGTAATAGCTGAATTTCAATAGCACGCGAAAGCAACGACAGTTGTCCTTAAATTCTATTAATGTATTTATTCAAGTAGGAGATAAATTATATGCATTTTTTTATTTTTGTTGAAATACTTGCGTGTTTATTTGACCCTTTCAATTTACAAGTGGCGTAAAATTATAGAAAAATGAGTTTATTGTAGAAATACATAGTAAGTATTAAGAATACTTGTTTTATTTGCCAATCTAACTTTCGTATATTTTCCTTTATATTAATAAAAAATAAGAGTCTAAGCAAAGTGACTGTCAAAAGCGACTAAAAAGAAGAAGAGAATGTTTTTTCTTTCTCGCAAAAATACGTAGAAAGTAGTCATAAATAAGTAAAAAAAAAAAATTCAAAATAAAGTATATATATATATATATATACATACGTACAGGACCAAATAATGACAAAAATAATTTTGCTCCGCCAGAATCACATTTTAAACCACTATGCCACATGCGCAGAATCTTCTCATTTACAATAAATCACAGAATGACCTTTTCCTTGCATCGACATACCACACGCTCTAGTTTCATCCTACAAAGAAGCTACATTTTGAATCATGAAAAAAAAAACTATCCCTACCGAGGGGACGATAAAAATCCCTAAATTACACCGAAATTGGGAAGACGAGTAGGCCGCGTGCGCAGCGTGTGTACGTTATTAAATCATTCCCTGTTCCGATGCAATTAGGAGGGAACGCGGTTGTTCCCGTGTGAAATGCAAAAATTCGCCGAGACTCGCCTCAAGAGGAATAAATTGCGACTAGACGGCCGTACGAAATAATCAGGCGCGAGGCGAGACGGGGAGACAAGCAAAGCGACGAATGATTTGCAAATTGCTGCCACTTTTTTTTCCACCCCTCCTTGTTGCACGCGCGGCCCGGCAGTTCCCTCCTCCTCCGTTTAAGATAATTAGCACTCGTAAAGCAATGAAACAGCCTCGCGTTACACCTGTCGCAGCTCCATAAACTGGTTCCGGCAGAGGGAGATACAGCCGCGTTTTGCAACAGTCTCAATTAGCTCGACTTCACAGTTCGTTAGACCTTTTAAAACCGGTTCGCCATGGGCTAAATGTTTCCAGTGAAGTCAGCGGACGCGCGCATAACCGAGGACCGCCCGATGAAAGGGTGAAACGGAAGAAGAAAGGGCCACTCTTTCGGTGCCATTATCGATTGAACGAAATTGCGTAACGCGAGGCTTCATTACGGAGCGGGAGGGTATCGCGGGGACCGGGCACAGAGATCATTCGAGGACGCTCGAAGCGCATCGCGTCTACGTGCCCTTACCTTGCTGCAGCTCCAACGTAAATGAATCTTCTGCATTTCATAATTGTAGGATAACATTCGCTGAATGTCGCGGGGAATGGGGACAATTACGGTATGATTAAAAATGTTTGTAGAACAATCGTGGCGTTTAATGAACGTTTGGAGAGCATTCCGTGCAATTGGTGCCGCGACGTGCGTGCATAAGTCGCATTCTTCCACGTGCGTATTACGGCGTACTCGTTATACGAATATTGAATGAATTCTTTCTGCCTCCTTCCGTTATGTAGGACAATCGTGAAACATTTCCATGATTTTACACTGTACTCTTTCAAGCACTCAGTGAGGAAGGTGGTTAACAATTCCCGTTAACTTCTATTTACTTTCATTCGATTTAGTTCCTTTTTCCTTATTTTTTATTTACTAGGTACTATTTCTTTTTTCCTTTATTTTGTTCATTTTTGTAGTTCCGATTTTATGTAGTAGTCCTCTATTGGGTTTCTCTATTCTTTATGTATGGTGCGTCTCAATATCATTGCATATTTTGTAGAAGCGTGGTCCGCAAGGAATTCACTTCTTTTGTGGCAACTTCTTCTTTGGCGACACGAAGTTGCGTCGGTTACGAAAGAGAGAAAGCACGATACAGTAATTCCTCCTAATAAACCCGACGAACGGGGCTAGCGGCGGGCGAACGACGTGATGCGGACACTATTCCCTTAGAGTAGTATATGCTCTAAGACTATTCCGTGCGGCCGATGCCGCAAGTAAGAAAACCCAAGAGCCGAGCGAGAGGGAACGAAACAGTTGACACGAAGTTGCCGTCGACTCTTGCGTTCTCTCACTCTTGACCGTAGGATTCCAAGAAATGATGGGGATACTCACCGGGCACACATCGCATAGACGAAACGAGTTTATAACGAGTATTTACTGTACTTCGTCTCGCTTTGTATTTCACGTGCATACGTTCTGTCTCTTCTAGCTCCACCCACGTGTGCGACTACATACCATGTATCAGTGAAGAACCAGAGCGTACGCACTTGAATGACGAAGCGAGACAAACTATCATATCTTTTCTCTTTCTTAGGCGACGGCAACTTCCTGTCAACTCTTTCGTCTCCTTTCGAACCGAAGGATTTCAAAAAATGCTGGGGATAGTCACCGGGCACACATCGCATAGACGAAACGGGTTTATAACGAGTTTCTACTGTATTCAGCAATAAAAAACGCGACTCCGTCGCATTAAGTTGTAAGAGAGAAAACACAGATCGTCAGCTTGACAATGCTCAACAATACACCAAATGCTTTTCCCGCATATATAAACAAATCAATAAATAAACAATAAAAGAACTCTACTAAAGTATACCACAAACGGAAAGATTCCATATTAAGCACATTCATCACCGCGTACACAGCAATCATGAATTGGACATCAAACACTAACAGTATTCAGAACTCCGTCGCAGCTGCCACTAGAAACAGCCACCACCTTTTAACGCACAGCGTGTTAACGTTTTAAGCACATCAGCGGTAGGAAAAAGGTCAAGACTAACGAGCCCCGCGTGGAGAAACGAATCACCCGTCGGAAATTGAATCTGCAGTCGGCTAGGTGGTGCAAGGCTCCAGGCGAGCGCTCCACCCGACCCATCAACGTCGTTACATACCTTTCCATCGTATGAAGTTCTTGATTAAACAGATTACGTCTCGCGTTTCCTTTGATTTCAACGATCAAGTCACCCTTGCCGCGATTTCAGCTCAAAGCACCAGGGCGGGGACGGGAGGGCGGTGGGGTGGTGGGGTGGTTGAGTCGGACGGGGTGGGGGTGGGGGGGGGGCGCCTCTTTAGCTTGCACAAGTATTTTCATGGAAAAGTTAAATCCCGCGTGCTGCGTGCTCGAGGACTACGTCGGGCGTACATTATTTCATTAACCGTACTTTTCCTCGTCGGCCCCCGCCGTCGACGTCCCCCAGACCTCATCGTTGCCACCATCGTTGTCGTAACCGCGCGGCACCCTCCCGCCCCTCTGCACGGGACAGGGGCGGCGAAGGGCGAGGAGAAGGGCGGGCGACAGGGACGAGGGGCAAAGCTTTGGCCGCGCGCTATTCTAACCGGCTTTTATATTAATTAATTTGCTCAAGAGTTTTAACGACTTATTGCACTTCAATTAACTCGTTTTAAATTGCATAATCCGTCGGCGACGTAGCCGCGGGCGGGGAAATTCCGTTCGGTAATAAACCGACGGTTTTTCATACCGGGCGGCCGTTGTTTCGCAAGAGCGGGGACCGCGGAGAATTACCGGCTCCTCGACGCATAAACATCCACGATTGGCCTCGCTTTTCAGGTGGAAAAAGCGGCGGCGATTGTCTTGAGAACCGCGGTACACGCTTTCGATAACGCGAGGTGGTTAAGATGGGATCTGTGGAGGAAGGTGGCGAGCTGAATGAGAAATCGATCAGTTTGAGCAGTTGGGATTAGGGATTCTGATGGTGTTGAAATATTAGGTTGTCAATCTGGTATTAAAGGGGGTTTAAGTCATCGTTTTGCTGGATTAGGATTTGTTAAAAAAAATACAGGACATCGGAGAAATCGATCACATTTTACAAATGGTGAGAGGCAATTTTGATGAAATTCAAATATGATGCAATCAACGTTACATTGCAGGGGGTTTTAGTCAGCAGTTTGCTAGATTCGTGTTTGTTTAAAAAATATACACCGGCAATGTTTGCAATTTTCTTCTGTTCTCCGAAAATTCATTGAAACTGCCCCGAAACGTTATCAAACAGCAATTACCAACGGAAGAACTTGAAACTCGTTATAAAGTTGAAGCCTGGTAACTTTTTAAATGCACTTTCTAACAGTATACAATTTTACATACATACTTCAGCTTAATCTCCTCGTGGATATCACTGTTACGTAAGAGACTGTAATTGGTCGAAATGTTTAGGCAATTAACGATCGAGTACCTTCTCCAGTTACTGCAATTTAATGTTCAGGTGGGCGTCACCGTTCGAATAAACAGTCCTCGAGCTACAAGCATGGATTTCAAGACTAGTTATAATATTTTCATTGAATGGTTTGTACGAGAGGTAGCGATGCTTACGCGAAGAACTTTGCTCGAAAGCGGACGTAAAGTTTGGCCCTGTTCAATCGGTAAAACTGGTTTCGTATCAAGGTACTTAACAAAGTTGCTATCTCGATTCGATCGGTTAATTTGACGTTGCAATGAATTGCAGTAGCAGGAGCGGGGTACTTACCATTAATGAAAGCAGTGACCTTATATAATGCAAATCATGTTTGTTTTATTTACGAAAGCTGTGCTCGACAGGAGTACATGACTCTGTAATGGCCAGTGATTTTAAAATGAAGGGAGACGGCGAAATTTTGTTTTACTTTCATTACATAATTATTGAGTAAGAGCAGCTATTATGGTGAAGTAGCAGATACATTTAATTTCAGATTTATACACTGATCTGAGAAGTTATAAAGGTATTGTAGTTCTAATCGGAGCAACTGGAAAACGCGTCTGACTATATACAGACCACTTTCACTTGGCATCCTATATTTCGTTCTCCGTCGCACGTCGGGCGCGTAGGTCAATCACATATTTCTGTATCTTATAGTATTGTTTAAGATTTGCACTATTTTGAAAAAAATTCCTAGATCAACGAATATTTAGTGGTAATGAACAAATTTATCTAGTTGCACTATTTTGCGCAGTGTTAGAAGAATTTAAAGTTACCTTCTTCATATGAAACGAAACATCCTATAGATGTATGGAACATTAAAAAAATCTTATTAAAATACGTTAAATATTAAAATTGTAAGCAACTTTCGTGTGCAGAATAATCTCAAGAATCCATCTATTAAATAACTATTTTCAATATACATTGAAATGGACAATAGAGGATTAGAATAATTTTATTCTCTGTTTATAAATCAGGATGCAGTTCATCCTCTACGAAAGTGCAAAAAAATCCCTGAATTTATGTACCCCAATACATGAGCAAAACGGATTTAAAGTTTCAAAAATACACACGTGGCGGAGCTGATGAAGAAAGCAGAAGAAGCATGAGGACGAAAATTTGCAATTCATGAAGGAGAAAGACGCAACCCGTTTGTTATCTTTATGGGGTAGTAGCAATCCTACGGGCAACAACAAAAACACATTTCGTTTCAACTGTTTAATTCAAAATGGCGCGAAAGAACATAAATGTCTGAATTAATCATGACGCAAAATACTCGCTAACTATTACCCAGAGGTTTGTTGTAGCGTTAAACTGAATTTGTGGCGACGTTGAAATTATTTTTGAGGGAACCAGTGAAGTGGTAGCGGCCCCTCTGCAGCCATAAACTCTCGAAAAGAATAACAACACCACATTTACAACCTTTACAACGAGAATTCGTTATGAATTTTATTGCGAAAGGCATAAGTTACAGTATCACTCTTACGTAAACTACTTTCACTGCTTAACACAGTTTCTTCCAGTAACGTTACTATTACTTTTTAATCGTACCAACGTAATTAGAAAACTGTTTCTATGAATAGTGCCTACCTTACTTAATAACTAACAATAAGTGAATTCATAGCAAATGAAAGATACTTTAATTTGTTGATTATTAGAAGTCTGTTTACATTTTATTGATCCAATGCACATGCAAAGCAATCTAAGAACTGCCCGTGTATGTGATTGATTTGTTATAAAAATATGGTAAGAAAGTTATTGAAGAGAAGAGTTCACGTATTTGCATAGCAGTATATTTATTAAGAGGTCATTCTACTATTTTTAAAGATATGTTTCTCAGTAAATGCAATATATAATGAAATAAAGATTTTTGGTATTTATTAACCTACTCTTATATTACACATAAAAAAATTAAAAAGAATTTTTGCTGTTTATTTGAATTGCCCTTTCACAGTGTTAATATGTCACCTAAAAAAGGGTATATTCATGGCGTAGGTGATTTCTCGGCTCAGGCTTATCCGAAACAAAAAATTCCAAATGATTCTTAATCTGTATGAGTGCCACTACAACTCGTAGCTCAATTACCAATTTTTGTTGAAAAGTAACAGAATGGCACCGGTTTGAAAAAAAGTTTGACAAAACATCAAAAGGATGTATTCTCGGGAGAAAAATCTCGGTTATTTCTCGACAAAAATTGTTAATTGAGCTATGAGCTATAACGATACTCATACACATCAAGAATCCTTTGTAATTTTTTGTTTAGGGGACACTGAAACCAAAAAATCACCTACGCCATGAACATACCTCATTTTTTAGGTGCCATATTAATGCTGTAAAAAATACACTAAAACAAATTAAAAAATTCTTTTTAATTTTTTCCATAATATAAGAGTAGCTTAATAAATACTAAAAAGGTTTATTTCATTATATGTTGTATTTACTGAGAAAAAAATCTTTAAAAATGACTTGACTTTTCGGTCGATCAAAGTGTAATAACCCTTTAATATTTCACAAGGTATAAAAAGGATAAAAATTCTAATCCTTCCATATGTTAAAGTAACACACAAATTTTTCTCTATAGTTACCGTATGATCTAACGCTGTCACAACAGGGCAACCCGAACTTCGCGAGGGAGTCGAAAAAGAAAGACACAGGGGGTCGCTGAACGCACAAAGAAAATCCACGGTGGATAATCCTGCGAGAATAAACGGAGGGGTTAAGAAAGCAAAAAGCTGCAAGATAACATTAAAATAAGCTAAGAAAATGGAGGTAAAGAGAGGGAAGGAAAGAAAGATAGCTAAGCAAAGGACGATTTTCGGGCGCGAGAGGGGAGGGGGGGGGGGATCAAGGGGCAGACAGAGACGCGATGAGGAATAGTACAATGCTAGGGGGAGGAGTGAAGCTGTCCCGAAATGAGGTCGACATAATTGCACCCCTAGTCATAGTGGAACCAAGCTGGAAAGGCGAGAAGGAGATGAAGGGGCACGGGTGGTAAGGCAGATGGTAACGGAGGGGATAGGCTGAGGGGGGCTGGTCGCCATCTATTGTCTCTCGTAGACTCGACTCGGCCCTGATTAAATACTTGACACATCCCCGCCCGATCCAGGCCGGCATAACTTTGTTCGAATTGTAATTACGGGCAGGATCGGACTCCAGTTACGAACGAGTTCCAGGCGCTTCGAAAACCCCCCCGGAAACTTCACCCTGGCCCTTTCTGAATGTCGCGGTCTCGTGCCTCACGACTCCTGGTTTCGACTTTTCCATCTGGCAGCGAGGTGACTTCCACTTCCGAACGGCCACCTGGGTACCTATCTTATCTTTTGTAATTATCCGTAAAAGTACGGTCGTTCTTTTTTATGTAGATTCATATGCATCTGTCGTTTGCGAGTGTAAGTTGGTATTGGAAACGACGTACTCTTTCTTTTCTTAGCTGCGGTACACGAAGCGGAACTTTGTGAAAGGACCCTGAAGCACTGACAGCTTTGTTTAAAATTATCGAGGGTTGTATTCATTTTTAGTGTTGGCTAGGTCGTTTAGAAAAATATTTCTAATTGCTCTGCAAACTTGTACAATCACTTTCTGAACCTGCTATTCATTTTGTTATTTATATTCACGTTACCTTGTCTGGGATGTGGAATTAATAGTTCTCTTATCTAAACTCATTGCTCTTTGAATATTCGAGGTCCTTCTGTATTACACTTGGATTAATAAAACAGAAAACTATGTACCGCTCTATGTGCCGCACTGTTCTTTCAAATTTCTGTACTTTACTTCACCTTTCCTTAGATCGCACCGTACAAAGAACTTCGGAACACTCCAAAACGCGTAGGGAAAATTCGTGGCGAAGAAACTAGCTTGCAAATATTTATACACCATCCCTTATTCAGTGCCATTGCAAATAAAGTACTATGTTATCACTAACGCTTTATCACAAACATCCAGCAGTATTTAACCTCTGAATTTATGACCACAATTCTCGTAAGAAACACCCAGAGAAGAAAAAAGCTTAACGGCACTCATTCGACGCACCTGCTCATCTGACAAGGGAACGCAGGAATGCAGCGCTAATGAGGAAAGCCCAGCTGGATAATAACGCACGACACGCGCGAAAAGAATCAATTGCCCAGTGACACTCTCGGATTATAAGTTACGGAGCACTGAATTTCACTCTTCGTTGATCGCAATCTGAACGGCTGCTTTACAAATTACCGCGATACGTGTCATTTGAATGTGCGCGGGCGGCATTTTGTCGGGCGGGCAGAGGTAAAAATACCCTCGCGGTATTTCGTTTGCAGTCCTCTTTTATCTGATACGGGGAAGGCATGCTACGCCGCGGTATTCGCGATCTTGATGTATAGGTGTGTCCGTGACGTCTGTTCCTCGAATCACGCGCGATCCCTACAAATTTCTGAGGCACACGCGATCCAACCGACGGCGATTTTTCTCTAAAAGGAGAGCCTTTGAACTTACGAATAACTTTATCGTTCGTTTCAGACGCATCGATTCGCATTTTGCATCGTGTCCAAGACACGTACGGGCGCACCGTTGGCGTTCCAGAGATAACGTCCCGTTTTCGTTTCGTGTTTAAACCTTGCACCTTTCGGAAAACCAAAGAAGTGATTTTGCTATAATGAATTTCTGCGGATGTCAGAAACCCTTGTGCTTTGATTTATTAAAGATTTACTGTAG
Source organism: Andrena flavipes (assembly GCA_963971345.1). Taxonomy (NCBI): domain Eukaryota; kingdom Metazoa; phylum Arthropoda; class Insecta; order Hymenoptera; family Andrenidae; genus Andrena; species Andrena flavipes. The sequence goes on along the minus strand of OZ020482.1, from coordinate 15,495,163 downwards.
AAATAATGTGTGAGTCTAATTTCAAGATTTGTCAATTTTTAATGTTATTGATCACAAGACTATGTATCTGTATTATAAAAATGCAAAAAAAATTGTTTATCGTCCAGTAATAAATACAAGAATTGAATTGGACCTTAAAAAAGAAATGTTCATACATGATTAATTGTGAAAATCATAGTAAACTTGATAAATTTTTAACAAAATTTTTTCGTTAATTTTGATCGTTTAAAAACACTCGCAATATAAATACAAACAAGTAAGTATACGAAAAACTTAAGATTGTCCACTCGAGAAAGGATTCTTCAGCACAGGAATTGCACAAGTTGTCAGAAAAATGGCGAAGCACTGCATTCACGGATGGAATTTAATATAAATTCCACTGATACATTAAGTGCTCAAACGAACGCAACTTTTATCACTCCCTCAGTGTCATAATGACCATCAACGACTCCACAACCCCTGTCAATTTTCATTTCAACCCCCAGAATTTTTAAGCAACAGCCTTCCGCAAGCATATGTAATTTATCAGTCCGATAAACTCGTCGGACCCTATCAGCTGTCTTTCGAACATCCAAAAAGAGAAAAAATAAACCAGCGACGCGAACACGAGAGGATCGCACCGTAAATGTAGAATCCCGCATCGCCACGAAACCAGTATCAAAATGGACGTTCCGAGCTGGAAAACCTAAATCCCTCGTGATTGTCTGCCAATTATTTATGATTGGCGGCAATTTGCCCAATCGAGTATAAGCCCCATCGGGATGAGGGTTTACCGGCTGTCATCCAACGTTTCGGACTGTATTACCAGTTTTTACTCCACCTCGCTACTCTCTGATGACACAGGAGGCAGCGTGCGCGAAAAGAGGCGATGATTCCGGGCCCTTAATGCGGCGTCCTCGCGACATGCAACCGCCACGATTTCCTGGAAGAGCCACGATTGTTACGGGCCTAGCCTCTCGATTCTAATAAGAAGCCTCGCGCCGTGGCAGCCTCGAATCGTCGTACGAGAGAACGGTGGAGGGGTCCGTTGATTTTGCGCGGGGATTCGTTATCGGGCAGAAATTCCCGCGTAATGGGGCTTGTAATGTCTAACGGGTCGACATGCCATTATCGACCCGCGTAACGCCGCGTCGCAAAAAACGAAGCCGGCCTGTCACGGACGTAAAGCGAAACGGAGGGAACTGTCGCCAGAAGAATTCCGTGCAAATATTTTCTGGGCCATTTCGAGGAGACGGCGAATTCTTTCCCGACTTCATTCCGCGCGGCGATAAGCCGCGATACACCGAAACGGTCCTCGCGTGATACGGTCACATCGATCCACCCTCGACGACCCGACGGGCGAACCTCCGACTTGGTTGGTCGTTAATTTTTGATTATAATTTAAATTAACAGGATACAGCGCGGCTGCGTTATACGGGGACGCGATAACAGCGCGCGGTGATAGTATGTACATGCCATCAGCGTGTTTAGCATCGTGATCGACGGGGATGAAATGGTAGACGATGGCCTTCGATTCTGGGCTCGATGCAGGTAGAATGTCTAACATTGTGTGACTACGTTCTTTTTAATTATACCTTGCGTGGTGTTTATTTGGGGGCCTCGTTGGGGAAGAATAATTGATTCGTGGTGGAAGATGGGTAGGAGAGCTATCAGAGTTATTAGAATGTTGTGGAGGTGCTCGTAGTGCAAAGTACGCTTTAGCAAAAGTGATAAGTAGGACGAAGGTAGTTGGAGGGGAAAGCAAGTCGTTATTTGGGGTAGGTGGTACATGATTGCAGAGGGTGTCTTGTAATAATAATAATAATAATACTTAAGAATCGTCGTTATTATAGGAAAATAAAAGTAACGTAAGCTGGTGAAAAGGCGAGGCGAGGATTAGCTGCTTTTAAGCCTGACCTGCGAGCACATGAAAAGAAAAGAAAACACGAGGACGGAGGAAAATGTGAGGATGAAATGAGAGGATGTCTGTGCACGTAGTAATATGCATATTCGAGAATAATCATGGTAAATAAGGTATGTACGTACTGTTATATGGTTGAGTAAGAAGTATTTGGTGGCACATTTGAAGGAAGTTAGAATTGCAAGTGAACAGATAAAGGAGACATTGGGAGCAACAACGGACTCACATATATATTTTTTTTTTTGCGAAATTGAGTTAGTAGCAATAATGTATTATAATAGACTGTTTTAATCGTATAAAATAGCACAAATGAATATTTTTTCAATGTGTGAAAGTAAATGGAAATTTAGAGCAGAATTTTTTTATATGAACCATTATTTCCAATGATATTTTATTCTATACTTCCTTCTCGGATGCATCACTCGTTCCAAGATATCCCATATTTATTTTAGTGTAACTTTAATATTGTTAGTCAGTTGTATACACGTCTGATCACTGCGGAACACTTGTGAAATGAAGACACTTTCTCAAGTCCTTTGTCATTTCTTCTACTGATATGCACTTCAGACCTTGATTAGTAAAGTAAAGCAGTAAAGCACTTTTGTGTTTCTGCAGTAACAAATTCTCAGATTTTTGATCGCTATCTTTTTAAACGATTGCCAATTTTGCTAATTAATTATATCTGAGATATTAAACTTCTCGCGTGAAATACTCGCACAGCGAATTGTCGTTGCAAATACACACCCGCGTATTAAACAAGTTAATTCGCACCACTTTTTTCACGTTCAACGTTTAAATTCCATACTCGAAGAACATCTCGTTCGGAGTGAAGCAAGAAACGGGGCAATAACGTGAAACTTACGAGGCAGGTGCAAAGGCAAAGGTATTTAGAAAATATTTCAGAAGCTATTAAAAGTTTTTCAGTCGAATGATCTTTCGCCGGTTAGTTCGGGAGAACAACGTTTAAGAGATAACTCAATAATTGAACAAAATTACCTTCAATAAAGTACGAGGCTATTTACCCTTTAATTTCCGGTTTCCCCGGTCTAACTTTATGTCAGCAGTTATCAGTATTTACTTTCTCGTTTTGCTGCCTCGTGAACGCAAGTTTTCCAGAAAATAACATTGCGTGCCATGCTGCTAGATATTTCTGCACGCCCGTACGGTCTATGATGTGTAAAAAGTTTGCGCAATCTGGAAACTTTGTAACGGTGAAAGACGTGATTGATACGCCTTCAAGTGGTTACATTTTGTCTTTTGTATTAATGTATGAGGACAAAGCACACTACTAACGAAGATAATTTATCAAGTGTACTAATTCACACAAAATATAGAATAACAACTTTATATTTTCCTTAAGAATTTAAGTAATTCAATAAGAATCATTAATGATAAGGATATAAATAAGGAAACACGAAAGGGTGGGACTGCAACTCTTATTATAAAAATATAAATTATAATAAAACCCATAAAAATATAAAAAATAAAAAATATAAAACATTGTATTACTTTAAAATTGTATAAAGATATCTTACTAATCACTTTAGCGACAAAGTTTCAGAGTGAAAATTCTTTTACATGTTTCGGAATCGTAACTAGTAACAATATCTGCGAATTAGATATAATTACTGAGTCAAATACTTCTTTTTATTGTACTGTGTTCTATGGTCAGAACTGCCATCTCAGAAATAGACTAACACATCATTAACATCTTCATTTTATTTATATTTTCTTTGCTACGCTATTTTCCCCATTCATTTTTAGTTGTCTTTAACCCTATTATTTAGCCCTACTAGTGTTAAATGAAAGCAGTTAAGAATTTAGAAACACATAGTGGGCGGAGTACTTAGCATTAACAGCTCGAGAATCTCTTTTATTATTTTTCACAGTAAGAAGTGGTTTCAGAAGAAGTTATAGAATTTCAAAGTAGAAACTTGTTGCATGAGCTGATGTCATGCATCCATTAAGAAAGGGTAATTTCTCATTTTATAAGTGATACCTTGGAATGATGAAGGAGAATGCGTTTACTAATACAGTAAACCAAAAATATTATAGTTTCCGATGACTCATCGATAAACATTTCTTTGTTTTTTAACTCCTCTTTGTTACCTTTCAATAAAATTCTCTTCATTTTTACCGGGAATGCACGACGAGGAAACTGTCAGTTTTCTTTTCAAGCATTGGTTATTCATTTGAATTGATTACGACAATTAATATTAAACTTCTTAATGAATCCCACTAACTGGGGAGGTATCGATCAATTAGCGAGTTGTCCCGACGGTATTCCCTCGTCTTTTATACATAATATCCTCTCATAAACAGAGTGCCTAATTATCTGCCACTCTTCAATAATAATACCATCATATTCTACATAGAACAAAGGTAAAATACAAGTAGACTTTGGTTGAAAAATCGAGGTATTAGCTTCCCTAGTATTTTGTGCGAAGACATGTCAAACTTCTACGTAACAGGAAAGAATGAATACCTTAGAATACCTATTTACAAACTTGCATATCTATTTATCACACGAATATTACCCTAAATTCAATATCATTTAAAATGAAACAAAGAAAAAATGTCCCATTTCTAAAAAAACATCTAAACTGAAACTTTCGTTCCTACCTCACCCTGCGCATTGTTTACATTCTACTCTACTTGCAGACCAACAAAGTAACTCTCCTATCTTACACAACATAACAATACTTTACAACTTCATTTGTACCCAGCAGAAAATATTAATCGTTGAAAATTCATTTCCAATTAAAATCAGCTCGACTTACAGCGCAACGAATGGCGCGATTCCCTCGCGAATAATATTTATCAGTACATAATTCCTCCCTACCCGTTCCTATCTCGACAGAAATCCACGCGAAAATTACGCGCACGGTATTTTACAGTTTTGCCCACGCTTCAATGTTTAACGACGGCGGATCTCAATTGAATCGATCGCGCCAAACACATTCGCGCTGAAATTATGCTCCTTCGATGTAACGGGCATTAACGCCCACGTTTTTGATGATTACATACGAGACGGGGCGGGCTTTGAGCGGGTTTATCGCAGCGTAGCGCGCGATCGGTATTTCATATTTCACGGCGACAAGATTAACGAAAATCTCGTGATTTCGTTCAGCAGTAAATTCTGCCCCGCTTTCGGCCGGTGTTTACAACATTCATATCGAAGATTGTCTCCGCGGCGCGATATCAGCAACACTTGTTGCTCTTTCTCTCGACTTCTTACGAGAGATTGATGCTTCCGTTTCGCATTCAGCGCGATGCATTTTTATTCGCGAGTCGCGCTAAAATCCTCCCACCAGCCCTCATCCCCGGTTCCCGTGAAACGTTAAAGCGAGAGTTTAGCTGCGAATGCAACGGGACTCACCAGCCACGATGACGAAGATCCCGCGTCAGGAAGATCTCCTCTCCCCGATCCTCGGTCCTCGTTCCAACCTTCTCCCGTTTATGATTACAGCGTCATGTCACGTCGTGGTCTCCAGAGTCTCCTTAGCACAGATCGCACTGCACCTCACTGTCTCTCCCCTCGGCTCCTTGTCTCTTTATCCTCACTCCTGCCGCTTCTCACCCGGTGAAAACAACGCAAGTTCGACGTGACGTAGTACAGACGGAACAACCGTCCCACCAGAGGAACGATTCCTTTCCTTTCACACCACACGATCACGAGATCGAGGAATCTCCTCGAGACAGTTCACGATTCGACCGAGATTCCCAGCGCGAGATAACGTGCTCCCAACTGAATTCCAGCTCCCGGAACTTTCGAAGATCCCGGCAAAGTCAGTCGGATGTAAGTAACGGAGCGATCGGGATTCCGATGAGCACGATTACGAGGGAAGCCAGTGAAGCAGGGCTCCCAACAGCGACGATCGGTAAAAGCTAGAGTGGAACAGACTTCGAGGATGCTCCCAGCCGATAGTGTCCTCCGTGCTTGGTCGGTTTTCGCGGGTCAGGGCCGCACGCCACGAGTCCCGTCACGTGGCGTCAGACGCGGCGCTCATTGATCGCGGCCGACCTTGGTGTCTCGGTGCACGCTCCTCCGAGAAGGTCAACGCATGCATGGACCGTCCCCTGGACGTGCTAGATCACGGCCAGCCGTCGACGATCTACGGGGAAAGCGTTCTACGACTAGGGCACGCTAGCTCCTCGTAGTTCTCCGGCGTAATCGTCGACCATGAAGCAACGGAAGCGACGTGTGCAGCTTTTGTCATACACGCGCCACCTAACAACCGTCTACCACCTGGCCGCGTGGATCACGCCCCGCGAGACCCGCCAGCTCGCTTCAGACGCCTGGTTTCCGTCTCGTGTTTATAACTGGGGACGGGGCTAGCGTTCTCCAAGAGGCCACGAGGGACACGTCCGTTCGCGAACTGTTCGCCAAACGCACTGACGATCCCGACGGCTGGTTCGCCGGTGACGTTGCGCCTCCGCGGGTTCGATTCCCGGATGGGCATGCGCCACGTTCCACGCTTTGGAGGGAGGTTGCTGGCTGCTGCTGTTCCTGCTACTCGCGGAGGTGCATCCGCCGACGGGAGGGTGGCCGCCAGGGTGTTACGAAGGGCCTCCTTTTTCCCGTCTTTCCCATCTTTCCCCGACTTTTGCTTCCTCCTGTCTTCCTTCCTCGGCCACCCCTTCGCTCCTCGCCGCGCTGTTCCTCAGCAGGACAGGGAGGCTCTTCTGCGTTCACCAGCGACAAAGACCCAGGCGTCCCCTTAGATCTCGTCGATCCTGTATCGCGGATCTCGCGTGTATCGATGGTTTCAGAGGATCCCCGGTGTCTCTGATGCACCCACTCCGGGTGGGATGAGAGGCTCGAAGACACCGAGGGATAAGCTAGCGCTGATTCATCGTTCCCTTCAGGACGCCACGCGTCTCGATTCGTTTAATGATACAAATTGAATTTACTTGCCGCGGAGGAGGCGTCTTTGAGCGTTCCCTTCGTATTTACGCGCGGAGGATCCTCTGAAAAGAGGCATCTCGCGAATCCGTTCGACAGAAGTCCCTGGTGAAGTTTGACGATTTATATCGCTGCTTCCGCGGCACGCGAATTTGTTGGCCGTGCAACGGTCTCTGTAGCGAACTTGTGGGTAATTACCCGTTGAGCACTTGTTGCTCTTGCTCTTGTTACATGTCTGCTCTCGTATTCTCTGCGGATGCGTTGCACGCTCAAGCGGCTGCCGAGTCTCGGAGTAATCGGTTCTGGGTTGGAGGATTGATTTTGCTTCTGGGAATGTGTTATTGAATTATAGAAGTCTATGGGAGTCGGTAATTTTGGTAATTGATAGGTTTTTCGTTTTGAGGTTTGAATGTCTTTTTGAAAATTAGTAATGTATTTGTTTTGCTGAATTTTATGGGGAATAGGGTGGGTTTTTGTGAGAAATTTTACGGGAAGATTGTAGCGGGCGATTGGGGGAAGTTTCTTGCGTGTCTCTATCAGAGTCTTAGCATCTCTAAATCTTTGAATCTTTCCTATACAGATTCCTGTGTCGAAATTTATGTATTTTACGATTCGATCAGCGATACTGGTTTTATTGCACCGGCCGATCCGCCCTCTATCTCTCCACTTTTGCCGCGATCCAATAAAAGAAATAACCGCTGGGTAATCAAAATCAAGATATCCCTGCAAAATAAAATACGTCCTCGGTCGTTCCAATCAGTACGGGTATTCGCGTAGACCAGGCTTCATTCGATGAACGATTCAGCCTTGTATAGATTTTGAATTACAAGAGCAAGTTTGATTTCACCATTCAATGTAAGAGGCACCGTCGATAGAAAGTGTATTACGGGGCAATAATTGATTTTGTAATTTCAGGAAAGAATTTTTCTGTTATGCTTTTGAAATTGTAGTACGACTAATTTCGTTTAAGTGGCCGAGAATAGAGTTTAATGCGCAATTTTATTTTTAGTAATAGTCTATGCATGGTATCTCATTAATTATTTACTTGGCCGATTCGTGGACAATCTCCCAACTTGGAAAATGTTGCAACAGTTCTGTGATTTCTTTTTATTTGAATTGGGCGAGTATTTAGTAAAAGCCCACAGTGGCTGTGCTTGGAAAGTTGAATTGTGAAAGTGGAATAAATACATTTTCTTTTATCTGCACGCTTTATCTGATATCCACTTGTTTCAAAAAGTTCGTCGAGAATCGGTTAATGATATCGGTGTAACATTTTTATTGATATTTAGCAGTCATAATATTATTCCTTTGTTCCGTGTATTGTAAATTTCCCGTTAATAGCAACCAAAAGAAATAAATTTTATTTACAACCTTACAGTCTGCATTGAAATACAGCCTGAATTTTAATTTCAGCAAACATAGTCCACCAGAAGATTCACATTTCGAAAGATCTTTAATGCTATAAGATCTTATGCTTCTTCTAAATTAATAAACATGGATGTAACTAAAGAAAGTTTATTAACACCGCTGTAAAATTTTTGCATGTTTTTAAAGCTCGTATCCACGCAACTTCCACCCAAAGTAATTTTTAAAATGATGCACCTGCGAACAGTTACGAAGAAATGTAGTTTCAGTGATGTTGGTTTGCAGAGCGCGTCTGACCATATACGCTCCTGCTTCCCTTGTGCGCTTATACTACTTTGCTCGCGCACTCTACCCAAACGGATCAGTCGCGCCTTCCAATATTTTCCAGCACGTATCGTGTAATAAACATACAGTTTTAAACATTATATCCAGAATAAATTTAGTACAGTTTAATTACTAATTTTTTATAAAAATCTGCGAATTTATCAAAAACTCCATGTGTGATTCTCAAGTTAAATTACGTGTCACTCTGTCACGTAATACGCATCCCTACTAATATAATAATAAATGCGTAATATAATAAATATAATATAATATATGCGTAAATGTGTTGGGATGTTTGTTACTCAATCACGTCGCAACTAATCAACGGATCTTTCTGGATTATTGTATATGTACAAGTAATCTAGGATCAGAAATAATATATAGGATACATTCTATCCTTAATTCCACATAATTACTCTCTAGAACCCTGTGGAAAATATAGGCTACCATGAAATCTAGACATTCCACCCGTTCCCCCTTAATTCACTCCCTTGACACTCTGTGACAATTAAAGTTTTATCCAGACAACGCCGGGTACTTTAAGCTAGTACCTAACTACCTAAGGAGGAAAAACCGAAGCAATCTTCCCATCGAATATTATACGAGGATGAAACTTTAATCAACCCCTTCGTATCATTGTCATATTACCTTGAGGGGTTAACCTAATCAGGAGGCCGAAAAGAGGCGAATGTTTGTGAATTTTTCTTGGAAAAGCAGAAGCATATATTTTCACAGAACTTCTTGCACTTGAAAGTGCAATATTTAAAGAACATTTGTTAATTTTTTTTCTAGAAAATATTTACATTTAGAATAAAAAGATAACGACATCCAAGAAATGGTGAGCAAGATATCTCAAAAACTAGTGCACCACTCTTTCTGAAATTTTCTGCGCTTATTTTTTATACAAAAATCTATCGAATGACGGAAGAATTTTTTTTCAATGTATCGTTTCCATTATATCAGCGAAAAATGACTTCATAGTTATCACTAATGGCCGTTTTTCGTTGATAAAATGGAAAAAATACCTCCGTCATTTACTAGATTTTTATATAAAAAATAAGCTCACAAAATTTCAGAAAGATTGGTGCAGTAGTTTTTCAGATATCTTGCTGACCGTTTTTAAAAAGGCTTCTTGGATGTCGTTGTATTTTCATTATAAATGTAAATATTTTTCTTCACATAAATTACCAAATGTTCCTTAAATGTTGCTCTTTGAAGTGCAAAAAGTCCTCTGAAAATTTATGCTTCCGCTTTTCCAAGAAAAATTCACAATCATTTGCCTCCTGGTGTAAAAAGTCGAAAATAAACGAATGTTTGGGAATTTATTTTGAAGAAAATATTCATTAAATCGCGATTGAAGCTATGGGGTTCTTTTATTTGCGGATTAAACAGTATAACAAAATCTTCTTGTAGTTCTATCAAAGTAATAGAATAGAATTAGTAATCGAATGTGTGAACTGGCGGGTGTCCTAGTTCCTTTTGTACTCGTCTGAAACAAAAATTCAGAAATATTTCTCACTTTAAATGAATACAGTTTGTCGATGGACCTTGAAAAGTTAAAAAAAAAGTTTAAAATTGACAAAATAGCGGCCCGTTGAAAACAAAATATGATTTTCACTGAATAAATTCATCCTTAATTAAACAAAAAAAAAATGCTTTAAGGCTATAATTTGTAGGTCCATCGACAAGGAAACGTATTAAACTATACGTATGTACAATTGCAACCCGATTGGTCAAATACTTTTTGAGTTATTTGTCCCGCCAATTGTAAAAAAATGATTTCGAGAAAAACACGTTTAAGAATTCCTTTCAAATTAATACACAGTCCAACATGTCCCCTATCAACCAACATTCAACATCATCCTACGCATAAGAATCGGTCCAAATAAATCCATCTTTCCCTGTAACAACAGCCCTGAAGCGCATCTATCGCCACGTGCCCCCGAGAGTATCACTCTAAATCCCACTTAACCGAGCCTCCCGGCAGCCACAATCATCCGCGCAATGCACAAATGCATCCGCATTCCCACAGAAACGGTTCGTAAGCCTGCCTCGAGAAGTGTCGCACGGTAGACGCTCGCGATATCTCGATAACGAGGAACGGCCCGGCTATCAACGAAAGCGTCTCGCGCGCTCGCGTGTAACGGGGCCGCGGAGTCCCAGAATCAGCCGACGACTGCACACGTCGCCGTTCCCATTGGCCGATCGAGCATGAATCCGCCGCGACGTCCGGATAACCCCGAGATTCAGACAATACGCGTCGGCTGGCGGCGCAGTTGCGCGAGGAACGCGCGTTCGAGGGGGTGGCCACGGCCAAGGGAACGAGGAACCCAGTTAACTCGGCAGGTTGATTACGCGCGGCAGGTGTCACGAGCCGAACTTACCAAGTTTCGTCTAACCGCACGAAATACCGTACGAATTACGAGCGAGAGCTCCCGTCCGAAGCTCGGGATCCGTGCTGCAGTTAATTGCACTCGCGGCCAGCGAACACTTTCCATTCGCAGAGGGTAGGAGAGGGTGGAGAAATGGAAAAGGTATGGAGGGTAGGCGTCGACGAGGGAAATGGTTCAGCAGGGAAACAAGGGCTGCAAGATGTCCACCGCGATGGCGTCGCTTACGCACCGCTGGAGTGCTCTCCGGCTTTACTGACTTTCTAATTTCCTTGAGCGCCACTTTTGATTATACGTGGCGCGCGTCAGGTAGGAGCTGGTTGGAGAGGGAAGGGTTGCTTTGGGTGGTTCAACAGTTCGTGGATATGTGGATTTCTGGTGGGAATATAGTTGCTCCTAAATATCTGGCATTTCGAATGCAGGAGTGACGAGTATAGTGGTTACTTTGTAGGAAACGAGAATTAGGCGTTTGGGAAACTTCGCGCGAGTATAGTAGGTATAGAATATGAAAGCAGCCTTTTTTTGCGGAAATTTATCCCGGACGGGGGTGAAATCAACCATTAAAGGTATCGCGTTTCTTAATTTTTTTAATATAATTTTATTTTTCTTTTGGTAGTTGGATAGAGCATAAAAAACTGAACAATTCTTATAATTAAAGTTTTGTTCTATCCCGCACCGTTAGAAAATTATACTTAAAAAAAGCGCCACAATTTTAAGGGCTAATTTTACCCCTTCAGAGTGAATCTCGAAAAATTTCTCCAATACACTCTAAATTTCATTAAAACCAGAATTTTCAATTTGGGAACCTGTCCTTGGTAGTTCCAAAGATGGTGTAGAATAATATTTTATGTTATGTGATTTTGTCTAAGGAAAGAACATTTCAGCTGATTTGTTGCATTGGTATGGACTTTGTGAGTGTAAAGTGATTTCTGCTATCGATAATGGAAATGAAACATGAGAATGTTTTTATCATTTTAATGAGAGAGGAATGCCTCTATAAATAGGGTTGATGTGTATAATTTCGATGGAAGGGTCATATCGAGTGGGAGGAATTCGAAAGCACTCACGCATTTGGATATGTAATTGATATGGATGTTTACCTTCCTCCTGGGAGAATGTAACGTACGTCAGGACACAAAGTGACAATAATTTGTTGAATCTGTTCAGTCACTGGTTCCTGGACTTCCGATTACGGATTAAAACACTTTAATGCAAACGAAATTTGTTTCACCATCGCATACGGTGAATACGTGATCGAGAAATATTCTTGGAGACAGTCCTCGGTTCACTGTCAAAACAATATTGAACGTTTGAAGCAGGGTTCGACCTCGGAAGATTGTTAATGTTTATCTAGATATTCTAGATAATAGGCAAGAATGGTGGGGGAGTATCTGTAGTAGAAATTTAGAGGCAATGTTTTCGTTTTTTATGATTTATAACGATTTATAGATTAGGAAGAGGCATAAGTTTTGTTCTAATATTAGTGCTATTACCTAGTATTCGCTTTACTTTCTTCTAAAATCAGATAGACTATTCTAATATAAAAATTAAAACCACTGATAATTAGGTATTTAGGTGACGTGCCTTTATGACACAGGGAAATACTAAATATTTATTTTCTAAGTTACAATCACTGTATCTCTTTGTTTTACGAATTTATTGTTCCTCAACCATTTAGTGGTGGACGAAAATATTGGGACACCATTTAAAGCAGAAAATACTGGAAGCCGTTTTTTCAACTTATTTATCTGTGCCTGCAATGAAAATTTAAAAAAACAGTCTGAAAATTTCATCTAGCTTCTGAAAAAACTGTAGTCGTTTGGACCAATTCTGTTTTAAACGGTCCGCCAATATTTTTCTTCTGTACTGTATACACATTTAATAAATAAAGCTTCAAATTCCAAATCAATAAACAATTTTGCAATGTCCTGTCACATCCACAGTTTTCAAATTTTCATCAGCTTGCCTTCTAATTTCGGAAAATCCAGAATATTTTCTAATAAAAAATCATGTCATGTTTATCACAGTCTATTACACGTGTATAACACGTATTATTACCTCTGACGTGCCCCCATTCGCATTTATCTTCACAAAGCGAAAGAATTTCAAGAGATAAAGCGAAATCACGTACAGTCGCAAAGTAGAACGAAATTTCAAACATATCCGACGACGTTCTCGCTCGCCTTCATCAAAAACGAACGAGTGTCCGCGGTTTAATGCCTTCGCGTTCCGCAATGAGTATGTGACAATACGTAACGCGATTTTCCCCTGCATGCCTCTGTGCCGTGTGCGCGGGTATCGCGGTGACGTTAATTTCAGGGAATGCGTTCCTCGCAGAATATGGGTGGCCCCGCTGCATTATCAAAGAAAATTCTGGGTTAAAATATTGGAGCATCCGGCGCAAGCTGAATATGCCCGGATTCCGTAACCGTCCGTGATTCGCAGCGCGTTAAAGAAACGTATTTACCCTTTGACGGTGTTCGGTGTTAGCGCGTCTCCGAATTAGCTCTTGCCACGAATGCCAGTTGCAGTCTGTATAATTGCGACCGGCTCGCCCCTTTACAATCCGCGTGGATGCTTGCTTGCATGACTATTCATGCTGGGGAGGCAAGTCGTCGTTGCCAACGTACGTGGAATCTGTGTGACGCCCGGCCTCGTTCGTTTCTTTCGTCACTCGCGCGATATTGGTTAAGAATATGTTGGCGTCAACTGTAATTGGGACTTTCCCGGAGAAATTGTGGCGGATTGTCTGAATCTTGCAAGGAAATATTGACACTGTTAGAAACCTTAGATGATGACAACATTATGTACAGATTATTAGCTGCTAATGAGTTATAGAACGCGAGAACATAAGGTAGAAAAATCAGGTGTTCTCTTTGTATCATTGCTAGCAGAATACCCGCGCTTCGCTATGATAGAATAATTAAAAGGAATTAGTTTTATACCTTTGTGCTTTTTTTAATTAATTTTTCGTGTAATTTCTGTAAAGTAATCTTTGTGTACTACTCAAAAACTCAGACATGTTACAAAAAGATCTGTTACGAGATCCAGAGTTGACCCTTCAAGGGTTGATTAGGGCAAAATTTAGAAATAGGTTTTTAGGTATTTGTGTTGTTAGGTTAAAAGCAAGTATCAATATCGAATTGGGCCGAAGAGATTTTAAGGAATCCGTAAAAACACATTTCAACTCTTTTTAATCCTCAGGGGTTGATTAGGGCAATATTTTAAAATTCGTTTTTAGGCATTTGAGTGGATAACTTTGTAAGTAAAATATAGATTTATTTATTCCATTTACTTTGTACTTGTGATTGGCCTTACCAGGATATTTCAATTGGTACCAGTCGTTCCCTTAAAGTAATTTTGTAACGTATAGCAAGGGAAACTGTGATTTGTAGGGGGGATGAAAGAATGAAAGAAAGTGGCAAATTGTGAGGTTTATTGTATTAGACGAAAGGCCTGTTAAGTCAGATGAAATTAAAAAATGCATCTTAGTATATGTAGGGGATGTGCAGTTAGTGTTTTCGAAAAATACACTTGGAGTGTAGGATAGTGATCTTATGATAATTAAGTAAATGAGAAAGTTCAAGTATATTTAGTAGAGGCGTTTGAATTTTCTTGAAATAGCAAAAGTTTGTAGGTCACTGTGCACTGGAGTTACTCAATTATATTTAAAAGTAACTTATCATGGAATTATAATATTTCTCACAAATTTTCTCCAGTATTTAATTTAACATAGAATTATTCTGATTTTAATGAACCTCTTTTAACATATTTGCACGACTTTATTGATTCTGCCAGGTTTTGATAAAATTATTCGTCAAAATTATCTACCACTGCAATCATACTGTACTATAATTCAAAAAATTATTCCCCATTAAAACGCGCAAACATTAAATGCATTGCTCTACAAAATAATACAAAACACTATTTCACAATAAATCAGAAATTCTTCCGCCTTCGACAAATCCTTGGAAGAGTTCCCTCGGTCGTTTTTCTCTCGCAGTTCAGATCCTCGAGACCATTGCTAACCGAATTCTAAACACACTTATCGTTAAATCCACAACCGCTTCGTACAATCCCTGGCAATTTACCCACTGTCGCCGCATTATCTGAATTAAAGCTCACAGTGGCGAACATCGAACGTCCTACATCTCCAGAAAAAAAAGGGGACGCGTCGAGCTTTTTCCCCGGGGGGGTTATCGGACCGACACCGTTACGCGGAGCTGCAAGCTTTTGTGGCATAAAATATTTCGACTCAGCGGAATCACCGATGGAAAAGAATTAATTGATTCCCCCGCGCGATCGTTCAGACCTCCGCAGATCTTTCGTGTCCTCCTCCAACCTCTCTGGCCGATGAACAACCCGACGAGTGCTCTCTGGAAACGAATTTGGCGAGCTCAAGGTTTGATTTCATCGGGCCGGGTCTATGGTACGGATGGCTTTTCATCGGACGCGCGTTCCCACGTAGCCAGCAATTGATTTAAAAGTAGGATAGGTCATCGATTCGTCGTGGCCTTTCAATCGAGATGGATAAATGAATCGATGGATGAAAGGAAGTCCAACGAATTCCCCGTGACTCTGCACCCACGTGTGTGTGGCTGGGCCCATGTGTGTATGTGTGTGTGTGTGTGTATTAGCGAAGCATAACGCCAGGGATTACGTTCCCCGATTGGAAACGGACGTTCGAGCGTGGGTCGTTACAGTTTTCGAGTCCCTTCCAAAGTACGTTGCAGTGATTTCGCGCGGTTCTGCTGTCAATTTGTCAGGGCTTCATAAAGAGTCTGTAGCATTTTCCTAGGTCATAGGGAACATTCGTCGAGGCTGTTCTATTTTAATTGGTACACGCGAGAATCGTTGGAATTACTACCGATATAAAGAATTATTTAAAATAACCAAGGGGTGGTTTTGGGAACGAGATTGTGTAGGTATTTCAAGCTTACCTTTACTTTTTTAACGGAACAGTGTACTTGTTTTGTATTTCAATACAGAGGAAGAAGGAAAACAGTGGTCTGCGTTGGTTAAGGTTGTGCAATGTTATTTTATTATATTAGTTGTTTTCGTTTAATTGTTCGGTGTTTGATGCCCGAAAAAATGTTATTCGATCTGGGTTCTTGGATTCAATCCACTCACAAGTTATCTGTCAAGTATACCTATCCTGTACTTTAAAATATGTATAGTTGCACGATGTTCTTGAAACATTTTATTCTTTGGATTTAGCCTCTGCCTCGAGGTAATCACATTCGATTTCTGTAGATTCTACGACGAGAGGAATTTTTGAACTGATCTTTCAGGAATATCCTATTACGTCGGTGGGTGTATTATAATGTACCTGTAGGGATACTTCTTATTGCATGTGATTCAAGAGTCGTTGCTACATAAAAGTCTCCGTTGAAATCTTCCTACTTTTATCTGAAATATCTTAGGTAAATATTTCTTGACAAATTACCGTACGACACAGTGCATCTGTAGAGCCGACACAGCCATTAATATTTTAAAAGGCTTTCAAGAGACAGTAGCTTCAGTCAACTAACTAGAAAAATAATATAAAAGAGAAATAGTGATCACAGTAAACATTCCAGAAATAATAGTCTCCGGCGAACTATAATTCTAAAAATACAATAAAAGCTTCTTTCGTACAATTAAACTCTAATGAAGGAAAGATGGAATTTTCTCATAATTTCATTATGTTTGCACAGATTTCCAGCAACGATAAGAAGGAAATACGATCACCAAAAGATCCCAGTGCAGCAAAAAAAAAAGAAATCAGCACCATAGAATTAAGAAACTTCCACGGCAAAATTTCAGAGGCGACCGCCAGAAATCCGATTAAATTACAGAGGAGTGCGAATCAAAGCGCCTCTGTTAAAAGATGCGGGCTGAAGATCGCGCCAAGGACACGATCGGGGGGAAAGGAGGAAGCCGGCGATAAAGGTTTAATCCTGAATACCGCCGCGGCTGAGGGGAAGGACGAGAGAACGCGGGAAAGAGAGATGGAACGACGACGTCCCTCCATCCATCTTTATTCCAGTGCCTCGGTATTAATTTCACGATTATTAATTGCGGGGACATTATTAACTCGAGGCTCGACAGACTTTCATAGAAAGGGCAAGGTGAGATATAACGGGGGAGGGGGCGGGTGGGTTTAAAATGCGACAGGAATGCGCGAGAACGCTCCACGAGACGAGGAAGAGACCGCGTTGGATGCGAAGGTCACGAATACTGCGTTAATGAAAGGGAAGTTAATCACTCCGACCAGACGATAAAGATGATGGCGCGGTGGTAGGAGGACAGCTATCCGCCCGAGTGTTTAAACCCCTTTAAACTGCTCCAACTACCTGGAATATTTAAATTCGACGTTCCAACCGAATAATCGAATGAGGTATAGGCATTATAGTGTTCGAAGCACAATATCATTGGGACAGATTAGTTGAATTTGGCGGAGAGAACCTTAAATTGACCATTTGCAGACTATATTGCCGAAACTCTGTACGATTGTACCAGTAAGAAGGGATTTTAATGGTGAAAGATGCATTTTGAGGGAAAATGTAATGGATTCTGGAGAAATATTTGGAAAAGAAATGTCTTTAAAGTTTCGATTCTTTTTTAAGATTAATAATTCATGGAACATAATGTAAGGAGTGTGTTAAACTTGGAAGGTAGACTCTAAAATTCTAAAAGAAGCAGTCTCAAAGGGAAGGAGAATAGTGAGGAAGTAATTGTAAATTGGCTGAAGATGTACTGGATGAAATTTAAAAGGGATAGACCCTTTGAATGTTTCATAATATATAAGTAGGAGAAGATGCAAGATTTACAGTTTTAAAAAAATCCCCAAAACGAGGAAGGCCAAAAAAGTTTGATGATGTAGATACTGATGAGATACTGGAATATAAGAATTTGTTAAAATTCAGGAGTGGTTATTTTCTTTGTTATTTTTCAATGCTGAATCCTCCCTGTATAGGCACATTTTGCTAAAATAAAAGTTTCTCGAGTAAATGCACGACGTATTAATTCGGGGGAAGGGACGTTTGCCTCGATGAAATTTCTCGTAAATATAACAAATCGGGGTGGGAGGGGCATCGTCGACGACGTTACCCCTCGAAGACTTTCCTAGCATTGAACCGAAGAAATAACTTACGTTGCTCCCGTCCACGGTATGGGAAGAAAAATGCGTTTGCACCAGACCAGCGATTGGAGGATACAAAATGGATGATGGAGATATAATTCTAAGAATGTCGACGGAATCTTAAATCATTCGGTTTATGGTAAAATGAACGAGGCTCGTCTGTACAAAGATTCACGCAATTTTCTCAGGGGCTTCGTGGAAAGTACCTACATAACTTCTTTCACTTGTTTGCAAAGCGAATTAAAGCTCGTCAGCACGGTCGTGTTTGTCGTCAGAATAGACAGATGGTTTTGATGAGTTTATTATAGAATTTTTTTAATAATAAACCTTGTAGACGTATTTCACAGACTCTGGTGTTGCCGAATGAGTTTAATAGACGTAATGAACTTCTTAAATGATGTGGACAGCTGCTTCTTTACAAGGGTGATTTAAACATAAATAATTCTATTCAATTTGATGTAGTGATTCACATAAAATTATCAAGCGTTTTGAAATTAATAGTATGTACCTAAGGATTTATTTCTTCCCACTTGTAACTTGTAACTCCCCAATCATGATGTCAAAATCTTATGCATCCATCCTAGTCTCCTTCCCCATTAACAACACCCTAGTATCTATACATTCTATACCTAAATATTCCTCTTTCAAAATAAAAAAGTGTGATTTTAAGAAACAACGAATTAAATCATTTTAAAATGATCAGTTCCCAATTCACCAATCACAATATCGAAATTTGTTATTAATATTATATAATTATTAATCATTTTTACTACTCAAAAAATAAGAAACCTAAGTATTTACAGCCAGCATAGTCAATAAGAGTAAAAGCGAGGCTGCAGTGGTAACACTGTTGGGAAGCCTAACCGTGAAACTAAAATAGGGATAACATAAACAAACATAACAAATATTAGAAGTAATCTTAAGACTTAACGCTAAACGTGAGAATAATATAAAAAGTAAAGTAAATGGAGAAAAGTAAAAATCCTCCACTTCATCCAAGAACCTTCCTCTTCCAACAACAAAGAGAATAAATACCCCCCGAAAAACGGGTGCACGCGGCAAGATATACAATGAATTAAATCGTTTCGAAAGCACCAGTCGCAAAATATCCCCGAAAACTCGCATCTTCCCATTCCTAATTCAAGAATCACGATGTCGCGTTCTCGCGCGCGTCCTCCCGCTACCCTCTCTCTCCGTTCAGCTGCATCCCAAACGGGGCTCACCCTCCTCTCATGGTTCCGCGGGAGAATCTAATGAATTTAAGCCGTCAATAATACGTGACGCCGGAAGGGCGGCAGAAGCCCTCCCGGTGGGAACCCGAAAAGCTGGTGCGGGAGCGGTGTCGCCCTGGTTTTGCCTGGCTCGATTCAGATCCCACGTTGCACGTACACGCGCGCCGACACGTACGGACAAAGGGGGGACGGTTGTATACAACGACGTGGAACAACCACTCGGGCGCAGTCACTGTGAAATTAACGAATTTTTCACGATAGGCACATTAACTGCTGCCGCGGTTGGGTCAGCAGAAGCGTCGAACCGTTTATGACAATGACGGGACCGATGCCGCGGAATGACAGAAATACAACCGAATGTATCTCTGGAAAAAAAGGGGGGTTATGTGCGGACACCACTTCGATGCAGCGTTTCTGTAGAGAAATATTGTATGAAGCCGGGCGTAATTCGCGACGCGATCGAAAACAGACGATCCACTGTGAAAGAATAAATTTGAAGGCAGAGAATGGAATGTTTTTGTGCGGAAATTCGGGTGTCGAGGATGCTGGGCTTGGGAGCTAATGGGGTGTGTTTATTATGCTATTGTATTTGGGAATGTATTTTCAGTGATTACGTGTGTGATAAATGCTTGCTGCTTTCGGTGGGGTGCGTTTGGGGTTGTAGGTGTAATTAGATGGAAATGAGTAGCGATAAGTTTAACATCTTCATTGAAAATTAAGGCATAGAGCTAATTGAGACGAAAAATTCTAATATTAACTCGCAATAGTTGAATGGAATAAAAAAAAGAGATTGATTTGTAGTACAGCATTTGGCTAACGAGAGAATCATACGCCGCAGTTGTGTGCCTTAAGGGGGGATTCTATTTTATAGGCTAACAACATAGCAAAATTTGGGAATTTTTTTGTAGGATCATGTGAAGTTTGGACCACGTTTTTATGCATCCTTGAAGAAGTTGCATTTTTTTTATTCATGTCTTGGCGCAAAATTGAATTGCAAAAATTAAAGGTTCGAACCTTTCAATTTGAAAACTCTCCACACTGCTCAGTAAATGTTTTTGTTTTTTGCTGGTTCGTCAATTTGAAGCTACATAGGGTAGACCGGGGGCAGTAGTAACACTTTGACTTTGGAATACGATTATGCAAAAACTATTAAAGTTACAACAAAAGTTTTTTATATGAAAATGTTACTTACTTATCTGACACTTATTGAGCCACAACAGATTCGCTGTTTGTTAAGTAATATCCAGGTTATTAATAAAAAATGAGAAGCGGACAAAGTGTTACAACCGTCCCCGACTCCGGGTCGGTTGTAACACACCATGGGGTCGATAGTAACACAACTTTAATTTTACAAAATTAATATATTTATTGATTTCAAATTATAATAATGACTGAAAAAAGTAAAAATTGTAACCTATTATTCAGCATCACAATTGTGGCAAATATAAAACATGTTTTATTTTATTTTATTTTATTTCGTTCATATCATTGTAAGCATGTTCATATGCTTTTATATTTTTTGTGCCTTTATCAGTCTTCCTAATTCTTGTACGAGGCATTCTAAAATAAGTTTAATTCCGACTTTAAGTTGAAGGAATTATAAAATTTATTAGCTTATATAATAATAATAATGCTTACCTGAATTTTAAATTGAAGAAAATTAAACGGAGGAATCTATTGTTTGAGCGATTATTCGATCGTCAAGATTGGTTATAACCTTATAACTTGCCGTAAATGATGGTTAAACGTCAGAAAAGTTACATCTAAACGTTACAACCGACCCCGACTGTCGATGTTACAATCGTCCCCGACCATGCTTTTGGACTTCAATTATAAATTTTGACTAACGAGACCGTTAAAAATTCTAAGTGACGATCAGTATTACTTTAAAAAAGGTCAGATTAAAGATTAAACAAAAGGAATAGCACATACTTGCAAAGATAGTGTTTATATTACAATTTTAAGTCAGTAAGAAAAAGTTACTTTAGGGTATCGAAAAGTTATTTTCTTCGCTATACATGTCTATTGTGTATCTATACTGCTAGAACATGGATGTGTGTATTCCAAATGTCATTCTTCATCATATATTCAAAATTTGTGTTAATATCTATCATATGTTCTGAGATATTTAACGTGTTACAATCGACCTCCTGTTACTATTGCCCCCGGTCTACCCTATGTATAAAATAAAACGCCATTTCATTTTTCTGTTGCAGATTACCTGGTAGATAAATATGCACACCAACGACCGGCGAATTTTGCGCGGCGTGATGCACGGCCATGCATAACTACTATATTTATGGTTAAAAATTAATATAAAAAAACTTGCTTCTTCTTAAAAGATGCATCAAACCATGGTCCAAATTTCAGATGAATCGAATCGCTGGTTTCTTGAAAAAAGTCCAAAGAATAGAATTTCTCTTAAGCGGTGGTTCTTGTTTAAAAATGTCAAAATATCGATTTTTTTACTTTATTATTCGAATGTGTAACCTTTTAAGAATACGCATTGAAAAGGACTTTTTGAAATTCGAAAATTTCTGAACTTATAGGCAGTTGAGTCAACTCGGCCACTTGGTGCTAAAGTAAAACTTTAAACGCGTTTTGAACCGACTTCAAAAAGAAGTAGAAAGTATTATGTTTGTCCGCGAATTTCTCCGTAACTACTGAACCGATTTTGGAGAAGCTTATTGCATTTAGTTTGGCTTCGATCAACTTAGGTCATGGAGAGAGAATTATCAAAATCGGTCAAGTAGTTTTGATGTTACACCAAAAATTAAGAAACCTTGTTCATTATAATACATTGTATGCAAAGGCAGGCAAAGGACGGAGTATCAGGCGTCCGTAAAACAGAGCGAGACAAAATATCAACGCGTCGTCTGTCCCGTACCGTTCCTTTCTCACTTTCAGTCCCCCTGATTCGCTCTCGTTTCATCTCGATCTTGCCATGCGATTTTTTAAGTCGGTGCCTCATACTTAAAAAAAATACAAGAGTTGTAAATTAAATAAGGGAAAAAATTATTTTTTACTTTTTAGCGAATTTTTATTTTCTTGAAGTCGGTTTTAATTTTTCTCGAAACAGAGCTTTTCAACTCGGTGGGACAAAGGTGTCGAAAAGTTATAATCCGATTCGATTGAAACTTTTTTTTAGTTTGGAGAATATAGGTACTTCTATGCAGTGGGGAAACTTGTAATATTTAAAAAAAATTGAAAATTTGTATGTATTAAACGCGTTAAAATGTCGAACGTAGGGAAAAAGTGATTAAAAAATTCAAGTGCCGTTATTTTATGAAATAATGTCATTTTTAAAGCTATGTCCACCAGGGAATCTCATGCATTTAACAACCTGGGATTGTTTCTAATTTCAGACCAATTTTTTAGGTGCCACATGTCCCACCGTTTTACATGTAATATTTTCACGCCTCAACTTCAACAAATCCCCAGTGCCATTTGCAATGATTAATTACAGGAAGAAAATATTTTTATATTTTAAAACATTCACAAAAAATCCCATTACATTATCTGTGGTAGTTTTCCTTTAATTAATTCCTAAAGATCACCTACTTTTATGGGCTATAGACCGGAACATCCCCTCAAAGTAAACTAAATTCAACAATTTCCTCATTTTTTCCAAACAATTCATTTTCCGAATTCCCTAAATTCTTGAAGTTCTTGAAATTCTCCTATTAATTTATTAATTGTTACTACAATTGTCACGTTAAATTCTATGAAAAATCTGTCACTATCCACCCACCCCTGTCCTGTCAAGGCATCATGCCCCCACCTTTGAGTCGCCCATGGAAGATTAATTCATCACGAATCGCGACGTGCAAAGGATGAAACCAACCACTACACTCCACTCTGCACCGCCGCGCATACGATAACGCGAAGCGACTTCATTGACCAAGGAAAATGCGTATTTAAAAGCAAATCAAGACGAGGATTGCGTATTCGATAGCCTCGGGCGGACGCGCAAGTTTAGAAGAGCGCGGGGCGATCCAATTAACCGAATACTTCCGGGCACGCGTAATCGTTGTTCACCTCGAAATGAACCCTCAGGTGGGAGGGGGGGGGGGGGGGCGGCACGGCTACGTTCGAAAGTCGAGTATCGCGAAGGGAGGGAGGGTGCCCGTAGAATTTCCGCCTTCCTGCACCTACGACCGTTGGGCAGAGCTAATAGGATTCGCGAAATTAATTACCTGCATTTGCATAAGCCCCCGTAAACGTTTTTCTTTTCTTCCCTGCCTCCTCTGGTCGGCGGACCAGCGGGCGAGGGGGGGTTGGCGGGCGAATAATTTTCACGGAGAAATTCGTGATTACGTTAACGATATCCCCCCCCCTCCCCCCCCCCCCCCCGTCTCCGTTGCGCACGCCGCCTCCTTCCTACCTGCGCCTCGGCCTGTCCTGTTTTTCTTCTATTCCGACTGCAACGAGCCACTGCGTTACGCCGTTGCGTTTACATCGTCAAGGACGACATTGTCCTGGCCGTCGTGTCGCGTCGTCGGCTATGGGCATAGCGCGGCTAACGAGATTTGTCGTCCAGGATAATTAGATTATCCGCACTCTGGACGAGCGGGGAATTCACGTGGAGACACGGGGCGCAGGAAAACGAAGCATCCATACCGCAGAAACGACGAAGCTGTAACGGGCTAGCGTGTGTTTGATAATTTCGGGAGGGGTGGGGGGGGGGGGGAAGGAGGAGGGCGAAAAAAAATTGTTCGCCCGCGCTGTATGCAACCCGCAAACTTTCGATCCCGGCGTTAACGAGAATCGAGTCAGGAGCTGCTACAGGCTGAGTCGACTGCTGTTGGTTATTAGCGGCGACGTTGCTTACTCCTGGTTGCTGGGATTTGAATGGAAGATGGGGAGATTATATTGTTCAGGGTAGAATGTATTTTGGTGACAGTTTGTCGAGGTAGCGTGAAGAACAAGATTCTGATGTTCCATTTTGGAGCATTGGTGTAGATTTTTTTATATTGGACAGATTTGCATGAATTTATAATGGGAAATGCAAATTCAGCATGATGATCAGCATGTTTTGATGGTCGTAGCCAGGTGTAGATACGTATGGTTTAGAGAAGGCACTCATTGCCAGTGTGTTTGATGTTGAAGTTCTGTAGACTCTTTCACGCATAGCTCATTTCTCTGTAATTGATCGATTCAGTTTAACTCGGACCAAGCAATGAGAGAGAGAGAGAGAGAGAGGGAGAGAGAGAGAGAGAGAGAGAGAGAGAGAGAGAGAGAGAGCAAGAGAGCACTGTTGGATTCTTCCACCACAAATCGATAACTTTTGGCACATGCCGACAGGAATTTTAAAATTGAAATATGACGTATGTATTTCTAAGGTCGAAGCCAGATATATTGGCCGGTGAATTCGTTTTCGCGAGCAGCGATCGGGGGGAAATCAACCACCACCACCTTACGGTCGTGGATTTGTCAGTTGGAGTTGCGGGGCTCCCGAAGGGTGTGCTGGGGTAACGGGAACGCTGCTCGGTTCCGCCTGAACCTAGCCGTGTGGCTGTTATTTATTCTCTTAGAGCATATAGACATGGAGGTCTCATTGAAAGCTTGGAATTGTCGCCAACATGGTGCGAGAGAGCAGTGATGCCAGAATGAGGACGGGAGCGCTCGAGAATTTCCCCCACCTCGCATGCACACTACGCCGGAGCTGCGTGTCCGCGAAGCGCCGAGCTCACGGACACGCACTCCGGCGTAGTGTGCATGCGAGGTGGGGGAAATTCTCGAGCGCTTCCGTCCTCATTCTGGCATCACTGCGAGAGAGAAAGACATGTGCGAGCGAGAGAAGTATATGTCCTAAGCGACCGTAATGCGCATGCGCCGATATTGTGCGAGAGGGAAAGACTCTAAGTTTATTCTTAAGCAGGCCCTACACGATGAGATTTGTCTTGAAACATGTCTCGAGACAGGTCTCTCTGCCTTCTTCTCTCCACCTTCCCAGCACGAGACAGAGAGACATGTCTCGAGATATGTTTCAAGACAAGTCTCATCGCTTTAGCGTAATAGTTGTATGCGTTACGAAGCTAAGCGAAGACTAAAACGAGTTGACGCTATCGAGAAAGAATCAATGTTCTGACCAATAAAACTTCTGATTTTTTTCGGAGCTAAGTATTCGGATGTATGTATTTCTACGCTAAGAACTCGGTTTGGCCTACACGTCAGGAGCTTGGCGCTATCCCCACCACTTCTGACTCACACTTGTTCTGCGAAGGCGAAAGCGAGATGGAACGAGAGTTAGTCAAAAAAACGTTGAGAAAAGGAGCATCAAGGCAGGCAAACTGTGTGGTGCGAAAATACCCCTCACGAAACTCACCGGCCAATACATCTGGCATTGACCTTAGTGAAGTTTCAGGAGGTTTAAATAATCACGACTTTGTTTAGAAAATGCTGAGAATCAATATTTGCAATTTTTACCTACTTAGTGAACTTAGAGGATCTTTAAGTCGTTATCTTTCAGATTTTGAATTTAAAGTGGAATTTAAGAATTATAGAGTTCTTCTTCAGAATTCTATCATTTTTCTTTCACTTTAATAAAAAAGGATTGACCTTTCTATCCACAGTTTTGTTATTAAAATTATAAATAAATTCTAGTTTTGAAAATTTCGCTTCAAAATCAAGTGTCCAAGAATCCTAGAAAAGAATGACCCGAAGTCTTCCGAAGTATTTTACGAAATAAGGCTTTATCTGCTCGTAGATTGGTCACATTGAGGGATCTTTCCACTGTGACATCCTGATAAAATCCTGCTGTTTGGAACTTTTACTTTACTACGCATATTACACCCATTTATTTCGACACAAGCAGACATTAAAAAAGTATGAAAAAAATTATTTTCAAAGCACGCATTAATAAACAGAAAAAACTTCATTTTAACAAACACATTCTTTCTTTTTGTGGCAAAAAAAGCTTCCAAACAACGGTACTTTATCAAGGCGTCACAGTGGAAAGACCCGTTAAAATGGCCACTTCAACCAGCAGTTAAAAACTAGACCCGCTTCGAAGTAAACGACCTATGCGATCAGCCGCACTTCGATTTTAATTCAACGTTCATCCATACCTCCTGCACTAGATAAACTAAAATAGAAAGTGCAAAACTTAAATGGGACGTATCCGAAGTCGTTCGATTGATTTCATTCACACGCGCCCCCTTCGTCAGCTCGAAAAAGCAAAGTATTCGCGATTTACATTTGCTCGTGCACTCTCGTTGCCGTGGATAAGCGAGTAACATCACGTGTAACGCGAGGTTGCCTTATCAACCACCGGTACATGTCCAATCAATTTTCAACGTGACGGCACACGCCGCTTTTGTGGTAATATCTATATACACAAATTGCGCAAATTATACCAATGGCTATTTATACAAACAGGACCGTTCCTGGGTTGTTGGTCGCCCAGGTGCGATACAATATTGCCGCCCTTATTAATTTAATATTCTTTAATTAAGAATTTGATATGCAGTGCTTACTTTTACATCTATATATACAAAAAAAATGTATTAACCAATATTAAGCAGATATATTTTTATTTTATTTTATACAAATAAATATTTCAATACCAATAAATATTTTATTCAAAATACTTGGCGCTGCGAAACCGAAGAAATGTTAAAATAATTGTCTTAGTATTAATAATTTGCAATAATTCTCTTACAGGCTAAAATAGATAAACATACATATACATATTATATTAGAAACGCAGTCACATTTATTCTACATATAATTAATTCTAATATCATACGCAGCA
The DNA here is from genome assembly GCA_963971345.1 of Andrena flavipes. Classification (NCBI taxonomy): domain Eukaryota; kingdom Metazoa; phylum Arthropoda; class Insecta; order Hymenoptera; family Andrenidae; genus Andrena; species Andrena flavipes. The sequence goes on along the minus strand of OZ020482.1, from coordinate 15,468,167 downwards.
TATGCACACGCACACATACACACATTCACGATCGCACGGACAAGAAAGAAAGAAAAAGATTAATGCAATTTATACATATTTATTCAGTTTATCAACACCAATTCGGAGAGCAGCGCCAAGTATTTTGAATAAAATATTTATTGGTATTGAAATATTTATTTGTATAAAATAAAATAAAAATATATCTGCTTAATATTGGTTAATACATTTTTTTTGTATATATAGATGTAAAAGTAAGCACTGCATATCAAATTCTTAATTAAAGAATATTAAATTAATAAGGGCGGCAATATTGTATCGCACCTGGGCGACCAACAACCCAGGAACGGTCCTGTTTGTATAAATAGCCATTGGTATAATTTGCGCAATTTGTGTATATCATTAGTTTTGTAAAACTATTAATTTACGACAATGTTTTTAAATGGGATTCTTTTCGATGGGATTATATACTTGGCGCTCTTTTTTGTACCTTTTTTTTAAAAAAGGTAATTTTGTGGAGATTTCACACATTTTGTAGTACTAATTACAGGAGAATATGTAGCCCGCCACAGAAGAATGTTGTAATTAATAAAATAATAAAATAGAGTTTGTATTTTTATAATGTATGGTGAATTAACCAATGAATGAACAGCTAAGCGTTTTTTCAGTTTCAAATAACGATAAAAATTAAATAATGTCCTAATTTATTCACGAAACAAGAATTTGTAACAGAATAGGCTTTAAAAATGTCTAAAAAAATTGTTTGTGATTTTTTACTTGACCGGCGTCAGAAATAAATCATAAAAATGTAATCAATGCTCAATATACTAGTGAATGAACAAAATACCCAATAAATGAATACCTTCACCCAGTGATTGAACACAAAGAATAATACTTCATTTTCCGACGAGAAAACGCTACAAAAGAAGAAAGGAATTTTAGGCGAGGGACCTAACATAAGAATATAAAGATATAATCTATATATTATAATAATAGGAATTTGACAAATTTAGTTATATCAGAACACAGTTTACACAATATAATGGTTAACTGTCATCGTACGTGTTTTCTTACTAGGTTTCTCGCTGAGAATGGCAGTACCCGAAACCACAAAACAAAAAAATTAATAAGCGATCAAGACGTTCATAAATTCAAAAAATATTAGTATCGCCGTTATCTCAATAAATTTTCCTTCATTCCAAATATAAGATCATTGTTTTCAAAGAAATAGTATTCTTGTTATACACGAAAAAAGGCAATTTGTTCATTCACTGCTCACTGTTCATTCACTGGTCAATTCACCCTATACGCATACTTTTCCTTAATAAACCCTTAATATGTCAATGACGGTTTTTAGTTTTTATATCAATTTTTGAATCATTAGATATTGATTTATTAATAAAATGAATTTAACTTAAGTGTGAAATATAATATTCTTTCTTATTTCTTCTTTTATATTGCTATTCTCTGCATTAGCAACAAGACGCATAGGTTCCAAATTCCTAACACATCTTCTAAAGGTATCTCGATAGCTGCATCAACGAGTCTCAGCAGCTAAAATTATTCTCTGACCACCAAGAGCTAATACCTGGGATTATAGAGCTGGAGACTTAAACTCTTTTAATAAATTGTTCACTTTAGCAGTAAAATCCTTATCTAATAATGATTTGCATAATAAACCCTTACAAGTGCCAAATGGCATCATTCTTCTTTCAGCTGTTCCATAGCGTGGTAATTTTTGTTGGCTTATTTATTTATTATCATTTTTTGTAAGAACAAAATATAAAGATCTTTAGCGCCTTTGAGCCATTGCCTTTTTTTAATTTGCACGTCATCAGCTTCAATCCAACTACTAGTCTTTCCTTCTTCTTTACATATACTGGTGTAATGGCCATCCTCAATACATGAACCACTATGAAATATAGCATTCATAACTTTATATGATTGTCCAGCTATTAATACTTTGGTTGTGGTAAATTGAACCCGAATTATAAAATTCCAACTAGAAAGAAGTTGTCAAATAATTTACTGAATGCAAAATTTCAAGATTATAAAAAATCAATAACCAGTGTGGAATCTAAACATTCAGTTCTACTTTTAGATGGTTGGAAAAATTCATCATCCAACAATAAATATGTAGTTGCAATTCTGAATTGAAGTGATTACAGGTACATTTATCTTGATGCCTGGAATTTCAGTTGTATCAGAGAAACTGGTGAAGCATTAAGAGAAGTTGTTAATCAATGTATGACAATGGCACAAGAACAATTTAATTTAAATATTATATGCAGTAATAACAGACAAATGTCCATGGGAAAAACAATCAATGTATGGCACATGACTTTGTAGTAGCCACAGTGCGAATTTATTATGCAAATCATTATTAGATAAGGATTTTACTGCTAAAGTGAACAATTTATTAAAAGAGTTTAAGTCTCCAGCTCTGGAATCCCAGGTATTAGCTCTTGGTGGTCAGAGAATAATTTTAGCTGTTGAGACTCGTTGATGCAGCTATCGAGATACCTTTAGAAGATGTGTTAGGAATTTGGAACCTATGCGTCTTGTTGCTAATGCAGAGAATAGCAATATAAAAGAAGAAATAAGAAAGAATATTATATTTCACACTTAAGTTAAATTCATTTTATTAATAAATCAATATCTAATGATTTAAAAATTGATATAAAAACTAAAAACCGTCATTGAAATATTAAGGGTTTATTAAGGAAAAGTATGCGTATAGGGTGAATTGACCAGTGAATGAACAAATTGACTTTTTTCGTGTATAACAAGAATACTATTTCATTGAAAACAATGATCTTATATTTGGAATGAAGGAAAATTTATTGAGATAACGGCGATACTAATATTTTTTGAATCTATGAACGTCTCGGTCGCTTATTAATTTTTTTGTTTTGTGGTTTCGGGTGCTGCCATTCTCAGCGAGAAACCTAGTAAGAAAACACGTACGATGACAGTTAACCATTATATTGTGTAAACTGTGTTCTGATATAACTAAATTTGTCAAATTCCTATTATTATAATATATAGATTATATCTTTATATTCTTATGTTAGGTCCCTCGCCTAAAATTCCTTTCTTCTTTTGTAGCGTTTTCTCGTCGGAAAATGAAGTATTATTCTTTGTGTTCAATCACTGGGTGAAGGTATTCATTTATTGGGTATTTTGTTCATTCACTAGTATATTGAGCATTGATTACATTTTTATGATTTATTTCTGACGCCGGTCAAGTAAAAAATCACAAACAATTTTTTTAGACATTTTTAAAGCCTATTCTGTTACAAATTCTTGTTTCATGAATAAATTAGGACATTATTTAATTTTTATCGTTATTTGAAACTAAAAAAGCGCTTAGCTGTTCATTCACTGGTCAATTCACCCTAGACAGAACAGCTAAGTAGTATCACAGTGGTTATGAGTAAAGTGACTGACACTAGCTAGGTTACGTTGACTAGCAACCTGAACATAGATGCTTTTTGATTTTTTCGTACTGCGTGAATTGGCGGTACATTTCCTCACCCTTTCATGCTCCCCTCTTGCCCACACTTGACGATGGAGAAAAATCTCTTAACGTAAAATTCGCCAAATTGGAACTTTGCATTGAAATATCTCAGCTCATAAGGCACGTAGGAACAAAACGAAAACATTTTTCTTATGTAAATCAAACCCAAGCTATCCATTAAGACCATTAAAAAGCTAATCGGATCAGCCGTTATTGAGATTCGGTAATCTCAGGGTTCTCGATAGCGCGTCGCGGCGTAATAGATACACTCCGTGTTCGCGCTGCGCATATATATATATATATATATATATTATATACTTGGCGCGAGACACTACCGTGTCTCTTGATTATTCGGTGTACCGAGACTGGCTCAGTTCCATTCTCACGCATCACACGCGTGATCTCTTCTTGACAATAGGTTCGCGAATACTACGGGTTTCCTAGTGTTCCGACCCTCGCTTTTTAGATCAAAAAGCTCGGGATCGCCCGTAATTGCGACCGCGGGACGATACGTTGCGTCGGCTTTTGGGGGATGCAATTCCTGCAGCGTGCTGCAACGCATTTTCTTAAAAGCCTTCTACGGGGATAAGTAACGCCTCGTGATTATGCTCGTGATTATAAAAAGGAACGTGGATCCCTGGTGTCGCTGAAATTTCAGGGTAGCAAAACATGTGAAACTGTTAACACATATGTCGAAATTTATCTGCATATTTGAAAAGGCTTTTGGTTCATCGAATTCAAATTGAGCGGTAGTTTATTTGAAAATATCATGAAATTGTTTGAAACAGTGATGAATCTTTAGTAGTCGATTCGATGGATCCTATATCTCTTTTATTATTTTTCTATAGTATTTTTAATTAGAGTTTATACTGATCCAGGTGTTCTGCAATCATAGTTACATATAACATTAACTTCACATTTCATGTTGATACACTAAATTCTCGTTATAGGCACCACGCTTGGGACTCGTGGCGAGCTTACAACGCATAGTGGCGACTATTCCGTGCCGCTTTAATGAGAGTTTTCAACCGAAGGATTCCAAGAAATGATGGGAATAGCGACCGAGCATACAACGCATCGTTGAAATGAGCTTATAACGGGAACTTACCGTAAATGCACCTTTGGTCATTATTTTTCCAATCCTCTGCTAATAATATCAATCTAACACGCAGAGATAAAAGCAAATCTATAAAACGTGAAGCACTGTTTTGAAAATCATAACTGGAGCAAACTCACACAGTGTTATACTCTCAAAGAATTTTCAGAACAACTTGACCCAAGTACTGCCACAGTGTCGCAAAGTGTCGCCTAATAAAATAAATTGTATTACTCTTCTATCTTCGATTTTCGTTGATGCCAACAATCGATGGAAACTTCGATTCATTAACAACGAAAACGCCACCATTTTTAACGACCTCTGTTCGACATCCAATCAACCTCAGAACAAACTTCCATTAGATGGACTCAATTTATATCATACTTTCGCGACAGGCGCTCACGTAACAACTGCAATCTCAGCCTTAATTAAAGTGCACCAAAGAATACATCCGTGAAAGTTACTACTTAGTCGCAAGAGTGAATGTGGCAAAGCTGGACGATCCATCACGTTCATCTACATTCTGCAGACGATCCGAGGGTAAACAGTCGTTTGTGCAAGATAATAGCGTTATTTTACGATTGACTGTTCGTGGTTATTACTGTAATCGTCGATACATCTAGATTGAAGGTTACCAGCCAGCGAAACGGCAATGCTTTACATAATTGCCTGTCATCATATAATCAGACGGACTTTCGTGCGAAATTATTTTCAATAGTATTCTATGGAGATGTGACGATTCCAGCGGGCGTAAAAGGGAATCATCCCGCTGTGTAGGAGGGAATACTGCTTATTGTGCTCGACGTCTCCACCTTTCTGCTGTAGTCATTACAGGAAGGAAGAATATTACTAAAAGCGAAAGGAAGAAAAAGGAAGGCATTCGAGTGTGGAGAGAGGTTGCATCCTGAACAATATACCTAGGTGTGTCAGCGGTAAGGAAATTCAAAAAAATTGAAGTAACTCCTTGAAGAGGATCATCTCCCACAGTGTGCCATAAATTGGCCACTAAATTGACCGTGGAAGAAACTATATCCCAAGCTTTTTCAAATATTAGCTTCATCACAATAACTTCTCAAAATAATATTGAAGAAGAAGAGAAGTAAAGAGGTAAATCAGAAGCAGGCTAAAACATTTTCTTTACCCTGTGAATTAAAAGGTACAAAAAAATAACATACGAACAAAGGATTAGATAAGAAGAGGGTAAAACCACGCGTATCACGAAAGACGCTATGATAGCGAAGAAAAGCAGACAATTGATGAAGATGGCGTGGAAAAAGATTTCCACCACGATTTCATCCCAAATCGATAGACACAATGCGCCTAATGTCCTCTGGAAACGGGGGGCGCTCAGCCCTCTTCTGTCCGAGCCCGCGAGCCGACACCATCCAGAGATTGAAAGTCGATTGAATGGCGTCGCTCTACAGTGGCAGCAATAGATACACATCAATTGTATCTGTGAACTTGAATTCTGGACACAATGGATCCAATGAAACGCATCATTATTTTCTGTCTCCTGTCCCTTCCGTCCTCCGAGTCGTCCCTTTTCTCCTCCTGGTCTGTGCGTCCGCGTTGCTCGAGCTTGGACACGCAGCATCCAGCAATGAATCGACAAGATATCAACAAATTTTAGAATTTTCATATGGCAATATTAACGACACTTTTAGAGAGTATCCGACACTCTGGGCTCGCGGCACACCCCGAATTGAAATTTGAATATTTCAAAATTTACTTAACGTTTGAGAAAAATTCTTTTGATTTCTAATTAGGTATTTTTACAGGAGATATTTTTTCGAGAATTATTTCGGAATATTGAAGCATATGAATGACCAGCTTGGCATTTAATGTGTCGCCGTGTCAAAAATTTGCGTGTTCTGTCAATGAAAATGAAAAATCTAAAAAGGTCGGTGGGAAGTAAATATTTTTGTTTCGACTATTTATGAATTTTAACTGCTTAATGTTTTTTTGTGAATATTTTGTGGAAACGTGATACGTTGACTATAATTTACGGTATTTTATTTTATCCGGGGGTGGAGGTTTTGTACGTGCGGTCCTTGACATGTTAACAATGTCGGACGGGGTTACTTGACTAAGCATAGGAATACCACTAATAATTACCACTGCTCATGTCCACTTTCCCCACCACAAATCCTTCCAAACTCACCCCTCCCAGTTTTACACCCTATCCTCCCTTCAAACTCTCAGCCCTTCCAAACAGACCATAACAAACAAGTACGAAATAATTACAGTATCTGACACCATGATAATTAATATAAAAAAAATAACACTGTGAAGGAGTGAAATGAAAATAAAAAAATTTATTGGTAGTAGTATACATAGGTACGCTTGTTGACATAGTACGGTTTGTTGACTTATTCTTCTCACTACTCTAAATACAATAAAAACTACAACCTAGAATCAATTAAAAGGATTTTCAAAATTAAGCCTGTATACCTAATGAAATTTGTAAACATTTGGTATGCAGCAAGTCAACAAAATACGAAATGTAAAAAATTAGTCAATTAGCCCCGGTTTCCCCTACGGTTTTTGTTTACAGTCAGAAAATAGATATTCTATCGTTTACTAACACATGTGTTAAAAATAAACATACTTCATAAGAAACAGATTGAGCAAATGAACGAATAGCTCCTAATATTGAGTAATTAGAATTTGAAGCTCAGCCACGAATTATTAATGAGTTAACTCTTATTCTGAAAACACTTAATAAATATAAAATTCCAAATCTCATTAAATATAAATTTGAAGAAAGGATAAATTAATCGCACTATTATTGATAACAACAAAATTGATATAAATCTGATATAACATAAATATATTTTTTTTGTCAATAAAAAAAATTCGTTATTTAATGATTTAATTACGTCACTAAAAGCCGCAGTAACCCCAAAATTCCTACTCTATTTGGACGTAGTTTATGATTTTAGTTCGTATTATTTACTTTCGTCCATTGTTCCATTCTTTTTAGTATTGTTTCAAGGTGGCTAATACAATAATTATTTCACTGTATCAGCGTTTTGATTGTGTGATTGTTCTAAAACTTCCATACATTCACGTGGTATTTTTATATTTGCAGTGAAACGTAGCAAGATCTCATTAAATTTTGTTAAACTTTCTCCTTGCACGTCCAAATTTCAAGCTTCCTTTCTCTCTACATCCTACTTATGTACTACCTTTGCAATTCTACACCCACAAACGTGCTTCCCACTCTTTCAATTTGCCCCACCTCCCTCGATGCTTTCCCCTAAATTCGAACTTACCATTTGCTTATATCCCCGTTAAACTACCCTAAGTTGATTTCAGCGGTTCTGTAATAGCAACAGATTCCAAACTTCATCTACTCATCGATATTACCAGCATCGCCACGCACCAACAGCACCAACGTGCACACACAAACAAATGGAATGCAACGGTCGACACACGGGGGTACGATTGATCGGGAAGTTCGCGGAGCGTTGTGCAGCGATAACCGATTTCTACCCTCTGGGGACGCACTTACGTCCAGCCGGAAGTGCGATGCCGAATTGACACGTGGATCGATAACGTCAAACGGGAGCGTGTTTATCACGGTTTACAGGAGGGCACCGTGGTTGTCCCAGCCTCCGCCCCATATTTTCGCTATCTGGCTACCTTGTAATGTCGTGTTAATTGCTGGCGATCAGTCGTCGATAACGTCCGGCGTCAATAATCGATGACACCAGCGGACAGAGCGACACATCGACCGCGCAGCGCGAGCCACAAAAATCCTTCGATTCCCCCGACGCTTCCAATATTTATCGTCCCGAGATAGGCCGTAAAAAAATAGGGAAACGGGCTCTCCGCGTGGATTCACGGCTTCCTCGAGGCCCCTTCGTTCCTCCTCTGTATCCACGTGAATGCCAAAGTACCTTTTTTCTACCACTTGTCGGTGCGTCATCGAGTACCATCGGGTCTCTTCATAACGTCAATACGGCTGGCGAGCCCGATCCCACCGCAAACCGAGGGACAGAGAGAAAGTGAGTGGAGGACAGGGTGGAACGGCGAGGGGTGGTTGGAATGGGGATAAGAGCGGAACACGATAAAGAGTAGTTCGGATTGGATCCAGACTCTCCCGATTCTTTTATCGCGGTACACCGTGCCGGTTAATTTCGATGATTAATAGCGAGAGAGGTTAAATCATTACGGGCGGCTCGTGTGGGCATAAGGCAGAGCAATGAGACGGCGAGATGCAAGGGGTGGCGAGGACGGCGGCGGCGGGGAAGGGCAGACACAATACGAAGGAGGAAGAGGTAAAGGAGGATAAGGGCCATGGAGGTACTCTCGATGAGGGATCCTGCCGTGGGGCACAAAGAGAAAGAGGAAGACGAGGAAGAGGGAGAGGGCCGTGGCATTGAATGCTGCAACAGCCTTCCTCTAGCGGTCCCGTAGTCGAGCAGCTCCCTTTAGTTTATTTTTCCATGCGTAATGAACTCCTCCTCCCGACCATTCGTCGTTGCATCGATAGGGCCGACCACCCTGCTCTACTCGCCACAGAGTAAACCTTGTTTCGGAATTCTATGCTATTCCACGTCCGGCCGTTTCCCTCCATTTCCCTCCGTGCCCTTTTGATGCCGCAACGGCACGGCAAGCTCGCGGATATTTTTCTCGGACCTAAGTTCCGTTCAAGTTTGTTGCCCGCGATACGTACGTATGGGATTAACGGCCGCTTCGGAATGCCGGGGATGGCGAACGGTTTGCTAGGCTAACGGGCGCGGTAACGTTCCGGCGGAATTTTTCTTTGATGCGTGCAGGAACGCACCAACCGATGGCACAAACATGGAGTACGTAAAGATTCTGCGGCGCGATTTGTTTGTGCCTTGGACGGATTTAGCGTGGTGTTCTGTTTTACTTGCGACTAATAGATTGTGGATGATATATGTGTTGTTTGTTGGAAAAAATTGTGTCGTGTCGTATGAAGAGATGGTAGAAGTCCCTTGGGACCAGCGGAGTGTACCAAACTCTATGGAATTATTTAGAGCAGTGACGTAATTAAATTATTTAGTGTTTCACCTTTCGTATGAATATAAAATATTGTATAAGAATTCAGGGAAAATGTGACAAGTGCTTCCGTTAAACCAATTTGTACGTTCCTGGGTACCACTCACAAGGGAAGATCATTCCGATTTTTCAGGTCCTCAAAAATTTCAAAAATCATCTAGGGTAGATGTCCCTATTACTGTCAGTGTCCCTATTACTGCCAATTTATTTATTTTGCTTAATAAAAATGTAACGTATAAAGAATAGTGTACAACAATAATATTAATAATAATAAGAACAGTCCCAATTTAATAATAATATTATTGTTCTACACTATTCTTTGTACGTTACATATTTATTATGCAAAATAAATAAAGTGGCAGTGACAGGGACACTGACAGTAATAGGGACATCTACCCTACATATAGCAAAAGTCATTTTAAAAGGAACCTACTGACAGACAAGTTCAGACCTGTTCCGCGCATGCTGGCGCTCATTGGTGACGAAACAAGCTACTATTGCCTATACCACAAACAAACGCTCCCTCGGACCCAATGAGCTCATTCTACATGCGCGAAACGGGTTCCTTCTAAAATGACTTTTGGTATACACAAATTCCCCCGCAAATGAAGCTAATATATATCCAACTGTAATGTACCAATCCTTATCCACGACTCACGCATAACCCAATATCCTCAGCTACAACTTTCTCCGCAAACCTGCAACACACCCTCAAACGCTACGTAATCGCAAACTCCGTGTCATCCCTGCTATCCATCGTCATCCTAGCTACTGTGCCATCCTACCAAAATCCTGCACTTCTGCTCTATCCTGTCAAACTCTGGCTTACCTTCCGAAACCCTAAAAAAGCCACATCCACAGCTATTACCATTCCAGAAGCCATCAGCCTCAGCCGCAGAGTCCAGATTAAAACAGTCAAACGTTAAGTACTCTTACCTTAATACATTATTGAGAAGCGGGAGTTCGGAATACTCTTCGTGTCCATTATACAACCATCTCGCGACATCTCTATCAAATGCTCATCGTTCCAGACATTTCGTACTCCTTCGGCCAGGACACTTTACTGACCGTTCTTTATCTAAACAGCATGGGCGACCAAGCAGTTGGCACGACGTAAATAATAGTTTCTTTTTCGGTCGGTGCGCCGGGAAAATTCGTACAGCGAGCAAAAGGGAATGCGGCTACGAATCCCCCAGAGGTTCCCTCCGTTGGGAATCCGAAGCTCGGTTTATCGCGTATAACGAACGTCACTGCATTAAGCCCCGTTGCAGCCAGTAAGCGATGGCGCCGTCGGCTATTGCGTAATCTGCAATTTTATGCACGGCTGTCCTAAACGGCGGTGCAGGAAAGAAAGCCGAGATTTCGTGGTTTCTGTAATTGCTCGCGCGAAAATGGCACGATAATAACCGGGCAACAAACCAGATGCAAGGGAAGACGCCGCTACAACCCGGGCAAACGGCGCATTTAACCACTTACTTAATGCAACCCAGCCAGGCTGTGTGATCAAATTAATGTCTCTTCCGCTGATGTCGTAATTCGAAATTCGCTGAACGCCTCGCGGTAATGACTGTGCCGATTATTCGGTGTACGAAGATGAGATATGCCGACACGGGAAGCGATGTGTTGGAGTTTTGGGCGAGAAAGTTGAGGACTGATCACGTTTTAGGAATGTAATACGGAACGTGTGCCACAATGCATCGCGTAAGAGTAAATCGAGAACGTCCAAAGAAGTTTTCCGTTCGGTGCTCTGCTTTCGAGGAAATCGGTTTTGAAAATTTGTTGAGAAAAGTCTTTTCCATGGCTCAGACTTATTATGTATGTACTATATAGACTTAGACACACAAGCAATATCAGCTTTAGAATTTCGTCATTTCAAGTTAAATTATAAGATTCAACGGTCACCGCTCTGACTTCGTTTGTCCGCATCTTGGTTTCGCAATACTGGTTACCTCACCAGGAAAAATCACGAACCCGAAAATTCAAAAAATTCTGAAACTTTGTGAATACGTAGGGGGTTTTCTCCTGATTGCAACGCAATTTTTGTTAGCCGCCCAAATTTACTCGAAGGGGGTGAAATTAACCCCTGAAAATTCGGCTATTTTCCGATTTTGTGTTATAATTCACGAAGTACGAGAGGTAAAACAAAAGTTACTTCTTTTAACTAGGTCTATCATTTGGCGAAACAGTTATTTTACAATTCACGAGTAATAACACAAAATTGGAAAATAACCGGATTTTCAGGGCTCAATTACACCCACTTAGAGTGAATTTGAGCAGCAAACAAAAATGCGTTATATTTAGGAGGAAATTCCCTATATATTCGCAAACTTTCAGAATTTTTTCCAACAATGAACGTTGTTTATTTAAAAGTTAAAATTTTTATACACAAAGGCATACGCAGTATTTTTGTCAAACTTTCCTTGAAAATAGTCACAATGATTGACCGAAACGTTGGAAATCGATAAAATTTTTAAATTGCAAAATAGCTTTTTTTAACTGTTTAAAATCGACCGAGTCAGTGCGCCGAAATCATTTCTCCTTTAATTATTTCTACTCCAGAAATGTCTCTATGGATTCTTACTCGTTTATACTCGAAAATGAGTCTTTCAAGTGCAACGATGTTTTAATTAACGTTAAAACTGATTAAAAAACCTGAAATCCCACTACACTATCACCACAGAACAACATAACTAACGATTTTCATAAACTTTTCTACAGATGTACCTATATAAGTATTAAGGGGTACAGGACTATTGAAATTTCGAAAAATCGATTTCCTTATTATTATTAATTCTGAAAGTGCCATCCTTTGTAAACACCTACAACAAAGTTTCATGAGAGAATTGGAATAATTACGGAAATTATAGCGCTGAACGTAATTGAGTGCACTGTCGAGTAACGACCTCGCAGACCGGTATTGGTGTGGCGGACTTAACTTTGAAGCCGTTTATCTCGAAACTACATTTTTAAACACCGTGTACATCATAACTCTTGAACGAATGAATATTTTCACTTGAAATTTCAACCGCAGGTGTGGAATTCCCTTCTCTACAGTGTGGAACTTCCGCATCGACATTCGATATTTCTAAAACAATTTATAACTGATTAAAGACGATTTTTTTCGTAAAAATTCGTGTGTAACTTTCATATTTTTTGTTCGAATTCGCCAGTAGAGGTTCACACTGTACGTACAGGACCATCTTTAGCATTAAATAACTTAAAATTTTTTTAACTTTCTGACCATTGTGTTATTTTAAATTATCAACTGTGAAATGTACCGGTATGTTAATTATTCGATATCTAAGCAATCCAACCCAGAAGAAACCGTCGATTTCAGTCGTTTAATAGTCCTGTACCCTTCTTATGCATCAAAAGGCACTGGTACCTTCGAGCGTCCACACTCAGCCCTGTATCGTAGCAACCTGTAACGACAATGACCATTGGAGCGTTAATATGCGATTCAGCTGGTACTCGTGACTGGAAAATTAATCGTATGAACCAGAAACCGATCTTAAATTACCTATTCGCTGGCTTATTGCGACCAAGGCAGAAGGTTGTTTCAGATTGGCCGGGATAGCCGATGCTGCTCGAAGCGGCTAGTAAGCAGCCGTATGTATCTACGTACATAAACGGCAGTATGCAGAGGGCGAGTTGGTGCAGGGGCGAGGGGCCTCGGCGTAGGTGAAACACGAGGAGAGGGAAGGAAAGCAACAAGATACCAGTCGTCCGTATAATCTGTAGATCTGACCGCGCGTGTTCTGCCCACGAATCCCGTGGGTGGTAACCGCCTCGGGGGTCTGATTTACAGGTGTAACCAGCAATAACGATTCACAGAGGCGATCGAGAAATAGAGGGGAAAGTATCGTCGAATAGAACAGTTGATCGTTGTTAAGCTTTTCGTTCTGGTCGATAATGTTCCAGGGAAATGAGGGATCCGATTCCTTCTCATTTTCATGCAATGCGAACCTGGCAGGAAGAGAATTTCTACGTGGGAAGCGTCTCTTTTACGAATCCGGATATGGTGTTGTTTTGGACTTGTAATGCTTTCTGTTGCAAGCAGATGCACTTTCGTGGATAATTTTTTAATTAGTGTGGAGTGGAGTTGTTTGATATTGCATTTTTGTTTACAAAATGGGACGTGTTTGCGGTGAAGGGTAATTTGTTAGAACGAGTGTTTTTTATGGATCAGAATGGCAAACTTTGATGGTCTGTATTTTTAAACAAATTCGATTCCAGAAAAATGATGACTTAAAGTCGACCTAATTTCGCGTGGACCATATTATACACCAGTTTCATCGGAATCCCAGACCAATTGGCTATAAAAAGTGACCAATGTGGGGTTGAATGACCCAGATGTGGGGATCCATTTTCGAAGTCATAATTCAGCTGAGAATTTTGAGTGCGACCATCAGTTATCGATATATAAATATACGGACTCTTCATTCTTTTTTCTAAAGTCTTTATAAAAATTGATTCATTACACTTCTGGAGTACTAGATTGAATAAAAATTAGAATATCTATAGAGATTTATGTCTAAGCGTTGTCATCCAATGACGCAACTGCAACTTATAATAAATAGAATATGTAGGCAGAGAGTTCACGAAGGGCATTATTAATTAGAAAAATTAAAGCAAATAGGGGTGCAGTAACATTCTAAACACGCTCACGGTGAGAATCCCGTGACGCTGGATTGACACATGCAAATCCCTCTGCGCATTCGCGACAGGTATTACGTGATTTCACGATGTACGATCGCATTACTATGCTAGATCGAAGATGCCTCTAATCGATAATCACCGGTCACGTCTACCTGATGAAAGCACTGGAGCACGATCAGTGGAAACGTACGTGATCAATTCCGGCAGACACGTGCATCGATACAGCGGTGTCAACTGTAAATTAAGACACTTTGCCAGAATCATCTGCATTATTTTCTACATTCCCGAGGTTTTGCGTACTACTTAAGTAGTGGTATATGCAATCGTGACTGACTTGGCTGCCTGACAGCGCTTTCAGGGGTGAATCTATATTCTACACCCCTGTATCGGTGGATATTTATAAAAAAAACTTGCCACAAAATTGTTTTACAAATGCATATCGATCGAGAGGTGTAGATTCACCTGTGATAGCGGTGTCCATCACTTTTTATACAAGTTCTAAATGTTTACTGTATAAAGCTTCTAATTTTAAAACACTTCAGCATTAAAACAGCCGTTTTCACTTTTCGTTATACCTATGTAAAGTATTTTCATGCTTGAAAAATATCTTTTCGGCTGGAACAAAAATTTATTTAAGTCGATACACCTCATGGGTTACAGTAAACGACGAATAACTCTATACAATTGACAGGTTTTGAGAAAAACATCATTTATATACTCTCCTTCGGCGGAAATATACTAAAATTGCAAAATTGGATAGTTTCAATCCACCCTCTTTAAATGGAATTAAACACCCTTTCACTTCATATTATATATTAATTATTATTATTACCATTAAGTTCCAAATGTGATTGATTTAACATGGGATGGCACATATTCTTTTTTTTTTTCAAATTTGAAGCCAGCAAATGATAAATGAAAGATTCTCCAATTTCACGTGAACTACATTATTCTTTAATTTCATCAAAATCCCTCGGGCCAAATGCAAAATGTGATCAATTTTGCATGGAATGGCCGATACATTTTGTTTAAATCTGCATTTTTCACTTTCAACAAAAGTTTGAAAGATTTTTACACTCGTACATAAAGTAGAACTTATAACACACATGTGTCAAGAATTGAACGAAATCATCATTGAAATAGTTGCTTACGATTAATGTCAATAATTTAATATGTTTACAAATTACAATATTTCAAAGGAATACGTAATCATACATTGATTTCTTCCCCGTCCTCCTGAAGAACTGCTATGTAATCATAAATATCGTGCCACGAGCACTTTATTCGCTTACCGTTTGCTTCACGATTTTAGTTTATTTCTTGCAATTAACGAAAAAATTTTAATGAGTCGCTATCGGTGATTTTTACTCGTTTGATTCGTGTCCCTTTTTTCCTTTAAACGCGGCTGACCTGAAGTATGCTCATTACCTTTTGCGCTTTCGACTGAAAAGTCAAAGCTAATAACTTTGATCATTTGGAGCAAGGAAAGTTGTTACTACGACCCAGATTCTCCGATTTCCAATTTGTACTAGTGACAAGAGTTCATTATTTCTGACATTCGCTCCACGCGATCCTACCCCATGGAACTTCCTGTTTAAATTTCAAGTCATTATAGCAGAAGCGAGTACTATATATTTATTTCTTCTCTACGCTCTTGTACTGTATCAAACACAAAGTAAAGCATTCGAATATGGGAGGTTGTACAACACATAATTATTACTCGATGTACCCTTACCAAAAGGAGTTATACTCTATATATTAATATATATAAACTATACAGTTATTATCAGATATACCCTTAAGGGGTAATGACACTGTAGAGTCCGGAAAGGCAGCCTGATTTTTTTATGCGAGTATAGTGAAGGGAATACAAAATTTGTTTGAAGATACCTTCAAGTATGATCACAATTTTCTTTTAATTTCTTTAATACAAAATGGCGGTGCCACAGCTCAACAAAAGAAGCTTTTTCTAAAAAACAGTGTTCCGCGCCTGGAAAGATTTCTCCTTCAATTTTTGACCTAGAAAAAAAACCTAAAATTTGTGAGTTCTATATAAGATTCTCTCGGAAAGTACACGAAGAAATTAAAAAATACTAATTTTTCTAAGAATAGTGCGTACTTGAACAAAACATGTAACTGCCACAACCTCGTAATTGTTGAAACGTTTTGTTGAAACGTATTTTGTAATTTCCTCATATACTTCCCGAGATAATTTTACATAGCACTGTAAATTTTTGGTTTCTTCTCCTAGGTCAAATATTGAAGGAGAAATCTTTCCAGCCGCGGAACCCTGTTTTTCAGAACAAGCTTCTTCAAACGATTTGTGCCTCCACCATTTTATATAAAAAAAATTAAAAAAATTGTGATCATACTTCAAGGTATGTGCAATAAAGCCCACCTAACAGAATTTGTATTCCATTCACTATACTCTCATAAAACAATTCTGAAAATCAAGGTGCGTTTCCGGGCTCTACAGTCTCATTACCTCTTAAGTAGTTATTAAAAGAAATTACCCTGTACATATTATTAGGTATATCCTCTCTAATGGAGTTCCTACTGCATTTATTATTACTTATCCCTACCTATTACCCTTTCCAAAAGAGGTTCCTCTCGACTTAACATTAGACGCATTCAGACACCCCAACCCCATCTTAAAACTATTTTCAAATTCCTCATTTGCTATTCCTTTCAGCGACAGCATCCCTCGGAAGCCTCCTCCAAAGTACCCAATTAGCGCGACATACTTGGGCCTCGTCCTGCGTCTTTCGCAATCGTAGCTTGCGTTCAGCACCACTTCTGTCAAAATCGCCTGCAACCGAGGATCCACCTGCTCGTCCGCGACTCGGTGTCCCTTCGCGACCGTGGTAGAATCACGTATATACATATGTAGACCAGTCAGATACTCTCCGTGTCCTCTGGCACGACACATGTGCGAGCAATCAGGTGTTCATAAGGACCCCTCGAGCATGTAGAAAACACGAGTAGCGTGTCTCGGGGCGACAGAATCTTTCAGGACGATCTGCATCGTATGCGCGAGAAGTGGAGCGGCGCCCAGAGCAGGTGCGCGCACACCGCTTGGGAAATCGCGACGTAGCCTCCTCTTCTTCCTTTTACTTTCCCTCCCGCCTCTTCCTCCCTGAACCTGTTCCTTTTTTCTCCGGCAATTTCGATATTCATACGCGGCAAGGGTGTACATTTCAATCTGGAACGATTAAAGAGAAAACACCATATGGCGGGTCGGCTGAGATTTCGACTTTTTCTGTACTCGTAATTCGTTACTCCGGCTACAGGCGGAACTGCAGCGAGTGGACGATGGAGGTTACTTTCCTCGTTGTAAATTTTGTTGGATAGTGTGACTTTCGGGAATGGTTTGGACGTGGAGATGATAGCAAAGTGTGAAACAGGTTAGGCTAAGAAATTTCTAATAAGGATAAGAGATAAATTTTAGAAGTTGTAAGGGAGGAGTTACAATTAACTTTCAAAATTTT
Organism: Andrena flavipes; assembly: GCA_963971345.1. Taxonomy (NCBI): domain Eukaryota; kingdom Metazoa; phylum Arthropoda; class Insecta; order Hymenoptera; family Andrenidae; genus Andrena; species Andrena flavipes. Next base: position 15,450,394 of record OZ020482.1, on the reverse strand, counting down.
TTTGGCATCCAAAACTTACAAAAACCGCAGGAAAACGTATTTTTTCTTTAAGCTATTGCCATTTTGTAGATTCTGTTTGTTTTTTTAGAGCTGTCTCTTAGACATGTTCTAAATCTTCATTATTTTACATATCCAAAAGATCAATGAAACTGTGTACACAGCACCAATATTTTATTTTTCTTCGTCGCCTAAAAAAGAAATCATAAAATCGGCCGTCTAAACCTGAATACAAATCCCCTTAAGTATACATACAAATAAATCGAGAAAACTGTATGAAAATTAATGATAATTGTAAAGGGATGCTTAATGTATATCAAGGCTATATCTGTTGCTCAGTACTTGATGAGTTTTTATACAATCTTTACTAAGATTTAACAGAGCAACTCTACAAAAAAATAATATGTAATAATAAAAATCTTTCGGTGATGTATTTCTTTAGTCATATAACAAAGACATTTTTAAACATAATCCCAATAAAAAAACTTTGACAAACAAGTCTGCAAAATATTCATATGGTGAAAAATAATAAATACACATACAAATATAATTTTAAAAGCCTACAAATACGTGAAATAATCAATAAATAATTTAATGTACGCGATATTATGTGCAATTTTTCATGATCCAGATTTTTCCTTATCTGGCGCTTTTCCACTCGCCATTGAAAATCTTCATATTCCCGCAGTTTTAATCTGCCACACATGAAATACAAACAATTTTTCTTTATCTGAGACTGCTTAGAAACAAAAATATCAATTACCCTTCAATTAAGAACAATTTGAATTTTGATAGGCGGAAGTAGGTGCTCTTACCCTATTCATTTCACGTCAAATTCACCCCATTGTTCCGCCACCCTCATCCAACACAGTTGACGTAAATGTCACTAAAGAAATGCCTCTCATGGCATTGGCACATCCACAAAAGAAGCAGCCGCGTTGCGTAACCTTCCCACGTAATCACGATATCTGCCCTCCAGGAATTAAGTCCAGATTGCGCGAGAGGCGATCTGGAAACATTGTTGCACAACAGTCTGGCCGTGGCGGGGCGCACGCTCGCTCGAAATTGAAGGATTTATTATATAATTAAAGTTATAACTCATGCGTGCGGTCAAGCACCGCGCGCAATATATTCCAAGTGGACGCAATCGAAATCCGATCGAAAAGTCGCGCGCGTCACCGCCACCTGGGCCTCAATAATCGCTAATTAAAAATCGCAATGAAGCCCGCGCCGAGCGGGACGGACGAAGACAGAGCGCGTCACGATTTTTTCCATAAGTGGGCCGCCGTGCGTGTTTTTTTTTATTCCTTTTTCATTGCCCAGATGCAGTTGTCGGGCGCGCGAGTGTTCTGGCAGGTGACATCTGCGTGGTTATCGTGTTATTTTTACTGGCGCTGTCGCCTGTACGCACACGCTGACCCCGTGAATACGCGGTCCTGAACCGGAAGAAGAATCTCTGACCCCCGCGAAATAAACGGGGTGAAGGAAGAACGATGTTGCGGGAAGAGATGCCGAGGTCGTTAACTTCGGGATTTTTTCTTTTGAGACACTTTCGCGGCTCTGAGTTGATATATTTAAGAAATTCACGTGGTTTAAGTCACTCTTTATATTTTTTAACACTAACCGTATACAGGCTCGTTTAAATGACCGGTTTCAAAATTTAATTTAAAATTAATTTTAAAGAGATATTAAGGAATCCATGAAAACAGATTTTACCCCATTTCACCCCTGTGGAGATGGAATTTAAAAAAAATCCTTTCTTATCGAGCTCCGATCGTCGCAAAAGGAATATACCCTCCGTATTTCAAGTTTCTAGGCTCAGCGTTTTGGGCTGAACGGTGATGAATCAGTGACACAACGATTATATAATTATAGATAAAGAAACAATTAAGAAATATTTGTTGCATATAAAAATTCAAATTCCACAAATACTGGACGTACAATATTTGTGCACTAAGAACTAAGCCATCGATATGTTCGAGATACTACATAGCTATGAGCCGCGGATAAGGCCATTTGTGTTCAATATGCTTGATGAAGGAATGGACCCCATCTTCAAACAAAAAATTATGATTTTATACAAACACTATACAGTATTGTCTCCGTATTTGCTCGCTGGTCGGGACCGGCGGTGAGCATATATTCCGTGCAGAGTCGTAATTCCGAGTGTTCGTTTCTCGCTTCTTTCTGGCCGAAGGGGGGAGCGAGATGGCACGCTTTGCGTGCGCGACCGGCGTGCGCGATGGTCGCGCGCATGCGTCGAGCAGTCATAGCGCTCGTGCCCGTTGCGCACGCAATGCGTTCTATCTCGCTCTGGCCTTCGCCGGACAAGAGTGAGACAAAAGTGGTGGGGATAGCGACAAGCTTGTATCCCGTGCATAAACTCGAGCAAATACGGAGACAATACTGTATATTTCTTCCTGTACTACTAAATTTAGCCCGTATTTAGTAAACTACTTCTTCATTTCCCGAAAAAAGGGGTCCCTCAGAACGCTTGCCACCTGGGCCTTTTTCTTCAAATCCGATAAAGGATGTCCGTAGAATCATTGCTCAGGTGTTAATTATTAAAATTCTAATGAATCCTTTGTATCACTTCATAATATTAATTTAATCTTCTACGCGTATTCTAAAATCTCAGAATTTGAAATCTCACTAACCCTCTATAACATCTTGCGACTTTGTAGTAACATATCACATTATTTATGTCGCATAGTACAGTCGGTAATTCCCAAAGGTTCCATATCCAACTATTGTAACGTAGGAATCATAAGCCCTTATTTTACCAAACAAATGTTAATAAAATAGATTTGAAATTTAATTTAAAGTAAAATAGTCTAACAAATTTCGGTGATAAAGGGTTAACATCCCTCCACATCAGATACACATGACTGACACTTATAACACCTAGCCAACACTAAAAGGTTGTAGTTCTGCAACTCGTAGACGCCTGTTTCTACAAGCTTCCTACATAATTCTCATTCGACACGAGACGATATCATCAGAGGTTCGTTCTCTTTCCATCCCCTCGTGGGCTCGAGTTCTTTCGCATTGCAACGTCAACACGGTAATCCCTTAAATTTAGCGGGCCCAGGAGATAAAGCACGGTTACTGGATTGCGCTTTCCTACTGGATAAAATGTTCCAGCGGTGCGTCTCAAATTCGCCACTCTTCTAAAATTCATACGACCGCCCCATTGTTTCGTATCTTCGCCCGAACTGCCTTATGAATTTTTAAACACGGTCAGACCAGTGGCACGAGTCCGCGAAAAATTTGTACCTGTTTATCCGTTGAAGAATGGCGGCTGCGTGGCGCAGTTTCCGCTGGTTCGTTTCCTCGACGAAGATGAACGGCCAGCAGCAGGTAATTCGTGGTGGAAGCGTGCAAACATGCTGCGCGTGAAGAAGCTGCTTGGTATCCTGGATTCGATATCGATAGCTGAATAACTTGTATGTACAAGCTATTCTTGGGCATAAGTGTCTATACGTTGGAAGCTTGTTCTGCTTTCCTTTGACGTGGAAAATTATTATGGAATAATTAATACGTTGGCATTTATAGATCAATAAAATAAATATGCTAGGTAATAGAAGAATTACATGTGATTTATAATAGGTAACTTTCTTTTATACAAAATGTTGTGTGATGCTTTATTTAATGCAAAGAATGGAATATTTAAACCTGGATTGTTAGTGGAATATTTAATGTAAAGAATACTTATAGTGATGGATTGTATTTCTTCGATGAATCTTTTCTGTTTTTCTGATCTAAGGCGCTTGGAACCACTGTCACGCATTCAATTACAGAATTGTGATTACTTCAAGAATTAGCTGGGGATATTCGCTGAAGTAATACCTTATGTAACATTTATCATTATAATAACAATAATGGAATTATTTCCTTTGATTGAATTGAATATGTCTAAAAACACTTGTGTCTCGAATTGCGAGCACCTTTTTTGGTAATATAATTCAGCGTCACTTTGGTCTTTATTATTCAAGACAAATATGTACAACAAACTAAAGTAAAGCTTCTATTTCTCTCAAATTCTAATGATAATCCAGTAAATACGTAGCTGTTATTCCCCATTTTCGCTTACAAAATAATCAAAACACATCCCCCCTGCTATTCAACACAGAACTATCCCACTGTAACGTATTTAAAACAGAATACATTTTCTAATAAAACAATAACGCCTTAATATTTATCATTATTTCTCCATTTATCCGTCTTTACCAACTTCAAGAAAATTAGAGAAACCTGTTTATAAAATTATTGCTTTGACTTAATATTAAAAGGAGAACACTAATTGAAAAATATATATTTTGCACACAATAACTAGTAGTTAATAAGTTGATAACATTTTATTTCTATGTGTGGCGAATTTTTCAAACCTGGAAAATTTGAAACAAATAGCTGATTTGTTATCGGATTTGGATCAAAAACGATATAGAATTTTTTGTTACATATGTCAAAAACTGTCAAAAAAATGGAGTTGCACCCCTCATGCTGGAAGGTCTTCAATTCCCTCACCGCTACTAATATTTCTGTACGTATGCAATCTCGAATCGGACCAGTTAAGAATGCACCACAGATCGCGTGCAGCCGCCAGTGAATCGGTAGCGCCACAGCCACGACAAATTGCTGGGCGATGCCGATAGCGTCTGGCGCGTCATCCGGCAAAGTGGCCAATGGACGGGCTGTTTGGGAAAAATGAAGGTCCTCGAAATTTTGTGGAAGCGGTGCTCGAAGGTCCGCACTTCCATGCTGACATATGGGACGTAGCAAGGAGTGCACGATCGCTCCCACTTGGCCAGGAACTCACCGTGAAACCGGTTAGTATTGTCACGCGGTGGTTCGTCGAACCCTTTGGCGCTGGTCCGCTGGAAAAATGGCACGCGATCCTCTCACAGGCTCTGCTTTCATGCTTGCCGACTGTCTTTCACGGCTTCTGCGAATATCGATCACTGGGAACGCAATAATGTTCCTAGGATGCTAGAATACAGGGCTCCGCTAAACGCCCCTTTGTGGATCCCTTCAGACGCGCCTCGAGAACCCCGATCTTTGTGATAATATTGTTACTCGAACACGTGCTTCGTGGCAAAGGTACTTTTTCCATAACGTAATATGTATATTTGCACGATTGATATCTGATTATATGAATTTTTTAACAGGTTTCTCTTCGGAGCATCTGTGGAGCAAGTGTATACGAATAGATGCTGTTATAAACTGATGTCAATAAAAATATTGACGGATTAAATTAGTGATTACGCTTTGTGTTCGAGTTGAAATTGCTGTTGGTTGTTTGCATTCTTGCTGACACAAATTTAACTTCAAGATCGTTACTCTTTACTTACGTGGAACAATGATGCCAGAATTGTAGGGACGGTTACCCCCACTATGACCTACCGTTGTCTCCCACTATGCCCTACCGGCGTCCCCCACTTTCTTCCCACCGCACTGCACACAAGCAATATTTTTACTCCTGTCCGTGTGAGCTGCCTGTTGGGCTGCCGAGCACACGGACAGGGGTAGGGATATACTTGTGTGCAGTGCTATGGGAAGAAAGTGGGGGACGACGGTAGGTCATAGGGGGTGGGGGTAAGCGTTTGGTCCCGCGTCCCCACGATTCTGGCATCGCCGACGAGGAGAGGTTTTTAAGGGGTAAGGCCACTGTAGAGCCCTGAGAATTTTTTATGCGAGTATAGTGAATGAAATACAAAATCGGTTCGAAGGCCTTTATTGTACATACCTTGAAGTATGACCATAATTTTTTAAAAAAAATTTATTTCAAAATGGTGGCGCTACAACTCTACAAATGAAACTTCTTCTGAAACACAGAAGGAAAAACAGTTCCGCGGCCGAAAAGATTTCTCCTTCAATTTTTGACCTAGAACAAAAAATCAAAAAATGTTTAGTTTTAGGGTAAACCAACCAGTGAATGACCGAATTCTTGAATTTATGGCCCTTGAGATTAATACTTGAATATATTTATGTATAACAACAAAACAACTGTTGAAATTGCATTTAAATTTATTTTTCTTGAAATTTCAATAAAAATTATTACTTATTCTTATCGTAATTTAAAAAAAAAAGATTATAAAATGTAAAACGTGTAGAAGCTCAGTAAATGACCGCATACTTTTAATAAGAATTCTGCTTATTAATGTTTGCTTAACACGCGTAACTAAAAATATGGGATATTAAAAGTGCAACTACGCTCTATTTATAAACATATAATATTTTTAAATTTATAATTGACATTTCTTTGCCTAATGGTCGTTCACTGGTATGCGGCAATTACTGGTTGGTTTACCCTATATAAGATTATCTCTGGAAGTACACGAGGAAATAAAAAAATACTGTTTTTTGTTAGAATGATGCGTGATTGAACAAAACGTTTCAAAAAATTTTCACGTCCCTTTTTACCTCAAAATAAATCATTCTGTACCTCTTCCTATGAACTTTAAGGGGTGGTTTCACCCCTTAAAATACAAAGACACGTATATCTTATTTTTTGATCCTTTAAAACATCCAAAACCCAAAGCAATGGGAGGCAGACACTTAAAAGTCTCTCCGTGTTAGTCAACGAAGAATACTAACATTTATATAAATTGTATATTAGAAATTCATGTTCCTATTTACATTGCCCGTTCTTTTATAGCTCAAAATATTCGTGTTACCCACCTCAATTTTCGAGTACAACGCACTACATAATACAAACACCAACTTTCCAAAACAAACTACAACCAACATCACTTTCATCCCCTAAAACACTCAAACGACACTTTCGCACGCTACCTCCGCCGTTGTGAGGCATTGTCGCCTTTTACCCTTTGAAGAAGCAAAAATCCGATCCGTAAAGGTTTTCATTAAACGAAAAGCGTGAGGCGCTCGCAAGGCTGTGCCACATTGTATGCAGCCGCTGCAACCACCGAAGGCCACAAGTTATCGCGCCTGAACTGCATTCAGAGCGTTTCCTGCAATGGAAACGAAGGGTGGGCGAACACGGAGGGAAAAAACGAGTAGCAGGGCCTTTGACGCCGATGCATTATTTATCACGATGTATGACAAGCATTTTCATGTTAATAGCGGACCTCGAGGTCATTACTTCCCTATAACATTGTAACGCGGCAGGATTTGTGCCGCGTCGAGGGAAGGGACAAGAAAAGAGGGGGGTGAAACTCGCTGCACGTAGACCACATTATGTGACGAGACGGTTACTTTCGATTCAGCAACTTACAAAAGTGTCTCGTTAGGGAATATTGTGGAAATTCGCTCGATTTACAATTATAACGATTGGAAGAACTTATTTTTTGTAACGTGCAGTTGTGCACATTGAGAATCGTGTATCGTTGTTGTCTACGCATTGGTCTTTGTCGAATGTGTTATGAATGAACGAAACATGTGGAGATGTTCCAAAGACGCAATTATAATGTTTAGAAGTACAGTGCCGGACAAACGTAGTGGGACACTCTTTAAAACAAAATTACTTTTATTAAAATTGGGTTAAAAGATTTGAGTATTTTTGCGAAGGTAGAAGGATTAGTTTCTCAAAATACTTAACTCTACAAAAGGCGTTTATTTAAATTTTTATTATAGGCTCGGATAGAAAAGTTGAGAAACGACCTTTAGTATTTTCTTCCCTATTCCGACTAATTGCAATGCTTTTTTTTCAAATCCGTGAAACACGTCAGCTAGTAAACTAATCCTTCTAGCTTCACAAAAAAACTTGAGTTGTTTGAACCAATTTAGAAAAGTTATTTTGTTTTAAAAGGTGTCCCAATATTATCGTCCGGCACTGTACGTACTTATGTATGTATAATTTTGTTATTAATCACAAAAAACATAAATTTGATATTTTTTATGATTTCTTCTATTACTTTCCACTGCTCTAAGCCCATATAACATTTTTAATAATTATTCAAAATCCCTTTCTTAGTCTGTCTTTTTCTTCAAAACATAATTATAAATTTCCAAATCTTTCAAGAATGTTGCCTATTGTCTATCTACAATTTATTCAAATTTTACATTGTAAATATAATAAAGTAGTATCAATCAAGTAATAACAAGTGTAACGTGGAATCTATTTATGGGAAATATTACTCGAATCATTAAATATTCTATTTAATACCTAAATTCCAAGGTGCCCACCAATATGTTCACAAGATATCGAGACGAATCACCATCGGCGCCTATCAAAATTTTACACGCGAAGTGCTACGCAAAATTACGCTTCCCTGTTGTTGGAGTTTCCACTCGCACGGGATTCTCCATTTCATGGAGAATCCAGTAATTCGACGAATCAGTGACGGAAGGCTCCTTTTTAATTTTCCATATTATCCGCGAACCTTTCGTCCTTCGCAATCCTCCTCTGTTTGATGTAGAAATGCCTAACTCACACACGACCGCTACCACGTGTACATGCAGTTTTCATTTGCGTAAAAGGTATCTACGTATCGCCCGAATCGCGGGCAGCAAAAGCGAGAAACATCAACACCGATGAAAGCTCAATTCGAAAACCTCGGGACACACCTGTTCCTTTGAAATCACGGAGCTTTCAATTCCATTGGGGAGAAAGGAATTACGCCGTCGCCATATCAGATTACACAATTCCCTTCACGTTCACGCCCATAATCGACTAATAAAGTGTAATTAATTCAACACGACCATTAGTCCTGTGAAACTGTACGTAAATAGGCAATCACAATCTCGCGGTTTCGAGATTGTTGACTGTGGATACTTTGCTTGTTTACGTAAATCGAAACACAAAATAAGTGGTCTTTAAACTAATCACGTCTGAATAATTATGAACGATAAGAAATGAAGTGGTGAATTTAAAGGAAAATATTCATTTTTTTAAAAAAAATTAATTGTTTAAAATTGGGGTAATTAACACTAAAACTATTGTTACAGATAAAAGATACTATATTGCTATTTCTTCTACACATTTTATCAGCACATATTAGCAGTGCTGCCAAATGTAACTTCTTTATGTTTTCTATTTTGAAATTAGAAATAATATAATACTGTTTTGTAATTTCCGTTATTGTTATTTTTCAATGTGGATGGAATTGATTAACAGGATATTAAAGGGTGCATCACTTTGTTGCTTTAAAATTCCGTTAAAAAATACAGTGCTTCGAAGTTTGCAACTTTGCTAATTTTCTTGTTGACAGGTTGTGCGAATGAATATTCATTTCCGAAGCTGTTAATGGTACGGAGTTCATTATTCGTTTACATTTAACCGAGAAGTAGAAACGAACCTCTTTCCATTTGGCATATTTCTACAATTGAAATCAACAATGTTCAGCAAATTACCCTTGCCATAATTTACCATGTAGATTAATACTCATAAATGTATTTTTCAATACTATTGTGCATAATTACAAACAGCGCATACAGCTACTTTATACTACTCGATCAACACAGAGATTCAAGTATCATATAAGTGCATGCAATTATCAATCAAACCTTTCAATACCTAAAGTAGTAACATTGCAAGTAGCTCGAACATATGAAAACTCAAACCACTTTAAAATATGTAAAGCATGCATATAGGTTCAGATTCTTCGCCTTCATTAAATTACTCCGATTCCTCTTGTCGATGTTGCAAAAACGCTTCTTACATCGAATGCTAAATTAATCGATGGAGAAGAAAGCGATTGCGCTTTTCGACCGTCAACGAGGCCCTTTACAAGGCTATCCTGCACCTCGAATGTGCGGTTCGGTCGTCACATGCATATGGATCGTTGGTGCTTTCATCGTGTACACAAGTCCCGAATAAATATGTATGAGACCGTGTGCATCGAGATTATTCGTTACTACCTCGTTTCCTTCTATACACGGATAGCCGCGATCTTCTTTTCGTACATGCTGGCTGCTACAATTCTATGTAAATTCCGCTGCTGATCGCGGTTGATTATTAAATACCACCGGGGCTGATATCGATATTTACGTCGTATCGGCTGCTTCGTGCTACACTGTAAAATAATTAAGCAATTTTTTATAGTATCCCACATAATCATGGAACGAATTTAATTACTTTCATTATCGATTGCACGTTTCAATTAGTTACGTTTGGTCTTTCAGATACGTTACCCTTTGTATACAAGAAAAAAACTGTCGAGGTTCGGGGTTTGGCTAAAGTTTAGTGAGTTTGGAAGGGTTCTGTGGCAAAATTTAAATGGGAACCACTGCTACGGAGCATATTCTACGGATTGTTAATTGTGCCGGTGATTATGGAAGTGGTGTAAGTGAGAAAAAAATGCAAAATTGAGATGTCTCTTATTTTATGTTAGATTTATTTGGATTTGAATATTATGAAGGAATTGTTGCAAAATAACCATCAAGTAAGCAATCACAAGATAATGGAGTAAGTCATTTGTTCTTGGATGTGGGGCAAGAAAAGAAAAAAAGAAGACGCGAAATATATTTAAAAATAAGAGAAAAATTAGGAGAAATTATGTTAAAAAATTGTATATTACCAAAAATGATAAAGTGGTTAGTGGCAAAGTATTTGAAACTAAAGATTGCTTTTATATGATAAAATGTTTGAATTTATTAAGTTGTGGAGATCGAAAAACCACTTTTGAACACTTTTGGCATTTGAGAGACATTCAAAGATTTAAAAAACACATTTTCGTACAAGATACTCGTAAAATTTTCCAATGCCAGATAAGTTTGACTTTAGAAGAGCATATATCTTGTGAAACATTTTATTTGTCAATAATGGAAAAATATTTTCAGTCTAAATATCTCAAAACAAACAATACACGACTTATACCACTTTCACAATCACCGGCACAATTGTGGAAGTCATTCATCTGAGCAGGGAATTTGAATTACAGTGTTTCAAAGTTTGTTCGCAATAATTCAGAAGAATAACTAATTGTGAATATTATTATCTTGCTATTATGCATTGTGTGGTCGAGCGTGGCAGTCTTTCCTGAACAAATATGTGAGTGACTACGTATCGAAAGAAACGAATACATACGTTTACTGGTCCTTCTTTGACATCCTCCTTGATTTATCCCTGTTAACTCGATTTTCCTTTTCATTCTAGATACAAAAATATCAAAATACACGTACCAGAATGCAACAGTCTCCAGTGTCTGATATTAGCTCCTCACAACAATTCGTAGCCCGGAATGAATAAGCCTACGGAACAAAAGCACGATTTCGAGAGATTTAATAATACCGGGCTGATAATTAACACGTCACGTAATTACGATACGTAACACCGCCGAAGTCAGCGTGCCATCCACCCCTTTCTTTCTCCTTCCAGGTACCTTTCACGGCGATTTCATTCGATCGCCCTCCCCGTCCGCACACATCCTCGCCGCTATTGACAGGTACGTTAATTAAAAATTAATAACAAAGATAAATCACCGATGACTGTCTGCGCTGAAAGAACCGGCGTCGGCGTTGCGACGTTGAATGGGACGTGAATGACGAGCACCTTTTTTACCACGAGGTAAACACGTCATTCTCTTTTCAGAGTGGGTACAATCCTCAAGGGAGGCTTCGCGTGTCCTTTGGAGCTATTAAAATCTCGTCAGGGTATCGATTCTCTCTTTCGACATGGCCCCTCTAAATGTTCCCTTCAGCCTGTCCCTGTTTGACTATGCAACCCATCGAGAGTTGAATTGTAATTAAATTTCAACAACCGATGCGATGTTAGCATGAACATACCAATGGATGTACTAGATCTGTAGAAAAGGCGCCTACTCTTATCATTCATCATTTGTAGCGTTGTGATTCGAAATTTTGGGATCTGTTTAGAATAAAATGTTCGTTGCTATCGAGCACTGTTTTTTATATTTGTTAGTAACTCACCTATTCACATAGTTTTATTGCAAGAAATCGAATACTGTATCCTTGGCTTCCTCAGGATTATGGAACCTTTTGCAATTAGAAAAATGTGCAATTAGCAAAATAGATACATACATAATTTGATGATGCTAAATAAAAACATAGGTACTTTTATGGAGGGAAATGATCCTTTTTCTGTTAAAAGAAGGTTTTACATTCTAAATGACTGCACTTAATTTATTCTTTTAACAATTTATAATATATTTGGTGTCTTCTATATGACAAACACTAAATATGATTATTTTGTGCTGTAGTTCATTCTTTGCTACTATAATACACAATATTTCTTTACATATTTTTGCAACTGTGCTACAATATTGTCCATGGAATTGACCAAGTTCACCTTTGTCCGAGAACACTTTTACTCGACTCTTTCTCTTTTATTATGGACAAGTCGAAGCATCCCCTGCTTGAAAAGATAATTTAACTCTCCATGGATTTTGATAACTTGGTATATATATATTTGAATCAATACAAAACCCACTTATCACCTAAATTTTATCTGCATAAACTCCAGTGCACAGCCTGAAACGAAACACGTCTGTACTTCCACGTGTATCCAAATAACAGAATGGTTTGTTATCTTCCCATAGGAAGAGAGAAGAGTGGGAAATCTCGGAGGGCGCGATTAGCATCGAACCTAGCTGGTCTAGGCCACCGAGATTTCAATACCGTATAAGCTGGCAAAGGGAGGTGCAGCACGAAGGAAGAGTCCGTTGGTCGTGTATAAGTAGACACCAAGTGGCCGTCTAGATACTCTTCCGATCCAATCGGCTCTTATTTCACACGGCGCAGCCTCATATTTCACTGGTCGGATGTAAAGCCAATTGAATCCCTTTATAAAATTACCTTACGAGGCGTCTCGCGTCCAGGGAAAAAGGTGGCGTAAACGAATTTTGAATGCGATAATCCCCGGTGATTCATTCGCCTCCACACAATGTCTACGCGCGGACTTGGCGAGGCAAGGCTCCAATCTCGCTTCTCGGGTAGACAGATCGACTTTAAAGTATCAAAGAGACGCGTATCACTGTTCGAATAAAGATTTTAATCCTTCGTAAATTGTAACAAATCGCTGCCAATTTTACCAGATATTTTATTGCTGTTGTAGTAACTGAAACGTTATTAAACTTTTTAATATGAAATGGATAACATATAGAGGTTATCACATCAGAGATTTTTTTATTTTTCCCGAATTCACAGGTGAAATTTACGTTAGAAAGTATTTGAATTAAATAAATAAGTTTCGTAACTATTACAAGAAACAAAGTAAATTTTACTTGAAACATTCTTTCAATAAGGAATAGTTTAAAAGAAAATTGCATGGTTCGCTTCAAATGGGACACCCTGTATTTTTAGGTTTTGCCTATCAGAGAGCGTTTGAATACTCAAAAGTGAACGTGTTAACAGCTTGTCCGATGTCTGAAAAAAAAGAAACAGCCATTGGAATACACGATCACTCGGTTGCTTAGGGGCTCGTACATTTCCCTCGTTTTTTTTTCATGCCCCGCACTTTCAGAGAATTATAGAGCGAGCGAACAAATTCCCCGTCATAATTTATGGTCCTATCCAGCCACGACTTGTCGGATAATCCCCCGCGCTGGTCGGTTGCCGGCGTTGCCCCTTGTTTTCCACTCGCCAACGCCGTGCAACTCCGGCCGCGAGATTCGCGACCCCCATACGTGGACACGGGCGATAAAAAAATTCGATCAAATTGTGTATGCCTCGCTGGCGCATCTTATGAATCACTTTAGCCAACGTTCTGCCCAGCGATACTTCTCGTCACGTCGTAGATCGTGTTAAGTTTCACCTCTGAACCGATTCAGCTCGCCGATAAATCTTCCTTCGCTATCGGGAGTATATCCTCCATTCTATTCGCCTGTCATTTTCCCCTCGCACGCGTAGTTGTCTTCTTCCTTTCCCATTCTTTGGGCATCCCTTGTATCTTCATCGCGGCCCTTTTATTCCACTCCCTGGACCACGTGACACGACGAATGAATTTAGAATGGATGAGTTTAGTAGATTCGTAGTTAAGTCGTTTACAGTGAACTCAGGCCACAGTGCAGGGGGATTTAATTTCGAATTTTAACGTGGATAAAGAACATTTATTTCAAATAAAAGATATATCTTAAATTCAGAAGACAGGTGTATAAATGTGCTTATATAATTTTCTTAATAAATAAATCCAACGCTTTTTGCGCAAACATAGCTTCAAAAGGAAACGCGCAACTACCAATGTCATTTAAGGGTACTCTCTCATCAAATCACTACAAAATTAGGTCAGTTTTTAGAATTTTATTTAAAAAAAAGAAAAGGTAAACGTCATAGCGTTAAAATATTTTCAGGCTGTATTTGTACATCATTGAAGAGGATAATAAACTGTTTTTGCAGATTTTATCTAATACTGTTATCTATTGGTGGTTGTAACTGACCTGGTGAATACACGCCTTGCAGAATTACCGATATCAGGACAGTGACAGTCACCAACAGACAGTAGTATCAGATTTAATACGCAGACCATTGTTTTTATTATCTTCAATTATGTACAAACACAGCTCGAAATGTTTTTTAACACCATGACGTTTACTTTTTCTAAAATAAACCCCTGAAAGTAACCTATTGTTGGAGTGATTTAATGGGAGTGCAGCCTTAATTCTAAACTACATCGGATGCAGACCAAAAATAATATGAATTACCTAATATATTTTAATTCATTCCATATTTGACATTTGTTTTTTTCCACGAGTAATCATCCACTGCCCCAATTTATTGGACAACCCACATTGGTCGCGCTGATTCACAAGAAGCACGAGCATACAGCTACTTTTTCAAATCAACGACTGCGCGTCCCCTCGAGCGAGCAGCAAGATATCGAGCATCAAAACCCGCTCTGCCACAACTACGATCGATCCACGTCCATATTACGCGCGTTATCGCCAGCGCGCGACGATATACAAATATCACCGACAAGCAAAAACGGTCTTCCAAACCGACGATTATCCCGATACGGTAGCAGATAAGTGGCGTACGAACGGGCAGCAATAGTTATACACGCGAAAACGCCGGTAATTACCACCGTCCATAGCGGGGGGGTTGGGATTGCGAAAAAATCGGCTGGATAAGATATAGCCGCGAGAGGAGCCTGCGTATCCCCGTATCTGCGATCCCGTGGCGACACTCCGCTAAATCTGATAAACTCGCCTAATTTGAATATCCCGGCGCATTATCAAAATGCGATATCGTTGGCAGCCAAGTGGCTAGGTGTGCGTATCGGAACACGCTTTTAATGCATATAGATTAGATCAATTTATAATAAGCCGGTTTCGCGTTCACCTCCCCCGCTGCCACCCCTAACCCTCCCCGACTTTCTGCTCCTACCCCCTCGCAACCGTCCTCCCCCCCCCCCCCGCCCCTTCTGACCGTCCTCAACGCACTTGCCGCAGTATCGTTGTTGGCTGGCTCACTTTCGGCCTCCCACTAAATTTGTATTTATATTTTGCGTTTATTGCTATAATGCCGCGACATTATCGCTATTTATTGGCGGGCAGCCGGCAACGCGCGCCTCGGTTTACCCTCGGCGGGTGGACGCGCGCGCGCGCGCGCGCACGTGCTGCGCGCGGTCATTGATAAAATGTTAAAAGCACTCGGCGGGCGCGAAATTCAGCGGAGATAATAGAATAGCCGTTGCAAACACGCGCGGGCCACCAGGCACGGTTCATTAACGCATTAATCCGCGACTTTTTAACGGCGGGCATTAATCCCATTAGCGACGCGGCTAAATGAATCTTAACGTCGTTTCGAAAAGCTTGTCGTTCTGGCGGCGATGCTGCCCTTGCGCTTTATGATGTTTTGGTATTATTGTTCATTGTGTGGTAGAAGGGGGAGGTCGGTTTAGATGCTGTTGCATGTTGAGGGAGATCATGTTTTGGAAAATTACGGGGAATTTTTCGTTAGGGGTCTGTATTCAGGGGTTATACCTTGTCAGGCGGTCGAGAAGAGGCGAATGTTTGTGAATTTTTTTGATAAAGTGGATGCTTATGTCTTTACAGAATTTTTGCACTTAAAAGAACAACATTGAATCAGGATTTCAACTTTAATTTGCCACCATTTTGTTTTAAATTAATATTTCGGGATCCCTCCGTTAATCGGAGGATGGATTAATATACGAACGAAATCTTGTTTGTTTTTTGATTTTAGATAATCTGGTTCCGAATGGCAGTGCTCACCGCAAAACCAATTTTTTAAACAGGCTTTTTGGATGTAGGTTATTACTTTATTATAAACGGAAATATTTTTCTACGAAAAAAAATTTCAAATGTTCTTTAAATGATTCTCTTTTAAGTGCAAAAGGTTCTGCAAATATATATGCTTCCGCTTTTTCAAAACAAATTCACAAACATTCGCCTCTTTTCGGGCTCCTGAGTAGGTATAACCTCTTCAGGGGGGAACTTGGTGTAACTACCCATACAGCACACTTTGTTACAGCAGTATTGCAGGAACATTGCTGCAATATTGTGTTGTTGCATTGCAATATTGCAGGAACGATGCTGCAATATTTTTTTGCATTATTGGAGTGGCAACGATCCTGTAATATTGCAGCAATATTGCAAGTTCGTTGGCGTGCAATGTTCCGGTGGCAACGATCGTACAATATTGCAAGTTCGTTGCCGTGCAATGTTCTGTTGGCAACGATACTACAATATTTCTGCAAATTATGCACACATCGTCGTGCCATGTTCCAGTGGCAAAGATCCAACAATATTTATGCAATATTGCGCGCACATCGTCGTGCAATGTTCCGTTATGTTGCAGGACTACATATTTGTAATGTTGTCGCAACTTTGCAAAAATACACACCTGCAATATTGCGAAGGCAATAAGACTGAACCTGCAACGTCTATGCAATGTTATGGTGCGACATTGCAATCTTGCACCGCATCATTGCAGTGACGTTGCTGCAATGTTATGGTGCTGTGTGCGTAGCTGAAAATCGAGGCATTTTTTTGGAATTTTTTTTTAAAGAAAGTATTTAATCGAACTTTCCGTTCAAATAAAAATTTATTAAAAAACAGCGGCAAATAACAGAGTTATACGGGCTTATGCCCAGTTCATTGGTGACGCAATTGTTCCACTGCGGGCAACGTGGCGTCTACTGTATTCACCTGAAACTAAAAATCGAACAATTTTTGTTTTATTGTGAAGAATTGCGAGTTGTCAAACTGAAAAGTCTGAACCTTTAAGTTTTGCTATCCAATTTCGCGCTAATTTTCTAATGTAACAAAAGAAGTATAGGTATAATTTATCGATATTCTGGTGCATCAAACTGAAGCTACATATGTATAAAGTAAACCTAACCTGATTATGCTCATCGAAACATTCAAATTTTTTATTTCATCATGTTAAAAATACTTACCTATATGGGAATAAAAGAGTTTTGTTTCGACTGGGTCCAAATCTGTATAATTTGTAGAGTCCTAAAAATCTGACAGGAAATATTTTTGATTAGAGAAACCTGTTTCTGGGATGAAGTAAGTACATCAAAGAAGCATGTTACAAACAGAAACTAGTTTTCCTAAATTTTTTAAACATTGTCTACACGTACTGTTATAAAGATTTGTCGATTCTAAGGTCCGAGTAATTAGCAGCAGTTAAGCCAAACTAAGTACATCTAACTTAATCCAACTGCATTCAGGCAGATCCTCATGCAAGCTATGTATGTCCAATGTAAATACATTTACAAGTCTCTTGTAGCTATTCAATCAGTCGATATCCACGCTTACATGATGCCTTTGAATTACTAATATTCCCTCTAAACCAGTTTGCTTATTAATCCGCACACTCTTGCCAACCCACACAGTCACTGTTAAACACACCGATCCCCTCCATTAAACGTTAACATCTCGCAGAAGAATTCCCAGCTGAAAGTAGTCGAGTCGCAGACTGGGAGCTGCTAGAATTACTCCTGGAGGGACGACAATAAACTATGAACGCGGCAAGTAAGAATCCCTCCGCGAAAAGAAGTTATCATTAAACGTCCAAAGAATGTCCCTGACAGAGGCGGAGAGACGCTTGAGCGCTCGCGTCTGTACCTTTTAGTACGTTTCGATGGCGTTGTTCAACATTGCGCAGCGGAGTAAGGGCCCTCGAAGCGTTGTTTAAGTAATACGTGCTCGAAGCGTTTCCCCCGTTAAACGGAACGATTTCTTATTTTCCTTCATCAACAACAATACGATCCACTTCATAGGATCCGTATCCCCCGTCGTACAATTTTATCCCCCCATCTCTTTATCTATCCTGCCGTGCAGAATCTGTAGGATGCTCCTCGAGCCCCGTGGTATTCCAATTTCCAGGGACGATGTATCTTCCCAGTTGGCTCGAGCCACTCGCGGAGCAAGACCCTGGGCTTGCCAACTGGAAGTTCATTAACGAACTAAATTACCGTATCCGTTACTTTTATCGTGCCACTGCGAACGTACACCGTAGCCCTACAGCCCGCGAAATCGTTTCTGACGATATTTGGCTCTGTACACGGCTCCCCGGACTAACTGCCGCAAACAGAATTTGCGAATATCCACCGCTCAAGTGGAGCGGAGTTTCAAGTGGCCGCGACACTATAACAATAACTCTCCGCGGAAAGAGGTCCCGCGCTCGTTTTCTGTTTATCGTCAGGACGGGCCTCGTAATTGATCATAGATAAACTGATTTCAGACGGATCAATTACCCTACCCCTCGGGTCCCGGCGGGGGAAGTTTTAATGGATAGAGAACGGCAAGGTTTGAAGGGCGATATAGAGGCTTAGCCGCGGCCGGATGGCGACGATATTTTTGCAGATTTTCGCGAACGAGCCAGGGAATCGACGTTAATGTTTATGCAGGATGTAAATTCGCGTATGAGCCTGATAATAGACATCCGCGTCCGTGCGTTGCGTCCACGTGCAGCCGTCACATATGGTGGCTACAACTAAACTACTATTTTTAATTTATGTTCTCAATTTACCGAGTAACGAAGCGCGACGCGGGGCGCGGGAATAATTAATGCTAAACCGCTGCCTCCCGTAAAATTATCCGGCCGATAATTTTTGTTGAAACTCACCATTAAAGCGTGTGTACGCAGATAATCACCCCTGTTTACGCACACGCGCCAACCCGCACTCCCCCGCGACCCCCTGCCCCTCGTCTTCTTTATCAAGCGTAATGATGCTAATTCTCGTGCAGGCCAGGGCAACATTTTTCTTTCTGGAAATGCTGCCACGCATCGGCAACAATTTTTCGCCTATCAAATTTTCCTCGTTAGTGCTCGCACTTTCTCATTTACATTTAATTAAATGAAATGTGTCGCGTAGGTTGTGGATTTTTTGGCTGTGTAAATAATTAGAGCGAGGTTGGTGGGGAAGGATTTTATTTCGTGATCTTTGGGAGAATGCGTGGATGCGGAGGAAGGATTATCAAGAAAGATTGGGGTAGAGATCTGTCGTTTGATAGATTCGATTTTTTCTTCTTTGTGTGTGATAGATTCTACGGATTATGAGGCACGAAGAGGAAGTAGTTCTTGTTCTATGTGCGTGTGGATAGGGAAATACTCAATTTACATATTCATTATTTAATTAGGAGCATAGTACTCACTGAACTAAATAAGAAGGGGTTAGTAAATATAAGTACTCATCAAGTTCTATCAGATTATATGAGTACCTACTTTGAAATTTTATTCCTAATTTGTGTACACTTACCAGACTTTGTGTTATTATAGTAAAACCAAATTTGTGTTGACGGGCATAGTTTATTTCTTACGAATAAGACAGAAGAATTTCTGGAATCACAATACGATAATACCAATAATTATTCACGAGTGAGCAAAAAGTGTATTACATCTCAATGATATTAGACAGTTTTGTGAAGCTTGTAGGATACGTAGAAAATGGTAAGAATGAGATTTGAAGGAGACATTTGTCACGTACCTCCTGCATTTTAATCTATAAAACAATACGTTATAGTGATCAGAACAACATTCAAATTCAAATATATTCAGATAGACACAGTTTTAATTAAAGCATTTGAACTTTAACCTACTTCCCATTTATTCACACCCACATAATTCAATTTCTTCCTGATTATCACCCTGCCTACAGAATATTCAACTATTATTCCAGGTCTAAGCGATATTGCTTAAAAAATCAAGCAGTCTTGGAACTGAATCGAGGCATTTGATGGAAAAGCAACAGATACGCCAAAATACCATTTCAAGAAAATCGATTTCAAAGTTTCCATTATAGTACAACTTAATAAAAAACTAATACAATTCAAACCAATGTTTTTATGGGAGTAATACCGTTTCCTTCAAACGTTCTGAAAACAGAAGTCATGATTTGAAACTGATATACATCTTTATTTATAAGTTTGAAGCAAGGGGTTTATGCGCCCCTTTTCTGTAAATATAGAAAATTCGTAAAAAATGCTTCCTTATTTAATTATTTAAATATAATTTTATTTACTTACTTCGTTACACACTTTTTATTCATTGCTTAAACAAAAAATACAAGATGAAGTACAAAAATAAACAAAAAATGTAATGTTTTAAGTAAGTATTTGTTTCTTCGATTCTTTACAGCGAAACAGTCTTACAAATCAATTTTTTCTTTCCTAAATTAGCTTCTTTCCTCGCAGAGTCGATACTCGCGTGGCTTTCCATATTTCCTCGCTTACACAAAATCCTCTATGAAACAAAAGTACCTATTTATGGTCCTTATATGTATGGTAAAAAATTGAATTTTTTAAAAATGTCTTCTGACCCTCTCAGAAGCTTCCAAATTGTTTAAAAGAATTTCGTCTAAAATTTTATTAAAATATATTAAGGATTAAAGGTCGCTCAACGGCAATGAAATATTACTATTCTGGTATAAATTTAAAAAACTAAATTTTAGTTTTCCTTTACAGCTTGTTCTAATTGCTTAGGCGATTGGAGAATTGGATGAGTTTCGTTATCATAGGTGCTAGGGCCAGTATCTAGTATGGTACCCGGTTTTACCTAGGCCACGGTGTAAAATCGTAAAAACGGATCATATTTGAAATCATTATTTCTCTGTATTTTTCCTTCTATTAAACAAATTGGATATGTACTGTTTAAAAAAGAATTTATTCTAATGAATCCCAATTGCAATTTGTTTTTTACTTAATAATGTCAAAAAGTCATGAGATTTTATACTTAACGTCCCGATTTTGCCCCGGTCCTACATGCGAAATATAAAGTCCTTGAGCAACCTTTATACTATATCAGAAAAACACGGAGATATTTTTTCTCAAATAAAAGATTTTAAGAGGGTCAGACAATATATATTTTAAAGTTGAAAAATAAGGACCACACTAATATATATATATATATAACATGTACCTACATAAGCCTATGTACTCTTTTTCCACCAAATGCCTCAATCACAAACCCATCACCACGGAATTCTTCACCCTTGCTACCTTAATATCCATCCACACGGTCTATTCTCCTCTCTACTGCAAACACTTGGCACCCGAGCCTGGTTACCAGAAGCCGTAACGGGCCGGGGACATTTTTCACCAGCAGCCACATTAAGGCCGTCGAATCGGGACCAAACTCCTTCGCCGTTAATTGCACGAGCACCGACGGGAGTCTATTTAAATTCCCGTTTGCTCTACAAATCGAGCCCAACCCCGTCACCGAATCTCGTCCAGTCCACCCATAAATTACGTCGTTCCGCATTGTTCTCGTAACGAACAAGCCGAGTCCTCGGATTCCCCTTGTGATCGTCCACCGCGCGGCAGGTGTTTTCTCTTCTTCGATATCGACGTAAGAATGAAAGAAAAAGAAAAAGGGAAAGGCACCAAGACGAGCAACCGTGGAGGAGCAGGTATCAGAGTCGTGGGCGCTGCTGGCGCCCTCTCGTTCCTGCAGGGCGCTCACGGCCCTGAAACAATGGGCCTATATATCGTGCGGCACATGCGTGCGAAATCGTATTAATTTATCGCGGGGCAATTACAAGGAGCCATATATTAGGCAGCCGGCTACGAGTGTAGCCCTGGCAGACCTACGAAATGCCGAGCAGAGGAGAGAAAGGAAACTATCCAGTGGGGTGGGAGCGACAGAAGGGGGCTTGCTTCAGAGGGAGGAAGACGGGGTGCAGGGGCAAGCATGTCGAAAGAAGAAGGCAGCAGCGAGGGGTGGTGAGTTAGAAAGAGATTCCCGGTTCATTTCGATTCGCGGGGTGCCTGCAGCGATAACGCATCTGTCGCCTTCGCCCCTGCCTCTGTTACTGGAATCCTGCGACCCTGATTTCTCTAGCTAAAATGGCACATGCGTCGTCGTTGGATGTCAAACGCGATACGAGAAGTCTACTGCTTAGAGTCTGGATTTTTAAATCAGTGAATCGATTAAATGCTAGGCTTCTGGGCATGTTTGGGATTGCGTGGATCGATGGGAGTTTTAGTGGCCTCTGTTGGATATTTTGTAGATATTTTTGAAGATGTGGAAGGTATGGTTAAGGACACTTCTGTTATGGATCTTTCGTTTAGGTTGCTTGATAACGTTTAATATTAGGAGAAATTTAGTAGCCTCTATTTATCGTGGATATTTTGAATAGCTGCGTTGTTTGAAAAGGTGTGAGATAATGTAGAAGGAAGAGAGAAGTATGTTGGTGAAACAAATTTGAATTTTAACCCTTCGTTGACACTCTGGGTGTGAATGATAATCTGATTTTGACGCTCTGAACCTTTTATATGTAAAATAAATATGTTTTTCAAAGCCGACTTACAAACCATTTTTTCTCTCAAAATATTATATCTGAGCATCAAGTCTGTAGATTTTTAGCTTTTAATATTGAAATTTGTAAAAGTTACAATTCTTTTACGATTTTCTTCGTTTTTTCTCGACATGTGGTAATCTAGAATTATTTTACAAAAACTGGGACAAAATTTAAATAAAAAAACTATTGGAATACATTCTAGAGACCTTGAAATTGACCCACGATTTTTTTCATATTGACTGGTTTCTTTGGATGAGAATGGCACTCGTTCAAAAATTGCTCTGGGTGTGAACAACCCAGGTGTGTGAAAGTTTATCGAAAATAGAGGTGTGTCAACGAAGGGTTAAATAAGATTTCGTAATCGTGTAAGCTGGGAGTTGTCGTCGT
Source organism: Andrena flavipes (assembly GCA_963971345.1). NCBI lineage: Eukaryota > Metazoa > Arthropoda > Insecta > Hymenoptera > Andrenidae > Andrena > Andrena flavipes. The sequence continues at coordinate 15,427,380 of OZ020482.1, read as the reverse complement.
GAGAAGTTTGACAATTTAGGCTAACATGACGTTCTAATAATCTTAGCTTATTAAGAATTGGTCAGGACTACTTTCAGTGAATATATTCAGTTTCTTCTTATTTCGGATTTCTTTCAATTTTAGTTAATAGGGCAGGAAACTTAAGACAGGATTCTATTTTATTTCCACGAGAAAATCGGTCTCATTTATGGGAAATCTCCACAAATGTTAGCTTCGTCAAAACTTTGTCGAGACACAAAATATGCTGGGACTTGTTTAATCTTCATATAGACCTAGAATAAGTAATTCCATGAAAAACGCGAATTCTTCCACTTCCTCCTCCACAGTCCGATTTCCGGCTGCTGCAAGCGTGGTACAAGAGCTGCCATCTATTGGACATCATACGCACCCATAGTCGTCGTGATGAAATCTTGATCTCTACTACTTTTAATCGCCTATGTCCTATGTCCTATCACTTAATACTGTAAGCGATACAGGTTTTACAAGTACCTGGCTAAATCTGTCATAAAGTGATTTTTTTCAATGAAAATGGATAAAAAATAGTAGTTCTTTATTCTACTATTCAATTTTTCCAAGTTTTTTGAGAGTCATAGATGCAATATAATTTAGAAATTTTGAATTAGGTATCAACGCAACTAAGGAAACGTTTTCTTGACACATGTAAGTAGTTCATCAGTAGCAAGTCATACTCTGTAGTCTGTTCGATGGCTAAAGCCGTAATCATCCCTGAAATTGTTATTGTTAATTTCATATCCCGTTATTATGATACACAGGTTACGATAACAATTTAAAAATAATCAAGAAAAATGAAAGAATCATTTAAAAGTGTTAGGATATTGTTATATTCAACAGAAACGAAAGAAAACTGTACAAAAAGCGAACAATTCACAAATTCCTTTGAAGGGGTTTATCCCTCTAATAGTTGCAATCGTTTCCAAATGGAAACTGCAATGGGTTCTTCGATCGTTCGTTCCAATTTTGGGGATTTTGTCCCACTGTGCACTGCGTCGCTATTACTTATCCTTTCGATGAGCGCTTGTAACGTGGCTTAGATTGGGATCACTGTATAAATGGAAGACAGTTCGACTTTGAAAATGAATTAAATAATCTTTTTTATCACATAGCATGGTATTACAAATGTTTGTAGGATAAATAAACTGAAAACCAATATATGAAGTAAAAACTGTATTTCTGTACATAAAGCTAAAATTGAACACACAGTCCAACTTACTTGACTTCAATTCAGTTTAATGGAAATATGAAAATGTATGAAAAGTAATTATGAAGAATGTTTTCATTCTTCGATGTTATGAAGTTATACAGTCGCGTCGGAAAATAAGTTGACATTCTTTAAAATCGCATAATTTTTTCAGAATTGATCCAAACGAGTTAAGTTTTTTTTAGAAGCTAGCGGAATTAGTTTTCTAGATTACGTATTTCGTCGTTTTGAAAAAAATGCACTTGGTCTGAATAGCAAAAAAAAATAGTAAAGGTCATCTTTTTAAACTTTTTTTTGTGAGTCCGTAATGAAAATTCAAAAAACCCGTTTGTAGATTGAAGTAAGTTGTATACATGCTGAAAATTTCATCTAAATAGGTTCACTATGCTCTCAGCTGTAAACGCTTAAAGATCGCAGAATAAGGTCGAAAATCGTGAAATTCCCGGAAATCAGAGATTTTCGAAGTGTTTATAGCTCAGAGCAACGTAAACCTGTTTAGATGAAATTTTCAGCATGTATACAACTTACTTCAATCTACAAACGGGTTTCTTGAATTTTCATTGCAGGCTCACAATAAAAAGTTTAAAAATACGACCTTTACTATTTTTTTTTTGTTAATCACCCCAAGTGCATTTTTTTCAAAACGACGAAATACGTAATCTAGAAAACTAATTCCGCTAGCGTCTAAAAAAAAACTCAACTCGTTTGGATCAATTTTGAAAAAGTTATGCGATTTTAAAGTGTCAACTTATTTTCCGACGCGATTGTAGTTTCTGAAACATGTTACGTATAGCTACGACAACTTCAGCGTACGTATAACCCCTATTATATGGCGAACTGATTTCACCAAATTTTCCTAAAATACAAGCACTGTTTATTATAAATTATTATGAAAAATATGAAAAGTATTCCAATTTAACACTGCAACCTAATTCCTTGGAGAGCCTTAAAATCTCCACCAAACACCTTACACCTCCAAACAGCCCTTGCCACGTAACAGCGCCGGGGGTGCACAAAATCCATCGAAACTCCCGCGTAATCCACTCTCATTAACCACCCCAATGACGAACGAAAGAATGGAAGCGAAGCGACTGTTGCGTTCAGTTCCCGCAGCCCGGCGCCACGCGGGGGGTTGGAGTGATCGAAAGTAAGGAGTTCATTTATATCTATCGCGAGGAGTCAAGGTAAGTTCGGCGAGCGTAAGTACGTGTTCGTGAGGGATGAAACGGGGGATAAGGGATGAAGAGAAAATGGGATGGTCGAGCCACGTGCAGTTACAACTTTGATTCCCTCTCTTACCAGCCGCTCAGGACGAAACGGGTGGAAGAGCCGGGCGAACGAGTACACGTGAGGGTGTAGAAGACAAAAGTGATCGTGTTAGAGAAAGATGCCCGGCGAAACTGGCTGGCAACGGAAGGACAGAGGGCGCGGAGGGTAGAAAAGGACAGACGGGGGCCATCGTTCAGGGTGGCAAGGGAAAGTGTACAGAGAGGCTTGCACGGCTCCCACATCCATTTGTCTCGTTATAGTTTATCGATACGGCGAACGAAACGAGTCGAGTCGATGGCACCGTCGTCGTCTGCGCGAAAGTGTGCGATGACACTTTAAAACCACTTCAAACTTCGTGCTGGACTTGCACGTGAACCGAGCGGCAGAGGATAGACAGAATCGGGGGGTGGTTGGATGGAAGAAGGAACCATGGAGAGGCGAGGGTGGGGATGGACTGTCTTCTAAGTGTTGAGAATTTATTGGGAAATAATGGAGCGAGTTTGCTCGTGGATCGTAGGCACCGATAACTCGCCGAGATGGAATTCTCCTCTGGATGCACGGGGCCCCCAGACTCCTTTTTATATATCCTTTATACTTGGAGAACCCTTTGAAGTCTAAATTGACCCCCCGTCGGTGGACGGCCATTACCAAGATCTCTTCCTCCTTCCCGCTTACTCTTCTTCCTTCCGCAGGATTTCCTATGTTCTTCATTTACCTCGCCGCCGACCGCCCTCTGAATGCGTTTCCACATGCCCGCGACAATTGTCAAAGACTCACCTTCGGAAATTACCAGCCACCATCCCCGAAACCCCGTAATAAAGCGATTTTCCTTTTTAACGCGCGAACGAGCCGCGTGGAAATGACTGGGCTTCAGGAGAGGATCCAAAGGGACTGCTGGAGACTTTCGAATTGTCGAATTTCGAGGAACTTGAGATCTACTTAAGGGATTTGAAAAATTATGGTCACCAAAGTACGTGGTACAATAAGAAGTGATCCTCCATGTGAAAATGAATCGAAATTATAATACGAATGTATCTAACTTAAAATTATTTGATACGGTGATGGCATTTATTTCTCCAATGTGAAGTTTAATAGGATTTTTTTACCTATAAGTAATTTTGTTAATCGAAAGAAGTAACATGCACTTGGAAGCTTATAATTTAAATAATATTTTCCAAGAAATGACGATAATTCGTCTTGTCTCTTAAAGTATGTAAAAGAAACTAGTCTTTATCATAGGCTAGTTTTTTTATTTTCATCTTCAAAAAATATGAGTGATTGAACTTTGAAATGCAATTTCTGAGACAAATTTCATCCTTTTTTTAATGATCAAAAACAAACTGTGGTTTTAAAAACAAAATCCATACGACGAAGACTAGAGATTGATGTGAGAAATAATCGAGCCAGGTTTCATTCAAATCGGTTCAGTAGTTTTTGAAATATCATTGGCACCGATTTGAAAAACGTAGTTTCTACTTTCTAGATAACAGCGTTTTAAGTTTAAGGTAAGTACAGGTTAAAGTGAAATCGTCGATTCCAGGGCCATAGAATTGTCCTTCCTTTGATGTAGGTTCTGCGATTTTTTTATTGAAAAAAAAACACTCTTCGATGATAAAGCTTCCTACGAAGATTTATTCTACACTTTCCACTTATATCTTTATTCGAAATCCCTCTTTTTCCAATTACACTGGGTCATTCCACGCGAAGTCGGACACTTTTCGGAGTAACATTTCGGATTTCGGTGCAACTTGGATATGTTGTAGTCTTGAGGGATATATAAACTTATCTCGAAAGATTTTTCGAAATTTAAAAAATTATTGATGTTACAGCTCATTGAAATATAGTGTTTACTTTTTTTCTAAAAATTGTAACTGTTGAACTAACAAACCGATAAAAATGACCTTTTGGGTGCTTGCAGTGGAGATATAAGAGTACCTAATAAAAATTATTTCACTTTATAAAAACGAATGTTTGACCATTTATTTAGCAATTATTCTTAACAAATGCAATTTTATGATTGAAGGCATTTTTTTAAAAAATTCAAAAAATAGGAGGATATAACCTTGTTTGTCCTCTTTACGGACATGTTTTAAAAAATCGTAGACACTTTAAAATTGGCCAAATGAAAATTAATTGAATGTAACGCTGCGTGAAATCACACCGGCTCGACTGGTCGCTCGGTTCTATATCTGCCACATTTATATAGAGTATTAATGAGGCCCCCTGCAAGGTTTAACACCGTTAATAGTTACTGGAAACTCACTCTCTGTTTTTTAAAAAGGCGCCTTCAATCATAAAATTGCATTTATTAAGAACAATTGCTAAATAAATGGTCAAACATTCGTTTTTATAAAGTGAAATAATTTTTATTAGGTACTCTTATATCTCCACTGCAAGCACCCAAAAAGCCATTTTTATCGATTTGTTAGTTCAACAGTTACAATTTTTAGAAAAAAAGTAAACACTATATTTCAAAGACCTGTAACATCAACAATTTTTGAAATTTTTAAAAATCTTTCGATATATGTATATATATCCCTCAAGACTACAACATATCCAAGTTGCACCAAAATCCCAAATGTACTCCGAAAAGTATCCAACTTCGCGTGGAATGACCCAACTACTAACTCCAACCACCCCTATTCCCCATGAGATATAAATAATAAATAATTCACTATTCAATTTCACTATCCCAGTAAACGAATTAAAGCCTCCTGGATGCCACGACGAAATGTAACAGAAGCAGCGCACCTACCAATAAAGATTCGCCTGACTTTGTGCGACCAATAATTATTTTCGCGTAACGAGATTTATCCGTTAGTCGCAGCTCTCTGCTGCCCGTGACGAATAAATATCCTGCTCGTTATAAATTTATTCAAGCCCATTATTCTCCCTTCCGTCGACGACGTAAATACTGGGATATTTTTGACGTGCCGCATACTCGCCCCGCGTTTTATTCTGCAACAGGAAAGCGTAGGAATTCGCGACGCGTGTGACACACCTTTTTTTCCCCGTGAAAATTCCTCCGTGTTCCCGGCGAGCTTATGCGAAAGCGAGCTTTCAAAGCTCGTTGTCATAAACATCGCTGCGAATCGCTGGCGCGTGTTCTGTGAAATTAAAAGCCATTAACGGGTCTTTAACGTTCGCGGGGCACTAGTTGGAAGAATACACAGAGATCTCGCGAAGTTCTGCGAGCCGACGTCCCGTCGATCTGACGACGAGGTAGGCGAGATCGATTTCTACTCGCTGTGACGAACCGGTGTCCCCCAGAATCAATGTATTGTTCGGGTTCCAAACAGTTGCGAAGTCACGTGGCTGTAGTTACGCCCGGGGATTGTCATAGACAATAGGGCTGCGGTTAATTAGAGAAATACAAATGAACTTTATTGACTGCCGCCGGTGGCAGAGGTGCGTGACAATCCGAAAGTGATTACGAGTCACGTTAACCTTTTACAATGGCGGTTGTAATGGCGTTACCGATGTTTTGCTCGTTACTTTGTATTGTCGAAGGTGCAAATGAATTTGTCGCTATCGTAGGACAAGATTCGTTGCCTGTACTGCAGTTTATGCGAAAAATTGATCAGATTGTGGGACCGTGGATGAGAAGGCAAATTGCAAAGGAATGGAAACTGCACGTTAATTTTGCGCACGTTGTATGAACTGAAATGAAAGTTTGCGGGTGATATTGAAATAGGTATCTAATTGAGGTGTCATCTCATCCTGTTTTTGGCATTATATTTTTGTACCTTCAAGTATTTTTGAAGTTTGAATTTTTTTATTCGTTGACATGTTTGTATAACTGATTGCTCGGCTCAGTATTGGATGAAGGAATGTGTCATTTGTACTACGAAAATGTTGTGTCTGGAGATCGAAAAGCTTACGAACTTTCAGGTAGAAATAGTTTGTTCTACTTTGTGAAATTTTGTAACTTGAAAAATGTTTTTTTAAAGGATATTGACAAGGGGAAGGCACATATTTTGCTATCGGTTCTGGAATGAGACGGGGTGGACAGTGTAGTACAAAAGTGTTACAAAACCATTAAGGGTTTTTTCAAAATGGGCCTTCGTTTTCGAGAAATTGGAGCTCGTTTTATTATATTTATATTATATCTGTATAATAGAATGTAAGTTCTTCTGCATTTTTCTCGAAACTACATTTTCAAAGGTGATATATCAAATATATCCAAAACTATTTGTCCGATTGATTTCAAATTTGGTACGTATATTCTTAATGGTATTATCTACAATGTAGCATATCATTATTTTCATACGATAACCCATTTGTATATAATAAAAACGAATAATTCTTTTCACCCTGCTCTCATTTGTGCAATAATTTTTGTTTTCTCGAATCCGTATGCTACATTGTAAGTATTTTATTAAGAAACTCGAAAGTCATCATGTTTTTCATTTCAGATGAACCGGGGCGTTATAATTTGTTATACGGGACAACAAATAACTCGGTCATTTTTTAATATTTTTGTACAGTATTTATACAATGTATGCACTAATACATGCTCTACACATAAGAAAAAAAAGAAATAATTTTCAACCTCATAGTATCATATAAAAAAATTCGTCTAGTTTAGTGCTCAGGTGGTTTGAAGCCCACTATTGCATTCAAATTCAGCGATTTCAATGAAATTATTATCAAATACATTGTGAAAAAATATCACAGATAACATTCCTACAGGAATACTTATAAAAGCTTCCATTCGTTAACTATTTATTTACGTTTTTATTAGCTTCCGCTGTATTTCCACCCCGTCCACAGAGTCAAGCTTGAAAATGAGTACCTACGCCTCCATTCGCCTCAGAATCCGAATAACCCACGAACCAACATAAGAAACTCCACCATCCGCTCAAAACTCAGCCACAATCACCCCTAACAGGAATTATCAAACAATCTCCAGGATCTTTCGCGTGCGCAGCTGAATTTCCCACAGCAACTTGCGCGTTAAAACGCAATCTATTCCCCGATTCGCGAATTAGCATGGGAAAGTCTCACGGGGATCCTTGGGATGGGGTTCGACTCCCAGAGAAAACAAACCGGCTGCCTTAATCGCGTCTTAACGAAACTGCCAGTACACAAATCGATTCCCTTCGACGCGTTCTTCGACTACTTTCAGGGGGGAGGGTTGTTGGGGGAGGGTGAGCTCGCCCTTCTCATCGCGCAGATTCCAATTTGCCGGGGAGCTTGAGACACGTACGCCCGGGGGGCCGTTATTTCTAATAGGAGATTTTCAAAAGTTGCATCCGCAACCCTCCTCGTTAAGGGGTCAGTAATTGCACGCTAGCAACGTGCTAAGATGCTGCCCGTTCTTGGAGCCCAAGCCATGGCTCTATGAGAGTCGTGACGCCCGGACGAGGGGAACGCGGAGGAGCCGGTAGCCAGGCTGTCGGAGGAAAGAACTAGGAAAGGGGGACGAAGGGGGAGAGAGAACGTTATCACTGGAGATCACGCTAATCTAACGCCTACATCCCTTTTCACGAGTGTGCAGCCCCTCGACTTGATCCGACTTGACTTTTTGTAACGACTTCTCTTTCTTCCACCTTGCCCCTCCTTGCTGCCGCATCTCCTGGCCCCTTTTCTTCTCCCTGTGCTATCGTTTCCACCGAAGGAGCGTGTTCCTGGGACGAGCCAGTCTTCGTTCCAATCCGCGGCAAGGCGGATTCATCCCCGTAATTATCCGATAAGCGGAAGAGAACGGCCCCGTTATCCAGCGGGCTGTTGATACATAGGACGATCTTCGGGGACGGTTTCCAATTACATCGCGGGACAAGGGAAAGTGGCCCAATTCCTTCGTTTTCACCTTCGTCTTCCTTACCCCTCTCCAAACGTCTTGATGTATAGCTGTTTGCCACTCCTTGCCTTTTAACCCTTAACAGGTATGTGGCGGATACCAGTTGACTGTGGGGGAAACACGGGGTCCAGTTTGACCCGTAATGTAATTTACTTTCAGTGGAATGCCATGTTTTTGTTTCAGTATTATAGATAAATTAGAAGGATTGTGTTTCAGAGTAGCTTAATGTATCCCATTGAACATCATTTGAATGTAAGTCATGGTTCGACGTTTTTGCATTTAGTTCTTAAGGGGTTAAGGGATAGGGTAGATGTCCCTATTACTCTCAGTGTCCTTATTATTGCCACTTTATTTATTCTGCTTAATAAAAATGTAACATATAAAGAATAGTGTAGAGCAATAATATTAATAATAATAAGAACAGTCTCAATATTATTGTTCTACACTATTCTTTATACGTTACATTTTTATTAAGCAAAATATATAAAGTGGCAGTAATAGGGACACTGACAGTAATAGGGACGTTTAGCCTATTAGGATTTTTTTAGCGATTTTATTAAAACAAATAAAACAATATACTTTTTACATAGGATTTATTAGCCCATAAAGTGCAAGAAGAAATTTATTTATAATGATTTATGTATTAAATTATTTATAATTTTTTAGGTTCTTTAGACCACTGTAGAAAAAGTGGTCAGCGTGATATCTCCTTTAAACATCGATGGATCTGAAAAATAAAGTAAAATTCTTGTGAAATAATGTAGTATGCTTGTAGTATGGTAGTCTAACTTTCAATTTTGTCAATAGCAATTACAGCTTCCTCCTACAAGTAGTCCTCCTACCGCAGGATTCCTTAACTGCTCAAACTTACATTATTCAATAAAACAACCAATGAAATCGTGCAAATCTCTAATAGGTACATACCTTCCACCAAACCTGAATTCCAAATTCTAAATTAAATACACCTGAACAAGAATAACTTAGTATCTAACATAGGGTAAAAGACCCAATTACTGACACCTAACCAATTACTGTCACCTTAAGCTATTTTACTTAAAATAACGAATGAATAAACGTTGTAAAGTGACACACAAAAAGAATTATGTACTTCAACATATAATCTATACTATACATTATACACTATAGTTTATTTATTCGTCATTTTAAGTAAAATAGCTTAAGGTGACAGTAATTGGTTAGGTGTCTCTAATTGGGTCTTTTACCCTAGTACTTGACAATATTAAGTTGTTAAGTGGCAGCTACCTTCTAACCACTCCAGTTCGTCACAAAAACCTACATTTACAACTTTTGCAAGGATTTTACAATCTAATTATGGAGAATAAACTGTCTATAATCAGAAATAATAAAAGTGCAAGTGAAAACAGGATATATATTCCGTCGATATATTTGGAAAGAAAACGCAGAGGAACCGTATCGCTATCGTTCAGCTGTAGATGATTCCCGTCCGAGGAGAACGAATTGGCCCCGTAGCACGTCGTAACCCCGCGTTTATAATCCGCGGTGCTCCAATAATATAAATCCTCTCCGTTATCGGGGCAAATTTATTGGAGGATATTATCGAACGTCGATTATCACGATACCATCGTGACCGTACGTACGGGAGCAGCGATCTGCTGGCCCATCGACTCTGTCCGCCGATCGCGAAACGCCCCACGTGGCCACGTAATACGATTATTTATTGCAAAAGCATTATTTATCGCACCGGCCATCCTTCCAGCCAGCGATTCGTTATTGTTTTGCCCGATCTCCCTTAACGACTTCGTCGTAAAATTTGCTTCCCATCGGACTTTGATAGCGAGAAACGAATTGATGGCGCCTCTTGGACTCGTTCCCACATTTTCGAAAAAATTTTTATTTATTCTTTTTTTGCGGTCGAATGTTGCGCGTGCACTTGTGTTCGTCGGTTTCAATACTGGGCGAGAGGCGGTGTAAATATTAAAACAATCGAGTTTGCACTAACCGCGATTAAATAAAAATGTTACTCAACTCTGATGAATGGGCAATAGATGTGTTGGGAAGACGAGATTTATTTCAATTTCTGATGGAATTCCTCTGTGTTGTGTTAGTTATTCGTTTGAGGGGGAAATGCTATTTTTTCGGCTGAAAACATTGTAATGTTTAGGAATTATTTTTAAGAGACTAACTATTCGATTCGTTTAAACTTTGGACCTTCTTTTTATGCTTCTTTGAAGAAGTTGCAATTTTTTTATTTATTTTTCTAAATGAATATGGGAGTTATGAATATTATGCAAAATAGAATAAAAAACAAATATTGAGTAGAGGGGTGAGTTTTCAAACTAAAAGGTCTGAACCTTTAATTTTTGCTATTCAATTTTGCTTATGTGACATAAGAAGTACCTATATGTATAATTATTGGTATTCTGGTTCATCAAACTAAAGCTACATGTGTATAAAGTAAAATGCAGTTTCACTTTTCTGTTTCAGATTACTTGAAAGGAATTTTCCGCGGCGTGATAGTCAATCATGCATAACTCCTATATTTATTATTAAAAATGAATACAAAAGGAACTGCAACTTCTTCAAAGATGCACAAAAACATGGTCCAAATTTAAAATGAATCGAATCACCAGTTTCTTAAAAATAAAATCCCATAATTAGCTATGTTTTTACCTCAAAGAATAGGATTTCCCCTTATTAAGGTAATTTGATTTGATGCAGATGGTGATTGAGATTATAGAACGAGGCATAAGAAGAGATTTGTTTGTAGTTAGTGAAATCTGTATTAATTTTTGAGTGATTTTATGTAATATTTGTTAATTGGCTTCCTGAAGAAAGGGAGACAATAGTGAATAAGTAATGAGTAAAGAATAATCATTTACCTACTATTTTAGTGTACCTTTAATTAACGAAATAGCTAAAGAATATTTAAGCATAAATAAATGGATACATAACACACGGTTGAAGCCCATTCGAATCATGTTTGAATCGGTAAGAAAAGTTCAATTTGACTCGATTACATTAAAAACTAAATATGACAGAATCTCACTTACTGACTTTTTATATTATCAAAGTAAACACTTCAGTAATAATCCTTGATTCACATATAATACAATTTTAATTTAATAAGACGTTGATGGCACAGAATGCTTTTACAAACATCGCAAAATCTGAAAGGGATAATGTGTTACCAATCCATCTAGGTAGATTTGCCACAATAAATTCCAATTACATACGTTCGTGGCAGAGGAAAGTTAATAGCTTTTCCAAGTTGTAAAACTAATGGCAGCACGACTCATGAACATTTCGACCGCGCTATATCGTCATCAGTGTATGCGTACGACAGCTTAGCGACTACACCCCCACGTACAAACTTTATGAACTGTCTTTATGATCGCATAAATGTTTCATGAACACAGGCTCTCTTTACAGCTTCTTCTTTCCTTCTTTCTCTTCGACTGTCGATGCCCCTCGAGGCAGCGTATTCTCTTAAATTAGCAAATATCGACAATCCTGAAGTTGTAAAAATTCCTACCAAGAGAACACTGACTTCGTGATCTGAGAAAAATATTAAATTCTATTGCTTAACAGCGTAACAAAGTACGGTTAAGAAAATATCAACTTTCTTCTGTCTAAATTACCTTCGTTCAAAGAAATATATTTTATACTTACATTAGGTATTTCAGAATCTTCGCAGTGTTACTTTCACATTTTAATTAATAGTTACACTTTTAGAACCGATGTAGATTTCCTCGCAAAAGCCCCCATAAATTAAAAATGTAAAAAAAAAACAATAATTTTGATAATTCTGATAAAGTTGAGTGTACGTAGACTTTCTAATTGTATTTCCAGGTGCTCCATCTAAAATGCGATTCGGTCCCATTCCTTACCATTCGTTATCTCTCGGAATCTTCGTTAATAAATCGAAATTCCTCGAAAATTGTCGGACAACCCCGTCTCTTTCTTTTCCCAGTAGCTGCGTCTGGCGAGTTCTTTTATCGCCTGCTGAAATATCGTCATCATTGAGCTTAATCGCGTAATAAAACGTTTTTGTTCCCTTGTTTGTCTAGCCGCCCCCCCCCCCCCCCCTCCCCGAAGGGAAGTTTGCACAGAGGAAAATAAATAAATCGCTATGGCGCATCGCCAAGACTTACTTTCTGCCATTGCTGCTACATTTCTTCGTTCAGACCCCGCCGTCCCCGACCTTTATGCCGTTCTCCAAAATTTACCGACGGAAGGCCAAGGATGACACTGAAAACTTTTGCTTTCCTTTTATGCCCGTGCCGCTGACTAATGCATCTTTTATTGGCGCGGAAAGTTCGAAACAAAGAGCAGAGGGGAACACTTATTCCCTCGGGAATTCGTTCAATAAAATTTCATGTACCGAGAGTCCAGCGGAAAGTCAGCTGTACGCTTCGATTTCTTGTGCGATTGAACTAATACGATTGCTATGACTACCTGAAATCGAGTCGCCTTTACTGTACATACAGAGCACGGCAAACTAACGGATTCTGCGACAGTTTCTCGTTTCCTTTATAATTCCAGCTCCGATATTAACCTTTACTTTTAGTGCCTTCCTCGGCGGAAAGAAATTGGGCACTTAATCCCCTCTCAGCTTTTACTCGAGTAAACAGTCGATGGTGGATTGTGTCCATTGTGTTGGAAATTAATTTGTATTGTTTATCAATGCGAATTTGAATAAAATTTTTGCTTATTTTTATATTTAAGTGGTTTATCTTCTTTTTCAGTGAAACCATGTGCTTTGTAATGTCTCTTATTGTGAGAGTGTTCAAGAGACAAATATTTATACAGAAGGAGAGATATGGGAGGTTTGAATAGTACGTTTGCCATGTATCCTCTGTGTTCTAGACGGTGGTTATTCAAGACTGAGTTGCCTCGGAGTATATTTCAAAGCTGGATCGGATTCATGTAAACAGTGCACTTAATCCTCGCATAGATTCATCTATTATCCAAATTATATATTTCTCACCACTTTCCACCACTTTCAATCCATGCATAACCCTATGTTTTCTCAAATATTTATCGCGCAAAACTGTTTGCAGAATATTAACATTTCCCCTCTAAACACCTTCAAGAATCAGCGTTAAAATCCACGAACCCCACTTGACGTTGGATCTGCAAGGGGATTAAGGGACGACATGTACCTACTTAGGACCAGAGTTGGGCAAAGATAATATCTAAATAATATCTAAATAAAAGGTCATTTACGTTTATCCGTTATTTGAAGATCAAATAAGTTGATTTATTTGAAAATCTTTAACTTGGATTTCGAAATAAAAGTTTAACTTTCATTTTATCTTTATACTAGAAGTGAAATAACCGGTGTGAGCCTTTGCGGCCCGACCCGCGCGCGGTCGCCTACCGGTCAGATTCTACAGAATCTGAATTTGTTTATTTTTCATCGTATCAATATGAAAGTGACACCAATGAATTCCTGGCGTTCTCCCGATTACTTGGACAGAAAATAATTGAAAACGGACTATTTTTAACGAAACGGGCTTTCAATTCTGCAAATAAATTTCTCACGTAATATCCTTAATTATGGTCCGAATTATATCATTTTTGGGGCCATTTTCATCGGGAAGACATGAGGAATCGATTGGTAATACTTTCATCAACACTTGTCAAAAACATGAACATTTTATGTGGCCCGTCGGTTTTATTGCTCTCGACTGTCAACGGGCGGTCTACCGGGGCCCGAAGGTCCTCGCTCGCAAGGGAGAAAGCAAAACAGTGGGGTGGGTAGGTCTTTCCCGATAATCCGAGGCCAAAGGCTTCTTAACAATCGAACGATTGTACATACATATTCTGTCTGATGTTTTCGCCTACAATTATTATGGTGGGTTAATTAACAAGAAACGACAGTTTGCCTACGAATAATCAATGTTGGGCCTACAATTACCATTGTTGGTTAATTGTAGTACCAACCATGGTAATTGTAGGCCCAACATTGAATATTCGTAGGCAAACTGTCGTTTCTTGTTAATTAACCCACCATAATAATTGTAGGCGAAAACATCAGACAGAATATGTATGTACAATCGTTCGATTGTTAAGAAGCCTTTGGCCTCGGATTATCGGGAAAGACCTACCCACCCCACTGTTTTGCTTTCTCCCTTGCGAGCGAGGACCTTCGGGCCCCGGTAGACCGCCCGTTGACAGTCGAGAGCAATAAAACCGACGGGCCACATAAAATGTTCATGTTTTTGACAAGTGTTGATGAAAGTATTACCAATCGATTCCTCATGTCTTCCCGATGAAAATGGCCCCAAAAATGATATAATTCGGACCATAATTAAGGATATTACGTGAGAAATTTATTTGCAGAATTGAAAGCCCGTTTCGTTAAAAATAGTCCGTTTTCAATTATTTTCTGTCCAAGTAATCGGGAGAACGCCAGGAATTCATTGGTGTCACTTTCATATTGATACGATGAAAAATAAACAAATTCAGATTCTGTAGAATCTGACCGGTAGGCGACCGCGCGCGGGTCGGGCCGCAAAGGCTCACACCGGTTATTTCACTTCTAGTATAAAGATAAAATGAAAGTTAAACTTTTATTTCGAAATCCAAGTTAAAGATTTTCAAATAAATCAACTTATCTTGGCGCTCCAAAATAAGCTAACTTTATTTGAAAAGTTATTTCATTCGAATTTTATTTAGATTATGCCCAACTCTGCTTAGGACTAGAAAAATCAGAGTGAACTTTGACAATTCTTTTTTTCATTGAAAATATTTTTAAATGAAATCTTAAAATATATACTTTAATGTAACAATTGTGTAAATTAAATTCGAAAACTAAGAAGATTGAATATGTAATAGCGTTTTTCTCAAAATGGTATTTGACAAAACTGTTTTTGTCGAGAATTGGTGGACTGATTCAGTTGAAATTTGGAACAGAGGTTATTTAGTTTTTGCGGTGGGAGTTTTTTTAAATGTTATAGTATGATTTTTTCGCAGCAAAATGAAACATCTGTATTCAAATGCCTGCCATTTGGCAAAAAATGATATTTTTAAAATCGTATACGACAAAAACTAGATTCTTTTGTGTATTTCAAGAAAAAAAAAATTTCTTGTTTCGGATAAAAACTCTCGACGATATTTTGATTATCGCAGAAGCTGTTCTGAAAAAACTGCCTCACGGAAATTGCTGTTACACATTCAATCTTCTTAATTTTCAAATTAAATTTACACAATTCTTAAATTAAAGTATGTATTTCAAGCTGCATATAAAGATTTTTAAATTACAAAATATTTTCAGTGAAAAAAAATTGTCAAAGTTCACTCCGGTCTTCCTAGTCGTAGGGGTATGTTGCCCCTTAAGAAGAGACATCAAGGGCTCGGCTGGAGTGGTCCGAAAATTGCCTGGTTCATTTATCCGGGGCAAGTAAAAACTGCAGGAAGGAGTTGCGCGTATAAAATACTGGGGTGCGTGCTGTTTAAAGCCGCGGTGGAAAAGCGCTTTTAAGGGGTACTTACTGTTTTAACTTTTACGCTCTCGTTAAACCAATGGCCGGGCACGGTTGTACGGCACGGTCTTACGCGTTTAGTTACCGCTTGTTACAGCTCGGAATCTCCTCGTTTACATGGCGGCGCTGGCCGATACGGAGCAACGGTGGCGACCGGGCACCGCTCAGAACTTGGCGAAGGAAAATAAAATCGTAGCATCTGCTGTATAGGAAGCGCGAAACTGCAGTAACACCGAGTGATTTTTGCTGGGATTTCGACGTTATCGAGTCCCTTCCAGGGTGAGGGGGCGGGCTCATTTACATTTCAAATTTTAACGACTCCGCTGGCCTAAGTTGAAAAGCGTTTTGCATGAAACGTTACCGGTTACGTCTCTGAGCCCAATAAAGGAAGACAAGCTACTTCGTTCCGGGGGTCGAGCCGTGAAAATCCTTTCAACGCCTCCCGTTGCCCCTTTTGTCGGCCGTTGTATAATGGTCAGACTAGTGTTGAGGGAATTGGTACTTTTATTGGTATTTTTTTTTATTAAACAGAGTTACGCTCCAGCCAAGGTTTAGGTGGAATAAGTTTGAGTGAGGAATGAATGTGTGGAGTTTTGGGATTGGTTTGCGTAAAAGATGAATTGTTTTAGGGATTAGTGGGGGTAAATTTCCTTGTTAGATATTCTTTACTTTATGAGACTTTTGGATCGGCGTTTTATTTTTCAGTGGTATGGGGAGGTTTTGATAACGACTTCAGTTCTGCTTTATTCTTTTATGGAGAAACAGTAGTTTGTACAATTTGTGTGCATTTATGTAGATTGTAGGTGCTAGGTTTCACAAAGATGGGCATATATGGAGAAAGATGTGTGAAACTTTGAGCAATTATTTATTTCTCATAGTAATAAGGTATGTGTTTTACTAGACAGAGATGGGTAAAATTTTTATTTAAGTAAAATTTCGAACAACGAATAAAAATCAAAAAATTATTCGACGAACAAAGTTAATTTTTTTATTCGGCGAATAAAGTTAAGTTTTTTATTGGAGAGTGTCAAAATTCAGCGTAGAATAAATGTTTGAACCTTAACTGTAACTTTAACTTTATTCGGCGGTGAAGTTAAAACTCGCGAAGAGTAAAAAAATTAACTTTATTCGTAGAATAATCTAAAGTGAAAGTATCTTTTATTTGATCCTTATTTAAATATTTTTTTATTTAATTAATTCCCAACTCTGTTACTGGACAATCGTTCGTTGATTTAAAAATTTATATACAATTATTGTTGTAAAATGCCATTGATGGCAGTAATTGTAATAATTATTTGCAAGGAAGCAGATATGCGAAACGTAAAATAGTAGAGTAAAAAAATTAATTACTTTAAAAATTGTGGAATTTTCATCCCATCTAGTGATTGTAAATACCTATAGAAGCATTAAATCTATGTTATTTCCAACACTAATAAACAAGTTCCATATTTTCCAATACGTCTGATCAACGTTATATTCTTTTCACTGCAGCAGCGCGCACAACTACACATTTCTCTCCCTTTAATCCTTCCATAGTCGATGCACTCGAAATACATCATTCTTCCCAATCGTTGCTCGTTGGATCTAATTTTCAAGCGCATTGAATACATCCAACTGCAATTGACGAATTCCCTCGAAATCTATGTGGTCCACGTTACCAAGTGATTCCACCCATAAAATAAAAAATACTGTGGTCGGAGCACACGGCTCGCCGAATGCAACAGAACTCTACGATCGTTGACGCTGTTGCAGTTGCTGTGCGAAAAAAGAATCGATTGTGGAAACGGTCCCAGAGTCCATAACAGTATTCGTCCGAAACGCTCCGTTCTTGTCGAACGACAATTCACTCTTATACAGGGTGTCTAACGAATCCTAGCACAGACTACGAAAAAGAAAATAAAAAATCTAACATAATTACTTTCTGTCCGTTATTAATAAAATGTATGTTCACTCAAATAAATTTAGTATAATATACATTAAATAACAAAATTATACTCAAATAGCAGTAACTTCGTACTTAATACTCTCAGTATACAACTTCTAACATTAATTTTTCATAATAACCTGAAAGTATCATTCTCGTCAACAAAATTGTGGTCTTCGTATTTCAACAAATTCCACCAAGTTCTCATTCCCGAGTTCTATAAATTCCCCAAATAATTGCTTAACTAAATTATCAAGACCATAAGTACCTATATTCCTCTCCGAAAAGTATGCACCCGCCAAAAAGAAATTATTTCACATTTTTCGTACTTGTCTTTGCACGAGGAGCCTCTGTCCAGTCCCTCCAGTGTTATCTGACAAAGGTCAAATCAATTCGAAGGATTCAAATCGAACGAAATCGAATTGATGACGCGGCGGGGCGGAGGGAGGGAAAGGGGGTTGGGCGCGCAGGGGATTCGGACGTTAACGTGGGCAGAACGATGATCCTCTAGTTGAAACGAATTGGGGAGCGACGGGAAAACTGTTGCAATTTATTCAATGCCAAAGTGGAATGGCCGGGCGATCCGGCCGGCGCGGCGGTCGAGTGGCGTGGAATTGCACTCTATCGGGCCATAACAATTATTAGCATTGCGACGCGGCATGGAAGTAGCACAATAATATGCATAGGAGGGCTTACCAGCGTTTCCATTACATTAGCCTTTGCGCGAACGCGCGGGCCGCGTCAAACGATCCGGAAATAAAGCGGAATTGCATATCGGAAACTTGGCTGGCTGGCCAGCAGCCAGCCTCCTAGAACCTCCTAATTCTGTCCTTTGGAAGAATCGACACTTTATTCGTGCCTCACGTTCGTAAGTTCCGTTGGTTAGGGCGGATCGACGAGGGGCAATCTCCAAGCAGACAGGGAGATAAAGGGGAATCGGTATGGATGGTATAGGCGTCGCGAGAGAGGGATGATTACAACGTTAGGCGGGAAAGGAACGTGTCATTTTAGAGCTGTTTTAGTGGAACGTGAGTTCCGTTACTGTCGGTGATACGTTGCCGCGGAGTGTGAGTGAGGGTAATAATTGGTTTCGCTATTATTTTTAGCTGAAATCATTGGGGGAGATTTGGGGAGAATTTGCGGGAGACACTAATGAATGTCTGGCGTTCGTTTTGTAGGAGATAGAGCTGTGGATCAGGGCTGGTATTTTGGATTTATTCAGTCCGCGGGAACGGTGGTAGCTTGGTACAGATGGGTAAAAGTAGAAAATGTGTGAATAGGTATGTATAAAATAAATGTGTAAGGGGAAAACAAGGAATGTCACAGAACAGCTTTATTGAGAAAATTAAGTTTGGATACTTCAGTCCGTCACTGAAGAAACAAGGTTCGATGAAGTTAAGTATATTGTTCATCACATGGACAATTTATACTCTAATTAGGCATCAGAGAAGAACTGAGTGGCGCTCGAAAATGGGAAAAATTATTATTAAAACGCTAAGAAAGATTGGAAAATTAAATGTTGTTGAACTGTATTTTAAAAAATATAGTGCTACAAAGCTCCTCACGACACACATTTCTTCTATTTACAGTTTGTTTATTCAATCCTTACTATTCGAGCTAAAAATTGTAAACAAAAGAATTTTCAAGTTCCGAAATCATTACTTCTTCAAACATTAATTGCGATAACTTGAGTAAATATTAACAGATCATAGTTAGACTTGAAACATAACTTCAACAGATGATTTTGAATTCAGCTATTGGAATATGTGTAGAACAATCTCAGAAGATTCAGAAGCATCAAAATATGAGTGAAAAGTATACCTTCGTAATGACTCCGATAAACACTTTCGTCCTTTGTAATTTTTATATAACATCGTTTCATATTTATATCCATCCTCTAATTTCGTCTGACCTTTAACTAAATTTCTTCTAGATATTCAAGTGTCGATTGAACTTATACACCCTCAACATTATCAAACACTTTATAGATTCCTTATAGATTTCTATACAAAACACTATATAGGGTAGACCGGGGGCAGTAGTAACACTTTGACTTTGGAATACGATTATGCAAAAACTATTAAAGTTACAACAAAAGTTTTTTATATGAAAATGTTACTTACTTATCTGACACTTATTGAGCCACAACAGATTCGCTGTTTGTTAAGTAATATCCAGGTTATTAATAAAAAATGAGAAGCGGACAAAGTGTTACAACCGTCCCCGACTCCGGGTCGGTTGTAACACTCCATGGGGTCGATAGTAACACAACTTTAATTTTACAAAATTAATATATTTATTGATTTTAAATTATAATAATGACTGAAAAAAGTAAAAATTGTAACCTATTATTCAGCATCACAATTGTGGCAAATATAAAACATGTTTTATTTTATTTTATTTTATTTCGTTCATATCATTATAAGCATGTTCATATGCTTTTATATTTTTTGTGCCTTTATCAGTCTTCCTAATTCTTGTACGAGGCATTCTAAAATAAGTTTAATTCCGACTTTAAGTTGAAGGAATTATAAAATTTATTAGCTTATATAATAATAATAATGCTTACCTGAATTTTAAATTGAAGAAAATTAAACGGAGGAATCTATTGTTTGAGCGATTATTCGATCGTCAAGATTGGTTATAACCTTATAACTTGCCGTAAATGATGGTTAAACGTCAGAAAAGTTACATCTAAACGTTACAACCGACCCCGACTGTCGATGTTACAATCGTCCCCGACCATGCTTTTGGACTTCAATTATAAATTTTGACTAACGAGACCGTTAAAAATTCTAAGTGACGATCAGTATTACTTTAAAAAAGGTCAGATTAAAGATTAAACAAAAGGAATAGCACATACTTGCAAAGATAGTGTTTATATTACAATTTTAAGTCAGTAAGAAAAAGTTACTTTAGGGTATCGAAAAATTATTTTCTTCGCTATACATGTCTATTGTGTATCTATACTGCTAGAACATGGATGTGTGTATTCCAAATGTCGTTCTTCATCATATATTCAAAATTTGTGTTAATATCTATCATATGTTCTGAGATATTTAACGTGTTACAATCGACCTCCTGTTACTATTGCCCCCGGTCTACCCTATAATATAAATAGCATGCAAGAAGTTTCAAAAATTAAATTCTGCTGGACTTAAGACGATCAAATATTTTTAAACAATTTTCCGTCACATCGAAAAGATCTTTCAATATTACAAACTAAGTAAGATACATATTCCAAAACACCGTTTAACACTGGGTAACGCGTTTAACACAGTTTGCAAACGTGAACCTCGATTAATAATTCTCGATAAACAGCTGGAAATCTTTTCACAACGACGATCCATTCTAGCCCGCAACGCCACCACGTAACAAATCGCAGCAGTATGCGAGTGACGCAAAATTACAAGCTCGTAACGAACGTCGATGCGAGCAATTAGAAGGGAACCGACAAATCGCCTACACCTAACGTGCCATTGGTTCGCCGTAAACTGGTAATTAGTCGCGTGCGTTCGGTGAAAGCGCAAATACGCTCTGTCACCGATTTAATTAGTCTATAACTCTTGCGATGGGGATCAGGACTCTGTCGTGCCACCGTTCCTATAATAACCAAAATTATTGCCGATTCGACGAGACTTGGTTCATCCAACGTTCGAACGGCACGTTTTATGTGCTCCAGAATGACCTGTGTCAACACTATCACCTTGTTCAGTACGCCATTCAACGTCGTACTTGACCATACAAGTTGGTCGTGAAAAGGATGCCAAACAGAAGCACATTGTGCTTCACGAAAATCAGGTACTCTATAAATACTTGTTTTATAAATTATAAACAGCGGCGGACCTAGAAATCTCCCCTCCCCTCCGGACCCAGCTTCCAAAAAGAAATTATGATTTTAATAAGCCCCCCCCCCCCCAGAAAAAGGGCTTCGTAAAAAGAAAAAAATACTGGATTTTATTCTTTAAATAATTTTTAATAATATCCTAATGAATTTTATTGAATTTACATTAAAAGTATTTTTATCCGTTCATCTCGGCTCCCCCCAAGATTAAATCCTCAGTACGCCACTGATTCAAATATTATATTTTTTTCATTACCCATAATTTGCATGTCTACCACACGCACATAAATTTATTTGTAATTTTGTTAGGTATACTCCTGAAATTCTATTTTCCTTAAATCCAGCTCTGATTATAATCTCTATTCTTTTACGAAAATGATTGTTCAAATTTATAGTGCACATTCTATTTTCCCTAAGAAATCATGTGGATCAAAATTAGGTGCTCTAATAAACTTGTTCTTTGAATTATTGGGAATTTTTCTTTACTTTTTGCACTGTTCAGAAATCTGATATGAATTGCTTTATTTATATTTTAGAATACTGTGTTATATGGCAGAATTTCATTTTATTTCTAAGACGTTCTACTGGATACATTGACACTATCATTAACACTGATAGTAAATAACAAGTGATTCTTTGGCGGTTTCTTTTGCGCTTTAAATCGAGTGTCATACCCATGCGGTAGATTTTGTAAATTGTTGGATTAATACGGAATAATAAGGAATAATGAAATAAGTATTGCAAAATTTTCTGCAATTGTTTTTATTATAATATACTTATGAATGAACTTCTTTTAGCTTTCCTGATATCAGTTCATCGATGTGCATGTATAATAAAGGTATCGCTTAAACGTGATATGTACAACCATTTAAGAAGTAACATATAAAATAACTTACCCTGATTCATCATGTGCTTTCTGACAAAGTCAACTTCACGGAAGAATGTAAATTGCGTATAACCCACTATGCATCACCACTCGTCTGTCTTTTATTATAAGAATCGTCGTTATTTCATTAAATAAAAAAGAATATACTAGGCTCATCTACCTCTACAATACCTATATACTTGATATCACTTGTGGCAAGTTATGCAGAAAGCTACCAACCAACAACATAACTCGGCCCAATTTCACGTTCAAAGTTGTTTTCCTCGTAAACAATGCGCCAAAGCACACCAATCTTCATGAGTCATACCATCTTCAACCAGACACCCTATACAGCCAACAACCTTGATTTCCACATTTTAAATCCTCACAAACTTATAAAGGAAACAATCGAGACTTCGCTAAATCTCAAACCTCTCCCCGGCAGACACACAACACATAAACGTTTCTCGATTGAACGGCAAATGGCGGGAAAGCGTAATGTGCAAACGTCGTAGCGAGGTAGAGGTCCCCGTAAATTTCCGTCGCGGCAGCAATATCCGGTGTATTTTTCTACGTACCGGGGAAAATCAACGATGGAATTCGAACGTATAATGGAAATCTTTGGTTACACGTTGCGTTATTACGAGGTTTCTTATTCAAGGGGAAACGGATTACCGTTCGATGCGCGGAAGGCTTTCCAGCTCGGGACGGTATCGAAACGGGAACGCTGATTTCGCGGATGAATCGGGCAGAGTTATGAAAACGCTGTCGGCTACTGGCTACCGGGGTACACGATGTCTTTCAAAGAAAATCCATTTACTGCAGAACCAGGTCCTGGGCCGTGTCCAAGATACTCTAATGGTAGCCATTCCTATCGGTCCAATTGCCGCTACTGCCACTGGCAGGACCCGATTATACCGCGGGCAGATATCGCTACGTGAAAGAGATGGCAATTGCCGATACACTTTTCAGACGTATTCATAAGCCTGGTGCACGCCTACCGTCCTCTGCGCCCAACGATCGCTCCCTCTCGAAATAGTGCGTTCGAGGGGATCGTGATCAACGCTGTCGATTGATCGCCGGTCAGACATTTAAGCTTCTTCAACGTACCTGGTAGCACCGCCGCGCACGCTACGCGGTGCTTTTCCCACCTGCAATTTTAGAAGTGAGATTGCGTGCCCCTCGTGTCTTAACGTTCCGATTTGTGTTTGTTTGGAACTTTGAGAATACGTGGCCGGGGGCACCTTTCTCAACCGATACAGGTCACATCAGGTGTGCCACAGGAGTCACACGTAGGTCTCTTGCTTTTTTGCATTTTCACCAACAACCTTGCGGAGTTGTTTCAATTCGGTACTCCGTTACTTTTTGCGGACGACCTTAAATTATTTGCGAGTATTAACTCCATGGACGATGCCCGGGCTCTCCAAGGTGACCTTGACAAGGTGGCTTTATGGATGGTGCACGGAAAATAGACTTCCCTTGAACTTGCCGAAGTGCCAGATCCTTAGGATTTCCCGGTCACAACATATTATACATGGTTGAATTTGTATTTGTATTGGATATAACGTTACAGTAATGAAAACTCGTCATCCCCTTAAAAAAAACATCGATGCTTTTGAAATTTCTGAAAATATAACCTTGAGAAAAAAAATCGTCTTTGTCAGAATAATTGTCTCCCTGAAGCAAACATTTTTTTCCTTACACATTTTCTCGTATCATTAAAAACAACGGAAATAATTTAGGTTTAAATGGTAGTTGCAGCAACATAGCAGCGACAAAGTCTACATTCCTTGCAACGTTACCATAACGTTTTAGCAACGTTGCAACAATAATTCTATGTCTGCCCCATGCAATGTTGCGCGGCAACGTTGCGCTGCAACCATGCAACATGGCAAGGTTGCTGCAACGTTCCTGCAACGTTGCCGCAACCAAGTGTTCTGTATGGGTTGCGTCACTGACACACAGCGCTCTGTCTTGCATCAGTCTTAAAATATCAACACTGGCCGGACCCTCCCGGTGGTCGAACTTCACCGGACTTACCCTCCATGCAGAGTTTGGAAGAGATATCCCCGAGGGGAGTCGCCGTTGGTGGCCTGAAGTCCCAGCGCTTCTTCCGTCTTTACTGTAAATGTTATTTCATAACATTCCCTGAACCAGTCCAGTTCGAAAAATTCAAAATGCTTCATACGTAAAATATTACGGACCTACAGTCCCACATTATTTTGCTACAAGAATCGTATCACCTATACTTCAACCCCGCAAGAAGAAACCTAGACATTCCAAAGCAGGCGAACGTCACATCCCAACAACCAAGCACTCAATGAATAAACGATAAAGAACGCGTAACCGAGTGAACCGTTAAGCGCGTTGCATGCGATGCATGCCGTGTCTCTCATTGGAAAGTTGACGCGTCGGCCTCGCACAAAGTACTCTCGCCCGGAAGAGAATATAATCGGATCGCAGGGTGTAATCAAACGGAGCGCATCGACTTTGCCCCGACGTTTTCCTTCTCCCGTGAATCGTAATGCCAGGAAATAAGGGTGCGCCAGACAGAGGATCCTGAGTGGCGCGCCGTTTCCTGAGAGAGAAGTCAACGCAAAGCAACCCGATTCCATTGCAACAGCAACAATTTCATGGGAGCAGTTCGACTAATCCTCTCCCCAGTCCTTCGGCATGGACACGCTTACTTTTCACCCTCTCTGTCCTCCCCTCACGCCCACCACCGCAGCCTGCGTCCCTCTTCCTCCGTACTCCTAAGTCCACGGCAGAATGGCCTCCCATATTCGTTCGCCACCGAGCCTCGAATACATATTCCATAGTCACGCACGCTTTCACCCATGCATCCAGCGGCATCCATGTATCTGCGTGCACGCAGATTGATATACGAGCTTCAACAAGCTTTGCTGGACTACGAGCCCGTACGAGTGTTCGGCAGAAGCCTTTTGGTCCTTTGTCGGCGGGAGGGCGCGCCGAATTCCCTCATTTTGAAATAATGAATTCTGCCCGGTCAGCCCGCCATTGTGTCCGCTGTTTTCGTTGCCAGTGTTTCTTTGCTCAGCCGCTGGACGCGGGGCGCATTCATTACGAATGTGGTAACAGGCTTACGCCATTGGAGTGTGCACAGCGTGGTAGAATTTAGGGAAAACTACCCATCGAACCTAGATAATACTTTTTCAGCACGGATCAACCAGATCACACCAGTAATTTTCACCATCATAAGTAGGGGAAAGCAGGTTTACTCCCCCTGCATTTCTTGATTCCTATTGTTGAATTTTCAGTGTCATCTGGTGATAAATGATGTGTTAGTATAAGTCAGTATTTTGATAGACTTGCAAGTAACAAGTTAGGTGTTTGTGCGTTTGCGAAGGAGAAGATTTTCGAGTACGGTGAGTTTTTACAAACTTCAGTATGTTAGCATGTTACTCATAGTAGTGAACACTCTTTCGAATTCGAAGTTGTAACTTTTTTTGGACATATTTGGTAGTTTCTCACACGCAATAATTTTGATGGCCATTATTTGTGGCCCAGCTGGGGACAAAATTAAGGACTCTAAAGGAAATTGAGAACGATTTTTTTAAAATTGGTTATTTAAAATGAAAAGGGCTGGAACATGAACAGTTACAGGAGTGAATTATCTTTTATCGGGTTTCAAGCAATTTTAATAGAAATGTTTAATGTTTTGTAGATGCTGAAATATTTCACGTGGTTCCACGAAATATGCTGCCGGCCATCCACGAAGAAGGCGTTCATTTGCCGTGATTGCTTGCACATATAAACCGCGAGATCATTTGTATCAATAAAAAAATTAATTTTTCAATTTATTTCCTGTTTTACAAACATTTTCTTGTGGAATGAAATTAGGAACACTTTTTTCAGATCTCCCATTTAGTACGTTTTCACATTTTGTTTATTATCTCGTATTGACATGACGTAATTACATCTGGCGATTCGGGGATACATAGAGAAACGTTCAAAGAAAATTCATGCTAAGTTCCAGCTCATTCTAACATTTTATATACCATCTATAGGGTCAAATACAAATGGGGGACGAAATTCGGGCCTTTTACCTTACACACTGTCATACATGAAGTGTCGTCCTTTTTCCTAAGATTTCTTACAGGGGTGGGGATAGAGGTAGTCAGGTAGCTTCTTACCTAATTTTCAATATAAGTAACCTAACCGAGTTAAATGAACTATATAAACCTTTAAAAGAATTTTAATAACTGAAAAAATGCAATGGGAAGAATATTAAATTTGGAAGAAGGAGAGGATTGAAATATAAAATTTTACGAATTCTTATACTAGGAGAGGGTAGGGTGAGAAATTGCCAAAATTAGCCTAAAATAATTTAAGAACGGCCCCTAAGTATTAGGACACCTGCTGTTTAGTACAGATTGAATACTTTCCACTGTTTTTAATTTAAAATACCAAATAAAGTTGCCCAATAAATTTGCGACATTTTGCACAACTATTCCACACAGAGTAGGTGTCCTAGTGATTATGAGCAGCATTGTATAATCAACCCGAAGTCCGTGGTTCTTTAGCGGCCGAATCAACCAATCCGCTGCAAATTGAACAAACGGCTGAATTTCATTGGACTGGCATTGTGCGGAGGCACAAACCAGCCCTCTCGAATCGATGAAATCTTTTTGAAAGTTTGCTCGGGGAAGAGTGGTGAAACAAAAGTATTGGCGGGCGGTGGGCGGTCGGATTCGGTGTGCTCGTCAAGAACACAAAGGGTTTTACCGTCGTCGGATTCGTTTGTTTCGCACACGTAACAACCGATAACGAGAAATAACAGCCCCGTCCTCCCGCTTACCATCCACTGGCCTGCTCTTATCTTTCCTACGAGTGGCTCTCTCGTATTATTGTCTCATCTCTAGGTCGGTCAAAGGATAATCGGAGGTGGAAGCGACAAAGTCCATCCGGTCGGACGACAATTGTCTCTGCCCTCAATACTCGTCTGATTGTCCCTGGTCCCGCGCAAACCTTCGATCCGGCCATATCCGCGCTGAGAATCCAGATGTCAAAAAGAAACGGGAGAAAACAGGGGCCCTCCGCCTCTCCCCCCTTCCTGGCTTTTCTCGGTGCTAACAAGACCAACAGTGGAATAACGAGAAGCGTCTGGGAACGATAAACTGCAAATAAATGGAAATTACGCGAAACAGAGGCCAGTCTTTCGGAGCGTGCCTCCTTTAATCCTGTGACATGAAAAGGAGCAACGATCAGGTAACCAGAGGGTACACTTGCGACACTAATTGCGCGCGCCAAGAGAGCTGCGGAATTATTAGTTTTGGCCATCTTCGCTTCAGAGTGGCGGATCAGGGTTGCAGGAGTGTATAGGGTTTAATGGAAGGAAATGGAATTATGTAATGAGGTATAATAAAAGTAGCTAAAATGGTCTAGCCGGGTAAGCATAGAGAAAACGGTTCCAGCACCAATTTTAGTATTTATTTATATCTACCAAATAACGGGGACCTTGAGGTTTGGCAATTTCAGAAAATTTTAATTTCTTAAAGCAGTATGATGCGCTTTTGAAAAATTCTGAGTTCCTTTATATGTAGGGTGTTCCTCTACCTATGGTCAATACTTTAGGGGATGATTATACGGGCAAAAATAAGACGAAAATTAAGAGTGACGAAATTGCGATAAAGGTTTCGTTTTCGAGAAAATTGACTTTGAATCTCACATAAATACGCGTGCATCGTAGGCGCTGGAGGGGCACACGCTTAGGATGCATGCGTATTTCGGTGAAATTTAAATTCAATTTTCTCGAAAACGAAGCCTGTGCCGCAATTTCGTCATTATTGATTTTCCTCTTATTTTTGCCTGTATAATCACCTCCCAGAGAATTCACCACAGTCAGAGGAACACCTTGTATATAAGGGAACTCCGATTTTTTCAAAGATGATTTTCTTGAAAAGCGCGTCTCACTGCTTTGGGAAATTAATGTCAGAGTGAAGACCTTGACGTAAACTAAGTATCAAAATTATTTGAAATTGCTAAACCTGAAGGTCTCCTTGTGAGAAAAATATCAGATCTGTACCACCTCTCGTTGGAGTGATATGGGGATAACAACCCTAAACTTTACAATTTTTTTTATCCACAACTACTTAAGATATTTGAATACTTCAAAATGCACGTAGTAGGCACGTTTTAATTCCGCTACATATCAACACATGTATAACCTGTTGAATATATTATTCTTACAATGTAATAACATTTATGAATACAGTTTTCTAAGTTTTTCTAAAAAAAATCCCAAACTTGCACAATTTTTTGGCCATCCTAATCTGCCAAGTGGTTTTATATTCGTTTTATTTTTCTTTAGTATATTCCGTCAATCCAACTCCCCTGCAACTTATATAGATAATATCAAACCACTAACGCTTTACTCCTGATTTTTTTGTAGGTGTCACTCAAAGGGTTGTTTGCCAAAACAACCCCCAAAGAATGAATTGCTTTATTTCCGCCCTTCATAACTGATTTGCAATTTCGAAAGAATGTGTATAGTAAAACAAAAAAGTGCCTACTACGTGTATTTTGAACCATTAAAATATCTTAAGTAATTGTTGAGAAAAAAAATGTAAGATTTTGAGTTGTTATCCTCATATCACCCTAACGAAAGGGTGTAGATATCTGAAATTTCTCTCAGTGTATTTTTAAGCAAAGAGCGTTTGGTATACATAAATACAAAAATTGGTGCTGGGGCTGTTTTCCCTATGCTTACCCGGCTAGAACATTTCAGAGAATAATATCACTCAGGAAAGTCTGTCAAAACTTCCTAAATTCCCTAAAAAGTCTAAACTCTTTACGATCTTCTATTCCTTCTTATAAATAAAAATGCACGTTGGCAACAAATCCTACTCCAAAGGAATCCTCGTTATATCAGCCACAATTTCTTGCCTGAAAATCAGAATGCTAAAAATTTCTGAATCTACTTTAAACTAATCGACCATACGCGAAGGAAGGATCGCTTTTATAACGAAACGAAAGAAACGGGTTATCGGGAGGCAAGATCGAACAAAGATCCATTCCAGCACATACGTAAGATTCAGAATCGATATCTCTTTATCTCGTGGCAGCCTTGGTTCCTCCCTTTTATACCACCAGCGAAAACATGTGGCAGGAGTTTCTGCCTATCGGAGGCAACAATGGCTCGCAATACTATTACTAGGAAAAAATTGGGGATCAGATTGGAGTGCACGTTGCCTCCATTCCCTCGAAATATCCACAGCCAGAGATATGAAGGCACAGTGCATCGCGACTGTGTAGAAATACGAGGAATTTACTGGGTCCACGGTAATGCGCCGCGTCTCCCGAAGCCTTATTGTAACGATGCCGGCATTGTACTGTTAAACTTTGCGGCCAGTCAATCGCAAGCTGCTCCTCTCCGGTCCGCGGCTGCAACTTTCCCGTGTACCCTCGACAATGTGTATCGGCAAAATGGCTTGGACGATTTCGAAGTAAATTTAGAAGCCATACTCTTCCCCCCCTTTTTCGTCGTAATAATCTGAAAGCTTTGGTTTATTCGTGTAGTAATGGATCAGGGATCGCTCTGGGGTAAAATAAGACGAACGACCAGCTAAACCTGGACCATTCGTGGCGCAATCGGTTTAATAGTCGGACGACGTTTATGATACGTCTTTTCGGGCCATGCTATTTAAAGGTACGAACTTGAGCGTTTTACTTGGATGCGACTGAATCGTAAAGTGGACCCTTGAATTACTAGATGTCACAGATATATATAAATTCCTCATAATTTATTTTCCATCCAGTGGGCAGTAGGGGGAGAGCTGGTGATATGGATCACCAATTTGTTTTAGTGAAAATAATTCATTTCAGATGTACCTATATTGCATCAACAATCATCAGTGTATTATAGTGTATTATTAGTTATTAGGATACAAAATAAAACTGTTGAAACATTACAAGAAATTTGTTTTAACACAGTACAAAATACCCATGGGTTTTCGAAACGGTGATAATATGAATCAGATATAAAA
Organism: Andrena flavipes; assembly: GCA_963971345.1. Classification (NCBI taxonomy): domain Eukaryota; kingdom Metazoa; phylum Arthropoda; class Insecta; order Hymenoptera; family Andrenidae; genus Andrena; species Andrena flavipes. Next base: position 15,396,981 of record OZ020482.1, on the reverse strand, counting down.
ATTGTATTATAAGTCTTTTATTAATTAAGAAATCTGTATTCTTCAAGTATAAAAGAAAACAATTATCATGGAAATGAAAATACAAAAAGTGTGCACCTACCAGTGGTTTCAGTGTGGTATTTGCTACAGTTGAGGACGTGAACGTGTGTAAACGTGATTGTCTAAGAAAATAACGTATAATTATATAAATATTTTCAAACTGTATATCTTTATTTTTATAATAAAGTCCCGTTTTAAACATGACCTCGATAAAAAAAGATTGAGTAAAAGCCTCCAAAATATAAATGTAAAAAGATTCATAGATAGACGAATTAATGAATATTTCTCCATTTTCCCAGGATCCAGATTTTCTCGCTTACCTCGTATTTTTCTTATCGCATATGAAACACAAACAATTTATTTTTTATCTGACAACTACTTAGAGACAAAAATATCAAATACCCTTCAATTGAGACCAATTTGAATCGAAGTACGTGCAATTACGTTCGCTTCCCCTGTACCAAAAACACCAGTCTTACTTCTTATTACCGCCAAAGCCCCGCATCCGTTCATTTCACAGAGCTGCCCGAACAGTTCTTATCCTCTACCATTCGCAAGCTGTCCGGAACGTCCGAATAACTTACCTCCCGCGTCAGCATCGAACACACGCGTCAGCGATCGTCCCCAAAGAAGCAAACACCGTAGGAAACGCGAGAATGTTGCCGATCAACTTTTCATTCTTCAAAGTGTACGAGCGAAAAGTAGGTGTCAGAGATTACGGAGTGACGGCTGCGGGCTCGGTCTGCCGGAAACAGGATGGGGGTTTCCGCGTCGGCGGCCACGTTGCAACGTCCGATCAGCCGGAAAACGTCCAAACTCACAATCGACCCTGGGGAATATTTCATTCGGCAGGAATTTTTCCCTCGAATTTCGTTGCTGCCGGGCCCGATCGACCGTTTTCCTTCATCCAAGCAATGCCCCCCACCCGACTGTCCCCCCGCCTCTGAAAAATACGGGTCAAAGCATGAGCACAAATTGGAACGACGAGAGACAACCAGCCTGGGAAAGCATGTTAGGAAAAACGTGGACGAGGGCAGGTGGGGTGAAGAAGGGTTCATGTGTCGCGGGGGAGGGGGTGGAGAATGGTTCAGAGGGGGTGGAGAGGACGGCCGTGCATAGAACGAAAGAGAAAGGTGGACGAGGGGCGATGCTGGGGCGAACAGGAGGGAAACATTAACCTGGTTGACCCTTGCATCGGGGCGGTCGGCTGGAAAATTCGAAAACTCGTTTGTCCAGCCCTTTGGCCCTCTGGTCGTTACCGCGCCCATGCAACCGACCGCTTTCCACGTGCTCTTTTTGCATCGATAAGCATCGCAGCCTCGTTACGTTTCCGCGTAAGCAGATTTACGTTGAACAGGTGAAAGAATATGTTTGCCCTTTGCTGGCTGTTTCTTTCAAACAGCGAGTGATTGGCGTGGTCATTCTCTCGAAATGGAGATTCCGCGAGGATTTTGACCTTTGTACCATTCATGGTGCAGGGATATTCTATTTCCCAACGAAGCAACCAAAGGGCTGCATTAACTTAAGCTACTTAAAAACAGGAGTCGTCAATTTCACCCGAGCTTTAGGAAATTGAAACGCGTATTCCATTAATTCTTTGTCCAAACACAAAGACTTTTAGAGTCGAATATGACGATCATTTGTCAGTCACGGTATAACAGTCAATCCAAATCGCTCCACGTCGGATGGAATTACCCGAGTGTTATTCGAAAGACGGAAACAGCCTACGTCCGTGGATTAATTCGATAGAGAGAAGCCCTCGGATGCGGGAAGCAGCGGATTCGTTCGACGAGAAGATTACAGAGGCGCGGGAATAAATGGATGGTGCCAAAATAATAATTCCGCCCTTTAACTTCGTATCCACGCCGTATAAATAAGAAGGCTCCGCGTATTCATTATTGCACCGTGCCACCCCTACGTGGAAAGCCAATCGATGCGGAAGGTCGTGAGCCTGGATACATCTGAACCGTAAAATCCGAAAGAATCACAGCTCCGGCAGGAATCATTTTTAGTCCCGTGCCGCGGGCTTTCCTTATTTTATCGTCATATTAGGCGAAAAAAAAGGGGGACGAAAGCGAAAGGTCCGAGGGGCCATCGACGGAGCTTATCTCCTATACGGGCGAAAGCCTTTTTCGATCCCGCGTATGTAAACTTCATAAACATCGGCTACACTGCCCGAAGGGGTCTCCCGAAGACTGGCCAAACGAGCTTCGACGGTTGTTTGGCCAAAATTTCTCTTCAGAGGAGCCGGTTCCACCCCTTGCCAAAGCGGCTAGTCGCTACAAACCGAATTAACCCTGTTTGTACAACCACGTCCAGATTCTTTTTTTTCTTCGCCTTTGTCACTGACCATGCGCCTAAAAGTCTGTCCCCTGTCGTGTTTGAATAAGTGTCCAGCTCGCATATGGGCTCCTTTAGGCGATGGGATGGCTGCGCAGTTTGTTTCGCGCGTATGGCAAGTGCAATGCTGTTTGCGCTGTACTGGTCCCTGCAGTTTGATGATTAGGATCAAAGGAAGGTGTCTGGTTTGAACGCCGATCGGTTGTTCAGTGGAATGACGGAGTAAGCTGGTCGAGGGCTTATTAGATTATTTAAGGAATCTTAGAAATGAGACCTGGGACAAGTCATGGCTGGTGGACACAATATTCTGAGACACTTTTTCCGTTTCTGATGAATTCTGGTGACAGTATTGAAATTTTTTTTGTTTAAAAAGGTTTCATAAACATGATAAAAACAATTTCATAGTTAATTTATAATGAGAGGGCAGCTGATTTAAACAATATCATCCAACACACACGCTGGTAAGTTTAAACCTTTTCCCACATAGCTTCCACTTTCCCACGACTCAGAATGTAACGGTCGAAGACAGCGCTATGTGCATCCACTTAATAAATCCGTCCCACTGCAGCTACAAGGATCCAGAACGAACTATCCCGTCTGAAATTCCACGAGCGAGACTGCAGACTCCCCAGTTAATCCTACCCCTATAAACGCTGGCATTCTTCGAGCCAGGAAGATGGTAAATGTCGCTGTAAGAAGGGGAACAGGAACAGAAAAGGGGGTCACATCGAGTTGCTTTCGCAATCGTCATCTCGGATCAATCACGGAGTACGGCTAACGTAATCGGAAAGTCCTTTATATCCGACGAAACTAAGTTCCGAGGCAATTTGTGTCTCTCTTTGTAAGGAGTAGGTGGAGGCCAGGAAGAAGGAAAAGGGAGGACAGGGTGCTGCAGAGGCAGCCCGGCGACTTTGCATCGCTCGAAGCTCGGTTCAGACCGCTTCGCCCTAATATAAGAAGGGGCTCCTCTTCTTCCCTTCTCTCGTTCTTCCTCATCTTCATCTCTCCCCGGACCTTTCTCCTTCTCTCACCTGTCCGTTTCCCTCTGTTCCACGACAGAACCTCCACCATCCCTGTCCCCCTGCGCTCCTTTTGCTTTGCCCGCCTCCTTCCGACCGCCCTCATCCGCAATTCCCTCCAATTCTTTTCTCGAAACAAGTTTGTAAAACGCAATTTTCTCGTAGGTTGACAAGTCATCTAATCGCACGTTGGGACACCGTCTACTCTCCCACCCCCTACCCTGGCCGACTCCCACCTACGGCCGCCCTCATTCGTTCTCCAAGATTTTTCTTTCATTCTTTCTATCTCGCGTGTCTCGCTTCCCCGTATATCACCTGTTTCACCTTCCTTTTGCATTCCAGGCGACAACCGCGGGGAACAGTTCGGGAAACGATCGCGGTTTCGAGATACCAGAGCCTTTCTTCCGTTTCGAGGGTGGGACAATGCTTGTCGCGCGTGCTGTTGACGGCGTTCGAGGGTTGCACCCTGGATCACGAGATATCTCGTTTCTGATAGTTTTTCCAACGGGTTATCGAATGCCTGCTGTACTTTGGAGAATTTAGTGGGGGCTTTATATACCGCAGTAACGCTTTTAGAAAAATTTTGGATCAATTGTGGATTATCCAGAGATGGGAAAGGGAAGTATTTATTAAGTAGCGCAAGTGATCCAAGTATCCTGTGGAGTGTATTTTAATGTTTAAAACACAGTATTCAGTTAGCCTTCTTTCAACCATCTAAAGTTGGTATTTGAAAAAGCAAAAGAAAAGTATCCAGTCTACAATTTTCATATGTTAAACTAATTTCACTAATGTCACTAATTTTTCCACCTAAACTTTTCCAATACCCTGCATAGTAAACATAGTTTAAGATGCAGCGTCCCTTAAAGGATCGTAATGTAACAGAAATATATCAGAAGAATTGGAAGTTACTAGGAGCTTCCAACGCGTGAGAAGCGTATCGAATCGGCGTCAGGTATTCCTGGAACGAACTGTTCGCGGTCTAATTTCCTCCTCCCTCTCTGATTTGCGCTCTCATTCGCGGAACGATCGGATCGACTTTCCTGGATCCGGCATTAATACCGTTTGGCCCGCATATACGTTATCGGCCGCGTCTCCGCGTCGACCGCGGCTGAATTATACGATTAATCTCCTATCGAAAATTAGGTTACTGGGCTAGGATAGTAATGGATGGCGGTGAGATTTCGGGAAGAATGGGTCCGCGAAGTACCAACATCCGGAATGCTCGAACAATAAGTCTGAATGTGGGGTGGCTGTGTGATTAATCATCGTATTGCATATTTCGAAGAAGTTATGCATTCTACTCCCGCTAGAAATATCGACTCGACGCGGCTATAAATCAAGAGACCCGTTGCTTTAGATCCATATTAGGCATTCTGTTCATTGCAGTCCTACTTTTTAATATTGTGATCATTAATCCCATTTAACAAAATTATTTGCAAGGTGACATTCCATTTCGGTGAAAGTTGCATCTGTTCATGAGACTAAAATAAGTGTGCTGCGTGCTATGTAATTAAAATAAAATGTTGATTACTGTTTAAATTGTTATTGGTGGACAATGAGGTAGATACAATTGATTTTTAAAAACTGAAAGAGGGAAGTCTGTTATTCACAATTTAATTCCTGCAACCAGAATGCATTAGAGGATTAAAACCTACGAAAGATTCTCCAGATTTGAGAATAACAGCGAATTTTCGTCATAAATAATACACTCACAAGTTTCAATAGTAGGTAATATACAGTCACTCTCAACAGTTTAATAAAAAGAATGTTTTAAACTAATCTCTTACAAAATATAAAAGTCATTTTCTGTGAATGTGTCAATTTTAGTATACTTAACCCTTCGTGGTCACCCGGGGTGTATCGCACCCCAGGATATGTCTGCTAATATTTCTGTAAATTTTTACACCTTAATAATAAAATTTAAAAATGTGGAGAATTTTAAGAAAAAATATCTCGCTCTCCCTACTATCTTTTAAAATACAAATTTCGACATATAATACAATTATAACAATACAATTATCACTAAAAAATTAAAAGATTCAAAAATACAAAAATGGTAACTCAATTTGTGATTATAAGAAGGTGTGACAACGAAGGGTTAAGCACACAATTACCATACAACTTCTCCATTCCCCCTACTTCTTATTTTATAAACAGTCAACCAGTCTGCTTCCAAACATACCTACTCATATAAGAATCCAGTTATAAAAGCAAGTACCTTCCCCCTTCTTTTACACGCTCGCGCCCCCTTCTTTCCCATGTTTCTCGGGTAAATCCACGCCTGCGAAGTCTTCCATATATTAAGAAACACCCTCTATTTATCCGCCCTCTCTGGCCTTCGTTATGACTCGATTCATCGAGCCTCCTCGTAGATTGCATCGATTCCGTGGTAGTTAGAACTCCTTTAGAGCGTTATCAAGCTTCGTTTGCTCGGCACCTTTGCCCCGGGAACTCGAGCCAATTGAAAACACAGGTGTACGAAACAATAAGGTTGCTGCTTAAACGGAGAGGGGCACGGAAAGTAGATTGTAGGTGTTTAGAATGGGTCGACGAAGACGGGATAAAATGGGGCAGCGGACGGGGTTACGGGGGGATGGGGGTACGGAGAGTGAAGTGTAGGTGATTTCGCCGATTACAGAACGAATCCAGAGGATCCCTTTCATGCTCTCCTTTCACGAACGAAGTCAAGTAACAATTTCGAGATTACGGCGCTCCCGAAATGAAATTTCATTCGCGAGTCCCAGAGGAACCGCGTTTCAAGGGGGGGGCCCTCCACCCCCCCGACCTCCTTTTTCTCCTACGGCCTCGCTTCTTCGGCGGCTCTTTCTCCTATCCGCCGTGCAACCAGTCGCCTCCAGTCTCTTCCAATTTCCCCTTCGTTTCGAGAAGGGCGCGGGGGCAGGGTTACGCCACCAGGGAGTTTACCGGAACGATTTCGTCACGGGACGATATTATTCCGTCTTCCCGTTCCCGCCTCCTCGCGGCGGCCTTACCGACGTCGTAAACCTCTTGTAAAGGACTTGCTCGATATTCTCGTTAGGTTCCGGCCCCCGCGTTGCTCGCTAGCAAGACTCCCTCGTTGCTCTTTCGCCCGCTTTCCAATGACAGCGGCGTAATCAATGCAACAGAGGCTCGCGAAACTCGGCCGGCTGCACAGCAAACGAGTACGTCACCTGTAACGCGTTTGCTGGCAGTGTTTCGTTGCCGAAAACGCTTCCTTTTATTCCCCAGCGTCGAGATAAACTGCAATTTATTTCCGCCGGGCAAGTGACGAACCCGGAGAACTTCCCACTGGCTTCTGCTCCTGATTTAGGTGATTCCAAGTTCTCGTCGAACACCTGCGAAACGCAATGTTCTGCGCCGTCTTGCTGAATTCCTGGCAATTGTTTCGAGAGAACTTTCAACGAGGGAATTTAGTGCGATGATTATGCTGTTGGTTTAGGTGGCTCGTTGTAGGCGGCTGCTAGGTATCGAGCTTTTGGTGGTTTTTGACAATTTTGCAGAAAACTTGCATGGATTGTTGAGCTTTCTCGAATTTTGCAAGTGTTCACTGGGTGGTGAGAACTGTCAAAAGAGTGGATTGTAAATATGATGGAAATGTTTGATTGGGGTAAATTTGACGGTGATAAATTTGAAATAAAAGTGATTTTTGAGCTCACGGATGGTTTTAGCATATTTTGGGTGCTGGGGAGATTTATATCTTCTATGGCTTCATCAAAATTGGCGGGGAAGTTAGATCGAGGAAGGGGAGAGTTGTGTAATATTTTTTATAACTTTAGGTACTTTTTCAACTACTTTGGTTTCAATGTCAAATTGAAAAATACGTGTGTGTGTTGGATGAATTTCTACTTTTCATCCATATCGTGAGTAGACGTTGACATGCGTGGCACAGGACGTGTAAATCGTTTGTTGAAACATGTTCGCGACTGTAGAATAAATTAAGGAAATTGTAGACAATAATCTAGGAATATCTTACATTAATAGTAGTTTTCGTGTATGCTTTTATGACATAAGATGGTGAATTAATGTAGCACTGTTATTGATTGATTGCCAGGATTAGATTTTCTTCGTGTGCAAAAATGTAGAAAAACTGTTTACGATTCGAAGTTACACAATCACAATATAAATTTAGTTAAAATACAGTGTGTATCATAAATATATCAGTCCTTTCAAGTTTAAATGATCTGATGTTTGGAAGTAAATTATGCTATAATATTAGGGTCATAAAAAGAAACATTAAAAAACAGTCCCATGAATTTATCGAACTTAGTACGTTAAATTAAAAATATAACAAAAATGCTATTTAATCATTGTTTCATAAATATACTAACTGTAACACAAACTTATTTTATTTTGAAAATACGAATATACCCAAAATTATCGGGAGATGAGGTGACCCTTTAATTTTGCTCAACAGGGTAATAAAAAAATCTCACTTCCAATATGGAAAATCGACTTTTTCACTTAACTCGTAGAAGGGAAAATGTAATATATTATTAAATATTTTTATCCGTACATATTAATTAAAAAAAATAAGTTTTTGTTACAGTTGGTATATTAATGAAAGAATAATTAAATATCTTTTTTGTAATATTTTTAATTTAACCTACTAAGCTCAATAAATTCATAGGACTCCTTTCTTAATATTCCTTTTTATGATCCTACTTAGGAATAGAAAGTAAGAAGTTGGTATATTTATGACACGCTTATAACTGTGTCTAACTTATCATTTATAATTTTTGCTACCACCACGGACATCACGTGTCCCTTCAAGCCACTGAAATTTCGTCAAAGTGACTTACCTCAATCCTTGACTACATAAAGTGTATTAATCAACTTAGTTTCCCTCGTTGACCTAAATCTCTTCTGCAAAGATAGTAACAAATATTGAATCTAAATACATCCTCAACTATATTTAACGACTATTAAGTTTCTACACCCGCTTCTAGTTCCACCCCAGTTCCCCCAAGTTTTCCTAAGCAGCAGGTCGAACTACAAACTTTCGAATTGAAGCTCTTCGCAACTAACCAAAAATCGGTACTTACCAAGAGCCATTAACACCCCAAAATTGATTTAAAAAGAAAACAAATTACCAAGCAGAACGCAGGATAGATATCGCAATAACGATCCAGGGTTATCGAAGTAGAGACGGAGCTAAAGCTGAGGGGGGATGCTGTGATCTGTCCCAGGATTATTTCGACAAATCGAGATAACTATCCAGACACGTTTACTCCGTATAGATGTAGGTGTAGTAGCTCGTTGATTAGCATGCCACCGTACGGAGATAAGCGGCCTAACCGTGACGATATAGTTGGTCCTGATGGGTGTATAGGCTGTTTCACCTACGATAATCCAGGCTATTGTCACAGCCTGTGACGTTCAGCTGCACACTTGAGCAACGTTCGACGACGCTAAATTCGAATTAAAAATTCCACTAAATCTCCACTACGTTCAACATCCACTAACAATATTATTAACCACGATGCGAAACAATTAACGGAGGGGAAGAAACTTTAACACTCCTGAGAGGGCTCCCAAATTTCATCCCATTCTTGCAGCAATCTCCAGGCAACGGTTTTACGTTCACAATAGAAATACACGCTTATCGAGCCACCAAGCCTCGATAACCGTTATCTCTGGCGGCTCGTGATATTAACCCGAGAATGCAGTAGCATAAACATCATAACGTGACAGTTTCTAGAGGGCTGGATAGCTTACTTCCTAATAACAGCAGGAAGTGCAGCAGCGAGTGCAACTCGCGGTCTGGCTTCGTTGTTGGTCGACGCTCCAGGCCGGCGTGACGTAGATAGGAAGTGAACAATAATTGATCGAACCCTCTAAGCCCCGGCTATAAGCCAGTGATCCTGTTATTGCAGATACGCATGAACATGGACCGGCCGTGCTCCCTGCCTACGTACCTAAACGCACCCGTTTTCCTTCAAATTCGTATCGAGATTTTTACGAGAAGAATAAGTTAAGAATACGATTTTCCGCAGCGACGGGCAGCGAGTAGTTTTGTATTGGACGAGAGTGTTTTGGAGAACTATAGGGATGGTGATTGACAGTTTTTTAGGGTGGATGGGGTTTCGAATGTTCAATTTGAAATTAACACTTTGGGTGGCGCAAAGTTTTGACTTTTCGGAAATGTCCTTTCAAGTCGGTTTGGTCTTCTTGAGCGAGTGGTTCTGACGAGAATGTTGGTGTTAACTCGCTCCGGATAAAATTTGGGGATACTTGGAGAATACTTCTGAAGTAAAGACAGAACTTTTAGTGAATGAACGTCGTTAGAATTTAAGTAGATATCGAACATGTTCCTAGTATTGACACTCGCTGTGTCTCGCAAAGTAAGCTCTAAAATTTAGCGGTTATGCACTGAATTAGACACTAAATATATGTAGGAAGACGTACTATAATTGCAGCATAATGTGATTAACAATTACAGAAAGGGAAGTGTTTTAAAGAATCTTAATAGTGTAAAAATTTATTGGACTGCCACAATTTCGCATCACATTCGGAGAAGGTAGGTCTAATAATTCTGTGAATGCAAGAATATCTACTAGAAATACCTAATTAATGATGTACTTAAGGAATGAAATCCTGTGCGTTTTTCTTTTATTTGTCCAATATGTACATGCGAATGTAAAAAATAAAATATTTTAGAACATCCTATTTCCATATTTTTGTAATAAAAATAAAATCAAAGATTGATAAAAAAAAGCATTTATAGAGCAAGAAATAATAAAAGCACACGTGAAAATGACTTTAAAAACTCACCTGTACATGAATTAATCAATATTTCTTGAGTAGGCGATATTAGTTACACTTTTTTCAGGACTGAATTTTTGCATGTCTTACGGTTTTTAATTCCTAATTAAAAATTTGTAGGTTACAACGATTCTAACTTATGCTAGGTACATGAAAGATGAATAATTTCTCTTTACTTTGAAATGAATTGCATGCAAAAATATCAATTATTATTCAATTGACAGCGATTTAACTTTTGCTAGGCGATATTAGGTACGGTCACCATAGATAAAATAAAAGGCTATGATTTTTAAAATATTAAGGTACTGTAGAATTTATCCAATAAATATTTTGTCTAGGAATCTATAGGTATCTACATCTGTACCATTATATAAAAATATTCGTGCTATGTATATGTATATATTATGTTTGAAAGTGCAAAACTCAAAAACTACTGTGAGCCGATTTCGATGGACCATAAACCTGAGGAATGCTTATATTAAAGGACTGTTGTAGGCTATGGAATTATTCCAAAATCCATGTGCACAGGGCGCAACACGTACTTTTAAAATTAAATAAGAAGGAAAAGTCTGATTTATACCATAGCGGAGCACGGGTATTTTGCTTATAAAAGAATAATATTCTTCGTTGTCATAAGATGAAGGAGGCGGCAGCGCTAGAAGCAGACTGAATATTAAATTCGAATTACAAACAAGAGTGCTTAAATCGCGAGGACGAGCAAATTGCCCTTCTCCAGCAGGCTACATAGAAACCATCCACTTCAGAATTAAATCACGGGGATCATAAACACCCCTCTGACAATAACATCGTCATAAAAACCCCACGAGGACAAGACACCACGAGAGCACATCTGTTCGTTTGCTTGTAATTGACTTTCCTACCCCTTGATTGCCTACGAGCCATTTACACGGAGCATCAATGGAAATTGTTGTAACCGTTACTAATTCAACCACGATATTATTTATTTTCGTTGAAATATAATATAAGTATTAAATATAAATACACAGGCAAACGTAGCTTCTCGATTTTAATTTTAATCTCTTGCAAAATGACAAGTGATAATTTATACAATAAAGTGTAAAATAACGTTTAAAATAAGTATTATTTCAGAAACTTAATATTTATAAATGCATCGAAGTAAATTTCTTCCCAAATAAAATTTAGTAACTCACAAAGCCAGTGATTCCCAACCTGTGGGTCACGAAGTGGTTTCCGGGGGTCGCTATGGTATTTTTAATATTATTAATTTAGAATAATATTCTGAAACACATATTTTTAATGTTGCTCCTTTATTTTATTAACTTTACCTTGTTTTATCCGGGAGGCTATTTGAATAAATAAAATAAAGAAAATAAAATAAAGAAAAAAATAAAGAAAAAAATAAAGAAAAAAATAAAGAAAAGAAAATAAAGAAAATAAAATAAAGCAAATAATATAAAGTAAGAATAAATAAAACACAGAGCTTCTTTACTTTACCTGTGTCAAAACTGAATAGCAGAACGTGTCACCTTATTCATGAAAATATGTACAGGCGTCACGAATCCAAACACATCGGAGGATACCAGAGAAATTCAAACTCCAGCGGCCAAAATCAGGAAGGCTCTTATTCGATGCAATAACACGACCGCGTTCCGAATCCTCCTTTCAACAGTTTCGAGTCGAACCGCGCGGCGTATCCATTCCTATCGAATTAAGGATCGTCCCAAGGACACGTAACCCTGTCAAGTTCGGGGGACTCGCAAATTGACGATTTACGGTCACCAAACAGGACGATAAGCGAATGCCTGCAGGCTTAATGGGCCCCGGGGCCATAAGCGGCAGGGCTTCGACAAGATTTGCATGACAATGCCCTGTCATTACGCGCCCGGCCCAATCAAACGTCTAGCACACACCGTTTGCTCAGCAAGTGTTTATTACCGATGCGCCATGCAAATGCTACGGCTTCTGTGCATGAGTATATATACATACACACTGCGGTCGCATTAGTAATTCCTCCTTTCGTCGACTTAGACGGGATTCGAGTAGTCCTGTTACTCTTCACGCGACGCCATGTCCGATTCTGCGAATCGTGTCGCGTACTACTAGGAAACTAGTGTATCATTAACACTCTGACGCAGGGCTTGAAACGGGTCCGAAAATAACTGTTCAAAACTGTTATATAAAGGTTCTGATTAAAACGGTTATGGAGAACCTTTATTCCGAATAATTGTTACGACGTACCGAAATTTCGGTTCTCGGTTACGGTTCTTATTTCCTTCCTCGTATCGGTTCCAGAACCGAAATAATAACGGTTATGGAACCGATATGAAGAGGGAAATGAGAATCGTAACAGATAAAAGTTGGAAATTTCAGTTCTTCGTAACAGTTATTCGGAATAAAGGTTCTGCATAACCGTTTGCGGAACCGAAATCGGTATTATAACAGTTTTCAAGCCCTGATTTGACGGCAGTATGGTTTCGAGGAAACTTACAGAATTGATCAAAAGAAACTTTGACACTGTTGTGTTTAGTCCTTTATTTCCCAATTTCACCGTAACAATTATTAACAGTTGTAAATGACTAGGACCTCCCTCGATTTTTAACAAAACAAAGTAGGGTAACGCATAGAGATATTGACCCGTATAAAATGATTGACCCTCTTCCCCAAGAAGTTTAATGTTTTTTTATATAAAGAAAAAAATATAATTGTATTCGGAACAAAAATATTTGAGCCACCGAAATATTATATTAAAATACTATATTATAATAAAAAGCATTATATTATATTTCCTACTTTTTGGGGAAGAGGGTCAATTATTGTATAGCGGCCAACATCTGTATACGTTACCCTATCCTCTGTTTCAATAAAATATTTTCGACTACATAACCCCCTAGGAATGAGAAGGAGATCCTTATTACTAATTTGATCAGACATAAGAGATTACCATCTAAGGAACAGGAATACCAACGCCAGGGCTAAGGTGTTACGGAATAACAGTGAAGAACACGCGCGCCAACAATGGCTAAAATAAACGGAAGGCAGCGATCTGAATTACTACGCATTATACGTTTATCAGATGGGAGGAACGGTTCCGTTTCACGGGGGAAAATTTGAGACCGATGGGATCGGTACGCGGGAGGGTCGATATTTCTTTTCATTCGGCCAGGGCACACGTAAACTATTACTATCCATTTAAATCGCATCAACCCTTGTATCTAAGGGCACACCCGGAATAACGATCGTCCGCGACACGGGCGATTTATCAGACGCGGCATTCCGGAGGCGGGACGTTATCTGGAGAAATCCGAGAGGGTCAGTCTACTGCTGATCGAAAGGAATATTAAGCGGCGGGGTTAGGGTTATCTACGAACTGGTTCCAGTTCTTCCGAGAACGTTCGAGGAATTCGATTTCAGTCACGGCGTCAGTAGCTACCTTCATAGAGGAGATAACAGTAACTGTGGTCAGACTCCTTCAGTAGAGCGTGTGTACATATGTGCGTGGTGTACAGTGTACAATGTATTATGCTTATCTTAACCGTTCGTTGCATAACTTCTTCGATTTTGAAAAAAAAATACATTTTTGGACTGGTACACGTAATGATAATAAGGGAAAATAGTAAAAATGAAATCTCGTTTCCGGAATTTATTAAAAAAGAAGATTATGTAATGTTGCAGATTTGCAAAAAAAAATTAAATACCAGTTACTTTTGGGGCTGTTAGACGAAAAATGTCACGTTGACAGTGCGCATATGGGTAATCCGAATTCAAAAAGACAAATAATTAGAAACTAGAAGGCTACCTCTATTACATGATTATCAAAAAAGTCAAAATCTAAAAAAATTACAAAATGGTGAACCACTGAAGAAAAAATCATGTTTTCGGGGTGCAAATTTGGGGAAATGTTGATTAAAAAAATAGAAGCAGGTCGTTAATTGAAAAAAACTGATCGTCATATAATAACGACAGGTCTTTCGTATAATAGATGCCCTTGCTCGTGTCAATTGGACGTATAGTTTTCTCTGTAGACTGTCAACGCGGTTGAAAAATGGCATTCTGAGGAAAACGCGTTCAAAGTTTCGCGGAGCTCAGTCGCGCGTTTAACACCGCTTGACGGAAAATACTATATCTTCGTCAATTTTGCGAATATCTTCATAAAATTTGGAGAAAGCATTTTTGAAACGTACGTCCTTCAAAAAATGTGGAAAAAAATCGATTTTTCCGATTTTTTAGAGTAGTCTGCCCCTTAAAGAAAATTGATCAGATCTTGCACTTGGTACGAGGTATTCTGATGAAATTGAAGTATGATATAATCGATGTGATATTATGGGGCATTTAAGTCATCATTTTGCTGGTTTTGAATTTATTTAGAAAATACAGTGCGTCGAAATTTGCAATTTTTGCCTTTAGGTGATTCCTTATCATAAATTGATCACCTTTCACAATTGGTGTGAAGGATTTTCATGAAATTAAAATATGATGCAGTTCTGGTGAAATGAGAAAGAGTTTAAGTCATCATTTCACTTATTTAGAATTTGTTTAATAAACACAAGTCGTGGAAGTAATACATTTGTTTACTATAACGGATCATTCTGCAGCAAACCGATCACATTTCGTACAACGTGTCATGCATTTTGACCAAATTGAAAACTAATATAGGTATTCCATGTTATATGCCCTAGGGTCTGAGTCATTATTTTGGTGGTTTATTTAAATAATGCAAATTATCGAAGTTTCCATTTCCCCTATATTTCATGGACTATCGAACAAGGTTAATTATTCTCGGAATATTCCTAACTTTTTCATACGAAGGGACAAGACATTTTTGAAAATTTTGCAATGCAACCAAAAGTATCATAAACAAAAGTTTAAAACTGTAAAACCAATTTATATCTCCCCTTTCCAGTACTCCTTACAACACAACACATCCCTTCCCTGCGACGAAAGGGAAAACTGAAAGCCTCAATTTCCACCTATCAAACACCAATTTTTTCTACCTATTCTACGCCGGCCTCGAACAGATCCCTCGCGTAAACTAAAGCACCCAAACTGAGATATAGCAAATAACACGCGATCGTATGGCAAACTCTGCGAACGACAATGGTGAACACTTTGCGCCAGTGGATGTCCGTTAAGTTCTTCTATAATCGTCCGATTATTGGTAAACAGTTTCCCCGTAAGGGAGGACGCGGGAGCTGCACGGTTGAATCGGGTTTACTATCGACTTTAAATTGTTATTCCCCACCTCCCTCGCCCCCTCTCACTTCACCCTTCCTGTTAGCCCACCTCCGCCACCGCGTCGACGCCATTGAGGAACAATAAATGATTATTGTAGAGACTATTACCGCCGGAGTGGCGAGCAGGCCCCATTGGAACTGTTCGGTGGTCAGTTTCTCTCGGTGCATGTGGTCTTGTGTGTACAAGCAGCGCGCGTATACGTGCTACCATTATTTCTCGTATCTCGCGAGTCCATGCACAACCCACCCACCATCCTCCGCCGCTACATACCGCTTCTCTTCGGTCTTTCATCTTCTCTCTCGGCCTGCTGCACCCCCATTCTTTCTCTCCCTCTACCTCAGTGCCAGGCCCTGTGCTCGCTCTTCTTCACCTCTAAACCACCGACGATACGAGCAAATAAACTGGGCTCACTTAATTCGCCACCAGAATCTGCTGTAAGGAAGATAAAGCGATTTTCATTGAGATCGTTATTGAACGAATGGGCCTGAAAGTAATTACTGACGGTACAGTTTCGGTGCCGGTATATGGGGTGGCATGGATAGGTTCTCGTAACAGTCTGACTCTGTACGCTGTGATTACGGGGGTGGTGAGGTTGATGTGCTTCGAATTAAGAAATTTTGTTGCAGCTCCAAGGAGTATTTTAAAGTAAATCAATTGTTGAAGGAGAGAAATGAGTGAAGAAAAATAATTAACTCTGAGGGAGGATTTAAACGCTGTATGTTTGGTTCAGTGTGATATTTTTATATCGAGAAAAATTTAGATTAGTTAAGTAGAGGCTGATAATATTTCTGTAGAGTTTCTAGATACATATTGGATACATATAGAATATTTATTGGATGATGCAAAAAGACTTCTCATTTTTTGTTTAAAAACAATTGCACTTTCACCTATCTGAGCAGTTATTAATTTTTTTTTAAGTATGATCTACTACTTATCTACTCATACTAGTACATGGGGTAAACGATACAGTTATTGACCAGGGTACAGAGGTTTTTTTATTTCGATATGATAATTTGAAGATCAAAGGCACTTGACGAAAGAAAACAAAAGAAAAGAAGAAAAAGAAAGATGCAAAGAGAAGAAGAAGGAGAAGAAGAAAAAAAGAGCAGGTGAGAGAGAAATTTAAGGTACCAAAAAAAAAAAGAAAAAAAGATAAGCCAATGAAACCGCGGCGAAGAAGTCGTGAAGGGTGTACACGAAACTCACCCTGCCCCAAGACAACATGTCTTTGATTTTAATATGTTGACAGGTGGTTTTAATAAAAGTGACTTTAAAGTAAAAAGTATGCCATTTTTTTATATTCAGCAAGTGGTCAACAACTATGCCACGACTGGTCAAATAACTACAATTTTGAGTTATGTTTCTTCATAATAATATAACATTGAAACTACTGATATCTCAAAGTTTATTTAGTGTTATAATCACCTTCGATACTTCTCTTTCCGCCTGGTATAATAAAACTTCATTTATAAAATTCAAGTTACTTCTTTCATAGCGTTTGCCTAAACTGAAGCTCTTAAGTGGTCAATTACTGTATCGTTTACCCTACCTGTTCATTAAATACAGTCAACGAAAATTCTACAGCTTCTACCAAGCAAAAACTGCTTGCTTCTCTGTCACTACGAATAAATTTATTATACAATCAACGTATAACACAATAGCAAACAGTACAATAACAACGAATGTATCAGAAATCCTTTTTCATTTCCTTTTTCATCAACAAAACAGTAACAATTAATTTTCCCTTCCGAATAAAAACATTTTTCTTAGCCTGCTGACTAAGTATGATTTCCTTTTATTTGTGTACCTATGATCGTAATCCCGCGCACGTCAAACAAAACTGTTACTTCATCCCTGGTGCACGTGTTTGAAGGGGTTGCGAGGACGGGATTCATCCCGTCCATTCCCCGTGCACCGTGCAAACACGTTATACGACGAACAAAAAACTCGTTACGAATGTCCGAGCACAATCGTGTGCCGTGTATTCGATTAAAGAGCTCTAATGCTTCTTCGCCGAGCACACAATCAGGGAAAGGCACAAAGCGAACTATGATTGGAGAACGTTTCAGGTCATTACTGAAGACAAAGCGATTGATGTGTCGTATACACGTTTTATCCTTCCCCAAAACGAAATAAATAAATAAATAAATGTGCTTTAACGTTTCTGTCTCTGAGAAACGAAGGTTCCTGCTAATTTCAAATATAACAACGTTGTTCAGCTTATATGAAATCAAAATTCAGAAGACCTTATTTATATACATATGTACAAATAACTTTTATTGCCTCCTTTCGGTTAAAATTTGGGTTATAATTTGCCAGTTTATTTAGACTTTAATTACCTTATTTGCTAAAGCTTTTACCTATCTACCTTATATTTTTTTCTGAATCCTTATTACTGTACCTTACATTTACAACTTATTCTAGGCTCGTTTCTTTCCAATCTCTCGTGTTGTTCTACGCCTACTTCCATTGTACTTTATTGCCTACTCTCTTCCTCCCTCCTCTGACCACTGTTCTCTTCTTCTCTTCTTTAATTTCTTCATCCACTTTTATCCTGTTCCTCGGTCATGCAATATTTCGTTTTCCCCCTTATCTGTAAAATCTGCACGTTTAATTGTCAACCTTTTGCATCCTCCACTTTTTATTTTCAGCGTGGATTAGGACGAGCACACATGTAAATTTGAATGCAGGGATTATTGATCTTTCGCGAGAAATGAGATTAAGTTGAACGTTCACCGTATATTGGTGCATAAAAATGTTATAAACACATACACGTTTATGCGAGAGCAATGTGTGAATAGCACATTTGTATTCGTTTGCAGATGGGACGACGGTGGTATACACTCGAGGGGGCATCGATAAATT
Source organism: Andrena flavipes (assembly GCA_963971345.1). NCBI lineage: Eukaryota > Metazoa > Arthropoda > Insecta > Hymenoptera > Andrenidae > Andrena > Andrena flavipes. Next base: position 15,378,739 of record OZ020482.1, on the reverse strand, counting down.
AGCATACGACGAGTGGACTCGTTTAAATTTGAACAAGCAGCATGAGTCTCGCATCTGCATGATAAAGAAAGATCGAATTTGCCTAAAAGACGCTTCGAAACCTTCCACGTGAACTGACCCGCCTGGTACGAAATTATGTTTGAATTCGAGCATTGCTTTTTATAAGGCAGATGTTTTTTTTTCAGAAATCACTTGACAAACTACGGTTGGCTACTTAAACTATTTCCAATCGCATCTGACATGCTTTTTTATTCGCAACGATACACATCCACTTGGAACATTATTCAAATTGGCACACCAGAAGGCTTTCGATCATGAATACGTATGTCTTTTCAGCAAGTATCCTGTATCGATGTGGAGCATGAATTGCAGGGAAATAACAAGCGGCGTCATTATTATGTTAATCAAGGGAATAATGAGGACTGAGTATAATAGCTTTAGTAAGTGTTATTGATTGATTCTTACACAACTGATCCGTTTGTTCGTCGAAAGAACACATCAACTTGTCATCGGAATATCTTTCAAATTAAATGATATTCAAATATTTTGATAAGTAGTACGTTTATATATTATACTGACTTGGAAATGGTAGTTCATAAAATGTACAAATGATAAGTTTACGTTAATTGCTAGATAGCAGAGCACGGACTGCGTAGCAATCGTTTAAAATGTATCTCTAATTGTCTGACAGTTGGTTTATAATTTATGTAATAAATTATTTCCTGCGACTAATTCTGGAAATAAAATAAATATATCTGTTCACGACAGCTAACAACTTCTTCTCAACTAGCTCTGATCAACTCTATAATAAAATGTGACCTATCTCCTCACATGACACCTATACTCCAACATAAAACTCCAGCGACATTAACTCCAAATTATCAAAAATCTTGGCATGCCTCTATAATAATAAGTTCCTCCCCTATCTGCTCTTAATCTTCAGCCAAATCTTTTCAGACTTCACAGTGCATACCAGCGCCAAAACTTTCCATATTCCACTGAAACAATCCACTCAACAATCCACTAAAATCCCACATCAATGAACAAAACGGCTACAATAATAGATTTGGTTGCCAGAAAAAAATCACGTCTCCTCACGAACCAATTATTACTATTATTACTTATTTTGTAAACGAGGAAATATATTCCCTTTAGTGTACAAAAGTAAGTACCAATACAATAAGCATTATAAGAGATGTTGCTGGGAACAAAGCAGTAAGTAGCTACAAAAACAAGAAAAGAAAATGCTAAACTAAATCATTTCAGGATTTATAATTATTTGAAATTCTCACAATCACAAGACGTTTCATATAGTGTGAAGTAAGATATAGTGAAAAATCAAATGAGTAATTAAACTTGCTGGCTACGTTACAGATACGGTTGATTGGATCCGACTGGCCAAAACTCGGTTTGTATGAAGTGGTGTAGCACAATTTTGGTTCCCAGAATTGTCCAGATGGAACATGAAAATTAATATAACGCAAAAGGGTAATTATTTACAAAAGGGCAGTCCTCGCCGATTTCGATGACCTTGAAATATGTTGTCGAAGTTAATATTCTCAACTTTTTCATACACATATTACTGGCGTTAAATTTCAGTCACCCCCGCCTATTGTTGGCAGATTTACACATTTTTTTATCGTAAATCTCCCAGAAGTTTGCGGCCAAAAGAAATCGGCGAGGACTTTCCTTTCGTAAATTAATTATTTACCACGGTTAATTACCGCAAAAGTTGCGAAGAGTTAACAATACCATTTACAATCTCGTGAAAGGATAGAATATCAGATACAGTCCTGAATTCTTATAATGTAATGATCGTTCTTCGCCATACGTTGCTCAGTTTCAGAAGCATCATATCCCAATAATCCAGTATCTTCTCCAGCAGATATATGTATCTAGCCTAACGAAGTGGCCAGACAATCCACGCATATTCCAATCGCGAACACATCATTCCCTCCCAGTGCACTGTACGGATCTCCCCTCTTCATGGTCCCCGTAATCCCCAACACCTTCCAACGCCGTTAGATAGGCCTGTTGACGGGTCTTAATGTTGTTCACCGAAATTGAAGAAGGCCTCGGGAAGGTTTGATGACGTCGAAGTAACCGAAGAGCTCTGGCGGAGAGAGGGTCGCAAGGGCGAAGCGGTGGCTTACGGTGGAGAAAGGTGGAAGAGTCGAATTCAAAGGGAGGGGAAGACGAGGGCCCGATAACGGCGACGTAGAAGGAAAAATGTTAGAGGAAAGATGGGAGAGGAGGAAGGCAAGGAGCGCGGCCTCGAAGCTCGATTATGTGATATAAACTTGCCAGCGAGGGGGATAAGGAAGGGTGGGCCAAAGAGAGATGCACCCCCGTTGATTGAGCCGCCACCTTCAACGTGCCGTGAACACATGTGCTGGTGGCAACACTCTGATTGGAAGCCAGATGGGCTCTTCAGCCTCTTACCTTGGCACAGACACCCTCCCTCTTCCTCACCCTTCACCAGCCGTCCTGCTCGCCCCCTCGCGCACCCAGCCGTTCCCATCTCCGGCATATTTTTCTCCTTCGACACCTGAAACACAACCCTCCCTCGCAAAGTACCTTTCACTGGAGCCAGAATGACTATCGAGCCGCGGACGAATCCGGCGATCGAATTCAAGCGAGCCCTCAGATAAGAGGTTGCAGATTGCAGAGGAAAGTAAGCACTCGTCCTCGATTTAGCGCGAACGGGGACTTTACCCAGGAAGCCCCGAGCTCCGCATAAAACTGACATTTATCCGGTGTCCCCGATACACAGCAGCCGACTCCAGGCTTAACGCTAGCGTGTCCCATCGAAACGAGTAATCCTTCAAGTCCGGGTCATGCGGCTGATGGCAGGTGCGATGCTAGTTGTTGGAAGTTTCGAAGGGGCTCGTGGATGCGGCGTCGTTCGTTTTATTCAAATTCTTGCGAGTTCCAGCGCGGCAAACGGAAGGCACACATCGCGCTGATGGCTCGGCGCGCGGGAAGACATCCTGCCGGATCGTTCGCGGAATTCCTGGTATTTTACATTAATAGGATTTGAAAAGTTCACAATGCCACTTGGCTATTCTTCCCTCATGAAGCTCCAGACCGCCGTTAGAATGCATTAACGCGCCTGATTTACTCGGAACTTTTCGTGGCTGGAAACTGGGGCTGTTTCGTATAAAGGAGCTACGCGGCCGTCCGCCCGCATTTGCATTCGCGCGGTCTCGATTCTCCAGGCTGAGGGATGACGTCGGATGGGAAAGAAGGTGGCCGCGACGAGGAAGGCGGCCGGAATGGAGACGGGGCGACGGATAGCTCGACGAGTGCAAATGAAACAGAAGTAACGTAATAAAAGGACGCGGGGAGAGATAAAACGCCAAGCGACGGTAATACGGAGGGAAATGTTACTGGTAAGCTGCCACATTTTTCGCGGCACACGTTTTTACGTTGTATCTTCCACTTCCTGCTGCTATTTTTGTTTGCTCCAGCGCACTTCTTCCCTTCGCCTCTCTTTTTTGTCGCCGGAGCGGCGCGCTCGTTCGTTACCTACGTTCATCGGGCGTGCGGCGCTTTGGAGCAGTTGTTTCTGATATAATTAACTATTTTTTGGAACATACTGCGAATACTATATACGGTTAAGAATTAAGATACTTCATTGGGTCATTAGTGGTGGTATATTTATCGTCATATTTTGGGCAAAAGCAGTACTGAAAATATTTATTGCATCGGAATATCATAAAAGGATTCTTATTCAATTTATTTGGCCGAGATGAAGAGCTATACATTTTTGCAATAATATTTTTCTAGTGCTAATAATAAGTGAGGTAGGAGAAACCTGTATAAAACCGAAAGAAGCCCACACGCGTTTGGCAATTGTTTTCCGCTGTATTGAACTGTTAGTCAATAGAGACTCGTGTCGAAATACGTACACTCCAGCGAATTATTAAATTTCTTCTGTTTCTAAATGCTCTGATCGTACTTTCGACTGAATTTAAGTGGGCTATATAGTGTTTTGGTAATTAGAATGTAAGATATCTATTAACAGTATCTATTTCTATTATATTTTGAAGTTTAGTTGTAACCATAACCCATGCAGCACACTCTCGTTGCAGCAAAGTTGAAGGATGGTTGCAGTGCAAGATTGCAATGTTTCCACGTAACGTTGCCGCAAGGGTGCAGCAATAATTCTATGTCCGCCTCTTGCAACGATTCGGGCAGTAGGGCTAAAATTATAAATAACGATAAATACATACAATATATATATTGAATGAGTGCGGAGGAATCATAGAAGTATAAAGGCACGGTTTTTTCTCATAGAGAAACTTTAATTTTATTCAACTCCATGAAATGAGAATATAAGAAAGAAAATACAGAAATGATCACAATTATCTATCCAAAAATATTTCGATTACAACTCATTTCATATTTACACAAATCGAATTTTGAAGGGAGATCGCGTGGCTCCAAGAAAACAATAAAAGAATTTTTCTCTTCAAAGACTAAAATGGCATCTAATTTTATCCAACAAAAATCCTTAATAGAACAGGTGAGAAATTTTTATAATTACCTCTCAGAATGTCATACTTCGACCACAGTCATTTTATTTTTGCATCAATAGACTCTTGAATAAAGAAGAAGTGGCACAAAGGAAACAACAAGTGAAAAGGAAAGTGACAAGAGGAAAGCTTTCGACAACAATTGGACGTCACGCAGGAGTAAGAAACTCCCTAACAAGGCATAGCGACCAGCAATTAGTGGCATCGTGCGATGATTACTGCAGTTTATTTAAGCCTGCCAACCGAAGACGCCACTCGGATCTGCCAGTGGCACTTATTATGAAACGGTTTCTTTCATTCTGTAACATCCAGAAGCGGTAATTAGGGCGAGTCCTCTAACTGGAACGTTTGTGGTGCTCTGCTGGGAAATGGCAGGCGGGGATTTTCTGTCCTTACCAGCAACGAGGTGATGCCTGACTCCATATTGTTGCGACTCGTTAAAGTCTTCGGGGTATTGTCGCAGTTGTGCCTCCATAAAATCCAGCGATTACAATAGCTAGTCTCGCAAATGCACCGAGTTTAGAACAACATTCCAGACGTACATTCTCCAAAGTACAGGCATACAGAAATTCAGAAATGTTAAACTTCTGTTACTTTGAAAGAAAAACGCCTATATGCATATTTGCAATTCATTTCTCCAACACATAAGTAAATGGGATATTAAATAACGCGATAACATGGCACTCTGTAAATCTAAAAGTCGCTATAAATTCGAGTAACCCTCTTGATATTCCCTCGCAGGTTTCGCAATATCCAGATTCTCTATAACTGGTGTTCCCAGAAACTTTAAAAATTGATCAAATGATTAACTTCTTTAATATTTCCGCTGGAAACATTTTAAACCAATTCAGCCTCTCTTGAATTAATTTCTCTAAATAACAACGACAGAAGTAATTATGTGCTTCAAATACATTAGCAACTACAATATCCCTCACTCCCTTATTACACTCTGAGCTACTTCATACCCAACTAAAAAGTCCACCCTTTACATTCTACGCAAACAACGAGAAAGTTACTCCAGATTCCACTGCATCACTTATTTCCCACGAACCACCCCTAATAGCAATCAGGACTACACAAAAGCCAGTGACTCTCAATGACGAAGCATCCACCAGTGATCAGATGCATTGGTCCCTGGACCCCGGCGTAAGTTACCACCCCGCGGTAGCTCGCGAATCAGAGAAACAGCGTCGCGACGAGGTGCACGTCGACGTCGGTAGGTTTACAGGCTGAGCGTAAGCGGGCTTGTTAGGACGGCCGGATGAGTTCGAAGGTTTTCACGGCTGAAGACGGGGGATAGGAAGGGTGACGTGGAGGAAGGGTGTAGGGGGTTTTCCAGTCAGGACATGAGGGACAGTTCACCGGCTTTACCCGCCGGCGGTCCCCAGAGGTGGCAGTCCCGTTGCAAGCTGAACCTAGTCTGTGGTTGCTGGCTTGTTAGATCCAGTTTGGGGTTGGTACGGTCTGAAGGGGAGGGCTGCCCAGCGGAGGGCGCCACTCTTCAGTAGACCGCAATCGGGTATGCAATTTACGTGGTGTCCGACCTCTGCGACCTCCGTCCCCATCCCCTTATTTCGACGTAGCCGTGCTCTCACGTAGCTGAACCTCAGCCTGGGATCCTCGAACCCTCCCACCGCCACCTCGTTTCTCCGCGCGGCGTCTCTCCAGGATTCGCACCCGTGTGCAAAACGAAGGACCCAGGTATGGGGGCTGCGAGGCTTCCTCCGCGCTCGATACGCAACAGCGGAGAGACGCCGTGTGTGGGTGGCCGGCAGTAGTCCTCGCTACCAGCTGAATATTGCCAGCTGCGGGGACGATTGGTCTAAGGAGGGGCGAGAACGGCGGCGGATACGGGCGGAAGAACGAAAGCCGATGGCTGTCGCGAGCAGACGCTCCGGCGGCAGTTAGGGTAGGACTGGTTTCTTCCAGCGAGAACAGCGGAAGATTTCCCGTGGTCGAAGGTTTACGAACACCGGTAATGACGCCCAGGAAATTGGAAGTAGCGGTGGATTGAAATTGGTCGCGCATATGTGCTGGGGTACCTACTGGGCGAGGCGCGTTGCGGATCGATTAATTCTTTGACAATGAGCAGTGGCTTACGGTTGGTTTTAGAGGAATTCAGAAGAATTCAGGGGAATTAATTGCACGTGCCACGTATGCATAAATTTTCGTTTCTTTTTACCATTCCTGTAATGTAGCGTGATCCCACCACATCCTTATATAAGAACATATACGTTTCACCGAACAGAATCATATTAAATTTTCTTCGCGCTGAGAAAAGAAAATGCGTAGTGGAAAATTTCGTACCGCATTTCCTATGAAAATGATTTTTCAACTAAAATTTGACAATAGTTGTCATTTACCCCCTAATTCAAGTACCGTTTACATTAATTGCAATTTCGTACCGCATCTCCTATGAAAACTATTTTTCCTTCAACTTGTTTTTCTCTAAAATTATAAAACGGTGGCATGTGCCTGTTTTCTACTGGACCCTTCAACTGTGAAAGGCTGTGTCGAATTTGCTTCTTGGTGTTTACGTTGGCATCATTTGATCCACAACTCTAGTACGACGAGAAATTCGAAGTAGTAGTGGATTGAAATTGGTCAGACATATACGGCCTTTCTTATTTGCAGAAAATATATTTAGTACAGATTGAACACTTTTCACTGATTTTACATTAAAATACCAAATAAAACAAAATTTGTTAGAGTTCATCAATTAATTTTCAACGATTTTCGCAACTATTCTGCACAGAGTATGTGTGTTAAAATACTTATTAACGGCAGTGTATGTGTTGAGGAACGTTGCAGGACCGCCCCTCAATGCATTTACAGAAATACGAAGCAAGTATCATTGCCTTAAAACACTTCCTTAATAAATTCTTTTTCGTATCCTATTTTTGTTCTCATACATTTTTATATTTTTCTTTCGCCAACGTTAAAACAGTTTCTTAGGATGCAGTTCACGACCAATGTAGCAGAGAATTACAAGTAATCCGAGGCACCAGGTGTTATAGAGGTCTCAGGTTGTTCGACACGTTCCAATGCAAATGTCAGGTTGAGCGTTCCGACCTCGCGTAATGCGCATGTTAATCGGCCGAGGCTACATCGAGCAACGCTACCGACGGCATAATTCGCTCAATTTACAAGCCTTATCTGAACCGTTGCATTTAATCGTCGAGAATTAGGTTATATCGCCCGCGTGACGTTGCCCCCTTAACAGATCGATGTTTCAAGCGAATTCCCGCTGGACAAAAATCTGTTCCTCGGCTATTGTAGCAACGCTCATTCGCAAGCAAACCCGAATCGCCCAAATTTCAGGAATTGAAGAGCCCTTAGTGTAGAAAATACTGTAAGTGCCAAAAATCAAATTAAGTAGAACATTTTTCGATAAGATTTTTTTAATTCTGGCTGTTGCAGTGTCTTCTACAAGGACTCTACTCCACTTACGCCCAAATCACCTTCAACGCTCGTGATTTTCATTAAAGTAGGTTTCCCTCTACACGACTGAACGCCAAAGTCCAAAATTTCAAAGTCGATTTTCTCGAAAATGAAACGCGATATCAAAAAAAGTTACTGTTCCTTTTCGACTTATAATAAGTAAATAAGTTAAGAAAAAGGAATAGAATTTTTTGATATTGCGCTCCATTTTCGAGAAAATCGACTTTGAAATTTTGGACTTTGGCGTTCAGTCGCGTATAGGAAAATCTATCTTAACGAAAAATAGCACAGATATGCTATCTTTTTGTGTGGGAGTGTAGAAATTATAGGACACGAGAAATTACAACGAAAAATTTTCAGAATGCTGGCCCTTTATTTTTAAGTGATACACCAGATTTTTTATGTAGTAAATGGTACAGTTTTTCCTTTTGTGCGGAAAGATATAAAAATGATAGTTTATGTATAGGTGATATTCATGAAGAAAGCTCAGAATCGATAAACAGAATGATAGTCGTTCGCTTTTGTCTTCCATCCGTTTCAATGTTTGATCTGTCATCCAGACTACTTAAAAGTAAACTGGCTAATTTGAAATTCAATGAGGAAGTGGGTGAACAATTGGTAAGTAAGAAACACATGTTTCATGCATATATTTTGTTACTATACACTAGTGCCGGATGAATTCTTTAATTTCCATGATAAAATACTTAGAGGAGCTTGAAAAAATTCGACGTCTTCGATTTTCATTAAAAGTAATTGCATCATTTAATAAGTACTTACGAAAGGACGGCAGGGGAGCGAACTCGATTCATCGGATTTTTAAAGTTTTCCTTAGTATGTCCCAAGTACTTGACTAACTTGAAATCTTCTTAGACCGAACGAGGGGAAGTTAAGAAACAGGAGAAATCCAATTTCGGCCACGGTGGTGTGTAATAACCAAGGAATGTCAAAATGGGGAAAATGCAGGTAGCGATATAATAATTCACCATCCTGAATTTCTCTGCAACGATGTAATTCAAATTTCTGTTGAATTTTTAAATGTTGCCAAATGTGTTACCAATGTAGATTCTTGCATTATTAAATATTTCTGCTGAAAATAAGTGATATTTATTTCAATCCTTCCTCTATAATTTAACTAATTGTGGTAATATGACATTACTCTGAAATTTGAAGAAAAAATTCCATGAATTTTTTTAATTCTGTTGATCCTGCAGATAGTCAGAAACATTTATCATTTTGCCAGCAGAAATTTTACCGAAGATTCACTAGCCTTCTTCATTGATTCAGATCCAAAGGAGCTGATGTTTGATTAAATATGACTTTTAGCACATAGTCGCCTACATAACTGGAGGTGCGAACGGTATAGGGAAGGCTGTCGCCGAGAAAATTCTTTGCCAAGGTGGTAAAGTGGCGTTGGTCGATATATCTTGCAATGGAGCTAAAGTAGCCGGTCTCATGGGTGAAAGAGCTGTATTTACGTGTACCGACGTAAGTTGGCTTCCTTACAAAACTTCGCTCAATACCGTTTGCACGAATAAACCTGTCCATTATATCGAATAAAGTAGCATTTGGGAGTTGTAAATATTTTTACTGCCTCCAATGGAATGGAGGTATATACTCCTAAACACACCAGAAGGGTTTAGGGGAAAGTGATCACAATTCGTTGCATTTCGTTCTATCTTAATCCGTACACGACGTGCAATATCTTCTTGAAAATTGTGAATCGTAATGTTAAAAGATTACAGGTACAATATCACGTAACATATATTTCTTTTAATATCAATGCAGAAGAGTTTTAACATTGCTAACAAAATGAATAAAAGGAGATTTAACAGTTCAGGACAGGCGCAAAATATTCGCTGCAGAAAAGTATTATTTTTTGCAGCGAATATTTTACTTACTTTAAAGCGTTAAAGGGGCAGACCACTGTAACGGTACGAAATGTAAGGGAGTTTTTTCTAATTTACTTGAAAATGGATCAGCACCCCTATTCCTACTAGGGCTGGGATTATTCGAATAATTTAATATTCGAATATTTTACAAGTATTCGAATGCTACGAATAAACTTCGAATATTTCAGTATTTGAATGTTATTATTCGAATACCGATATATTCGAATACTGATGTATTCGAATAGTATGGTGTGAAGTGGGTCCAAATTAGCTTACAAGATTTCACCCTGACTCAAATATTCGAATAGTATTCGAATACTTGGATATTCGAATTATATTTAACAAATAATTGAGCAACTGAAGTATTCGAATATTCGAATACTGAAAAATTCGACAAATACTCCCAGCCCTAATTCCTACAAGGTCCTCAAATTCTTCCAAAGCAACGGATACAAAATTGTTGCTGCAGGCATATATTATTCCCGCGCATTTTACATAATAACTAAAATAAAACATTATAATACCATTAACAGAATGGAATTATTTCGCAGGTTAGAGTCGAGAAAGACGTACAAGAGAGCATGAAGTGCGTGAAAGAGAAATTCGGCGGCGTGAATGTGCTAATCAATTCCGCCGGTGTATTTGGTGCCGAGCAGGTGTATAACTTCAAAGACAAAAAGCCCCATTCGATCGACTTGTACAGGTGTCACTTCGAAACGAACGTGTGGGGTTTATTTAACGTGACTCGACTAATGGTGGGTATGATGGCAGAGAACAAACCAGACTCGCATCAGCAGAGGGGCATCATTATCAATCTCTCGAGTACGATGGCGTTCGACGCTCCACCTGAATTTGTTGTCTACGGTGGCACGACGGCCGCGATTGCAGGAATGACTATACCTTTAGCCAGAGGACTAGCTGAGAAAGGAATACGCGTTGTCGGTATATGCCCTGGCTTCATAGACAGCCCTATGACAGGTAAATCAGTGTATAGGCATATTGGCCAGTTGTGAGGTCTTCAATGCGCATGCGCAAACAGGAAGGAGCTTTGCAGAGGTTCTCCTTTAAATTACTGTTAACAACCTCACGATTTCTCGATATGTATTTATAAATGTTGTAAGATTTTAATGCTTCGCAGCTTTTAGAAGCATTAAGAGGACTAGGCAGTCGTTTTCTGTGAAAGAAACACTTTCTTTTTAATGTATTTGTAAAAAAAAAGTGGAAGAAAATCCAGGTGTATCGTTTTAGCCAATGTTTATTATTATCATAGAGGTTGAAAAAGTGACGTAATCCAATTTCAAGGTGTGATTCTTGTTTGTTACATCTGTAGTTTCCCGCGGAACCAATGACAACTAAAATTAGAACAGAATTATCAAATTGGTGACCGAAAAACGACGATTATGTCAAGAACAAATCGGTCGTGTTTGTGCGCTCTTAAAAATCAGGGAGTTTTTAATTATTTTATGAAAATCGCGAATTTTTACGGACCATATCGGAGGTTTGGCGGGAAATGGTACATGTTTTACACATCTCGCAATTATTTCAAGTCGATCTGAACCTCCTATCAGTCGCAACTAGGCGAAAACTGAGAGAAAGAAAGATTGGAGAAAAACACGTTAAAATTTCTGAGCAAAACGCTTTAGGTTTTCGCTTGACATTTTGAGCTGCCAAATCAACAATTTTGCGAATTTTAATACAACCCAAACGGCATTTTATTCAGAAAAGAAAATACTTTCAAAAAATGCAATAAAATCGATTTTTCGACTACCTAGTCCCCTTAATCGAATACGGATTCTTCATTGTCCGTGGCAGTAATAACTTTAGGAGTTTAAGGAAAGGAATTATATGATATTTTGTTCGGTAGGTCAAGGAATAAAGTTCTTCTGACAAGAATTAGGTATAATGCATTTTCAACTTTGGCAGAATGAAAGTGATATGATTCCTCTTGATTTATTTAAAACTGGTAATCATTCCTGATGACAGGAACCTAAATGATTCAGTATAAGCTACAGTCAACAGGTGTCACTTTTCGTTTTATATTATAAATTTACTATGCTATTAACTGACACAAAACATGATTATAGAACTAGTCTTTAATTAGTAATAAGGGTTGTGGGTTCTCTCAAATAAATATTAATCAGTTAACTCGTAGTTATTCTGTCGAATGCATAATATATGCTCTTGAAGCCAAAAATACATACCTATGTAACAAGAGCTGGATTAAATTAAATTAGAAATTAATTAAATCAAAATCAGATGTCTAAAGGCTTCCAAATATAAAATTACAAACATTTACGTCGTTAATAACACTGTTAATAAAGTACTTACTTTCATTCAGCTGTACAGAAAGCAGAAGACAGGAAACGTTGGGTCGCCATGTCGCTAACTCCAAAACGATACGGATACTGCGAAGAAGTCGCTCATCTTATCCAAGCGTGCATCGAGAATCCATTAATAAACGGCGAGAACATACGTATCGATACGGGCATGCGATACAGCCAAGTGACGGCCACTGACGGCCAGGAAGGAAAATCAAAGTGTTAAGCGTCACTTTCTGCGAATAGGAAACGTGATAACGTCTTCGCGCGGAAATGGCAATCGCGGCTTTAACGTAAACATAAATTCGTCACTTCAATATTCAAAGTGAACATTTAAGTATTTTATATCGTCGCGAAGGTGACAATCGATTTGACCGCGAAAATAGAATGAAACATTCACCTGTACAACATATCAAAAAAGTAAATAACAATTTCGTAATTCGATTTAATCAGACCGCGAGGAATCGACAACCATTCTGGTGCCCTTTTATACGCTCATTGTAATACGCGATTTACCTGTGTCGAGATTTCTTATTGTTAAAAATGTCTGATTGGCGAGGATAATTGTATGAATATATTATTTCTCTGTATCTATAAACAAGTTTCATTTTTAATGTTGGTTTAACGGGGACATCATAGCTCTCACAGATATGCGTCCAATATCGAGAAGTTAAAGTACATTTAAGAAACTACTACTTGTTCAGTGCTTATTTAATTAGCTTCCTCAGAAATTATCACTCGACATCCTAGCATGGTTTTAAATATTTCCTCAACAGATAACAAAGTCGTTAAATTATGAGGTCTCTCTTGACACATGAGAAATGATGCTACATTTGTGAATTTTTTAAAACAAAACCATTCAATATATTTACTTCCAGCTTTGTGGCGTTATTTGTCAATTTCTAGATAGTATGAAAAAAATTGTTTGCAAGAATAGTGGTTAGATCCGGAGTTATATGTAGTTGCTTCAAATAGAGCGCCTTACAAAAATCATGTACGCATGGTTAGGAAAATTTAAAAATTTGTGTAATCTGTATGAGTGTGGCTACCGTCCGAACTAGATCAAATAAGAAATACGGGAAAGTAAAATAATTGCAGCGACTAAAACGAACATCGATTGCCGCAAAATTCGCTGGTTTTTTAAATCGCAAGAGCCTAATTTTGCAAAAATCAACTTAATTTTAGTATCAACGAGAATGGGATATCTACTGAAGATTGATGTAAATCAGGTGATTGGTTTTTGAGATATCATGCTAACCAATTCGAAAAACATATTTTTGAATAAACCGCGTTTAAAGCTTGAGGAACCGTTTTTTAATTTTTTTTTAAATGTTGCCTAAATACATACAAATATAGGCATAAAGTTTTCAATTAATATAATTTGAGGGTTTCTCTTAAAAAATATCCCAAATGTCGCGTTCCTTTTCAGGCCGCCAAAGTATGGAGACCCCTTAAACATTCCAAAGAAAATACGTATCCAACAGGGTGAGCATCATAAGATTACCGTGAGCTCGATGCAAACACAACGTCAGTGCTAAGGATCATTATCCTATCAACGATTCCACAGCTTCCTGCCGCCTGGAAGACCCGTGAGGAGACGTGGATCCTTCAACAGAAAAGGCGCGCGCGGTCTTCGAGAGCGAGGGAATGTCGCTGACCGACTCATCCCCGCCGTGCTCCCCCTAACAATCTGTTCCCGCGCTCATAAAATTGTCATCGTGCGTGCATAAAACATGAGGACGTTCCAGGACGCGGTGGATGCACCTCTGCGCCGCAAATCTACACGTAGAAATATGAAAGAAGCTCTCGACTATACAGTCCTTGCGGCTTCGATGCCTGCAGGGAGCTGTCGATGGTGGATGCTCGTCGGTGGGTTCGACGAGAGAGGTTCGCGGGTAGCAAGGGAAAACCGGGGGAAAACGAATGGCGCGGGAAAGGAAAGGGTCGCTCGAGCGCATATTTCCACCTTGCCGCCTCCATCGTGAGCGCTAAAATACATTTTCCTACGAAGTGTCGTCACGGGAGGGCCTCCAGCTGCTGGTCGTGATATTCTACATGCGTAATGCTCACGCGGATATTTCCATACATAAATTTCATCCGGGGGAAAGTGAGTGGCGGGGGAGGGCGGTTGCACGTCCCCGCTGATGACGACGTCTTCGGGACGTGCTCGAGAATCTGCTGGCGGTTGATCGCGTCTCGCCACGGTTACTTTGGTCATCGTTTTTTTTTTCGACTAGCTCAGTCGTGGAAAAGAATGACAATTATGAGTATTTGGAAAAGTTGGAAGGTGCGGTGGGTGGGCAATGATAAAGGGAATGCATATTCTTGTAAGATTGAAAGGATTCGGAAGCATGGGAGACTTCACGGCTAACTGTGAATATAAGGTGATCTCAAGTAAGAAATGATTGATAATGAACATAATTATTTCGAGACAAGTTGGGAAACTCCAGACTGCATATCGATCGGGATATCGACTTAAGTATTCCATGAGACTGGTGAAAGTGTGTTCCATTTATGAAGATGTCAATTTTAGTAACTGGTCGATTCGCGGCCGATTTCTTCTCCTTCAGTAATCTTCCAGTTGGAGTTATGTTCCACATAACTGCCAAATGATAGAGTCCTATTGGCTTAGAGCTTTTAAATGCTCTAAGCCCATTGGTCGTTCACTGACCGGAAGATTACTGAAGGTGAAGAAACCGGCCGTCGGTCTCCTAATTTAAACCTCATAGAGCATGCACAACATTATATTGCACGATGATATTGTATTTATGTGAAAACGATGGAATTTGTGTTGTAGGTCCATTAATTGAATCAAGAAACAAAGTACTTGGATTATTTTTAATAGTTGAAGACTTCTAATTATTATGCAATGCAACTTCTTCGAGTCCTTTGGTCACATTTGCATGACACCAACCGACTTTGTTTTCCGTGAAAACAAAAATCTTCTGGTTTGGGAATAAAAATATTAACTTCTGTTTTCATAAACGTTTCTTGATTTTATTTCTCTTGCATCTATAAATTATTTATGTCAGGAGTAATTCAAGTTGGTTAGGTTGAAACAACAAAACAATACACCTGCAGCTCATTTGCAATACAACTATATTTCTTTACTAGTTATACATTTAATGTATACAATTTTCTATTACTCGTACATCACAAGGTTAAGCTGAACTCGTCAATGCTGAGTATCGGCACTACTTGCTTCAACCAAGCACATTTGCAACTTTCGCCGCATCACGCCATTGCAATGCTGATCACACTCTTGATGACGTCCCCGACAATAATCAGACCATCTTTCAAAACAGCCGCCCCAACTCGCCGCACTGGGCAATTCTGCGCCGCGGTGTAATATGTCTTGAGTATGGTGTTGGACAAGGATGCCAAAGCATTCACAGGGTCCACACTGTGTATTGCTTTTTCTGTGGCTTTTTGTATAGCAGCACGCAGATCAGATCCACCACCCAATGCTTGTTTCGTACGATTCCTAGCGTACTCTACGCTTTCACGCAGGCTAGGGAGAGCTGGCAGCTGGGGCACTGGTATCACCGGCACGGGGATGGTGATGTTAGAGAGGTCAACCTTGGGCAGCAACGATGCCAGATTCCCTAAAGGGTTGAAGTCGAGCAGTTGAGCGAAATCGTTTGGGCCGAGTAATTCTGATACGTTTTTTCCAACATCCCTCGTTTGTCTCCTTCTCCTGCTGATAGTGGTACGAGGGACGGAAACAGCAAAGGTCGTGTAGGACCGACTACTGGTAGCTATTGCACGAGGTTGTCGAGGGGTAGGTGCTGGATAGGGTTTACATCTGGTGGGTGACGGATAAAGTTTATTGGAACTAGACGCTGGATAGGATTCACTATAATTAGACTTTGTGGAAGGGTAACTCGAGCTGCATGTTCAGAAGTGTTGACTGGACATAAGTGTTATAATTGGTACCATGATCGGAGGTACTAGAGAAGGCGAATGGAGTTACGTGTTGGATATAGTTGGCAAGTGGTTAAACTTCCATAGGGTTCACTAGAGCTAGATGTTGCGACTAGTGTTAGGTATTGCGTACTGTTCATTGGAGCTAGTTTGGATACGGTCGGCTAGTGCTAATAGTTGTGTAGAGTGCAATGGTGCTACCTATTTAAAACAGTCTAATTGTTGGAATTGGTATCCTGATCGTAGGTAGTGGGAAAAGTGGTATTCTAGTGGTAGGAATTACGAAGGGTTTTCTTGTGGCAATGGTTGGAATTGATATCTTGGTCGTAGGTAGTGGATAAAGCGGTGCCTTGGTCGTAGGAATTTCGTAGGGTTTACTTGTGCTAATCGTTGGAAGTGATATCTTGGTCGTAGGTAGTGGATAAAGCGGTCGGCTAGTGCTGTATGATTCATCCGAATCATCGGTGCTAGGTGTCGTATATGGTCGGCTAGTGGTGTATGATTCATCCGAATCATCGGTGCTAGGTGTCGTATATGGTCGGCTAGTGGTGTATGATTCATCCGAATCATCGGTGCTAGGTGTCGTATATGGTCGGCTAGTGGTGTATGATTCATCCGAATCATCGGTGCTAGGTATCGTATATGGTCGGCTAGTGGTGTATGTTTCATCCGAATCATCGGTGCTAGGTGTCGTATATGGTCGGCTAGTGCTGGGTGTTTCGTACGGTTGGCGGGTGCTGGGGAGCGTATATGGTCGGCTAGTGGAAGGAGTTGAGTAGGGTTGACGGGTGCTAGGTGTCGTATATGGTCCACTAGTGGAAGGTGTTGAGTACGGTTGGCGGGTGCTAGGTGTCGTAGATGGTCTGCTAGTGGAAGGAGTTAAGTAGGGTTGGCGGGTGCTAGGTGTCGTAGATGGTCTGCTAGTTGAAGGAGTTGAGTAGGGTTGACGGGTGCTAGGTGTCGTAGATGGTCTGCTAGTGGAAGGAGTTGAGTAGGGTTGGCGGGTGCTGGGTGTCGTAGATGGTCTGCTAGTGGAAGGAGTTGAGTAGGGTTGGCGGGTGCTAGGTGTCGTAGATGGTCTGCTAGTGGAAGGTGTTGAGTAGGGTTGACGGGTGCTAGGTGTCGTAGATGGTCCGCTAGTTGAAGGAGTTGAGTAGGGTTGACGGGTGCTAGGTGTCGTAGATGGTCCACTAGTGGAAGGTGTTGAGTACGGTTGGCGGGTGCTAGGTGTCGTAGATGGTCCGCTAGTTGAAGGAGTTGAGTAGGGTTGACGGGTGCTAGGTGTCGTAGATGGTCCACTAGTGGAAGGTGTTGAGTACGGTTGACGGGTGCTAGGTGTCGTAGATGGTCCACTAGTGGAAGGAGTTGAGTAGGGTTGGCGGGTGCTAGGTGTCGTAGATGGTCTGCTAGTGGAAGGAGTTGAGTAGGGTTGACGGGTGCTAGGTGTCGTAGATGGTCCACTAGTGGAAGGTGTTGAGTACGGTTGGCGGGTGCTAGGTGTCGTAGATGGTCTGCTAGTGGAAGGAGTTGAGTAGGGTTGGCGGGTGCTGGGTGTCGTATATGGACCGCTCGTGGAAGGAGTTGAGTAGGGTTGGCGGGTGCTTGGTGTCGTAGATGGTCTGCTAGTGGAAGGAGTTGAGTAGGGTTGACGGGTGCTGGGTGTCGTAGATGGTCTGCTAGTGGAAGGAGTTGAGTACGGTTGCCGGGTGCTAGGTGTCGTGTATGGTCCGCTAGTGGAAGGGGTTGAATAGGGTTGCCGGGTGCTAGGTGTTGTATAAAGCGGAACTCTAGTGGTAGGAATTTCGTAGGGTTTACTTGTGTTAATTGTTGGAATTGGTATCTTTACCGTAGGTGCTGTATAAATTGGTACTCTAGTGGTAGGAATTTCGTAGGGTTTATTTGTGCTAATTGTTGGAATTGGTATCTTGATCGTAGGTGCTGTATAAATTGGTGCTCTAGTGGTAGGAATTTCGTAGGGTTTACTTGTGCTAATTGTTGGAAGTGGTATCTTGACCGTAGGTAATGGGTAAAGCGGTCGGCTAGTGCTGGGTGTTTCGTACGGTTGACGGGTGCTAGGTGCTGGATAGGGTCGAGTGGTGGAAGAAGACTCACTGGCAGAAGCAGTTGAAGGATAGTCGTTTTGTTCTTCAGAACTCGATGGGGTAGTAAGGGCGTTTTCTATCCAGTTATTCACATCTTTCAATTTGTCTGCCAAATTTTGGATTGCATTGTCAACTACGTCGTCCGATGAAGATGTGCGTGACTCATACGGAGCCTGGGTTGGTATTGGTAGATTTCGTCTTATTATTGAAGATCCCCTCTCTACTATCTGTTGAAATCGAAATAAGTTTGGTTTATACAATAGCATTATAATTCCTTCCTTAGATATTGCTATAATCTTATATTGGCATTAAGTATATATCTTTTTTTTTTTGGAACGTGTGACTGAACTTTTTGGAAAACTTTTGTGATGATAACCATGCTTATTAGAATTACTGAATGACGGTTACGATTGTGTATTATAATACATTTGGTAGGAGTGAGTTCGAACCGATCGTGATAAATTGTTTTCACAATTATTTTGTACATTTTCAGTAGATAAATAAAGGAATGGGTCGTGACAGCGATATGTGCACACGAACCTGTCCATAAGGAACAGATAGAATAGTGTAGAAGTTTTCGTGGGATTTGTGGCACAATCGAAAAAAAGTTGACTCCTTGTGGAAAAAGTAAGTACAAACGTTGTGTAAACTGTAATATTCCTTTTTATGAAATTTTATTTATATTACATTGATTTGTTTTCCATCAAAATTGACTAAAATACTCTTATATTTTCTCCTGCAATCAATTTGAATGGGAACCTATGAAAATATTAATACAGGGGTAGCAAAACCGATTAAAAATCTACGTTCCACGACCGTTTCAATTTGATTTTTTCAAAAATGGAACCTCCGATGGAAAAATTTAATTCCACTTCTCTTACATATCTTTTCACAAAGTATCACCACTTCTTCGATTGTATCGTAAATTACGCCTTATTTTACAATTAAAAAAGTTAAATATATATTTAGTTCCTCAATTTCATCAAACAAATATATGTTAAGTATGAATATGATCCTCTTCTATGATATGCAAATCTCGTATATAGCCACTGAAGTGTGGAAATATCGTGTACATAGCAAGTATATGGGAAAAAGATACTAAAGATTTTATGAATTGCACAAACTTACGCCTTGTAGAGCTCTTGGTGGAATTATGGTGCTCGAGGCACCCGCTGCAATAGCGAGGAGGAACAAACACACTGCCTTATTCATGTTCGGATCGTTACTCGGATACGACTCGATTCCATCCACGAAATTGTCAGATATTTATACGATGCCAATGAATGGCTATCCATGCAGGAACAATTGATAACGAAGATAATGGAGTCGCGCATACGCTCCCACTTGTCTCGTATAAAGGCATACTGTAACAAATGATTTCGTCCAATATCGCTTCGACTTTTGTAATCTATTATTATGTTAAGTACGTGTAACTATCGTTGCACATGTGAGCCGCCAAACATTTTCCAAACCGTCATTAGTTATTCCGTGACAGACGTAATTCGCGGACGACCAGTTGCACACGTGGAATAAATAAGTATCCAACAAGTATCTTTCAATGTGATAAGGCACCTATAATGCTTTCTTGTGATTCCTGTAAGATACGTTGTGATAGATTGACTATTTTATATATTGGCACAGTGTTGAAGTGTTTTGTCTAAAATTTTTCCGTAGAAAATGTATGCCTTACAGATGTTAGGTGACATCAGCAAGCTAACATATCGCACATAGCCCCATTGTATATTCATAATACTTTTTTACATTTCACTCCTTATGTAACAGAATCTAGATGGCTTTTACAGTATTCGTGGTTTAGCGGCAGCAATTTAAACTGTACTGGGAACTGTAAATCATTTAGATGCAAATGCACTGTAGTTATTCATAATCTAATAAAAAGTGTCACTGTTCAAAGTCATAAGTATATAAAAAAACTTCAAAAAGGAAACAAACATAAATAATAATTTGAAATTAAAGTAAATAAAGAAAAACAGCAGAAGCTTCGTATAAAAACGAAGCAGGAGAAGAAAGAGAAACAAAGAATAGATTTTGAGAACCACTTTATTTCTTCTACTGTCACAGTATTAAAATCTAATTTACAGTATTTATAAAATTGTTTACCGAATAACTGAAACAAGTGAACAATAGCAATTACATAAAGTTGCGAATAGTAGTCACAAGTAGATTTACATATGCAAAGAACAACAGACTAAGTAATTACACTTTACAATGAAGTCATTATCATTGCAACCATTCGTGTTGCATCTCAAAGTTTCCTTAACTAAACAAAACGAAACAGACCATCTTTTATATCGAACATCGGAACCATTTATCTTATTCATAATGACTCCAAAAGCAAACCTCCTAAAGTCATCGTATATATCTAAATATTAACATTAATTTTTCCATCGCAGCGTAGGCTCCGTGATATCGCGAGCGCGATATAATTTTCAATTTAAATTCTTCCGCGAGTTGGAAAGGAATTTTCGACAGCCCGCGGTCGACATAGCAGTGGAATCCTCGAAGGAGCCGGAGGAATGTTCGCGAGGAAATGAACACGTGGCATCCCGCCCGGAAAGTTTCCCTTTTAGGGATCTAGCCATTCGTAAACAAAGGTAGTGTTTTACAATCTACGGGACGACCAAGAACGTCCTGGGGCGCGTGTCCTAAGCAAAACTGGGAGGCTGGATCGCGTGTCGCGCAAAGGAGCGTCCGCCATGTCTGATTCCAGCAGAGATTTATTTCGATTCCGTTGCAGTCGGCCACATGTTTTGCGGAATTTCGAGCGGAACGAAATGCCACGAGCCCCTCGAACTATCGACCAAACTCTCAACTATTCCTCAGATCTTTGGCCCGTTAAAAGAGAGCCCGCTGTAGAGATGAAAGGAACGGCCCAAGGACAAAGAAAGAAGGGCCTCCTTCTATCGACTTCGTCCTTGGAATTCAGCCAATTCGAATAAGAGCTCCTCTGCTTTCCCGCGAACGAACTATTTATCCGAGCGTTCGCCGAGAAGCGGACAGGACTATGCCAGGCATCGTCCTTCCGCCTCAGGATCGATGATCTCGAGACACTTTAATCTGGTCCTTCGACGACGCTTAATTCGCAGGAGCGAAGAACTCGATGCTGTCGTTCCAACGATGCCCACTGAGTACTTAGCCACTGCCAACTCATTTGCACGCATGCGACGAACTTGATAATGGGATATAATCAGAAGGTTTTTGTGAACTTTATTCTGTTGTGATAAAGCGTATATGCGGGGATCTTAAGGGGACATTCTACCTTCTTGGCCGAAAATTTGGCCCATTTTCGGTGATGGTTTTTATAACGAAATAAACACTTAATGGTTTTGTATTTTGTAGGGTAAATTGTACCACTTTTGAAGTAAGAGAAAAAAAATTGTTATGTGTTTATTTCATTTGTGTACATAAATATTTCGCAGTGAAGTTGCTGTCTTCAGAATTTGACCCTTTGCTGGCGGATGCAATTTCGGACGACTGGATCATGGGAAATAAAAATTCACAGGAGTATGATTATCTGGTATACCGCGAAGAAACAATTTTGAACAAGAAATATTAAACTGGCGGCCGATCATGGCTGAAAGTACCGAAAATGGCATTTCTTCTCTACTTAATCGATATAAAAAAGTGGGAAAATATTCAGAAAGTTAACATGCAATTAAAAATGTTTGGATTTTTTATTACCGATGTTCCAGTCATCCGAAATTATAACCGCCAGCAAGGGGTAAAATTCTGAAGACGCTAACTGCACTGCGAAATATTTATATAAACAAATGAAATAAACAAACAACAAAGATTTTTTCTTGTATTTTAAGAGTGGTAGAATATACCCCCCAAAAGTATGAAAACGTTGAGGGTTTATTTCATTACAAAAACCATCACCGAAAAGTGGTCGAATCTTCGGCCGATTAAAACATTTTTGGAATTCAAATTGTGACATTTCCTTAACTCTATATGCGTTTATTCTACATTTACACACTATAAGTATTAAAAAGAAACAATTTTATTTACGTTCCACTCGAGTGTTATTACTTTAATCAACAAAAATAATTTAATTTTCAATTTTGCGTGTAATATTATTACCATTTCATAGATATGTTTAAATCTGTTTTCAGAGGGTGTAGCAAGCCATGGATCGTGTGAAATTTCATTCATTCGCAACACACTCGCATGGTCTGATACGCTCGCGATTACGCGTGCATTCGTGGGCCCTGCTTGTATCGATACATCATTTCTGACAAGAAATACCATCTGGAGACGGGGAGAAGGAGGGAAGCTGTAAGAGTTGCGAGAGACGGATGAATCTTCGCTTTTGTACGTTAGGATCCCCCTGCATGGAACAACAGTGAGAAGCGATTTTAACAGCTGCGTCACTCATTGTACAGGCAGCATATATTAAAATGGCCCATTCGATTAATTTTTGCTTCATTTTTATAGTGGATTGTCGGGTATTTCCTGAGCTAAATGTTTGCACCATAAAACAAATCTATTTGCACCGGGTTGTAGGTATATTGCTTTCAATCATGAATGCTTAAAAATTATTTTTATATTTTCCGAAGATTAAAACGTTAACGTCACTCATTAAATTTGCTTTCAATAATTTGAATCACATAAATATCATAACAATATTTCCCCATATTTCATCCTGAAATACAGATCTGACTTAGAACCAATTACGTCGCGAAGTTCGATAACAAAATACCTAACCCGTTCCACAAGAATTCTCAGATCTCAGCGGAAAACCACAAAAATCCCCGCAACGACGTAATATTACAACAAACTTCTAACAATTCTACAGAAGAACAACAAAATCTAATTATCCGTCTTCGTCCCAACAAAACACAACTTCCAAGTGACCGCAAACAGGCAGTGCTCAGCCCTCGTAAATCAGGGCAACACGCGACATCCTTTCCCGGCGCGTTACCATTAAAAATTACAACTTTCACGACGAATCTGTCAGAAGCACCCTTGCAGTGCCAAATAATATGTACAGAACAAGCGACGCGGGACACATAATCAGAGTGGCGCGTAGGAGGGCGAAGGAGGGCGCAGAAAACGTATCTCAATCGTTGGGGGCCTCAAGGATGATGCGCGTGTTCGTTTGCTTCGCACCCTTTTTCATCCACCACCTCGCCTGGCACTCGGCGACAATCGATGCCCGTCCCAGCTCGGTATTTAATACGTTCTCGTCTGTCATCGACCGATTTGATAACGCGCCGTGACGCCTTACAGAGCGGGGGGAGAAAAAAAAATGAACGAAAGGAGGAAGGGAGAGAAAGCGACAAGAAAAGGGTTCGCGCGTACAAGGGCGCCTTTTGATTTATGTAGTCGCGTCTGTAGAACGACGCCGAACATCAATCACGGGTATGGCAGCACCGACGGGGCGGACCATCGAGCAGGCATATGCGAATCGCGAGACTCGAATCGACAGGTCGGATGAATGCGCGAGGATAAAAAAAGCACAGTCTTGATGTCTCGATGTAACCCATACTCCACTTGCGTCCGAGGCTTCTGTGATTTTTGGGAAACGATGGGCTTGTAAGAAAGTCCTGGGAGTTCGTTGCCGTGGAACTGAATGATTATGTTAAGGTAGTAAGTGGCCTTATGAGTGGAGATTGAAACGTTTGTGGTGTATGGGTTAAATGAATCTGTAGAATGGTTCTGAATGGAGATTAGGGTAAACCCGGGAGACGCGGTCGGGTCGGAGAGTTGGTCGAGTCGCTATATTTCAGACTCTGTACATAAAAATACGTTAAAGTGCAGACCAATTCCTTCTCTAGAATCCAAACAGTTGAATGAATAGCGTCATTTCGCTTCCTTCTGTGTTTTTCTTGATTTATAGGCTTTAAAATGTAAATTGGGGTTACATTTAACCTCTTTTGTCAAACAGTGGTTGTACAGACTCGTATTTAAAATATACTTCTAAGTTTATTTTCGTTTAATATTTGGGATAATAAGATAGTAGAGACATTGAGGGACAATGCTGCCAAAGTATTTGGCCGTATCAACTCTTCCTGTCAAAGATAACGAGAAGACCATCTCTCGCTGCAGAAAGGACAGATGGCCGAGTTATGATTTCTTTATTATTTTTGTTTATTTTTTTATTTTTTATTATTATTTTATTATTATTTTTATTTATTTAGTTTATTTCTTCACTTTTGCATTCATTTGTCTTGCTAATCGCCAGCAGGTAGTTCACATTTTCTTTAATGTATTCATTACTTGTTTAGCATAAACAAATTAAATATCAATAAATTTGTAATTGTATTCACTCATAAATAATTCTGCTTTATCGTTTGTTAATTTTCCATGGATAATTATGTCAGTGGCTTCTGCCAACGACGAAAACCGTTCCTCCCGGCACCTCGGGAGAGGTGGTCAGATGTCATGACTTCAGTTTTCAACCCGATTTACAGTAAATATTGTCTTAAAGCAAATATCGACCATATTTTCTGAATCAGCATAAAATTCTGAATACATAGGTTTGTTCGGATAAAATAAGTAATGTCTATATTAGTTTTAATAGCCATTTTATATTAGGTCGACCGCGTCTCCCGGGTTTACCCTATATTCAATTCTTAGTGTTCTTGGACCTTGAGTTGTTATACAAGTACGAGACCGGCAATATTTTTCTCAGTTGACGAATAACCAATCAATTTTTATACGCTATAATAAGTTTGTAGCCATTTAAAAAATATATTCTATGAACAGCTGAGAACACAGTTCTACAGCCATCTGGACTTGTAAGGTTCAATACCTGTTTCTTATAGGTTTTCGTGACCTGAAAACGAATCCGCAAACCGTTTATCGGCATCATCCTCAGATTATATCTCTGCCTCTGCTCACTGTCTGAACTCGACAGACAAATAAGATTGTAACTATTGAAAATTAATCAAAATTTATTAATGTAATAACTGCAAAAATAAATTCTCCCAGTTAACCTTGTACATACATAACGACATTTCATAATCTCTTCTAGAGTGACTAGCCAAACAGTCAAATCTACTTCCTGAAATTTTTCTACTTTACTTAAAAATTACAAGACTAGAAATAAATCCACACCAGACTTGCAATTAATTCAAACACTACCATTCATGTACACTTTCTAAACTATTATATTTGCCACGATTATTCCAATCTTGCTAATCCCATAATCTTATTTCCACTGCTCCCGAGGGACACGGATTGTTTCCAAACAGAGATATGCCCAACGAAAATATTCACTGTTTCATCGATTATTTACGTTCACCCCTGCTCGTTTTCATTGGCAACTCCGAATTTCGCCCAGAGAGCTTACATTTTTTTTCGGTGATATTCAACAAACAGCCAGGGTTGCTGACGATCGCCGCCTCTGACGCACGTGCGTGATTGGCAGAAATTCATTTCGCGGCGATTTACATGCCACGGAAATTGCGTGTCTGCCGCACGTATAGCGCGGGACCCTTTGTTTAGATGGCAGCGTTTGTCATCGTGGTTCGCGTAAGCGGGCTGTCCTCGCCGGCGCAGACGTAAGTCTACCACGGGTAGACGAACTCCAAGGCTGTGATATTGGGCACAGATGCAAAGTGTCGAGATTGCTGATGGCCTTGATAATACTCGAAGCGATCCAACGGATACGCTAGGGATCAATTATCTTCTTAGGTAAGCATTGCGGGTGGAAGGAGTACAGGGTGGCTACGAATGTGGTGGAGGGTGAAGACGGTAGCGCAATAGAGGGCTGAGAGTTAAGTGCTCAATGGCGGATTCAATGCGAGGTATCTAAAGAAGAGGTTTAGAAGCTTTTGGGGCACATGGTGCTGGTCTGAATACCTAAAAAAGTGGTGATGAATTTGTGCTTGAATGTAATACTTATTGATATGTGGAGGGAATAATAATGAGGTTGTGAATGTGATAGGGGGTAGAAGGTATAACGAAGTAGGGTGTGAAAATTTAAGGGCTTAAGGATGCATGGTATAGAACAGGTTTAAAAATTAAGGTTATAAATGTTGAGGGCTCATAGTGCTCGTTTAAACAAGGGAAAAGTTCTAATAAACATAATATGTTCATAACATGTTCATATGTTCACAATATGTTCATAACATGTTCATATGTTCATTACATGTTCATATGTTCATAACATGTTCATACCATGTTCATAACATGTTCATATGTTCATAATATGTTCATAGTATGTTCATAGTATGTTCATAATATGTTCATAATATGTTCACAATATATCCAATAGTACATAATATGTTCTAAGGTACTACAACCCCTTTCAATATGATTGGAACTAAACACAAAGCTAGGAAACTAACGAGAAATACCAGTATTTTTAAAAGCACCAAGAGTAATTGAGAATTTCGTTTATTATGTGATAAAATTCTTAATTATTTTTGGTGTTTTTACTTTAAAATATACCAATTTAACATTGCATTTTATATTTAAAAATTATTGGTAGGTACATCCCGTTAGTTTCGTATCTTTGCGTTTGGTTCCCAACTTATTGCCGGGAGTTGTATATACTTGTTGAGATGTGTTGAGTTCTTCTGGTTTGTTTCTACAGCAGGTGTTCTGTGTGATTTCTTACTTCAAGGAGAATTTCAGCTCTTTCTCATAACGAAACGAGTAATTTATTGAAAATCTTACTCCTTCGTTTTTCGTTAGTCTTACTTAACTCAGACCACTAATAAAGTTATTTACACTTCCAGTGTAAAAGCAAAGTATATTTCACACTGAATATGGCCCACACGAAAGAAAGAAGAATCCACTGAACACACAGAACCTCCAAAAACTTACCTATACGTACCTATACGGCACACATAGAGTTTCTCAATTATATATCAGTTCACAACACAAAATATTCAATTACTCGAGCCTCCACATAACTCATAAAATTAATACATCACAACGCGAGCTCGTAAGAATACTCGTTCGAACAGAGCCGATTCCGCAATGAAGTGTTACAAGGGCGGGGGTGGTTTGAATGATTTCTCCGCGTATTTTCCCGACATGCACCGGCGATGCGATGCAGGCCGCATGCATCGACGCTGCAATGTTTGCCGATCAAACAGACTTTATAACGAGATGAACGCGTGCAGTTTGTTGACGGAAAATATTGGACGATCGTAAGGCCTGGGCATTGTGCTCGACAAAAGGGCGACCGGTATATTTCCATTCGATTGGGGTGTGTGTGCAGGGGGTAGGGGGCGCGTTTCTTCCGGAATCGACAGGCTATCTCCACGATTTTCTGGCTCTGCATTAAATAAACCCATTCAAACGGTGTCCGGATGCTTCTGACACCGATTCACTGTATGTCAATTTAATGGCCAGGGAGACCGATCGCTGTCTGCGCGGCAACAGCGGCACCGGCCAATTTTTCCTCGAGGACGGTAAAGGCATCCGTCGAAACGTCTTTACGGTTTTGTGCCTAGAAGCTCGTTGAACGGGATGCTCGCCTTCCGTGACCGTCTTCCCATTGTCATGTAACACGGGTGTCTTTGTGAACAACCGTCTCTGTCCATGGTATCGATACGTTCTAACGAGTTCTTATTCAGCCCTATTGTGTCGCGGTCGAAACTCTCTACGAGAGTCGAACATCCGACGCCGCAAATACGGGATATCGCCGGCAATTGCGTCTGACCGCACCGTGAAACCCAATTGCTTCGAATTAGCATAGTTGTATGGATTCCGAGACAGACTTTGGGCAGTAATGTGCCGGGTGAGGACAAGTTTTGATGATCGTGCGTGTCGAATTGAAAGTGCGAAAGTGAGTACTTAGTGTGTTCTTATCAGAATTTGTGGGGAAGGTACTTGGAGATTTGAACTTAATGGTGAACTTGCAAGGTGCTTAGGTGTCTCCTCGAAGTTCTTGAATTTATTGTTAGATAAGAGATTTTTTTACAAATTTAGATTCATGTTTTAAGGTATTCTTGTTTCATTCTTTTTTGGAGTGGTTTTATACATTTCCATAATTATTTGTGACATTGCACACCATGGAAATGAGATCTTTATGGTCAGATCGGAAAGTGTGGAGATTACGTTTGAACAGAGGAAGGTACCTTTGGGCGTATTTATAATAAAATCCGCTTGAGAAATGGTGGGATGGCAGTGTCCTTATTGAGTAGTTTCTAACGGAAAATAAGGACAAGCATGGTTCTTTTATGTTCCCGAATATTAATATATTGAAGAAGCACATGACACATTTATCGTTGAAATCGTCATATTTTTAGACAAATAATGCCTTACTTTTGTACAAAGAATCGCCATTTTCTTCGTTGCTCTGAAGATCCCTCTATACTTTTTATTCCAGTGAAACAAACAACATCTATGCAGAGCATACAAGAAATATGAAAAAATAATATAATAAGAGGAGCCTTATTTATGTACCCCAAGTGGTTATCAAGACGAAATCTATTTTGCATAAAAACAATTCAATAACACACAATGAAGCATCAATTTCAAAATTGTCAGTGACAAAAATCAGTTTCGAGAAAAGTATCCGTAAACATTACGTAGCCGACGCAAAACATTATTTTCAGTATCAATTTGTACTCGACAACCAGGGGGACAAATTTAATAAATTTGAATAAATTCTTAAACGACTAAATTCTTATTTGATTAAATTTTTATTTGAATAAACTTTTATTCGTTACTCTCGAATAACTTCATTTTATTCATAATTTCATTCTTTTAATATATAAAAAATATTCGAGTAACGCCCAACTCTGGTCAACATCGATTCACAAAATTTACCATAGCTCTGTTCACTTTAAAGACCCGGCAATGAAATTTAAACGGCAAATGTCGAAAAGAATGAGGAACCTAATTATACGTTTTATACAAAAAGGAGCGCAGTCTCCTAAGGCCGTTCTTGCATCCAACAGTACAATTCATGATTTCACGATTTTCACTATATACCATTATCTCTTCATTCAAATATACAAAACACAATTTCCTGAAAGACCCACTCGTCTTAAGAAAAAATGAACAAAAATCGCAGAATATTCCCACGTAGCCAGATTTCAAATCTGGCACATTATAGCTACAGAACACGAAGTCCAGAAAAGAACGCTCAGCCCTCAAGTTGGTAATGCAAATTAATCAACGAGGGCGTCCCAAGTGATCCATTTGACTGGGGGAGGGGGAGAGAGGTGTGGGCGTCCTTCTCTAACCGAAACCAAACAGTGGCCCTGTAATGAGATAGCTTCAGCCACAATACACCCTTCATCCAAGCGGAAGAGAAACAAGAGAATAGCATTATCGGGGAAACGTACAGACGATCTCGACCAATCAATCGTTACCGAGCGTTGTATCGCTATAATCGTCAAAAGCGGCAACAAGCGTAGCCATGATCGCCTCGATTCCCGCCCTAGTCACTATAGTCGGAAGCCTAAAGTCCAATTAAGCGAAGGGTGCACGCCCAGTTGTAATTCAGAGGTTCGAAGAAATAAAAACATCGCGATCGATACAGACGTCGTTCAGAACTTTCGAACGTTCTGAGTCGTTCAACGACTATCGTGATCGAACCAAGCAAAAACATCCTCTAGGATGTACCGTAGACCAGCAGTTCTGGAGGCCCTGGACTTCCATGAGTCTCCTGCGAGTACGCACGTTGTACAGTCCTTGTGAATTTCCACGAAGCTCGATCAAGTGGGCGATCCATGGTCCAACTCCGAGGATTTAGACGTGTGATCCTTGATGAAGAGGCTATTGAACCTAAAGCTCGAATCACCACACGAGTATCGGCCGCTCGAGTCGGTGGTGCTCCGTTAGATAGCTTACGAGGCAGTTACCAGGCCGTTACCATGTCGATGGTGCCACTTGTCTCGAGAGGCTGCAACCAGCTTCTACCTCGTCTTGTCCAAGGACACGGTAGCGTCTGTACCTGCTTCATCAATCGCTCGAGTGACTCTGACATGACAATAGCATTCACTAATAACTAACATTGTGTCGCGTGCCTCTTCGTCAGCTCTGTGGATTCGATTCCGTGGTGACGTTCCTTCTTGGAGCAATGAGGCTTTTTCCAAGGTTACACGATTATTTATAATCGCAAATCACGTAACAGAGGCCTTTTTCGTTAATCTCAGGAGTGCATGAAACAATTATTAATGCGAATAATGATAGCTCCTTCGAAAGCATGGGGGTAATGCGTGGTTAATTAATTCTTCTTCGCATTTGGTGTGAGGGATTTTGATGAAATCGGAGTGTGATGTAGTTCAGGTAATATCGAGGGAGGTTTATGTCATCTTTTACTGGATTTAAAATTGTTTAACAAATACAAGTCGTTGATGTATGCAATTTTTGTCTATTGGTCATTCGGCGGTAAATTGATCACTTCGTGCACTTGGTGCCGAGAATTTTGATGATAACGTAATCGACGTGAAATTAGTGGAGGTTTAAGTCATTATTTTGGTAATTTAAAATTCGTTAAAAGAACAAAGGCCATCATTTTGGCAATTTAAAATTCGTTAAAAGAATAAAGGTCCGTCAAAATTTGCAACTTTTACGTTCGGCTGAAATTGGTAAACATAATAAAAATTTCAGCGCCAAGGCTATCGATCCTACGGAATTCCTCCGTTTATTTTATCCAAGAACGATCCTAGTTCAATAATTTTTCTAAACGAAAAAATCGTATTTGCTACCTGGAAGTTATAATCAAATTTTTATTTATAAAATATCGCTTTCTGAAAATCCGAGAAATACAATCACATTCTTTAAAGTCTAGGATGATCACATTAAAATTAACTTTACGACGATCTATTAAAGACGACTCCGTTTCGCATGTCGCGCTGTTTAATAATAACACACTGATAACAGATCCGCAAAAATGTATCCATTCCCATAACTAGAAACGAATGGAAGTGATTGCATCGATCAGCGATCGAGTCGTATGTCTTGTATTGAGATGCAAGAAAGTGGTCTATGTGCAAAAGAACGGTGGCCAATAGGCGTCTAAGTGGAGGCGACTGCTGCACTTCGTAGATAAAACAGACTAGGGTCTAGACTCTAGAGCAAGCTAGATGCAGTGGTCCAGCCAACCTGGAGGTCCGGGACTGGAGAGCTCCTTAAATCACATGTAATCGTTTCCGACCACTCGCTGTCCAGGCCCGCAGGATCAGACAACGCCAGTTTAGACCAACGTGTAAGTAACCTCGACCACCTTTTTGGTTTCTTTCCTTCGGAGTCAATGGAAACCATTTACAGCTTCCACTCGTTCAGCCTGACGATATATTCGCGTTTAAGTTACTTCTGAATTAATGAATTGGTGATAGCATTTAATCCAGAAGGTTTGAATCCTGGCAACTTTATAGTATGTAGGTAGATACTTCAATTTGTGATAAAGGAAATGTAGTACTGGAAGGTAGGAAATGTAGTTTTTCATAATTATGCATTAGATTTGTACAATGTTCGTCGTTGAAAGAGTCTTCAATTTTAGGGTTCATTTTGTTTGGAGTATTTTTGGGAAAAATCTTTCAGTTACCATCATTCCTATTTTGAAAGAAATATTAAAATTTCACTTTTTCGGTTAGTTTTAGAGTTGTTGTCTGAGGATCTGTTTCTAATAATATTTGTGTGTCGTTGCAACATACGATTACTGTTACTAAACTCTATTCTCAAGGATCATAGCTTCACCTCCCATTACAAGATTCTGCTAGCTATTAATATTCATGTATATGGCACTGAAAAAGATAGAATATCTGTAAATCTTAAGATTAAAAAACATAGACCAGACATTGAAGTAGTCTTATGTTAGATAAGACCAACCCAATCAACTTCGACAATCGATGCAAAGGACAACTCGGAAAATTCTAGGAAAATCCACTCGTTTTGGGTTTTCATTGGCATCGACTATCAGAGCTCGTCAAGCCTAGATTTGTTTTTCAACTTTTGAGAGATTTAAGATAAAAAATGTGTTTCAGAAATGTATGGTCATGGAGATTTGAACCAGCAACTCGTAGATGATAAGAGTATGTTTCTGAAACACATTTTTTATCTTAAAAGAAAGTTTTCTACTTCGGGAGTGTATATTTTAGGGGTTTTGAAATATTTTTTTCTAGAAGAGATATATTGTTTGCCATTCAAACGTATATGTTATTAAAGTACATTTATTGGACGTTTTAAAAACAGTTTTTATCTGCAAATATTCGTGTCCGGAATCGTTCAGCGTTGCGTCGTTTTTGAACGTTCGCTCCGTGCGAACGTCCCTCCCCCCTTTCTGCCATGCTGCCGCATGAACGGATAGTCAGAAATCAGAAACTAAAATTGCATTATAATCTACATTAGTGGAGTTTTAATTTTGAATGGTAATTATCAAAATGACGACAGTTCAAAGCAAAGTATAGGGAATTTTACCAAACTTTTACCCTATTAAACCCCGACAAAAATAGAGAATCTCGTCAAAATGAATAATCGTGGTTCAGATGAAAATTACATTTAGTATTAAAGTAATCCTCATTACTTTTTTCTAAATCGTGGCAAAAGTTTACGAAAACATTGTTTTTAGAAAAACGCGTTTAAAGTTTACTTGAGTATGTAACTCAGCTAATTTCAAGTTTTCGCCAAAAAACCTTCAGTATGCCCTTTCTAAGACTATAAGGATCAAAATAAAGCAAAAAGGCGATTTTTGAGCCTTCCAAAGTAGAAAACCCCCATAAATCTTTCAAAAGTTGGTGGCTCCCCGTGACGGAAAATTATTTCAGACTTTTACCAACATTGGTTGTATACATGCTGAAAATTTCATCAAAATCAGTAAACTTTGGTCTGAGCTACAAACGCTTAAAAATCGCATTATTCTCTGATCTTTAAGCGTTTGTATCTCAGAGCAACGTTAACCAATTTTAATGAAATTTTCAGCATGTATACAACTTACTTAAACCTACAAACGAGATTTTTAAATTTTCACTACAGAAAAAAAATTGAAAAAACGACCTTTACTATTTTTCTCACTATTCCAATTGCAATTTTGTTAAAACAACAAAACCCGTCACTTAGCAAACTAATCCTTCAGCTTCCCAAAAAAAACTCAATTCGTTTGGACCAATTCTAAAAAAGTTATCCGACTTTAAAGAATGCTTTCTTTCGTTCACCACTGCACACGTACAATTTCAGTTATCCCATAAATTCCACAATTTCATTTCCCACAATCTGAATCCAGATTTCCATAATTTCCGAATTCACATTGCTCCTTCAGCATTCAGTAACGAGCCGAAAATATGCCCCCTTATTAAAACCCCGTTGCCACGACGATACAACAGAACGGTGCAGATTTTACGAGGCCGGAAACACGTGGCGGGCGTGGTGCTAGCACAGTGCGTTGGTTGCACGATCGGTGTCATTTGCCTAGGAAATTACGGTCTTCTGTCACACTGACTAATCTACTTCGTTACACGCGACAACGTAGCTCTGTCACTGGCACCGCAGGCCGCTTTGCTTTTCGCTTCCATCTGCACGGCCGCGCGACCAGCTTCGTTTAACTCATTTCCCTCTTTCCCGGTTTGCACGCTTTGCGGAACGGTCGGCGCTTCGCGTGCAACTTTTCGCAGATCGACTGCACCGATGGCAACCCTTTCCACGGCGTTCCCTTCGCCGTTACTCGGCAGTGATTCGTACAACTCGAGAAGTACTTCAAGTACGAGCGATTTCTCTCTGGGAGTAACAGGAACGGTCGCGTGTGACCGGTTTCCTCGATTTTCCACCTACGCTGACCGCTTTTCCCTCCCGCGGCGTGAACGGCAAGACGAAAGAAAGCTTATTTGCAGCCACCGCTGGCGGGAACGGGGGAATCCCTGCGTTGAATTTCACGTCTCATCGGCAATTTGATTCGATCGTACGAACGATTAATCTTCCGCGGGTGGAGGGGGTTGCGATTTCTATTATATCGCGGCTCCGCTGCCGACGAATCCATTGATAATGTTGTCAGGCCCATTGGACTATCGTTCATTTCACTGTGACGTCGCAGGGCTCGCATTACGGCGTAACGATACGCAGATTACGATAACGCTTTGTCGGCTGGCATTCTTGGATTCCGTGAACAGGGCACAGTTGGCGCAACATACAGGGCTTGATGGTTAAATTTTGGGAGGGCTACCATCGCGTGGATATTGAATTCGATGAAAGGGTGCGTTGGTATTCCATTGTTTCTCAAATTGTTCTTGTAAGTTCTTTTTTATTTATTTATTTATTTATTACGCGTAA
Organism: Andrena flavipes; assembly: GCA_963971345.1. Lineage (NCBI taxonomy): Eukaryota > Metazoa > Arthropoda > Insecta > Hymenoptera > Andrenidae > Andrena > Andrena flavipes. Next base: position 15,344,336 of record OZ020482.1, on the reverse strand, counting down.
TAACCCTTTGACACATTATAATGTCATGAAACAGTTTGATTAGAGGACGGACAAATAAGATAATGATTAAAGTAGACAAATAGCAAAGAAAAGAACAGATAGAGATGAAGTAACAAGTATCAATATTGCAACTTACAAGGGAATATCACGAACTCAAAAATTCAAAAAATTCTGAAACTTTGTGAATGTGTAGGGAATTTTCTCCTGATTACAGAGAAATTTTTGTTTACTGCCCAAATTAAATATTATCTTGATATCCATAGGGTGTCATCTTATAATCTTATATCATCTTTCAAAAGCATCATAGAGTATACTGTTTTGTGATCATTTTTGAACTCCTGACTGTTTCTGGATATCAAGAGATTAATGTTTCATCGTGCTCCTTATACCAAAGTACTCCAACTCCCCCTGCTTAGCATTTGTAGCGGATAATATGTTAGTTTTCGCCGTAAATTGCCAAATGTGCTATTTTTCGTGGCGAAGCAGTATAACATGCTATTCTTGGTGGCGAAGCAATCAAACGTGCTAATATTCATCAGAAACGATGGAACGTGCTTCTTCTGGCAAACCGAAATGTGCTACTTTTCTATAGAAAATTGAAACGTGCTACATTTCGTAACACACATCGCCTTGTTGTACACAGTTTAACTTAAGAAAATGACTGAAATTTCTGTACCATAACAAATAGTTTTCCGGAACAATCCAATTTCTTTATTATAAATACTTCCCTTTTCAAATGAAGCTACTGTACGGGCAGCTTTTTTGTTTCTTCACAGCTTGGAAACTAATTTCATATGTGTACTTGAAATAGAATAATATCTTTTAGGGTCTCGCTGTTAGCGCATTATGCTCTAATAAATCATAAATATACTTTGCTAGTGTTGCATTCGTATTCTGTTCGGTATAAAAGGGTTCCCATAGAAGATCGAATGAACCGAAGTGGAAAGTGCGAACTAATTTAAAAAACGATGACTCGTTCGGTTGTAGCACACAATTTTCGTCCTTCTATCGAGTCGAAGCGGTAAATAACTGACATACACCGTAACGAATCAGATTTATTTTCGGCAGGAACACAAACGAGCTAGAAGTTGCGAAGGGTGTCTCGGTTCGGTAGCTACAGCTGATTCAGCTTTGCACCCTTACGATCTCAAAGGACACTTTATCATGCGTAATAGATCATGGGGTGCACTAGGATGCTTACGATACCACTATCATTAAGGTTCATGCAGTAGGGAATGATAGATCGATGTACAGCAAGCAATATTTTATATGATTAAAAAATTGTGCCGAGATATGGAAACTATTCAAACTACGCGTACCACCTAGGATACAAAGAAGGCTTGCCATCTTCCATCTATGTTCTTACAAGACAACATTCAGTAAGGTTATCATTAACAATAGACTATGTAAGTCTGCTAACAAAGTTCAACTTGATGTTGACTTTTTTCTGGGCCCCTATATACGTTGAAGCACGTATTACTTGGTAACTTGGTAGGCGAGTAAGTTCTCAATTATTAATTCCATATTATATTATGTTATTTCTTAATTGTACACTCTATACCGTTTATCACTCATGTCTGTACCAAAGGGTAGTTTAATTTTCCATGAACACAATGGTTTCTTACAATTTATAAAGCCGTGTAGGTGTAAAAATACTAAATCCATGTTTTCTTTTTTATTTAAAAATCTTGTATATTTGATCCATCATTTGAAATGTGTCCCATATGATTAAACGGTTTTGCGATGTGCCAATGAAACTCTAATGTTCATCAAATCATTAATGAATCTTTATTAACGATTTTTGCACAGTTCTGTGGTAAAATTTGGTTATAACATTCTGAGTTTTCAGAAAACTGTACTGGATACTGGAGTCCTGAAGCTTCCCCACTGTGAGGCAATAAATTTTATTCCTACAGAGAATGTATTAACAGATTTCTTTTAGTTTCGAAGCACAAAAAGAATTTCATGATTTACACTGGGAATTAATTTGTCATCAAGTGTATTTTCCTCCCTGAGCACTATTAACCCCCCAGGTATCATACCCCAGGATATGTATTTGCCAATATTTCTGTAAATGGTTACCTCAATAACATCGTGAAACTTAACCAAAAAGAACTATTTCTCCAAATACAAATTTCAACATATCAAAATTTACATTTCTAGAGAAAGACTATTAGAGCATGATGGAATGAATATTACGAATGTACACTTATCACTCACTAGGGTACAGTGAACCCCATGCGACTAATTTGTAATTACAAGGTGTGACAACGGAGAGTTAAATTATCATCTATTTTGTTCCTTACAGAATCTCTTAAATTTATGAATATTTTCTGCACGAATATATTCATACAAATTGACAGACAATGCTAACCAACAATGGACATCACAAACTGAACCCAATATCTGTTCATATTACGACCTAAAAAATAAATAAAAAATTTCATAGAATTCTCTCACGTACCCAACACTTTAATTAGCGTGTAAAGAACAGGTACTCTACATGCCACTAACTCGTCAAAATTCCTTATGTCCATTGCAGTAGCACAGACTGGTCGTTGGAAACGAGCGATACGCGTTGCCCAATTAAACCGGACACGAGAATTCTGGCATCAATGACGGCTTAACGGAACATTCATCCCGATGATTTGGCCCTTTAACATTGCATCAGCGTAATGGATTCAGCCGCAATCCCATCACGGTAGAGATATCAGAGCCGTAGCTTAAAATAAGCAGAAAGTTGGATCGGCCAGACGGAAGTATTGTAATTATGCTAATAGCTTCGGCGCTTCGAGCTCTTCTGTGATGTGGTCTAGTGCTGGACTCGTCCTGGTTAGCTGATCAAACCAACTTTTCCTTCTACTTATTAATATTACCTTGATCTCCCGTCCCTTTTTTTCTCTCCAACTCCCACCCGCCTCCCCCCCCACTTCCTGTCTTTTCCCTTTTTCACCGGTTTCCTCTGCCAAAGTCTCGTTTCCCTCTTTCGTCCGCGAAAGTACAGTTTCAGATCCGCAGGAAAAGTCTTCAAGGTTTCTTCATTACTTATGCCCGCGCCCGCCGAGTTACCGTCGGGAAAAGTAAAACAGCACGGTGCTTGACCAAATAGAACCGGGACGAGGAAGGTATACACCGCAAAGAAGCGAAGTATTAAGATGTAACGAAGTAAAAATTTGATGCCATGCTTTGCTTGCTCTCCAGACTTCAGGCTGAAATGCCTCCCGAATAGCCGCGTTGAAGCTCCCCTTTCTCCTACCCCTTGCCAGGCAAACTACCAACAATTTCATCCTCGATATGTCGCTTTCCATGTACGATAACAATATTTAAGCACACTTAAACATCGTTGAAACTCTTTCTTCGGTTATCAATTCATCCGCAAATAATTGCAAGTAATTTTAACCACCCGACATCTCTCTACAGGTGCAAATCCACGACGAGGCAAAAATATAGTGTCTCACTACGGGCCTTTAATCTCACAACACAATTATTTCATTATTCTATTATTTTTTAATCATCTCGCCATTAATTTCATAAAATTAGACTCTCGCGAGACAAGTTTCGCGATATATTTTCAAGAATCGATTATTTCCATTATTTACGTTTAGTTGTTGAGGAGACTCGTGTAATATCTCATCGTGGATTCTTACCCAGAAATTAATCAAGTTAAAGGACACCGTACAGAACATTGACGCTGCGCGGAGAAAATCCCTTTAGTCGCAGAGCGGTTCCAGATCACCGAGCAATCCTCCGTGGGGCACACCTTTCCCCTGACATTATATGGCTACACCGTCGAACTTTCCAGGCAAAATATCGTTGCAGAGTCTCACCGTATAGAGATTGGGGGAGGATATTATCTAAAGCCAGTCTGCGACCCGTCTATCGGGCCGTACGTCTCGTTGCTCCATCGAATCTTACGGATCTCCAGACGGGGGTGTGGGGGCCCGGCCGATGGGGATGGGGCTGATCGGCGCAGAGGAAAGAAGTCGGGGTTTCCAAAGGAATATTTATCGAGTGGATATTGAAATTGATGGTCGCTACCTCAGACATGCTAATCCGACGAGCGGGCGGATTTCTGATAACGCCCGACGACGGGCAAGAAATAACAGAAGGGTAATTCAAATCGAAGACGCGCCCCCGGCGAGATTACTTATGAGGTTTACTTACGTGGGTGCCGCGTCCCGACCGCCGCGTTTTTCCCCGTCGCGGTTATCCTTCCACCCACGGCGGGGACATTTTGTCAAAACCGCGAGGAAACGAGTCGCTGAAGCCTGAAGCCCCGAGGCAACAGGTACACTCGCTGTTTCTTGCTACCCCGACTACTTTTCCGCGACGACAATTTTCCTTCTCGCCCGCCGCTCTAACGGGGGGGGGGGGGGGGGGGTGTTTAAAACGCGATTGTGCGCTTTATGTGTTTAACACGACCGCTGCTGGGTTAAATTCAACAGAACTGTCGCGACGTACTGCTTGCACGAGGCTTCTGTGGCACGTCGGAGCGTCAGTGGAATTTCTTGGTTTTCGAGGATTCATTAGTGATTTTAGTGTTGCTTAGAGAATCAGGTAATAATTGTGTTTCATATTGCAGGTGTTCATTCGCCAATGTTAACTGTTGTAGTATAGCAATGACAAACCTGTATTTTATAGTAAAATATTTGTGAAATGAAATCGAGATTCATCTGTTAATTTATGTGCCTTCGAGTGTCCTAAAAATTCCGGGTATCGAGGGTTAACGCTATTCTCGTGAATATTCAGATTAACAATAACATGGTTTTTGGGCTTGTAAATTTCCTCTTATATTTTGAGAAGAACTTGATACATATATAAATGGGAATCTAATTTCACCAACTCAAGTTCAAATTCTTCTTAATTAATGGGTAATTGATATTTGTATTTCTTATTTGCCTCAGGGCTGGGACTATTTGTCGAATTTTTCGGTATTCGAATATTCGTATACTTCAGTTGCTCAATTATTTGTCAAATATAATTCGAATATCCAAGTATTTGAATACTGAAATATTCGAAGTTTATTCGTAGCATTCGAATACTTGTAAAATATTCGAATATTAAATTATTCGAAAAGTCCCAGCCCTAATTTGCCTATGATGAAAACGAAATTGTTTGCATTTCGCTTATGGCAAGTTAGAACAGAACTGCTGAAATCTAAAAGCAAAAAGACAAGCAGAAATCAGCAATATTGAGTCATTTATGTACCTATTTTTGAGCATTTAAAGTTACATTTATGTGTATTGATTATTTAGTGCCATACATATGAATATTTGGAAGGTTTCTTACCAAATTTGTTTCGTTAGGATTATATTTAAAAAAACATGTCTTTATTATAAAAATAAAGAAATACATTTTCAAAATATTTATACATCATTGTACCTACATATTATTTTTTAGGACGATCACGTTTACATGTTGGGCAAACGAAATTCAGCCGTGGAGCTCCGGAAATTCCGTGTTTCAATTTATACAAAATACCACACTGAAATCACTGATTAACGATATTGAGTGCATGCTGACCCAGGCACAATAAACTGTTTCCGTAAACGAAAATATTAGAACTCATTAATTAGACAATCCCAGTAAATATTCATACATTTGTAGACTTTTAACTTATCTTCTCCCAATCCCTACTAATATATAAAGGTAAAACATTGTCTGTTTGTTTGTCCTTCTTTCACGGTTAAACGGCTGAACGGATGTCAATGAAATTTTGAATATACATTATATACGTCCTAGATTAGATTAATGTATAATGATATAAAATTGCCACGATTCAATAAACTTTTAATCGAGAACCTTGCAGCAAGAGGGATACAACTCCATTTTTGCCAATTTTCCAGTTATAACCTGTAACATAAGTAAAAGAAAACTGCCTAGAAATCCCACAACAAATAAGCAATTTATTACAATGTTTGAACCTGCACCATTACTATTTACTGCAACATTTTTGAACAGCTCCAGATTTGAAAAATTCTTCAAGAATAGAAATTAAAACTTATCAACTCAATAACTACTATTTAATGTGTGAAAATATATTTCTCCCAATTAGCGTTCTCTTTTTATTGTTAACTCAAACCAATAATTCTACAACCAGTTTTTCCCTAATTTACTCGAAGTTGGCAAAGATGAATCTGCACCCCTGTTCCTACAAGGTCCTCGATTCAATTAATTACCAACCCATTTCAGTACTTACTTCACGAGATATTACACGTAGAGCTATGAGATGCACTCACCCTACCTCGAAATACAATAGAAACTCACCAATCCTACCACTCAATGGCTCACAAATCTAACACCCAGCAGTAAAATCACCCTCCAATATCGAAAAACTGTTAACCACAAACCTAACGCCGCTAAAAACATTCCACGCACACAGCTCCAACGCGAACTAGAATCTCCTTCAACCGGACTTCGTTCAGCACGTGACCGAAGCGTGCGTGTTTCGTCCAGAGGGGGTCAGGTAACTCCAGGAAGTGAAATCGATACGATTTCATAAATCGTAACGATAAGTTAGAAAAAAAATCGCGGCACCCGCGTTACAGCGATAATGATACTCGCAGCGTGCTGGCATCAGCCACCCCCCAATCCGCCGGCAGCCGCCCCTCGCGCACGAGTAGCGGCGCGACTCGGTTACCTCGTTAAAAGTACACAACGGCCGTTTATTCGCGAGCAGATTGTGCATCGTCGTCGTAAATACCTCCAGGCGATTTTATCAGGGGGCGAGAGAGTGAGACAGAGAGCAGGGTACGGGGCTCGGGGGAGGGAAGGGAGGGCGTTGCAACGGAGGGCAGAGGGTGCAACCGACGCGTTCCTCTCTCCACAAAAGGGTAATATTTCCGTGACGCTATTACACTTACCGGAATGGGAGGGCGTCGAGGCTCGGTAACTACCCAGTTAACGCAGTGCGGCCACGGCGACGTCCGACGAGACCCCGAGTCCCTACAAAAGGTTATAAAAATTCAATTAACTCCGCAGTTTTAATTAATTCCGTATTTATATGATGCGATAAACAGAAACTACCCCCGCTGTTGCGCGGCAGTTTCGTTTAATCTCCGCCATTGTGCGAGGGCCCCGCTGCCGTGCCGCGCGAACCCGACTTTCGTATTGTCTCTTTGTCCAGCTCGTCCACCCGCGTTCCTTCCTCTCTTTTGTATCTCTTCGCAAGTGTCCCCTCTGTCGCGATCACGATCAGCGGTCTCTGTCAGGCTCGTCGCGGTGCCTATCAATCGTCTTTCCTGCTTTCTCTTTCGAGGGTGGCGCGTAACATTCGATGCCGCGATTTGCTGGTTTTTCGTGTGGGGCATTTTTGAAAAAATCACGTAGTAACGTGATGGGGAAGACGCGACCGCGCGCGCCACCGAAATATGCAAATCCCATGCAAATGTAATTAAAAGTAGTGATGGCTGTGGATTTTGTACTATCGTCCATAAATCTGCGAGGGGCGAGGCGGGGGTGGGGCACTGCGAACGTAAAAATTGTTAAAGTTACGTCGATCTCGTTAAGTTGTTACGCGCTGGGGTAAAAAGTAAAACGTGGTATATGATGTGTGGGTATTTAAGAGTGCATTTTCGTGTGTTATCGTGTCAGTTTGGTTAATTCGCAGGGATTGCTCTCGAAAGAGTAATCTTGGTTTCAATTTGGTGGGGAAAGGGGATTCTTGAGGTTCGGAGGTAGTAGGGATAAGCAAAATTTTGATTCGCTATTGGATAATAGATAACCAGTAGTGGAAGTTAGTAGGTATAGTTATTTAATCGTGAATATGATAATATGCTTTATTTAATCATTATTAATAATTAGAAGCTCATCGAACACAGGATGATCTGTCTACGCAGGAGTCAGAATTCTTAAGGGGTTGTTGTACTCCCTAAATTTGCTATTGGACACAAATAAATACACGTATATACTGTGCCTTGCGCTTTTATATGATCCATTTTTTTTAAGGGATATAAGTTCATCTATTCATTGATTGAGATATTTAAGGGTTTGCGTTTGAATCAACTTAAAAATATTGGGAAACGTTAATCAATTCGGGTAATGGTTTTTGAAACTCTAAACTTGTTAAATTTTATTATGCAATAGTAGTTCAGAAAAATATTAAAGAAGATAAACGATTTTTTAGCTACAAACGGACTTATTCCATTTTCAACAAAAACATTTCTACGATAACATTTTATAGTTCAACTGTTTTTTATTAATTTATGAGGATATTGTTCACCATTGGCTGTGGGATTATAAATATAAAAAGGGGATATCTATAGCTGACTAAAACTACCATTAACTCATTTTTTTCAAAATATACCACTTTAAAAAAACCGGCTCATATGTAGTTGTAAAATAACTTGACTGTGGAAGGATGTCTCAGATTTAGGCAAAATCAAACAGAATAATCAGCGATTATGTAGGTTTTCCACAGTGTAATCAATAGTGACAGAAATAAAAGCAACTATGCAATATGAAAAATATGCTATGTGATTACCTAATTCAACTATAATGATGTTGCTAAAGCTCCCAGGAACATTTTCAACATAGTTCTTGGACACTATTAGTTTAAGGGTACTAGACAGTCCTTTATGTGGAAAATGAAGTATTTCTTTTTCAATTAATTATAAAGAAATAAATTGAACCTGCGACTTGTTCTTTAACACAAAGTTTATTAACACCACAATTCTTTAGTTAAAAATATGCATTATATACGACACAGCAGATGGATTATTAGGAGAGGTTTTTTAAAAAAGTTTATTTTCTTCTGCCAATCTATTGAAATCAAATTCGAGAATATTCAGAAACTGTGTAGTTTCGGCCTGAGCCTAAATTGAAGTTAATAAACGCTATTATTCTTTATGAAAATAAAATAAAACCTCATCTTTCTTTAACAAACAACGCACTTTTTATAAAAGTCGCCATTTAGTAGCTGTCGTTTCCACAATTTTTCTTCTTTTAGAGGTTCAGTAGAGAACCAGCAATATTCTGAACAAGAATTTACAACCAGGTCGCTGAATAATTTCGTTTCGTTTCATAAAAATCGCTGCAAAGCAAAACAAACTTTGTCAAGGGGGCCGGCTCACCGGGCCTTGAATGTGTGCGTACGCTCACACAAGCTAAGTTAAACGTGTACGTATACGCGTGTAGTAAACAATCCGTAATTTACAACTTTCGTCCTGGAATCGTATCCGTTTTTGCGGGTACAGTTGCCTTCAGTAGACATCTCTGCAGGGTGGTCTGGTGCGTTTGAACGCTAATAAGCACCGTACGTTGAAATAATAACGAATTTATGACTCGAAAACTGTCAGAATGAAGCTTCAAGGTTCTCCGTTGGTGGCGCTAACGGTGCACTGCAGTCAAACCAAACCAGTCAAAATGACGCGTTATTTATAAAATACGTTATGCAAGAAAAATGAACCTTTATTCATATTTTTATATGGTTAAAAAAGATATATATATTTATACTACTCAGGCATATTTTTGGCGAAACAAACGATTTTTTAAAGCTTATGATGTTAATAAACATTGTGTGAAAAAACAAGTCTCAGTTTCAACTTATTCCTTTATAATTAATTGAAGAAAAAATGCTTTATTTTCGACAAAAAACGACTGCTTAGTACCCTTAAGGCCCTGGAATTTTAGAAACCTCACTAAATAAGCGCTTTCTACTAGATAACGAAGATCACATTTGTTGATACTAAGTAGATTCAAGGGTCATCGCTTTGCACACCACTTAATTAGATTATTCACAGGTTAGTCACTACACCTTTCACATCTACTGCTTTAGATCCTATCTCAATAGAAAAATGTCTCTGCACACTTGAATAATCTCCCCACTTTCATCTGCAACTAATTACCCACACGCTCTTCCTCAGCTTACAAATTATCATCAAGGACCCCAGTCAAGTTTCTGACCCCTTCCTCGCGAGGCGCATTTCGTCCACCCTCTTTTCACGCACGCACAACATCGCGTCTGTAGCCACATCTACCCTTCGTACACTCGTCTAGCACCACGTCTGTCCTTTTCCTACAACTACTTGTTCACACCTTTTTTTCCCTCGTCCACCGGGCACCGGCGATAAAAAGAACCGCCTTGCCTCGGGGGTCGGCTCCCCTTCTTTCTTCCACATGCACGCAGCTGCCTTCGTTTTTTTTTTCCTGCGAGGACGTACAAGTTCCTTCGTCCTTCTTCCACTCGTCCAACACTCCGTCTGTCCTTTTTCTGGAACTCCATGTTCACACCTTTTTTGCCTCGTCCATCGAGCGCCGACAATAAAGAAGACCGTCTAGCCTCGGGGTTCGGCTACCCCTGTTTACTTGCTCGCGCGTACAACAGCTTTCTTTTTTTTTCCACAAGGACGAAAGCCTACGTTCGTCCTTCTTACACGCGTACAACTCGTTGCCTGTCTTTTTCTGGAACCAGTCCACACTCCTTTCCTGGCAAGGAACCGGCTCGTCTCGGCTCGAGCCTCGACTGACCTACTTTTTTTTTTACCGAGCGTAAACAACGTCTCTTGTCCTGCTTGCACGCGCTCTGGATTGTGGTTCCATTCTTGCACGCATTACAGGCATCGTTACCCTTTTTCCTTTAGTCTAGGAGACACCGACGGGGAACCTGCCCCGTAGCTCGCTTCCGCCGCGCGAGTAAATTCCGCATTCTTTTTCCGCGCACGCAGAGCTTTGCGAAAATTTATTTTGGGAGGTATTCAGGCGTAAAACGGCATTCACTGATTGTGTTTTCACGATATCGTAATATATATTTCGCTTTATGTAAAATAAACATTTTTTACAATATTCGCTGGAATGTTACGTGGAAAGAGGATAATGCAGAGCAGTTGAAGCTTGATTCGTTTTTATTTAAAAGTTAAGAGCATCGCTTCTGTTTTTAAGTTTCAATGGGGAAGCAGACGCGAAACTCAGCGCAGAGGGCGCCACTAACGCACGTACCAAACTAAGATGTTACAAAATTAGAAGATGTATTTGTTTATATGTGTTTTTTGCTGACTAATGATTTTAAAATTAAATTGACAATGAAAGGTGACAGTTATGGACATTTAACTGTTTCGAGTACAACTTAAATATTTACTACGGAAACGTGCATTATGATCAGGTTAAGTATACATAGTTTTATTTCAATTTCACATTAGTCTTTTACGATAATAATAACAATTTTTCAACCAAAGCACCCTCTTCCTTCTTTATAATTAAAAATGATATGCCCTAACCTAACTATTTGATCACTCCACACGTGTGTAGCTGCACACGAAGACATAAATTCTAATGCAAATATATCTACACTAACAATGACAATTATCCCCAAATATTTGCACAAGCAAATCTTTTCCTCACATTCTTACATTCTAAAACACTCGTGACAAGTGGCACGTGTGCTGGTGGCGCCACGGGTGGCAAAACCTTGCAGTCAGCTTCCCCATTCACTCCTTGCTACAGAGCTTTCGCAATATTGTACTTAAACAAACACATATGTATAAATTTTGTTGAAAAAATTATCTACTTAAAATTATCTCTGAATCACACAGGACCGCACAGAATTGACAGTTACGATACACGACACACCCCAACAGTGTGCGATACTTTAGCCCGATCCCTGACTCTTCCCCATGCATTTTGCTTCTAACCTTAAGTCGTCGCAGAGTTGAAAAGTGGCTTAGGTACCCACGCTTCATCTTCGACCGACCAGGAAAATACGAACGATACCGATATCCCTGAAACGTTTGATAGGCAGTGCATAGTGTCGATTATCGTTTCTCAGTGGCGCGTCGAAGCCTCCCCAGGCGGAAGAACACCAACACCCCGTCCTTCGGCTCTGCATTTAAATTCAGACACCGCAGAAAATTCTGAAAGAGCCAATCGGGGCTGGCCGTCGGCTCAGAGCGTGCAATGTGCGCGGGCTTTGCGGTTGGCTGCCGGATTGGCTGGTTAATTTCACACTCCCATGATTATATAGACGAGATGGAGGGCATTTATATTCGCGCGCGCAGAGAGCCGAGGGTGCCTGATTGGGTCCGATATTTAGAGAATAAAAAACTTCCGAGTTCCACGGTACTGTTCCCCAGCATCCCTCCCCTCTCTCCCTTCCTGACCGTTCTGTCTCTCTCTTCCCCAAAGTGAGCGATGCTTTTTCATCCTGTTCCTTCGATCCTTTTCCTCTGCTCTTCCCTCCGCGTGCACGTACGCGACCTCACACCACTACCAGCGACATATGCACGTGAAGAATGGCTGTGGAATCCACCGGCATTGTACCCCTCGTTTCGACCTCGCGTACTCGGGAAAGGGAAGGTGTATTCACTCTTTCGGGGTTCTTTGTAATGTACTTAAATTAGCAACACAGAGGATGAATATCGAAAGAGTGGAGTTAAAGGGAATTGTTAGTCGAGTATCCTGTTGGGAAAGCTTCGTACTCTATGTATTGATATTGGTTCGAACTGGACATTGCATTGGGGTGCTGGAATAGTAGATGGTGTTCACTGACAAAGAAGAGGTAGTATGTAGTATCTGGATATTAGCTGAATGCAGTGATGGTTGAAAGGTGTTTTAACCCTTTGTTGTCACACTGGGTCAAAATGAGCAAAATTTGATTTTGGGGTAAAATGTGTTTTAGGCACCGTTGAAAATGATACTACTGGTTAAATATGATGATACTTTAGGGTGACTGTACCTAATATCGCCGGGCAAAAGTTAAATCGCTGTCAATTGAGTAATAATTTATATTTTTGCATGGAGTTCGTTTTAAAGTAAAGAGAAAATATTCATCTTTCATGTAGCATAAGTTAGAATCGTTGAAACCTACAAATTTTTAATTAGGAATTAACTAAACGTAAGATATGCGAAAATCCGGTCTTGAAAAAAGTGTACCTAACATCGCCTACTCAAGAAATATTGATTAATTCATGTATGTATGAGTTTTTAAAGGCATTTCCACATGTGCTTTTATTATTTCTTGCTCTAGAAATGTAATTTTATCCATCTTTGATTTCATTTTTATTAGAAAAATATAGATTTTTAAAATATTTTATTTTTTACGTTCCGATGTGCATATTGGACAAATAAAGTTTATTTCGGTTGCTCGGTACATTTCGCAACTCCACCTGTAACAAACTGCTAAAAGGAAAACACTATTTTCATTCACGGAATTATTAGACTTACCTTCTCCGAATGTGATGTAAAATTGTATCAGTTCAATAAACTTTTAAACTATTAAGATTCATTAAAATACTACTCTTTCTGTAACACATATTTAGGTATTAATTCAGTGTATAACCGATAAATTTAAGAGCTTACTTTGTGAGATATATCGGGTTTCGGTATTAGGAACAGTGGTGATATTAGGTACAGTCACCCTAAATGTTAATTTTCAAAGATGATCGTATATTCTACAATGTATAAACTTTATCTCAGAATTTTTGTGACTTAATTTGACAGATAGTTTTTAAACAGCAGCTGATTGAAAATTGGCTGGAGTAAGGTCTGGCGACCTACGTTGGAAAAATAGGTGTAACAACATAGGCTTAACATTTGTGTTTCATAGGCGAGGTTCATAAAGATTCCTCACAAGATTGTATTTTGAATAGAAAGCATTTATATGTATCTAGAAAGAAATCCCTGTGTTTTTAAATTACCAAAGGGGGTAGTAGTGTCCTTGGGAGTAGAATAAGCCCCCAAAATTTAAAAAAATATTAATTTGTCCCTAATTTTTCTGTTTCTGCTTTTCTTCCCTACTTTCAGTTTTAATTTAATATTAGTTATTTGTTATGTTTAGGTTTCTACCAGTATTGTACTGCAGCCCCGCCATTTACTTCACTAATCTTTATGTATTATTATTCTCTATATGTGTCAAGTAATAAAGACGAATAACAACAATAATAATAATATTCTACCATACCACAGAAAAGAATTCGAGAACCTCCAACAGAAGACGCATACCCCCAGACGAGCAACATAAACAAACACTTCTTCTCTCTCCAAACATACCACTCCAAGCATTTCACCAGCCCCGAGCCCCGCGCCCCTCCAAAACAATTTAAAAAATCCCTACAACAGTAACATCCGCACGCGACATCCCCGAAAACGTGTCCTCATTCCAGAACAACGTAAAATCTGCGTCATCCATCAATGGGCACGGCGGCCGGTCTCTCCCAGTCATCAATATTTTCGCATGCGAATACGGCCCGATGAAAAACAGCCGGACGGTGACGGACAGAAAAATTTTTTCGCCCGCGAAAACGTCAACCGAAACGAGCGCGCGTCTGAACTATCGGCGTTAGCAGCCGTGCGCCCTGTAATCGTGCAAATTTGGAAAAGGGTTGAACGGGGAAAGCGCTGGAACGACGAGGGTGCGGGCGGCGGGGGGGGGGAGTGGCTGCGCGCGGGCAGGGGGGGAGGGCGGTGGTTGGTAGCGGACGAGTGGCAATCCGTAGCGAAAATGCGACTCGCGCGGGGCTCGTTTCGGACAGACCAGGACAGCGCCAGCGGCTTTTAGTGTGAAATGAATGCTTGTAATTACGACGGGGGGGAGGAGGAGTACGCGGGGGAGCAGCACTGGGGCAGGGGGAGGGAGGGATGTTGGGCGAACGGGGGAACGGCCGACAGAAGCGGGATTGAGCCGGTGGTGGTGGTGGAAAACGGTGAAACTGGTCGGTGGGGATAGTATTTCGGTTGGGAAACGGGTTAGAAGGGGTGAGAGAGCGGTTCGGCCGAGCCGTACACCCTGGCCCCCGCAATGATAGACTGTGCCGATCCGTTGGTCGGTCCATTCGCGTTGCTGCAGCCCGCTCTACGCACTGCCATAATGTCCACTAATTGTAATAGCCACCCTTTGTGCGTCGCCGATGTCCACCGTCGAAGGTGAAAGAACCGAGGCAACAGCGGACGCGACCGGCTCGCCGCCAGGTATTTCGGTTTTGCGGCGATGTAAGAGTAGGTAGGTGAATGTTTGTACCAATGCGCAGGGTTACGGGGATGCAGCTTTTCGGTGCAGCATTTGGACATGCTTGAGAGGAACATCGGACAACTGTTACCTCGCTGATTTCGGCGAAACTCGGCGTACAGAGTACCTGCAAATATTAGACACATATTTTTTTTTTTAGTGGTGGGAATTTATTCTTGGGGAGTTAAATTATGCTTCGAAGTTGGGGGTTGGTGAAGTGGCTGGTCAAATAACTCGAAAATAACTCGGGGAGGCAGTTCGATAATTAGCTTTATTATTATGGAGCTTATGTATTCATATGTTTTTTAAATAAGTCTATAGCAGGGCTGGAACTATTTGTCGAATTTTTCGGTATTCGAATATTCGAATACTTCAGTTGCTGAATTATTTGTCAAATATAATTCGAATATTTGAGTATTCGAATACTATTCGAATATTTGAGTATTCGAATACTATTCGAATATTTGAGTATTCGAATGCTATTCGAATAGTATGATGTGAATTATAAATCAAGCTCTTTAGGTTCATGTGTCAGGGTGAAATCTTGTAAGTTAATTTGGACCCACTTCACACCATACTATTCGAATACGTTAGTATTCGAATATATCGGTATTACAATAATATTCAAATACTCTATTCGAATACAGCGGTATTCGAATAGTATTCAAATACATCGATATTCGAATACAGCGGTATTCAAATAGTATTCGAATACAGCGGTATTCAAATAGTATTCGAATACATCGATATTCGAATAGTATTCGAATAATAACATTCGAATACTGAAGTATTCGAAGTTTATTGGTAGCATTCGAATACTTGTAAAATATTCGAATAGTCCCAGCCCTAGTCTATAGCAGTGATTCTCAAAAAAGGTTGGGAAAATGATTATGTATCTAATATGTAAAGTTGATCGATCCATTCATCCTCAATGGCTTATTTTGATCTGCGACGTGCAGAATCCGTGTATTCGTCTGAATTTTTACGAAAAACATTTCACCCGGTTCTGTAACTCTACACGTGTGCGCACTCCGAATGTAGAAAATAAAATGGAGTCGTAGGACACGGGATACAAGGGGGCAGCGTTACAAGGTGAGAGGTAATGAATCTGTTAGAGTTGGCGGACGATCGGGCTGGCGTTCAAACGAACGAGGAATCCGAACGCATATTTTCTTTTATTTGATTGCGAGTCGTCAGTTCTGCGAGCAACGTTGACGAGGACGTTGAAAGTGCGATGACTCTGCTAGTGCAAATTACAGGTGACCTATGCTTTTGATCATTTTATCGAATTCACTGAATTCAAAGGGTCGCTGCCGCCTGCTCCCCTTGATCAGTTAGCCCAGACTTTCGTTTAATTGCTCGTTGTAGCTATTTTCGGCCCGACGTGTAATTCGACGGATTATCGATCTTACGAGTTAATGAGAAACTCAGTCGGAACTGATTGAATCCCTTTGATGCGTTGGAAAATAAAAGATCGAATAGGTCACACTCGTTAGTGTTAAAATACTCATCTGAACACTCTGGCGAATAATAAATAAAAAGATTGAAAAAATATTACATCCTTCACGCGTTAAAAAGTGAATCAAAGAAAATACACAAAAGTATTTTCCTTCCTGCTTTACAAGAACACACAGCCACGTGAAACTTACTTAATAATTCCCGCATAGTCATCCATTACAGCCATGTGCGCACAATCCACAAATCCAATAGTAGGAAGGTTCATAATACAGCAGTAGGTCCCTATTACTGTCCCCGCGACTACCATTCAACAGTCCACGAAATTTCAGATATCCTTGCCAGGAGAGTACCATCTAATTTCTCAAACGTGGAATCAATCGAGCTCATATATTCCTCGCATAGGGCCACTTAACACGTAGGAAATCAATAACAGGAGCCCCCGATCGCGGGGAGCTGACGCTGAATGCCTGAGTTGTTCCTTTTTATTTTCGATAAGTGTTCAATTTATATTCGCGAGCAAACGATCCATTCATACGATAAAATAAATATACCAGGCACGAGTGGCGCTGATGACGAAGGATGAGACGTCGGGCCGCGCTATCAGTCCGACTCTGCTGTCGGTTTGCTCCCGTCCGCGTATTCAACCAACGCGGATAAATATTTCCGCGTTTTGAATCGACGCTGGAGATCATATTCCCAGCGTATACCGGCTCGCATAAAGGTCGTCCGCGCGTCTCTTTGAAAAACCCTCTAAAACCCTACGTCACGATATGAATACACGGCGCGACTGGATTTTATTACACGCGCGATCGCGCGCCCTGCAAATCGCCGCGACGTATCAATGCGGCCTCGTTACTCCTATCCCCGTGCAGATTCTTTTCTACGATAATTGTGACGCGGATCATGATATGCCTAGCGCCCGGCGAAACGTTTACGCGCCAGGATATCCCGGGGATGTTTGACAGAAAGGAGAGGAGACAGGAGAGATTTTATTTGGTAGTGTAACGTGGATGCTGCGATTTAAGGGGTTGGGCGGTTGTTTGAATGAGAAAATGAGGGTATAAGCATCGCAGAGGAATGAAAATGAATGGGGTAGTTTTAAGGAATATAGACTAGGGTGGCTCTTATTCTCGACTTTTGAATTTTCTTCACGATACACGTCAGAATAGTTCCAAATAAAAGAAACCTGAGTAAAGTTAGTGCCGGAATGGATAAGGGGAGAATGATCCCTTGGGCCTTCGAACACAAAGCCGAGTTTGTTTAATTACCCTCTAAGTTAATCATTACATAAAAAACGTGTCAAACAAAAGTTGTATAGTCAGACAATATTGTATTGATTTTTCTTGTGGGAGAAATGGTTTTTGAAAAAGCCCGAAAAATTGAAAGAAAGTGAGAATATTCTTCTTAATTTTGAAAGTTTAAATGCTGTGAATGTTTATTTGTTTTTTTTTAGTACTATTTTTTTAAATTCAAGGGGAACATTCACCTAGATATTCCAGAAAATGCGATTTTTTAAACATATTTTCAGTGTTTGGTACGTTAAGAATGTTTTCCCAAAATTTGGGATTGAAATTCGCAGAAATGTCGAAGATACAGTCATTAGAAGTTACGTATTCAAAATGTATTTTTCTTGAAACCAAATTTTCAAACATGGTAACCACGATTACTCAAAAACTATTCAAGCGATTTACTTAAAATTTGAATGGCTCTATGACACACTATTACTAAGTTTCTTAACCTCGCAGATTTCTTAATTAATACATAGTTTCTTTTTTATTGCATAAACAGTACAAGATTTCATGTCCGAATTTTTTTAAATTTTGAAAGTTTGCACGCTTCTCGAACATTTCTCTTTTATGAAGCCTAAAACAAATGTGTATTTTTTATTTTCAACCCTTATGTTAAATGCAGCTCTGTCACCATATATTATGATAAGTGTTACGGATATCTTCTGTGTAGTGGATACAAGAAGTGGATGAAGTTTGTTGAGTTAATTATGAAAGTGATGGTGTACAATGAATAGAATATATCATGTATTGAATTACATAGAACTGACAATGTGTCCAGTGGGATCTGAAATGCAGTCCCATACAGCACAGTTCGTTGCAGGAGTATTGCAGGAACGTTGCTGCAATATTGCGTTATTGCAGGGTGCATTTATATGCCGTTGTGTACTGATAATAAAACACTCGTTTGGTAAGTTCTGAAATTTTTAAATTCATGTTTATGAATTTCGAATTATTTGTTAGACTCCTTAAACACTGAAATTTGTGTCTATTGTCCGAGGATTTTTTTATGGAGTATGAATGAAGGCAAGAGCTCACAAAAATCTTAGGAAAATTTATTTTGTAACACTCGCAGATTGTAACATTTGAACAATAACAATAGTAACGATCTTCAAGCACCTCATCCTATGCAGGTAATACAATACACAAAAATTAACAGTATATATCTACACGTTTCACTTATAAGAAAACATTAGTAATTCAAAAGTTTACAGATTTATAGGCTTCAATAAATATTCATACTAATTACTTATTAATTTACCTTATATATCTCATGAATGTCAAGCTTCTTTTCTCAAGCTATTTTTACTACTATCACCAATGTATTATGCCAATTATTTATACAAATTGAATAGAGCCACACACTAACTACAATGTGGAGACGTAGATCGAACTTGGTGAAAGTTGGCTTACGACAGATAACCGATTAGATGACTAAGCGGCAAGTTTTCCGTATCGGTCCAATTACCAGGAGAATTGCAGGGGCAACCAAATCTGCCAGCTAAGAACATTTCTCCGTAACGCGGGCCATACATCTTAATCCAGATTATTAATTAAATTTGCCGCATAAAGCTGTTTCGGCTGGCAAACTCGGAAATATATTACCCCGAATCAGTGAATTAATGTAGCTGCGGGTCTGCTGCACGCAAATATTTTGTCCACGGATCACAGCCAGCCCGGACCCCCTCGACCCACACCCTAGCCAAGTTGAAAATAAAATGCAAAACGAGATTTATTGCTAAAGTACGGGCGATATATTTCGCTGAATTGACGTTATCTCTATGTCTCATTATACGTGTTAGTGGACACGCTGCACGGTATCCCATAAATCAACGTGGATTCGCGCGACGAAATAATTTGACGATTAATATAGTCGCATCGTGGACGGGAGTCCGCGTAAATTGATATTCGTTTGGTTTACGTGTGTTGCGAAATGGGCCGGGAATGACTTTTGCCAGTAGAGGGACGATTTTGCTGAGATGAAGTTCAGTGGTGATTTCTTCTCGTAAATATCTCTGATAGCTGAGTATTTTTGGAGGAATAGTTGGATCTCGTCAAAATATAGGACTTTTCGTACGTTAAGTAAATTCTGGATTAATATAATCCTGTGTCATCATAGTTCCAACGTCATTGAACTTAATTCACGCATTGAGGAACTATTTTCACGAAAATTTTAATGAATCTCTATAGAGATTTATTTTAAGCACCATGACATTGCAGCAACGTCTCTGCAATGACGCGGTTCAAGATTACAATGTTGCATCGCATCATGTTCGCCTTAACAATATTGCAGGAGTGTATTTTTGCAAAGTGGCGTGGCAGCATTACAAATACGTTGTCCTGCAACGTTCCGGTAATGATTCTACAACGAAACGGAAAAATTGTGGCAATGATCCTGCAAGTCTTCGGCAATATTGCAGTGCGAGATTGCAATGTTGCAACGCATCATTCCAGAGAAGTTGCAGGTTCACTCCTCCTATGTCCGCCTTAGCAATATTGCAGGAGAGTATTTTTGCAAAGTTTTGGGAACATTAAAAATATGTAGTCCTGCAACATCATTGCAAAGAAGTTGCAGGTTCACTCCTATGGACAATATTGCTGAAATATTGTTAGATCCTTGCCACTGGAATATTGCACGTCGATGTGCATGCAATATTGCCGAAATATTGTAGGATCGTTGCCATTCGAACATTGCAATGGCAATGTGTGCGCAATATTGCTACAATATTACAAGAACGTTGCCACTCAAATATTGTACGGCAATATTGGAGCATCGTTCCTGCAAACTTTTCTACCACTTCAAAAAGGATATTGCCTAATTTGTCCTTTCAACTCATTCTATATAGAATCATAGAATATTCATCTTCAATCTTTCATTACTCCCTGGAATACGTTTCACTAGCAATTGCAAGTCTCCTTTTTCTTCTTCATTCGTCCCAGAAAAGCTTGGTGTTTGTTGCTCAAAGCCTTCTTTGGGCCCAGAGTTTCAATTATGCCTGTCAAATGGGGGGCAGCGTAAGATCTGAGAGGAGTCTAATTATGGGTATCAGATTCGGAGCTAATAGTTCTGCGTCACCCGGAGCACGGGGTATTGTTGCCACCTCCCTCGTTGCCTCGAGGCTCTCTATGTAATTACCATTACCCACAAGCTGATACCCCACCGTGCTTATCATATTCCATGGCAATAATAGCGTTGATACAGCGACTGTGCTGTGATTGCCTTCGATTTGAGAAGCTGCATCTTGATCAGAAATGCCTCCGAGATGCCGGTCCAGAAAGTTCAATTTATCCGACAGAGTTGAAACCGAATTTCGATTAGAGCCACAGGGTTACCACTTGCTTCTAACGTTTGCAACGATCCCGTAGCATTCCTTGTATATGCTAAATTTGCAATCACTGTGGGGTCATTGAAAGTAAGCCTTGCTTTGTAATTGCAGTATGCTATGAAATGTAACGTGGTCTTTCAGGAATTTTCTTACTTTAATTTCTGATTTGTTGAACGATACTTTCTCGTTTTTGGATTTTGATAATTGAAAGTGGAATGAAGTTTATTTTTGTTTATTACTAAATAGGAAGGACTGTAATGTTTTGTGTAAAATATCCATCGATTGGAAATATATGTAATAGTACTCCACTTTGCTTTTTATTAGTGCAATGCACATTTGTTCCTTTCTAAAATTGGACTTTTTAAAATTTGTGTACGTTGTGTATACCTTCTTGAACGTTGTAATCAATATTTTTCTCATGACACTTGAAGATTTATGAAACTTCTATTACTTATATCTAATTATACCTAGTTAGTTATATCTATACTCATACCTAATTTCGTTCTCGTGTTAGATGAGAAATAGATTTTTCGTTATTTTCTTCACTAACATTCCTGCATTAGAAGGGATTCTGCTAAACATCTAATCATGGAAACACTTATTGCACGTGGTAAATTAAAACGTTCGACTGTGATAATGTACTTAGATACTATTAAAGAAGGGTTCAATGATACAAGAATCTTTCCCTTTGTTTTAAAAAAGTTATCTCCATCAGACATTGTTACAACAATTTATGAGATAAATTCGTTAATAGACTCAATGCTGATTTTACTAGACAAAGACCAATAAAACGAGAGAAATACAGTTTTTCCACAGTTTCAACTACATTGGGAGACATTTGGAAACGAGACGAATGTTAATAAATTTTCCTCTTACTTTCATGGCACCATCGTTTTATTGCCTGACCATTGCGCGTGTTTACTTCATGCTTAATATTCTATGCTTCCATGAGACGACAGGAACGCTTTACGACTGCCGCGAAGTACCGTATAATGCAGTTTTAAGCAACGACTTTTGAGCTCCTGGGACCGATGATAAACTGCCAACGATAACAACAGTTTATATGCAGTCAATTGCACTACAGAAAATTCATTACAATCCCACACAAGCAGTGATAGCATATTGAACGATCAGACATATGACTCTATTACCACTGCAACCCCTGTTTCAAAAGTAGACAGGCACTGAAGGACGATGGTACAACTGTAAAAAAATTAATCGACGATGTAAAGTAAATATTCAACCTATGATTTATTAGAAAAAAAATTGATTTTAAAAGTTCGTGCGAAAATATGTGTTTGTTCCACTATGAATGTGTTCTGAAAGTAAAGAGTCATCTGAAAATTTTTATGTCCACTAAAATTCTATAAATTAAATAATACTGTAGATATATGAAATATTTCAAAACGACATGACATGATTTTTAAAATTTGTAGTAAAGTTTGAAAGTATTAAGTTATATCCACTAAAATTCTATAAATTAAATAATACTGTAGTTATATGAAATATTTCAAAACGGCATGACATGATTTTTAAAATAATAAGTTTCGTTGAGTTAATCGAATAAGAGTTCTTACATTTCAAACACCACGAAAATTGTACCTATTTTTTATTAGAATGATCATTTGATATCTTTGCTATAATATTACAATTTCAGTACACTGTAACTATATAAGTATGTATACCTTCTACACTCAACCCAGTTTCATTTTACTTCACGTGTGTTTCATACATTTTTACCACCCACACATTTCCCTGAAAACAAAGGCCGCCATTACAGCAGGTTGGTCTACATTTTCCACTCCTTGATGCACCAATCTCAACCTTTTCTATGCACATCGTATTTCCCCGAATTCGTGGCATTTTTATACACAAGCATATCCATAAATAACAGAAAACACGTTTCCCTTACAAGTTGACGAAGCGGAGTATTATTATATAAAAATATCATACTCTTTACTCCGCTCTCTTCGATATCATCTCCCTAAAGCAGAAAAAGGAAGAAAGTACTGTGAAATACATTCGCGCGAGGAGGATAATCGGTCTTCCCGCCATCAGGAGTGTAAATGGCAATTCTACGAGAAAAATTAGCTGTTAAGCGTCAGCGAGATTGGTTTTTTAAGGGAATTTACCACCTGTCGGGAGCGTCTCCAAGAAGGCATATCCGGGCCGAGTCTTTTGTCCTGTCTCTTCTCAATGAGATCCGGCGAACAAAGATATTAGAGGACAGATTTCCTGCTGCGAAGCATGGCGAAGGAAGAATTAATTACAGACGTTGCAGGGGGGGGGGGACGCAATTTTGTTTCGATCTGTTCTCGACGCTCAAGGACGAAGGAATAGACGTCGCCAGGAGGCACACTTGGAAATCCTATGCGAATATGTAGAAAATGAAATGAAGAAGAAAATCTCGTAAGCCCCTTATAGCGACGCAATACGAACTGGTTACAAATCAATATTTAATCACTCTGGATTTTCCTGGTGGTGTCTATTTTCATCTTCCCCTGCACCTTTCCTCCAATCAGGATTTTCTTGCATTCTACTGTTAAATCCATCGAGGAAGCAGATTCACTTTCAGTTTCTTTATTTCGGTATCCAAAGTATTATTTGCAGTAAAGTAATTAGCAGCTTTGCGATGGTTAAGTTGTTACAGATATAGATGACTATTTTCTTCTCATTTTCCTTTTAGGCATCAGCTGTTAAGGGGGCTTCTGCTTTGTGGGACCGAAAAAGTAGGTGATATTTGCGAATTTTTTATTAAAAAAACTGTTGAGCGGATTTATTTGAAATTTGGCAAGTTGTTTCACTGTACTTTTAAGTATTATTACAAATTTTTACTAGGATTATGGTTGTATCTGGTATTGTTCTTTTTTTTTATTTAAATAATTCCTTGCGATTTTTGGACGCAATTTGAACTTTTTTCAAAAGACTGCCATTTTAACAATGTTTCATATTTTTTAATTGTTCTAGTTCTATAGATAGCCATGTTCATGCAGATTAAGAATCCCTTTTCTTTCTTGTGTTTCAGATAAACCATAGGACACTTTCCTTCAACGCCAGCAAGATCCGCTTTTTTCAACGTTCTGCAATCGACGCTCTACACACGCACATATTTTTTGTATAGCCTCCTAAAAATTTGTAATAATACTTAAAAGTACAATAAAACAACTAGCCAAATTTCAAATAAATCCCTGCAACAGTTTTTTTATAAAAGATTTGCAAATATCACCTACTTTTTCGGTCCCACGAAGCAGAACCACCCTTAAGTAATCTTGTTTCGAAACTACTCAGGTCGGAAAGTGTTGAATCCAGCTTTGCCATATAAACGGATAATGGATGAAGTCCTTTCTACTTGTGTTCTCGTACCACTTAATGCTCAGTCACTTTCCCCGCTGCATCATATTTAACACCACATTCAATTAAACGCTCTATCGTCCAATTCTATTTATTCCCACGATCGTTTCCAAGAGATCCACAAGTTTCTCGTATTCAGATCTTTTGACGGAAAGGGCTGTTCACATTTCCGACTGGGCGACCTTTCAAATTAACGAGTATGCGCCTCGTTCTCGTGCAGTTGGTTGGCTCACTTCAGAAGATATCGTAGAGGTTGAAAAAATCTACTGGCAGGAGAAAAACAGAGGCGAATATTTTTCACCGTTTGCATGATAAGGGACGATATATTATAATTCTATTTCATATGAAAAACTGATCACTCGTATAATAATTATTCTATACTCAAGCATCGTGTGGAATAACAATGACAACCAATTTACAAAATTTAAAACGAATTAAGAGATGTTTATTTATTTTTCACTATGTTTACTGTAACTCGATATTGATCGTGAGTAGCGATTAAAATTTATCACAAAAAGAATTGGTTTAATAAATATTTCTTGATTTGAAAAGAGTGTTTTTTTCTTATTTAATTTAATATTACACGAAAAGACATTAGGGACTTTCTATACTATGCAATGGACTTTTTTCATTTTGCATTGACAAACATTTAGTGGTATAACATAACTGAACAGACGAACTTTGTGAACGTATAGCATAATAATTATAGTTTACACAAAATAACACCAGATATCTTTAGAATACTAAATTTTACATAGATTTATACGAAAAACGGGACTTTTAGCCCCACTCTACCCTATGCGTGTTCTCAATAGCGCCTACCAGAGAACAATGGTTTCGATGTAATGTTTGTTACAGGTGGGGTCACGAAATGTGCGGAGCAAAATTAGTTAATTAAACTTTATTTGTCCAATATGTACTTCCGAATGTAAAGTATCAAATATTTTAAAAATCCTACTCCTATATTTTTGTAATAAAAATAAAATCAGAGATAGATAGAAAAACATTTTTAGAGCACGGAATAATAAAAGCACATGTAAAGATAACTTTAAAAACTCATACATACATGAATTAATGAATATTTCTTGAGTAGGCGATATTAGGCACCCTTTTTTCAAGACCAGGTTTTTGCGTATTTTAAATTTTTTAATTCCTCATTAATAATTTGTAAATTTCAACGATTCTAACTTATATGAAAGATAAATAATTTATCTTCACTTTGAAACGATTTGCATGCAAAACATATCAATTATCTTAATATATAATATATTAAACCTACTTCCAGACGCGCTAGTAATAATCCACAAAAACATCTCGCGTAAAAAATCCCTAAGAACTCCCTCGAAAATAGAAATATCCGCTTAAAAATCGCGCACATACGCGTAAGAACGAGAAGGGGTGGTTCAATTAAGGGGCCAGAACAATATTACAAGTATAAATCGTACATTTATCGCGAAAGCGCGTGTCCCCTGTTTCACACCGATTCCCTCGACCTCCTTCCTGTCTCACTGAATATCTATTTAGTTTTTCTACCCTTCTTCGTCCCGCTGACGTCGGCGCGTATCGCTCGGTCCTCCATGGAAGCCGAGCGTAGACTCTTGTCAGGAGCACGTGCGCGGCCCGCAACACAGCTCCGCGAAAATGACACAGTAATTAATGGTCACGTATCAATTAGCGGGCGCCTACTATGTGCCGGTTGCCAGTTTTAAATCGGTCCACGCCACGTTGCAAATCTCTCTGGCGTTCACCTCGCCCCTCCTTCACCGCCCCTCGCGTTCCTCTGCAGCCGCGCAGTCGACGGTCCCGAGTCTCCTCTATTAATTACGAAGGGGTCCATCAATTTGACACATTAACGTATTGCCCGCGCAGGTGTTGCGCGAAACCACGCCGCCATATGCGGCGAAAAATGTTTCGGCGTCCCTGTGAGCGAATGCCTTTTCGAAAATGAACGAGAAACTAATCGTTTATCGCCACCGAGCAACACAGTATTTCTCGCGATACCGGCTGGTATAGATACTGGCACGATACGTGTTGCAAGGGGATTCTACTTGTGCTTAGTGGTTTATAGACGCCCAAAATGTCATTTTATATTGTGCACAGTGTTCGTTTGAATTTAGTTTAAAGCAAGGATCGAAAGAGTTTTGGAAGTTTTTAATAGGTTCTGTTTAAAACATTGGAGCATGGAACTTTTTTAAAAAATGTTCTCACGTTACAAGTTCCCATGAGAACCGATAAACATAACAATTTTAATTGGAATGGAACTTAAATAAAACATTAAAATAAAATTTCTTATATAGCAGGAACAGATATTTTGTTCATCAATATTGAAAAAAATAAATATTAAATAATTATCACAGTTAAATTGATATTTTGATTGTGTTATTTATTTGTAATATTTACGTAGATAATTTCTACGTAGATATTATAGAATTTTTATGTATTTTAGTTCATGTAAGTTATAAAAAAATGTTATTTAGGTATTAGACTTGATAAGTTCTCTTTGCTGTTTAATACTTCTTATGAAACCATTAATTACTTATGTTATAATTTGTATACCTTTTATTAAATAAAGATTTGAAGAATGTGATATGATATTGTTAAATAAAACTAGTACCTAATGGTTTAGTACTTATCTTTATCTTATCGAACCTCCATGAAACTTTTATTATACAGATTCTAAAATATCTGTTCTTAAATATTTATTTTTAAAGAAGTTCCTAAGGGTAACATTTCTTTCAATAAAAATTCCTAACAATTATAGGACCAATAAGTCCTAAAAGAATTTTTTTAAAAACAAGATTTCCAGTACTTTTTCGATCCCTCGTTTAAAGTAATGTGGAGATTGGACGTGGGGCAGTTGTTCTTACTTTTTATTGCTTTTGTTGGTGTGAGTTGCACTGGTAACTGGATTATGTGAAGATGTACAGTGATGGTGGTTAAGATTGAAAGTAAACGATAATATAAATGACATAATTTAATGTGGATTGTACATTGTTAGGGCATTTCTGAGAGTACATTAGTCATATTGGTGTGATAATCGAATGCTTGCATGAAACATACCCATCTACATCCTTTAGATTTTCCTCAACAATTACTTTTCCTAAATCTGAGATCCTCAGGTTCTCAGTAAAATCCATATTTATCACATATTTACTCAAACTTTCGTGCTTCTCTCCCATAAATTCCGCTCATTTATTTCTCCACTTACAGTTTTATAATACACTACAGAACTATGTAATTAATTTCCTGTGACCATCTGAGTTGGTTAATTTCACTGGAATTAACCCAAGAATAATTCCCAAACCCTTTCTAAAATGTTATCTACCAAAAGTGCAAATTACAAGAGCACACTTATCGCCCATAAAAGTTCATCTCTCAACACCAATTGATTTAAAAAAAAAAAAGAAAAAGAATACAAAAGGAAACAATTTCCCACTCATAACACACGAAATAAGAATACAAATTGTACGAGTGCCTATCAACGCGGAGCACACGATATCCAGGGAAAACGAAGGTGGAAGAGCGAAACTGAAAAGCAACGAGCCGCAGCGCAGCTGGCACAGTGGCTCGGGGACCACCATTATTTATGGGGTTTACGGGGCTCGGTCAACCGCAAGGGCAGCTGAAGGCACTGCGCCCTTGAGGACTCGGGGTGTTGCCAAGTGTGAACCGAGAAGATGTTGCTGTTTACTATCTCGCCGCGAAGATCCAACCGACCCCCCGAGCATACGTTTGCGTATATTGTTGGCCCGTGGTCGCATTCCCGGGTCCCATCATCTCCCGCTGAAACAATGAGTTTAGTCGCGTGTGCGCCTCAAGAGAAGTTCACGTTCACCTGTTTAAGATAATACGGGCGTCAAGAACCGCCGCGACCGCTAATGAAGGTACGTAGACGGCCTGCAGTCATTAATGATCCTGGCCTGAACGTTGTTAGAGTTTGGATTCCTGAACACTGATAATCAAATTGCTGTTCGTTGTGTTCGCGATAAGTCATACTGATTGGAAATAAGGTAACGCAAAAAGTGTGTCTAATTTTGAGGGTGAATTCAGTACTGAAAAATATTAAAAAGGGTCATTTGAGGCGTTGGAAACTAAAATGGGCTAAAACACATTTTTTACGAATTTGAGTTGGTAGGAATAAAGTCTTCCAGTAGGCTCTACTAATCATATAAAATGAAGGAATTTTTTTTCCGTTTTTGCTCCTAATACCGTATTTGATTTAATCTTGTTTCTGAGTTTCAACGAATTTTCTAGTCTAGAAACTAAATAGTATTAATAATATTAGCCTCGTCTACTACATGTCCAAATTTATTTGTAGAATATCGAATGCGAAATTCGACTGTCCACGAATAACGTTGGTTCATGAAATGAGTTATCGGAATGCAAGACTTGCTGAAACTTAGAAATTAGGTCAAATTGAACACGTGTTCCTGAACGTTTCTTATTGCTTCTCACAGGTGAATCCACCCCTGAAGTTTGACACACTTATTACTCCACACCTTGTATAGTTCTCTGAATAGAGTTAAAGGTAATAAGATTCTTCCTCTCGTTTCCCTCTTGCTGGTTTCAAACAAGCTGCACCGCGCTGCTCGTCTAAAGTGCTTTAATAAATCTTAATTCCCACCACCTTGCTTCCACGGGTACGTTCTACATATTCTTCAGCGACAACTATGAAGATAAGGGAAGATTCCCGCGGACCCTGTTATAATTGGTCAGATAAAGACTCTTCGTTCAAGGAGGTCATACGACTTTATGGCACCATCTTAATGAAACAAACTGCGAGCTGTAGAAAAAGCGCCACTGTGCTCTGCAGTTTCAGGGGTGTGGGAGGGATTCAGAACTCCGCGGAGAAATCGTTAGCTGGGAACTTAGAAAAGAAAGTTACAAGACATGTTGGTCAAATAAAGCGGAACTTTTGCAGACCGTTAAGTCTGTTACATGGTGTCTGCTTCCTAACGATGTTCGCGGATTCTTTGGGAAGTAATAACGAGATATTGTTACGCCGTTAAATCTAGTGTGTATCAAACGCCGCCATAGTTTACTTCTTAAAGACTTCCAGCTTCCTCTTGGACGTTTCTTAAACGATGAACATGTTCTCTGGTAAAATTCTTTTTTTTTTAACAACGTTAAACACAATTAGGGAATTGTGACCCTCACAGTTTTAGAATAAGCAATAGAAAGGAATATTTTTGATATTTTGAATGAATGGGCAATTTAAAGTAGGCCCTGTTGAACCACGCGAAATTATTCTGTGGAGATTCAGTACGTAATTTTCTTATGAGACGATAGAACAGTTGCTTGTTAAGGGAAGGATTATAAAAGCTTCTAAGGGCATAGAAGTCTGGCCCCACTTAGAATTAAGTATTCATATCTGGAACGTGTTTTTATAAGAAGAAACATATTAGTTATTGCAATCACGGATTATTTTGTATAATAAAAAATGTATTTCTACAAGGTGCACAGTAACTTTAGTGTCCTAAGAATCTTCATCTATATCAGAATTTCCTAGATTAATATCTAAAAAGATATTGCAAAAATAACACTCAATTTTTTTAAAAGAATCATATATTTCCCCTACACAATTATTCCTCCCCATCAACTTCCCATCTTTGTCCCCTTCAATCGATAATCCAGTAATCTGGTTATCAAAAGTACTTAGCCTCCTTAATACTTCGAACAGTCGGGCATAATCTCGGAAATATCGAAGTCACGTCCGTAATCGCCCTTAGCGAGGCTGATCCGCGCACAGAAGGAGCGCGCTCTTTATGCAGCCACGGACGTCGGCCAATCTATGGAGATAAACTTTTCCAGAGCATTGTTTGGCGAGCCTCGGACCCGGAAACGGCAATGAGACGCTCCGCGTTTTCTTTCTTCTCGTTTTTTACTTTCCGTAGATCCGCAGTGCCCCGCACGGTAGTTCCTTCGAATTCCTCGAAAAACGAGTTATCCCCCTTTTCGGCGTATCTCGCTTAAGCTCGAAATCCGCTTGTTTATACAAACTAAGGTACGGCGAGCGAGGTAGTCGGCGACGAGGGGCGGCGCGGAGCTCGGAAGAGGAAGGCGAACGAGACGAGAAAAATTCTTGCACGGACGCATGGTCCGTACAATTTCACCCCTAACCGGTAAACTTTTCTTTTTAGTCCGACAAGCCTCTTATTGTGAGAGACAATTCTAAGAACTGCTGCTCTTTCCTAGCCCTCTCGTTCTGCGCTTAGTTCCCCTCCGCTCCTACCACCCCCCTCCCCCTTGCCGTTTCCAACCCCCCGAAGCTGGATCTTCCCTACGCGTGTGACTCGCGAGCAGCCGCTTCAGACCTTCCCCGTCTCGTTTTTTGGTGGGCTCATCTCCTTCACGGAGGCTTCATCTTCTTTCCCTGTTCTTTCAAAATCTGTTACTTTCCCCTCTGACACGAGGGAGCCTGACGCTGTCGAATTTCTCAGGCTTTCTACGGTTCTTCACTTCGGTGGCTTCCTTCAGAATGTGATTTATGCAATTTAGTTGGAACTTTTTCAAACATGTTCTGTAGGATTTGAAAATTAAACGTGTAATTGGGTGATAAAACAGATATTTATTATAACTTGCTTTTGAGGATGTAAGGTACTTGGTATTTGTTGAATGTAGGAAATGTGTTAAAATTCTGAGAGGAAAAAGGTGAAGAAGGTGAACATTAGGAGAAGGAAAATTAACAAGATTCGTTTAAAGGATTCTGAAGTTTTCTAGAGGCATAACAGAAATATTATTTCATAGCAGAAATACAGATCTATTTAATATTGACACACACTCATATTTGAAGGGTCAGGGGAAAATGGGAAATGTCACAAAACAGTTTTATGGAGAAAGTTAAGTTTTAGTATATTGGTCCACCAGTAAAGAAACAAGGTTCAATGAATTTAATTTCTTTCTTAAATAATTTCTTGATGTACCTTGACGACTAAGCTTAGGCAGAGGCAAAGAGTGGGGACATTCCGTGTTTTATTCCAGTGCAGAAGGGACATTTCCTGTTTCTATCCAGTACTTATACCCAATCTTTAACGTTATCTTACGAGGATATGTTAACTTTATAATCCTTTGTGATTCGATAGTTCTGTGGTCACAATTGCCACCAACAAAAAAAGCTATAAATCGCAAAATCAAGAGACTTGGACAATTCCCAGTTGTTTCCTCTTACCCTTCATTTGTGATCTCGTTTGAATACTTTCCTATTCTCATTTTTTCATTTTGATTTTCTTACGGGTTATAGCTGCAGGGAAGTTCATTCAGATTTGGATTAATATAAATTATGTATGTCCGACTTTATAAAAAAAATGATCCTGTGGATTTTGTTAATCAAATTAGGAGCTAATTCACATTATTTGCAGGAACTATTTTGTGACAATATACCTCCAGGGTTGGGTTGGTTGTCACAAATTTAGATAGCTAAATAATTTATTACTACAAAGCCCATTCAATTAACGCAGTATTATCATTTTTTTTATTGTAATTATAAATTTATAGTCTTGAACACAAAATTAAACTTAACAGACAGTTTTCTTTATCACTGAACCCCAATTGCTCTGGGTTTGCTTTCTGAATACAGAAACATGCACACAAGTCAAAAGTCTTCTTCATTTTCTTCATCTTCTTTACTAATTTGTTGATACTTTTCTCTTTTCTTATTTTTTTCTTTACCGGATAAAATAATTCATTTCGCTTTGTTCATCTTTCCAAATGCTCTGTGACAACTTGACCCAAACCGTTGAATAACCCCAGCTCTCTACTCATGTATTAAAATATTAAAAAAATACAAAAAGAAATCATTACAGTAAGTTAGAAAAATAACTCTAAACGACGAGAATATGCAACAACATTATAGTCAACACTAAGAAACAACCTATAGAGTAAGTTAGGGAGAGTTAGACCACCGGGAGAGTCCGGCCAGTGTCGATATTTTAAGATTACTAGTACATTTCTATAGTTTATACTTTCTTTGTTATAGCGGTTGTGACAACCATACCCGATCTCCCCTATATTTCCTTCCAATCATCTCAAACTACTTCTAAATCATCCTATACAACATCCCGCTGATTAACATTTCAATTTCCAGCCGATTAATGACCTCCGCTAACCTCTTTAAAAACGCCCGTATCGATCATCCGCGAGCCAACACACGCGTAACACAAAACCAACGCAACGAACATCAATATTCCCCCGAAAAGAACACGGCGCTCAAACAATACTCGCCCAGTAATGCTAATTCCCAATGACCATTTCGTCGTAACACGGCGCCATCAGTGCTCGGCAAACATTACCTTCGACAAATTGTCAGGACCACGTCGTCGAAACCGATCATTACCGATCTCACCCCCTTCATCGGCATCCCCCTCTCTCCGGATCGAGCTGACCTCCGCGTCCAGTTTGTTTTACGAGACATTCAGAAGTGTGTAACAGTCGATTTGCATTTATATTAGTGTCCGGCGAACCGTGAGTCTTGAACCATTGTCTGTCCCACCCCGTCAATTTGAGCTTTGCCCGTAACGGGTCGACCCCGTTCCGAAATCCTACCCTCTCTCCACACACACACACACACCCCTCCCCCTGCCCCTCGGCCGCTGCAACTCGAAAACTTTAAACTCTCCAGGGTCTCTGTTTAATCGCACGGAATGATAGCCGAGAGATATGAGAGCAGAACGCTGCAACAGAAGCGGCCATCGCGTCCGTCCGCGGGGACCAAAAGTCGATCGGCCGATACAAGAGGGTACGCGCGTTAATTCGCCCGGCGGATCTCTCTGGCCGCGCTAAGAGGGGCAGATGCGGGAGCGCGATAAATGAGAAAGGCAAACGACGCGTGAAATACAATCAGTCGCGGCGGAAAGTCGTCGCGTGTACGCGAAAAGATTGATCGGCGCGGGGGAGTCGGCCCCCGAGTATCGGTGGCCTGGCGAGCACGTATTAAATCGCTCGGCCGTCCCCACCTCTGCTTTCCGATCGCCGGGATCGACCAGCGTGAAAATTCCCGCGCGCGAACCCGCCGCCGCTAATGCAATTCGCGAATGAGCGACGTTACGGCGAGTTTCCTAAAGCGGTTAGAATTATCAATTAATCGGGCCCCTCCGCGCCCGAATATCAGGTTACGTGACAGGAATTCGCTGGGAGATGGTAACGCGGCGCGTAACCGGCAATCATGCCCGGCGGGGCACAGTTTTCTTTCGGGCGCGAGCTTCTAAAAAATGCTCCTTTAAGATCTAATGGGGAATATGGAATTTAACGCTTACGAGAAATGCCCTTTCAAGCTGGTCAAGGCACTTTCATGAAGATGTAATAGACAGTACAGGGATTAAACACTTTGAGGGGCGCAGGATTTTTAAAAATACACAGTCAAGTCGGTCAAGACGCTTTGATGAAGCTGTAAGAGAGAATATAGAATTTAACGCTCCGAGTGGCGAAAGGTTTTGAAAAATGCCTATTGACGTCGGTCAGACCTTTCCGAGTGATTGGTTCTGACGGGAAAGATTTGTACAAAGCGAAATCCTAGGGCGGTTTGGTTTCAAAGTAATCATTCGTTGCTCTCGGACAATACTTTAGCTGCTTTTCAGAAAATATCGAAGTGAAAGCGCGGCAAATCTGTGTAGCATGTAAATCCCAGAGCGTGAGAACACACTGATGCCACTCAAAGTGATAGATAATTTATTGATGCTGTGTGCACTTCGGCAGTATGAAATTGATTTCTGGGGTGATACTCTGGTAGCAGGGACTATGAAAATCTGTTCATAATTTTGGAATAGATGCAGGTGTTTGTTCGGTATGAAAACTGTGCAGTTTAGGAGTGGGCGGAGTGGATGTTTATGCACGTGTGACATATGCAGATATGCAAAACGTGTGCGAAATGTGGAAAGCATGTACGATATGTGTGAAACTTGGGCAGAATATTCGAAGTCTACCATTCAAATTCAGAAAATCAGAACAAATTTTTTTTCTACATTTAAATATTTTTCTGCTATCAACAGAAACATCTGCAAAATATGTAAAACATGTTCAGAATATTCCAAAGCCACAATTAAAATTCAGAAAATCAGACCATGTTTTTCCCTAAATTCTACTACCCTTGTACGACCCACATAAATATCTGTAAAATAGAGTAAAACATGTGCTGAATATTCAAAGTCTACCATTAAAATTCAGAAAGTCAGAAGCAATTTTTTTCTAAATCTCAATATTTTTCTACGATCTACATAAACTTCTGCAAAATGTGTAAAACATGTCCAGAATATTCAAAATCCACAATAAAATTCAGAAAATCAGACCATGTTTTTTCCTAAATTCTACTACCCTTGTACGACCCACATAAATATCTGCAAAATGGAGTAAAACATGTGCTGAATATTCAAAGTCTACCATTAAAATTCAGAAAGTCAGAACAAATTTTTTTCTAAATCCCAATATTTTTCTACGATCTACATAAACTTCTGCAAAATGTGTAAAACATGTCCAGAATATTCAAAATCCACAATAAAATTCAGAAAATCAGACCATGTTTTTTCCTAAATTCTACTATGCTTATACGGTATACATAAACATCAGCAAAATGGGTCAAACATGTCCAGAATATTCCAATTCTACAGTTAAAATTCAGAAAGTCAGAAGCAATTTTTTTCTAAATCTCAATATTTTTCTACGATTTACATAAACTTCTGCAAAATGTGTAAAACATGTCCAGAATATTCCAAACCCACAATTAAAATTCAGAAAATCAGACCAAGTTTTTCCCTAAATTCTACTATTCTTCTATGATCTACATAAACATCTGCAAAATGGATCAAACATGTCTAAAATATTCCAAATCTACAATTAGAATAAAAAAATCAGAACAATTTATTTCTAAATCCTGCCTTATCTACAATGCATACAACCACATGGAAAAGGTAGTATCAGTGATACTAACTGGCTCATCGAAACATGTTTCTTTCGACATGCACGATACACAAATTGTCGGACAAACGAAAAGTAAACAGAATCTAGATTGCCTACATTTACCCTCGATCTCTCGATATCGCGAAATTCTATCCGCGAAGGTGCTCGCGCTTGCAAGTGAACTCGTATCAAAGCTGTACAGCGTCCTTTAATTAAATTTAATTAAAAATTTATGTTTAATACAGGCACGTGGCGCGTGTTACGCGGTTCTCTGTTTTCAGTGCTCCATCCAGGACACGTAACGACGTTACCGTTCGTTACAAGGCCATTTAGGAGGCGCGACACGACGCTGAAAAGAAATTACAGAACGCACCGTCATTAATATCTGCTTTAATCGTGATGGGGGGGCGGAAGGGTGGAAATGTACGATTCGGATAGTCCTTAAGGATATTTGTCGGAACGTAAGCAACCGAGGAATCCAGTAGGGAGGGTAGTGGTTGCAGCAACCGTCGGTCTATAAAGCAACGGGAGGATGTAGCTTCGCGTAATTGCGAGGAAACATCCCCTGCCTAACCTTAACTCGGTCTGCCTTGCCGCGCCTTAAACCAACCCTCAACTATTTCACCCCTTTCGTGCGAAGGGGTACAGTCTTTTTCGTGAGTGATACAAGATGCTTTCATAAAACATGTTCCCATCCCCTTGCAGATTCAACTGATATTTTTTGGACAAATTTTTCATCGATTTTAAACAAATAGAATTTTATTCGTTGTTTATTGTATATTCGTGGGAAAGCAGTTGCAAA
The DNA here is from genome assembly GCA_963971345.1 of Andrena flavipes. NCBI lineage: Eukaryota > Metazoa > Arthropoda > Insecta > Hymenoptera > Andrenidae > Andrena > Andrena flavipes. The sequence goes on along the minus strand of OZ020482.1, from coordinate 15,308,291 downwards.
AAATGGACTGTTTTGTGGTATTTTTTTATGTAAGTTGTATTTGACTTCATGTTTGTTTTTTGTTTTTTAAATATTTGTTGTTCGTATCGTCTGTTATCTGTACCTAGTTTGTTTCGCTATTTGCGATGTTCGGATTGTACCTATATTTGTATATTGCTGGCATGAATTTACTTTTTCATTGAAGGAGGAAATATTGAAATTTCACCTCATGCAAATAATATACGTGTCGGTGATTACGAATGTGACGTAAGTCATGTATTTTTTGTTTCAAGATATTTAGACTGTTGCGTTTGGACGTTTTAAAAAATATTTTTCCATTATTGAACAAAATTTACACAAATTTATCATTGTAAAATGTTATGCATAACTTGTAGGAAAATGTGTTTTTTAAACCTTCGAGAGTTTCCCAAATTCCAAAAATAATCTTCAGAAAAGCAATTCTTGCCACGATTTCTCCTAATTTTTCTCATATTTTTGCATAATTAAGTATATTTCGTGTTTTCTTTCTTTAATTCTTTTCTTGCCCCACATCCGAAGTGAACATATACGTATTATAAAAATATGTAATTATTTCCTTTCTCACAAATTACTTACAGAGAACAAATGACTTACATCACTATCAAAATGAACGTGATACTGCCGCAGCTCATTATCTAACATTCAAATATAAATCAATATAACATAAAATAAGAGAAATCACAATTTTTGGGTTTTTTATTTACCCCACTTTTATAACCACCGGCACATATGATAAGTAGACTGCGAAAATTTAAGCAAATATGATTCTTATTATTACGATAATTACGACCTCCCTATACACTATTATTATATTTTGGTCGCTACTATACCCAAGCTAAGTAATTAAGTTTTATATATATGTTAGAAATAAATAAACATAAAATTCTTTAAAATAAAAAAAATATTTCTATCAAGGTTTCACTTGTTTAGTCCATTTCTATAAAAATATAAGGTTACCATTTTCAAGGTACAGATAAAGTACCACCTATTTCAAGTTAAACCTCTCATCACAACAAAAATAACAATGAACGATTCAGCCCAGTTCTCAAAAGACCATCGTCTCACATAATATCTCATTCCCCTATCTAACAATTTGCACCAGCAATTCTCAGCTGCATCGAGCACATCTCGGCTCAAAAGTGAACTTAGAGAAGCACAAAGACGGCCGATTATTGCGCTCGCGATTTTTCTGAAACACCAGGCGCGTATCTTAACGAGCACCGTTTCTCTTTTTAATAGCCCTCTGTCGCGCACGTAAATAATAACGTCCGGTCGCTATCGTTTACAAAAGTGCAGATATCCAGCGCAGAATCATTGCGAACAGGAATGATCAAGTTACGTGTTGCATTCTCCAGGGGCACGCATTTACCATCGTCGAAACGTGTGGTTGAACAGGGCACGGCAGAAATAGCTAAACATTTTTCTATCCGCTTATCTGACCGCGTTGCCTCCCAACGACTGACACTTGACGGTTTAATTCTACTGGCTCACTTCCACCATTATCTGGCTTATTCTCGCTAAGAAATTACACTGATAGCCAGGTCTACGTACACGCGAGTGAACGCGTGTTCGAGAAACACTATGGAACTTCTTCCTTGCTACTTTCGTGAGAGAAAAATCTCAATTAACTGTACATGTATGAATATTCAGCGGCGATAAAGAAAATTGGCGGACATGGTATTACGACGGCGTGGTCTTTTCGCTTGCATGGATTTTTCGCTGTTGTGCATGGAATGAATGGAGGACGCGTTATTTTTAGTGGCAGAAGTAAGTGTAAGGCATGTGGTAATGCTGCAAGCAGGCCTGTCTCGTCCCTATAAGCGAAATTAAGCGAGGGGGAGGGACAGAATGGTATTTTTACCGTTAGAATTTTATAAAATAAAATTTTAAATGAACGTCGAATAAGGTAAATTTGAAGTTGAAAGTTGAAAGTTGAAAGTTGAAAGTTGAAAGTTGAAAGTTGAAAGTTGAAAGTTGAAAGTTGAAAGTTGAAAGTTGAAGGTTGAAAGCTGAAAGCTGAAAGTTGAAAGTTGAAAGTTAAAAGTTGAAAGTTGAAAGTTGAAAGTTGAAAGTTGAAAGTTGAAAGTTGAAAGTTGAAAGTTGAAAGTTGAAAGTTGAAAGTTGAAAGTTGAAAGTTGAAAGTTGAAAGTTGAAAGTTGAAAGTTGAAAGTTGAAAGTTGAAAGTTGAAAGCTGAAAGTCAAAAGTCGAAAGTCGAAAGTCGAAAGTCGAAAGTCGAAAGTCGAAAGTCGAAAGTCGAAAGTCGAAAGTCGAAAGTTAAAGCTAATGCTAAAGTAAAAGTGAAAGTTAAAGTAAAAGTTATAGTTAAAAGTTGAAAAATTTATTCGGCGCTGAAGTCGAAACTCTCGGCGAATAAAAAAGTTAACTTTATTCGTCGAATGAATTCCAGTTGAATAAAACAATTAAATTTATTCGTCAAATATTTTTAAAAATGTGTTTGAAAGAATGGATATATCACTAGTTGGTGTGGTAGAAAGTTTTAAATATAAGTGTGTAGCGGTAAAGCGAATGTTTAGAAAGTGCAGAGAAATTGCTTGATTTTCAAGAAGAAATGTAGGCTAAACGTGGATTTATTGGCGAGTCTACTGTTTATAGATATAATAATTTTATTTTCCATTCGTTGCATTGGAATTATGGGAGTGTGTAGTGGTAGGGATCTAAAGGTTATATCTAATGTACATAAATAGTGTATACATTTGATCAATCGTTTATTGTGAATTCTGATGAATATTAGCTACAAATACCGAGTTTCATTTACGTTATAAATTTATAACGTGGAATTGATGGAATTAGAATATTAACGATAATATCATGTAAATGTAAATTAAAAATGCAACCCGGTCGCGTTGTTAACTGGGTACTGTAATACTTAATAAAAAGATAATAAAACTAGGTTTCATTTAAATATATACATATGTAAAGGCAATATTGCAACCTCTGCACTTAGTATATAACATGCAGGTAGGTAAGGTATGTAATCACGAAAACATTAGTTCTTCAAAAGTTCGAAAATTAATTTTCGTCACGAAAAATTTGTCCAAAATACCACAATGATTTAGAAATAACCGTTTTTATTAATATTCATAGTTTCAAGAAACTTTACGAATTGCATACAGAAGAACACTATTATCCTTCTAAAGAAGTGAACAATGATAAGTTAAGAATCTTAAATAAATTTTTGATAAATCTATACGTTTAAATTTATGTAACAGTTTTTAAAATAATGCATTTGTAAAAAGTTGAAGAGAGATACAGATATGAAGTATATGTCTGACCATACGCAGACCACTTCTACTTGCTCTCGTATTCAGTTTCCTTCTCGCGTCATTAAAAATGCGAGCATAATTTTGAAAATTGCATTAACTAGAAATTACTCCGATTAACAAAAGCTACATAAATGTTTATAAATTCCTCAACAATTTCATAAAAATTCTCCAATTATACGTTACAATGTCATAACATGTTTAAAAATTTCCAAACTATATAAAAACGCCTACCGTATGATGATGATATTTCAAAACGAATAACAATATTTATTACAAATGGAATAAAGCACGATAGTAAAAAGCTGTTACATCTGGGCACACATTTCAGAGGCAATTGCTATTTGAACAACTAGAAATCTAAGTATCCCATCAAATTTAATTCCACAAAAACCAAGGCTCCCAAATTTTCTCCCAAATTCATTAATCATTATACATAGTGTCACAAGACACCCCAAGAATAATCCAAGTTCTAAAAAACACTCTTGACAAAAATCACCGAAAAACGAATACGAATATAAACATCGAATCATTCGAATCACGATCAGTAATTTAAAGAAGCGCGATGAGACGTGAAAGCACTCGGTCGTTTAACCACGGTCTATAATAATGGAGAAACGAGGGCGGACGATGAAAAAAAAAGTAGAGCACGAGCTTAAATGTAACACGTCCTGAAATAACCAGACTGCTGAAATTCAAGGGAAGGTGTACTAATCTAGCTGACTGTACATAAGCGATGTACACAGAACGGCCTACGTGGCGGTACGTAATATTCAAGCCAAGTGCTCGTGACTACGTTCTGCTTTTATGTACGGGCTAGGCGGGGTGCTAAGCTTGTCCACCGCCACCCTCTACAGTCGCCGCAACCACTTGAATTAATCGCGGCGCGTTGCGAAAATAATTATTGCTCGTCGCTTTCCTCGCGTGCCAGCCACGATAATTAACGTTTACACGTCGCGCTCTTAAGCGTTTAAACCGCGTTTCTTTCCCCCGTGTTGCTAGAATGGGAGAGCCGCGGGGCAGACCTCGTCGAAGCGTGATTTCGTTTCTTCGACGCGAAATATTTTTCCCCCTGTTTTCCCCTTCTCTCATTGTCGCGACAGGCAGAGAGAGAGCTCTGTCAGCGAACAGCTCGCTCGTCGTCGCGCTTTTCGCAGTGATGAAAGGAAAACAAGAGCGAGGAGCCAGACTACACAGGCCTTCACCTTTCTTCAATCGTTGAAAAAATAATTAAGTACCTTTTGTTTAATATAAGACTGTTGTAAATTGTTCTTGGACAATGCTCTGCGCGACAATAGTTTGTGATATGATATAAGGGCATTGCTTTGTTTACATTCGCAGGGAATTATTCTACTGGGTACAATAACCCATTCTTCTACTGAAGTTTAATTATAAAAGTTTTTAAGTTTAATTATAAAAGTTATTTTTAAGTTTCAACTTCGATTGTGCTGGGTGTGCGTTTTAAGTAAAACATAAGTTTACATTCTAATGCTAGAGGTTCAAGAAGTCAAATACCATCATCATCTAAATTATTTCCATTTCTAACAGACCAACACAATTTTTCTATACAGTAAACAATTTTATCCAAGAAAACCCGCAACCCTCGACATATTTAACTCCTCATATTTCACCTCTAATATATTAATTTCGCCTTCAGGTTGAAAGAAATATATTGGGTTAGTGCATATGAAGTTGCCAATCGCAGATAGCTTAAAAGTTCCAAGGAGACTCAATAAATATAATAAATAAAATAGATAAAAAGCAAAAAATATTATCATTCAACTTCCCAACGAGTAGTGTTCCTTGTCGAGAATTCTTTCGCGAGAATTCCTCGAGAAATTTTATAATTTTTAATTCTCATTTCTCGAGAAACTTAAGTGTAGGAAAATTATTATAAATCCCATTTGTTTTCAGAAATGAATTTTCAGTTCAATTTGTGTTTTACAAGTTATACATAAACACATTCTATAATCTGTAATAAATGTTAGCAATACATACAGAGAATTGCGCGATTGTTTATAAAGTTTATAAATTGATACCCAAGTTTCGAATTTCTAGAATTTGACATCCAAAATTTTGAATTCCCAGAATTCGAGACTCAAAGTTTCAAATTTTCAGAATTCGGGACCCACAATTTTGAATCTCCAGAATTCGAAACTCAAAATTTCGAATTTCCAGAATTTGACACCCAAAATTTCGAATTTCCAGAATTTAAAACCCAAAATTTCGAATTTCCACAATTCGATCTCTGTTTTGTTTACACAAGTTTTGTCTAAATTAGACACGAATAAAAATTTAGATAAATATTATCAAATTATTCCAAAAATATAATTTTCGCAATATTTTTTAACTTCTCGAAAATTCTCAAGAAATATAATCTTTTTTCTCATTTCTCGAGATGCGAAAAATATCAAGAAATTAGGAACTACCTACGAGAGACGAAAATTTAATATGCACCAAGTTAATGCATTGAAACGCGACGAAGCATCATCGAAGCTAAAGAAATTCTTGCTGATGTATACAGAGTTTCGATACTTTCATTCCGCGACACGCCTCCGATCCCCGCGTCCGCTCAAACCGTGTCATAATGCGGGCAGCAGAGGAATCGTTTTGTTCCCGGCACACAATAGATCGCTCTGTGCTTTAGAAAAGCTGGATCTTCCAACTGGTTAAGGACGACCCGGTTAGCATTAGGAATCTCCATAACTTAACGCTACTGGACAATATGGACAATCAAGGCTGCTTTACGGTACGTTGGCCAGCAAGGCCCGAGCGGCTGCAGGGGCAGATTCGATGAGACGAGGTGCGGTCAAGACGTGATCAGCAGCCGAAAGAAGCTGCGACAGTTACCAGCCGTCTTTTGCCGAGCGTTACGGAAACCTAGATTAGTCATGGTAGAGTGGGACCGAAAAAGGCGAGCATCCGTGTCCAGCCACGGGCCGAAAGCATCCTGCTCTATTGGATGTCATTGAACCGAAGGTGCGGGGGTCCAGGGCTGGTTAAAAATCCAGTGATACCTCGAACAGGCGGCGACGTTCAAATTCTGCGCACGATCGGTCACCTGAACCGAATTGCACATACGTCGTAGGTACTTCGTTAGGATGATCCGCGAATTTTTAAGATCATTACGGGGACCAGCGTGGAATCTAACGCGGCGATGCTTTGGACCTCTGTTTGCATCGCTGGTGAAATCGCGCCAGGCGATGGTGACTTGGAAGTGGATTGGAAGGGTGGGGACATTTTGGATGAGTCACTTCTGTAGTCTGGGAGTGGTATTTCGATGGGTTTAGTTGATGGAGATAGCGGTTGTTTAAGAAAAGAAACATGGGGGTCCAATTAATGTCATGAGAGTTTAAGAGTTGGGAAATTTAAGATCATTCATTTTTCACTTTAGTTTAATTGCTGTTTCGTGGCTTCTCGTTATTGTAAAAGGATTTAAAGACACTTTGAAGATAATTAGCATCCCACAGATGATACATACTGTTCTATCAGTAGTTTTTCTTGATATTGCCTGAAACAGTGATAGTTTGATTACACTAATGCTTATCCATAAATTGCCACAAGATACTTATCCTAAATTTTGAAGAAACCACTTGTCCACTTTCACTGGGAAGTCATTACGATTATTCTTTGTTTATTAATTTATCAACATACTCACTTGTGCCCAATTTACAAACTTTACTCTGTAAAATATTCAGTAATATGCTGACCAATATTAATATCCCCATCTTTTCACAAATTATTGTTCTGTCTTTGAAATCACACTTAATGATAGAGGAATAAGTACATACACTTCAGATTCCACTTTTCTTCCTATATTATAGTACAGCAATTAATTCTTCCACATCTAACGGTTTACAAGCTTAAATCAAACACGAAGAAAGGAAAACGTGATAGCATTTTAATTTCTAAGTACGAACAGCGTGCCTGGATGAAATCGACTTGGAGGTCGACGGAAATTATCGACAGTTTTACGCGAAGCAACGTAATAAATCGCTTTTTCGCTAGGAAGAGTAACGACGCTGTTTTAGAAATGACGGTTGACATCCTTTTATCAACTACGACGGCTCGTTTGGGAACGGTGAGAACCGCGCGGATGAACGACGACGAAGCATGCAATAAAGGGTAGTGTCGCGGGATAATTGGAAGCTACGATTGTCCTAGACGAACGTAAAGACGAGGCAGAGCTTCTAATGCAGCCCCCGACGTGTCTGTCGGCTCGCACGTTCCCAGCGCCCGTCGTTATTGCGTCGGCGATTTACGAGGGTGCCGTGGCAGCCTGTTGGATCGAAAGTTAGGAATCGTTAATCTACCACCTTCAATCTGCCGATCGAAGGCCGGCCCAACCGTTGGTCAGGCAATTTACTTTCATTTGAATCGAAACGTGATCGCTGGAGAACATTGGGCATAACTATCTGTTAAATTTGCCTGTTTCTCTTTACATAAAAGAAGTAAATCATAGATGGAAGCTTCTAAAGTTCGCAGTAAAATCTCGTATAAATCTTTGTTACTGTATTTGATGAATATTGTTAAATAATTCGTGATAACTTGCAAAGTGGAAGCTCAGAACCATGTTTTTGGGTTACAAATATATTTTAGTAATTTTAGAAGTGATACTAAATTTACTTAGAAGTCTATCTTAAATTTAATATTGTCTTCAACTTTGTCCCACGTTTACTTATTTCAAAATCAGAATATATCTTCTACCTTGCAGATCAGTATTTTATAAAACACAAATCTATTTAATAATCCCTCGTACTATCAAATTAATATTAAAGTTCCCAGAAATGCTGTTAGAGTTATGAAACTCATACTTCCTAGCTACAGACGGTAATCAAAAGAAATGTGCATTTCAAACCCGATATTAAAAGTGTCTAACAATAAGAGACGCGAAGCATGGATGCTGGCTCAAAAAGAGCATGATTTGTAGACTGACACGAATGGTAGCGTCAGGTATTGAAAACTGGGAAAAGGGCACAGACAGGGCTGCATTCCCATCTGCGCTATCGCCGATATCAAACCCATGGCAGCCAGCGCCTGCTTTCGTGGCGAACGTAATGACGGAAACTTGTTACGGGATATGCATCAGCTCTGTAACGTGTAATGAGAGTTCTGTCGACTTGCCACTATGTAATTGATAGGGGAGGTATTCAACCAGTCGCTGAATGCCAAAATGTTCTACGTACTCCTCTTTTCGTTTTAGGGTAGACGCACCGTTTGTGGCCACTGTACTGTTTTTGGCCATGTGCATAATTATCGCGGTTTTTTAAACTTGAAATTGCTTGCAGTCACGATTATGTGTAGAATTTCACACCGTAAGTATTTTGTTTAGTACACCGCCAGAAATATATGGTTAAATTTATTTCTTACGCGAAAAAACATTATATTTCTTAAGACGTGTGTAAACGGTTCGCTCTTCTTGTCACAATAGTGAAGGATATACGGTAAGTAAAATTCCCATATTTGCTAATAAAAGTATGTTAATATATAAATTATGGCAGATATAGGTTAAATGTAGTTTCAAAATTATTCTGAATGCATAAAATTATCAGTTTCAATTCATTATTACGAAATAATTATGTGGCAAGAAATGGTACAGTATTTTAATAACTTTTCCATTTCTGGCCATCCGGTGGCCAAAACTGATACACTATAGAATCCAGTTTTGGCCACCCCATGGCCAGAAATGAAAAATTTATTAAAATATTGTTTTATTTTCTGCCAACATGCTTTTTCAGATCTAATGGCTAAAGCTTTAATATAAGACTTGATCAATTTTTCCATTGTATGTACAATGCATATTTAGATAATTCTATAATATGTATTAATTAAATACTAATGTATTAATTTATTTTGTTTGTAATACAATCTATTGAATTGCAGCCATGCCAAATAAGGAACACGTTACTGGAAATCGGAAATCGGAAAATAATGATAATGATGCCAATAATAACGATCATAAAAACTGTACAGATTCCAATGACAGGATAATCTTTAATGGAACGAGTTCTCTAGAAAAGGTTTTAAAAAATATTCTTGTGTGGCCCGCACCAAAACCTTCAAAAAAAAGAGGCCTGAGGAAAGAGCATTTGCCTTCTGTATTAACGTCAGATAAGTGGTTGGAAGTTATGAAAGCAAAGGAAGAGGAAAAGCAAATGCAATTACAAAGAAAAGCAGAAGCAAATAAAAAGAAATTGGAAAAAAGAGAATATTTAAAGCAAATTAAATTAACAGCAAAAAGAATCAAAATTGAGAAAAAAGAAGAAGCAGAGAAAAATAAATTGATAGCAACAAGAGTAAAGCTAGATAAAAAAGAAGAAAAGAAAAGGGAGACCAAAGTTGAAAAAATAAAAATAAGAGCGAAACAAATAAAGCAAAGAAAGTAAGAAATTAGTATGTAAGATTATAGTATAAATAAGAGCCTATTTTGATATGTATGTAAATATTTAAGTACATAGAAATGTTACTTTTCAAATAAAAGTAATAAAATAAAAAATTGTTGCCGTATACAGTATTTGTTTTACTTAAATCCTTCCTTATTTCACATTTATTTAAAACCGTTATATTCAATTTTGAAAGTGGCCAAAACTAGTACCAAACATGGCCAAAACTAGGGTGAAAGTGGCCACAAACGGTGAAAAATGTATTTCTTATATATTTTTAACTTTAATAATTATTTAACGATTTCTCTAGTTAATGAAAACTTAGATATTAATAGTAAAGATAGTGTAAAAGTTGGTAAAACTTACAGTTTCATGATTTTAAGTACAATTTTAAAGATAATTACGATGAAAGTCACTGAAATCCTTAAGGTGGCCACATACGGTGCGTCTACCCTACTCAAATCTGTGTAGATCACAGACGATACGTGGCATTGACATGCCTGACGTTTCATGAATGAGGGACAAAAATTCAGGGATTAATGGATGTAAAAATATTCGTAGAGGGTACAAGGTACAATTTAAGTTAAATGACATTAGCTGATCTTGATGTCTCATTGGAAATGTCACGTATTCAATTGCAATATTCTTTTAATGTACCGAAGCTCGTAGAATATTCTGAAACTCAAGTGTTTAATATTTCCCCCTGTTCGAAATATTAAGGAAACATTTTATTTTCTCTGCTAGCTATATGGGAAACCAAGCGCAAGTTACACCGAAGAAAGTCAGGCGCAAATATATCGGTACTCACGTAGAGCAAATTAAGGGGGAACACCACTGTGTAAGCCATATTTAAGAATTTTTTTCAGGACTAATTTACAGTTTTCATAGAAATTTTTTATTACCTTCGTTTAGTACGTTGTCTGAAGAGGTTATACAAAAAAAATAAATAGAAAAACATTCATAAATTTTAATATATTAATTAATCTTCTAGACCCCCCACGCGAATTGGTCGAATGTGTAATTATGCTTATTCATTTTTTATTTTACAAACTATACGAGTGTAGTTTCTGTTGTGCGTTCGGAATTTTTGATTGGAAACAAACTTTTTGATATACGCTCGAAAATCTGTCCATCTTATTTGAAGATTTTTTAATTTTAATTTTTTAATTTTCTCTTCTAAAGCGCACCATTTTTACAAAAATAATTTGTTTAAGAAATCGGTACGCACAACGGAAACTACACTCATATAGTTTATAAAAAAAAATGAAATTTGATTTCGGACCTGCCGTTCCATAGTTACACATTCGACCAGCTTGCTTGAGGGGGTTTAGAAGATTAATTAATATATACAAATTTATGGATCTTTTTCTATTCATTTTTTTTGTGTAGTCTCCTAAGACAGCGTACTAAAGGTAGGTAATAAAAACTTTCCATGAAAACTGCAAATTATTTCTGAAAAAAATTCTTAAAACTGGCTTACTATTCCGGCCGTCGCAGTGGTGTTCCCCTCAAAGTAAAGCAGCCTGTACAATCGTCCTCCAACCACTACCTACGTTCAGATCTTGAGAAACACACTCGACACCTCGCATAATACGCCAATTTGCGCCTAAAATTCATAAAAAGTGGCTGTTGAAGGCGCGTAAACAGCGGTTGAATGCGTGCTCCTCGTTCACCTCTCGGAGTGGCAACGTCGTCGAGGTAGAGTGCGACTCGCACGAGGCCAGAAAGAAGACGGTGCAAGTGGATCTGCAGGGGACCTTGTCGAGTTAAATGACGTTGGTCTTCGGTGTGAATGACGCTGAACTGGCGAGCGTAAGGAGAGAGTAGGGAGCGTAGCAGAGAAAGGGATGCTTCTGGCCCCTCGTTAGCACCCTCCCGTGCTCCCGTTTACGCGCTGTTCTCCTTTCCGACACATCCACTTCGCTAAAACGGAGCCAACGGGGCCGAACAATCGTCTCGTAATTCTTCCCAATCAACCGATTGTCGAAGCTAAAACTATTGTGTCTTCCCGTGCTCCTGAGACCGGAGGGGGGGGGGGAGAGGAGAGGGAAAAAACGAGAGGAAGGCGAGGCTGGAATCGAATGCATCCCCTTAATCGGCGCCTACCTCTCGCGCGAGCCATTTCGTTCCGCCCTCTGCGTTAACAACGACGACGGCAGAAGTCGGTAAAACGTTCCAGGCTCCTCTAAGTGTGGTCAATCGAGCGGCAACGATGGCCATTGTGTTTTTATCGGGAGGCGTTAAGGGATGCGTTTACGTTTCTTGCCGGGGCTCGCGCCATTATTGCGCCGATTTCGGACAGTTTAGAAGAATGCAACGAGGAAATCCGTTCAATCTGCGACGGAGAATCACTGCCTCTCGGAAATGTAAAGAAACACGAGCTGCTGGGAGTATTGAATTGTTTAAGCTCAAGGTATTGGGGTAAATGGGCTCATTGTGGCAACAATGCGTTCGTTTAAGGGAGAAATTAGGGTTAAGTGTGAAATATCGTGAAATTTGGGGTGTTTAGCTTATGATTTATCGGATTTATTTTTTAGTATAATAATGTAGATTTAGTTTTTCCTACCCTGTATTGATCGAAAAGGGAAAAATCCTGAAAAGACAACCCTCGATAGTAGTGGTAGTTTCTATAAGAATATTTGGTACGCAAGTTCTTTATAAATAGCCCTAAAAGTTAGGGTGAACAACTTATTTGGTAGTGTAGAGATAGAAAACCAGCTAAAAAGACAAACTTGTGCATTTTTTTATAAGAAATATGTAAACAGCTCTCATGAAAATTTATTTGTTTAAATAGGTAGGTACCAAAATACAAAGTACATATAAACAGGAATATTGATTTTTGAATTTTGATATTATTTTCTAATACCTCCATTTCACTGAAGTAGCTTGACAATCGCATTTATTAAAAATAACAAGGGGACATCCCGAATTTGGAAGTTCAAAAAATTCTGAAACTTTGTGAATATGTCGGGATTTTCTTCCTGATTATAACGCAATTTTTCTTTGCTGCCCAAATTCACTCTAAGGGGGTGTACTTGACCCCTGAAAATCCGGTTATTTTCTACCAAATCTAATTAAAAGAAGTAACTTTTGTCTTGAATCTCTTTTTTCTATCTCTTACAATTCACGAGTTATAAAACAAAAAAATTAAGTTTTTAATTTCACCCCATCCAGTGAATTTTACGTTAAGTAAATTTTAGAAAATATTCTGAATTTCTACTTGTAAGTAGAAAATTCTACATTTGCAACCCCATCAATTTTACGAGGCACAACTTCCTTCTTAATTAAAACATTTGCTACCTCATTACCATCAATAATGATGGGGATGCTGCGACAACAAACAAATCTCCGTCCAACGTTGACTTGGAATAAGCTCACAGAAGGTTGAAGTAAAATCACAAAATTTTTCAAGGCAGATCCAGAGGGATATGAGTGGGTGGGCGGGAGGGGGGGGGGTCGGGGGGGGGGGTCGGGGGGACGAGGAAGTGTGTGTTTAAAAACAAAGTTCCAAACTGGCTCCGCTGAAGTACTATTGTTTTCCTACCCGCTTGTTCCCGTTCGTATTAAAATACGGGAAGAAAGGAAGAGGAGAGTTAGGAATTGGCCATTGATAAAGTTCTCGAAGGGGAACTCGGCTCGAGCGGAGATCGGAATCGATGGAGAAAAGGTACGCCGCCGACCTCTCCTTTCTTGACCCTCCGCCAGCCCGCGTCCATGCAGTTGCCCACCAATTTTAATCGACCGAGCCAGGGGAGGCCAACTAGCATTTAATCTCGCGGTAATCATTAAGCTAGACCCAGGTCGATGCTAAAATTTCTCATAAAGGCCACTTAGTTCTAAATCACTCGGCCCCATTCTGCTCGAGTGCCATCCGAATGGAAAAAGTAATCCTATCGTAATAAAACCGTTCATAACGTTCGACTAAATACCCCCCATCGCGGCAGTAATAACTTCTGGCATTAAAATTCCGCCTTGCAGGTTGAAAGTCCAGGTCCCGGGGCCAGTAAAAATGCAATGCTACCGGTTCATCCCCCTCAGATATGATACTTTCCTTAATTATTGAACTCCCCCGGGACAATACGTTTCTCGCGGGATTATCCGAGGTCCCTCTGAATCTCCCACCGTTCCTAACGTTTCTGCTGGCTGAGTCTTCTGGCGGGACGCTGTCGATTCCCTCGAAGAAAGAGTACTTCGTGTCTGCAATATCCTCCCGCGTATATATGTAGAGTCGTTCTCGCAAAACCGTGATAACGCAGATCTATTCGTGGGAGGAAGGAAGGAAGGAAGAGTGAAGAACGAACGGATGGTGGTGCACCACTGCCGGGGGTGAACTAACGATAGCCATCGATATTAAAGTCGAATGACGTGATGGCACTTACGCGGGGTCATCTGCATTTAAATGAAATCTGGTTGGTTACGAGATTTTCGTCCCCGAGCTGCTTTCCCGCGTTTTGGCGAGACACGTGGAATCAATTTTTCAATTATTCCAGAGGGACAGGTGTACTGGAAATTGGGGGCTCGAAATTTTCCGAGATTTCGAAGCATTTAATTCTGATTTCATGAAAATTACTGAACGCAACGGTGTGGTTTCGGGACTTTTAAGTTTGTGGTTCGAATTATTTTGTTCCCTAATTTTAAGTGTTTGTTTTATTTCGTGAAATATTTTGATCACTACGGGAGTACGGATTTATGGGTATGGAAAATAGTTCTGCAACTTAATGGCTTGGATTTTATTATTAATTAGGTACGTTCAGTCTAATAATATCGTTAGGATTTGCTATAGTATCTGGAGCACCGCAAATCGACCAGTGCATTTGGAATAAACCTCGTAACGAGAAACTGCCATTACCATGGAAGAGATTCAGCGTGGAGTGGCGGACAACTCCCATAATGGAATACTTTTATCAACGCGGCCACGTCGCTTAATTATTCAAGATGGATCACTGGCGTTAACCGCCCGTCGATTGTGTGAGAACCGTATGTGGTCTTGCTAAAATTCGGTATAAATTCACCGTTACGGATGATCGAGTAGTTAGCAGATCACATCTGCTAACATCAGAAACACATCTCTTTTTGTAGAGTTCCTATGGTACGAATAAATTTTATGAACATGAATTTCAATCACCGATAGCATAAATATTTAAAAATTTCACGTAAACTATATCCGGAACGTCTAAGAATCTTTATTCATCCATGGAGCAATTATTGTACATGAGTAGAACTCATTAAATAAAGGTCTTGATAAATGTGAGTTAAAAGTTAATCATTTTTGGGGGAAGTAAATTAAAAATAATTTTATCTAATAAAAATAGGTAGTAAATGTAATACATATGTAAGTAAATAAAGAAAAGTCAATAAGCTGTTTTTGTTTTCAACAAAGAGTTGATGGAAACTGAAAATAAATGCCACCAAATGGAAGCAACAATTTTCCATAGAAAGTATATAATTTTCACTATTTTTAAAATACAAAAAATATGAAAATCTATTTGCCTATCTTTATAAGCGTATTAACTTTTAAATTCGACCAAGTAACTCACAAATACATAGTACAAGTTTTGTTTAATAGTATTAAAGGTTTGTGTGTGTCGGGACATATGGCTTAATAATGATGTAACAAGCCAAAAAAGTTTCATCCATTACAGATCTCTTGAAGCTTTATAGTAACACAAAAAGTTCGTAATAAGAGTGTGCGTAGTACATTCAAAGTAGTATAGATCAATCACAAAGCTGACACGTCAGTTGGCGTCATTTATGACTCTTGGGTTACGCGCACTATGAAATCCACTAAAAGGGTGGTTAATGACGTGTAACCATCCTCGACCGCGATAAAACCTATACTTATGCACGCGTTCTCGCGTCGCGATCGATCGTTTCTACGCTTTTGATCCCTCGAGATCACGTACAATGACGTTCTTCCTATAACCAACAAAAGCCTCTTTTTACTTTCTATTAATTATACCTGATCATTATTACAAGCGAAAGTGACTGCAATAAAAGATTGCAGTAAAAGTGACATAGTTAAATAATTGATAAATTGAGGATTGAAATAATACGATAGAAACAAATGCTTCATCGCATCGATGCTCATTATATTCACATTTCAATTTTCTAATTGTCTCATATGGCGATAAATTAATAAACGATAATTTATCTTCGCCCCAACGATTTAATAAATCTTTCACCGTAAATTTCAACACTTTGCGGATCGGAGGGGTGAATTTATGTTTCTACGCAACACTGTGCGGTATAGTTTCTCGTGTGGCCGAGTTATTTATAGATGTAATTTATTGTACTTTACGTTGAATGAAAACATACGCTGTAACACGTGCACCATTATATTTATATAAAAGAGAAATTTTAATAAACCAATTTACTTTACTAGCGGGAGCAATGAGACTCTTACACGGAATTACACTCTTTCTACCTTTGCGAACCATTTTATACATCCTTTTCTCATCATTCATTCGGACACCATTTTTATGAATAAGAACATTAAATCTTCCGTGAAGTTTGCAAATATACCGTTTCGGAGTAAATTTGAGTTAAGTTGACCTAATATTAAATGTGTGCTTGAAACCAACACTTCGGGGAAACGTTGAAGTACGTGAAACATAAATGTAGGTATAAGATCCGGAATATAAATTTTACATACTGCATTCTATTGTATACCAACTTTGAAGTTTACATAAAATTTGCTGATAGAAATTGTTCTGATTTGGTGAGAAAAATATAATATTGAATTTAAATATTCTAGGGAGTAAGCTTCTGGAGATTTTAATACCACATTTCATTTACTTCCTAAGGAGGCCACATATTTTTATTATTTCGCATCACATAAGTATACAATTTTATTAGCTTTCATACCTTATATTTTGGAAGCAAAATGAAAGATCAACACGATAAACTAAATGCACATTACATCAGCAATATATGTGGTTACCAGATTTGTTGACAAATATTTCTTCCTACATTAACTCTCCTCAAAATAAAGAAATTATTTAATATAGAAAATAAAATTTCCACTGTGTTTCTTCGCGATATTTAAGGATAAAACGAAACTACATTTTAATCAACACATTATCACACACAAACCAAATATTTTTGTTTATTATTTATTATTGTCGCATCAACTGCTACAGGTTATTAGAAATATACGTATAAGTAAGGCATTACATTTAAATATAATTACAAATTTTACATACACACATATTATATGTATACTACAGGTTTATAATGTTGAGATACTGATTGAGAACTAAGTAGTTATAGGTTACTTAGTTAGATTTTGAAATATAGTCGATTAACTTTCTCGTGTGTGCTTGTTTGGTTGGCATTAGAGCTTGAAAACTGTTATAATATCGATTTCGGTTCTCCAAACGGTTGTAAAGAACCGGATGTTATCGGGTCCATAAGACTTATTTTTTTCGGTTCTATATCTGTTCCGAAACAGTTCTAGAATCAATTTTTGCATCAACTTTTCCCTAATTGATATCCTTAAGTATTATTGTAGCTACAGATTACTGTATATGTGCATATGTTTTACAAAATCCTTATAAAAAGGAGGAACATTTTATTCATACCATTGATTTCAAATAAAGCGTTGAAATAATTAAATCAGCTACAAATTTTTTACACACACACACACACACACACGCACGCACGCACGCACGCACGCACGCACGCACGCACTATATTATTCAGAATATGAAGTTAAAACTTTCTCCTGTTTCTATAAGGATTTTGTAAAAAATATGCGCATACACAATAAGCTGCAGGTCATTAATTAATGATATCAATTAGGGAAAAGTTTCGGAAGCGAAAAAATAACGGGTATAGAACTGATATGAGGAGGGAAATAGGAACTGTAAACGAAACAGATAATAGTTGGAAATTTCGATTCTTCATAACAGTTATTCAGTATAAAGGCTCTCCATAACCGTTTTAATCAGAACCTTTATATAACAGTTTTAAACAGTTATTTTTGGAACCGTTTCAAGCCATGATTAGCATTTCATCTATATTGGTATCATCAGCAGTTCGGAGATTGTCAAATTTGGTACAGTTATATAATAGGAATTGAATATCAACTGCAAAAATTGTTGTAATTAAAGGAGAAATGATTTTAAATAGACCGAACCAGTGCGCCAAAATCATTTCTCCTTTAATTAGTTATATAATAGGTGTTTAACTGTGATTGGAATATTACATTCACCGCATATTTTCAGAGGTGCACGAGACTTGCAACAAGGTCTTTTCGGAATTCGTTTCGTTTTAAAATAAGAGAATTTTCTGAAATTCTATACGTCAGAGAAAAGTCTACCTTTTCTCATAGAATACCTACATGATAAAATAACAATGTTAAATAATCTCAACACACAGTAAATTCATCCATTAAATGTTCATGTGTCAGGTTTGTGTGGCCAATTCTGAGTCGGGTAATAACAATTTGATCTCTCCTACTTAGTGTCTCGTTTTATATTTTATACTTGAAATTGGGGATTAAATCGTAAACCAAATATTATAAACCAAAGTATCGTAATTCTCGCGAAATATTCAAGCATAACTAATTAACCGCGACTATGAAAATGTCCCCCTGCGTGTCAAATGTGACAGTAGCACGCGGAACAGCACGAAATTGACTTCTTACGGAAACTAGGGATAGAGCTCGTGCATTGTCCAGCCGGAAATGCAGGGAGTCCTGATGCATAGTCGAAGGAAACGTTAACCTGCGGTGCGCACGGTAAGGGGGTGGCCTGAACCTGACCATCATGCGAACGGGGTTTTAGGCTTAACCCAATCGAAGTGAGGCAGCAGCGATTCACTGTCCGCCGTTACAACTGTGGCCCATAAATTACCACGCTTCCTGACTAGCAGGACATCGGTAACCGGCCCTTTTACATTAACTGTTCCTGAAATTTATTGTTTCCCAGCTGAACGAGAAATATACCGTCGCCGCGACACAAGTCGGCCTCGCAGCCTCGTTTACATAAAGATCCAAGGGACCTCGATGTACGTGCACCACGGAGTAAACAAACTTTTAGTATTGCGCATAAATGAGCTGTGGGAAACGCTATCTTACTTAAATCCAGGCCACGTGAGTGAAACTTTGCGAAACAGGATGAAATTGATAGTGAGTTTTAGAAAAGTTCACTAGAAAAGTTATTGTAAGTCGAATTCGAGACGAAGAGTGATTTGCTAATGAATTTGAAAACTGAAATGAGTGAAAATTTTTATACGATGTTAGCAAGTGCATGGCTATAGCTTCTGAGCTGCGAAGGATTAAAGGATTAAAGGATTAAAGGATTCAAAGGAACTAAGTAAACTCTTTCATCTAATTTAAATGGAGTTCAAGTAAACGTTCTTAATAAAAAAATGTAATTGAATTTAAATACATGAAAATGTTTTAACAAATCTCTACGAATATTCAATCTTTTAATCGCATTGTTTAAATAACAAATTTCCCAGATAATTCCATAATCACTTATGACATTAATCGTGAATATTGCTTAATAAATAGTCACCATATTTCCAATCAATATTCTTCATGCTACTATCTCGTTACAAATAATACAAGCACTCACTCAAGTCTTTATTAAAAATCAGTTGAATTCCCTTGAACCTATTTAATAAATCTAGAGATTTTTCCAAATTCCAAGTATCCATCTTCTCAGAAAAGAGCACGAACTTCAAAAGTGCAATGGACAACAAACAGCTCGATGTATCGTCGTCGTAATCTCGCCGTGGTGTCCCTTTGACAAAACAATGAATGGTCGATGGTATCGTGCCCCTAAGGATCCCAACGCTGACACGCGAGTGAGGCCTTAACTTTCCAGCGAACGGCACTCGATAATTCATGGTAAGAAGGCTTAAGTCGTGCATCCACGCGAGGGTACGAGAGTGGCGCCGAGACGCGTTCAGACGCTGTCGTCTAACAGGTGCCGATGGATATATCATCCGAATGGCGGGGTAGTTTGCATTGGGACACCCCTTGTCGTTCCTATAGGACGGTGACGTCAGCCTGTGATAGATCGCTTGAATTTTAGGCACCGAGGGTAGCCTTCCACGGCGCGCCTAGACGCAGGAGCAATCTCCATGAATATTTTTTCGTCGGATGGAACATTTGGATCTTTCCAAGAAATTACTATCCTTTGTGTTAACTTGAAAAACTGTGAAGCTAATAACAGTGTTAATAATGTTCTGTGATTTGCGGTGGGAATGAAGAAGTCTAGCTCCTTTATGCAAAAATAATTTTCAATCGCTACGGGACTTGCAACTAGGTACTTTCGGAATTCGTTTCGTTTTAAAATAAGAAAAATTTTTGAAATTCTGTAAGTCAGAGAAAAGTCACCCTTCTCTCATAGAATACCTACATGATAAAATAACAATGTTAAATAATCTCAACTCACAGTAAAGTACATACATTTCCTAATACCATCTTGCATCTTCAACTTATACAATCGCTCGTACACTCTTTAAAATCACATAACTTTTTTAAAATTAATCCAAACGACTTGAGTTTTTTTGAGAAGCTAGAGGGATTAGTTTGCTAAATGGTGTGATTCGTCGTTTTGAAAAAAAATGCACTTGGTAGGAATAGCACAAAAAATAGTAAAGGTCGTTTTTTTCAACTTTTTTTGTAAGCCCTTAATGAAAATTCAAAAAAACCCGTTTGTAGATTTAAGTAAGTTATACACGTGCCTAAAAATTCATCAAAATCGAATGAACGCTTAAAGATCGCAGAATAAGGTCGAAGATCGCTAATTTCAGGAATTTCCGCGATTTTCAAACTTTCGAAACACGATTTTACTATTTATTTTGCTATTCCGATCAAGTGCATTTTTTTTTCAAAACGACGAATCACACCATTTAGCGAACTAATCCCTCCAGTTTCTCAAAAAAACTCTAGTCGTTTGGATTAAATCTAAAAAAGTTATACGATTATGGCTCTGAGCCACTGTACATCGAATAAGAAGCAGAAGGCTCATCAAAACAAATAACACCAAAAAACAAAGACAAAATCGCTTAAAACCTTGCACCAAGGAAGTTGAATACGCACAAAATACCCACGGAGTTACCCCGAAATCCAGCAAAGCATCAATCAACATTTTCCCAACCCTCCTAACCGATGAATCGAGAAACTGCCTGGAGCTTGCATCGCCGAATAAAAATGCCGCGAGGGTTCGTTGCGAGAGGGACGAGATCGTCGAAATCGACGACAAGATGTTAAACGAAGGTGCGTACCGAGCCGCGAAAATTTTCGCTGGTTGGGCTTTCAATAATCTATGCGCACGTGCTTCGGGAGCTGTGCCTACGCCGCGAGGCCCGTTACCGAAAAGAAGGAACAGGAAGCGGGCACACCGAAACGAGAGATACTGGGGGGGGGGAGGGAGAGAGGGTTCTGAATTTTCGCTGGCGATGTCTCGAAGGCAGGCAGGGATAGAAATAGCTCTTCGGGATTCTCAGACAGCCCGAATCAATGCAAACAACTGGATATTGCCGGCAATATCAGTTTCCTTAGAGCGGCGCGCCGCTCAACTGCGAAACGCGCCCCAGACGACGGCTACGGCGTCGAAGGTGGATCGGTTCTGGGCGAACAAAGCGGGCGAGAGGCAGGGGAGAGTAGAAGGAGGAAGCATGCACCAGGTCTGAGGGAAAGTTTGTCTTACCTTCTCTCTGCCGTCCCTCTGCCCTTCGATTCTCATACCCCCACCCTTCCGCCGTTCCCGAAGACCACCCTGCCGCCACCGCCGCCCCCTCAACCCCCTCTGGCTGAGCCTCCTTCTGCTCTTCGACTACGTGATTTATTCCGCCTATTTTATGCGAGACCCGGGCATATGAGATTTCTACGAACACCTTATTTCCTATCCGGCCACGGGGGCTACCGGAAGCGCGAGATCGGGGGAGATCCAAGTATCCACGAGGAAGAAGATCCTCGATCGCGGTGTTCGTTTCCCGTGACTTTCGCGGGGAACTGATTCGTGGACTGGGAATCTTTGGATAAGGCGCCGTGACTCATGGTTTCGGTCTTTGAATCGAAGGGGATGACTAATTGTGAAAGGCACCGGGCTGGTTTTGGCGTTGAAAGGAACTGCGGTGAATAGCGGGGAGTTTAAAGTAGATACCTTGACTGTTTTTGTGTACTTAGTAGCGGGATAGGTACAGTCGAATCTCGATAACTCGAAAATTTCCGCTCTTTTGTACACATTTCTCCAATTCGAAATAAAACATTCTTAACTCGAACTATATTTTGCATGTTAAATTATGTATTTCACCTATATAAATCGAATTCAAAAGAAATCCGACCTTTATGAGTTGAAATTTACTTCTACATATGTATTAAAATATTGAGGAAAATTTTTCTCTGCATTATTCACGATTAAAATTTTTGTAATGTGGAATAAAGAGTGTTTTATAATTATTTTTATATAAGCTGTATAAGTTGATCTTTGAAACTTGAATTTGTCTTGCTTTACAGCTTCAGAAGTCGAAAAATTGACAATCGCACAAAGCCTCGATAAGTTGAATTTTCGTTTGTTGAACCTTTATTAGGTACTCGAAAACTCGATAAGCCGAAACTTCTAGAATTCGAAGATTCTTCCCCTTCCCTTGCGATTCAAGTTATCGAGATTCAACTGTATATGAAATACATTTAGATGGTGAAGTTTTTATTAGAATGTCCGTGAATAATTACTGAAGTAATTGCGTGATTATTGCTGTTACCAAGCTTAAAGAATACGAGGAGCGTGGGTGTCAGAATATAGGGGATAAAGAAGATATAAGTTAGTGAAACACGAATTTATTAAGGATTGAGTAGCTACTTGACGCCAGTTCTGATATTATTTGCCAATGTAATTGAGATTTAATTTCACGATCGTTAATTTCCTAACTCGGTAACTTGAAAGTAACCCGATCGGGGTGGAGAGCCTTAAGTTTCTGACGTGGTTATTAATTAGCGTTGAACAACTCCTATGTAAGTTAATTGCAAATCACGTGGGCGGGCGGAGAAAGCCCTCCAAAAACGTTCCCCATCGATGTTCATAAGGAGATTAAATTCTCGTTTGCTATAAACTCGTGAATTTAGCGGGTAATGATAGCAAGGATGAAAGTTCGGAGAAAAACAAGATAAGTAGCCTATTTTAATCGCTTCATGAACTAAAATTACGCGGTCCAAGATGATTCATAATTTAATATTAATATAATCTCGTCAAGGTGGATGCTTTAGAATTCTGGAGTATAAGTTATTAAATTTTAAATGTTATGGGATTGAATTTCATAGAGAACATAATCTTATAATTTAATATCATTTTGTTTTGTAATTTCATCATATTATATACCTCACATTCCTTCAATTAATATTATTTCAGATGGATTTCAGTTTTTAGTCTAGGAAAGTAATTGTTTTACGCTCATTAATAATTAACATTTAATGTACACTGTTATTATACATACGAACTAATTTCTCCTAAAAAATAACTAAAGAATACGAATGTAGATTTTCCCCATACTTACTTACTTTGCACATTTTTAAATTTCCTTAAATATAATTGTATCATCATTAATTGCAAGTGCCGCATAAAGCTATCATTATAAACACATCAATGTTTAAGGGGATTTCTAATAAAAATCAAGCCTTGAGTGGAAATTCTCACCCCTGTATGGAGACATTAAGTGCTGGCTCTTGTACAGTACTTGTTCGGTGGGTGACCGTGGTGTGATCCTGGGGTTGCTAAGCACATTATGCTAACCCTGCGACAGCAGACGATGCATTAGCCCCGGGATTCGAGTTAAAGCGAAACGGAAAGTAACGTATGTACGGCCGTTTGTCAAGATTCTGGAATAAATTGTTTCACTTCGTTCAACGTGAGTTGATGGAGTATGCGGCTTAAACATTCGCAATACGGTTCATTATATTTCTTTTTATATTTTACATCGTACAAGATACGAAAGTATGGCTATAGCAGATTAAAATACTCGAAGCAAAGCGAGAAATTTTTGTTCTTTAAGGGGGTAGATTACCCTCGTTAGCTCTAAAACAGACTTTTTTTCAAACGCAAATTGTAAAGTGATAAATAACAGTAGAGAGAACGATTTTTTTTTCTAGTTTTAATCGTTATTCTATGAGCTTTAACACAAAAAAAGGAAAGTTTAAATATCTCTGTGTGCATAAAAGTTGTGAGTAAAAACGATCTTGAATATAAAATCTCAAAAACCGCTCGAACGATTTCGATGAAAATTTAATGAGAAATGCAGAAATCCATACCCTGCGATGTGGCGGAAGCAGATTTTGGAGATAAATTCTTAAAGAAAAGATACAAATATTTTTCTTACAAGAAATCGATAAAATCGTATTTTTCAGCATTAAAATTGTATTATTTTTTTCGAAAGTCTGTCTGGTCTCTCTACTGTTATTTATCACTTTACAATTTGCGTTTGAAAAAGGCGTGTTTCAGAGGTATCGAGGGTAACCTACCCCCTTAAACCCTTTTTTTTACGCGAAGGGAGACCGTAAAATAGAATTCATTTTTATCTCAGTAGCCATGTGTAAATTGTAACTAGATTATTGTTATATTTTTGAGACGTAATATAAGTTTTTAATTATCTACGCTCGTGGCCCACTTCCTAAATAGCAAAACGTCCATTTCCTTTCAAAGTCACAATGGTAAAATAATCAATGAAATGTGTTAAGCTTATTATCGATATTCAATAAAAAAAAAAGTATTCTTGAAATAATAAAATTCGAATACTATGTATTAAAATGCTATATTTGCTGTTGATCCCTGATATTTGCAATGTAAATTGAGGCGCATCGTAAAATGACTCCATAGCGTGAGCCATTGATACATGTCTGACTAATTACTGGGTGTTTCTACTTGCTGGTTGCATCTAGTCAGGAAGCAGAGAATTTTCCTCTCTGTTGCACGTTTGTACACAACATTTGAACTCAACGGATTGTGGATCTTATCTCCAGTTGCTCAGTAAATTAAGTAACTTAAGAAAAACAAAAAACCTACACTATTCTTTCCTCTAAAGAATAGCTACAAATAAATAAGGAAATGCCTCTTAAATCACATTCACAAATATTAACATATCAAAACGCTGCTTAGATCTTCGAAAAACCCAAAAACAGAACACATACACTACCAAATTGACGATTGGTGTTTACCAAAAATACTGAAACAATGGTGATCGAAATTTAGTAAACAAAACTAAATCGGGCATCGACATCCTGCATCGGCGCGAGGTACAAGCAACTTGTACGATCCTTATTGCTTTAAAAGAGCCTTGACAATGTGATATCTCAGCGCGTTGGATCTGTTTCTGCGAATTACCACGTCATCGTGGCCCTCCGTACATCAAAAGCTTTCGTATTACAAGCTGGAAGATCCCTCGACCTCCTCCATCGCTTCCGGCAGTTGCCGACGTCATCTAAGGACGGAACGCAATTACCGACATAATCGTCGGGGTTTCCCCTTGAACACGCGGGCACCGAGACTCTCCGTTCCCATTTTTACTCATCGCAAGACGATGTCAAAGCACACCCCTATTTGCTCTCTTCGACCCATGATATTCCGATTCATCGATCTCCCTGGTTAGCAGATAAGGCGCGCGACGCTTCTCTCTCAGACGCACCCGCAGCTCCTCCTAATCAAAGGTAAAATTATCTGCTCCGGTTCCACGTTTGGTTAATCCTGTCGTCTGATGACGACTTGGTTCGATGGAAGCATGCCACTATTTGTGATACGTTCGCGTGCATCGTTCATGCTGATTGTGAGATTCGAAGGCAGAAATATTAAGTTAAAAATAGAGTGTAGATGTCAGATACTACTATGTTGAATCGATATTAAATCTTTTAGTAGTGGTTTGAATCAAACAATTGTGCAAGTAGTAATTGTGAGGTTTTGCAGAGAAATGTCCTTGATATATTATTGAAGCTGGGTGAGGCATTATAGGAAAGTTTGAATGTAAAGTTATGAAATTCAATGCAAGGGTATTATGAAAGCTACAGTGGAAGGTCTACTTCGCTCATTGGATTCGATATGTAATTCGTTCATTAAGAATTTTATACAAATATGCTGAATCAGATATGAGCCTCCTAATTTTTGAAATATCGTTGGTTTGTTTCTCCCTTACTAGCATATAATTATGGTCATTATGTTTGGAGAATTTCGGGTCATGTCTGAAGCAAAACGTGTTTAAATAATTTGAAAATGTTTTGCTAGAGATTTTGCAAGAAATTATTCAACGCTGAATACACCGTCTAATAAAGTTAAAGTTAAAAAATTTATTCGACGACGAAGTTGAAACTCTCGAAGCATAAAAAATTATAAAAGAATTAACTTTATTCGTCGAAAAAATTCTCGTCGAATAAAAAAATTAACTTTATTCGTCGAAAAAATTCTCGTCGAATAAAAAAATTAACTTTATTCGTCGAAAAAATGCTCATCGAATAAAAAAATTAACTTTGGTCGTCGAATAAAGTTAACTCGGGTTAACTCGGGTTATCTTTACTCGACGCATGACGGATAATTTTTTGATTTTTAATCGTTACTCGAAATTTTACTTAAATAAAAATTTTGCCCATCTCTGCCACCACCATGTGACCTAATCTTTACTTCCACGATACGCTGAACGCCACCAGCTACGGACCTCTCCAAATATCATCTGCCGTTGATAATCCGACGATAGTGATCGATCTAGATGCAAAGCAACGCCGAACTATTCCCAGCTGATACCGAAATATCGGCACAGCATTCGACGCACGACGGATGAAGGCCAGACAGCGCAATAATTGGTTCGTCCACTTAACACCGGCTCCCCCGTCCGATGAATGTATTCGTTGAGATTACGCGAAATGGTTGTAAATGCCAAGAGAACTCTGGTCTGCTGGGGCGACCCTTTCCTCACCCCCTCAAAGGGCGAGCCACTATCTCGCAACTGCAGTTACAACTGCACAAAGGTTAATGCATGCCATTGTCGTTGCAAGGCCGGCAGAACTATTGCGCTTTCGGTGGACGCTGCTGGACAAACGCATTCAAACGAGTCGCTACGAACACACGTACACGAACACCTATGAACCGTGGCCATCGACGTGCACGCAGATATTCGCGGGTACAACGATTTCTGAAACTTATTCGCCCGATCAACGTGTAGCAAAGCTCGTCCTTTACGCAACTACGTCCAATCCTGGATCTTTCAAACCATTTCAGCCATTATTGGGTGGTGGATTTTCAGGTAAGAGGGGTGTAGTTTTCATGTACAAACAGTAGATACTCGAACTATTTATACCTCTCTTATCATTAGTACTAGGAAAATATTACCTATTCTACTATTTATTTATTGCAAAAATGTGTAGCTCGCAATTTTGGCTAAAATGATGTTCATATTGCTATGAAAATTCTGCGTAGATACTACTTAAATTTGAGTGATGCAATAAAGATTTCTAGTACCTACTACGTTTAAAACTGATTTTCTCGGAAACAGAGCTTCCCTTCAGGAAAATCTATTTTACAATATCGACTTATTTTTGTTAAAAGCATCGATTCACCTACGATTCGTTTAATTTTTCCGTTTCTTACTGTTATTCATAAAGTGATTCTTCCCGAGTTAACATTGTTTTTGCGTTCCCAGGGAGGAGCGCTGCCCAATTTCTTGAATAAATAGCGAGCAACGCAACCGGACCCTCGTTCCCCAGGAATAATACAGAGTTCCACATCTGGTGAGCAAGGTAACGCGATACGGGGCACGCGTCCATACAGTAGTTAACGTGTTAATTCAGTACTCCGCTCGGAATGGCGCTGTGCATACGCCGAGAGGTGGGGGGGGGGAGGCCTCGGAGGAAGCTCGGATTATGCGAACCGTGGCGTGTAACATCGTTTACGCGATTCGAGCGACTTCGATTTAATGGAATCCTTTGTGCTCCTTACGGGATACCCGGGCGTTTAAAACGGAACCGCTCCTTGCGTCGGTCCTCTTATTTTCCTCCCCAGTTATATTGTCCCTCGTTAAAAACATGGCAACCGCTAAAGCGACCGACATAAAAGCGCGCACCGATAATAGTAGCTGGCTATGCCTGCCGTATCCGTCGGCGAAGGGTGATAAAGTGAAACGGTAGACTCATCACGTGAATGGAAGGGACACGCCGCACCACCTGTCAGGGGAATCAGAATCAGGGAGGAGGGAGGGAGGTGGGCGAGGGTAGATCAAAGCGTACGAAACGGTGCGTGCATTCAAGTAGATGAAGAGTGTTTTATGCCTGCGAATCAGGGGGCTCATCGAACGCAAATGATGTAGATTCCCGGAGAGAGAGCGGAACGACTCTCCGGACGGGGGAGGTAGCCAAGGGAGGTGGGACGATGGAAAAGGCTAAGTCGATTTTAATTTAACAGGAGGACAAATTAAAAGGCATCAATCTGGAGGGCAAAGCACTGCGGGAGATTAACAGTTGGTCCTCAAGGATCCGGGAATATAAGGGCGCTAGGGGGAGGGGGAAGCTAACCCTTCGATCAAAACTACGAGCCCGCGTATTCGATTCCCTCCGTTCGGGATCTTCGAAGGGAGGCGAGCCTCCCGGGGGTGGGTAGGCTTCCCTAAGAGAAAAAAGAATTTGCAAACTGTACATTTCAGCGGATTGATCAATCAGCGATAATTACGCGGGTTGGGTTTAATTTGGAAAATTTTTACTGGTGTCTTCGATGGTGGTAGTGAGTCAGTATTCTGGGGTGAGATGGGTAGGAAACCATATTTTGTGTCGTTTTGGAACAGGTATGGGTACTAAAGCGGAATTAGGCTTGTGTAAATATTTATTTTAGATTAATATACAGATATCAATGATAGCACCTTTAAGTCATTGACGTGAAAGCAAAGTTTAGGTACGTACCTACTCTGACACGCGTGTCATAGGTTCGCCACCACTGATATAGGGATGTTCGCATACAGTGGCGACTTTGTAAAAAAAATCTGGATTTTCTGCCATTTTTTCAATGTTTTCTGTGGATGGAACAAAAATTAATTTTCGTGCCTGGATGATTCTAGTCCACTTTATGCGTACACCACCCATAGTACATAATTGTTCTATTTTTAAACGATTTTATTCAGCTTCGATGGACGATTTTATTTGAAATGAAAAATACCATCGAAATTGTAGTACAAACAAATAATTATTTTTTAATTTTCAGTGCATTTTTAATAAATTTGTTTTATATATTTTTTTATCATTTTAAGATCACTTTAAGGCCAAGGAGGACTTCCGCAGAGGGCCTATGTTCTCATTGAGGCACAAACATTGCGATTTAAATCCACACATTTGTAATTATATTTTGGAAACATGAAAAATGCGATTCTATACAGGAAGGAATAATAAACATTTAAACAAAACAGACATTAAAATCGGGATATTAGTTCTTGAATTAAAAAATCATGAAAATATGCTTCTTTTTCGACCAGCAAAGTAGGGAGAATGGACCCTTAAAAAGGCAGGCAGGGAAAAAAGGGAAGAAACTATATTTTGTACAGGAGTATACGTGATGCCTCGAAATCTTCGTTTTCCCAATTTCTCCACATCTCATTTCGACATTGTGAAACGATAATTTTCTCGACCTCTACAAATTTGTCATGGATAGAACTATAATTCTCTTTATGCTCGCGTTGTCTATGCTTCATTCGCAACGATCCCCAAGCTTAAAAAGCCAAATGAAATACTCCTCGAGTTTTTCCTAAAAAGATACTCAGAAATTTAGTGGAAAGGTACTTAAAGCTGGCACTTCCTTTAGACAGTGCTTTATCAACCCTTGTTTAATGTTCAGAGGAGGATGTAGCACTTCTTTGTGGTTTCCTAGAGGTTCTTCTGTATTTTTACAAGCAGCTAGCAAATTCTTTCTTTTAACACAGACTTTGAATTTCAAGTGTTTATTGTGCACTCGGCAGATTCTTTTAAGTAGAAAACAAGCCTGTCCTGTGTGCCTAGATTTATGTGTAAACAACACGCCTGTAACTTTTAAATTATTCAATACCAATGAACTGTATTCTTTGTAAGTTATACTGTTCCTAAGATTAATTAGCCGTACAATAAAGTGCAATCATATTAGCACAGAATTATATATATCCCACATACTCCATATTTGTGTTTTATACTCCAAAAAAAAAATAATAAAATGAAACAAAACTCTGAGAACTAATACACATACGTCTCCCCTAAAAATAAAATTAAAATACACCAACGTCCATTGTGGGAACACATTTTTACAAACTTCCTTAAAGTAGCGATATCACGAACCTAAAAAAGAAACGAAAGGAAGACAATACCATGAAATTTCGCTGGTAATCTTCCACTTATTAAACCCAGACAATCACGATTTTCATCGTTGCACGCCGAAAGAGTCGTTTTCCGTTTCAGCCGTTCCCTTTATCTCGACATTTTAAAACTCTCCTTTCGCCCGTTTCAATCCGACCACTGGGAAGCAATCACCAGATAATGCGGCCGGCGCGAATTTTTCCCAAAATCGGTCTCTCGCGAAATATCCCGAATGCTCTATTATCAAAATTGATCGTCCCTGGCCAGAGCTGCGTGCCACCCCCGTCCCCATTCGATGGTGCAATTCCATTGTACAGGTAGCAGCGTCTCGGCCCTGGACTCTAGCAGAGGGCGAAACGATTGGTATCGGGTGGCATTGTTCGATAATGGCGAGCCCCCCTGTAAGCTGGAACTTACAAAAGCTTGTAAAATCGTAGACTCGAGGCGCCTATGATCGTCCGCGTTGCGGTTGCTGTCCGCGGGAAAAAGGCATTTCTCGCCCAATAACCCTCCAGCGGAACGATACCGCTGATACAAGCCCGATTCTGGAAGTGTTCCGCATCGATATCGGTATCGTTGGCCCGCGAGTGGATACATGGGATGGGGGTGTGAAGAGGCATCGACGGAAACGTGACGATGGAAAAGTAATGAGAGCGATAATAGTTCCACGGGGGACGATAATATTCTTCGATTTCTGTTACGGCCGGGAACAGGCTGAATTGGAAGATTGGGGGTTGACGCGTCGCGAGAGGCTCTTCCTGGGTTCCAATCATGGCTGGCGAATGAGACAGGCAATGCTGTTTTACGGGGAAGGCGAGGGAAATTCGAATTAGTGATTGTGGAGTTGTGTTCTTGGCGATATTTAGAGTGTTTCGGGGATTGTGGGAGTGCAATTGAATTTAGGAAGTGGTTGGGGATGATTGATGTAAGCGAGCGTATGGAGCTGATTTAAATTGATGTAGAGGATAAGCTAGAAATAAGGAAAGTGGCTTTGATATTGATATGTGGTTGTGATGGAAAGAATGAATTAGATCTGCATAGATTTATAAGTTATTCTTCATGAGTTCTGCTACTAACAAGTTAAGGGTACCCTCCCATCAAATTAATGCAAGAATAGATTAATTGGAACATTTTATTTTAAAAAATAGTAAACGTCATAGTTTTAAAAAATTTGTCGGTTTTATTTGTACATCATTGAAGTTAATAAAGAAATTTTCATATTTTATCTAATATTTACTGTCTGTTTGTCTGTAATCTGTGTCTGTAGAATTTATAACACCTTGTAGAATTATCTGAAATCGACATACTTAACAGGAAAATTCTTAAAGTTTATAAGATTGTGGCACAATTATTCATCATATTTTGGCACACGTTTGAACTCAAATTTATAATAAAACGGGCAATTTTAGGCACGAACATGTTTATAAAAAGGAGATTGCTTGAAAAGTTATAATTGTAGATGATTCCATCGAAAATCTTATGAACTTTAAGAATTCTCCTGTTAAGTATGTTGATTTCAGATAATTCTACAAGGCGTTATAAATTCCACAGAGTTTTTGTATTACCGCGACAGTCATAGACACCAACAAACAGCAGTATTAGATAAAATATGGAGAAAAAAAATTATTATCTTTAACGATATACAAAAAGTTTCAAAAAGTTTTTTAACACTATGGCGTTTACTTTTTTTTTTTTTTTTTTTAATCAAATTCTAAGAATGCCCTATTTGTGGAGTGATTTAATGGGATTAAATTTACACTTATTGTTGTGAAATACCTCGTATATTTAAAGAGACAATGTGTATGGCGACTAAATTGTTTAGGTTTCCATAAATCATAGTCGAAAATTTAAGGAATAGACAAGAATTTTGCAATGAGAAAATCTTCTATACAATTGTGAAAATCTGTACGCTGTTCAAAATTACTGAAGAGTTACACCTACTCAGAAGAAGTAGTTAATATTTAATAAACTAAGTATTAAATACAGATAGATTTTAAATCAGATATTAAATCTTTTGAAATTTATTTAATCTATCTGTACCTACTTAAAAAAAGGGGGGAATATTATTACTCGTACGATTACTTAAAAATACAGAAAATTCTTTGGATATTTTCGTTCGTGTTCATCAATTAGCAGCATTTACTTGACTCATTAGCAGTACATAAGGAAATGTGCACGTATAAAAGTTTGTTGGCCTACACTTCGAGCACTCGTTTCACGACGCAGAGCACGACCAGTCGTACAAAGAATTTAAACGAAGCTAATTTTCTCGAATGCTCTTACGGCCTATCTTAGACCACATTATTGGTTTAACTCCGGCATTGTTTTCTGCGTACCTTTCTCACAGGGAATTCCTTCCCTTTCTTTCATTACTACTTTTCCCTGGACTCGACTTCCTCCCTATCTAAATTTGATGGTTCTTAATATTTTCTCGTTTCCTATGTTTCGTGGGTGTGAAAAGTAAGGTACATAATTAAATTTTAAACAAATGAATTCGCAAGTGCTCACCAGGCATAAAAATAAAAGTGGTGACAAAAGCAAATTTTCACAGTGAGCATTGTAATTTTTAAATCATATATAAAAATTGTTATTAAATAACTGTAACACTCGTCTTTATTCTAAATCACTTCCAACAATTTCATATCTTCTTCTTATAATAACATTTCCTTTATTAGATACTAACTCACAAGAAATCTAACGTTTTTATTAAAGCAATTATGCATCCACTATATTATCCTGATTTCATACCATCACGTTCTTGCAAAACTGCTTCAACAATAACAATTAAATAGTTCAAATAGTTTTACGTAAGCAAACAATTTTAATGCCTATCAAATAAACAATCTACCTTCGCAATATCCAAATCCTCCCACACAATGCACATCGCACGAGAAACTAATTCCTTTATCTCGCATCATAAGGCACCGTATATAGTATCTAAGATAGTATACAGAACTTCTTCGCAGGCATAATAATTACTGGTTCAAGTTTGACGGCCCCTGGCGATGAATTAATTGACGCCAACTTTCCACGGACAAATATAAAATTAGCAGTGCTCAAAGGGCGAACTTTTAATCGATTGGTCAGGGAGGCTGTCTTGTGTTTCGCGTTCAAATTAGGCCAAGTTAAAGGGGAGTCACGATCTGGTGTCAGACAGGTGAAGCGGAACCCGACGAAGACCGGTCGCTAATTATTTCCGAATTAACGGCACATTAGTCTTGTGTCCCCATTACGGGCGTAGTTCGGACAGCACCGTGAAGCTCGGATTAACGTGAATGCAGGATTACCGGGGACAGAAATTAAACCCGATGTCGCTGTTAAACAGTCTCTACTCTAACCTGCTTTCGTCTAGAGTGACGCTAATGACCGTGGATTAATCGAGTCCACTTAGGAGGGGGAGTACCGATCGCGACTTCATCGAGACGGCGAACTCACAAATAACTAGTAACCAGGGCTAACTTTTTTCCAGGAGCTACTTCGTGGCTGGCAACTTCAAACGATTATTTCGACGAAGGCTTTGTGATGCCTGAAGGTATTTTCAAAGGTAGACTTAGAAGTTTTAAAATTTCCTTTTCTGATGGCACATCTGTAATAGCACATTGAGTAATTTTAAGTGGGAATATTTTCTGAGCTACGAAGATCAGAAATGCTTCAATTTTTAGTGATAATATTGCACTTCTGTGTAAGTTTGAATCAAAATACAAGTTGACCCCTTTAGACAATTCCTTTGAAAATAGTACTCTGTGAAGGTGCTTTATTGTTCGCGTTTGGAAAAAGGGGAGTTACGTATGAACTGTGTTCTTCCTTCGAGTGTCGTACTTTCTACTAGAGCTCTTACTACCCGCCCACCCGGGTACTCGAGTACCCGGTGAAATCCCGGGTAGAAAAAATTACTCGGGTACCCGGGTACCCGTAGCATACCCGACTACCCGGGTACCCGTAGAATACCCGACTACCCGGGTACCCGTAGCATACCCGACTACCCGGGTACCCGTAGAATACCCGACTACCCGGGTACCCGTACGATACTACATTCAATTGCTTGAAGTTTATTCCGTTCATTACTGATGTTAGCCGAAAATGATCGAAAGTCGAAATATAGCTGTCAAATCGAAATTCTTAACTATCTCATCACACTTCAGTTACTTGGGTTTCTCATGGATACTCGGGTAATTTTTGCCTACCCGGGTAGCCATGTAATTTTTGTCTACCCGGGTACCCGGGTATCGTACGGGTACCCGGGTAGTCGAGTATCCTACGGGTACCCGGGTGCCCGGGTAATTTTTGTCTACCCGGGGTCTCACCGGGTACCCGAGTACCCGGGTCAAAACAATAGCTCTACTTTCTACATACATCCCAAACCTCTGGCGAGAATTTTAATCTACCTTTCTCCCAGTTCCCAAAATCAAATTGAAAATTCTTAAATAAAACTTAAAATAACCCCCTCCTACTAATTACCTATTCCCTTCGAAATCCTGGACACTGTCCAAGTAGACAGAAACAAGTCCCCTCAGAAGCGTCGCGGTGTCAAATAGTGGAGCACGCAAGCTTCCCAGGACAAGCATCGATGAATCCTAGCGCAGTAAAATAGGGAATCAATAGATTCTTCGTTAATAAATGGCGCCAAGAACATCGTCGCCAACGAAGCACCCGCAATAACGAGTCCTATAAAATAAGAGAATCCCCTTATTTTACGCGAGATAGAACGTTGGTCCAGGTCTGTCTAGTTCGTGATACTTTAACCGTTAATTCGACGTGGATTAATTAAAACAGTTCACAGGGGAGAAGAAACCCCTGTACCGGTTGTTGCTGCCTGTTCCGAGACAGACAATAACGAAAGTAATATTTCGTCACCGACGACTAAACCGCTGTCCCGTACGTACACATGCACAGTTAAACGAGTGTTAAGCCGGCTGCCAGACGTTACAAGGGCTACTTTAGCCGCGTCCTGATGAAATTCTCCGCCTGGAAATTATTTCCAAGCTCGAAGGCGAATTAACGAAGCACCTCGACATCGAAAGTACCGGCAAGAGGGTTGCGCGACGCCGAGAGAAGTCCCCGACGAGATTTTTCTTATCGGCAACGTAAACGTTAAATGCGCTCTTCCAGCTATCCCCGGGGGGAGACTTCTGCATCGTATCAAAAATATAATCCCGCGTAGCCCGCGCAACGTTGGTACACTTACGAGGGACGTTCGATAAGTGTCGACCGCCGATTTTGATGAAACTTTGCATAATTGTCCGCAAGCAAGA
This sequence comes from Andrena flavipes, assembly GCA_963971345.1. Lineage (NCBI taxonomy): Eukaryota > Metazoa > Arthropoda > Insecta > Hymenoptera > Andrenidae > Andrena > Andrena flavipes. The sequence continues at coordinate 15,273,066 of OZ020482.1, read as the reverse complement.
ACTTTGACGTTGGTGGTTGGTGGTATCTTTCGACTTTTAGAGGTTTAGGGAGAAACCACAGCTTTTATTAGAGGCACTTTTTTTATCTTTGCGTATATAAGTGTTAAGGGGACCTTCCGGTCTGGAGCCCCAAAAAATATGTGATGTTTAGGAATTAATTAAAGGAAAAATACTGTATATAAATTAATGGGACTTATTGCATTGTATTAAGGATGTATTAAGTTATAGAAATATATTTTTTGTTTTACAATTAATCATTGTAGACGGCACTGGGGTGTAGTTAAATTCAAGGCGTCAAAAAATTGATTCAAGACGGTGGGACATGTATCTCTAAAAGTTATTATCCGAATCGACTGAAACTTTTTTATTTTGAAGGATGTACTTCTGGCTAGGGGGAAACCAGAGAAAAATTACAAAAATGACATTTTTTAGAAAATGGCGACACTTGAAGTGTGTAATCACTTTTTCTCTGTATATTTCATCCTTTCAACGCCTTTGAAGATTATAAATTTTCAATTTTTTATAATTTTTTCTGGTATCACCCCTTACCAGAAGTATATTCTTCAAAATGAAAAAAGTTTCAGTCGAATCGGACAATAACTTCTGGAAATACGGGTCTTACGATTTTGAGAACACTGTTTCGAGAAAAACTCCGCTACTCAAATGGCTATAACTTTGAGAATTTTACGAATTTCAACAAATCCTTTTAAACACGTGTTCCTAAAAGGTTGAACATTCGAAAAATGAAATAAAAAAATCGACTTTTAGACCGGAAGGTCCCCTTAAATTATAAAAGACATCCAGAAATGCTTCAAATAATAGTTTTACTGGTTTTAAGGACCTATAATATATTACCCTAAAAGAGAGATTTTTTACGAAAATTCAGCAAAATCGGCGATAATCTGTTTTATTTTTTTTTTTTTTGTTTCTGCATCTTCTACTTGTTTTGGGGAGAAGAAAATTACCTAGCAAGTAAGGAAGTAGTTTCTCTAACGGTAGGTACTTTCCTCCACTTTGACACGTCTTTGTGATCACTTTTTCCTGAACAATGACACTTTTTTTATTTGTAAAATTTGTCTATCAAATAATAATTTTTCGTATATTGTTTTTAAGGGATATGCAGTCAAAGGATCAAAGTTTTGTTCTATAGGAAAATGTTTTGCGGCTGTAAGAGACTCCCAACGAAACTATAGACATCTGCCCAGGAATTACCCTATATCTAAGTAAAAAAAATAAGCATGTCTTATTTCTGCTTGTTCTAGAAACTAGAATTTTCATCAAACTTTTCTGTTTTTCCTCACAGGTCCTTAAAAACTTCAACATTGAAAGCCACCCCCACTATTGTTTTTTAAATCCATCCTCCAAACCAAAACCAGAAATTTACAAAGATTCCAAAATTGGTACACATTCAGGGGTACAATTTACCAGAAACGTAGATTTCACCCTCTTTTGCTTCCTCAGAACCCCACTCTGTCCGCGTCAAGGCATTGCTAAGGCGCAGACACAACAGTCCACGTGTCACAAAGCGCATCGTTTGCCGATTTCCTTCTCTCTTGCCGTGCAAACGTAAATTAAAAATGCCTCGGCCGCGTTTAATGAACGAACGACAAAGGCGCGGCGTCGAAAACGCGGCGCAAAAGGGACGCCGAGGAACGGCAGTTCTGACAAAAATTAATATCACCCTCTTCGCTACCGTCGCTTGTTATACGAACACGGGAGCGCCGCCTCCTACAAAAGCGTGTGTAACACGTTAAAAGTGTGGATTCATGCGTTCCACCCTGACCAGGCAGTAAAAGTTTCGGCCTTTCGTTCAGTGGGCTCGACGTTGCGTCTCAGTGGCGCTTCACGGAGAGAAATTCGAGCAGCAAATGGTTTGAGAAACGAAGCATCACTCCTTCGAACAGAACTCAAAAATCTGAGCAACAAATAAAGCTATCACCTACAACTCCAAAGTTCCCAATGGCTTGCAAAACCACGGTTGCTTGAATTTAATACAATTTTGGTAGACGTATAGGTTCGTTACATCACAGTTTATGAGATGTCATCAACAGAAATATGCAAATTAAAACGTCCTTTCGGGGGGACTTGAAAATTTAAGCAACAGATGAAGCCAGCACCTGATAGTGTCCAAAGCGACGTTCGCTTGGTTCTAACACATTTCCGGTCGACGCGTCCATTACTCTCCACTCGGTTGGCGGCGCGACCGCGAAAATTATAGACGCGCCAAAGTTCAAAGCGTTCCCTCCGGGCTGTTGTGCGGCAAAAATGGCTAAATTGCCGGCCCCTCTCGCCGCTGAAACGCGGCACGACCACGATAACGTTGTGTCTTTAAATAGTGAGCACAGCCGGGAACATTTGTTTTCCTTTATTACGAATGTAATTGTGCCCTCGTTACGGGCGCTCCCAGTAATGGTCACTCCGCGTGATTTGCACTAGCCATGCTTCTTTTTTTCTATAATAATTTATCGTTTCAGGTGGAAGTTTGGTGTGTTTGGATATCATGGGGGAGAGGGGAGTTTTGAATTGTGTAATTACGTTTATTATAAAAGTAATTTATATAGCATTTTGTGCGACGTATTTAAATTTTCTTAACCTTCTTTGGGTATTGCAGCGCGACGATAATTCGGCTTAAAATTTTGGTTCTGTAATTTATTCTGGGTGTATGAAAGTCATTTGAGATCAGATGGACAGAGTTTCAAGTTTGGAGAGAGTGGTGTGGTTGTTATTTATTTTGATGCATTTTATGCATTTGTAAACTTAAGAATTGTTTGAAATTAACGTCAGACGTTTCGCTATTATTCTGTCTCAGGGAGTATTCATAAATTCGGCACAAGGGTTTCATCCGGACTCCCTTTTTTAAAATACTTCGAGCCGTGCTCTTCCTTACGAACGCCCACAAGAATACATGAAAAATATCAAAGTGTTCACCACTTATATTCATTTTTTTCATTTATTTTTTTATTTATTTGTTCCACTGGGAGTACTCTTAGCTACATATATAGCTAAGCATATATCTAATAGGGTTTATACCAAAATCGACTTTTGAAAAAAAACGGTTTTCGAATTCCACTATTCTCAACAAACCGGTTAAACCGGTTTTCAAATTCCATTATTCTCAACTAACCGGTCAAACCGGTTTTCGACTTCCATCATTCTCAACAAACCGATTGAACCGGTTTTCGAATTTCATTATTCTCAACAAACCGGTTCAACCGGTCTTCGAATTCCATTCGAATATATAATTAAAATAGAAAATAAATATGTGTACTTATTGTAAAAATTGTCAGCTTTTTAATATTTATGCATTTATAAAAATAAAACAAAATAAAATACACTCTATCTATAATACAAAAGCAAATAAATAATAAATCCGTACAATTTTTGAGTTCATTTAATATTTATGAATCCACAAAAATAAAATACACTGCATACAAACGCAAATGAAAGAAACTAATGTAACAAAAATCCGTACAAAATTTGAATTATAAATCTCTATTTCATTTAGTAATTTTCTTCCGAATGTATAAACCCATGAAGATTAGTTTTACACTAAACTGTTACCTACTACAATATTCTTGTGTCAGAGGCGATTTCAATTCAAAATGTTAACGTTTTTAATTAAATAACTAATTAATTTTTTACATATTAATTCAAGTATATAAAACCGGTCTTCTAAATTTAAAAACCGGTTCCCGACTTTTACAAATTTATAAAAAAAGGTTATTAAACTCGGTTTTTAAAAACCAACAAACCCTAATAGCTAATAATTTACTTCGTTTATACCGAAACATCAACATTCCGTCCCATAAATTGACAAGTCGTTCAATAGTTCACGATTTATTGATTCACTGAATGCGTGACTTATCAGAGTTAAGAAACTGTACGGTTCAATGAATGTTCCTTTCACGAAATCAGCCTATCCCCCATTACAGTTATGCGCGCCAATTCAGCTAGATTTTCATTGAATCGGTTGGCTGATGAAAATTTATCAATAGCGCTTACGATCCCACGGCCACGATGTTACGTTCCCTCCCTCTATTGATACTGTTTCACGGGTGATCTGAGATTGACGGCAATCGATTAGCAATTACGAGCAGATAATTACCGTGCTGGTCTATACGGGATCGTGTTCGTGACGAGGCCCCTCCGAGGTGTGTTTCGAATCTCGGCATACAACCACCCGATAACGCTCGAAACTAATCGATATCGCGTTTTCTCTATGTCGATAATCGAGATTCCATCTATCGCCCAGCGATATACATACGTATATCGTTCCATCGACGAAATACCGCTGGAAAAGGGACGGCTTTTGGCCGACGCATTTTATTTCAGCGTATAGAGAATCAAATGGAAAACGCAATCTTCGTTCCTAACGCAATCGTTATTTATTGTGGCACTATATTATGAGTGTTGCTGCGACAAATGCCGACAAATAGAGCAATTTTAATGCGGGTTTAGCTGTATTTTTAGCTGTATTATTATAGAGTAGGGTAGACCGGGGGCAGTAGTAACACTTTGACTTTGGAATACGATTATGCAAAAGCTATTAAAGTTACAACAAAAGTTTTTTATATGAAAATGTTACTTACTTATCTGACACTTATTGAGCCACAACAGATTCGCTGTTTGTTAAGTAATATCCAGGTTATAAATAAAAAATGAGAAGCGGACAAAGTGTTACAACCGTCCCCGACTCCGGGTCGGTTGTAACACTCCATGTGGTCGATAGTAACACAACTTTAATTTTACAAAATTAATATATTTATTGATTTTAAATTATAATAATGACTGAAAAAAGTAAAAATTGTAACCTATTATTCAGCATCACAATTGTGGCAAATATAAAACATGTTTTATTTTATTTTATTTTATTTCGTTCATATCATTGTAAGCATGTTCATATTCTTTTATATTTTTTGTGCCTTTATCAGTCTTCCTAATTCTTGTACGAGGCATTCTAAAATAAGTTTAATTCCGACTTTAAGTTGAAGGAATTATAAGATTTATTAGCTTATATAATAATAATGCTTACCTGAATTTTAAATTGAAGAAAATTAAACGGAGGAATCTATTGTTTGAGCGATTATTTGATCGTCAAGATTGGTTATAACCTTATAACTTGCCGTAAATGATGGTTAAACGTCAGAAAAGAAAAGAACATCTAAACGTTACAATCGTCCCCGACCATGCTTTTGGACTTCAATTATAAATTTTGACTAACGAGACCGTTAAAAATTCTAAGTGACGATCAGTATTACTTTAAAAAAGGTCAGATTAAAGATTAAACAAAAGGAATAGCACATACTTGCAAAGGTAGTGTTTATATTACAATTTTAAGTCAGTAAGAAAAAGTTACTTTAGGGTATCGAAAAGTTATTTTCTTCGCTATACATGTCTATTGTGTATCTATACTGCTAGAACATGGATGTGTGTATTCCAAATGTCATTCTTCATCATATATTCAAAATTTGTGTTAATATCTATCATATGTTCTGAGATATTTAACGTGTTACAATCGACCTCCTGTTACTATTGCCCCCGGTCTACCCTATTATATAGAATTTTGAGTAGGTCGTTTAAATTAGGGGTGTAAAGGATATTCGAGTATTCGAATACCAGAGAATTCGAATTTGAGATTCGAGTATTCGAATACCAGAGAATTCGAATTTGAGATTCGAGTATTCGAATACCAGAGAATTCGAATTTGAGATTCGAGTATTCGAATACCAGAGAATTCGAATTTGAGATTCGAGTATTCGAATACCAGAGAATTCGAATTTGAGATTCGAGTATTCGAATACCAGAGAATTCGAATTTGAGATTCGAGTATTCGAATACCAGAGAATTCGAATTTGAGATCCGAGTATTCGAATATTAGAATAATTAGGAATATTGAAATATTCGAATTTCGGATTGTACCGAATAGGAATCTGAACATGAAATATTTTTTCATACTTTATCCTGAAATTCTTTTCAATATTCGAATAATTACAGCTCTAGTTTAGATACCCAATTGTAAGAATTGAAATTTATGATAATTAAATTTCGTTTACTTTAATTGAAGGCAAGGAAACTATGCTCCTTTCGAAAGCACAGATTATTTTGTTTTTACTCTCTTTTTAATCTAACTAGGAGTTTGAAGGTTTTTATTCACCACACAAAAATTTGTATGCTAGTGTGCAGGGAGAAGTGACTCACTGTTAGTAATAATTTATAATTTCATTTTTCTAATGTTCCTCTTCTTTAATATTCCATTTTTCCTACGCTTGTATTATTACTCATTACTAGCAATTTTGAGATTCCAGTAACTTTACTTTAATTTCAATGCCTACCTAATAATCTACCATTTTGCAACACTTATCCTTTCCAGCATCCCATAATCAACCAAAGAAGTTACTAACCCACACTTTTCCCAGGCCAACCAACGTTAATTTCACTTCACCATAATTCCTCTGACGATCCCTGTGGTCACAAGTCCATTCCTTCGAGTCTCACCACTCTCGCTGTTAGTCCCCGGTTCATCTTGCGACCATCGTTGCAGTGAACTGAATAAATACCAAGCAAAATGACGCGAAATGTATTCAGCCACCCCGCCTTCGACGAATTATGCCAGCTGGGTGATCATCGCGACGGTTCACGTTGACACCCAACACCGGGGAAAAATTCCAGGCGCCTCGTATTACCATGATAATGTGAACGGCGTTTAACACCTTAGCTGACTTATACCGGGTCGTTGCTGGCGTGACAGAGGAACGGTGGTAACGGGAACAGTGTCAGTCTACGGATGACTGGGGTGTATTTCCAACTGGACGGGTCCAGTGCTCCCGACACCCTAGCGTGGCCGTCGGCGATGCATCGCTCGCTGGGAACCCACTAACGAACCGCATTTACATCTGAAAGGTGCGCCAATTACCCTGGGTGCGTTTTACTTCATCGACGTTGCACGAGCCCGCGCGGCTGCACACCCCTGCTGCTATTTCACTCCATGCCGCGATACCCGGCCATTTTCATCAGGTCGCGTTGATACCGTTTTGCTTTCGTTTCAATTATTTCTTCTTCTGCCGCTTCTCTTACCCCTCCCCCGCCTGTTTTTTTTTTAGAACGACGAGTTTTTGCCTTTCGTGCGACGCTGCTTTTGTCACGTTTCTGGCGGTTGGTTTGTCTTGAGATCGTGTGTTAATCATTCGTGGCGGGATGGTGGAGGTAATGCTAAGGAGAGTGGATTAATGAGGATGTAGAAATTGTTTAATCTTGTGTTCTGTTTTAATCTTATTGATACTGTTTTGAGACATGGGTTGTATCGCGGGTTTTAATAAAATTGAAATGTTAAGGGGTTATTCTACTTTGACAGTTTCAAGGAATATAAAATAATCCCCATGATATCACAGTTTGGGCCCTTAAATATAATGTAAGAAGGTCCCATGGAAAAATTCCTTGTAATAACACAGATATGGTCCATAAACGTAATTTGACATCAGAATGTCGTAGGACCTTCAAATTTTGCATACTTATATAAAAATGCATCAGATAAGTAATATTAGAGAAATCTTATCAATCAGATATTCGGACAGCCTACTTTTAGCGCCACCTACGTCTTCACTCATATGGGATTTTTCAATGATTATTTTTTCAATGTGATGTCAAAAGTATATATTATTTAATTATCGAATTGAAATATCATTGCATTGTATACTTTTTCCGTCAAAAAACCGCATGTTCACAAAATGTGTAGTTTCGACCTGAAACTTCATTGAAGATACTGCAAACTTTTATTCTTTATGAAAGGAAACTAAAACCTCATTTTTTTCTAACGAAAACCACATTCGTTTGAAAAGTCGCTATTTCGTAGCAGTTATTTTCATAATTTTGCTTTTTTTAGAGGTTCAATGCAGAACCAGGGGTATTCTCAAGTAAAATTTACAAGCAGGTCGTTGAATTTTGTTTCGTTTCGTCAAAATCACTGCAGAACAAAAAAAATTAATGATCTTTAATGATCAAAGCAAACAGATTCTTTTAAACATTATGATGTTAATAAACATTATATAAAAAAACAAGTCTCAGCTTCAATTTATTTGTAATTAATTGAAGAAGAATTAAATGCTTTATTTTCAACAAAAACGACTGCCTAGTACTCTTGAGGAAGTTTAAATCATTTTATCTTACAAATTTAGAATCTTTTTAAAACATGCAGAATGTAACGGTTTGGAATCTGTTTTATATGGGTCACTCCACATCAAATCGATCACATTTTGCACTTACTATTAAGGAGCCCGGCAAAATTTATGTATAATATGGTCCATGTTATATTAAGGAGAGGGGAGGGGGGTAACATAAGTTATCACTTTACTCGTATTGATTTTGTCCAAATCGTACAGGTCGTCAAATTTTGTTTACCCACATACCTACATACCTCTCTGCTAGTTTTGTAATCCGTAATGATAAAAAATTACCGAAGCACCCTAGCCTCTCTCTCCCTCTCCCTCTCTCTCTCTCTCTTTCCACCCTATCCCTCTCTTATATCATCATATTTTCAGGTTGTTCAGCCAGGAATTAAATTATATAAGAACGAAGGAAACCCCACGAAACATTATTCTAATATTTCCTTGCAATTAGCATTCAAGTTTCTGTTCATAATTCCACTAGGAAATTCCTATCACCTAAGTACCTTCACAAACATCGCCCTCCCGTTATCATCGCACAAAATTTGACACTTCTTCGACACGCTGTCTAACAATAGAAATAAAATATCCCCACATAAATTTTATAGAGGTCGATACTCGAATCAAAGTAGTAAATAATTTTCAACGCGATCCACTATAATATCCCCAACCCTCGACCGTTAATACCTCGTTAATAATAACGTCGACGGTCTCCAAATTCACGAAGAGATCAAGTCTATTCATTCCCAGCTTCGAAAACGCGTCCTGTCCCTTCCTTTTTTCGCCGAGCCAGCCGATGTCGGCTGCGGAAAGGTGGTTATGCAATAGGGTGGTTGCTATATCGCCGTCGACGGCTGTACGCCCAGGTTAATTCCGGTTGCCCTGGCCAGTCTTTCTCTCCGACCCTCCGCCGCCAACCACCTTCCCACCACAGGCCCCGTGCAGAGGCGCAGGGGCACACGGCAGCCCACTTTCGCCTTCGCGGCCTTTTTCGGGCTGGCATGTAATTAAATTCTCTCGCGTCGCCAGATCGTTCGACCGTGTCGCTTAAACGTCGTAATTAAGGCCGCGTGTATAATGATCGCAGACGGCAGACCAGCCGTTAACGTTATTTGAGGCGCGCAGGCTTTGAAAAGGCCGCTTTGCCTCCGAATCACGTCGCCGGAATCGTTGCTGATCGCGAAAACGTTTGAACCCCGATCCGCCGCTGCGGAAACCGGGGCAAAGTCTGAATGAGCTTTTACCAGCTCACTCCCGAAATATCTGCGGAATATCCCACGCGTCTTGAGGAGTTCATTATGAAATGGATGGGAAAATTATTCGCGAGCAGAAGGGATGATTTATTGACAGTGACAGTTATTCAGATTTAACGAGGATAATTATAAGAAAATTTACGGGGTTCGGGGGTTCATGAAGCTCAAGAATTGAAGTGTTAAACATTTCTGTACAATCTTCTGTGTGTGTTGTGCTCTTTTAATAATTATTCTTTAAGAAAAGTATAAGTCGAAAATCCAGTATTTGAGTATTATTAAAGGAACTGTATTTACTGTAAATGGTTTCAGCAATCGGGCACCTATTACGTTTCGTTGCTACGAGTGGGCGAAACTTGGCTCACATTTTGTAGACCGTTGATTAGCAGACGTCAAGCTGTAGATTAATAGCGTTTACCGATCAGCGTTAGTTACGGCTAGTACGTTTCAACTCGGTACCTTGAAATTAGGCACGTACGATAATTAGACGGGGTGTAGTACAATATTACCCTATTGGTTATCCTGGAGATCTCATCGTGATGCGAGGGATAATTTGTATCGTCAATAATACTCGTACGCTACTGTGACATCTATGATCGGCATAGAGTCGGTTATCGATTGGCACGCAGTTAATTACACCTTACTCCTGCAAAGGCATCATTAACGCATCGTTCTGAACCATCGAAAAGTGAAAATGATAAATGATACGAATGAATTTGGTATGAGCAGCACTGCTACGTAACCATCGCCAGTGGGGATTTTGTCGTATTTCGAAATGTTGAGCAAGTAGGAGGAGATATTTTTAATTATGAGATTTTTATTGAATACTTAACAATAACTATATCTGTGACATTTGAAGCGCTACCGAGCCGGTATTTCGCGTAAAATGTAGAGGAGATAAAAAACAAATATTAAGTGTCGACACGTTCCAGCTGCATGTGCACAGCTAAGGAGATCAATTAATTGTTGCTTTTGACGGGAATCTGGCACAATCGTATAAATTATAGAATATTATACCTATCTATCAATTTTCGTGGCCAAAAAATGCGTGAGGTTTGTGCCGATATTTCCGAAAGTTGTAATTATTATATTTCTGATCGCTGCAAAATTTCGCAGTGCAAATTATATTGAAACTGTTCTGAGTTACGTTAGTAACTTTTACTGTATCCGGTATTTGGTGTCACTTAATGATTTCTCAACATCGTATACCAAAGTTTAACGTTAATTTAAGTTAACTATTATGATAATGTTGATTATTTGGTTGCTTTATTTTGATTTTTAATAGTATTAACTTATAAATAATGCAGAACAAAAAGAATAAAATATTATTTTTCGTTTTCATTTAAGAAATACCTTAAGCGTTTGACACTAGGGGAACTACTTTTACACTCAATAGCATGGAAACAAGTATCAATGTAGACCGGGGACGATAGTAACAGGAGGACGATTGTAACACATTAAATATCTCAGAACATATAATAGATATTAACACAAATTTTCGATATATTGGAATACATACATTCACGTCCTAGCAAAGTTTTCCAAAGTCAAAGTGTTACCCCCGGTCTACCCTATCAAAAATTGATTGGAATATGCGATAACACACTACTACAAGAATGACAATCTAAAAACGACGACATATATTTCCTTTGCAGAGTATCCTAATAAGGAAGCAATTTTAAAATGATCCAAAGATGCAAAGCTTTCTAAAAGTCAGAAGGTGTCCTATTCACAATTTTTCCAATAACATACTTGCACTTTTGACCCTCTGCAAAAAATAAGCGAAATTCTCGTAAACCCCCAAAAACCCAAGTGCTTCTGCCACGCATCAAACATTATTACCCTTACAAGTATCAATAATCGAGTAAGTTTCTTTCACTAAAAATTCCAAGATTAAACTTACAAGGAGAGTATTTTAGGTGTCCGCCTCCGATCATTTTGATTTTTGGATATGTTATAGAGGACCGAAAAATAATAAATACGTGTTTTTTTTATTTTTCCCCGTTTTTAGATTTAGGGGGTGAAAACTGCGTTCAAAGTTAGGGTTGAAAAATCATTTTTGTGGAATATCTCGAGAACTATTAGAGATAGGGGAATAGTGTCAATGGACGAATTTTGTGTCTTTGAATGCGAAATATGACTGACTCATCAGATTTTCAAAAATTCCATTTGTTTAAATAATACATAAAAAACCCTAACTTGAACGTAGTTTTCACCCAAATCTGAAAACGGGGAAAAATAAAAAAACACGTATTTCTTATTTTTCGGTCCTCTATAACATATCCAAAAATCAAAATGATCGGAGGCGGACACCTAAAATACTCTCCTTGTTAGATATCTTTAAATCCAAAAGAAGCATCCCCAAAGAAACTTACATCAGCGCCATTTCGCACGAGACACTTTCTTAGGTCCCGACTAGAATTTCTGCCACACACTCGCTTAGCCGAAATAAAGCTATTTTAATAACCCGAAAGAAGAAGAAAATATAGTTTGAATACATTCGAAGTACCAGCCGCGAAACTGCAGCCGACAAAAAGACCCTCGACCACCCCCCAAACATTCGCGTCCCGCGGCATCGATCGCGGAATTAATCACGTCCAATTTGCGCGTTTCCCAATTAACCATGGTCACACTTTGTGCGCGTAATCGTCCCCGGACACCGAACAGAGACGGTTACCATCTGAACGAATCGAACGCCCGGTTGGTGGGCAGGCCTGGTGAGAAGCCGCAGCACCGATTCCGTGTCGGCAAATACCTGTTAACCGATGTCTACTGGCGCGCTCGCTTGTTTTAATTTTATCGTAAAGAACCGACTCCGTTTAAACGATGTACGCTAACACCTGCAGCCACCCCCTTGCTGCTCCACTCACCCCGAGTTCCCCGCGCCGGGCTAGCGTTTTAACCCCGCTAACGCTTACGAATACGAGCGGCCAGGATTATTGTATTCGGACTCGCGGCGCTGGAGAGGCGCCGAGAGGAAAGAAAGGGGCAAAAACGAAGCCGGAAAACGGGGGGCAGGGGACGAAGAGGAGAGAAGTGGATGAGACGCGAAAGGGAGGCGGTGGCAGAAGGTGCGGGGGATGGAGCAAGAGGACGAATGGAAACGTATTGCTGGTAGGAAATGAATTTTTACGATATTTACTTTAAAACTTTTTTCCACGCCGGTCGTTACCGACTTCCGTGCCCGCGTTTTTCCATCAACGAACCAAGATTCCGGCGCGCCCGGCGAACATCCGAATTCACCAACGGCCTCAGGGACAAATCGTTTCCGACCGATTGAGCCGAACGTCTAGACGAAATCATTCGTATATCGCGCCTATCGATCAGCCCGGGAATTGTCAACGTGGACGAACACTTTCGAGGCTTTCGAAACGAGCCTTTCCACGCGGGACAGTTCTGCGGGTTCGTGGTCAGTGATTTGGGTTGGCTCGCGCATTTTCTATTTCCTTTCTGGGTTTGTTGAGCAGGACTGTTTGTAGGAAGGTAATTATATGAGGCACACATGTAACACTGTTTTCGAACACTGTTTAAAACAGAATAACTTTTTTAAAATTGGTCTGAAGGATTTGAGATTTTTTGAGAAGTTGGAAGGATCAGTTGACTATTACGTGTTTCGGCGGTTTGAAAAAAAAATGCAATTGGTCTAAATAGAGGAGAATATAGTGGAGGTCGCTTTTTCTATGTGAGTCTGTAATGGTAATTGAAAATTTTCATTGAAATTGGATGATGCAGAAACTTGCGTTTGAAATGTTATGTAACTCGTTTGAAATCTGTTTGAGATAATACAGTTTTAAGTAGAAATTCCGTACGATGTTTAATAGTTTGAATAGTTCTGTAAGAGGGTGTTGGAAGTTTGTGGCTTATTGTTAGTCATTTCAAACACCCACTGTTTAATAATGTATTAACCTTGCTCAGCTGGAATTGCTAGTAAATAAGATACTCTAATCTAAAGTACCTTGATATTAATCCTTTAGCGCCCAGTGTGACGTATACGTCACATCATTTTCAAACGTATATAAAAAATCGATAGTCGATAATTTTGGGTCTCAAAACGGTTCAGTTCAAACCTTAAACGTTGCTTTTGTTTTCTTTAAACAGTTGAGAATAAAATTATTTTTTTTTACATTTTATTTGGTAGATACGTGTAAATTAATTGTTGTACTAAAAGAATAATGCTTGTGAAGTTTGATTTATGAAAAAAAAATCGCTTTTTTAATCCGTACACATTCAATTTGACGTATACAACGATGAAGTGTATGTATTGGGACCATTTTTCAGTTAACTAATCGCAAGAAATCTTTTTTTTTCCGCCGAGAAAAGTGTCTAGACCGTAAAGGGTTAAAGTAAGTTGAGAGATTTGAGAGTGTATGGGTAAAATTGAAAGAAGATTCGATACTCTGTATAGAATTGGCGAAACAGTGAGTGTAAACATGACTGTTATGCAGGTCACAAGAGCATTCGAGTCTGTGGAAGTGGAAGTAGAGAACGTAAACTCTAACTCAAACGTAAATATTACATTTTATTCTGCTTCCATGCAGAAAAATAATCGTGTGTAGTTATTAATCGTGAGTGCAAGAAAATTGGAAAAGTGAAAGAATAATTTCCTTCTTTTTCTGTATGAAGCTACTGGACTGGTTAAAATTTCTTCTCATCTTTTTCCAATACGTAGTAAATGAATGTATAGGTACCAATGTCCGACAAGTAAAAATTTCCTTAAAAAATGCGACGAAACTATCAACCAACTGAATACATCCACGGAAAACCTTTCACGCGAATGAAAATTTTATACACACAGAATTCTAAAAAAGAAACCAGTGCGAACCAAATTATCTTCTTCGCATGCTGATTAATTATTGTTTACTTATTTTCTGGTACAATTCCTGGCCACGGAGAACTATCAGCAGAGTATCGCGTTCTCGTACGATTCGACGGAAATTTCGTTGAAACCCTTTTTTCTCGAAATTCCGACAAACAACTAGCCTGAAAAAATACCTCCGGCGCGAGTGGGAACTTTTTCGATTCGCCATTGGCAATGTAACCTCGCCTCAGCCGTGCATTATGCATGTTGGGAAATAGAGCGAGTAGAAACGGTTCCACGCGTACACGTGTATCGACACGCTCGCGTGTCCGCGTTACCGCCAGGGCCCGGAATTCGAATAATCAGGTTACAGTGAACGAGTTGTAAAATTCATGCCTCGTAAATACGAAATCGCCATTGACGACGGCTCGATCCTGATAGCTCGCCAATTCTTCCTCGCGTATTTGACAAATGTTGAAATCCACTTGTTTGCTTTTTACACGTCGGTTAAGTAAAAACCTCCAGGACAGAAGAATTGGTGGTGATACGCGCGGATCCGTGACAATTTTAATGGCTTTTACGAGTTTTTGCTATTATATTCTGAGAGTTGGTAAAATTCTGTGGAGATTCGTTTGAACTTTTTAAGAGTACGTGAATGAGGAATATTATGTGCGACTTGTGTGTGGTTCGTTTGAAAGAATTCGTTGAGGAAGATTTTATTTTTGAGTAAGAGGAAGTAGTGCAGTGACAGTAAAGTACTTTTTCGGAAAGTAAGGGATTACAAAATTAAAAGGACTCTCGTATATGCTGATTTATTCCCATTAGACTTCCTCTTATTTTCTATCAAATTCACCTTGAAAGTGAGAAGATTTGAATGCACAGAGGACATTAGAATAAAGATGATAAATGAAATATTGAAATTATGTGTAAATTACTTGAACAACAGTTTACAATGAATTTATTAACGAGTAACAAAATGTTTAACCCTTCGAGACAATTAATTTGAAGATTATTGAAATATATGTTAGATTTTGAAAACAATTTCTCGCAATAATGGTGTTTTTACGTGTTCTTTAAAATAATTAGGGTGACTGTTTTTCAGAAATCTCCTCATTTATATACTTGATATTTGCATGCATACATTAATAGTGGACACGATTAGCACAGACTACTCTAACAATGAAAATGAGCATTTTACGAGTTCCATTGCAAGCCGCGTCTGTCTTTAAGTAACAAGTTTTTATGGGTCGTAAAATGATGGAAAGCCTCTCAAAGATTCCAACAGCGTCATCACCGTTTAATCGTTCGAGCGGTAATACTTTACGTAAGTAGGATCTTTCACAGAAAACTTAATTACTTCCGTACGTCTTACCTCTTTTTAATTTCCATGCTCGATTTACTAATATTCCATCTCATCATATTGAACACACATCGTTGATATAGTGTCGCGATGCTTCTATCTAATTTTTTATAAAGTAAGGTCAGTTTTAAAATTTATTTCGGTCTTCAGTACTACTTTATTACTGCAAATTAATAACGCACACAAAATGTATTTGGGGATTTATCGTCGGAATTACATTACAGATTACAAAGTACGGATACGAAAAGAAGTTGTTTACTTTGTTGACACCTTTTGTCAGAATCAAAGGAACGAATTAACTTCATCTAAAATTAATATTTTGTAATGATTTTTATTTCATCTTATTCTGCGCAGAATATGATTTGTTGCATTAGTAAATTACATCGAAAACAAGCATCGTAGAACTGAAAAATAAAGTAGATACATATATAGTTGACATCGCTTGTAAGACTACTTAGCTCACGAGTTATCTAATTCCTAAATTATTTTAGGAATTTTTCTTAGCTGTTTTACTGAAAACAAAATAACAAAGTATTAAATTATTTATGATTTTTAGGGTTCTGTAGACCAGTGGAGAGAAAATGGTCAGCACGATATCTCATTTTTTGATATTTTGTTTAGTTAATTTTGTATGCACAATTACAAATCAAATTTTTGCTCGGAAAAAATTCATTTAACTTTAAAGTGTCATAAATAGTTTATTTGTTTAAATTAGAAAATTTCGCCGGTCAGCTCATAATGGCAACATTATTTTACAAGAATATCATTCTATTTTTCAGATCCATCGATGTTTAAAGTAGATATCATACTGACCATTTTTCTGCAGTGGTCTAAAGAACCTCAAAAATCATAAATAGTAATACAAAAACTAGTGTAACTAATTTTTTATGCACTTTACGAACTAATAAATCATGTGCAATAACTATTTTGTTTACTTTTTTTAATACAACCCCTGAAAAATTCCTAAAATCAATTAAAAAATCAATTTTCCCATCCTTAATACAAACCGCGACACAGAGAACTCCCCAATCGTAATCATCCAGATCATTAGAGAGCAATTACGGTAGACCATAAGTGGAAGAGTAGCGCGAGCCTTGGAAAGAGTAAGGAACGTCTCGTATAATTCGTCAGACAGTAGAGGCGTCCCGTGCCAAGTCAGACTTAACCAGGGGGACCAGGAATTCATCGTCTTATCCCTACTTTTCTTTATCCGGGCTGACTCGCGGCGAGACGAAGGAGTCAGTCGAAAGTCAATAATCTGGAGTAATCCGTCTTTCCAGCGATAGCTATTTTCATTGTACTCGAGATCCGCAGTGAGTCACGGTCGGCGTGCGTTAATCAACTAAAAGCTGGTAGTCTGAGTTTACACACCGCGTCTCAATAGCCCACTATCGTCTATCTCTCATACCGGCAAGGGGTTTCCCTTCATCTCTGGAGCAGAAGCTGCAGATATGTATGTACCGGCGGGCGATCGGATTGCCATGGTAATCGACATTAGTTGATTACGTGTTAAAGGTGAACCCATTGTACTCGCTATTATCAGAGCTCGCTCGAGGGCTCGGTAAAGGTGTCTAAACGTCTCGCGGTACATAGTGAAATATTCGTCTTCTATCTTAACTGGTAGCGGATGAACGATGAGGATGTTGCTCTTACGGGATATCGCTGCAAAGAATTCTTCGAGGACTTCTCGCAGATTTAAACGAATTCCCAAACTTTCCGTATGCATCTTGTGATCGACTACTTCGCATTTGCGATTCCTATGCTCCTGTTGAATATTACACTGACGGTGGCATTTGGAAGACACTGATGGGCAAGATGGAAATCCTTCGACTTCGTGCGAAGAGTCCCTGTTCACGCGAGAACGACTTTGTGGATATTCCATTTTCATGCTTCCTTTTCCATGCATTTCTTCGATTTACCAAAAACAAAGGAACACTTAGGGAGGCTGTGTAAATTTTCTTACTCTTCAGAAGCTCGAACGCAGATGTAGGGTAAAGGCGGGTGAAATTTCGATAAAGAACTAGATTCCTAGACACAATAGACAATGATACTGACAATGGAGCATCAGTCGGGCATCCATCGTTGAAAGAGAAGTGTAAAAAATGTGAAGTCTGAAATGTGTATCGAACAGTTAAATATTGAAATGTTACAAAGGATTATTTAGATATAATTTATCAGTAAATATGTGTGTTACTTTCTTCTTAAGGGGAGATTCTATCTTTAATGCAGAAAAATTGGTGATTCTTTGTGAATTTTTTGTACCTCTATTCACTAAACTACAACAACTTACACTAAACATGAACTGAATCTTCCCTCTGAAAGTCATCTTTGAGCAAAGCGTACGAAAACTTACTCTAAACGAGAACTAAATCTTCCCTCCTTAACATCTCTCATCGTCCAAATCAGCTACTATCTGGAACAAGTAAAGGAACACCCCGCGTACTACGAGGAGTATAGATCTCATCGAGTCTCTTATCGACTCGATACAAAAAAGAATCGTTCACCAGCCAGTTGAAGTATATTTTTACCACTTTACTGCCCCCTCCCTATGGCCACAGCCCACGTAAACTACGGCTTAGGTAATAACCGAATCGTTCAGGCAATATTCTCTTCTTCTCCAAGCAGCCAGCAGCAATTTCACCGAGGCGAGGCGTGTCTGAAAGATAACCGAATTCCCGAGGTCAGGTTCGATCGAACCTGACCCGTTCGTAGGCGAACGTGTAAATTCACCGGCGATATAGTGGCTGCGATACTCGGGCCCGCAAGATATGTTCTCAAACGAATGCCGTTGTAGAAAGAGACGGCTCTATGCCGCGGCCGGGCACGCGAAAGGAGAACGAAGGGAAAACGTTGTGCACGCTACCGTAACTTCGCGTCACGGACGGTGAGCTTCATCGATCACCGGCCAACTCAATTTGTCTCCATTGATACCAATCTGCTGAGCAAGCTCGCCCTCCTCCCCCCCCCCCTTTCCCACCCACCCGTCGCTGTTCCACCTTCTCTGCCTCACGCGCCGTCCCTTCTTCACCTCTCCTTCTCTTTCATCGGCGAAATTCCTCCCCGCGGAGCAGCGCAACGCACGCTGGCTGCGTGGATTTCGTATCCCAGCTTTCATTTAGCTCTGCACACCTCATCATGTCTACTGTGACTTGTTTATCTCTTCGTAATTCATGCTGCTGCTGGCTCCGGTCGATAAGGGCGGAATTTTTCCGCGATTCATGCGGTCCCGAAACAGAGTGGAATGGAGACTCTGCGTGTTGATAATTTGGAAAGTAAGAACCGGTGGAACCAGGGTACGCGGGTCAGACTGGGTAGCATTGTTTCTTTAAGACAAGTGGACCTCCGGATGATGTGAGATCAATCGAAGGGCAAAAACTGGCGTGGTTTTTCATTTAGAGAAGTTTCAAAATTTCGGGTTGCAATGCTCCAGTGTTGTGTTGATGAATTGACTTTTTTATACTACTTGGATTTAAGGAATTTATTATTGGAGGGCAACGAAACCCTTATTTTTGGGATTTGTTGCTTACTGGATAAATTGAAATAAATTTATGTACAAGTTGATATTTGTTAAAATAACTTTCTTCAGAACTTCCGAAATAATAGTAATATGTGTACCCGATATTACCCACACCTATAGAATATAACCGGGTACTTGCATACTTCCGGGAAATCTTGTTTTCCTGTGAGCCAAATAGTTTTTTTAAAGAAGGATTCTCATTTTCTGATTCTGTAAGGTCCAATTAAGATTTCTAAGGGTGTTCAATATTTATTTTGCCAGCTGACTTTTTGCTAGGAGGAAAAATACCTCAGGCACCCAGTTTTGCCCCACTTTCCCCTGCGTTAGGTTTTAATTCAGCATCGTGAAGCTTGAGGTACTTTATTGACTATTAATTATAATAGTTGTGAGTCAAATTAGTGTTTATGCTGTCTGATTTCGACATTTCAAGAAAATAAATCTCATTTATCAATATTATTCGTGTCACGTGTGTGTGAAGTTGTTGCCTTAGAAATATGAGTACCTTAAGTAACATAAAGCTTGCCAGGGACTCAATTTCGTACAGTTTTCACTTGCAACTAACTAGCACGTTCAGTATCACTGATGGCTGCTTATATTCTCAAGACTCTCAAGTAAAGCTTCCATAAAAGTAAGAAGCATATCCTTCAATTTGCTGTCGAAATGAAACCAAGAAGAGAAAAAGCCAAAGCTACGAAGCATTCAACGCAACTTCCTCTTCTGATCAATCCTTAAAGTCCTATCACTGCCCCACGCGTTGATTTTTATAAACTTATTTCTTACATCATAAAAAACAGAGTACAAACAATCGAAAATATTAAACAAATGTTTTTCTCAATGAATTTTGTAAAATCTACCAACACAAATATCTTTGGAAATGAATTAACTGCTAAATGCGTTAAACTAATGAATACGGAATATGAACCTAATATTAAGAAACTATCTGAAAATAAGCAACAACAGATTTCACATTAAATATACTTTTATCAACTTTATTACACATACACATATCTGTAACTATGTTCATTAATAAAAAATATTTCATAATTACATATGTGTTTGTCTTTATTCCTTGTTCATTGAAATACTCAGTGCAGAGGCGCCACTGATTGGCATGATGTCACCTGGTGCGGTAATTCATGGTGTCACCCCATTGATATCAATTTTTTGACGTCGACCTTTATTTTTGGCTCTTCACTTGCAAAAGTAAAAGTTGTAAAACAAAAAGGAAACGTAAACCTTTTTAGAGGATTTTAAAAGTGAGAACCAAATAACGGTCAACTGTCAAGATTTTCTGTCAACAAATTTTCAGTGTTTCCAAATTATTAGTGCCCTTTTTACCCCTCCCCCTCCAGGTGACGCCACTGACTCAGTGACCCACGGGCTAGTATTAAAAAAAATAATAAACAAAATTTGACCCACTTCTCAAAAAGGTTCGCCATCACTGCCCTATCAAGAACCTTCAATCCTCCCTACATTCACAGATCAATCTCCCAATTTATCAAAAACTGCCCATCCACTCAAGATTCCCCTTCCAATTCTTCACACCACTACTGTATACACACCGCATACCAAAACTCTTCAAGACTTCGTTCACGATCCATTCACGTGCATAATGAATCGCACCTGTGCAATCCTCTTACATCCCGTCAGCCGGTGAGCACCCCGAGCTTGGCGCAAACATCGCGCGATATGATCAGCAGAATTAAACTATCCCATCCAACTCGATCCTACCTTCCCAATGGAGGCACTCCCTCTCCCCAAAAACCCCTGCCGACAGTTAGGCTGACGATGAGCATAGACACCTTGGACCAGTGGGCGCGGATTAAGTGACGCCCGTGTGTGCGCGCAAGTACCAAGCTGTACAAGAGAACGAAACGCAGGAGGACAGGGGGGGGGGGAGGGCAACGGAGCGAAGGGGCCGAAGGGTGGAGGCAAGAGGAGGATGAGTATCAGAGCTGGTACAAGCGCAGTACGAGCTGGGTTTCTATCAAATTATAAGTTGTCACACGGATGACGACGCAGCAGGCGAGCCGACTTCTGGCTTAGCTTTCCCAGTTAACGCCGCCGCCAATCAGGCCCAACCCCACCCCTCGCCATTCCCTTTTCACCCTTTCATCCTCCGTATCCCCTCTATTTCTTCATCTCGGTTTGTCTTTCCCCTTCACTGTGAACATCTGTTCAGGCCCGTTTCCCGCTTGTTCGCCTTCAACCACTTCGTTCGGTCTCTTCTTCCTCTTCGACCCCGTTTCTCCCTCTCTTCCCCCCTCTCGCCCTTATATTCTCGTCCCTTGTCGTTCGTTCCGCGGGTAGTGTTCAGCGACAGCGCTGTCTCTTCCGCTTCTTGAACGCCCACACGGAAGGAAGCAACGACTTGCTCGCAGGGCGCTTCACAGCCGCTGAGCTCTGGGGATTTGCATATGAGGAATTTATAATTGAGTACTGTTTATCTTGTACAGGTAGAGCCGCTGCCGTTTTAGCCGCTCCCGCCGTAACGAGGACGCGCCGTTGCGGCGCGGTGCAGCTTCGTTGGCTTCGTTCGTTAGCTCGTTGCCCGTGTCGACGCGGAATCGATGGCACGGTAAATTCCAGACGCTGAAAGAAGACTTGCGGTGAAAGGGATGCAGTGTTTTCGTGGTAGATGGCTGTACCTTATGGATGGTCCTGATATGCGTGGGAAAGGTCGTCACGAGAGATTTGACAAGCTGTTGCGCACTTGTTGGAAGCTGTTTGACAAGTCGTTGAGTACTTTTGAGAAATCGGTTTGACAAACCAGTGGATACGTTAGGAAAATAATTCCGCAAGTCGGCAGGTTGTTTTAGGTAAATTTTATTCCATTGAATGTCACAAAAATATCAATCTTGTCTTCTTGCTTAGTTTTACTCTCCTTGAGGGGATTTATCGATGTTCTGTCTACAAAACTCGTTGTCAGTTGGGCAGTGTTCGAAAAATTCGTGCAATGTAATCGTCAATATGTCTCAATCGTAATGTTCTTATTTTTCAAAAAGTCTTTTGAATTTTGGAATAAATAATAATTTAAGTGGATTTCTAAAATTACCTAAATATCGGATGAAATTTATTTGGGAATCCTGCGTGATACGTATATTTATTTTCCGTAAATGAATTTGAACTGTCATTAGTACCACATGTAAGAAAACTGAAACGTTGACGATTCAATTTCGTAGTCTACTTTTCCTTTAGGAATGACCATATTTAGACTAAAGTGTTGAACCGAAATGCACTTAACTTATAGCTCCGAGGACTTACCAATGTGTGCTTAGTTTTCATTATTCTCATACTGGAATTTTGTGAAATAATCATGAATGTTCAATTACTAGTCAATTTCCAAGTAAACTTCACACATATTCCTCGATACATACAGTGCCGGCCAAAATTTTTTGAATAACTAGCTGATTCGCATGAAAATCATATCACATTACAAATTTTCCCTTAACTCAAAGCAGAGATGGGCAAAATTTTTATTTAAAAAAATTTCGAATAACGAATAGAAGTTAAAAAAACTGATACATAATGTGTCAAATAAAGTTAACCCGGGTTCGACGTCGAATACTGTTAAAGTTAAACTGAAGTTGAATCCCTCGACGAATAAAAAATTAACTTTATTCGTCGAATAAATTCTCATAAAATAAAAAATTTAATTTATTCGCTGAATAATCTGAAGTCAAAGTAACTTTTATTTGCTCCGTTATTTAATAAGAAATAATGTTTCATTTCGTTAATGCCCAACTCTGACTCAAAGTTAATACTCTCTGTAACAATTCCAATAAAACGTGACCAACCAATAAACCCATTAATCCACACTGTGATCCCAGACTTCTATACAGCAGTGTATTGAGAAATATTTCTGAACCGTTTAAAAGGAAGACTTCAGTATCCGCGTTTTATTCAAATTTATTTTACTGCAACGAAGTGTTTTTTGTTCCCCTGCTAGGCGATATCGAAAACGAATAAGAAAGAAGATTGAGTGGCACGTAGATACGAGCGGCGAGCATTTTTCGAAGCTGGAAAATGTGCGCCGTTTCCGGGTATATTTTTGAAAACTATTAGTTTCCACGGGTGTCCTGGTTTGCCAGGGACTTTCAGGCGATGTTCCAAGCGCGCGGGGCTCGAAACGAGCTCGCTACGATTTGGCAGTTCTTCCGTTCTGCGGGCACTCCCAACGGGGTGAAAAGATATCGCGATATTATACGATGATAATGGAGCCCGTTCAATAACACCGTGAAGAGTAATAGCAGCGGCATTGTGTTTAATGGCTAGGGTAGCCTACGGAGGGAATCGAAGCCCCGGTTTATCGTGGCTGGTAGACGTTAGGGTTCTCCAGTGACGAATAGGCGCGTCGAATCGGCCTTGTCTGTTAATCTTTCGATTTGCGAACATCCAAACCCCAAATCATGTAGATACTCACCTTTAATGCGAGAGTAATAAAGTTTTGTCACTTGTAGAACGCATTGTTGGTTTCGATCACTTGGCAAAGATAAATATTATTGGTGAGCAAAGTTGATGATTTCGTACCTTGAATATCTTGGAAGCTTTGGGTTTAAGGTTCATAAAGTTTATAACATAAGATTACAGATCTGTGATAAATATGGAGTTGTTATATAATAATTCCTTTTTTTATTAATGGAGTCACTTTAGAGATAGGAGTTTGCCTTTGCTTATTTAAATGGTATCATATATTTTAATATCTATTACTGATGGTAATTGTTAACGTTAATGTATCAACCACTTTAAAAGAAAAACATGCAGTTATAGGGTGACCTGTCCAGTGAGTGAACACTTCAGCTGCATGTCTCTTAAAATTAGTATTCAAAAGTCATTATTTAATCCCCTAAATGTTATTGCTGTAAGCGAGATGTTTTATTAATAAAGCCAGACATCCCGGAATACAATTTTAGCAATGTTTGACAGCTATAACTTTCATTAAAAGTCTGGCAGAGGATTAAATAAAAAATGGGTCAATGAACAGTGAGTGAACATAAATTTCTAGAGAATGAACAGGGGTACCCCAGTGAGTGAACCGAATAATATCAGTGGTTAGGTTTCCAATGTATTTAGACGATTTTTTGTGTAAATAATTTTTCATTCACCAATTGCAATAATATTATTAATTTGATACTTTACTAGTCTTATGAGATCATAATTATGCATAGTTGAAATTTGGTTTCTGGGGTGGATTAACCCAACCTCCACACTGGCGACGAAAGTGTCAAGAGAAAAAAGACCGGGTAAGCTGTTCATTCATTGGTAAAAAAAAGAAATGTCCAGTGAATGAACGGTCGTTCAGGCATTGGTATTCACTGGTATCTCCCATCCAATGCATGAACACCTAAGAAACTCGACAAATTCTTATGAATCCGTTATTTCATACAATAGTTTTCGTTGAAAAAACATCTAAACAATGTAATTATAACAACAAATTTATCATAGGACCATTAAATGCACCTAAAAATACAAATTATAGATATCACGTAAAAAGCCTTGAACTTGTGAGATTCCACGAGGACAACTGCTGAATAAACGGAATTAATACCGTATCTGTTATAATTAAACAGAAAAACGCTTTTGCGAAATATCTGTGGGTCTCCATAGGCGTTAATTTTTCGTATTATATCAGCAACGTTCACACACTGGGGGGTGTTCACGCACTGGACAGGTCACCCTACATTCCCCTTAGTATCACAAAAATTTTGCATACCTTCAAATGTAATAACAGAATTACTACAATATTAAAATATTCTCTATGAAACCCTTTATGTATGGATTAATGGAACTCGATTATATTACCTTGTACTCACAATGTTCACCATACGAAAGAACCCGAGAAGGACCCACAAAATTTCACACTATAGAAATTATGAAGGGAGATGTTAAAGTCGCAGCCGATTAGATAAAGCGTAAGGAAATTGACGCTAGGGCTAAGACATATCTTCGATACTTCGACACTTCCAAACAAATGTTCCTCGACTCCCCTCGTTGGCACGAGCAGCGTTCATTCGCGCGTTCCCCTGTCACCCATCCCCCTTTGGATTTTAAATCAAATTTATTCAGGCCGATCTCCATACAAGTTCCTCCACGATTTATTAAAAACACATTATATTGCCCCTGACTACCCTTCGCCCCAACCGTTCGTGTTCGCGGATAAGCGACGAAGAGATCACGGGACCCCTGCTTCCTTTTCAACAGGGGATTCTTTTCTTCTACAACTCCTTCAGAGTGGAATTTCATTTCGTCTTCTACAGACACGTAACAACCACTCGAAGGGGTGCCGTGCCTACTCTAATCTGTCCAATAACAACGCTTCCTTAGAACCCCGGGTACATGTTACTTTACAACAATTCATCCCACATCTTCCTGCGTCATAAAAACGTCCCTTCGTATTCCACATTCATTGCTTCACGAGTCTCCATTTACTCACCCATCGTGTTACGTTTTAATTCGCACCAATCGGATTATGATCTTCACCGCGCTCGTAGTTGAACCAGTGTTCAAGCGCACCAACGATCGATCCACCTCGAAACCAAGATGAATCTGAGTCACGGTCGCCCACGTCTGGGGTGATCCGTTGTTCGACGGCGGTCGCGCAAGTGCAACGCCGAAGAGTTGCAAGTTGCAAGCTAATGTTTGCAATTTGCCCGGGCGTGATGGATCTCACCGCCGTGCAAACTGGGCGGCCGGCGCAGCAGGGCTCCCTAAAACACTCCCGTGGAAGCGTACCGTGCAAGCCCCCTCTCGCCACCCCCCCCTCCCTCCCCCCCTTTTGCAACCTAGCCTATCGTCAGTACGGCACCGGGAGGAACAGTAGCAACAGCATCGGCGGAGGCAGCAATGGCAGCTTTGAGACCAGACGCAGCAGTGACGGCGGGTAGCAGCACCGCTGGCAGTATCCTCCACCAACCAGCGCCGCATCAAGTATCACTCTATTTACCCGTCAAATATTTGTGCTTTTACCGTGGAGCGCGTATCCGAGGCCCCTCTCTTGCCTCCTCTTAGCTATCTACTCTATCCTCTAGTGCCACTTTGTATACAGTGAACACCGCCGGCTGAATTTCCCTAACGAAAACTTGCCGAAAATTTGCAATTCGTAAAGAGGCGAAGGGAGGAGGGCCGCCCTCTTTGCTGGCGGCCCGGCGGGAAGAAGTGGGGGGGTGGGGGGGAAGGGGTCGCTAGGAGGACAAGTTCGCGTCCGTCGCGGAACAGAGGAATCAGAAACGTTCGGCGGTAACGAGAGGGAAGTTGGGGGAGAGATAAGGATGTTACGGTGGTTCCAGGAAAGAAGATCGATATGCGCGATGGAATAAGTGGAATTGTTCCATTTATCAGTGGGGGGATGTTTAATGTTTAATGTTTTATGGAATGGAATTGAAAATACAGGCTGCCTTAGAGTCGTAATAGCTTGACAGAGTCACTTATGTTTCCCAATTTTGTATTCAAGGCGATTGAAACTCAGACGTGCCTGTAACTCAAAGCAGAGATCAGGTACCAGCCACGTTTATACAAGCTTCCTTTTATAATTTCTTGAAGTAACGTCCATTGACAAGGAAACACCCCGCACGTGAAATTGACATTGGACGCGAAGCAAAGGGGAGGGGGTAGCTGTAACGTGTTCCAAAAATAAAGGTCCGTTCCTGGAATGGAACTGTATGACGATGGCAAGGACCACGCGGGCTGGTAGGCTGGTCACGGATGTGACGCACGAACGGGTACCACATAGCCCTTCCTCTTTCCCTTTTTTTTTCCTCTCTCCTTCTTCGTCTCCTTTGGCCCCTTTGGCCATCTACTCTGGGGAATCCTAATATCCACGTTTGACGTCATGCCAAATACGTACCCTTACTCGTCTGGAATAAGTCACGAGCGACGCCGCAATAGGCGATTGAAGCAAACGTCGGAGAAGAAGGACGGCCCGTAATACAGATGTCCAGAATCATCCTGACGACGTATTGTATCCTGCAGGAAGAGAGCGGCAGCGGAGTTATCGTTAAACAACCGACGAAATAATGGCAATTCTGCCGGGCCCCTCTGCGCGGATGGAATTTCGAACGGGTCGTCAACGGTCGATCCTTGCCGCCTCTGAAACCTTTCGAAGAATCTCGTGGCCGCTTTAATAAGCGAACCATCATTTCCTGCTGTTGTCCGTTTCACGGATGATTTGCCGCCTGATTCGGTCAGCGCCGTCGCGGAAATTTTCCGGTGGGATGGGGCGGGAAAAACGGCAGAATGAAATCAACGAATTTCCGCTTTTCAAACTCGCCTCGACTCGATGATTTCGATAGAAATCGGCGAAATTATCGCCGGGCATTGCCGTCGCGCAGGTCCGAGTTAGCTACGCAGAAACGTACAACGGGCTCGCGCGCTCGGACGGTCCGATTTGAATACATAACTGGCCGGATATAAACGAGCCTATGAATAAAATTTAAATTCCAATCAGCGGCCGAACAATGCGACAATACCTGCGGTCGTCCGGTAGAAATCAAGTCGTATAATGCGTATGGAGGATCTGCTGTCTAGACTTTGTGGCATTCGTAAGCGACGAAACAAAAAACTCAGTTAACGTCTCACCTTCTGGGAAAGAAATTTCTGTAGGAGCTCTGTGGAAAGGAATTATCGTGAGTTTGAATATTAAAGGTATGGCAGTATGAATAGGTGCGTTAAGAATGTGGAAATGTAATTACTGTGGTAATTAAAATAAGGATGTAGTGTAAAGTAGGGATTGCTGAAAAGGTTTGATTTTTTTAGTGAATTCTCTTTAGATAATAGGCGATAATGGAGTACGATCATTTGTTTCAGTTTTAATGTTAAATTGTATTAGTATGTGTTACGTATCGAGTAACTGGGAAAGGGAAAGTTGGGAAAGAATACATACACTTGCCTAAATCGTACTCCTTAAGAACAAATGCTAATTACATGAAAAATAACAGGGAAACTGAAATAAAATTAGTGATAATTAACTTTTTATTGATAAAATAAAGAGTTTTATGAACTCAAACAACAAGAAATAATCAACTTCTATTCATAAAAATGATTTACTTTTAATATGGAAAAAGGACGATTTAGGATTAATGCACATAGGTTGATTTGAATTCAAATCTACGGCGCTAAAATATAGGACACTGTTCGGTGATGTCGAAACAAGAAATAAACTTGAAAATAGACGTAGTTTCATATGGAAATTTGTTTCACTGATCTCACAGATAGTATTTGTACAAAATCCTTAAGAATCAGGACAAAATTTTAGTGAAAAGTGCCCGAAAAACTTACCTGCTTTATATTTTCTTTTTTTTTTTTGTGGAGTGAAGGCATGGTGACTCGGCTTGTTAATGGCGTATGACTAATTCTTGTATACAGTTTCTACCGATAGGAGTGATTGTGACTGTCTTAGGTTAAGGGGAATCTTAATCTTTGGATTAAATACAGCAAAATTTGGGATTTTTTTTAAAAAACCAGCGATTCGATTCATCTGAAATTTGGACCATGTTTTGATGCGTCTTTGAGGAAGCTGGAAGTTTTATTTTATCAATTTTTAACAAAATTCGCTGGCCGTTGATGTGCATGAGATTTATTTACCAGGTAATCTGAAACAGAAAAATGAAACGGTGTATTATTTTATACATATGTAGCTTGAAATCAATGAACCAGCAAAAAAAACAAAAAAATTATTGAGCAGTGTGGAGAGTTTTCACACTGAAAGGTCTGATCATTTCATTTTTGCAAATCCAATTTTGCGCTAATTTTCTTATGTAACAAAAGAAGTATAGAAGTATATATTATGTACAAAGTAAAACGCCGGTTCATTTTTCTGTTTCAGATTACCTGGAAGGTAAATATCGTGCACATCAGCGGATGGAGCAACTCCTATATTTATTATTAAAAATGAATAAAAAAACTGCAACTTCTTCAAGGATGCATAAAAATATGGTCTAAATTTCAGATGAATTGAAATGCTAGTGTCTTAAAAAGAAATCCTAAATTTTTCTACGTAAATAAAAATCTCCTCTTAAAAGAAACAGCGGGGGTTCGATTTAGGCGCTAATACGAATTAGGGAAGTTTACCCTGCATGGAAATCCATTGTGTAAGTGCACTGAATATTCCAAGTTAATCATTCGATTACACGCTACGGATTGCAAATTTATCGACTTTCTCAATTACCGGTAATTCGGTCAAATTTTCAATCGAATCCGGTTTACCGGTAATTAACCGGTATTTGTTAATGGTATTAAACGATCTAAAGTATAAGAGTAAATATTACAAAAAAATTTTTTGAACTTTAATCAAGCATTATAAAATAGATATGCAAGTGAAACTATTTTGAACCTAAAATATAAAATGATATAACGCAAAATAGATATATTTGTATAACTATTGACAATACTTATTAATATAGATCTTCACCAGAAAAACAAGGAAAAGAATCTTATCTTACATACATAATTAAATATTTTTTATTCGACACTTCTTTTTAACAAATAAGCACGCAAAAAATATAATTTATCTAAACTTTGGTTTCCTGATAGCGACTTAATTTTTGTACAAAATAATCCAGCCACGGATAAAGCGCCCTCATATTCTACACTTTTCATATACCATTTATATACATATACTTTCTCCTTACTTTTTCTACTTGAAAATGCGTCCATTTTTTGAGGACTTGATTCAGATTCTTATTTTTCCGTTTGATCAAAGTTGGTTCTTTATAATATACTTTATTAGTAATTGAAGTTTTTTTTCACTGATAATATACCTAGTAAATGTCGACGGAATTACTAAACGCATTTATGCACTATATTGTTATACATAATTTATCGAATTACTGGTAAAAACTTGGCTTACCGGTTTACCGGTATTGCAATCCCTATTACACACTGCACAGAACATAGAGATCTACATTGCTACCTACATTATTAAAACGAAAAATCATTTTTCCCTCTACCATTGAACCCTACACACCCTCCAAACCCCTAACTCCTTTTCTGCACTTTCTAAAACCGGCGCTAATTCACATAAGATTCAACTACCGTTCCATCCCTTTTCACCCCAAAAAGAGAATCCATACCCCACTTCCAACACTCAAAGATCAATCCATTATTGAACTATCCGAAAGGTGCATCCTACGTTTATCAGCCATCTAGCCATTAATCATTGAGCATCAGCGCCGCGGCGCCTTAACAGCCGTTAATCGAACGTTTCGCGGTGGCCGCTAGAATCAGCGAAATCGAACAGGACCCCGCGCGACTCGATCAAATATTAGTAATCAAACGGCCCAGGCAGCGAAAACACAGCATAATGAACCGACTTGTTTGCGAGAGTCAACGTGTCGCGTCTGTATTATTTACTCGTTAGTGTCATTCACAAATTCGTTACGTACACCGGGCGCATTATGCCGCGCCGCTACCCCTCCGTAACCCTCCGCGCTGGTTTCTCGAATTCACCGACATTAACGAGGCGTTTCGGTGTCAGCAGTGAAATTTCCCTCAGCTCGGATCTGTCGGCGGGCGGAAAAATCGAAAATTCCCAATCGGAATCGGGCGGATTCGGGTATCATGGCGGCGACGATGATGGCGTTGCCTATGGCGGCCGACCGGAAGCGAGTAGTCGCGGGGGCCGTTAATTCGCGAAAATTCGCTGATACAGATAATCGTTTAATCGTACCGCTGAAACGTACCGCACGTCCAGCATTGCTCGACAAAGCGACGCTCGCCACGCGAAATCGCGGTGGGAAGGGGGCTAAAAACGGAGCAAGCGAAAGAGAGAGAGAGAGAGAGAGAGAGAGAGAGAGAGAGAGAGAGGAAGAGGGTGTGTGGCGCAGAGACAAATAACACCGGCGACGATACTTCGCAGCGAGCGGGCATAAATTACAACGGTCGCGAGCGGAGAAAATTACGGCGGGGCGATGGCGCGAAAATATTCGGGAAACTGTCCCGTTGCGGGCCGATGATTAATAAATCAAACTCTCACGCACGTCAAACAGACATGATTGTAATTTGCTGCGATTGCTCTCGCGCGCGCCGCCCACTCCTACGGCCAGGCGATATCACGGCGGAACCAAGTGTAACAGGGGGAGGTTTCCCGAATTAAAATGCGCATAATTACGTGGCAATTATGACGTTTGCTTTTCGTCGGCGCCACCCCCTCCCCCGGCTGCTTGACAACCACGATTTCGTTAATAATTCCGCACGCATTGATTCGTTTTGATAGGCGCGCCTCTGCGTTCTGATTCTACTGTTGACGCTGATTTTTGGAATTAGTAGGGGAAGCTGTTTTTTTATGGAGGAGTAAGTGGATGATTAATTGATCAGAATTTCTAAGGTTTGTTATGAATTGGGAGGTCGGATGCAATATGGAGATGAGCCCTAGAAAATGGGAAAAATTATTGTACAAACCCTAAGAAAGATTGGAAAGTTAAATGTTGTTAAACTGCATTTATAACAATATAGGGGGAGTTGGGGCACTTTGGTGCAAGGGGCACAATGAAACAGTAATATTCTTTTGATATCTAGAAGCAATCAGAAGTTTAAAAAATGATCACAAAACAGTATACTCTATGATCTTGAAAGATGATATAAGATTATAAGATGACACCCTATAGATATCAAGAGAATATTAATGTTTTATTTTGCCCCCTGCATCAAAGTGCCCCAACTCCTCCTCCTAGTGTTATAAAGCTCGTCACGACACACATTTTTTCTATTTACGTTTTGTTTATCCAGTCATTACTATTCGAGCTAAAAACTACACAGAAAAAATGTGTGTCGTGACGAGCTTTACAACACTATATTTTTTTATACGCAGTTTAACAACATGTGGTGTTGAGTGCCAGCGATAATTTATTAGGACTGTGGCATTTTTCGGTTGCTTTTGTCTTCCGGTAACAGGTGCAGGTGTTTTATTCCTAAATGAAGTGTTGAATCTGTCTTACAAAATTAGTGTTCGTAGCATTTCTCAGGATTAGAATGAATTCTGTTTTTATAACAGTTTTATCGTTTCGTAAACATGCATGATGTAGCTCAGGCTTTGCTACTATGTAGTCCTGTGGATGTCCCTGATTTATTAAACATTCTTTACTTTTACATATTATTATATAATATCGATTTTTTTATTTGCAATGATCAATCTATTCAGGATTTGAAGAAGAGTGTAACAAGAAAACACTAATAAATTTATGATCCGCATTAAGAACAATTGGTGACATCAATGTTTATACAAACGGAATAAAGTAGAACACTCTATTTTAATGAACTTTTTAATCTACTACTTTAGTACATTCTAAATGGCATATACACCAAAATACTATCTTCAGCACTAAACAGTGCTGAATGAGCAATAACTTAAAGAAGATTAAAAAATAACCATACATATCTCACCAAATATTTAATAACTCTTAGCGTAACACGAACATCCACTAAAAAAATTCAGTAGTTCTAAATAAACTCAACACATAACAGAAGCAACCGAAACGTTAATGGCGAGAACATACGGCACTGTTACACGCCTCCACTTTTTGTTTCTCATTAATGAATCGGCTTGAGCGTTTCGGACACGCTCCGATTCACCCTCTCAGTATCCTTCCGCGCTGGTTCACGGCGATTCAGATCGGGAGTATAATAACCAGCGCAACGGCGCCGCTAACATCGCCGTTGGTAGTTCGAATTTTAGTTTAATTGAAGTTAAGTGTCCATTAGAAACTCTGGTCTCTGTCAGAGCGTACCGCCAATGCTGGCGTTACAATTCAAAAGTATCCTATTTGGGGAACCGCACGATGCCCGTCATTTAAATGCGGTTACCAATATCGCACGACCACAGAGCAATACCCTGTCGTTCCATACTTTACTAGCAGTGCTTAGCCACCAGCGAGTTTCGGTATTTACAAACTTTACATCTGTGCGTGTACTAATTCCCCTCGTTTGAACCCTCGGAAAATGTGTACATTTTGTGGATTTTTTTACAAGTCAACAAGATGAAGATTTCCCGGGTTTTTACTATCTTTACATAGTATTATTAACTAGTTCATAAAACTATGTAAAGATAGTAAAAATACGGGAAATCTGCATCAAGCCGTTGACTTGTAAAAAAATCCACAAAATGTACACATTTTCCGAGGGTTCAAACGGGTATACCCCCTTAAAAGACGTATTATTTTTCTAATTTTTGTTCGTAGAAATAGTGTCCAGTAGCTGCAATAGACTTCCTCGATCGGGGAAACAGTTTTGGAGATTAGAAGTTCAATTTTGAACTCTACAGGTTGTACAAGCGAGAGTAGGCGAATTACGAACACTAATTAAGGGAAAATTTAAATTGAAACAAAAGTATTGACTCTAATCAGATTTACTTTATAGATAATTGAACTTTGCTTAATTATCTACAAAGGCAACGCAAGGAATTATACATATACTTTAATAAACAAATCATTTTT
Organism: Andrena flavipes; assembly: GCA_963971345.1. Taxonomy (NCBI): domain Eukaryota; kingdom Metazoa; phylum Arthropoda; class Insecta; order Hymenoptera; family Andrenidae; genus Andrena; species Andrena flavipes. The sequence goes on along the minus strand of OZ020482.1, from coordinate 15,239,559 downwards.
TTAAAGAAAGACAAAACCCTATCTTTTTGGAATTATATGAACGGCTGTTCAAAGATCTTGAACTTTACTGAACTCTGGTTCAAAGAAAATCTCAACTAAGGAATAAAACTTAAAAAGATTATTCGTCATGTGTCGAATAAAGTTGGCCCGGGTTAACTTCATTCGTTGAATACAAAAATTAACTATATTCATAAAATAATCTGAAGCTAAAGTAACTTTATTTGATCCATTATTTAAAAAATTCTTTACTTACTTAACACGCAACTCCCTACAAGTATCATATCTGTACTTTCAATAGCTATTACTCTTATTACTCACGGCAGTGGAAGAATAACCATGTGTATCTAAAAATTACCACAATTATGCTCCTCGAAAGAGCTATCAAACATCACTGTTTCCGCCGCAGCGCATCGCCCGTAACAAACTCATTTCGAAACGACAGCGTGATAATTCTCGTCTTTCCAAGCTCCGAGTGCCATTGAAGCAGCCCACGGTAATAAACACTCTTTAACGTGCATTTACCGTGCCTCTCGCTGTTAAATACCAGCGTGCTCGCTTAGCAACATCTCGACAGGCAGGTACAAAGAAGCACTCGTACGCCCCGCGAGAGGAGAAGATAAAAGACGAAGAAGAAGGTGGCGATGGTGGGGGTTAGGGGCAGCGCGTTTCAAACGGAACGAAGTACGTTCAGTGTCTTGGATTTCGAGGAAGTTGGCCGGGACACGAAGTTGCAGTAAAAGGTGCGACAGAGGGTTGGCGGAGTAAAAGCGCGAGAATAGGAATAAAAGAGGGGTGGAAAAGCGAAACAGCAGCCAGCGGGAGGCATTCAGCTGCTGAGTAGAAGTCGCATACGAACCTCGGGGTAACTTATCACTTTCCCTTAATCCGGATCAGCGGCACGACGGAACTGGCGATGTTCAGGCTTGCCCCGTTAAATATTCAGAAGAAGTCTGGCCCGGTGTAAATCAGAGAGGCAACCGCCCTCTGCCAACCCCTTCTTGGCTACGGACGCATTGCTCCCACGTGGATGCTATCGCTCGACACTCTCCACTCGATACACATACACTTGCCGGCAAAAGTTAAGAAACAAAATACTACCGCCCTTGGGCCTCTTTCACCCGATCGGGTTCGTATTCGTTTATAAACTTTCCGAATTTTGAGAGGAATCCAGGGAAGTTTTCTGTGACATCTGTGATAAATTTACGGCTGATTTCAAGGTTATAGTAAGATTATTAGACTATCTTTATTCCTTGATGTACATGTGTAATAATATCAGAGATAAAATGCTCCAAATTTATAATAAGTCTTGAGGAATATTTATTTTGTAAGTTGTATTAAGCTCATTTACTATTCGTAAATTATGTATAAAGGTGTGAATTAGCACGTTTTGAGTTATTGTAATGTTAAAACACTCTGCAAGTATTAGTCCTTTACGTCTTTGCGATATTAGACCCCTAAAATATGTAGAGTTTTTCTAATTTCTGTTTAAATTTCTCATCTCTATCTACCTATAACCATTCCCATTATGTTTCAGTGTATGAAATGCATTAGTGTTATGCATTAGTGTTCGGTTATCAGTGTGATGTTAATTTCATGGTATGTGTTCCCAGAACTGCGGGAGACTGTTCTTAACTTTTGTTGCTAAGTGTACATCCTCGTGCCCCTTCATCCCTCTTGGTATCCGCACGCTTCGCCCTTTTTCGACGTGGACGACCAATGAGATTTAACTGCCGTTCCTGTTATTTACACCGGCTGTCCCCGTGAAAAAGAGACGGGCGGCGGGAACAACAAAGCGAACGCAGTTCCGAATAAAAGTGCGGCCATTTAATGCAAGCTGGGAGTAATTGTTTAATTCCACCGAAACAGAGACTAAAACGATGGGATACTGGGACAATAGTGCTTCGATGGTACGAGGGGAAGATTATCTAACGAGGAGGGATCGAGGATTTCAATATACTATTTCATTTCAATGAATAACTTTAGATTGTGAATGGAGGGGCATAGTGACCGAGAATTTGTGTTAATTATTGGTAATTGCAGTTCTTTTAATTTTAATAGTGTGACATACTTGAGGTTAAAAGTTTATGACAGTTTAAATACTCTGAATGATCCCTTTGCTGCATCTTGAGATTAGTGTTCCTGATTTCTCGATATTTTTCTTTCTCGAGAGATCAGAAATCAGATCATATTTCTTGAGAATTCTCGAGAATTCATCACAAATTGATAAAATATTACAAAATTCATATTTTTTGGGATACTATTGATAATATTTATCAAAAACACAAGAAAACTTTTAATAATTGTTCATTCCTGTCCAATTTCCACAAAACTTGTATAAATGAGAAAACAGATATTACATAAAATTTGAGCAAAGCGAAACATTACTTTTTTGTTTTAAAATAGTTTTTAATCTATTTTTTTCCTTTTTTGTGATAAAATCTGTAGCTGTGGTAAAATTTCTTCCGTTTTAACTTGATCCTATGTAGCACATCCAAAACTTATGGTAAATTGAGTGTCCTTTTAGTGGGCTGAGAAATATAAAATTCCTTTGTTAAAGTCTGGAATTTATCTTTTTCTTGGTTGATACTAAATTTTTGGAGTAACTCTACTTGAGATTCGTCGTTGGTTAAATACTATCTGCGCCATTCTAAATCAAATCGATTAGGGACTTTAATAAAATCGAAATACAATATAGTCCACACAAAATTAGAGGGGGTTTAAGTCACCATGTTACTGGTTTCGAATTTTTTTAAAAGATATAGGGCATCTGAGTGTGCAAATTTTGCCTATGAGTAATTTCTACCACTTCAGCCATTGCGGTATTCAATGTGCGTTGTGAAATTTTTTTTTCTCAATATGCATCAACAATAGAACAAATTCATAAAAATCGGTGACTCCATGGCTTGGTTACTTTCCCTTCTACAATTTTCTGGACACACGCAAATGTTTTCAGAAGCATTCTTCATCCCAAAATGTTCGTCCAGCCGCGGCAACACCTGACATTCCCGTAGAACAAAAAAACATTAAGCGACAAGGAACTGTAACTTGTATTACTATCGATATCGAACAAATAGATACAACTGGGCCTGATCAAGACGGAAGATTTCCTATTGTGTCGTTGTGTTTCCTACGGATAATAACCGAAGGGGTGCTAAATCAAAATGATCGATGTCACATGGCGCACGCGAGGATTCCGAGGATGTGGCACGAGGGGCGGTGAATCCTCTAAGGAACATGGAAAACGGGGGAGGCTGAAGGTAGAGACAGTGGAGGATAGCTATTACTATCAATTTGCATGCCTCCGGTCACTCGACCTGCCTTTATCGTCCTTTCATCTTGACGATGCCAGGGGCTTATTTCCGTCCATATATTTCTTGGACCCCAATAAGAGACTCGCAACCACCTTCCTTCCCCCTTGTTCTGTCCCCTGCTATACCACCCTCGAGAATACTCCAAAGAAAGTCCCTACTGCACCGCGTGAATTTCTGCCAGGTCGCTGTGGATCTACGGCTAAACTAGCAATCCTTGAAAAGTGTTATGCAATGAAGAGAGTAAATAACGGAAGATGAATAGCTGCTAACAGTTTGCAGAGGATACAACGAATAAATAAAAATGAAAGAAAGCCTGTTTACTTTTGCAACTTCACTTGTATCTTTGTATTCTTTTAAGTTTAAACGAAAGCTATTTGGAATCCCTAAATACGTACAGCTATTTATAAATTAAAAGTGCTGGAGTCAATTTCTGCTATAAAAGTGCAAACAGTAATAAGAGGTTTTGCTTCAGGTGATTATGAAGAATTGAAACGTACATTTTCCCTTCCATACATCTAATAAAAATTTAGCTAGCAAATTTTGAAATATTTTAACTTTCATCACTATCAGCACTAAAGTAACAGAAAATTATTAAAAGATATCGAGCAAACTAGTAAAGGAATGAATTCTAATCCCCCTATTTTAATCAAAGTTAAAAAACACATTCCTCATACGTCGATTAAAGTTAACTCGGTTTAACTTTATTCGTCGAATAAATCCTCATCGAATAAAAAAAATTAACTTTATTCGTCAAATAATCTAAAGCTACAGTAACTTTTCTTTGACCCGTTATTTAAACAATTTTTTGTATAGAATTCACATTCTCTCAGACCCAAATACAATAATACCAACTTCCATTTCACCTTTCAACCCCCCGAAACGTTCAACACCACACACCACTTGCGCGCATCTTCTCCCTGCAGGAAAGCAAAAATAAATTGTAGCTGGAGATTGCCTGTTTTAGCCGCGCGGTCCACCAAGATCCCACAATTCCGTCCTTCGCGACGGGGCGATCTTAATGATACCGATTCGCGAGCGATCATGGTACCGCGACAAGATAGGGGCTCCCGAATCGTTAGAAAGCTGACGCCGAGAGCGGATCCCTTTCGAGTGAAACTGCGCGCGAGGGAAATGCATGAAAAAGATTCTCAACGACGCCGGCCTTTTCTCCGTTAGTTCGGTCAAAGACTTTTCGTCACGGCGAGCCTGGCCCGGCTGAAAATACGCCGGGTACGTAGGAACCACTCGACCCAAAAAGCATTCGAGGTGGTCGTCGACGGAACGCGAACGGCTGGCATGAATGCCCGACGGGGCACGGCTCTGTGTGCGTTATTCATCCTGCGGAGTTGTTTCACCGCCGTGGGAGAGAAGTGGAAGGCGCAAAAGTGTGCGCGACCTCTTCAAAAATCCGCGAGAGCATCACTCGAAACTTAAAACTCGCGGAACGCACTGAAACATACGACCCTTTGCCGCGGGCGAGATAGGGCCGACCTGCGGATCGGTTTAGTTCCCATGATACCGCGAGCTCGGCAAAGACGCGCCTTCGGTTCTGACCCTGTTTCGAGTACACGATTCCCTAATTCAACGGTGGCGAAAAAGCGACAGGCAACTTCTCCTTTGGGGGCTACATCGCGGTGGAATTGTTGGGGTATTATTAAAAATTCACGCGGACCTCTGAATATTCCAGCTTAGGTACTTGGTTAATTCGAGGGATAAATCATCGGGTCATTTCAATTATGGAGACTCTGATCTTTATTTACATACATGGGGTACCGTAGGAATAAATGGCAACAGTGGAAGCTTATTCTACTCATTTTACTCGTTCCGGGGATTAATGCGTTGAAATTGAAACACTTACCTCGAGTTATAAATGAAGAAGAACAGAATCTAATGGATCTTGAATAATTATGGTAATTGAACTCGTGCTAATATAGGTTACAGTTATATTAAGATCGAAGGAGATATGTTCCAATTTTATAAGAAATTTAGCGATCCCGAGCTCACCTTCAGTCCTTCGAGCAATGAAAATTAAATCTTCTCAAAATATACCTCGATAAAGACATTCTCCAGTGGCATCTTCCAATGCCATCATTGTTTCCAGAAATCTACGCTACCTCGCGTGTCTCGTTCTACGTTCGAACACCATTCTCGGAAATTTACAAAACGGTCCACGAGCTGATCGATTGTCCGAGATTTGGACACATTCAGAGGATAGAAGGAAAATAATTTTACCTCGCAGCTTACGTCCCAAACTATTCATGGAACGCGACGCGTCAATGGTAGGATTAAGGTTCATCGTCTTTCACCGCCACGGAATACACGTTCACAATGTTTTACGTTAGGTAGGAAAATGGTATTCCGTTTGGCTCAGTCCCTGATGACTGTGCAAAGAGCTTGGTATCCATCAACCCACATTGTTCCCCTCATCCCTTTCACTCGTCTACGCCCGTCCTACCACTCTATACTCTATCACACTTGCTGCCGCTTACCGTGGAACTTTCTTTGTCCTGGAAATGGGATGGTGGAAGAAGGCATTGAAAACGGCCAGATCGTTACACGTTCTTGGTCTTTGGGCGCAACTTTCTCGCCGCGCCACGCTTTAAATCCATGCAAATTTCTAATGAAATACGTCTCCGGTTTACCCATCCTGCTAACAAGGGAGGCTTTCCAACATGGAAAAATCAAGGATCCGCGAAACTTCCAGGCTATATGCACGAGATATCTTGATGAACATGCTCCTCCACGGTTGAATAAATTTCAACAGATTTGAACCAATGTTTGCACTTTTCCGTTTGGCTTCAATTTTAATACGGCTAAGAAAGTTTCCTAACAGAATTGCATAGGACTTTCTAGGCTTGGTACTATCAAAAGATGTACTATAAATAAAATCCCGCGCGAACCGTTGAATTTTAAATTTTACAATAACTTCAAATTAAATTGAATATCTTACCGATACCTTACCACGTCGTAGCATTTGTTTAGCACTATTTTTATGAGAAGGTACGTAGTTGCGTAACGTCCCCTTATTGTCTAAAAAATTAACAGACTCCATCGATTAAAATCCCTCGACCATTAAGACACTTCTTTTGTACAGGAACTTAAAAGCAGGCGCGACAAGCGAGACGGTTTCCAGCTTTTCATTTAATATCCAGCAATTTTCCCAGCGTCTGATCGTCATTATACCTTGTTTCCTTGGTCGTGATGAAAACCTCCTGCCGGATAACGAAAATCATTCAAATTGTATTTATGAATTCCAAAGTTTTTCCAGGCAAACCACACCGCCGCTGGACGTAAGAAACTTTAAATAAAATTCATTTGGGGGATTCGTGATCCAGCATTACCATAAATTTGCAAGCTGCCGAGCGCGGACTTGGAATTTATTTCAACTACGGCTACCGGGACAATCCTCGGAGAATCACGAAATTCTGCAGTGAACGCACTTTTGAGGTTCTTCGCTATCGTAATGGTACTTATAAGTTGCTAGACGCATAAGGAGGACGTTATTATACGTATAACGCTCGGTTATACTGCGGATTTAGCGAATTTCGGAAACCCATGAAGGTTTTTCATCGCTTACGATAATAGTGCGTGGTATAAGAATTTCGAAGATCGTAGATGGAAATAAGATGGAAAATACAAGAAATACAGAAATTCTGATAGTATACAGTGATCACTGAATATAATGTCGTGTAAAATTATTCATTCGAACAATATATTTTATAGAATTATTTAATTTTCAAGAAGAATTTTTCTAACTAGGTTTCAAGATGCATTTCAAGTTCACTTTTCTTTTCTATGAATGTAGAAACACCTACGATTTTTTTACCAGTTTCTTATAATTTACAATAAAGTAAAATGATTAGTTATAGTTATCTTCTCCTTCCCCCCTTGAAACTAAATAAATCGATAAAATTCATTCTTCGAGAAAATAATTATACAATTGCTTTTTTCTATTATTAATCAGTTGGCATATTAAAACCACGGAATATTTACACGATCTGTAAAATTACCTTTGTCTTAAGTGCTACATAAACCAGGAAACAAAAAGATGAGTGTGATTTCTTTGACTAAAATGCGAGGAAAGGAAAACGTGTAAGAGAGTAAGTGGAAGAAGCGTGTATATGGTCAGACGCTTCGCGCTGCAACACGTTATGACTGGATCTATACTCTCCTGTAACTTTGCACATGTCCATTATTTAAAAAATTATTTCCAACGAAAGTTTTTGCAAAATTTTGCATAAATTTTGTGTGCTTTACTTAATCTTTTTTATCCTTTTAATGACAATATAAAGTTTTATCTTTCACATAAAGCGATAGGTCCCTTCAAACTGTAATTATTTAAATGATTTAAAATTGTATTGTTACAAATAATGGTTTATCGTTCATGACGTCTTCATAATAATTTGTTTCAGTACTGCTGTTAAGAGCAACATATTCTTCACACAGCTTTTCATTGTTCATGTTTATACTTTATTCTTCTTGTACATGTCACAGATTAGATGAGGCATGGTGTTCCTTTTAATGGTTGCCGCGTGCAGGAACATAGTTTCACCTTCATCCTTGGACGAAAAGACCAACAAGTGCAATCAACAGTGGTAACACGTACGAGCTGTTTCACAGTGCCCTTTCCCTTTTCTACGCTAAAGCAGCTGACAACCGCAAATGATAATTATACAGTGTACTATTAAGGATAGAGAATGTTAATTGGTAAAGTATTAAGTGATTAAACCTTCAAATAGAAAAAACATAGAACCTTTCGCTTATTCTGTTCTGTTATGTTTAGGGAAATAATGAACTTTAATAAAATTATACATTGGTTTCCATATCGAAGAAATTTGTACTTTTGGGAATTTTATAATACAATTCTTAGATTATCAAGAGTTAATATTCCTTAATTTCCAGGAATTTGAGCAACTTTTCTGGATTTTAGCACAATCTTGCTTCAGCCCCAGAAGCCAAAATAAATTATTCCAGCACTTACAACCTTTACCATCTGTTCAGCATAGAATTCACACACTTTTCCCTTAGAAAACTAATTTTTTATTTCTTTAACATTTACATCATTTACCATTTCAACTCCACAGTTGGTTTTGTAACGCCGAAGACTTCGCTTTAATAATATCCACATCCTTCGTAAACTCTACGAAAGCAAAATTCCACATCATAAACCGAAGATTCTTCTACTCGATCCCCAATTCCAACTTCAATTTCAATTTCCCCTCTAATTATCATTTCCAATAACTCTCACTATTCATAAACCCCAGCCCATGGAACCCAATCCTCAGACTCCTCCACTTACAAAAAACCCACCCCTCCCATTCCACAGCCCATACCCCTAAAACTACGCAACAACAAGGAAAGCCTCCGCGACGAAGCCCGTCGAGCAGCGCGTCATCCCCGCATTCGTAGGGTCGCCGCGCAGTGTACAGGGGACTACATTATCCCCCTGTTGCACTAGGCGCGGCTACATCCCCCTGACCAATTGTCTCCGCCGTAAATTACCAAGGGTTGTCCCCGAATTCCGCGCTGGACTCGTAGCCGTCGCACTTAGTCGCACGTGTGCGTGCACTTGAACGCGCGGACATGGACGACCGGGGGGATTACGCGCGTGAATTTGTAAGGCTTGCCACGTATACAGACAGAGAGGCTGGCCAGCGCGGAGGAGCAGACGCGGCGCCGTCGGCGAGCAGCGGCCGGACGTTTGGCCCGCGAGAGACGCGTGTCCGGAAGCGACGAGGGCGACGTTCAACCCTTAAAGATATCGCTGTCTCGAAGGCCTGTCGCGTTGCACAGTTCCCATCCCCCTGCCGCCACCCGGTCTCCTTCGCCATCCAGGAAGGTGGCAAATGGCGGCGTCGTTACGCCGAGGCAACGGAATAACGGAGGAGACCGGGAAGAGGCTGGGCCGAAAGAGAAACAGAGAGGCAGAAACCACACCGTGGGGCTTAGGTATAATATCTTCGCACCGGCAAAACGCTCGACCCGCGATATTACAACCGCAATGCGTACCGCTCCCTAGGACGCGTGCGCGCCTCTTGCTATTGCTATGCATCCGGCCTACCGTGGCAATAACCAAGGAGTAGAAGGCGGAAGAATAAGAGGATGAGAGGTTGCAGGAGGAAGCCGGTGGCTTAGGGACTGGTAGCGCGGGCAAAGGGAAAGGCGAATCTCGCGCAATTGCCAATATATCGTTAGTACGGGAACCGGGTGTTAAATGGAGAATTATACCGGCCGGAAAGAATGGAGGGGAATCATCTGGGATAAGCTGCGAAGGTCAAAGTAGATGAGCGAACGTGCTGGGATTCGATTGGTACCTTGACGTTGGCGCTTGCTTGGGTCAGAACAGGTGGGTCTGTGATTGTGCGATGGAGGATTATGTGCGAGTACTTGGATTGCACTTTTTATGAAGGTGAGGAGTAACAGTGGTAGCTTTGGTACATGTGTTCGGGTAAATAGATGGAACTTGTATGACGGGGACTTTATTATAAGATAGATTAAGAGGATGATTTGATGGAGTAGAATTAGGGTAAACGCGCCAATAAACGAACACTTAAGGCCAATGAATGAACATTATTATAAAATTATATTTGCAGTGCGATTGATTCCACGTGGTGCAAAAAATGTTTGGATATGGAGCAAGAAATTAAAAGAAGTCTCTACTTAATTAGTTGCTTATTTTAATAACTTATTTTACCCATTTTGATAAAAAATGTCCATTCACTGGTACGTGTTCAGTTACTGGTACATTTACCCTATCGGTATTTTTGTAAAACATTAGAAAAATGAATCCAGTGCATGGAGATTACTACTTAGTGTCTAATATGTCTGTCACAGGGCAAATGTATGGTCAGCGGTTTTGTATAGGCTAGCCTTTTTCAAAACGCAGATTTTTTTGTAAGAGAAACGTTTTTATTTCAATTGGGCTGAGAATTACAATATGTAACACTTTAAGGGGTCTAGGCAGTCGAAAATTCGATTTTTTATTGCAATTTCCGAAAGTACTATCTTTTCTGAATAAAATCCCGCTGGGTTTATATTAACATTCGCCGAATTGGTGATTTGGCAGCTAAAAACGTCAAGCTGCTTCTCGAATCTTTTTTCTCTCGGTTTTCCCTAGTTGCGAATGAACGGAGGTTCAGATCGACTTGAACAATTTACAGGATGTATAAAACATGTGCTATTTCCCACGCAACCTATGCTATGGTCCGAAAAGTATCGACGTTTGTAACAATAAATAAAGAAGTCGCGGATTTTTAGTAACCCATAAACACGACTGGATTTTTCTTGAATCGCCGTTTTTCGGCAACCAATTTGATAATTCTGTTTCAATTTTAGTTTCTATTTGTTCCGTGGGAAACTACGAACGTAACAAACAAGAATCACACCTTGAAATTGTATTACGTCACTTTTTGAGACCAATATTACAGGAAAACCACAGAAGAACGTTAAAATGTTTACCAGCTCAGCACCGTCATTTTTTAAATCATATGTATGTTTCATACCAACTTTTTCAATTTCCATGACAATAATAAACATTGAGTAAAAGGATACATCTGAATTTGCTTTCAGTTATTTACAAATACATTAAAAAGAAAGTGTTTCGTTCACGGAAAACGACTGCTTAGTCTCCTTATAGAATCACTCGAAAGCTAAGTATTTTTTGCGAATTAATTACAAGGGAATGAAAGCAAACACAGACTTTCCCTTTTACACAATGCTTATTACTATCACGTAGAGTAAACATGTATTTTTCTGGGTATATATCTACTTTACAAATATCGCCAAACGAGGTTGATTAAACAGTGTTTCAGAAAAAGTGTCTTTGGTTTGCCTTGGTATTGAGCTTAAAAATACAGATGCAATGGTTTCCTTGGAGTATGTTTCTCCTTGAACCTGCAATATCGTTCTGAACCTCGGAAAAAAGGATTGAACCAAAATTATTAAAATAGCGACTGGGGTTGGGCGATTTTTACTATAAACGTCGATTTTCGAGATGCATATATGGATGTTCCTTTTTTGTCACAGACACTAAAGTTTCTACACTTTACTGTTGAAGCTCGGGATAGAAAGGAATATATTTTGAACATTCTGTAAAAATTTCAAGGCACTGCAAAACCACAAAAAACGCCTACACGTCAGAAGACTGTAGCGCCGTCGTATACAATTTATAGTATTAATAAACATTACCCAAAAGTACTGGTCGCAATTTGTATTCATCTCCTTGTACTTAATTTGTAAAAAATACTTGATCTTCGAGCGATTTGCCTACTTAGTCCCCTTAGGAGTATAGGGCTACTGAAATCTTGAAAAATCGATTTTTTTTATTATTATTATTAATTCTGAAAGTGCTTTGTGAACGCTTACTACAATGTATCGCGAGGAAGTTCGAATAATTACGGAAATTATAGCGCTGGACGTAATTGAGTGCACCGTCGAATAACAACCTCGCAGAGCGGTATTGGCATATGTGACTTAACTTTGAAGCCGTTTATCTCGAAACTACATTTTCAAACATGGTCTACATCATAACTCTTGAACGAATAAATAGGTTCATTAAAAATTTTAACTGGAGCTGTAGAATTCCTTCCTCTATCGCGTGAAATTTCCGCATCAACATTGGATGTTTGTAAACACATTTTATAACTAATTAAACACGATTCTTTTCCATAAAACCGTGGGAAAAACTTGATTCGTGTGTTTTTGTTTAATTTTTGTTTAAATTCGCCAGCAAAGTTCCACGCGATATGTATTAGTGTAGAAACTAATCATCTCGAAGCATTTTACTTTTAGATAATTGGTTCCCCTGGGACTATGTACACCAATTACAACTGCGAGCTACGCGGGACGATTTTTAGCGTCAAATAACTTGAATAATTTTCAACATTCTGGCAATTATAAAAAACTGTGAAAAATGCCAGTATGGTGATCATTTGGTATCTAAGCAATACAACCGACAAGAAACCGTCAATGTCAGTCGTTCAATAGTCCTACACCCCCTTAACAGATCTCTAGCTGTATTACAAAAAGGCAAAATGAATCCTCAGCTTAATTCCACTAAAAATCTGGTGAAATAGCTAGGGTGATCTTAAAATTGTCCCTCGAGATATCTACAAAAACCCTTCTACTTTCACCCTAACAATCCATTTCCCCCATCCTCCGACACTCTCTCCCAAAAACAATATACAAAGTCCTCCATTAAATCTGCGTTAACGAAACAGACATTGTCCTACATATGAAACCCACTCCTCCGCGAAGGACCACGTTTTGCCAACCTACAAACTTTACAAAACCTTCGCTGAATCATACAGAACAGTACGGAAAGTCGTCCGCCAGTAGACAATTAACAAGGCGCGAAATCTGAGACGCTGGAGAACTGGAGTTTGGAAGCGCAGGAGTGGCACGTAGACGACGACGCCGCCGCCGGTTTCTTCCGTCGTTTACAAAACTTCCAAAGCATCCAGCCACCGGCGAGGCCGTTAAGCTCGCTCGATTTCGCTTGCACGCGCACTTACCGGCGCGATTATTGTTTCCGGCACGCCGGAACATATATCCCGTCGCGCATTTCGCGCGGTATTAAGGTGCTATTCGGCCCGCGGCGGGTACAACACCCACACCGCTAAGAAGACAAAGTTGGATCGCTGCTGTACGTTACAAAACGAAGGGGGGGGGGGGGAGCGGGAAGGGGCCAGGGGGCAACGGAAACGACGAAGGCATCCAACAGGCTTCGCGGTGCGGCGGCCCAAAACGGATCGAGGGGGGTTGGCGTGGAACTACACGCGGGGGCTTCCAATTAACCCCCACATCCAGACAGTTCGAGTACAATAACACAGCCTGGGGATTCCTTGCATAGGTCCGTGCGGGGGTGGGCTACTGGGGGATGCAGAGGAGGAAGTTCGAACGAGAGGAAACGGGGGAGGATTTCGGCCGAGCCTTTCCTTCTTAATGTGGCTGCATTAATTAACCGCCGAAGTGAGAGGCTCTAGGATATTTCTCTGCTGCATCTCGGAAGGACCAGAGGCGATTCAAGGGATAGGCGATGGCTCGCGAATTTTCCACGCAATCCTGACACCGTGAATTGGGGGAAAGGATGAAAACGGGGTGCGAAGAGGTTGTGGTTAGCCTTATTGTTGAAGAGGTTGATATTAACTGGTGATTAGGTTGGGTTAAGTATAACAAGTATAGTGTGTAGTGCATAGAATTATGTGTACTATCTGTAAACTGTATGGATTGTAGATTAGAATATGCTTGTAATTGATCATTTAAGTGGTTAAGGCACATAATAGTCAGACATGTGAGATTTTGTGGATATTAGGTGATACCATAAGTATTTGTGTTGTTCGCGCGTTTAAATGGGATCAAGTAAAATGGGGGAAGATGAAATATATTTTTTTTTTTGCTGTAGAAGGTAATAAAGCAAGTAATATACATCTGCAAATCAACGACAAGGAATCAAAGATTCATGGAAGAATCTAATGTGTATACAGATTTATTTATTCGTATGCAGGCATTATTCTTTGTCACTTGGTATGACCACATAGTTATTTTGAGATTTCCTGAACTGGGTCTGGTTAATCGATTAGGGGTTTTTAATTACACGGATATTTGTTCCGTACTTTCTTTAAAATAGAATATGTAGGTCTATGTAATGTTACAATTTTTTCAGCCTGCAAATGAATGATTCAATCACGCAGAAGTTGTTAATTGCCGTGTAAAGCATGAATGTAAAAGTTAAAGTACTTTTAAGGATACACTTTATATGCTTAGATTTGCAAACATTTGAATGCTTAAAAAGGTTTTGTAGAGGGAATCTTCGATACATTGAAAAGTTAGCGATTCTATTCCCTCACAGGCACTGAACAAATACGTGCTACATTCGTACTTATTTCTAACTTTGTGTCGTACGAAGTGCACTGCATAACGAAAATCTCAGGAACCTGCGTTATTGAATCGTAACTTTTAATTTGAAGTTCCACAGAGATCCAGAGAATACGCGAACGGGTACCAATAACATGCCCTACTTCCCATCTCTAATCTTACTTCAAAACTTATATCCAAACAGTATATGTTACTTTTCTGCAAGCAAAATATCTTCTGAACTTCCAACAGGATTGTTATTTGTTTCTTGGTATCAAATGGCATTGACTAGCATTGCTGAAGTATGCAATTAACCTGGCATATAAAATTTTTTGTGGTTTCTGGACCACTAATCTCCTAACAATTAGTAAACGCACTTCGCTCCTTGCACTGTGGTGTATTTATCTTATTTTAATCTCCACATCATATTTTATTATTATTCGTATTATTAGTGATAGGGACAGGTTTAGTGTTTACTCGTTATTGATCAATTCAATACCTACGTTTCGTTAGAATCAAGTAGTACCAATAAGTAAATGTATGCAGAGTTAAAAGCAGATTTAGTAAGAATCAATTCCTTCAGTCTCCAAAACATATGGCATCAAAATTCAATTACACGTACTTAGAAGTATTTCATCAATTTTTCAAACTACTCATACAAAATTCGAACATATCATCTCGAATAATTCAAAGTTCTCAACAAAAAAAAAAATAAAAATCAAGAAATATAAATGTCTGTGTAGTAGGTGTTTCTTTTTAATATATCGTCCACCATATTGAATCGGACATGAAACAGCATAAATCATTCATTTACACTAAGCACAGTCCCAACACACACAGATCGCATTTTGAACACTTTCAATCAATTGAAAAGTATGCGTTCTACTTTACACAGCGTAGAAATACCGTCCGAACAACAAATCACATTATTGCACAAACAATAATGTTCTACATCAACTGTTAACTCCACTTTTCAGAAAATATTGCGAGGACACCACACTGGTTCTGCGCGATCCACAGACTACATTTTTCACGATGTCCCTCGGCGTCTTCAGGTAAATTAGGGGTCTCATGGCGCGGAATCTTTAGTAGGGCTACCAAAGTTTTCCCCCACCATTTGCCATTTACTTGTGGTCACGCATCTTCCAAACGACCTGGGTTTCGCAGACCCAGTCTTTGAAGGTTAATAAACAAGCAAAATACCACCCCGTACAAACTTCAATCGTTGAAAAACGATCAGTTACACTAGAGTATCCCCTTAACCCATCCAAACACTAATCCACATCCAACAACCATAATCCTTCCCTAAACAATCTCATCTCGTGCCTGATTCACCATCTCCTTTACAATAAACCCATACGTATCCCGGGACGAGCATGTTCGTTCCTTTAATGAGAGAAAAATCAAGGGAGAGGAAAGGAGGAGGACCGACGATAAAACGCGTCCTCAGTTTATATCCTCCGCGTGCGCGTCTAGCAGACACCGACTTCGATCGGTACTTAGTTCGTGTTCTCCTCAGCGATGTAACTCGTTGTCGGGACGTTAACGGCCTCGGCGTCCCTCATTTCCACTGTCTGCGTCTCTTTCTTGATTTTTTCCGGAGCACACCCCGTGCAGAAGCCTGCGGCAGCTCGTCCCATCATTCCCTCGGGTAAAGGCATCCTGGACCCTTACCTCTCACGGGTCTTCGCGTTGCAATAAATGGTTTCATTCTCAGCCCTGCGTCTCGATATAAAATCTCTCTCTCTCTCCCTCCGCCGCCCTCCTCTGGCCGCGGATGGATCACGGGGCGAAGGGAAGGGGGGGTGCGCAGGCTGGAGAGAGGGCAGAGAAACTGGAGCAACGCCGCGCGACAGAGAATGGATGGAATCAGAAAAATGCAGGCATCTCCGGGGAAATTAACGTAATGAGGCGGTTCGATTCTTCTTAGAGGAGGCTACCGGGGGCCACTATCCTCTTCCTCTCAGTCAGTCGTCCTCCCCCGTCGTTATTGGTTTCTTCGAATCGCTTGCTTCCTTAATTCCAGATCAGCCGACAAGGAACTGGGTGTCTCGTTAAAGATCCAACTGTCGCGCCGTTTGAAGGCACCGGACTAATTATCAACAGAATTTGCGAACCGAGATTGGGCTGGGAAGATGGATGGGATGTATCCGAATACTGTACGAGTGAAACAAGACTTGTAAGTAGAATGGAATCCTGGTTGAGTGTTTCGAGTGGGATGTAAAATGTCTGAAAAAATCTAGAACCCAAAGTAGAATCTTCTGTATGCGTGGCAGCTAATAATTAGTCCCAACCTGTATAAAACTCGATGCAAAATTTGGTACTCGAGGGGTAATGGGATCGGGATCAATTGATCCGAATATCGAGAACGAAATACGTTCATATCGCGGCACGAATTACAAATTAAACTCACCTTTATTGGCCATTGAAAAGTTTGTTCGTTCGATTCAGCATACGTTAAAGGCAAACGAGATCGCCCATTGAACGGCGGAATCTTATTTGCGAACTAACGAAAGGGGCTTTCTTTTCATCGGGACTCTCCTCGAGTCCGAGCAATTTCGTCGGAATGGCTGTTACAAGAGTCAAGATTCTCGCATCGTTATTCGATTTTTACTCCATCCTCCTCCTCGGCCGTGGACCAGGCATCGTAGACAGTTTCCCGTAATTCAAGACCGCGATGAAAGAAACGTCGACCGGAACCTTTTCAATTCCGTTACTTCTCGAGGATCTGTATCCCTCTTTTCCGACCAATTTGTGTTACAACCGATAGACTGCGGAGCGTTTTTTCTGCTCCGCGAACGACGCTGTTTCTGCATACAATAAGCGCGTTGTACTGTGGGTAACTGGTGTACTGAACACGAAAGGAACACTAAAGTGGAAGAGAACGATGATACAATTACAGAAACGTTATTAGTTAAGATTGGATTAGATTTGTAATTAGGGGGTCTGTGTGCTTAATGAATGAATATTAATTACTTTTAATAGTGTGGGTATAGATTTATTTGTGTCATTTTTATTTAGTATTGTTTGTTTGCTGTTGGATCAAAATCAGATTCTTCTTCAAACGCATGTTCTGCAGTGCTAAATGAATATGGAGGCAATTTCTGTTTTAATTTTTAATTGTCATTTCGTTGACTTTAATGCAAAAAAGAAAATTTTAAATATATTTACAGGGAAAAAGTTATAAAAATAAATGTGAGAGGCAGGTGAATTAACTAAAACGCAAAGTAAAGGTATTTTTATAATCTGCAAGACAGTGTCCATCTTGTGTCGGGAGCAAAATTTTGATAAACAAATTAATACAATTTTTATATTGATATAGTATACGATTTTATCCTTATTATGTAGGAAAAATGTTTTTTATCTTTTTTTTAAGAATTTGTTTCGAAAATGTGTAAATTTCTCTAAATTTACTCTCTGTAAATTTTCATTCAAATCGTTGGAACCGGTTTCCGAGATTTTATGTTCACCGTTTCGGAAAACATAGTTTCTCGGAAATCGCGTTTAAAATTAAACATATAGTTCTGTCGTCATCGGATCTCGTGTGCGGGCTCGTATATTTTTGGCTACAATTCCTTCCATTTTTGGAATTTTAGAAAAGATGTGGCCAGCAAAATATGCAAAAGCCTAAAACTTACCCCCTTAAATCCCACCTAATTTCACGTGAACTACGTATTACTTCAATTTCATAAAAATCTTTGATACCAAATACAGAAAATGATTGATTTGACGTTCCATATTTGTTACAGAAATTCGAAACTAGAAAGATGATGACTTACACCCCTCTTAATGTCACGTGGACTACATAACATTCTAATTTCATCAAAGTCCCTCAAAGAAAGTGCAAAAACCAATAAATTTGAGGTGGAATGACCAAAATCAAATATGCTGTCCCCAAAACTGTCGTAAATTATTACAGATAATTCGACGGATATTATCCTCAATCCAAAACACAAGTGAAATAAAGGAATCCCGAATTGAGCATTGCAAAAGTTTCTTACATGCAAGACACCATTATTCAGTTTTCATTATTATAACCTACTCATTACTAAATAATTATTGATGTTTTTATTGAAATCAACACCCTCGCGTTTCCCCCAATATCCTCACACACATTTATGTCCCTTTTTCCGTCTCATTCTACCTCACTTGCCATTCATATTTTTCCATTTTTTCCCCTTAAACTTGCTCTTTAAAACGATCCATCCCTCCTTTTCCCTGCCT
Source organism: Andrena flavipes (assembly GCA_963971345.1). Taxonomy (NCBI): domain Eukaryota; kingdom Metazoa; phylum Arthropoda; class Insecta; order Hymenoptera; family Andrenidae; genus Andrena; species Andrena flavipes. The sequence continues at coordinate 15,221,170 of OZ020482.1, read as the reverse complement.
CGGCCCTTTTGCCTAAGCTGCCATTGCAGTTCAATTGTCCGAGAGTAGCGGGGAGAAGAATTCTATTAAAAGTTGACGACGAGAACGACGACGGATCCGGACTTGCGAGTTTTAATGCACTTGTTATAATCGGCCCTCTTACCACGAAATACCGAGGGAACACACCTCCGTTCGCCAGCTTTCCCTCCCTTCTCAAGTTTTTCCCTTCAGGCCCCCACCCCCCGGCCCCGTTCCCCTCGTCCTTGCTCCACCTAATAGGCATCCTCGCAAATTGGGAAAATAATTTACTGTTTTAACGAATGCAAGGGACGAGCTACCGACGCACCCCCCCCCTCCCCTCCACCCCGTCCCTGTTTTCGTCTTTTATTTTTCTTCATCCCCAGCTAAATGCTATCCTTTCTCCACAATAAAGGATATCTTCTATTTTTTACGACATTGTGTTCCCCGCCAGGTAACTGACTTTCATAATTATTCACCATCCCACGAGAAGATTTCACGTCGCTACCTACCCGCTAACTTTCTTTTCATCCCACAGTTTGAACGCTACGAAATAATTGACATGTCCTCGATATCCTCTTGTTAAATTACTGTTGCGTTTGAGGATCAATTTAAAAGCTTGTTTCGTAGTTTGACAGAATCAAAAGTAATTTAAACGAGCTAAGTTCGGTACACCCAGAGGAGAAACAAGAAGCGCAGTAACCTGGTCGCTCGAAGACTAGCAATTCTTAATTTCAGTAATAAACTTTCCCCATTACGAGCTCCATAACCTTTCCTTTATTGATTCGAAGAATAAACCCGCAACTTCGGAAAACTCGAACGATAAACTGAGTCCGAGTTTTATGCTACAGGAAGCTTCGTCTTAAGCGTCCAACCCCCTGCAAAAATAACTCTCAACAGAAATTAGAAGATACTAAAAGTGAAAGCCGTGACTCACATTTAATCCTCCGATTTCTTTCCACTTCGAATAAGTGCCAATGTCTCATTGAAATGCACGCCGGAGCCGTCCTGCGCGGCTCCAGGATAAAATGAACACGTTAAAAGGCGACCGACAACGAAACGGCAAGAATTCTAATTACACGGGGTTATCTGATGACACTGGCTCCTGGATTATTGCCTCGGCGCTGTAAACAGCGGGGAAAATGAATTTCTAAGCTGCTGTCGTTTACAAGACAAGGCTGGGCGGCGTCTAAGCCTCTGCACCGGAAAGAGAACGGGAAACGGGGGCCCGGGATTAATAATACAATCTTAGTATCATTAGCCGCGGTAATGGTGTGAACTTTTAATTAGTTGCGCAGTTTCATTCGGAAACACTTGCCCGAGCAGCAGATCCATTGTGTTTTTATTCATGGCCCGAGAGATAGGCAACAGTCCTATCTTCTCCTGCAAGCCCGCGCTCGAATCGGCTCCATCCCCTCGCTAACCAGAAGCCCTCGGGGGGCGGCAAGGCCAGAAACTTTAACTTTCTTCTTTGCCTCTGCCCTTCCTCTAAGAGCCCCGAGAAGGAGACGTTACGTATTTGTCCATTAACACCCGTAGACTTTGGTCGTTCATCGCTTGCCATTTTGCTGCCCTCGCGGCTCCATCCGCGATTCTTCTTTGATTTTTTATTCTGCGTGGTGTTGTGGCCTGCGCGATGGGGATGAAAAGGAATGAAACAGGAGTTGAAGGTTTTAGTTCTTGTAATTGGTTATTTTTATTATGTAACCTTGGAGTGTTTTGTTACGTGGGTGACCTCTATATTTCTTTCATATTGTTGATCGGATTGATTTCTGTTGGATAAATGTGGGATTGATATTGAAACTAGAGCGATGGTTTTTGCCCGAGTATCCGGGTACCCGGTGAGACCTCGGGTAGAAAAAAATTACTCGGGTACCCGGGTACCCGTAGGATACCCGACTACCTGGGTACCCGGGTAGACAAATATTACCCGACTACCTGGGTACCCGGGTAGACAAATATTACCCGGCTACCTGGGTAGACAAAAATTACCCGGTGCGATACCCGGGTACCCGGGTAGTCGGGTATCCTACGGGTACCCGGGTACCCGAGTAATTTTTTTCTACCCGGGGTCTCACCGGGTACTAGAGTACCCGAGCGGGCGAGTAGTAAGAACTCTAATTGAAACTGGAGGAATTCTGGTGCCAATGTGAATATATAAATGCTTGTATTGATTACTTATGATATCACTCACAATCAATCGTAATATAACGTTCGGTATCAGTTTACATTTCGAAGTTTTTGATTATTTCATGTTAGAGGGAAGGTGCTATAAAGGGAACAGGTTTTAAATGGGGCAAACCATTTTGCCAAAATTTTAAACACATTATAGGTACAAATTATTTTCCTGTTTAAGGCAACACTATTCGTGCCTACTTAGTCGTTTGATGTAAACTTCATCGCGGTTCTCCTCGCAACAAATCAGTAATCGGGTTGATGTTTTGCTGATATAAAATGAGAAGTTTCTTTAGTTTACGGGAGCGGTTTGTGTTTATTATTTTTTAATTTTTAGTTTTTATTATGGTACCAATTTTGGACCATACTCCATATAACAACAAAAGAATCATTCCAATCTTTCCACACGTTACAAACGTACACGCGAACATACATTAAATCTGGAATTTTAAATTCCAGAATATCTAAATAATAATAAAAAAAGTACCATAGGAACCACCAGGAGACTCTTCATAGGCTTTTAAATAAAAATAAGCTCATCGAAATCCGTGCGCTATATGACGAATTGAGTAACTTCCTCCTCTCGAAGTCGGTTAAAAAGATGAAGAATCATCTGTCACTTGTGTTACATATTATCCGCAATCCCCTAACACGGAAAGTAAACCCTTAAGTGAACCAAAGGGCCCAGACCACTCCTCCAGTGCAATCATTCCACCCTCGAGTATCACAAAAGATCAACCGACGACCACGCAAGAACGACGCGAACCCCTTCTAAATATTCGCCACTTTACGGGGCAAGAAGCTAGTCGCCGTTGTGTGATCGATCAGGAACGAAGAGGCAGTCCCTTCCTAGATAATGGCCAGGCCCTTAAAAGGATTCGGTTTACTAATCCCTTCACGATCCGCCCATAAACCCAAACACTCTTTGCCTGAAACCATCGTGGTCCATCGAATAGAGCCGCCGGTATAAAACGAGTTTGGATGGGTTTAATTACTCAGCTCTCGACCGGCGATGTAAATGATGGCCATTAAATCGCGGAGCTCGATGTTTACCTCGAAACCACCAAAGTGGAGGGCAATACGTCGGCGGAGCGTTTCCAAGGCAGACAGTGCTGTCGGCTCGATTTTTATCAACGATATCCGGACGATTTTCTATCCGCGAGATCGATATGAGCAACGGCTCCGTCGGATTTAAATCGAACGTCCCTCCCCCACCACCCGCGTTAATTTGCTTAGTAGGGGAGGAGGCGGAATGCGCCGACGAGGAATCCTATTTATCACGATTTTAATTGCCCGTTTACTCGTACGCACTCGCCGATCCTGTAATCCGTATAAATATGATTTAGGTTCGAACGGTTCGCTCGTCCATTGCGCGACGAATATGTGCACCGCTCGCAAGGAAATGTTCCCAACCCGAAAATTCTGGTTTTAATGGAACTCCGTGTGAATGCAGAGCATATCGGAGCATGCAAGGAGTATTTTTTTCTATGGAAATTCAATCTGAAGAAATCAATCTTTAAAGTTATCACGTATTTCTTTTGTTCATTTTTTTAATATAACTTTAGTTTTGCTTTGGTAGTGTTACGGAGTAAAAACTGAGAAATTCTTATATTTAAAGTGGTTGTTCTACCCCGCAAAGTTACAAAGTTATATGATTCTCTTCTTAGAATTATATTTTTAAGCGTTTAAAATGAAAATCATTGGGTTATCAATTTCTAAGAAATGAATTTCTGAAATTTGATGAAGGAAGATTAAAAACCCTTGTGGTAATAGTGTTGACATTCATGAAAATAGAATTTTTGCACTTTGGTTTAACTAACATTGTGCTTCTAAGATTAGAAAATGCGAATAAAATGTGTTCGGAAAGAAATGACTTCATTGAAATTTATTCTGTGAAATCTGTACCAACATCTAAATATTCATGCAGTGCAAAGACGCACTGGTATTAAATTTGAAATTATACAGAAGAAAACATTGTTCATTAGGGAAACGTTATTTTATCGTCCAGTAACACGTATCGGAAATATTTTCCCTTAATTTGCCGTGAAATGTTTTTATCCGTGTATTACTCGTGAAACGTTGGCTAAATGCAGTCGCAGTTCATATATTAAATGGATCGAGCACGAATTACCAGAACGGGACTGAAAATTGCAAGATTTACCAATTTGACCAGTCGTGTTGACGACGAAAACGAAGCGATTAACTGCGACGTCGGGTAAAATGAAAGGATCATGCATGATATGTATGGAACATGGAGAACAATATTGAAAATTTCATCAAACATTTCAAGTTGACGATAATGTAATAGGTACCTATTCAAGAAAAAGTAGAAACCTGCAAGCATGACTGCGAAAGATATTTTTCTGAATCCTGTAAATTTTCGAATATCTTAATGCGTTTTCATAAATTTGTTAATAATTCTTCCGTGGTTTATAGTGTATTCTTGGACGATTTTTCATCGATTCTGTTCCAATTATTAGAAGACTTCTCATATCCCATAGATCAATTGATCCTAAAATATTAGTGAATAGTTTTTAAAAAAAATCACACGTATAAAGTTTAAAAAAGAATCTTTTCAAATTCTCCATACTCAACGCTTTTCCTAAAAACTCCAAACGTTCAATAGTTTCAAATTTCAAGTTACAACGCTTAAGAAATATTTCCTCTAATGTACTAAACATTAAGTTAGCAGAGATTTATAACTCCAGCATTCACTATTTTTAATTTTCCATTCAAAATCTACCGTGTAATTGAAAGCTCCTCGCGTGGAAAAGCTACCACTGTAGGAAGCAGCCGATCGTTCGCGAAAGGCACGAAGGTGAAGAAGGGGAAATCAGCGGCGTGTCTCTAACGCATAATTCGCGAGTTACAATTTTACGCCATATCTACGGGCCTCGGTACCCTCATATTATGCGTGTATCCACCATATATCAGTCTTACAGCACTCCTGATAACAATTTCATACGGGGATTACGGATACGGTGGGGCCAGGCAGGGGTGAGAAGAGACACACGCATGAGTGCACCATTCTCCTGAAAGCGAAAGGGATAATCCCCTGAATAATGCGCATGCTGTTACTGCAATATTAATCGGTTTCGAAAGGAAAACACCGAATGGCTTTGACTCCTAGCTTTCATACGAAGGAAACGCCACGTTTTTCCCCTTGTACAGGCTGCAGGACCTAACAGTATATTTAAAATACAAGAACATAAGTTTGGTAGTGATAATGGTACCAGTCGACAAGCATAATCGTTAAAATTTGTATGACGTGATTTAAACGCTCACAGTATGGTCAAATATAATTTTTATCATCCAAATTTCTGAAAATTTTTGCATTAGATTGCAGCTTTTAGAAGAAAACTATTATATAACATTATAAAATTGGGTAAATGTTCCCATTAACCATTGCGTCCCCTTTATGGGATAATTTATTTTATTGTGTTATTAAACGTGTCGATTAAATGTACCTATTAAGCAAAATGGGCATACATCCAGAATATGTTCCATATTAATTTTCAGTGATTTAATGTGTTGAATTTATGGCCACATTTAATGAATTTAATGAAATGCAATACTTATTGGCAAAAGCCAGCAATCTAATAAATAATTCTATTTATTTATTTTTTGCTTTAAGCCGTATGTGGCTTATACAGCAAGTACAGTATACGTGTAGTTTATAAATTATACAATTTTCGAATTACCAGCTATGAATTTGCATAAGAAGATTTACTCTGTTGAGTATTAAATGGCTATATTTTACTTGATGGTCGCTAAATTCTTACATTGCATTCCTTAAGATAGTTATAGATAAGTTGAACAACTATGATATCCGGATTGCAATGAAAAGAACTAACACACAGTGGAAGATAGTACTTGCGACTGATGAGCAGTTTTAATAAAATTCAGCGTACATCCTCGTATTCTGGACATTGCCAGATAACATGGTTCAGGTCTTGATATTCTGCTCCGCAATGACAAGCACTGTTAGATGTAAAATTAACTCTGGCTAAGGAAGCGTTTAAGTTATAATAGTTAGAGCGACATCTATTAACATCTTTATGAAAAAATCGAATGTAGTCTGTGCCCTTAATTAGGCCTTGCTCTTTGATTAAGATATTAGTGGAAGTTCTTGAATTGTAAGGTCACTAAACAGATCAGTAAGTGTAGCCTTGATACCTGGTGTGGGCGATTCAATTGCTCCTTCCTTAGCTAGTAAGTCTGCCTTTTCACTACCAGTAATTTCTATATAGGCTGGGATTCAGACGATCTTAATAAACTTTTGATTATTATTGTTGGCTACAAAGGTAGCATATTTCATTTTAATTTCAATGAGTTGGTTATTGATGGAGTAACGAAAAATCTAATAAATAATGAAAACAAGTATACCGATACGACTTGCTGTAAAAATAATTACAATGATATTTCATAAAACGAAGGATATTTCAATAAAACCTAATACGTATCTGATCAGGAAATAATCAGAAATCCTGTTCATGCTTTCCAAAAACTAATTTGTTTTGTCTGCATAGGATGGTGCAGGAGATTGCTAAACAACGATGACAACTTATGCATGGGTCCCTTATCGAGTGATTGGACGACTCGCATCAGAGTGAACGGGGACGCGAGCTTTTTCACGGTCCAGTCGCGGTGATCGAATTCACAAGTCGCAGGAAATGACGGGACCCCTTTATCCAGAGGCCTGACTGGATGAACTCTGAAATGGTGCTGGATTACGATGTCACATGGCCCGGTACCAGTAGCCAAGGGGCGCCAAATATATTGTCTGTCACATGCATCGCGTACGCGTACATACAGCCCCGAGGCTAGTGAGCGTAACGCTGACGCGACAGATTGGCTCGGATAAATTAATTTCATTTACCGGTGATTTAGGCGATCTGCGAATACCAAGGGATCCCCATTTGACATTCTACACGCACCCCATGCTGCAACTGTACCGAGAGGAACGGGCATCCCTCTTTGCGTCTACAGTGCATCTGAATATTCAGTTGCATAGGAGCTTGATAGTAATCTTATGCAATATGATTACGTTGGTATTATAAATTTAACAGTTTATTTTCTGTGTAAAGGTCTTTTAATAAGGGCACTCGATCTTTAAAATTGAATAAAAAGTGGTGTAGATGAGGTATGGCGGAAATATTTATTGCGGATTAAAATGCATTCAATGCCATTGTGTTTTAAAAATAACATCGTTCAAATGGCTTCCACGGCTTCGATTGCAGGTGGCCATACGAGAGATATAATTTTGAATAAATTTTCCACTTAAATCAACCTGGATTTCAGTAATGGCTTGAATGGCGATTTAACACTCTCAGGCTTTTTTTCTTTGGGGGTTAAGTTAAGTCCCTGACCTATGGTAGCTGTTTAAAATTCATTCGAGTTAGAGATAAGTTTTGAAATTCTTACATCATAATATGCTGGTGAAAAGGAGTTTCGATTTTCAAAAGAGAGAATTCATTTTGATTTAAAAGTACATATATTGAGGTGTTGCGAACTGAAATTGTATAGAATTTTTTTTAGAATTAATTTTTTTGAAATCTCGGACAACCCACTACCCACAAAAAAATTATTAGTGTAAAGATAGGTAAAAGTTGGCACCATGCGAATTTCATGGTTTGAGTTGTGGCAGTTGCCAATGGTGATTGACAGTCAATTGTCAATCAAGGTAGGGTAGATATTCCTATTACTGTCAGTGTCCCTATTACTGCCACTTTATTTATTTTGTTTAATAAAAATGTAACATATAAAGAATAGTGTACAACAATAATATTATTAATAAGTGGAACAGTCCCAATTTAATAATAATATTATTTTTCTACACTATTCTTTATACGTTACATTTTTATTAAGCAAAATTAATAAAGTGGCAGTAATAGGGACACTGACAGTAATAGGAACATCTACCCTAGAGTCACCAGTGTCGAATTGTGTAGCTGTGCTTCGTTTTGTTATCGTACAATGCGGTAAGTACTGAATTCGTTAGTTCTGATGTAATATTCTCATTTTTACGAATGAATATTATTTCCATAAATTGATCAGTAAATATTTTAATTCATTTGTCGTCTGAAAGAGCTGAAATTCTTCTATTCAAAAGTGCTAATAGAAGTTTTCAATTCTTCTCACAGATAACAGGATTGATTAAACAATGTAAAAGTAGCTGCAGCGGCAAAAGTTCGCACAATAAAAAAAAATAAACACTGCTTTGGATATTTCTCGTTGCATTCTTTTACCCCATAACATGCGAACTTTTGCCCCACATATCGGGTAAAAGTTGACACTTGACACTTTTTGCAAATATTTATTTTATATAAGTAGTGACAGGTAAATTTACATGAAGTCACTCTCTATCGAATAATAATATTTCTCACAAAATGATATGACTATCCGTGTAATAAATACCAAAGATTTTAGAGAAGTCTAAACTTTAAATGCACATTCTTGCCCCACAATACTCTCTCGACACGTTGCGGCCCCCTCACCACCATGAACTGTTATAAACAAAGTTGTTTCATATATCTAAAAGTAACACAATTATTCCACATGGTGAAAGTTATTGTCGCACCCTGTATTAGGCCTTAACGCATGTAGTGTCAATTTCATCCTAAAATAGGACGAATAATATTCATTTCCATCGTTACAGAAGGATGGAAGTGCTTCGTTCGCACCTGTCTATACAATAAACATAGTTGCATAAAACCCACCTAACCATGAAAAGAAATATACTACTCCTACAATACAACGTTCGAATGACAGAACATTCGGTTCGGAGATCGTTCAGATGCCAGAGGTTCTACTCTGCCATTTTTACTCCCCGTACAATCAAGCTCATAAACTTTATCGAAACCACCCACGCACCTGTTACGCCCCATCTTGCCGCCTCCGACTATCTCTCGCGAGCCCCTGCATCTTGCGTTATGGCGCTTTAACCAGGCGTGACGATTGCAGCGGTGAAATTCATCGCCCGACGTAACTTTCTTCCGCTGGCCATTATAAATCCCGTCGCGAGACACCGCCAGGGACACGTATCTCCGGAAAAGTCGACATAATTTCCTCGAAAGTTGCGGGAATCTCTTGATGCCAGGGGTAGGGGGGAGGGGCGGGGGGGGGGGGGCTCGCCTCTCCTGTATTTCATTGTGCCCGTGCCTAATGTTGCATCCTCGCGTCCTTTTTACAGACGACGGTGGGAGGAGGGACCGGTGGAAAAAAGGCTGGCGGCCATTCGTATCGCGAGCACGCGCGGACCCAGGTTAATTTCGAGAGACGAATGTCACTTCTTAAACTCGCCGCGCCGTTCCCCGAAAAAGTTTTTTAACTGTAATTGCGGCCCCTTCTTTTCGGACGCGGGCTCCGCATAATTTCGCGCCGGCCTGAAAATATCGTGACTACACGATGCCGCTCGTGCCCCGTCGAGTTTCCGCTTCCAGTTTTATATCGCTCCAAGTTACGTCTGCTTTCTCCCTTTCTTCCCTCCCCGAGACAACCCGCGCCGCGTTCTCTTCTTCTGTTCTGGCGAAAAATTCATATCTCTTCGTCGGTGATGCAGCCTCCCCTGGGAACCCTTCGCCACGTTCGGTCCACGAATTTCACCCCCTCCTGCGCACTCCCCCCACCCTCTTCGCTCCATTCGCCTTCTGTGCTCCAGCGATTTTCTCGAGGGTGTTCCGGGAGACTAGACACGTTTACTATTTACGCGAGGCTAGGATATGAAGCACTATGCTTCTCTTCGGCCTTGTTCCTGTTGACGCGCTACTGTAGGCGTGGTTGACTTCGGTGGGGGCAGGGAAAGATTTTTGACAGCGATATGGGTGGGCTGTTAAGTTTGTTGCGTTGATTTTAGGTGATGGGTGTAGGGTTTTTAGGAGTGAGGGGGGGTTGCAGTAAAAGTAGTAAATAGGTACCGTAAACTGGAGGAATATTGGTATGTTTTTGGAACATTTTGCTGTATAATATAAAAATTGACATTTTTACATTTGCTTTAAGTATCCTATCATAATATTGCAACTTTTGTGAATGCACTACAAGTGTCAAAATGTATAAAATTGTTGTCCTTATCCTTCGTTAATACATGTTAAATATGTATCATATATATCATATATATATAGCATTAAAAAGTTAAAGTTTTACCACATCTGAACTTTCATTAACACTTAAATTTGTTCCTTTTTATGTTCAATGCACTCTATTTTGTATTTATTAATTTTTTATTTTTTTATTTTTTCAATTAACATTTGCAAATTTGGTTTCGGTATAACCCTTCGTTGACACACCTCTTTTTCGATCAAGTTTGACACACCCAGAGTAATTTTTGAACGAGTGCCATTCTCATCCAAAGAACCCAATCATGGATCAATTTCAAGGTCTCTAGAATGTATTCCAATAATTTTTTTATTGAAATTTTATCACGAGAAAAAAACGAAGAAAATCGTAAAAAATTGTAACTTTTACAAATTTCAATATTAAAAGCTAAAAATCTACAAAGTTGATGTTCGGATCTAATATTTTGAGAGAACAAATAGTTTGTAAGTCGGCTTTGAAAGAAAAGGTATTTATTTTGCATATAAAAGGTTCAGAGCGTCAAAATCAGCTTATGGGTGGTTCACACATTAAGTAGATGCCAATGTTACCCCGTACTGCCAATGTTCCCCCAGTTTAAACATTTCCTTGAGGTATGAAATTGCACCTTAAGGGGTCATGCTTCTTTGATCGGCCGAAAAATTAAGCTATTTGTATTGATTTTTTCTCAGTAAATGCAACATATAATAAGATAAATCTTTTTAGTATTTATTAAGCAACTCTTATATTATAGAGGAAAAAGTTAAAAAGATTTTTTTTTATACAAACCTCAAAAAAAGAGGTGTTATGTTCATCGCGTAGGTGATTTCCCGTTAAGGCTTATCCGAAACAAAAAAAAATTGAAAGTTTCATAATCTAGCCAGTAGCTCAATTAACAATTTTTGTCGAGAAATATACGCGATTTTTCTCATGAAACTCAGAATAAATCCTTTTGGGTATTTTGTCAAACTTTTCTTCAAACCGGTGCCATTTTGTTACTTTCCAATAAAAATTGTTAATTGAGCTAAGAAATTTAAATTCCATTACCTAATATCAGCAGCGCCGCAATAATTTCGTTTATTTCGCTGGTTGAATAAAACAGCTATATGGGAATCAAGAATTGTAATTAAATCGGCTCCAGCGCCTTAAGTTTGGAAGCTCATTTTATTCCAATTTAGGGAATTTAAGGGGTGCGAGCGAGCACTAGAACGGTCGCCACCCCTGGCGTCGATCAGGTAGGCCAGAACGATGTAACGTGAAATTGGTACTTCGAAATTTCATTAGTGAAGTCAGGTGGCGTCACAGATTCAATTAGCTTTTTATTGGATTTCGAACTGTGCGAACTGTCAAAGCGATAACCGCGTGGCTGCAACCGTCGCACTAACACCCACACGCGTCTGCATATACGAGTATGTACGGTCGCAGCGGATCAGACATCTCTAAACCATTACTTCTCCACATATTCCCCGCCCCTTCATAATCAGCGATTATCAAAATAATCAATAACACGGCTCTTTCGTTTCCTTTTTTATATAAGAAAAATAATCTTTCACATATAAGTTACTCGCAAGAATATCCGTCCGTCCTATGTGTGACATATTTTATATAGTAAATCAACTTCAGAGTAAGATTTCACAATTCTAATTCACATTATTATGAACCTTGTTTAATATAGATACTTTTATTTTGAGTGCATTCAATTGAAAAATTGTGCACAGTTAATTTAAATTTAACATGTGAGAAATGCAATGTGTGATAAATAACGAACAATGCTAATGAAAGGAGGCAACGCTTAATGAATTTCAAAAAGATTTCCCGTTATTAAGTCCTTATTGATCCCTGAAACGCTCTCTCCCGCGGTGTGGAACAATAATGTCCATTGAATAGGGAGAGCCCTAATCGCTATGTGGGTCTTGTTTGTGTTGGATCATTCAGTGTTTTACTCTCTTGCTTTTCCACGCTCAGAAGGCACTTTGTCTAGACAGGAAGCGGAAACTCCATTTCTCGTTAAGACTCCATTGATAATGAGCGGCCTTCCCTAATTATTCCCCGCTCTAACTGGCAGCCGTACAAATAAAACTACCACTAGTAAATCCGCTTCTTTCCACCCTTTTTTGCCCATTTGATGCACGATGCTTCTTCATGCAACTTGAATCACGCTTACGCAAGATGCTTCAACATTGAGTTTATTTTACCATTGAATTGCAAAAGTGGATAAACGTTTTGTTTTTATTCTACATGCTTTCATATACCATTTCTGTGCACCACGGTCTAATAACTTTATGAATACTAAGGGGTTAGGTTTGATAATCGACGAAAATTTGGAAAAAATGTATTTTTTGGAAAGTGGCAACTGCTCAATGTCAAGCATGTGATTTTCGACCTAAGTTTTTATCTTCTTTTGTCAATAAAACTGTAATTGTATTCAAATCGGTCCAGTAATCGCAGAGATATTTTTGATACCACGAATGCTGTAACTCTATGAAGAGGCCTTGGGGGGAAGGTGCTGTTATAGCAACATTTCTTAAGATATCAAATTTCTTTTCGAAGAGAATACAGCTTAATTTATACGCAACAATATGTATATCTTGATTTTTCAAATATGACTTTCCTTTATATGAAAAAAAATCATAAAAATGACCTTATTATAAATACGTCTTGTGTTAAAACAAAAATTACAAAGTTTCGATTTTTTCTAAACAACATTGAAATTATTTTAAAATGAAAGTACACACTTTTAGTAATTTCCCCCTTTAATGAGTAATCTAGAATTTCTACACTTTTTGTAAGACTGCAACATTCAATATACAGTATTAATATTCTTTCTATTATTAAAATAAAGAAAACGCGATTCACCAAGTTTTATAACACGGAGAATACAAAAAGCTGCGAAGTAGGCGCGATAAAATTCATACCCATGAATTTCTACTATCAGGGTTCAAAGGAACGATCGAAATAAATCAGCTATGACCTTGGTCCCTGTCGGAAGCTCGATCGACAAAGTTCCACGTTCGAGGCTGACATTCCGCGGAAAACGAAAGGGAGAAGATAGCAGCGAGGGCAGCAAAAACTGAAACGCAGGCTGGGCGAGGGTGCTCGTGCATCATAGGTTTATGGTTCCACGGTGGCATTTATAAGGTTTGCTCGACTTGGCGAGTAAGTTCCACCAGCGAACTCGTACCAACGTTTGGGGTGGCGATGCTGCAAAGCGCGTCATTATCGTCGTGATATATATACCGGGATTGCCGTTAATGCGTCTCGGGGTTCCTTATTGAAAAATATTGCGTTGATTCCGCATTAAACCGACGATCCACTGTGGTCCTTTCCATTCCCCGTTTTTCACTTTCACTTTCTATTGCTCTATGGGTCAGTTTCAAACGGGCTTCGTCACGGTGCATATTTCTTCCTGTTGCTAAATTCTGAAGTTCAAGGGAACAGCCATAACGATAAAACTATTGTACCCCTTTGTGTAAATTTCCAATATGATCAATATTAATATGATCTACTTATTACTGGCAAATCTATAACCCTGGAATCATGCCTGAGATATTTCCTCGCGTCTGACCCCATAATGGATAGTTCTACTTGCTTATCTCAATTTTCTAGAATTCACGATTTGGATGAAATCTAACATATGGGTAGTATTAAAAAATATTTGATATACATATATTTCTTTGTTTCAGGGATACTGACTGCCCTCGAAAAGTGATGGAGATAAATTGAAATATTAAATATACTTCGTGAGCAATAAAACAGTTTATCCAAAAGTTGTATTAAGTCATAAATGGTGCCGCTGTAATCTGTCTGGTTTTTAAATATATTGCTAGCTGAGAAGAAGTCAATTTTGTTGATAAAGAAAACACAGTACATTCTAAACTTCTTCTTCTGTACAAGTATTAAAAATATCCTGTAAAAACCGACTTATCTGGCATGTAAATTTGTTCTTTGAATCAGTAATGAGAAAGGTGCCCAAATTTAATATTTCTCTAGCATGTTCACATACAAATGCCCTTAAAACAGTCCCACGGTGCAATCTAATTCTCTTTTATTCGCTGTTTTTACAGCAATCCGGCGAACACCACCGCGAAAGCATTTGGTAAAGCTCGTAGCTCTTTTTTCAACTAATCACGCTCATTCCTCGTTTCCAGGCTTCGTCCTTTTCTCCGCTGGGTTGGCTGTAAATTAGGGAAAAACGCGTTTCCTTGTTATACGAGGGAACGTAAAAGTAGAACAGGACGATCCACGGCAGACATCAGCTTCGTGCGACGTTGTCGTGGCGTCGAAGGATCCAATGGGCCCAGGACGACCGTCCGGTGACCAGCAGGATGCCACGATAAATCACGTTGAACGCGTAACGCGTTTTCTCGAACCTTCAGCTCTTTTTTTCTCCGAGCCTCCCTTCTACAGCGCGCTACGTGCACGCGGTTACCCTTCCAACGAGACACTAAATTTCCCTGGCAAAAAGGATTCCCTCTGTTTTTATCTCCTGCGAGATGGCGTTAAGCTTAATTTTCTTTTAGCGGACCGGCTGGGCGCACGAACGTCCTTGATAAAGAAATTTATCGGCAGAATAAAGAACTTTCAGAGATTACAGGCACGCGGGATTTATCTCGAGGCGAGAGACAATGTTCTACTAAAAGCGTTCAGTTTTGCTTGTTGCTTACTCCATTCGTTTCGGAATGCTCTGGCCGGGGATGATTTGCGAGATGAGTTTGCAGGTAATAATTGGGGTATAGTAAAAGCTGGAGATTTTTGTTGATTCGAAAATGAAATGCTTGTAAGGTGAATGTCCCAATTTGTTTGTGATCTAAAGTTGCAGAGTAATTGATTAATTCTTTAATAATCAACCAAGTCGAAAACTATTTAAGAAAGATATTCCAAAGTGTTTAACTATTTGTGAATTGTAATTAAATACAATGCTTTAAATGTCCATATTTCTGCTCACGAAAAATAGCGATGTAAGTATTTCTACTCATCGTTTGTACCAATTTCTGCTGACATAACTAGAGTAAAAGACCCAATTACTGACACCTAACCAATTAATATCAGCTTAAGATATTTTACTTAAAATAACGAATAAATAAACTATAGTACAGATTATATGTTGAATTACATAATTCTTTTTTGTGTATGACTTTACAACGTTATATTACTAAAATTTTGATGAGTAGAAATGCGGACACGACGGTGATTCAATTGACCCCAAAACTTACTCACCTGTTTTCTACTTAAAAAAATTAAAAATAGTAAAAAATCTAAATCCAGAACATAATACGGTATCTTTTTTTGTTATTAAATAAGAACTTTTACTGCAAAACCTATTTTGTTGCAACTGTAGTACAAACGTAACGCTTATAATAATAAGAAAAATACGAAATCAGCAGAAATGGGGACATTCACTTTAAATTTGCAGTGGTGGTATAAGATTCCTAATATTAACGACTACTGTGAATTTTCAAATTTAATACAGAATATCTGTTCATCGTCACTAGGGGCGTTATTCGAGTATCTTGAATCGAGAGCTATTTTGGAATGATGTATAAGAAAATCAAATGTATTTAATTAAAGCAGTGGATCCCTGAAGTCTTAATATATAAAGCAGAAAGCTTCTACACGTTTGTGTGTTTGTCTATCGCCTAAAAACTTTCGAACGATAAATTCTGTGATCACGAAATGTACCTCAGCTCATTATGCCTAACCAATACAGAGGAATGTGATCATTATCACAAAAAAAAATATAAAACAAATTTTTTTAATAATAATTATATAACGAAGTAGAAAAGAGTGGTGCTTCTCTTTCTACCATCATTTCTAAAATTAATAACAATCGAATCCCTTTACTCTCTGCATTTCTCTCAGAATATACTTTATTTGTGAGCTACTCGAAGTTTACGGAAATAAAATAGAAGCTTAATCTTGACATTAAACATAATGAAAAAAACCTTAGATTTCATACATTCATTTTTGCTTAGAATCTCCCCCAAAATTACACAAACAAATGGTCCTCTGCGGTCGAACGGTGAGGTTCGTGTGAGTTTACAGAAGATTCCATCCGGAGACAATTAGCCAGAGTTATAATCAAGCTGGCCAGTAATTACGACTTGCTGGCGTCCATTGGAGAAAGTGGAAATGAAGCGTCATTTAAGCATATGAAACTGACGTTGCGTACACCCCCGTGTTTACTGGACGTTCGTTGAACATTCTGAGGATTTGTTTGTACTGCGGATTACAACGGTTCGCAGGAATCCCTCCGTCGTCCCGCCGTATACCAACAGTTGACACTACGCTCTCCTGTTGAGGCTTAATCTCATAAGATGAGGGCAAATTGGCGCTGATTGGTTCGGATGATCTCACGATTACGTTACCTTCATTTGACACTCGCCCGTATTGCTGGAAGACGAAACACAAGGAGGGATAGTATGTGCATCCCAGTGATTGCTGCTTACCAACCTTTGCGAAACAGTGGAATTATTTTACACGCGGCTCTTTTAATTCTAATTACATTTTGCACTGCACGTGTTAAATAATAATTAAATGTGGTGTTTAGTTTTCGAGATATTTATGTTACTTGTTTTTCTTGCTGATGAGGTTTGTAGAATACATTTTTTTTACTACTATTTGAACTATTTGTGATCGATTTATTTTCGATCATCCGAATACACAATTTTTTATAAATATTGTTTAAGATCTTTCTGAAGCAACTAGGTCCCTTAGAGTGGCCATCTAATTAAGGTCATCCTGCATAATTTATCATACTTTTAATAACTTCCTCTAGTCATAACAAATTATTAGTAATTACATAAAATAGTAATTACAAATAAAGAATATTATTTTGAAATATTGAATATACATAATATTGAATAACAAACTATTCCTTTGCGTGGATGTTATTCTAGTCATTTTCGTTATTCAAATAAAATCATTACATTAGTGAAACTCTGTTTTCAATAAATTGTTACCACGTTCTAATATACATTTAACATTTTAATTAATATTTTTCATGTGAAACACTAGCGTTTCTTTTGTACGAATGCTGCTGATGTTGAAATAGAACGCAATGGAAGTTGAAACCCAAGCCTTAACCAGCTGTATCCTAAAAATTGAATCTCAAATTAAAGAAAGATAGGAGGAAGCTTTTTAATATTCTTCACGTCAAGAATTTGTATATTTTTCCATGTTCTATAATTTCAAGAATTCATCTGATTATACACTACTTGAAATTTTCTTGGCATATTCATTGAAAAAACTCGACTTGATCTACTCAACTACTGTAACTCTAGTATTCTAATATCCGACCACCAATGTTCGCTATTTCAACTACTAAATTAAATCCATCAACTCGACCACATCATTTACACACGCCTCTAATCGAAACGCGTGTCAATAACATTCAACTTCAATTAGCATTAGAACCAATACCAATAAAAATACTTCATTCCAGTGTTAATTACTCCAACTAGTTCAAAGGATTCTTAAGGGTACTAGGCTGTCGTTCCTGTCTAAAATGACGCATTCCAATTACAATTAATTACAAAAAAAAATTGAAACTGATACTTGTTCTTTGGCACGAAGTTTATTAACATCATAAACTTTAAAAAACTTCTTTGTTTAGTCAAAAATATGCATTATATCTGACGCTACAGATAGGCCATTGAAAAGGCTTTTTAAAAAAAGTTTCTTTTGTTTTGCAGTGATAACTCAAAAATAGAGCTTCCAATCGATGCAAAATAAATTAGAGCATCTTCACAAAACGTGTAGTTTCGGACCGGACGTAAATTAAAGTTAATGAAAACTCTTATTCTTTAAGAAAAGAAACTAAGACCTCACCTTTTGGGGCTTGTGAGATGGTTAACCCTCATCAATATAATAATAAACTTCATGCCACAGAACAATTCCCAGTTTCAATTTGTTTCTCTGTAATTAATTGCAACAGAAATAGTTCATTTTAGACAGAAACAACTGCCTATTACCCTTAAGTGTATCAATAGAAACACGATCAAAAGTATTCGTCAGTGTTTGGACCAAAACTACCATAAAAATTCCTACCCTCATCATTCAATTACAATCAGTAAATCGAACGTTCCTTTTACCAGTCATCATATTAACAGTATTAAATTTCAATCGCGCCATCGAAACTAGTTAACAGGGGCCATAAAGGTGGCGAGAGAAATCCATAGAAACACGATCGGAAATATACGTTGCTGGTACAGAGAGTCTTTTATTGGTCCGCACGTACACGCGACGCGTACGTGTCGGTACGTTTCTATTTATTTTATCGATGAGCGAAATCGGCGCTCTCGCTGGGACGATTTCTCCCCCGTCTCCCCACTCGCCGATTCGATTCCCTTTCTTCTTCTGTCCAGCAGGATCGGGGTAAGTTTCGACGAGGGGGGAAAGCTGGCTACCGGACGTGATCTCTGGTCCAGCGTCTCGTTAGTAGGCTGCTTATCCGCTTTCCCCATCCGCGGGCTACACGAATGCCGTGTTTCTTCATTGTCGTTGATTTCGCTGCTAGCGTCCACGTGCAGGCGCGCCTTCTGCTGATACACGAGCACTTTGGTAGACACCTAGGCACCGACCTGGGCTTTTCTCTACAGGGTGATCTGAAAAGAAGATGACTGAATTTAGGACGATGTTCGTAAGAATAGACGACAGGTGTCCAGTTGACGTACACTGTTATTAAAAATAGTCAGATTACTCTGTGAATTAAGGGATGTGGGGATGTTCTCGTTAACTTTTTTAACTTGGTATTTGGAAAATCCTCGGGATAGGAATATTTCAGAATTTCACTCGTGAATAATATGTTCAGTCGTAGAATAAATTTACTGTGGGTAAAGTGGGTTTTTTGAATGTGAGTAATTTTAAATATACGATTTTCGGTACAGTAAAGCTGCTTTTGACTGAGAAATTACCTGAATAGCATAGTTGGCACATTAACGAAATAAAAAATTGATTTATTAACGGATCGAATAAAAGTTACTTTAACCTTAGATTATTCGACACGCGAAGAATAATTTTTATCACTTTTATTCGTTATTCAAAATTTTTATATAAATACAAATTTTGCCCGTCTCTGCTATAGTAGGTGAAACAAAAAGAGTACGCTAACTTTTTCGTATGATAAGATATTGTCATCGTAGCAGGTATTAAATTCGAATTGGGAAGAAATTTGTTATGTTACGTGATAGCCATATAGTTCCACGTATGAATTTTATTCGAAACGAGACAAGAGAAAGGTAGGTGTGTGCTTCGGGGTTTCTGTGAAAGATATCTGTCTGAAATTTTCGTAGTAGGGAATTACTCACATATTGCCGCAAGAAAAGAAGCTTTTCGTATAACGAAATAAAAGAAATTCAGAGGCTTGAGGTCTGGGGATCAGCAAAATATCGACAAGAGAATATATTGCAGGTCAACCTGCGCGCTATGACGTATCGTTGCTTGCTCACAATTGATTTCCATAAATGAAATAAATTGCTTGTATCGCTGTCAGGCTTGATTTGTCGAGTTGACACTTTTTGACTCTTTTTCCGAGTACTCTACAGTACTGTACAGGAAAGAGGGTTCAAGTCTCGGAGTATACTGCATTATATTACTACAATGAGAGAGTATGCTCAGTAAACATGGATAAACAAACTAACATTCTTAAAGTTAAAACTGATTTTCGATTTCAATGACACCAGTGATTTGCTTTCTACTGTTTATTTCGTGTACCATATAAAGCAACGACTTACATTACACTGACTTTCCCATATAGAAACTATATTCTCAGAATAAGTGTACACCTCCAATTTCCATCGCAGAATTCTCTGTACACTTTCAAATTATAAACGTTTCCTATTCGCTGCAATGACAAAACTGTATCTTCAAACTCTGCTACAATAAGAATCATTAATTTCACTATCAATTAAACACAACTGTTCTAATCAATTCATCTCTCATCATTTCTCTCTACATTTTTTGTTACACGTCCCCTGAGTACTTTTTACTCATTTTCATATACTTTAATTAGCACAACCTACTCTGCATGTCCAGAAACTTCTTTTTCCACATCCCGTGCATCCCCAAGCTGCTGGATCCCTTTTTTAGTTCACCCTCTATACATACATCCTCTGAATCGTGCAAACACGAGACAGTCCTCTTCTCTCCATCCTCCGCGACGTGTCCAGACTGCGGAAATCGGGTGATTTCCACAATGCGTTCCTTTAAGGCCGTGCTTGTAGTGCATGCACACCAAGGCTGCCGCGGTTCCTTGGACGCCGTGCACCATGTACCTGCCAAAATAAATACCGCGGTACCGTGAACCCGAGGCACGACCCTGTCTTATCCGCTACAGCACACATCGTTCTCCTTCTGTGCAACGCAAGAGGCGCCTCTTCGGCCACTCAAGGTGTTTGCTTTTAGTCGAACACGTATGAATCCCTCCTGCGGCCCTCGCCTCTCACCGAAGGTCCAACATCGACGTGCTGCCAATCTCGGCTAGTTATCTGCGCTTCCTCTGTCTAGAAATGGCCCAAATTTTTGCACACGATTAGCGAATTATTGTTGACAAGAATTTAGGTATAGAGGGATTCTTTGTTCTCGGTGGTACTTTGGGTTTTTAAAATATTTGGAAAATTTGAAAACCGGTATTTAAATTTAATAAACCGGTTTTAGATAGGTTTATTAATATGTACTACTAGAATTAATATGTACAAATTAATTAACCGTGTAATTAAAAACTAATCTTTATGAGTTTATATTTCGAGAAGAAACATACTAAATGAAGTAAAGATTTATAATTTATGTTTTATTTTGTTATATTTTTGTAATTTCATAAATATTAAATGAACTGAAACATTGTACCTGTTTGTACAGAGTTTAGATATTTTAGTTTTTCATATTTATTTGATTTTGTATAGAGTTCTCTCCACCCTACTATTTAAAAGCTATACATTCTTCGTTAAAAAGATTATCGAAACGTTACCAAACACGATTTTCATTTTCATTCTAGCTGAAAATATCGGAAAGGAAGTGTGTCGTTATCACCTAAACACAGAAATGACTGGTGCTTTCACGTGCGCAGAGATGAAATTTCCACGTTTGCAAATATGGATGACCGTAAAGTCGTCGACGATGACTCCTCTTTCGTACCTTTGCCTCGCGAATTCGTTTCTTAGACACGAGCTGGGGTAATAAAGTGCCCGTAGATACGGAGGAAAAGGAAGATGTCTAACGGAAAGGACCCTCGAGTGATGTTTGAAGGCGAAGAGAAACGTCTAATGCCGCGCCGGCATTTGCATACTTGGGTATTCATGCAAGGAAAGCTTTCCTCGACGCATTACAGGATCCAGGATTGTTGTGCGAGTACGCGGCAGCTCCTCGTGAAGTAACTAGGAGAACGTCGAACAGAGGAGATACGTTGTTAGTGCAAGTTTTGCGTGTACGTGTATAATGTGCACCATGGCTTCATTAATTGTAGAAAATCTCGGGGTACAATGTCACGCAGTTTCGATAACTTCGATAACTTCGATAACTTCAGGAAATGCCTACGCTACTGGTTACGAGTGTTTGACTACTCACGTGATTGTTATGGATCGAAAATTAAGATATGTTTAGTATTTGGAAGGTTTTTTAATGTTGGAATATGGATGAGTAATCAGAGGGAATATATTTCATCTTAACAGAATTTTGGGAAAATAACAATTAGAGTAAAAGCATTTTCATGCAAAACCATTCTGTGACTCGTAAGTGGAATTTCGGATATATTCAGTTGACAGGCACAGTGCTGGTTTAGAGATGGGTCGGTGTCCCTAAAATACCAGTTGCTAGCTACGAAAGTGTTTAGCGTGAAGTGACCTAAAAGGAAGTTGTAATATTATTATTTTAGAGCTGTGTGATAACGATAGTTTGTACTCGTAGCTGTTATCATTGACCTCTTCTACTTCGTTGGTCTTTTCTGTGAAACTTCTGCTTTCCATGCTTATGAAAACAGATTGTAATATTATTCCAGTCTCTGATAACTAGACTGCGGATGTTTATGCACGTAATACATGCAACAAGTATATACAAATATCCACGTAATATATGCCATGTCTATTTTTATCGAATTTGTTAAGGGTAGACCGACAGTTCCCAATTTGTTTATTGTGGCTGGAAGAAATACTTTCCATTAAAAGTATCAACTGCCTATTTGTAGGAATAAAATAAAGAGTGATAATTAATAATTTTATTATTTTCGGGTGTTAAGAAAAAAAATAGCCAAACCTGTTTAATTTTATGGAAATTATTTATGTGTATCAGGTGTATGTAATAATTGAATAATTAGTCTCTACTAACGAGTTATTCTATGGCATGATATCAACATTGGTACTTATCATTAATGTCACATAACAGCTCCATAATTCATTTATAACCGCAACTAAATATAGGGAGATAGATATAAAAGAAAAATGTAACATATGTGCAAAATAATTTTTGCATATCAATATATACATTTGCATAAACATCCCCTGTCTACTGATGACTTATAAGATCTTCTTCAAGAAGAAATGAGGAAATTACTTTTCGAATAATTGTGTGTTAACAACAGAAGTACCAATAAAGTGATTAAAACAAAGACATTGATCGATAAAAATTGAATTTCTTTGAAAAATCGTTTATTATCATTGAACACAGAAGATTTCAACCATTGCTTTTTTTTTAAATCTACTAGTTCCTAATAGGACTTTCTGTACATAATATGTTATTTGATAAGATAAGTTATTATGACGAGAAAGGTACTTAATTGTTCCTTGCATTGGTGAACAAACTCTGGTATATAACATTCTTATTCTACACAACTATCCACATATACAACACATAATTATAATCGTATACCATTTGTTTCCATGTTTACATCACGAGTGTAATTCTCACTAAATTCATAATCATTTCATTTCTATAAATAGACGTATTCCAATTGGAATTTTCTGAAGCAAGAAAATGTAAAAATATATCTACCGGAATTTCTAACAAATTCGTGTTTGCAACCAGCACGTGTTTGCACCTGTTCGATCGTTGGTTGCCAAGGTGCAACGACATTAACTCGCAGTCGTTCAGAATCCGTTATTAATTGACAAATAAACCTCTCTAACTCGCGGTATTATTCGCGCGTAGGTTATAAAATATTGTCGCGCCCCTCTCCCTCCGCCCCGTGTCGCAGTAACTTTCAATTTGCCGCGCGACGTCAAACACTCGCGCGGAACTCCGCCACTCAATTTCCGGCGCAGCAATTTCCCGTAGCGAGAGACCTAAACACAAGACATCTCAGTCTGACGGAAAGGCGCTTTTGGCATCAGCTCATCTGCACAAGCCAATATTATCAATCGTTTCGTCGCCGTTGATAATGAAATAAGCCTCTCTCCTTATTTTCATTTCCCCTTCTGATGCAAGAAGAATCCTTATGCAGCTTTTTGCGCCACCCCCGGCGCTCTCTCCCTCTCCACGGCGAGCTGGATAATTACTTCGATTATTTACAAGATTTTCCCCCCCTGACAGATTAAAGCGATACTCCCCTCACGCGGCAATACTTGTCTACTTTGAAGAATTCCCTCCTCTTCTTTTCTTTCATCTTCGTTTCGTTTCCTCGCCCTCCGCCCTTCTGTCTCTGTCTCAGCCACGTTCGCGCCACGCTGCCCGTCTCGTTCCATCCCCCGGAGTCTAATCCGATTACGATGGAACGAGGTGTCCGTTCGGGTGTAACTCCGCGATAATGGATATTGCTATTCAAAGTATTTCTCGCGTTAAATGACGTTCTCCCTGAGTTCGCCCGAAGGGGAAGATTTTGCGGTTCGATGGGACACTTAATTTTTCTTATCCCCGGGTCTAATTTCTAATATCCAGGCGACGTCTCTCGCTTACGTGATTCAGCTGCTCGTGGGAAAGGAGTCAGAGTTATATGACGAACGTACGATGGAATATTTCTCTTGTATTTGGGGGATGTTTGGATCATTTTGTTACTAAATTTGCTGAGAGTGTATTATTGATATCGAGGTATTGTTAAGAATGATATTGTGTAAAAGGCAAAGTGGACACTTTGGGAAATTTAATATTTCAATTTCTAAATATTCTTCGTAGTGCGGTTGGAGAAATATTCTATATTTTTATAAAGGTATATATTTAGAATTTTATGTGCTTTAAAATGACAATGTTCTCACCTTGACTTTACAAACCATAAAATGAACTTCCAAAGCATTATATTATTTTCCAGGAGTATCCCAAAGATACATTTACTTTTCGAAAACAAAATTCTTAAATACCTGGGTGTCTTACACTCAGAGCAATTTTTGAATCGACTGCTATTCTCCTTTAAAAAGTTCAATCGTAATGAAAAAATTCATGGGCCAATTTCAAGGTCTCTAGAATGTATCCCAATAGTTTTTTATTGAAACTTTATCACAGTTTTTGTAAAGAAAATCTAGATTATCATATGTAGATAAAAAACGAAGAAAATCTTCAAAATATTGTAACTTTTACAAATTTCAATATCAGAAGCTAAAAATCTACGGAGTTGTTCTTTAGGTATAACAGTTTCGTATAAAAAATAGTTTGCAAGTCAGCTTTGGAAAAAGGTATTTATTTTGCATATCAAGAGACACGGTAGTGTCTCGCGCCAAGTATATAATATATACATATATATATATGCGCAGCGCGAACACGGAGTGTATCTATTACGCCGCGACGCGCTATCGAGAACCCTGAGATTACCGAATCTCAATAACGGCTGATCCGATTAGCTTTTTAATGGTCTTAATGGATAGCTTGGGTTTGATTTACATAAGAAAAATGTTTTCGTTTTGTTCCTAC
This sequence comes from Andrena flavipes, assembly GCA_963971345.1. Lineage (NCBI taxonomy): Eukaryota > Metazoa > Arthropoda > Insecta > Hymenoptera > Andrenidae > Andrena > Andrena flavipes. The sequence goes on along the minus strand of OZ020482.1, from coordinate 15,196,105 downwards.
GTGCCTTATGAGCTGAGATATTTCAATGCAAAGTTCCAATTTGGCGAATTTTACGTTAAGAGATTTTTCTCCATCGTCAAGTGTGGGCAAGAGGGGAGCATGAAAGGGTGAGGAAATGTACCGCCAATTCACGCAGTACGAAAAAATCAAAAAGCATCTATGTTCAGGTTGCTAGTCAACGTAACCTAGCTAGTGTCAGTCACTTTACTCATAACCACTGTGATACTACTTAGCTGTTCTGTCTAGGGTGAATTGACCAGTGAATGAACAGCTAAGCGCTTTTTCAGTTTCAAATAACGATAAAAATTAAATAATGTCCTAATTTATTCATGAAACAAGAATTTGTAACAGAATAGGCTTTAAAAATGTCTAAAAAAATTGTTTGTTATTTTTTACTTGACCGGCGTCAGAAATAAATCATAAAAATGTAATCAATGCTCAATATACTAGTGAATGAACAAAATACCCAATAAATGAATACCTTCACCCAGTGATTGAACACAAAGAATAATACTTCATTTTCCGACGAGAAAACGCTACAAAAGAAGAAAGGAATTTTAGGCGAGGGACCTAACATAAGAATATAAAGATATAATCTATATATTATAATAATAGGAATTTGACAAATTTAGTTATATCAGAACACAGTTTACACAATATAATGGTTAACTGTCATCGTACGTGTTTTCTTACTAGGTTTCTCGCTGAGAATGGCAGTACCCGAAACCACAAAACAAAAAAATTAATAAGCGATCAAGACGTTCATAAATTCAAAAAATATTAGTATCGCCGTTATCTCAATAAATTTTCCTTCATTCCAAATATAAGATCATTGTTTTCAATGAAATAGTATTCTTGTTATACACGAAAAAAGTCAATTTGTTCATTCACTGGTCAATTCACCCTATACGCATACTTTTCCTTAATAAACCCTTAATATTTCAATGACGGTTTTTAGTTTTTATATCAATTTTTAAATCATTAGATATTGATTTATTAATAAAATGAATTTAACTTAAGTGTGAAATATAATATTCTTTCTTATTTCTTCTTTTATATTGCTATTCTCTGCATTAGCAACAAGACGCATAGGTTCCAAATTCCTAACACATCTTCTAAAGGTATCTCGATAGCTGCATCAACGAGTCTCAGCAGCTAAAATTATTCTCTGACCACCAAGAGCTAATACCTGGGATTCCAGAGCTGGAGACTTAAACTCTTTTAATAAATTGTTCACTTTAGCAGTAAAATCCTTATCTAATAATGATTTGCATAATAAATTCGCACTGTGGCTACTACAAGTCATGTGCCATACATTGATTGTTTTTCCCATGGACATTTGTCTGTTATTACTGCATATAATATTTAAATTAAATTGTTCTTGTGCCATTGTCATACATTGATTAACAACTTCTCTTAATGCTTCACCAGTTTCTCTGATACAACTGAAATTCCAGGCATCAAGATAAATGTACCTGTAATCACTTCAATTCAGAATTGCAACTACATATTTATTGTTGGATGATGAATTTTTCCAACCATCTAAAAGTAGAACTGAATGTTTAGATTCCACACTGGTTATTGATTTTTTATAATCTTGAAATTTTGCATTCAGTAAATTATTTGACAACTTCTTTCTAGTTGGAATTTTATAATTCGGGTTCAATTTACCACAACCAAAGTATTAATAGCTGGACAATCATATAAAGTTATGAATGCTATATTTCATAGTGGTTCATGTATTGAGGATGGCCATTACACCAGTATATGTAAAGAAGAAGGAAAGACTAGTAGTTGGATTGAAGCTGATGACGTGCAAATTAAAAAAAGGCAATGGCTCAAAGGCGCTAAAGATCTTTATATTTTGTTCTTACAAAAAATGATAATAAATAAATAAGCCAACAAAAATTACCACGCTATGGAACAGCTGAAAGAAGAATGATGCCATTTGGCACTTGTAAGGGTTTATTATGCAAATCATTATTAGATAAGGATTTTACTGCTAAAGTGAACAATTTATTAAAAGAGTTTAAGTCTCCAGCTCTATAATCCCAGGTATTAGCTCTTGGTGGTCAGAGAATAATTTTAGCTGCTGAGACTCGTTGATGCAGCTATCGAGATACCTTTAGAAGATGTGTTAGGAATTTGGAACCTATGCGTCTTGTTGCTAATGCAGAGAATAGCAATATAAAAGAAGAAATAAGAAAGAATATTATATTTCACACTTAAGTTAAATTCATTTTATTAATAAATCAATATCTAATGATTCAAAAATTGATATAAAAACTAAAAACCGTCATTGACATATTAAGGGTTTATTAAGGAAAAGCATGCATATAGGGTGAATTGACCAGTGAATGAACAGTGAGCAGTGAATGAACAAATTGACTTTTTTCGTGTATAACAAGAATACTATTTCATTGAAAACAATGATCTTATATTTGGAATGAAGGAAAATTTATTGAGATAACGGCGATACTAATATTTTTTGAATTTATGAACGTCTTGATCGCTTATTAATTTTTTTGTTTTGTGGTTTCGGGTACTGCCATTCTCAGCGAGAAACCTAGTAAGAAAACACGTACGATGACAGTTAACCATTATATTGTGTAAACTGTGTTCTGATATAACTAAATTTGTCAAATTCCTATTATTATAATATATAGATTATATCTTTATATTCTTATGTTAGGTCCCTCGCCTAAAATTCCTTTCTTCTTTTGTAGCGTTTTCTCGTCGGAAAATGAAGTATTATTCTTTGTGTTCAATCACTGGGTGAAGGTATTCATTTATTGGGTATTTTGTTCATTCACTAGTATATTGAGCATTGATTACATTTTTATGATTTATTTCTGACGCCGGTCAAGTAAAAAATAACAAACAATTTTTTTAGACATTTTTAAAGCCTATTCTGTTACAAATTCTTGTTTCATGAATAAATTAGGACATTATTTAATTTTTATCGTTATTTGAAACTGAAAAAACGCTTAGCTGTTCATTCATTGGTCAATTCACCATACATTATAAAAATACAAACTTTATTTTATTATTTTATTAATTACAACATTCTTCTGTGGCGGGCTACATATTCTCCTGTAATTAGTACTACAAAATGTGTGAAATCTCCACAAAATTACCTTTTTTAAAAAAAAGGTACAAAAAAGAGCGCCAAGTATATAATCCCATCGAAAAGAATCCCATTTAAAAACATTGTCGTAAATTAATAGTTTTACAAAACTAATGATATACACAAATTGCGCCAATTATACCAATGGCTATTTATACAAACAGGACCGTTCCTGGGTTGTTGGTCGCCCAGGTGCGAAAACAATATTGCCGCCCTTATTAATTTAATATTCTTTAATTAAGAATTTGATATGCAGTGCTTACTTTTACATCTATATATACAAAAAAAAATGTATTAACCAATATTAAGCAGATATATTTTTATTTTATTTTATACAAATAAATATTTCAATACCAATAAATATTTTATTCAAAATACTTGGCGCTGCGAAACCGAAGAAATGTTAAAATAATTGTCTTAGTATTAATAATTTGCAATAATTCTCTTACAGGCTAAAATAGATAAACATATACATATACATATTATATTAGAAACGCAGTCACATTTATTCTACATATAATTAATTCTAATATCATACGCAGCATATGCACACGCACACATACACACATTCACGATCGCACGGACAAGAAAGAAAGAAAAAGATTAATGCAATTTATACATATTTATTCAGTTTATCAACACCAATTCGGAGAGCAGCGCCAAGTATTTTGAATAAAATATTTATTGGTATTGAAATATTTATTTGTATAAAATAAAATAAAAATATATCTGCTTAATATTGGTTAATACATTTTTTTTTGTATATATAGATGTAAAAGTAAGCACTGCATATCAAATTCTTAATTAAAGAATATTAAATTAATAAGGGCGGCAATATTGTTTTCGCACCTGGGCGACCAACAACCCAGGAACGGTCCTGTTTGTATAAATAGCCATTGGTATAATTGGCGCAATTTGTGTATATCATTAGTTTTGTAAAACTATTAATTTACGACAATGTTTTTAAATGGGATTCTTTTCGATGGGATTATATACTTGGCGCTCTTTTTTGTACCTTTTTTTTAAATAGAAATTACAGAGCGTCAGAATCAACTTATGGGTGGCTCACACCCAGAGTGTCAAGGAAGGGTTAAATTAAAAATTAACCACTGAAACAATTCCATTCTATTGCGTTACTGGCTCAAGTCTTAGCCGATCTAAAGATACGTAAACATCGTACAAGTCTATGGTAAAAATCAACAATAAAAATATATTTCTTCCCAGTTGAATCTCCCTCGCGCAAGTTAGCGTATTCGATTTCCATCGCGATTGGGCGAAAACTCAAATTCGCCCAGGGGTTGGAGGCTTCGAGACCTCGGTAAGTGGTGCTTGACATTGAATTATGAATGCGTAGCGATGCGAGGAAGGGGATGGCGTCTAAAGACGAAACGATAGCGCCAAGAGGGTGACAGTGGGTGGCGGAAGCGTGCCGCAACCGATCCCACATCGTAGGTATTATAAGTTCTGCCGAATCCTTCGTGGGAATGAGCGGCTTGCTCTTGTGAGACTCACCTCCGCATTACTACTAGCTCGTCCCAAGTGTAATCTCTAAGCTCCTAAAAGGTACTCGCCCCTTTCAGCCGAACCACTCCGTTATACTCGATCCACGTTCTCTCTTTCTGTAACTGGAAATCGGCAGCGATTCGTCCATTTCTGCAGCATCTTGTGTGACAACACTGGGTCACCACTTCTCCTTGTCCTACCATTTCCCATAATTCATTGTTCGCGTCAGTGGCAATAAAATACTGTGAGTTAATTTAAAATATAGCCAAGTACCGAAGTTCCTGAGAAATAGAACAGTTACTGTTATTATTAATATGGATAATAAGGTTACTTGAAATTGAAAAGTTCGAGGAGAAAGGGTTCCAGAGTTATTTAATATTAAATGATCTTTTATTAAATAAGATGTCTTGAATTTTCTATTGGCAACAGAAAAAGGAACGTACTACTGAGTTTCAATTTTTATAAAATAAACTGGAGTTCCTACTATGGTAATGTGTGGTTAAACAATTTAGAAACACTTTGCACTGTTCAAATTATACTGCAAGAATTGTTTAAAATTTTGACAGTCGATTATGGTGTTCTGAATACTCGAGGAAAAGATTTGTTTAATTTCGTGAGTTGTTTTGTATTATGTAAGTATCCATGCTGGCATTAAAGGAAATTTTCATAAATATTTTTATAACGTTAGTGTTAGTAAAGACGAGTGTATTCAATGGCAAAAACCATTCGTTGAAGTTAAACCACTTTGGCGTGAAATGGAGAAAGAGAATGTATCGTAGCGCAAAATGGCAGAAAGGCAAAAAGGCAAAAGTGTTGTTAATATTCATGGAAACCAATATTCGTTTTCTCTAGCTTTCGCTCGGATCCTATTGGTCCTAAACTGTTTGCATTCGCGTTACCACGCGTTTGGAAACGGTTTGTTTATACGTTTACGCATCGTGCACGTACGATCAATGTAGATGCGCGCGGTTGAGTTTTATTACACGGCAAAAGGGCATCGATAATTGCGCGATCGGTGCAATCAAATGTGGTCGACAATGAACAATATATAATATTCGTATCACATCAAACGGCGGCCCGATCCCGAATGCCTGGCGAAATTTTCAGACGCATAATGGCCGATTGCGTAAAGCAATTTCGCGGGTCATTGCCACTGAAAGGCATCGGCCCCCTTCGACCGTCTCGATGAATCGATGTCCTCGCGGGATCTACTAATTTTTCCGTCGAACGGTTTAAATCTTTGTGATGGTAAGATATTATTTATTTCTCCTCTAAAAAAAAGGCACTACTTATCTTACCAGCGCATATTTTACGGACATATCCCGTGCTTCGAGTTCAACTAGAAAACATCACTTACAAGGAATTAAAATTTACGATTACACAATCGTCAATCCTTAATTTTTATAGAAATTTTAAATGAATAGAGTTTTAATAAAATATTCAAATCACGTTTGTTAATGTTTTATCAAGTAATGTACATGTTTTGTTTATACACCTGCGTATCGTATTCATTTTATTTATTCTTCCTTAAGGGAGGAACCTGAAATCAACGTTCTTTTTGGGAACCTTTGGTAAGGATACTTTTTAAAACTTGTCTTTCGAGAAGTGAACAAGCATTTGTTGTCCAACTGCGTGCACTCAAGTGTCCGTTTTCGTGATCTGAAATCAATGTGCCATATAGTTGTGTTTTTAATAAAATTAGGATACAGAAGAACCTCAATTCGCATTCCGAAATGCAAAATTAAGATAATAGTAAATGTTTGAAGAAATAGTTGCGTCTGTCACTAAAAAGTTCAGCGTTAATTGTGCAATAAAACTTAGTAGATTTAATAATGTTATTCCGGATTGAGATACATCCTTAGCGTAATTTTATTAAAAACAAAACTATACGGTAATTTTGGTTTCGGATCACCGTAACGGACCCTGGACTCATGGCTTGAAACGGTTCCGAAAATAAGTGTTTAAAACTGTTATGTAAAGGTTCTGATTAAAACGGTTATGGAAATCCTTTATTCCAAATAACTATTATGAATAACCGAAATTTCCCACTATTATCTGTTTCAGTTACGGTTCCTATTTCCCTACTTATATAGATTCCATAACCATTATTCTTTCCTTTCTACATCGGTTCCGGAATCAATTTTTGTATCGACTTTTCCCTAAATGATATCATTAATATTTTTTACAAAATCCTTATAGAAACAGGAGAAACTTTTAACTTCCTATTCTGAATAATATAGCGTATGTGTGAATGTAAAAAATATGTAGCTGATTTATTTATTTCAACGATTTATTAGAAATCAATAATACGCATAAATATTCCTCCTTTTTCTATAAGGATTTTGTAAAACATATGCACATATACAGTAATCTGCAGGTGCAATAATACTGAATGACATCAATTAGGGAAAAGTTTCAGAACCGAGAAAAATAACAGTTACTGAACCGATATGAGAATGGAAATAAGAACCGTAACCGAAACAGATACTAGTTGGAAATTTCGGTTCTTCATAACCGTTTGGAGAACCGAAATCGATATAGGTAGTAACAGTTTTCAAGTCCTGCCTAGACTACACTTAGTTGAACAACTTGGGTGCTTCAAAACACCTACGCCATTTGGAATTACCGCGTTATTTTTATATAAAAAAATGTTTCTTCACTTCTCGAAATACATAATAATAAACCCTGCAAGTTTTAAAAAGATTGCACGTATAGTTTCCTTGAAAAAAATTCCCTACAAAGAACCTTGATATCTGTCTATTACCTCAGGTTCCTTCTTCAAGTCTCTCACGCTGACATTACGTTTCATTAGAACTTACTCTTCTTTCTTCAAAGACGTGACCTTCACGCTCGCATTTGTGTATCGCATAACAGTTTTATACGCGAGCCGTGTAACGAAGAAGACAATATAGAATAGCAAAGCTAGGAAAGCGAGGAGAACCGCCAAGATGTCCAGAAGCATGATCTTGTACAATGGCAAATCTCGAGATTTTGTACGAAGATGGGCTGCCCCTTTGTGACGAATAACGTGCTCCAACCACCTGATTCCCTGCTCCAAAGGATGGTACGGCACGTCGTGGAACAATTCGCGGAGCTTGCTGATGTTCTCTTTGTAACTAAATAGGAAAAGGTGGAAGACAAAAGGGCTTAATTACTTCGCAACGCTATTACCCTGATTAAAGGCGGGACGGTGTCTCTTAAAGAAAGCACGAGACTCGATAGAAGAATGCTGTTCGATGGAGGATTCTCGTATCGAGTCGATCGGTATCGATCAGAACAGGATAAATCACCTTGGATTCCGTATCATTTCCAGAATTGTGCTCTTGAATGTTGCCTTCGTGAGTCCAGTGAAACTGAGTACTCGTGTAGCTCCAAGTCCCTCCAACCTCCTTACGTTTTGGTGTTGGTCGATGAGCATTGGGAAACCGATCGTTGGCACTGCGTATTCTATGCTCTCTTCTGTACTTTGGAGACCGCCGTGGTAAATGAACAGCAGGATGTTTGGGTGGCCTGAATGATTTCTTAATATTTCTTACTTAAATATGAAGAGTGTTTGATCAATAATTGTGTGAGTTTCAAAGTGTTTTCCATGGATAAATTATGTCATAAAATGGAAAAGTCTGAGGAATATGAAAATGGAAGGATCGCATTTTCCAAGGCTGTAATTTGTGAGTTTCCCAGGTTATCACTGTTCTTTGAAATCGGTGAAAAGTGTGTACTAAATACCTGTACGAAATGAGTGTTAATAAAATAAGTTTTAGTAGTTGCAAATACTGACCGAGTATTTCTTCTTGAGGCAACCATTTTCTAATGACCACGTTATCAGGTTTTCCGGGTAAATCATCAGTCTCAAACTTCCACACGACTGTGTACGGTAGTTCTGCGAAGGTTGACAGCAAAACACTTTGCAGTTCCTTAGGAATATCAGCACTTTTCAAGTTGGACCCTAAGCTGAAGTATATGAAACCTGACGTCGATTTGTCTAGGATTTCCTTCAAGTCCTACAAGAGAAATCGATATTTTATTCAAGCTACACTATTTTACCATTGAAACTTGCCACCTTTATTAGATAAGATGTCTTGTTGCATCTAACATGAACTTAGTTTCTGTGTTGGGAAATCACGTTTGCTTTTAAAGTTGGAAATACTGATGACTATCATGGTCAATGTTCACATCTACTTTAGTTTTGCAAAAAATATTTACAGGTATCTATCTACTTCTAAGGACAGGACTTTTCGAAACTAAGTATATTAAAGTCTTTAGATATATGTATAAAGTAATTTGTCTTTGCTTTCCGTATAGTCATCGTAGCTATAACAATTATTTTGCATTCGTATTTCGTATGTACTGATATCAGGCGAAAAAGATTTGAAATTCCAAATAAACGTTAATATTCGAAGAAATAAATTATTTGCATTACTTTATTTGGTCTATTTTAAAAATATATTACTCAGGACTGTTCTGCTTCGAAACATTTATTTCAGGAGATACTTATTCAAATATAAAATCAAATTAAATTTCAATTTATTAGTAGGTAACTAAGTAATGAAATAATTTAAACGAAAATCATTTGCTTGTTCATATTATTTAACTTACGAGTATTAAGGAGTTAAAAGCACTACTAAAATTAATATCCTCCTGTAATGTAGTTTCTTGATTTGAAATTATATTATTTCCGTTACTTCTTTTCGATCGTCCACTGTACAGTCACATTTTCCACAGCACAGAAGTTAAAAAGTTTGAAAATTTACCTGCGTTAGACTTCCGTTAGTACGTCCGAAACGATATCCACCAAAGTAGATGACAGCAGGAACATGTGCTCGAGGATAACAGAAAAACGGATGAGTGCCAACTAGGAGCATGCTAAGATTATTCTGAAGCTCTTCGATACCAGGCACAGTGTCGCCAAAATGCTTTCGTACTACTCGCTCTTGAATTGGATTGATGATAAACCGATGCATGTAGAGATGGCAGAAATAATAGTACGTATTGACCATTCGATTCCATATGTTCATGTCATCTGTGTACTCAATAACCACATCCGGGACGGTAGCTGTTGCCGGCGGATGCCCTGCAGCATAACGAATAAAATTATTAGCTGAATTAGGGTGACTGTACCTAATATCGCCAGGCAAAAGTTAAATCGCTGTCAATTGAATAATAATTGATATTTTTGCATGCAGTTCGTTTTAAATTAAAGAGAAATTGTTCGTCTTTCATGTAGCATAAGTTAGAATTAGACACGCAAAAGGAAATAAACATCAGTCTATTGGCTACTTTCCCTTACCCTGTCCAAATTCAAAGTCCTTCTCTGAAGAAAAATCTGACGCTATATTACCATTTTAAAGTGGTGAGATATTAACAAGGCAATCCTATTTTAGAAGACTAAAACCACAGAAAAATTTCGATTTTTTTTTTAAGAAACTAGCGAATCGATGCATCTGAAATTTGAACCATGTTTTTATGCATCTTTGAAGAAGTTGCGGGAATTTTTTTATTAATTTTTAATAACAAATGTAGGAGTTAGGCACACTGGACCTAGAACAGAAACATGAAATGGCGTTTTACTTTATACATATCTATGTAGCTTTGATTTGATGAACCAGAATACCAATAAGTCATGGCTTTTTTGTTACATAACAAAATTGGAAAATCTTGATGGCATTAATTAAGATTTGTTTTGTAATTTTTTTTATTCTGGTTCATCAAATTAATGTCACATATGAATAAAGTAAGACACCGCTTCATTTTTCTGTTTCAGTTTACCTGGAAAATAAAAATCATGCACACCAGCAGACGATCCACTTTGCGTAGCGTAATGGTCAACAATAACTCCTATATTTATTATTAAAAATTAATACAAAAAACGGCAACTTCTTCAAATATACATAAAAACGAATCGCTTGTTCCTTAAAAAAAAATCTCAAATTTTGCTATGTCCTTAGCCCTAAAAATAGGATTCCTATTTTTCATTAGAAGTATCTATTGATTTTCATTTTTCTTTAGAATAAAAATTGTAGATTAGCACGAACAAATATTTTCTTGACCCCAAATATTTATCAAAATTGCCATCAAGTGTTACCACTAAATTTTCCTCGGTCTGTTTTACAATACTACGACAGAAGAACACAATTTTCCATTTAAAACAGCCAAAGGTACGACAAAAGTACTACCTACAGTAGTAAGCAACTACAAATATACGCAACAACTTGTTATTATCTATCGAAAGCTCTGACCATAACTTTTATATTGATAAATCATCGGAAATCATATCAACTACTACAATAAACAAACTAACCATCACATGACCATATTTTCAATTGAACAAAGTTTATAAGATTCCTTCGCACACGTACCAAACATGTGGTTTATAGAACTTAATATATTCGACGATGAAATTCCAACCATTGGCGCGTTCAAACGAGTCGACAGCGCGTACAAAGCATCGTGGTACAAACACTGTATCAGAATCAAATCGAACTTCTCCGTGCTGTTGGTAGCTATAATTCGCTGCATCACTGGATGAGACAATATCATATCGCTTATTGTTCCACTGAATTCGACTATTCTGATTAAAAACTGCCAAGGCCCATGCTCTCCGCTGCTAAAATATGAGACCTGCTTCTTGTACATATCGATTAAAACGTGCAAATCAACCTCCGTGTAGTTCTCCATTGATCGATTGTTAGCTGGGATTGGTGTAAAAACTAGTAGCTCGTGCCCTCGTCTCGCTAATTCCATCATGAATTCCCTGAAGGCTATCTGGAATTGCATAAAAGAAACGTGAAGAAATTTTCAGTCCGCCTAGGTAACACTATGGTGCTTTTCGAACCAGTATTACAATCCATTTTGCGGGGTTTTACAGCCTGCTCGATGCACCAATGTGTCTTTGTTATGACGACACGAAATACGAGGTAAATGAGCATAGTGCAAAACTGCAATGGGCGCAACAGGTTGGCGCGCAGTTTTTACCAACAGTGCACGTATATCTTCGGTAGGAGCTGACAAGGTCTATGCAAAGCATAGAATGATTGTGCTCTTCTTTGCAACAGCAGATTACATAAAGCATTTACATTTACTTTTATAAGTAGGATTAACGTATTGTCACTTATATAATAATATGTAATTATATAATATAGAATCGTGAAGCCTAAGAAGCCTATACGTTTAAAAATCTCGCAATTACGTTTCTTTTTAAACGACTTCAAAAAGGAGGAGGTTATAAATTCGACCCGTTTGTGTTTTTTTATGTTTGTCCCCTTATAACTCCTCAGCATATGGACCGATTTTGATGATCTTTGTTTTATTCGAAAGGGAGCGACGCCCCGGTGGTTTCATCCTACGCTAAATCAACATTGGCCCAATATTTTCAGATTTATGGTTAATAATAAAGACTATTGTCACCTAATTATTAGTATTTTATGTACGTTCGAGCATATCTCCTCCGCATGCTGTGTCAATATATATAACACTAAAAAGTTAAAAATAAAAAATTGAAAAAAAATTAAAACCGAAAAAAATAAAATTGTACTAAAAAGTAAAAAATAAATTTTTCGCTTATTTAATCTAGCATTTGCACTGTGTAAATCTGGCGCCGACTGAATAAATATGAGAATTGTAGAATAAATAAGGGAAAAATTTATTTTTTACTTTTTACTGCAATTTTAATTGTTTGAAGTCGGTTTTAATTTTTTTAAATTTTTTTATAAAGTAAAACAAAAATCCTGAATACATATGGGGAGCTGAGAATCATAGTGGTGCAAATCTAAGTTTTGATAATTTGAGTTAATAACAGTTTTTAAGCCTACAGGCTTCATCTGTTTACATTCATAGTGAATTAAGTTGTAACGTCATTCTTGATTAATTCCAATAAATGAGAACTCTTGATTGCAAAGTAACAAGATTTCTCTTTAGCACTTAACTAATAAGAGCAGAGTGGTTCGAAACATACTGGTTTAAGTTCGCATAATTGTAAGGTGTAAGTGTGTAAATATAAGTTTTCATGCGTTGTGCTGACAAGTAAGAAATGAAGAAAATGAAAAATTAATTTTTTTTTATTTTTATATATCTACTTACCTATACATAGAAGAAGTGCAGGATATTTGGAATAGGTACTGTTGGTAATTTAATAAACTACTAACGTTATCTAATTTGTAACACCGTAGCTAATAGGGGCTAATAACCTGTTAACTAATCACATGTGTGTATGAACCGCCAATTTTACATTTTCAACTTAATCGGCAGAATAAGAAAATGTCAATCTGCCAAACTTTTCCAGCAAGTATTCAATCGTTCCAACCATGATTAAAATAGTTAAACACTTAATCTACTCATTTATATGTTCCTTCTATGGTTCCCAGTCAGTTTTGTGATAATTTCGAGAATACAAAGTGTGGCATGAAATTTTATGAAGGTGAAGATAATTTGGAATATTCCAAAGCTTAACGATGCTTTTGTTCCATTTATATTACATATTTATTTAAGATTGTTCCTATATTGTGAGTTTCCACCCCAATTAGATCATAAAAGAAAATAATTTTATTATCTACAAGTGTTTTTTAAGTTTATAAAGTGAAGGTAACTTGGAAAACCGGTACTATTCCAAATTACCTGGGCCTTAACGAAATCTATACTTCCTGTCATTCATCTAGACCAAAGTTTCAATTAGATTTTGGTTTTTTATTACTAATAAAAGCTTGAAATATAAAAATTTATTAGTTCGCCTACAACATTATGCAGTTTTATTTGTTCCTATCCTCTATCGTAATACCACGTTACATAATCTTAAAACACAACAAAATACACATTTTTTATGATTATTATAAGTACTTAAAGTATTCTTGTTATTGTGTCGATGCTAAAAGTTTTAATGCTCTAATTTGTCCTAATAATTTGAAGATCAAAGCGTAAAATTTTATTAAAAAACACTTACTCACGTTTACAGTACTGGTTGTGTTTTACTTTACTTTGTCACTTTAAATCATAAATGCTTTCTGGATGACTTTACTCGAAAAAAAGCAAAAAAAGTTCCAAACCTGGTGGCTGTAAGATGGGAACGGGACGACTGCAAGTATCTTGGCTCCGCTTGCGATCGATGGCAATATTATTAAAACTGTAACAAAACTATTAACCAGTCGCGACATTTTACACGGTGCTCGAAAATGCTCGCGGTGATTTTACCTACTACGCTTAACGTACAAAACTGAGTTTCAATTTACGTAGTATTCGGGTTTTAACATATATTCAGAAATTGTAATGAAAAGATAATTCCTTCTGCAAGGTCAGCCGTTACTCGCATAAATTTAATTGCATGAACGTAGCTAAAAGTTCGCAACGGGTAAAAGTTCGCCCCATGCGAATTTCATTGTTTGACTTGTGACAGTTGCCAATGGTGATTGACAGTCAATTGTCAATCAAAGTAGAGTCAGTGTCTAATTGTGTGAGCTTCACTTCGTTTTGTTATCTTACAATGTAACGTAATATTCTCATTTTCAGGAATCAATATTATTCCTATAAATTAATCAGTAAATATTTTAATTAACACGTCATCTGAAAGAGCTAAAATTCTCCTATTCAAAAGTACAAATACATGTTTTGAAATCTCCTCACAGATAACAGGATTGATTAAACAATGGCAAAGTAACTGCGAGGGGAAGAGTTCGAGTGCAAACTTCTTTGGTGTCTCGTTATGTTATAGGATACGGGGCCCGAAAACGCAGGGTTACCATTATCATCGGCGGCGGTGAACGTCATTGGCTTAATTGGTGTTGGTCGGTCGAACGTTTCGCCGGCGGTTGGCATGTATTTGGTGCAACCGTGCAGTTGAGCGCAGCCACGCGTGATTTCCCTCTGCACGGCCATCTGCACGCATCACAAACCCCAAAAGGGTGCTCTTTCACCCGGCCACCATCGGCCGGGCGGCCAGTTGGTTGGGCAGGAGATATTGCTGGTTGACCCGGGTGAAGAGTCGAGATGGCGGCTGCGGGGCCGCCGGTGGTCTGGAACGCGACGGCGCGCAACTTCCAAAACAAACATACGACTTGAACAGGTCGAATCGTTTTCTGGCTGGAAATCTGCCGGGGAAAATCGCCACAGAGGCCTCGCGTATAGAAAGACCGCCGCGAGTTACGGCCGTCGGGCCGGCCGCGATTCCGCAGCTCGTCAATTCCAAATACTCGTTATTTTTTCAGCGAAACTCGCCGAGGATCTGCATTCGGCCTGCGACAGCTCCCGACCGCTGCTGGATTCCGCTCTGCTGCAGGCTGCGGCTGGAAAATTCGGTGGTCGCCGCGCGTTAAACGGTTTGAAATTTGTGGAGCTTTTGATTTATGGAGACAGTGATCATTGGGGGAAGCAACTGGAGGAATATGGGACGTGGAATCTGGGTTACAGATTGGTGTCTTCATTTATAGGTACATTCCCAATTTGTTTGTCGACGAGGATAATCTTTTTTGCGGGTGTTTTTGTGGGACCGAAAAAGTAGGTGACATTTGCGAATTTTTTATAAAAAAACTGTTGGAGGGATTCATTTGAAATTTGGCAAATTGTTTTATTGTACTCTTAAGTATTATTACAAATTTTTATGAGGCTATACAAAGAAAATGTGCGTGTGTAGAGCGTCGATTGCAGAACGTTGAAAAAAAATTGCTCGTGCTGGCGTTGAAGCAAAGTGTCCTATGGTTTATCTGAAACACGAAAAGGAAAAGGGATTCTTAATCTGCATGAACATGGCTATCTATGGAACTAGAATAATTCAGAAAAATGAAAAATTGTTAAAATGGCAGTCTTTTGAAAAAAAAGTTTAAATTCCGTTCAAAAATCGCAAGGAATTATTTAAATAAAAAAGAACGGTACCAGATATAGCCGTAATCCTAGTTCCATAGATAGTCGTGTCCGTGCAGATTAAGAATCCCTTTTCCTTCTTGTGTTTCAGATAATCCATAGGACACTTTCCTTCAACGCCAGCACGAGCAATTTTTTTTTCAATGTTCTGCAATCGACCCTCTACCCACGCACATTTTTGTTTGTATAGCCTCATAAAAATTTGTAATCATACTTGAAAGTACAGTAAAACAACTTGCCAAATTTCAAATAAATCCGTCGAACAGTTTTTTTTATAAAATACTTTTTCGGTCCCACAAAGCAGAACCTCCCTTAAGGGAAGGCTTAAATGACTGCTTCAAAAGAATTCCTGCATATGATTAAAGATAAAAGCCTGGGGCGTAAATATTGAAATGTCTTTCTTACATAAATATTTATTTAAAAAGTATTTTTTTCATTTTTAGTACCTACATTATAATAAAAGCTTGCTTCTTAAAATAAAATTTGTTACTATTATGCTTTTAACATATGCTATTTAGTCTCAGAGAATTTTAATCTGTATTATCTACTTTAACCCTTAAGTAGGCGCACTGGCAAAATCACATAAGTGGGCGCATGGGGTCAGCAGGGACCCCAACTGCTTTTTTATATTTATGGTAAATCAAAAGGTTTTGAAAAGTAAAAACAAGTATATTTGTTAATCAACATTTATTACTTTTACAAAAAATACAAAACTCAAATAAAGTCTTCTCATTATAATAATATCATCTCATAAAGACATCTCATTATAATAAAACTGAACATTTCTTAGATGTATTGAGAAACAATGACCCCATGCGCCTACTTAAGGGTTAAATCTTAAAAAATAATGTAACATTTTTTACTTTCATCGAAACTACACATGTGTGCAAAGATTCAAACTTTCGACCACTATTTTATATTATAAGTGGCTTTGTGCGTGATCACATTTTTGTGGAAATCGAGATAACTAAGGAATCGTTAAGGAATATGAATAATATTCCATTCGAGGGACCCGTTCGTTCCCCACAGCAGGGAAAGAGGAAACACGGTAAGAAACCGCGATCAGCAAAGGAGGAGAGCCTCGCACAGAAGCAATCTATTCACTCATTCTCGAGAAATCCGTGTTTCATTTACCTACAGCCCCCTACCAATCCTCCATCCGCCTCATCATCATAAAATTGCGGATACGTCAAGGAGGTGCAGTAACTCGGAAGGAGCAAACGATCCCTCAAATCAGATCGGACGAGTGCCTTTGAACGATTCGATGCTGCGAGGAATTGCACGGAGAAGGTGGTACGTCGGAATGGAATGGAATGGGCGGCGGTGGGCTCTCCTTCTTTCCGCTGCGGAGAGGAGATAGCAGGTATTATCGGGAAACTAATTAAACTGGAGCATAAGAAATAAAATAAAAGGAAGAAGGATTATCGTTCTCACGGTAGACCACCGCGTTCCTAACCACTGCCTCCATCACCACCATCGTTCTGACCTCCGCAGCGGGTATCTACTTACAAGGAGTCAGCGTCCGACGCTGATTTTCATGAAACTTCGATGGTTTATAGTGCGAACAAAAAAATAAAGATCACGTGCTTTCTTTTCAGCTGCGGCGGCACAATTTTGGGGGAGGAAATTACCCTCTAGAGTTTCACCCCTTCGATGCTACCTTAGTAATTATTCTATTTTGGAGATACAAAGTATTCTGATTCTCAGACAAATATTTTGTGGTTTTTGGGGAAAATATAAAATTATAGTGCATAAAGCAATAACAAAGTTTATCGAAGACTTCATTTTCTATAATTCAGCTGTTTATATGCTCAACTCACAATGGTTTGCAAGTATTTTCATCGTCAGCCATAATGACTCAGTGACAAATAATTATCAGAAATCTTTGCTCTGCACTGAAATATTTATTAAACAATATTCATTCAACAATTCATACAGAGTGTCACAGAGGTTTTCATACAAACTTTACCCGTGTGTTCTATACGTAAAAATAAGACTAAAATGTCATGTAAGATGTCCATAAATGTTTTATCAAAACGTTATAACAAAAATATAAAACGGGATGTAAATGCTGTACCAATGTTTGTATCTCGAAATCTCGAACAGTTTTATCAATACAAATCAATACAATGAGCATATCTTATATCAACAAATAACATAAATATTACGTATCTCGTCTTATCCTGTATTGAATGTAAGAGAAAGAGTATTATTTTGTCCTTCATGTTTCACATATTTGTTATAACTTTGTAATAAATCATTGATGGACTTTTTATTACATGACATTTTAGTCTAATTTTCAGATGTAGAACACAGTGGCAATGTTTGTACGAAGACCTCCGGACACCTTGTTTACAATATTTAACGTTTAACAGTGCGTTACATACAGGGTGTCAACGAAGTGGCGATACAACCCGACAAAGTGTAATTTTATATGAAAATGTAAGTTAAAAATATAAAAAGATATTTCTTTATTCGAAGCTTCGTTTTCAAGAAAAATGACCTTGAATATTTCGACTTATTTCCCCACAAGAATTCCTTTTAATCTGATATCCTTTAATCTTTCTAATAAAATGCACGTGTACCAGTGGAGTTTTTAAAATCGATTTTCTAAAAACCTGTTACTCTACACTTTCTAATTATTTCTTCATAAAGAATCACCCCCTTTCGTATTCTATCGATGGCGCCCTGTGTATTTTCTCAACGCAACGAAAAGTTGCCTCGGTGAATGGTTAAATCTGACTTATCACAGCTGAAAAGAACTGCGCACCCCCTGTTTCCAGGTGCTCTACAAAGCTTCAAGGTTTCATTGAAATCGGGAAGGGACAGTTCTCGAGTCCTTATTAGTAGGCGTCTAGCAGCGTGACGGGGAGTTATATCGAAGGTGGTGGCGGTGGCTCGATGGAGGTTGCCTCTGTGACTCCGACGGTTCTGCTTCCACCTTCGTTACTGTTGGTACCGGTGCCGGGGGCCGGAAAGTAATTAGGCTGCAGGCGAGAGATGTAGCGGATACTGTACCACGGTGGCTGTTACCCATCTTGATACGCCGCCAACCTGGCTATAGAGTTGTTGTTATCTAACTTAAATGAACCGTGTAATAATATCGTTCGAAGGCATTTCGACGCTGCCAAGCGCTGCATGCCTCTTTTCGTTACTTCGCTATCGAGGAGACGGACCGACGGTCCCAGATATATGTACGTAGATATGTACGTGTTGCGCATCCCTCCTACCTTGGTAAATGAGGGTGGCATAACTTGTAATTGTACGGGGAAGTGTCTTGTGTGGTTGAAACGAAGAAGTTTTAAGGGTCCTTCAGACGTTGATGAATGTTGCATGAAACCTTGATGCATTTGATATATAGGACCTTCTTGTTCAAGGGAGGATTATGGGTACTTTACTCAACGCTAAAACAGGCCGATTTTTGGTGATTTTTTTCTGGAGAAATTATGGAGTAAACAATTTGGAATTTTTATGGCTTCATATTTAACAATTGAAGATACGAAAAAAAAATTGTGCTAAAAATGTGCATTGGAGATGTCGCTGTCAAGGCACCTTGCTACAATCGCGTCCCGGATGTTGGAAAACGGTGGGGGTTCTAGCGCCGTTAATTCTTGTCTAAAATATAAAAGAAACACAAGATATTCTTATTATTTATGAAACTGTAATATCATCGATGAACCTTAAAAACAATACAGAAGTTGAATATTTACAAAATTGTAAAGCTTAGGAGAAACACTATGATCAAAAAAGTTTCTCAAAAATCGTACTTTTTGTCCTAAGCTCTACAATTTTGTCCATTTTCGACTTCTTTATTGTGTTTGAGGCTCATCGATGATATAATTTCATAAATAAGAATAATTTATCATTCAGAATAATTTTCTCCATAATTTCTTCAGAAAAAATCGATTAAATCAATTTTTGTATGCAAGAGCGAAGGATGATTTATAAGGTAAGTTCGGGTAATAAGATCCACCTAAGATTCTATAATTTTAAAAAAAAAAACTTGTACATATTCGTGAAACCTTTTTTTATAGTAGTCTATGGACATTAAACTATACACTGTAATATTTGTAACAATATATGAACACAACAAATACGGAATTAATAGGATTTTGAAAACCTTGTAAGCGGGCCTTATTTCCTGTAGTGCAGGTAATAAAGCCCACCTACTTAATATTTACAATTCGGGCAAACAAAGACATCTTCGACCTCAGATGTGAGCCCAACGCGTTCCTTATGTATCCAGGTGAGACACATGACAAACTGTCGCATATCTGTCTTGAATGCCGTTCTGCATAATTTGCAAAACCAACTGTCTGCAGAGTTACCAATGCAGAGTAGGTATACAAAGCCAAGAAACCAACGTAATTTTTAGAACTTCAGCAACGCCAGTTGCGGAGGAAACATTTGTTGAATTTACAGCCGGCAAATGTTATATTAATCGCGTGGGAGATTTTCGAACTTACCTTATGCCTAGTTGCAGTTCAATTCGAGAATATCTAGATTATTTTGGAATAATGGGGAAGGACTGTTCATTTCATATTTGGGATAAGTTAGGAAAAGTATAAAATTGTTTGTTTTTTGGATTTGAAGGTATGAAATAATGTGAAGGACGCAACTTAAGGAGTTATACCGAGTCAAGCGGCCGAAAAAAGATTTTTTGTAAAAGCAGAAGCATATATTTTGTCACAACTTTTAGCACTTAAAAGAGCAAGAGTTAAAGAAGCTTTGGTAAATTTTTCGTAGAAGAATATTTACATTTATAATAAAGTAACAACCGGCATCCAAGAAACCTTTTTAAAAAATTGATTTTGCGGTGTAACACTGCCATTCGGAACCAGGTTATCTAAAATCATAAACAAAAAACATTTCGTTATTACATTTTTGTATCCTCTGATTAACGGAGTGAATTTCCGAAATATTAATTTAAAACAAACTGGCGGCTATTTAAATTTAAAATCCAGATTCTTTCTTGTAATTAAAGTGAAGATCATAAATTTTCTCTTTCAAGAATATGTTTCTCAAAATTATCAAGTAGCCTAGTGCTTTTACTTCTATCTCTTGCATATTACAATTAGCACGAAGATGGTATTACAACATGGTACATATATATACTCAGACAAAAAAAGATAAAAGTATGCATTTGAATTTTGACAATTCTAAAACTAAATATGTATAACACCTAGAGTTGCCACCCGTACTTTAAAATAAAGTATCAAACGTTGTTCAATATAATAAAAATTTACTCTGTAATGCTAATAGAAAATATGTTTGGATGAAATAAAAACTAATAGGATTAAAATGTACTTTTAATTTGTTGAGCGTACTTTTTTTTATACCCCACGAATGCAAATGTACGTTATTTTTCTGTCAAAAAGGTGGAACCCTAATAACACCATACATCGCGTCTGACCATAGGCGAACCACTATCACTGCGCGCTCCTTCGCTCAGTTGCTGGGTCAATCATAAATCAGCCATATACACTATTTCAAAATTATTACAACAGCGCTCAAATTAATAAACACACTCGATACACATACATATCTCCCAGCAAATCCACTAAAGCTCCACTCGCCAAGCCTCGAAAATATTCTTTCCCACACGCTTCCAAAGTAGAGTTTTCATATCAAATATAGTAACGAAACTGCCTCCTGTAACTAAGTGGTCGGAACTCCCCCTCTCTCTGGCAGAGTGTGTTTAAATAAAGTTTAAAACATCACGGGTCCGTTACGCAGTCGACGAAGGAAGTAACGATACGTATAACGCAATCAATTTCGTCCAGCGAGCGCGCGCGTCAAATGCGCCCCGCTCATTCCCGTCAGAGTGAAAATTCTAGATTTTCCGCGGAATAAACGGCCCGTTTTTTCGCGCTCTGTTTCGCCCCGCCGCGGGGAAACAACGCCTAAATCGTTTGAAAAACAAGCGGGCGTGTTTCGCTTGCAGCGCGTCGATGCGACCGCCGCGCAATCCACGCGCCACCAATCCGTCACCGACGACAAAGTGACCGACGGAACAATTTGGGAGATACGCCAGGCGTGAAGGTCAACGCGGCGAAAGGGGAGCTGCAAGAGTGTTTCCGTGGAGGGCGATTATCAAGTAAAGGTTGCACGATGGAAACTGGATATTCAACTCGCAATGACGCATCCTGGCTGGGGTTAATCCTGATCCATATTGAAAACGATAAATGACAGCGAAACTTTATTTTTCCTGTTTAGACTGATACATCAAATATTTTTTTCTTTTTTCTTTTCGGAGACTAGTATACAGAATTTGTTTTCTTTTCTCTGTTCTTAGACTGGTCTAAGTTTCTCGGACATTACAAATTATTAGACACGTGCTTCTTTTGGTTTTTGCTGATTAACTGTTTAAGGGTTAAAAACACCCCTTTAAAATGACACACGCTGTACGAGAGTGCAGGATTCCGAAGCCTTTCTTGGAGGGGGGGAAATATATAAAAGTACATAAGTATATTTTTGAACCTTCTTTTACAAGATTTATAATTTCCTTGTAATTTATATTTTAATATTTCTACCTGATACTATAGCCTAAATAATGAAATTCACATTAATTATTTATACAGAATAGTACACAATGTCATAATATTTTTATATTTTATTACTCTTGGAAGAAATTACTTGGATTAGCTTAAATTATTCTGCTTTAAAGAATTATTATTATTACTATTTTTTTTTTGTTATTTTGTTAGCTACTTTCTCTGTGTTACCTCACTGTATTCAAACGCTATTATCTAAAAAATGGTTGGATGTACGAGAAAAATATATATATATATAGAACTTGTAGAAAATTGAATGTTCTTTTAATATTATTTGAACAAAATTTCGATAGGGCTTATTATTTTCTAGAAATTCGTTAAATCCAAAGCATTAATGAATTCTAAAGCTTAAGGCCTAAGCCTTTCCTGTTGTCCAATTGCAATAAACTTTTTCAAGGCTTTTGTTAATATTTTTTATAATGCAACCATACTAAGGGGTGAAAGTGAAATAATTCGGATGTTGAAAAATAAGGGCCACTCTAATAGTATATGCCTACTACTATCTGTAAACTATGTCAAACTCTCTACTCTTCAAATATTGTTATTTCACTTGAATAGTAATACTTAAAGTAACTAACGAATCTCCATTATCCCCAAAGATCCCTCAAACGCATAATAAAACTTCGTGAGACACCATATCCTCATTCAAGTACCTAATACAGGATACTACATTATATTTTAGAAATCCGTTACGAACCTAATATTTAGACTGTGTAAAAACTCATTCGCTCAATGTTAGATAATACATAAATGCCTTCTTTCACTATACCGATTTGTACTTTTACCAGAAAACTGCCAAAAGGTCATACAAGACAGCCAAGAAAAATACTTTAATTAAAGAAACCTGTAACACATTTTCACTTTTAATAAAACAAATGAACCTTTCCACCGCTCCAGTGGATACCATCCTAACCACACAGTTTCATCTGAAGCAAGCAGGTCTCCGTTGACCCGGAGTCAAGCACAGCGTTAACCGAGCCTCGGTGAACATGTATTTCGATGAACGAGGAGGTGGCAGAGGCCTTTCTGAAGAGGAAAAAAACCGAGGAGAAGAGAGAAGAACAGAAAGATCGAAAGGAAACGAGGGGAGAGTGGTGCGGTAAGTGGGTGGGATTTTAGAGGTGGGACGCTATCTCGACTTATTTTCACGGATCGGATTTCTCCAGGCCAGGGGTAACGGTATCAGCGGTTTTCACGTCCCGCGGCAATTACATTAAAAGTTTCTTTAAGGGGCGCGAGAATTGAGCGGGAAGACGAGGATAAAGAGAGAGGGAATCGTGGCGAACGAGGGGGGCAGAGGCAGTCGTTGCGGGAGGGGGTTACTCGACAAGGAGCGAAAGAGTCCATTTAGCAGAGAAAGGGACGAGAGAGAGAGAGTCGGAGAGAGAATAAGAAATGGCCGAGACGCCTGCTAACGATCCACGAAGGTTTTTATCTCGTCATCCCTTAACGGTTCTCGTTGTTATTTAATGCCTCGTCATTATAACTCGAGCCTGCCACCCGCTCGCTCTTCTTATTCCATCTTCACTATTAATTGTTCATTCACCCTCATCGAGGCCGTACGCGCACACCCCCCCTCACTGTTTCCCTTTTTTCCAACCCCATTTCCCCTTCACCCCTTCCCACAGCCATTCCGTCGGCGCGTCCAATTCTCGCGAAATAATAAACGATAAACTCCCTGTTGGCCGGGATAATGAGATTAGCGATCGCCATTCGCCCAGCGTCGGGCGCCTAAAAACTTCTCGAACGGTTGTACACTTCCTTTAAAGAGCGAGCGAAGCCGGGAACTTCATAATTGGAGCGCCGTCTGTGTTAAATTGGGATCATGGGTCGAGGAGCCGATGTAATTTCGAGATAGCTTATTCGAGCGTTTTCGCGATAAGTGTTTTTTTTTTTCTCTCACTCAAGAACTTTGTTTCGAGTGCCTCCGCCAGATGCACGCGATAACAACGTTCGCCGATGATCGGTCTATCTGGGAAGTTTGCGCTGTGGCCAATAATTCGGTTGCCAAGGAGACGGTGTTGCAAAACCTCCTGACAGGTCAGACGGGAATGCACTGCTCAGCACTGGGTACCGATGATTTGGTAATGAAATTTAAAGCACGAGGGAGAGGAGAGAGTACGACGAAAAAAAAAAGGACGGACTCCCTAAGCAGGGGATAAGATGTCTGGGCAACTCTCTGGGCGATTCCTCTGTGAATCGAAGCCTCGGTAATCCGAGCCTCGGGATATTTTAATCAGGCCGATACCGCGAGACAAGGATACCGACTTGTATTTACATATCAAAATTATTGGAGCCCTCCACGGAATTATCGGGTGACTACCGTTCCTGGAATGAAGCCTCCTTCTCGAGGATCGTCTGCGATCCTCTAACGACCAATAGGGGCTCTCCCGTTCGGATATCGTGGTCGTCGTTGGCCGGATACTGACAAGGAACAAGGAAGTCGTTTTCAAAGACGAAGAAAGATCTTTAAATTCCTTCGTTCTTTGGTCCGCGACCAGCTTTAATTACTTGTCGATAGTACCCTGGTTTCTTTCCATCGAACATTTCTCTGTACCACAGGGCTACGCCAGGAAGTCGATGAGCTCTATTTATATTTCCACTGCTTGAGCGTATTTAAATTAGCTTCTCGGGGGTTCGATGCAGATTTAATCGGTTCAGCTATTTCTTGGGAGATGCGTTATTCGGTGATGTGGCGGGAAGTATTGATGATGTGGCATTGATTGTTGTCGTGGCTATGCGAATTAAGTTCGTTGGGCGAACAGTGCCTCGAATGGCATAAACGCGTGGACCACGGGACGAAGTAAAAATGTTAGTTGCCGCAAGTGATATTTGTAGAACAAATAAATTCGTTTAAAACCTCTCAATTTATGAAGTACAATGGTAGAAATTGGTCAATTATCAAATTTGCTACTAATACAAATTTACTCATTTTAAATAATCAGCAAACAATTTGTTATTGTTCAGTCAACATGCGATAAAGAAATTACAAAAAGCAGGTCCACTTATTCGTAACAAATGAGTAGAAAATTTATTAAATTTCAGATCCCATTTTACTGCATCATAATCAGTATCATATTTCTTCAGCTACACACATTTTTGTGTGTTTAAATTGCTCAAAATGTACATATACGTATTCATATTCTACATCAATTCCCTCCCCACAAAAATCTAAATCAGTCCTCTTCTGTAGCCAATCAAATTCTCTCCACAACAAAAAGTGTCAAGACTCGCCACTGACCCACTTTCAACAAAAAAATTCTTGTAGCAGAAGCTTACAAAGTACTTCAACGAAAGATAGGACAACGATGAAACAATTGAGAAATTGAAGTGATAAATGGTACAAGTGCCAGAAGTGAAAATCCCCAACCACAGCGACATTGGTCCTTACTGATGATCTCAGCCAGAGAAAGGCAACATTTTTATTTAAATAAAATTTCGGATAACGAAGAAAAGTTAAAAAAATTATTCGTCACGTGTCGAATAAGGTAGACCCAGAATAAAAAAATTAACTTTATTCGTCAAATAATCTAAAGTATAAGTAACTTTCATTTGATCCGTTATTTAAATAATTTTCTATTTAGTTAATGCCCAACTCTGATGCCAGCTCTATCTTGCGACAGCCCCTGAAACTAAAATAAATTATCCTGATCCACTAATCAAGTAAACTTTGATTTCTTTGACATTTTCATCGCTTACCTTCTCAGCTCCTCAATTAAGAACGTCGACGAATTCTCTCGCCACGTATCATTTATGAGATCCGTTGAAGGCACCCCTATCTAATACGCATCCGTCATCCCCCTCCCCCAGACGTTTACATAATTCTTCCAGAATCCACGTCGTGCCGTCGCGAAGTTTTCCCTTCGTTATATTTCCCTTTCCAAACCGATTAATACAACCGGCGGGTGCGATAATATCGCGAGGATATGAAAAATGCATTCCTCGCGGTGTAGTTGATGGCGGGACCGTTGGGAAGGGGCCAAACTTTCGAGACTTCGGTTTCAGAGGCTGGGCGCGCAGCTTCTTCGGACGAGGAGACTGGCTGAGCAGGGGGATGGCGGAAAACGGGCTGGTTAAGGGGAAACGAAGGGGATCGACGAGGAACGAAAGGCTGTACCGTGCCGCACGACACGTCTCGTTCTTCCTCATAATAATATTTAATCCGATCCATTGCATGGTACAGCGGTTCGCTCTTACCCCAACCTTCGAAATCTTTCAAGGTTTTCTGCCCGTGGAAAGCCCGCCACCGTGGATTTGTCTTGTGCACCCGATATAGCCCGCCACCGCCGCTTCTATCCGGATGCTGAGGTATGCATTCGACGGGACACCGAACGTTTCCCCTTGATCATTTCCCTGGAACTCGTTAAGTAATTAGTGAGTGGCAATCGTTGTTGCAACTTTCCCGAAAACCGTATGTGTTGCTTCGACGAAGAAGGCTGGCGGGTGAATGTACAAGTATAAGTGGAATGTTGATTACGCAGTTATCAGAAGAGGAGAGATTTTTACTATAAAAAAGGAGGCGAGGTTAGTCTGTTTTAATTTTAATGTAATTTCTGAGAAGATTAATTGAACGTTGTTGGAGCATAAGTGTAATTGAGTTGATAGTATGCAGTAGGTAAAAGTGAGGGTATTGTAACTAGTAATGCTACTTAGTAACTGAAAAAGATACGAATCTTTTCTTTCGTTTCTGTGATTGTTTACTTCTGAAATTAATATCGTGTAATCGATTGGATTTTTTATACGGGAATGCATAATTTGCATCACGGGAATCTTAATTTTTCAAGATGGAATGTCTATCTACCTAGAACTCTACATTTCTATCCCATTTAATAACGAATAAAGTGTCATAGTTAACATAGTGAAACACAGTTGACATGCAAAAATTATAATGGGAACATAGAGGGTGCAAATTGCAGGAAAACTGCAGGAAAACTCTTCTAACTATGTCGGGAAACTAGTTCTTTACCAGATAGGACGGGCAAGTAGAAGCGCCCCGTGAATAGTCGGACATTGGCCCGTAATTCTTGGCGCGAACGCAATCCACGTTACCCTTCAAATTGCATTATAAATATACAAAGAATAATTGGATCACTTTCATATTGAAAATATTGTAATACTGGAAATTTATTCTATCAAAAACTCACTGTTTTATTTTCGTAAGAAGATTGAACACTCATTAAGTGTTTACTAGTGATCATTTTAATCATCACGAACTAGATTTGAAATTAAAGGGTTTAATAGAAAGATGAATGGCATATTCCACTTACTGTAAGAAATTTATTTATCTCTTATATTCACCCGCACAGCACACATCGTTGCGGAAACGTTGCAGCAACCTTGCTATGTTGCACAATTATTGCTGCAACGTTGCATCAATGTTGCGGTGCAATATTGCACGGCAACGTTCCTACAATATTTCTGCAACGTTACGGCAACGTTGCAGCATCGTTCCTACAAATGTAACATTGCAATGTTTCGTTATTTTTTATGATACGAGAAAATGCCTAAGGAAAAATAATATTTGCGTCAGAGAGATAATTATTCTGACGGAGAAGACTTTTTCTCAAGGTTATATTTTCCGAAATTTATAACCAATAAAAATACAAATTAAAACATGTATAATATATTGTTCTTTTTGTCTATCAATCATTTTTTCCTGAGATATTTTCTTTTATCATTAAAATCAACGGAGATATTTTAAGTTTAAATGTTAAATGACTCACCCTGTATATTTTAATGTGTAGAATGACAAAGTGTGCAAGTTGTAGCACATACCTATAGTGATACAAAACGATAATGGAATTTGTCAAAATGAGCCTTCGTTTTTGAATAATCGGAGTTTAAAGTTTTGCACGGTAGGAGTATAAGTTCGAATACGTGGGCAGTCTGATCAATCAGTGGTTGCAGCTGCGGCGGTAAAGTGTTCGCCTACGACGCTACAGGTCGCCGGTTCGAGAATCCCCTTGGGGGAAAAGGAATTTTCTATGAGAAAAAGAAAACGCGGTCTATGATTCTCTGCACACATTCACTATCGTCGCGTCCGTCACAGACACATATAATATATATAATACTGTTATTTATATTTTTGGCCCTACTGCCCGAAATGTTGCAGAAGGCGGACGTAGAAATATTGGTGCAACGTTGCGGCAACATTGCAGGATCATTGCAGGAACGTTGCCGTAACGTGACTTATTTTAGTCATGGTCTATTTCCATAATCATATTATAATGAAACTTCACTTAACTCTAACGTATGCTCAACTGATGTACGAAGCTCTCTTTCTACTCCTGTGCTTTTTTTCTTGTCTATTTGGCACTAAATCGTGCCAAACGGATGATTCGCTTACATTAATACACTCTGCGCATTACCGACACATAAAAATTAAAAGTGTCAGGCAAAATAAAATAACCACTACTTCACGGGTTCGTTAGCGAAGGACGGAGATATATTATATTCGAAAATTAGGCAGAAGAACTTTTTTGACGAATATGGAAACCGCTTTAATCTCGAACACGCGAGCTAGAAACGGTGCGGTTTCACGGGTCCGTGCATCCGCTTTGTTTACCGCCTGCTAAATTCTCGGCCAATTATATGAGGTTTGTGATGCGTCTCGCGTTTAGCTTTTGTATCTTTGCCCCCTGTGACAGAGGTCTCGTTAAATTTCACCTTGACTCGGAGGGTACCTCGGCGGTGAAGTGCACTTCAAAGCAAACGGAGGTAAACGCTGTAACAACCTAAACGTATGAAAGTATAACTGCAATTAGCGCTAGGAAACAGCCTGGTGCTTCTGAAAATTGTAGTGCTAGAATTAACGACGTACCATTCCGTGTTTAAATTTAGACGACAGCCTCGTTAAAGGTGAGAACCTTCGACGCATTATTAAAATTCCTTTGGCGTTTCCGTATACTTTAATCGATAGTTCCTCCCTTAGATAATATATTTAGCTTTGGAAAAGACAAGTAACATGAACATTCTGGTTAACAATAATCTTAAATTAAACTGTCGATCTAATTGCACTTCGAAATGAGTCACAACTGTAATGGATTTTAAATTTTGCGTGAAAATTATATTTTCCACGTTGGACAATAGATAACACTGCTGTCAAAGATTTAAAGTGTCTCATATATATTAGGTGGGTGCAAAATTTCGTTCGTTCCCTATTATGTAATGCTAGGTGCTGGGAAATATTTTTTTCACTACACCTACTGATACTTTTACCAGAAAAGTGACACTACAAAATAGACTTTGGTTCAATAAAGCGAACGTTCTTTGTACCAACTTTCACCTTTCAATGTTTGGCGATATTTTAGTGATAAAGTCTGTGATAAGTATCCACGAGGGTATCATTACCTCTTACATTTTCTATTGTAGAGCTTGCCTTGCGAAGTCAAGGTTCGAGAATAATACCAGCCGAAGTAGCGAGCTTGCCAAATAGCGTAGAATGAGATTCCATGATATAAGATATATCACAATGAAATCGGATCTGTACGTACATATTTCATATTCGATGTCATCGCAGCATCGTGCCTACTATTCTCAAATTGGAAGTAATTTTAAGAATATCCAATCTGGAATGGAACAGACAGAGGAATGATTTCGAGATCTTTTGTGGAAAACTTGTAGGTACCAGCTGTTCGTGACAAATTTATAATTTCTTTTTTAATACACCCTTAATAATATTACAATATTCGAAGACATTTCAGAATTCCTGCTCTTTTCAACAGACTTTGCATTTATATTTCTCTACAGATTTCAAAGTCATTTGTGGTTACCTACTTGAAGTAGACAGATGGAAAATAATTGTTCCGGGTATTAATGACCTTCAAAGTACGTGTAAATGAAGATTTTCTTTTACTCCCGACTTTTTGTTCGAATTTGCTTCACGACGAGCTCAGTGTTCCATCGACTTGGAAGTAATAAATAACGATTCCAAACGTCAACCAAGAATTCGCCGCGGTCAAATTGATACCATAGATCAAGCTATGGAAAAATGGCTCCGGCATACCGACCTGGCTCTCCTTTCGTTCGATAAAGCTTTATCGAAGGGCCATCTCGCTGGTAGAAGAGACTTTTCGGAGTTGGACCTTGAAAATTGATACTGTCATCTAAATCTTCGGATGATAGAGCTTCCCCACTTTATGACTAACTTTCGAACGTTGAACTTTCCGATGATTAAAGCATCTAAACGCAGCAAATGATTTAAAAATGTGTAATTATTGTTGGAACATTCGTATCCCCAAAATTTTTCAATACTTTACAGTATCCATTTGGTGAAATACTGCTCAACCCTCCAGAATATATTTTCTATCATAAGCAGTACAATTCGAAGTAATCATATACAATAGCACCGGAGCATTATTAATTTGGAAATAAGCTCTTCAATTCCTAAGTAACTAATAAAACAAACACAGAGAAAAACATCGACACTTGCAATCTGAATTATCTTCGCTTACTATCTGAGTTTCTCGATTTCTTAAAGAACCCAAGTAGGGTAAACTGCACTAATAATTGTCACTCCTGATTAAAAAGCCAAATATTAAGAAGTAGGAGCCCAAAAAGTATTTTGTTATTTTTCACAAAATTAAAGGTAGCGATGGGACAAAGGACTGAGTTTCAAACACTTTCTGAAAATTTTGATAAGAAGAACTACAATCGAAAAAAAAACATCCCATTGGAGGAAGAGTGGATGGCTATCTTAAGCAATTATTCGGAATCAGATGACTCTAACTAGATCTTAAGTTTATTTTCTTTTGTCTAATCTCTTATTTATTTTTATTTTTAATTATCGAAGAAGTTTTTGAGTGCACAATAATTGATTCACGTTCTGACAATACCTAAATATACTAAGTACACTATAATTTTCATTGGATATTTATAAAATAAAAGAGTTTATAGGTACCTACTCAAGATGTTATATTTTAATGAGAAATGCATAATCATCAATAATAACTTAAAATTAAGACCACATAAAAACTTCACAGAAAATATAATCATTCCAACTTTGTTTTCCATTCAAGGTGCCGACTGTATTACCCTAATTCCCATTACCAACATAACACGAGAAATACAGTGTTCCCAACAGAACAAACGAATCACACCCAGAAGTTGCCGAAACTCCGCGAGCCACCCTCGCGTACTCAAATAATCAGTAAAACGTTGATACGGTACCGCAAAGTCGCAACGTTATTAATCGGTGCTTCGGAAAATTGCGAAATAACGTTGAACGCCACCAGCGGATTGAAAAGTATCAAGAATATGAAAACCATTACAGGCGCAGCTGTTTTCGCTCGCCGCCGATAGATATTGTTCCAGGAGAAGAGTGGTCGGACGGTGGTGGGGGTCCCGAAATACCGTCTCTTGCGTACACGGTGGCGTGTATCGTGGTAAAAGTGAATTTGGGAACTCGCCCAAATGTTAGCTCATCGGTTAAATCCATGCGCGGGCGAGAGGTATTTAATATTGTGGCAACAGAGGTGGTTGCGGTATAGGCAGCCGTGAGCTGCCAGCGGACCCCTCTGTTTACCATATAGATGACTCGTTAGCGAATGTTAAATTACTGTATTTGCCTAGTGGAGATTTATCATTCATACCGCGGGCCAATCTACCCAGTCGTCGCGATAATAAGTCAGCTTCCATTCTCGTCCTCTCCCACCCCTACTTCCTGCCCGAAATACGCCCCACGGCGCGATTCAGGGAGGCCACCCTGTAATCGATTTACCAACGCGTCACGATTCTTCCATCGATTTCTGATTAAAACGTTCGGTTAATGTCGTTTCTGCGTCTCCGATCCTGCGAGCGGCCTGCCCGTATCGTTGTTGCACCCGTGTATCCGTTACTGTCGATTAGTCACATCGACACGTTTGTGTGGATGATTCTGTTACCTGTCGCTAATTGATTTTGCGGAAGGTCGCAGGCTACATTCACAAATCCATGTGCATTCGATGCGATTGTAAAAAATTGTGTCAATTTACGTGCATGTGATTTCTAATTGTCGCGATAGATTTAGATGTGGTAAATGATGTGGTTTTATGAATAATACTGAGTGTGATTATATTAAAAAATTTTAATGTCGAAGATTAGTTTCTTTTTGTGTAGGTGGATATTTCATCAATAATCGTGTATATAGTGGAAATAGTCGAACATGTGTAATTGGGAATAACGAGAAAGATGTAAATTTTTAAGGAATAGTGCTTTGGAATAATGGTTTCGAGAAATTCATTTAGAAACTGGTTTCTTCAGATTAAATTAACCCTTTAACGCCTAAACCCTTGAACCGTTGTTTCAAAATTATGAAACTAATAATTATGTTGTATCTTGTTATTTTGAAACGGAAAGAAGTACTTACCTCTATTTTCCACTGATTTCTTTGAGATGTATACGAAAATACAAGGTGGTAGCCTGAAGTAATAATCCACAGGAAATTTTTGAAGAGAATGTTTGATTTTCTCAGCCGAAGTCATTGAAATATACTTTACCATCGGGGAAACTATAGATGGTTGCTAACAAAAGATAAATAAACACAGGCGAAAGAATTTTAGGCACTTTTAAAATGTGTGTTGCACCGATGCAACACTGGAAATTAAAGGGTTAAAGATGTCACATACAAATAAAATCACGAGTATCAGAACTGTGTAGATAACGTTTGAAAAATAATCCAATGATTATCTGTGGAGGGGTTATAAATTCGAACGCTTAGAATTTTGAGGTAGAAAATGGTGTAAGTAGAGGCTTGTCAAGATAAAATGAAAATTTTGTCATATAAGAACCAAATCAATGGGAGTTGAACCAAAAATTTAGCGTACAATACAACCACCACAGAAAAATCTAAGCACAGTATGGATCGTCGTTGAATTATATAATAATTATTGCTAAATGAACGAAATACAAATCGATAGTAAGTAATAATCTTATTCCTCCCATTCTTTTGTAATTTCTGTTCAGCTTCAGTCTGCGGAACAATTTTTTTTAAATTTCTATAATACAAACTCGTATTACACTAGCTTAACTAGCAAATTTATTTCGTTAGTGTTCTCGATCATGATAGCTGGAACAATTTCGTCAGCCACTGTAAATGCAACTCCATTTCGACAAAGGGCCGAATCAATAGGAATCTCTAACAAGTAGGTGATCCCTTTCCTGCCCTTTCCATTTTCATGCCAGCATCACAATCGTGAGTGGGGCAAAGGTGCGTAGAGCAAGTTGCTGAATACTGCCAGGGATGGAATTTAATTTTCCGGTTTCATTGTGAAGAACTTATATCGCCTAAAGGTCTGCGCTTCTCTGCCTGACGTTGCGTTATTATCACCAACCAACGAATCGTGAATGGCATCGCGAGGTGCGCGCATACGACGATGCGTATTCAGATATGATAAAATGGATTTCGATGTTTAGAGTAAAAGGATGATCGTCTAGAAATATCCAATACTCTGAAGTAGGTACCATGGAGGCGATTGTCACATGTTAAATATCTGAAAACAAATGATAGATATTAATGGAAATTTTAGATATATGAGTTTTTCAATTTTTTACTGAATCTTCTTTTTATTTAAAAATTTTTTATTTGTGAAGTTTTCTTGTGTATAATTCGTTACACTCTGGGGTTGTGAAATTTTCACCGGCTAACTACGGGAGTAAGAGCTTACTTATGAAATTGAATGCAGTACGAATAATTTATACAAATCCCAATAATTAGCTAGTCACTTTGGTTCGGCCATATTGAAATTTAAAATTCCAATGCCTAATTCAGATTCAGCGACCCCAAAAACCCCTATATACAATTTTTCTAAATCCCGATAATATTTTAATATTTGGCAACCATTTTGGGTCTGCCATTTTGAGTCTGCCATATTGAATTTTACAATTCCAATGCCAAATTCAGATTCAACGACCCCAAAACTATTAAATACCAAGTTCCATTCAAATCGTTTGAAAATCGAAAAAATTATTCTATTTGATCATATTGTATATGATACATAAGCAGAATTGGCTAGATTTTTTTTTTGTTCATATACCGGTTAAGGTTTAAGGACTACAGCATGAAAGAAGTACTCTTTCACAGCGTCCTGAGAATCCTTAACCCTTTGGACTGCTACGCACTGTGGGCGCGCAACGCCCATAAGCGTTCCGCGACTATTTTTGAGAGATGGGACAAGAGAATCCCCGCACGCAGCGTACACTAAGCGTTCAAATTGTCAGCAAAGGGTTAAGAACTCAGCCCCGCGCACATACAAAAGCACAGACTGGCAATCGCCTCTCAACTATTCCAATCAGCCCAGAAATACTCACTTCAGCGATAATATCGAGTGGTCTGCGTAAAATTAGAAAGAATTCACAGAGGTCCCAAGGGAGAGCGAAGGAAGAGGACTCGCCAGGGTTGCTTGAAAAGCGGGAAACAAAGCGGCGGGAGGGGCGAGACGGCGAATGATCGTGGAATTAAAAAAAGGATCACCATGATCAACGCAGGGATGTAATTACTTCGCAAAGTACAAACGCGAGCACCTCTCCTTCTTCGTATTCACCGTAAAAAATAATGGAGCCAGCTTCCCCGCCGCAATTTGAATGCCTGGTATGAATGGGCACTTACGGCCAGCTTCGAGCACGGCCACTGAAAGATAAAAAGATATTCATGTTGCCAGCTCGAATTCCTTCACCTCTGATTTTCGGGATTTTTTACCAATTATTCGTCTAAACTTAAACGAATTCAAACGCGATCGCTGACAAAGGGGCGTACACTGGAACGAATAATTAATCCTTGCCTCGTTAACTCCGACGATACCGATCGTTGCATTCTTTTTTTCAAGTTCTTCTGTAGGTATGCTAAGAATCATGCAGGTTGACACATTTTTTTAAGGATTCGTGCTTTGAATCAATGGTTTCGGAAAATTTATTTAGATACAATGGTTTCTTGAGATTAAAATAAAAATATCTTCTAAGTAGAATGTGAACGTTCATTTGTTATGAATATCGTTCTTACATTTACTGTTAGTTATCAATTTTAATTAATTCTTTACGTGAGAATCCATTGTGGTAATTTTCTTTCATAATTGAAAGTGTAATGTGGTTTATATATATTAATAAGGACAGAAACATTTCGTCTAGTTTTTATAGGACTTTAGATACATAGCAACATATGCAGTTTTAATATAGAAATTCCTCTAAATGTCGTATTTTATATGAAACGTAATTTGGGATACTAAATTACTGATTGAGTATATTAATCAAATAATTTTTTCCTCAACTGTAGGACAGAATCGGGCGTGTATTAATATTGCTAAGAGTCAAATAACATTTAATCAATGTAAATTTGTAAGTTATCTTTTAATTAATGACTGAATTATATGCGCGTTCATATTCAAACGGGATCGTATTCAATCCTTCTGCGAAACCATACTATTTACCTACGTAATAGAATGGATCACGAATATTTCACCAATAATTAATTTTGAAATTTCGCAATATTTCCCGAAATGTTTTCCTAACCCATACTGCGAGTGACGGAACACGTGAATATTAATATGTTAAATTTCCTTTTTCCGATTGAGTACTCGAATGGGGGAGACATTTTGTGGTTATAGCCCAGAATTTTAGTATTTAGAGCACGTAAGTAAATGTTGTCTTAGTACTTTCATTTAGAAACCGTTTGAATTTTTGCTTCTGTACGCATTTTATTAATTTTTCATTTGTTGAGATAAAACGCAAAAATTCAAGCTCGGGGTAAATTGTAACATGATACTATACTTACTCCGCTTTAAATGGTGATAAAGCAAGCTATTTGCTGACACACCGGAAAAAATGCTCTAGACGAACAACAAATCAATCGAGAATCCAAAAAGTAGAAAAAAGTATAAAGGAAGAATTAAAGAAAGCGAAGAAGAAGAAGAATAAGCAACGATTGTTTAACTCGTGTATATCAAATTTTTAATAATGATCTGTGTTTTCATTTATATTTTTTAGAAATGTTTATCTGTGTTCATATTTGTATTTAAATAAGTAAAACAGATGTGTTACAATTTATCCAGGACTGGGGCACATTGAAAACTTTTTGTTACAATCTGCCCCGGTTTCCCCTAATACTAACGAGTGATTCTGTAAAAACGAGGACAGGATCGAAACATTCCGAAGACAACGCTTGAATAAAACAACCACTACGAATATGCATACTACTGCAATAAAAACCGTTGGAAGCTTTCATGCGTTAGACCCATCCAGCAAAGGGTCTCGACGTTTCGCCAATATCTAGGGGAGAGTGTTTTAATAAGTAAAAACTGATGTTCCTTCTCCACTAGCTAATAGTTTAGGTCGTATCCAACACTTGGCAGAAAGTAATAAATACAGAACAAGATAAACACAATTTATTATTTTCATCGTGCTTCAAGTAATATTTTGTCCATTTTAAATTGCATGTAATTACTGTTAAATTAATGATACAATTGGGATTTTTCTAAGTTGAAATAAAGCTCTTTTTTACCAACATTTTGTGACCAAGAGGTGGCGTGAATTGCGATTCCAACCCTTGAAATAAATTCCTTTTTATTTTTTGATGTCGTGGGGTAATGACGAACAAATCTTTAAGCGTTTGTAGCTCAGAGCGACATTAACCGATTTTGATGAAATTTCCAGCATGTATAAAACTTATTTAAATCTAGAAAAAGGATTTTTCAATTTTCATTACAGGCTCAAAAAAAAGTTTAATAAAACGGCCTTTACTATTTTTTCGATATTACGACCAATTGCAATTTTTTTCTAACGCACAAGAAGAGGAATTTGAAAAATACATTAGGTATAGGTTGTAGCAGCGTTTCTTACGAGTTGAACATTGATATTTAGCACTCTGTTTCGTGATTACCCCACGGCAGTCGGGTTTTTCTTTTTCACTATAAACTTGACGTTTATTATAATCTTCCAAAAATTCGTCACAGTACTTTATAGATGAATAGTTTAAGTATGTTAGTAAATAATAAACAAATTCATTTCTCACACATTTTTCGTTTTGTTTGCTTTTTGGCTTAACTGTTTGCAATTCCTCTCCCCTACTTTATCCAGCTTCATCAAGATTCTAAAACGCACCGACACCATCACCACATCCTACTCGCATCTAAAAAAAATCTCAAATACCTTCAAGATCTCCCGAGCAGCTAACGCGTGTACTAGTTTCGAAGCGAAGGAATCGTTACAAAGTTTCTTGGCGCACCGGATATATTAAATCCCGTGCATCGAACTACTGCAGTGGCCTAAAGCGTCGCTTAAGGATTCTGTAAGAGGAGGAACTGCAGGAGCTTGCATGAGGGCGAACGTACTCCACCAGATGCACCCAGGGACGTCTCTTCAAACGTGTTTTGGCCTTCCACCGTCTCGTCCTACTTCTCCTCTATCCCCTTCCGCTCTCAATCCCCCCCACGCCCCCCACCTAGACGCAGTAAACAAAGCTCTAATGAAACTTCTAACGAGCCAAATCTTATTATTATTCAGAGTAGAACGAACAAGCAAACGAGTGAGCGGCAAGAGAAGGTATCGGGAAGGGAAACGTGGGCGAAGGTTGGGTTCGTTCGGTTTGAGGGAGTAGGGTAAGTAAGTTTAGTTACTTCGCGTGCATAAACACACGCCATTACTTGGAATAACAGCAGACTCGGTTGGATTCGAGTGCTTTCAGCCAGCCCCCGTAGAAATACTTCGGGGGGGTGGTGGCTCTTTCGTCCCTCGGAAACTACTGTTTCCTCCTTTTAACGCGCGATGTCTTCATCGAGTTATCAATTGTTGCGCGTTAGAACAGCACTTGGCGTGAATCGTCTTCCTTAAACTGTTCCCGATGAAACATCCCGTTGTCGATTTCCAGGCGATTCTCGCCGTTAATTGTCTACACAGAGCTGCACCCTTCGTTGTGCGTGTTCTGCTTAAACTTGCAGCTATTGATAATAGTTTAAGGTCGGTGGCTGGGAGTGCGAACAGTGGGCCTACACTGTCGATATTTTGAAATTAGGTTTAAAGAAATCGAAGTGTTGGGAATAGGGCTGGAACTATTTGTCGAATTTTTCGGTATTCGAATATTCGAATACTTCACTTGCTCAATTATTTGTCAAATATAGTTCGAATATCTGAGTATTCGAATACTATTCGAATATTTGAGTATTACATCAGTATTCGAATATACCGGTATTCGAATACTGCGGTATTCGAATAGTATTCGAATACATCGATATTCGAATAGTATTCGAATAATAACATTCGAATACTGAAATATTCGAAGTTTATTCTAATACTTGTAAAATATTCGAATATTAAATTATTCGAATAGTCCCAGCCCTAGTTGGGAAGACACTTTAAAATACTTTCAGAGATCCCGGGGTGGCATTAATTGGCAATTAGTATAAATTGTAGCATTGCGGTAAATTATGAACTTAAAATTTGAAATGTTCGTCTTTAAGTGGTCATTCTACTTTGAACCCCCGAAAATTGAGCTATTTTTAAAGATATTCTTCCAGGTAAATGCAACATACCTGTAATGAAATAAATCTTTTTGGTGTTTATTAAGCTACTGTTATTATACAACAAAAAAATTAAGAAGAATTTGTGCAATTTATTTTAATTGTTTCTTTACGGTGTCAACATGGCACCTAAAAAAAGAGCTATGTTCACAGCGTATGTGTGTTTTTAATGATTCTTAATGACTTTAAATGACTTTTGTTGAAAAGTAAGAATAGGTAGCCCATTTGAAAAAAAGAGTTTGACAAAACACCAAAAAGGATATTCTCGGGTGTTCCATGAGAAAAATCTCAGTTATTTCTCGACAAAAATTGTTAATTGATTTAGGGTCTATAGCGACACTCGTACAGATTAAAAATCTTTTGGAATTTATTGTTTCGCATGACCATGAATCGAGAAATCACCTACGCCGTGAACATACCTCTTTTTTTAGATGCCATATTGACACTGTAAAACACTTGAAACCAATTGCAAAAAGAGTATAAGAGTAGCTTAATAAATACCAAAAAGATTTATTTCATTACATGTTCTATTTACTCAGAAAATAATCTTTACATATAGCTTAATTTTTCGGCCGATCAAAGTAAAATGAGCCCCTAAAAGATTTGCAAAGTTTTAGAATTCTCACGCACACGTTCGCGTGGCCTTTCCCGCAAAAATACAGTTGCTTTCCCAGCATTGGCACTGAAGTTAAATCTAATCAACTATCGCCAAAACACTACAATTTGGCTGAAGCAAAGCGAAACGGCAGCATCGCTCGAGCAGCTTAATTACGAAATACCTTTTGACACGAAGATCGCTGCGGGGGCGACAACAATAGACCGGGAAGTATAGAAGACGCAGAATCGGAGACACGTAAAGAGATTGCGAGAAGGGGCGTGCGAGGGAAAGGGGTAGCGGAGCT
This sequence comes from Andrena flavipes, assembly GCA_963971345.1. Classification (NCBI taxonomy): domain Eukaryota; kingdom Metazoa; phylum Arthropoda; class Insecta; order Hymenoptera; family Andrenidae; genus Andrena; species Andrena flavipes. Next base: position 15,156,696 of record OZ020482.1, on the reverse strand, counting down.
GAATCGAGACGAATTCATATTATTCTCAATTAATTAAATACCGGCCAATACTGGAGCTATTCTTCTGAAAAAGAAAAAGGGGAAGGAAAGGATTCCCCAGCTGCTGAACGGTTTCCGGTCAAAAGACGAATTAATTAATTCCCAGCTACGTTGGACAAGGGTCGCTAGAGTAAGGTTAGGGATTAAATTTGCCCGCTCGACTTTCTTCCGCACTTAATCCCATTACATTATATTACATATTGAATATAGGAAGAATAAAAGGCAGCGCAAACGAATTTAGGATTCAGCGGGCACCTTTTCTGAATGTATAATTCCGCGGGTTAAAGCGGCGACGTTTGTAGCGGGAATTTCTCAACACGTTTCGAAACGTGCCGCCGTATAACATTGGATTCTAAATTGAAAATGACGTAAACGTGTGTGGAATCGCGGCCGCCGCGATTTTCACGCCGCGGGACTCTTAGAAAACGGGGCGCGGCAAGCGAGTGGTAATTATTTCGCTATTTCCACGACGTGATATCGATGCGAAACGAGCCTCTTTTGTTCGCGGCTCTAAATTATTCCCCGAACTCGAGCGCTCAGACAGCAGCAGCATGTGATTACAAGCCAGGGACCTTACATTTTTTCCTACTCTTCTTCTTCTTCCTTTCCCTCTCTTTCTCTGTTGATCTCTCTTTTTTTTTATATCACATGCAGGACAATGACGCTGTCGTGGTGCCATTGTTTGTACTTGTAATTGCGCCCGGGGCACGCCAGTCTGGATTAATCTCGCACGATTTCGGGAAATCCCTCCTCCGTCCCTTCTCCTCGTCAACTCGATTCTTGTTTTTCTTTTCAACTGTTATCAGCAAGGCGTTCGCTTTCACTTGCTCCTAATTTCGGGCGTCGAATACTTCTGATTTAACGTTTATGCCAGTCCGAGATTTTCTCTTCGTCAGTGACGGTCCACTCGTATTGGGAAATTAAATTGTTGAGACAGGAGGGTTGAGTATTATTATGCAGCCGAGGTAAAGAAAATTCACATGCAGCATGGATTATTTATCGAGTACGTTGACAGCTCTCGTTTCTGCCAAAGTATTTTTACCAGCTTTTATTCAACTTCACTTGAGAGCTCGTTAGTTAGTTTCTTAAGGTGAAATCTTCTAAGGTAATTAAATTTTTTTTAAAAACAATCTTTTATTAACCCTTCGTTGACGCACTGGGTGTGAACCACCTATAAACTGTTTTGACGCTCTGAACATTTTATGTGCAAAATAAATACCTTCTTTTCAAAGCCGACTTACAAACTATTTTTTCTCTCAAAATATTATATCCGAACATCAACTCTGTAGATTTTTAGGTTTTCATATTGAAATTTGTAAAAGTTACAATTTTTTTACGATTTTCTTGGTTTTTTTTCTCGGCATGTGGTAATCTAGAATTATTTTACAAAAACTGTGATAAAATTTCAATGAAAAAATTATTGGAATACATTCTAGAGACCTTGAAATTGACCCATGATTTTTTTCATAATAATTGGATTCTTTTGTATGTAAATGGCACTCGTTCAAAAATTACTCTGGATGTCAGCCACCCAGGTGTGTCAAAGTTGATAAAAACAAAGGTGTGTCAACGAATGTGTTGAAAAGGAACAAAATAATTTTGGTACCAGCCTAAGTGACTGTTTTAGAAGGATTTCCTCATATGACTAAAATTAAAAGCGTAGAGCATAAATACTGAATATTAAAAGATGTGCAAAAACTAATTGCTAAACGGCATGATTTTTAATTAAGGAATCAGACTGCTCGGAATCAAGTTGAAAAAACTCGGGCAACAAGAATGCTCAAGCAGCTTGCGATAAATAATGTATCAAAATACGTAAAGCATTATAAACATTTATATAAAAAGAACATTTCAATATTTACCCACCATGCTTTTATTTTTAGTCATACGAGATAATTTTTCTAAGGCCGGTGTCAAAATTACATATTGTTTCCCTTCTTATAAGATTTTATTAAAAGCTTGTTTTAAAAAAGAATACTATAATTAGATGTGGCATCACTTCTTACAATGACATTTTGTTGGAAAGTATATTCAGATTAGTTTCTTACTTATACATTCTTCTTACTAATTTGAATACGATACAGAGGATTATAATTTATGTCGTCATGTCACAAAGAATAAATACGGGAATATATAATACGTTTCCCTAATTAATCATAGGTTTTGCGGTAAATAATTAATTAACCTGTCCTAGTATTCGTGTAAACGTATAAGAATTTTTAAGGTTACCACTAATCAAAGTAGCTACCCTTTGATTTTGTCGTTCACCTTTCCTTTGCCCCCCTGTCCCGTTCCCCGGCGTCCCTGTCCCCCCACCCCTGTTCGTACCTGCAGCAGAATTACTATTGAAAAGTTACTTTACAAATTAGAGTAAATGAAATTAAAAAAAGTTTCCGCCTCGCAGTCTGAATTTCCAAGGAAGTTTGCCCAATGGAAGGGTACTCTTGCATTCGACCGTGTTCCGGGCATAATGAAAGGAGAAAACTATTTTCTTTTCTTCCCTTTAACAGAACTTAAAGTCCTGTTTCTTTCTGCCTTTGACCATGACTAATGCCGTTATATGCGCGGATAAAAACTGATTCGATAAAATCCCTTTCTTCGGAGTTATAATAAACAGTCCTTTCTAACGAACTTAGCATAAATATTAGTGAATTTGTACATGTGAAACTTCTCAGCAAATAATAGGTAATGAATTTTCTTAAAACGTTTAATTGCAAAAGAAACTACTACAGAAGTATTCGTAATAAAAATTGTAATAATTGACCACGCTTCGCATTCGTAAATATTCGAGGAGATCCGGTGCCAGTGCTCGTGGTTGCATTATCTTAAGTGGCTCGGAAATGGTGAACTAATTTATTTCTTATCAAAACATTGGTGATTGGCGTTATCCACTTATCGGTCTTATCGAGTTTGCGCCAGATAGAATGTGCCCTGGAGGAACGATGCTGCCGCGGGCGCTTGACTTTTTAATTACGTGTCATAAATTGGCCGACACGCTCGGCCCGTTTCAGGACACTCCATTTTCTGGGTGGCCGCAAGTTCGATCTACCACCTTCGTGCTTTGAGATGAGCTTCACGCTGCTTCCCCCATAAATTGTCTCGCTTGATAAATCGAACCGGCCAGCAAGGGCGTTCTGAGGGTGTATCTAATAGCGGGAAAATAAAGGCAACCGTAAAAAGACTTTCTAATGGAACTTGTGGATCCTACAGTTTAATTCCTAATAGACACTTGCGAACAATAATATTCCTACACGAGTACATTGACCGTAGGTGATTTTCATTATTAAATATGAACTCAAAATTAACTAGAAGTCTCCATTTATTTATAAAAACTCCCGTAGAAAGTAATACTAACATACTGAAGTAACTTACTTTCGTAATAAATAAAAGTACCTATTTGAATTTGTTTCAATAATAATTTACAGTACACTTTTGTTCCCAAGAGGACAACAAATTTCTCGCAAATATTCCTCCGAGCCACAGGATCGCGAGAGGTACCAACTAATACATTTACCGAAGGAAGGAGGTAGCTCATATCCCATCTGAGCGATGCACATCGTAAAAACACGACGATCTCCGGAAGCTTAAAAGCTATTATCGAAATACACTATTCGAGCGGAGCGTCGAGTATCCGTATTGTATCCGCTTTCAGTATATCTGCGAGGAAGCATTCGCCGAGCATCCAGGCCGATGATTCATAGCGTTTTGTTCCGGGAAATAAGTGGCGCTCGACCGCGACCAGCGTTAGGGGTGGAAGCGGAGATGCGAGGGCAGGCGAGAGAAAGGTGGCTGCGGTTAGAAGAGGCACGGCGGACGATTGACAAATCCGAGAACTCATATGCAATAAATCGCGGCTGGCGCGGTTGTCCCCGCGAGTTTTTTTTTTGTATTTATGACCGGCGAAGATGCAGCGCGTGGCGCGAAACCAGCGGAAGAGAGGGAGAAACGGGAGCGAGAATAGGCGGGCAGCGTCTGCGTCGGCGTCGCTGATGGCGGTGGCAAGAAGGTTGCCAACTTTTCCAATGCATCGATATGAATATAAATAACGGAGAGCAGGCCGCGCGGAGACCCGCGCCTCTGCGCTCTTACCAATCTGTTTGCCTCTCTTTACCACCCCTATACAGGGTGGGTGGAAACAAGTCCCAGAGGCTGAGGATCCTGCTGCTCGAAATAAGTAGACAAGAACATTGATTAGATTGCTTAGACGCTACTGTCATGTTCTACAACTTTGCACAGCTCTGCTACCTCGATGGATCCTCACTTTTGGATGAAGAAGTATTGGCCAGTGAAATTAGACGAAAATTTTCCCAATCTACGGAGTAATTCCCACCAAGCTGAATTTTGGCATGGGCCTTTCTTTTTGATCGTTTTAAATAATATGTCAAAAGTGTTCATTAATCCGACTGCCGCTAAAAATTTTACAGAGAGTTGAAGATAAAAAACTGTTTTTAGAAAATATCTCGCTATCTAGCAGCTTTGCGACAAAAATAGGTATTATATAATTTATAGCTTAGGAAATTCTCTACAAAAAAGGTCCTACAAGTTTTTTCGTAGGTCTAACCATTTTCATGTATGTCGGGCTACCAAGTTTCAACCCCCATAAATTTGACAAGGGAAGATCCTGAACCAGGAAATTCAGAAAATTATGAAACTTTGTAAATATGTAGGGGAAGTCCTTTTGAGTACAACGCAATTTCGTTTGATGCCGAAATTTACTCCAAGAGGGTGCAATTCACTCTTAAATTTTTTTTTGTTTGTATTATTACTCGCGAACTGTAGGAGATAGAAAAAAAGTGTTCAGGAAAAAGTTACTTCTTTTAATTGGAACTATCAGTTGGTAAGTTTTAGGTCTTACAGTTTTGACGGTTCTCGAGTTATAACACAAAATCGAAAAAAACGTAATTTCAGGAGTCAATTTCACCATATTTCAATGAATTTGGGCAACAAACAAAAAAATTACGCAACACACGCCTATATTAACCTCGGTATATCCCCGAAGTTTTAAAAAATTTGAATTTGCGAGGGGGTTGTTGCCCAAATTCATCGTAAGGTGGTGAAAATGACACCTGAAAATACGTTTTTTTGGGGATTTTGTGTTATAACTCGAGAACCGTAAGAACTGTAAGACCCAAAACATACCAACTGATAGTCCCAATTAAAAGAAGTAACTTTTTCCGGATCACTTTTTTCTATTTCCTACAGTTCGCGAGTAATAATACAAAAAAAGTTTAGGTGTGAATTGCACCCTCTTGGAGTGAATTTGGGCAGCAAACGAAATTGCGTTGTACTCAGAAGGACTTCCCCTACATATTTACAGAGTTTCATAATTTTCTGAATTTCCTGGTTCAGGATCTTCCCTTGTCAAATTTATGGGGGTTGAAATTTGGTAACCCGACATATATGAAAATGGTTAGACCTACGAAAAAACTTGTAGGACCTTTTTTGTAGAGAATTTCCTAGGCTATAAATTGTATAATACCTATTTTTGTCGCAAAGTTGCTAAATAGCAAGATATTTGCGAAAAACAGTTTCTTTTTCAACCCTCTGTACAATTTTTAGCGGCAGTCGGATTAATAGGGACTTTTGACATATTGTTTAAAACGCCTATACCAAAATTCAGCTTGGTGGGAATTATTTCGAAGACAGATCCTAATTTCACTGGGCTATAAGTGAAAGTCGCTTCGACTGCATAGAGGAGTAAGATGGAAAGCAAACCCCCCGGAAGGAACACCCTCTGTCGCAAGAAATATCGCGTCCCGAGCGCCGAGCGGCGCACAAAGTGGAGCAGCCCGATGTAACTAGCCTCCACGTGCATCGATTTGTTTGCATCGGCCGAGACAAGTCGGAGGTGAAAAAGGGGTCTCCGTGGGAACAATGGAAATGAGTTTTCTGCCAGGGCGAGCCGAGAATTTTAAGGTCGTACAAACGAGGCTCCAGGCGAAGGAGGTTCTGGGCTGATACCTAGTGGGTATAATTGTCATTCGTATCTTATCGTAGGCAGCCGCGACGGCAAAGGACGAAGGGGGGAACGGTGGGCAGAGAGGCAGAGACTGGAGGAGAGGTGCAGAACGAAGGTATCGTAGCTCGGAAGCAAACACCGGCTCGCTACAATGAAACGCAATTTCCTGCTGTTGGTGCCGAGACTGAGCTAGTCGTCTCATTCGTCTTGACTAAAAGCTTCACTCCTCACACTCGCTGCGTTAAACAATCGTACCTGCGTGGCATTCGTTAAGGAAAGCCAGGGGGGGTTTCAGGGGGCTTCCTCATCCTTCGTTGCTATAGCGAAGATTCACGGTTTCTAGCCGAGTTACCCCTCCATCGAGTACCGAGACGTTTGTTCCCTCGCCCGTGATTATTTACACCGACTAGCTGACATTATTCCCCGTTACTGGTTCGGCTTTTTCATAGAAATATCACACCCGGTATAGAAAGCGGTTATTTACTTAGCGTATGGCGGGTGGGAGTTTTTAAATGGCACCGAATCGAGAGGGATGATGAAATGGGTGTCTCTGTTTTGTTGGGTGAAGGTAGGTTTTCATATAGGGGTGAGGTGCTGTAAAAGTGACAGGTCTTAAATGGGACAAATAGAATTGCCAAAATTCTGAAGGCATTACACATGCAAGTTATTTTCCTGTTTATGGCAACACTAGTGGCTAATCATTTGAAGTAAACTTCACTACAGTCTCACTTGCAATAGAGTAATAATCCGCGGTTGATGTTTTTCGGCAGTAAATGTAAAATTTTCGTTGGTTTTTTGTGTCTTTTTCGAGATCAAGATACGTGCAAAGTGTTAAAGTGTTATATCATTAAAATAGCCTGTATTCAACTGAAACGAAAATACTTAACTGGTAAGCTTAATTGATTGTTTTGAGCTTATATTATATTAAACTCACTTTATAACAAGTTTTAAATGGGGCGACCGTTTCATGGCTGTCCTTCTCATACACATGTACTGTTGGGTAATATATTTTACTTTCCTGTAAAGTTATTAGTGTATCGTCTGATACATTCATGTCATTGTTTTAAATTATCAATTATTAGTTGATGGTGTATTGTTTCAAATTTAAGAATTAATAAAGTGACTATTCAAAGCGACAAACTTTATCATCAAAAATTAATAATAAAATCATTAATCTGCAATATGAAAATGCACCTACCTATTTTACTACAATTGATCTCATTCTTGGTCAAGTAGAAATTAATTCTAAACTATTTTATTATTTAAGTATTTATAAATTTTTTATATATGTACTTATATTTACCACTCGTGGGTATTTCTGTGTTGAGCTTATTTTGTAAGACATAAATTTTATAAAAAATATTACTCTATAACTAAAAAAGCTGCTAAAGCTATGATTAATGTCTCACTCTATGAAGATAGTAAAAAATATTGATGATTTATAGTACAAAGAATTATTTTTTCATTTACTCCATTATTTTGTATCATAAGGATTTACAATTATAATTGTAATACTTAATAAGTCTATTTTTATTAACGTATCCCTTTAATGACTTATAATGTCCCATTTAAAACCACCTGCAAGGAAACATCTCGGTCCCGAAAATTCAAAAAATTCTGAAATTTTGTGAATATGCAGGGGATTTCCTCTGGATTACAACACAATTTTTGTTTGCTGCCCAAATTCACTCGAAGGGGGTGAAAAACCCTTGAAAATTCAGCTATTTTCCGTTTTGTGTTATAACTCGCGAACAGTGAGAGATAGAAAAAAAGTTTCAGGACAAAAGTTACTTCTTTTAATTATATTTATCATTTGGTAAACAAATTATTTGACATTTCACTCCTTATAACTCAAAATCGGAAAATAAACGGATTTTCAGGTATCAATTACAGCCCATTAGAGTGAATTTGAGCAGCAAACAAAAATTGCGTTTAAATCAGGAGGAAATTCGTTACATCTTCACGAAGTTTCAGAATCTTTTTGAATTTCCGGTTTTGGAATATTCCCTTGTGAGTCGTAAAGGAGACATTTCCCATTTATTTGGAAGTCGAAATTTTTGTTATTTTCTATTATAATTTATGAATTTTTAATATACTTTTATTGAATACTTTCTATTGATGTACTTGCTTTTTAAATATCTATAACGGCATTGTCAGAAATAGGCTCTAAACAAAAGTGTCCTTTATAGCACCTTTCCCCTACGCGACTGGACGCAACGACAAGAAATTCAAAGTCGATTTCCTCGAAAATGAAGCGCAATATCAAAAAATTGTATTCCTTTTTCTGAACATATATACTTGTTATAAATCGAAAAGGAAGAGTAACTTTTTTCAATATCACGCTTCATTTTCGAGAAAATTGATTTTGAATAAAATTTCTTGACGCTGCGTAGACATTTATAGACTCGTAGCACCATTTAGAGACTCGCGAGGGAGGAAAAGAAGCCGAAAGGAAGAATCACCGGTGAAACATAGGACGGACGGATCTAAGGGAAGGAAAAATGGGGCGGGAATAGAATGGATATTACGGCGGGAAGACTGGCAGGTATTATTGCTTTAATCGATCAGCTCGATAATTCTATTACCATTTGCATTATTCAAATGGTATTTAATTTTCCGCAACGTTACCTTTATTTCCCGATTTACATTTCATTCGTTGGGAATTGTCTCGCCCCCTTCCGTTTCTTCCCTGGCGATTCGAGTTCATCCCTTTTTTTTTCTCTTTTTTGTTGGGTCATTTAAAAACTGCGGCCTTTCGCATCCTTGCAATTCGATTGTCCGGGCTAGTAATTGCATTATTAATATATCGGAATTCAGTTATCTCCTGTCTTGAAATTCGATTATGCGCGTACCGAAAATGTTCCGCCCCCGATATCTCGAAAATATTGTGCCCACTATGGTTAATGCAAATCTTCAAACAATTAAATATAATACAAATAGCTTATCTGAAGTGAAACTGTCGTTAAATGAACGAACGACAAGGAATTTACTTGCTTTGTGTGTTTAAGAATCCAAGATTAAGTTAATGTTTTTATTTGGTTAGCAGAGTTTTTTAACATGCATCATTAAAATAAACCAACTTGGCATTCGATGTGACGATATAAAATTGGTCTCAAGTATTAGAATTAAAACCAGAGACGTACAAAAGATTGGAGTTTAACTGAAATTACTTTAGCTCGAATTGTTTAAAAAAATGTTTCTTATTGGTCGCAGTACAATAAATTAAGAAATTCTCGAAACCAATAGTCTACCACGTAAATATTTTATGTTCATAATCGTAGATCTCTAAATTCACATAATCACCTGAACAAAATGTTACTCCAATGAAAAGGATTCAAAGTTACTTTCAACCCCTAAATAACGAAAACTGAATTTAACCTGTTCTAATAAACAAAATGTATTACAACTGAAATATTATTCCTACACGATCAGATGTAAAGAGATTTTGAGTCCCTGAGATTCAGCCAGCGTACTTTGGGGAACAGTCTGGTTTCCCTCATTTTCATTCGTTTGATGTAGCCGCGCGACAGAATTTAATTTTCTAATGCACTCGTCGAAACTGGCGAAGGAATACTTCCATTTTCCGTATGCAGACATTGGTCTTGTTATATCTACATTTAGAGGTAAAACTAATAAAATCAAGTTACGTACCGCTAACTTGGAATGCATACGTACCGATAGTAAGTCGAGGAGGTCCTCTGGGCCAACAGTTCTGAAATCAATTACGATATTGCTCCGCCATTTGCATAGCCGGAAACTTCATCTATGGTTTGTCTAAACTTGGGTAAGTTTTACAACGACGGCCGCTGTAACATGTGCCTCTCGACTTTAACCATCTTGCAGCGTCCATAGAGCCCTGCGACAAGAACTTTGACATTATATCTCCAGTCTTTGAAGTTTCCATGCTTTTAATATCGTTTTCCAGGGAACGACACCTTTTGCAAGAGATGGTTGAGATATTCCATTTCATCGCGATATTCAGGTAGAAGAGTGAAACTTTTATTAACCTTCATGTTTGTTAGTGCCTTTTCACTTTGCATTCGAATGTGGGGACGTTTCTTTTCCGTCGCGTTAATCCAATTTCCGGCTGTTTAAATGATAATTGAATGGAAAAATAATAAAATCCGCAAGAGCTGCGAAATCCCGCGAGGCATCGTACAAAGTAGAGTGCACAGTTATATACGAGGGTGGGCGTTTATAGTCGAGAGTTAAGTCAAGAAACGTCTACAATTTCGCGAAATTGCCGCGATAAGCGACCACCATTTAAAGGAACTTCATTTTCCAGAAGATTCTCTTCACCCCTTCGTTTGAATCTTAGACAGCTACTGAAGCCCGTGACACAAGCTTGATATCATTTATGTTTTAAGAATATTTGTTTTATATTTACACTGCATTTAAAAACCTGCAGAATTTTGGTTCGGGCTTTCAACTTCTTCATACAAATTGCAGTAATTTTGTGTGGGTGTTTAAATTAGAATCTACCACAAAGTAAAATGAAATTCTATGGTTCAGGATATTCAAATCTGAAGTTTTCTCGACGTTAACAATTGCAGACATGGTTAGCAATAATTGTGTGATTTATCGAATGGGGATCTTTTATTAAAAAAGTGTTTCGTTTGCAGTGCTGCACATAGCACCACTAACTTGTTTATTTGAAGGACGTTGTGCAAAAAAGCAATCAACTGTTTATCAGAGAAAATTCATCAAATATAAACCATGAATTTTAAACATGCTCCATCGAAAGTAGGTCACACATATTAATGGAAGTAAATCACGTACTCAAAAACTTGCATGTATTATCCAATATATTCATACTAATCTCTCAGTTCTCTAATTATTTATTCCACCGTCTACGATCCAAGAATCATCAAAATAATTTCTCACTATCCCCACATACCTATATTCCAAGTATTACAAAGAAGGGGAAAAATAACTGAAACAAAAACCACCCCAATGGACAACCCAAGGATTAACGTACTCCTCACACGTGCTTATTATCACCGCCAATCGTTAAATTTCTCTCACACATGCTGGCCAAATCAAATCAATACACGCGGATTGCAAACGTGCAAAAGGAATTATGGAATAATATCGGTTCCCGGAGTAATTACGTAAAATGAACGAAGTTCGGCCTGGTACTATTGGTTTTTCATTACCGAGTTTGTTTTACCTAGACCGTGCCCCCGTGAGCTCAGGTGAAAAGCGCAAGCAGCGAGTAAAAAAAAGTGTTGGCGTCGAAGATTAATTTAATTAAAGCGCCGTCGAAACTACGAATTTCCAGCGGGGGTAACAAAGGATTGGCAAGAAGGGAAAACAGCCGAGTAGTCTCCTGGCGCGGTCGAAAAACTTTCAAGTACCGGATGAGGGGAAAAACGAGAGGCAGTCGCGGAGAAGGGCTAGCCGAAGGGGTGGTCCAGGAGGGCGATGAAAATTCTGGTACCTTGGCTTATCCAATCACCACGGCCGATGTCGGTTTTCTCGCGAAGTAGCTATCGGAAAGTTTCTTTAATCAAGTGTTTGATCAGTGCCCGCCTTTCCTTGTATTCATTGTCTTCGTTCGCCGGCAATCTGGCCTCGTTGGAAGTTACCCTTCCACGGCCCGCTGCCGTTTCTTAATGCACGATTAACAATTCCATGTTAATACCGCGGCCGACTGTTGCTATTGAATTTTATTCTTCTGTTTGCACTGTCTCGTTCTTCAATTCCGTTTTCAATATTTATTGGCCCGAGCCGTTTTCTTTTGAATTTAACATACGAAAGTTGCGTTGTTCGATGATTTAATGGAAAGATGGTGTATTTAGAGAATTTATTAGAATTGATTTTTTATCGCTTGCAGTATTTAAAAGAAATACACAATTGTTCACTCTGAAATTTGAATGAACATCGGACGTTGGATGACAAAGATTATGGGGCGGTACATAATTGTTATTTTAACTAATAATCACGGTGTTACTTATCAGAAATATAAAATTACTTATCTCGATTGTCGCAGTATATATTATAATCGCGATAAAAACAACCCTTAACTTCCTTCTAAGAAAAAAATAGTATTAGTATTTCGAATATCCTTATACTTTCTATTAAAAGATTCCTTAGAGTTTCTATCAAAAAGAACAGTACATCGTATACTATAAAAAGATTGACGAATATCCCAGTAACTATTAACTTTCAACCCCATCTTGCAAATTTTCCGCCCCACGTCCAACACTCAACAAAGTGAAGACGACTTTCATATCTCCATGGGAAATCAAGATAGCAAGAAGGAACTTACTATACTTTACACACCGAAATGAGCAGCGTTAATTACCCAGTTGAACCCTACCAACACCACTACAAATGATCGTTTCAGCGATATCCCCGGTGCTACAATATTCTCTTCATTAAGTCGTTACCTGGTCGAACAAAGTGGCATACACTGCTAGGCTCACGTGTCGTGGTGCTTAAAGCACGTACTTGGTAACGTTTAGAAATTGCGTTCACCTATCGCATACCTTCGCTAGGCGATCACGAGCTCGGGTGAAACGACGTGGAAACAGAAAGAAGATAGTCGGCACGAAACGTTGGCTAAGGATCACGCGACGCTTGCGGGGTGTATTAAGAGTGGCTCCAAAAACGACGATATAATTACGCGAGGCCGCGCTCCAGCCATGATTTAAGGCGGCGTAATGTATAATTCCTAACTCAACGGGTGGAAGGTCGGCCCCTCTCGCGGTAGCACCGTGGCGTTAGTGTAAAGTGTAGGTGCTTTTGCTAAAGTATCACGCCTATAAAATGAAATTAAACTTCTGGCAAATTTATCGACTGCAGCGACGTTGCAGATCTCTCCTTCCTTACTTGGCGGATGCTTCCTTCGATTAATCCTTGAGAAAATCAAAACTCTCGTGTTCAGAGGTCGATGGACAGTCTTCTGTGTCATATCAACTAGGCACGTTTGGAACCCTCGGAAAATGTGCACGTTTTGTGGATTTTTTTACGAGTCAACGGCTTGATTCTGATTTCTTGTTTTTTTTTACTATCTTCACATAGTATTATGAACGACTTGAAAAGAAAGTTTCAGTTAAGAAACTATTGTTTTTGGGAAGTTATGGATACGTATCCGAAAGTCTCCCGATTTTAGACGGCTAAACGGTTCAATTTTGCGTGCAGGATCGTAATAAGATTCCACATAGTCTATCGAGGGCTTTTTCTATTTCGATTCTCCGTTTATTATTTATAAAGGGAACAGGTGGCATTTTCTCTTAGAAAAATGTAACTTTACCTTTGATCTCTCACCATTTCTTTATTTTTTAAAATTTTCAAAGTCGGCCCCAACGGGCGATAGCTATTGACATACTTTATAAGAAGATTTTATTGTTTTTTAATTCAGACACGACATACAGCTGTTTTTACGCCCACCGTTTAGCCGTTTAAAATCGAGAGACTTTCGGATATGTATCCATAACTTCTGAAAAACAATAGTTTTTTAACTGAAACTTTTTTTATGAGTAGTTCGTAATACTATGTAAACATAGTAAAAAAACTGGAAATCTTCTTCAACCCGTTGACTTGTAAAAAAATCCACAAAATGTACATTTTCCGAGGGTTGAAACGGGTATACCCCCTTAAAGAATTTCTCCTTCTTCAGGACTGTGAAAATGATAATTCTGGGCAGAGTTAGATGTCAGAAAGTGTCATCATTCTAATCTCTTTATACCAGTGGTTCGCAACCTAAGGGTCGCCACGGTTATTTTTAGTTGACGATTCGTAGCACTTATTTATTTTAATATCGTTACATTGCCATATTCTATTAACGATGTAACATTGATTTTTCATAAATGAAAGAAAGGAAAAGCTGGTTACCCAGATGCAAGCACAACCATCGCACTATATAAGAAAATTAAATATATTAAATATCTTTAAGTATATTTACTTTATATATTAAGATAATTAAATACCATTATTTTATGTACCGTATTAAATTTACATTTCCTTATATGAAGCGGTGGTCGCAGGTTATTTGAATATTATAAAAGGGATCGCGACTCAAAAAAGCTTGGGAACACAGCTTTATATCTAATACACAGTCTAAGTACGCACGAAATAGAAAAGCGAAGCGTTCTGGCACTCAAAATAACAAAGATTAACAGTTCAGTAACAATTCCACAAAGAAGAGAGCAAAGCGGAGGAGTTTGAAATGGCATGATTAGGAAAACGAAATAAAAGACAGGAACAAGCTCGCGAAATTATATCAACGATTTGGAGGCCCACGACCTCAGCTCCACCCCTTATCGATAATGCTGTCTACGGAAACAGCTCGGTCTTCGTAATAAATCGAGCTTGGAGACGCAGTTAAGGAGGATCAAACTGACGTTTGGGGTAGCAAACTGCACTACCTCGCTCTCCCTCTGCCGCGTGTGATATCGCCGGCATAAATCGATATAAATTTCCAAGGATCCTGACCGCTCGATCCGCGGGGACACACAGACTCGTTTTTCAGAGGCTGCATCCCTTTCGCGGGATTGTGCCCGCAGCGCACGGGGCGTTGCATTTGCGCGGCATCGAGCAGAGCATATGCGTTTTACGGCGGTTTATACGGTCGGTCAATCTTGCAAAGTGAATATTTTGTCGAATTCGAGTCGTTTTCCCCGGCGATCGTAACGGCGAAGCTGTCTCGAACAACTTTAAATCGTCCAGCAATTCGTTGCGTACGACCACCTTGTACGCGGGACACTCCATCCATTCGAGTGCTTCTTTCGTTCCATCCATGAAATAGTACCTCTACAACCGTGTCTTCGATTCTGTTAATTAAATCCTGCGCGGAAGGATTATCGACTTCGTTGATTAATATGCATCGGTTAATTCAATAAATTGTAGTGGAGGTGGGAATATGTATCGATTTCCATGTACCAGCTTCTATGAATGGAGCATAATTATAGTATTCTATTGTTTATAGTTTTATGAAGAATATTTGGCAGTTAGTGTTATAGATATATTTAGTGAAAATGTACGGGTAGGAAGTTTTTAATAATTTTAATTCTTAAGTTGTTTACCATCTGGCTGTTTCACAAAATGAGGAAATCGAGGAGTGTTTACTTGCCTGTGTATCTAAATGAACTGAATTTCTTCTAAAAATTTAAGGGGGAACACCACTGCGAAGGCCGGAAATGTAAGCTATTTTTAAGAATTTTTTTCAGGAATAATTTACAGTTTGAGTATGCTGTCTTAAGAGACTATACAAAAAAATAAATCGAAAGACTTCCATAAATTTTAATATAGTAATTAAATCTTCTAGACTCCTCCACGTGAACTGGTCGAATGTGTAATTATGGAACAGCAGGTTCGAAATCAAATTTCTTTTTACTTAATAAACTATACCTATGAGTTTCCGTTGAGACTAAATTGCTGAATTAACATTCCAACTAATATGAAAAATGGCAATACTTGATATAAAAGATCACCCGTTCCATTAAACACATGCTAACTACTCAGACATTTCTCAGACTAAATGACTTTATATGTTACACAATTATAAATTCTATGTGAAAAGAAAAACGATGTTAAATGATAGATAGCGTTATAGGAATCGCAACGCTTGACCTTTTTCCAGTTGAAACGTGCGCTTTCGATTCGTATCATTTATGTGTAACACGACGCTGTGGTTGCTCGTGCACGTGCAGTACGTCATAATCAAATTTCGAAAACGCGCTGCGCACCGCCCTGCTGTGTGCTGGCCGTTGCTGCCAACTTCGGCGCCTTTCACGCTGGGCCACAGCCTGGTAATTCGATTTCGACGAATTATCACTCATTTCCCAAAAAGGATAAATGTAAACGTGAGTCGAATGCAGCGATCGTCCGTTCCCACCTTATCGTAAAGTCTGTGCCCGCGACATAACGCGCGGAAAATATTTGATTCACCGCGAGTACCGCGTTTTTCACGCTCTGGGCATCGTACCTTTCGTTTCGTGGCATTTGCTGTTCATCGCCAACTTACTCGCTTCAATTTTACAGCCTTTCGTCGTATTTAATACACCATTTCGTTGCAGTAGTTTATGACGGTGTACTTAATGTGCATTTAGAATAGATGATGGCTTTGATAGTGAAGTGGAGTGGAACTTAGGTTTGAAATTATATAAATTGTGTTGCTAAAGTGGGGAATGAGATAAATGGTATCGTTAGGGGAGAAAAATTGTTTAAAATTGTAGGTGATGTTTCGAATTAATAGTGGACGTGAATTGAAAATTTTATGTAGATATGTGTGTGATTTATACAGTGATATCGATGTGTGTTTGGATTTTTATATGTGATATCAAACCTGACAGAATATTCGATACTGCGAGTTGGAAAATTATTATTCACTTTTTAAATTAAATTTACTTTTATTCAAAATCGTGTGTAACTTATTGTTAGCTGCTATTATCATATTTTCTACGACACTTAGTGTACAATTTAAAATATTGCAAGCTTATATGTTTAACTACTAATAGGAGAAATAAGAAATTATTATCGTGTGGAATTTTTTACTCTCCATGGAAATACCATATGATCGATCTAAGTTTGTTTCTTTAAGTAAAGGTTTTGTGTGTTACTCTTAGGGTCATCCTTAAGTTACATAAAGCTTTTTTTTGGGGGGGGTCGCAAATTTCTTATGTTTTCTTACGAGGGGAGGAGTCAGGTAGCGTCTTACGTAATATTTTTTAACCCAATTTTCAATAAATACAAATTCTTTCATTAATGTTTCAGAATAGTAGTTTTAGTTTAAATTTCTCGAAACCGAGTTAAAGGAATTATATAAACTTTTGAGAGAATTTTAATAACTGAAAAAATTAAATGTAAAACATATTACGTAAGGCGGGGATTGGAATATGAAATCTTAATAAATTCTTATACTATGGGAGGGAAGAGGTAAGAATTCGCCAAAATTACCCTACCGTAATTTAAGGACGCCCTCTGTCCAAGGTTATCTTCATTTTTTTAGTGCCACAACACATTTTTCAACACTTAGGTCTCTAATTCTCATTCTTACGAATAAATCGACCGTATACGGTAAAAGAAATAAATAGAGAGCTCTCATTAACTTCTTTCTCACTAAATGAGGTAAGCAAGTAGAAACAGTCAATGAGTAGTCAGGCAGGAGTCAATAATTCACACAATCTAAGCGTCTTACAGTTTATTCCAAAGTCAATTGCGATTATACACTCAGTAAGTAGATCACGCCAGTCTTAAAAGTAATCATAATCATATAAATAATAACAGTGGCTGTTTCTACTTCTCATTATATATTTATTCTCAGTTTTGTGTGCCAATCCTTAATACTATGCATTCTCCTAAGAAGATTGATTGAAAAACAAGCAATAGAAGTTATTTTAGTAATAAAATTACGATTCTCAATTACACACAAATATCACAACCTACTTATAATGTATTATAAGTAAAATTAAAGATTTATTATTAAAAAGATCATTGCTCCTTTTTCATAACGATTACACTATTAGATGATTTCTTCATCCTTCATAACCTTAACAAAATTTAGCCATTTTACCCATCAACAAATAACTACGTATACCCACCTATATTCCAATTTAAAAAATTAAGATATCCTGTGTATCACCTACACACTTGCACCACTTTGTCCTCATAAAAATCACACAATCCCCCACCCAAAAAATGTAATTAACAGTATTAACACTCTTAATTTCACACCCTTTCTATTTCTCCCTCTTCATCGCCCACGAAGAAGACTTTGAAAAAAATGCACCCAGTCACCGAGCATGTTATCATCTTCCTTTCCTCGATCGAATTCACTAGGCGTCCCCAGCACATTGACTGACAGATGACTCGAAGGATCTACCGCGCTTTGATTTCTCGAACCCGTCGCCGCGATATCGCCCCGAGGCGGAATCGTGGCTCGCAATCAATCTCGGCACAACCGTTGTTCTCGACGCCTCGTACGTTACGGGAACGGGACAGGCTGGTAGATTCATATTAAACGATATAAAGAAACAGCCTGGTGATTTATGCGCACAAATTGTCCTGTCACCGTGCTGTTCGTTCAGGACTTCAGGAGCTGCTCCGCGTAACAGGGCGGCGCGCGCCGTCGGTTGTTCTCCTTTTGTCGACATCTTATTGTCCGCCCCCGCGCTCTACAATATCTGCTGCATTAAATCCCGCTTTTTCGCGATGTGCCAGGCAATATGGTGCCTCCTGTGTCCTTTCTTCCGGTACTCCGTGAATCCAGCCTCGCGTCGGCCTCCGAAACGCCAACGCGGAAATAATTTCCGTTACAAGCGTTTAGTAGAATCTGTCTCGCGAGGAAAGAATTAATCCCGAGGACACTTCGGTCTTCGCTTTCTACAGCTGAAATTAATCGGTTTAGTCGGATGTAGGAAGTTCACGGTTGCTTCTACCTGCGCATAAGGATTGGAAAATAATTTTCCAAGGCCTTTGGCAGGATGAACACTTTTGCTTCGGCAGAGTTGTACGAGGCAAATCATTTTCCTGTTTTATATGATTAGAACAGTTTATTGCTTCGCAAAAATGTGGATTAGTCAGTTTTTTGCTCTGAATGCCTTATATATGATTTATGTAAAACGTAATACTAATTTATGTTAGAATCAGAAAAATAGAAAATAGTACAGTAATACAAGAAGTCTTTGGATTTTATTCTTCAAATAAATTTTCATAATTGCCTAATGAATTTTATTAAGTATGCATTTAAAATATTTCTATCCCCAATATTAAATCCTGGCAGCAGTGTGCCAAGTATCTTTCTATAATTTCTGCAACAAAGTTGCAGATTACACTGCACAAACGAGAGTGACGAACGATTTTCAGCTGGCTCGACTTAAGACGCGCGTGATTCTTAAAAATTCAGTGCGCTCATTTACTCCGCGCTTTCTTTTTATGCATCTCGAAATTATATCAGCCGGGTAGGGAATATTTCGTCCTCCCAAGCTGCTGTTGCCGTCTTCCCTTGTCTATCTCGATTAAAATCGTACTTGAAACTTCCGACTTTCCTGATTGCACATTACCATCAACGTCACGGGATTCGCAGTTTAAAGTAAACAGTATACGCTTGAGCCACGGCGGCCGTAAAAAGCTCTCGTAACGGAGGTTGTCAAAAGCTGCCCACTTACCGTAAAATTGTAGTTTACGCGCTAATGCACGGGCCCCTTTAAAAACCGGCCTGTAAAGCACAGCCGCGCGGGCATGAATTTTTAACGGGAATCGACGCGAATCTTTTTTCATCTATTTTACGTTTCTCCTGTGGTCACCGAGTCACCGAGGCCACGGCAACCCCCGTTTCCTCGGCGGTGCTCGCTTCTGATTCATTTCAAGGCTTTGTCTCGAGTGAGTTAAACTTTCACAAAGGAACGGCCATTCTTGTATTTCTTCCTCGGCGGACTGCTCGGTGTACTTGAAATTCCTCGCGTACTGAAACGGAGGACGTATGCTGAATTCCTATCGCTCAAAAGGAACCGATTTGCTCGCGGTATGCCGTCTGAGGACAAAGAGTGCGAGCCCCCATTCAATGAAGTAATTCAATATCATCAAAATTCTTGCCCATTTTACCGCACTGCGTGTTTTCGTAGCAAACTTCCTTTTACAACGTGGCTTTTCTCCTCCGACCTTTGTCTCGTGGCTAGTCGCTTTCCAAACTGAACTAAACTGATCTACTTTCCTCCTTTCGCGTGTAATTTCAAAGTTTTTACAATTCTTTCTAGGCGGATTGCGGCTCGGGGTTGCTGTTTGTTTGTTGGGGAAAAATAAATGGCTCGACTCGTGGAATCGAGTATTGTTTGAAACGAGAATTCAGTTGGAACAATGATGCTGCAGAGGACAAGAATATAGGGTAGAGTGCAGGAATTACGCAGTGCCAGATATCGAATATAGGATACAGTATCCCACGGTAACATCTGCGGAAACATAGGGACTGATGGATCTCGGTTATTTAATGTGGAAGTTGAAATTCTATTTTCGCATTTTACTGTATTTCCTTTTCTCAGATGGCTGTACGGTCTCAGGTAATAATATTTTACGTGCTATTGTTGATGACAGAAAGTGGAACGAATTTTATCTTTTATCAAACTGTGTCTTACAAATTACAAATAATTTTTGGTAATGTTCTTGTGTGTGATTATAACGTGTAACGGTCATAATAATGAAATAAAAATAGTTAAATTTGTTTTGCCATGAAAGTGCAAAGTATTTCGTAAATACTTTATTTCATAAAAGTTCTCATTCACTTCTTTTTCAATATACACAATATAAAATTAAAATATACGTAGGTGTGTATAATTTATGAATAAATAAGTGAGCATAATTTACTCTGATTTTAATACACACTTTTATTATTACTTATTCTGTACACACAAGCATAAGCAGAAGTATTTACTCATAAGAAGGAATAGTGCCCACTTTTCTGAAAAAAACTTTATTTTATTTTATTGTGAAATAATTAGAACGTATGGTGTTTTGTAATTGACAGCAATAATTTCTTCAAGGTCAAAGAAAAAAAAACAATTGAGAATTCAATCATATGGTAATTTTTCAGTCGGAGTAAAAAATTACACCAACAAAGTTGCCTTGTCGGATATTGTGTGGAGAATCGAGGAGAAGCCAATAGTAAGAAGAAACAAACATACATTCAGCGACGACATTTCGGCTTTTTTTAAATGAATTTTTTTTAAAAACATGTTTTGATAATACTAGTCTTATTTATCCATTATAATAAGAACGATTGCTCAATCATAACTCAATAATGAGTTTTAGGCACGTTTACACCGAAAAATTTGACGTGGGCAAAGACACCCCAACTGTAATTTTGTCCACCATGTTTTTGGCATTTTAAAAGTGTACATTTAAGTAAAGAATTTTTTTTAAAAGCCTATTTAAATCTACACGCCATCTGCAGTATAATATAATTTCTCAAAAATAAATTTAATGCGCTAGGATTGTTAAAAATTTTATTCGAAGTTCAAAAGTGGGCAAAGTCACCCCAGTTTACGGTAACTGAAACCCCGACTGCACGGATTTACCAATCTCAAAAGCACATCCGCCCAAAATCCACGCTCAATCTTCAAACAACTCGACAAAGACCAGCGCCAACTTTCGGACTGCGAATGGCAACTTTCGCCCTTTCTTTCCCACTTTTACCCACGGAGCCCAACGAACCCACTCCCCAGCGACATAATTCTCTCAATGAAATCAGCGTCGCGCGTTAACGCGACCAAAAGGACGAGCAAAAGAAAAAAGGGAAAAAGAAAAAAAGAAACTAGCATCCCCCTAAGGGAGCGCATCGAACGTTCCACCGAATCGCGGCAAGGATATACTCAACAGTGTAAACGTGCTTCCGGGCTCGCACGCGCGCGCACGGGGGCGCGTGCGACACGGACAAGCGGGGAACAAAAGGTGGCGCGCGTGGATGGTACGATGGGAAGGAAAGAAGAGAGAGAGAGAGAGAGAGAGAAAAAAAAAGCGGTGGGAACACAGGAGAGCGAAGGTGTGGGTGGTTGCGTGTACGCGGCTCACATTGAAGGGCGCCGCTGGGACGCGATAGAAAATTGCTCGTTCAGTGAAATTCGGACTGCGCCCAGGCAAAAGCTTCGCCGATCTCGAGTAATTCCGCTCACCCTCTCGCGGCCCCTGCCTCTTCCTCACTTGACGAGAATGGAGGTAATTACCGGATTTCGGCGAAATCCATGGAGCGTAGGGCATTTAGAGCTGTTATAGTTTCGACGACTCGGCACTGCCGACCGGCTGGCCCGTCAAAATGAAACACTGTGCGCGGCCCCGCTGAGGGGGTTGGCAGGGAGGGGAACGGCGGCGGCGGTGGTGGCGGGCGGTGACAGTCGGCGAACGACGAACGACGAACAACGAACGAACGGCGTTATAACAAGGGCTAGTTAGCGGCGGTGCCGTATTACCCTCGCGTAGTTCTGCCGCGGCACAATGGCGGCAAATTTCACGCGCTATATCATCCGGCCCGCACACCACGGCCGCAAGAAAGACGGAAGACAAAGTGAGGAAACCCGACGCTGCCCCCCACCCCCCACCCCCCAACGGCGATACCTTTCCGTCATCTGCCCTTGGACATCTGTAGAGACCCGTAATAACTGGTAATTCTTGGGGTTCCCTGTGGGGGGGGGGGGGCGGGGTCTCTTGACTGTGACTGTGCTTATTTGGGGGTAGTTGGGGGTGTTGGAAAGAGATGGTGCAGTGAAGTTTTGGTTGTATGATGGTTCGATGTTTTGACTCTTGTGTGGTGGATGTGGGGTCCACTTTGACATATGACTTTGATGATACATGTTTAAGGAGAAGGGTTTCTGGTAGATCTCTTTGTGATCTGAAATCTTTATTTTTTTAAGTCAGTGACATTGATAAGTAATGAGTAGCGTAAGTTGTATTGTTTGATATATAAGATGGGTGTAAACGGACCCTTCATACACCAGGTAAGGTAATGTCTGGCTTGTAGATATGTATGAAATTTGTTTATTTGAAGCGATACATCGGTGGTTATATTCATTGCATCATGTGTTTATATATCTCCATTCTTATCGAACATTTTGTAACGAAACAATTAATTTGTATTGTTTGAATGGGAGCTAAAATACCATAAAAATTTGGAAAAGATTCGCTTAACAGTTTCTTAGAAAAAAATCCCAAGAATCACCTTATTATTAGCGTCCTAAGTAGGGCTCTCCCCTCAAAATAGGGTGCACAATTATCGTATGGTAGAGAAAATAGTATAGATTAGAAAAATGGTTTCACCATCTCGTAATACATATGTATATTAAGTGAGGTATAATTATATCTCCATTGCCACTGGAACGACATAGATGTGCGCGCAATATTGCAGAAATACTGCAGGATCGTTGCCACTGGAACATTGCATGGCAACGTTCTTGCAATATTCAGGATCATTGCGAATGGAACATTGCACAGCAACGTTCTTGCAATATTGCTGTAATATTGCAGGATCATTGCCAATGGAACATTGCACGGCAACGTTCTTGCAATATTGCAGGATCATTACCACTCCAATAATTCACAACATTATTTCAGAGACGTTCCTACAATATTGCAATGCAACCTGCAACAACGCTATATTGCAGCAACGTTCCTGCAATATAGCTACAACGAAATGTGCTGTATGAGAAAGGACATCACGATTCATTTTCAAATAATAAAATAAATATTTTTAATAATACATACATGCTGTACAACCCGAGACCCACTTCAGTGGTGCGACCCACTTATTACAGGCCTACACTTATTTGGTCACATTTCAACACACCCTAAGCCCTTATGGCACTAATGTTCAAAAAGTATGTTGATGACATTCTGGATTCACCCCTCACTGCTGTTCATCAGTGTG
Organism: Andrena flavipes; assembly: GCA_963971345.1. Taxonomy (NCBI): domain Eukaryota; kingdom Metazoa; phylum Arthropoda; class Insecta; order Hymenoptera; family Andrenidae; genus Andrena; species Andrena flavipes. The sequence continues at coordinate 15,133,345 of OZ020482.1, read as the reverse complement.
TACCTCTCCAAGGCACAATACACACGTCTACGACGATTTATTGATGTTGGAGGGGATTGGAAGTGGATAAGGGATGAGACAAATGACTTCCTAATTGTCTTCTACCACTGTTACATTTCTAAGGTATTTATGAGGCAGTAATCACAGACAAACTAACTCGTGAAACTATAACGAGCAAGGGACAATTATTTGTACGATAATTTGTGTGAAGAGTTTAATCAGCAGACGATGACTACTTAAGGGTACTAGGCAGTCGTAACAAGTGTATTCTTAGAAACCATTCAACCACTTCCCCCAATCCCCAATCGATAATGCAAAAACAATCACTCTGTCAACTTTGCTTCTTTCCTAGATCCTTTGCTACTCGAGACACTTGTCCAGCGCCTGACAGGTATTTCGAACATAATCATGCATCTTCTATCTCTCAAGATCCTTATCAACGATGAAAAATGGAACGAAGAATGGAAGTTCACAATTAAGCCACGATGGCTATCAATTAAAGACGACTGTTTTAAGGAAAATATATCACGCTTGCTACCAAAACACAATTCTGGTCGTAACTTCAAGAATCACGATTAGACACACAAAACTCACGCACTACTATCTCCTCAACAAAGAAGAACCTTCACCTTCCGATCTAATACAAAGATTATTGGATTACCTAAAGCAGATCAAACTGTACAACAAATTATAATGTCTACTAAACTAGGTCGCTAATAATAAGAAAAAAAATTATCAAATCACCACCGTTTCTGCAAAATGGATATCTAAAAAACACCAACAGTGAGCACTTCTGAAAACGCACTTATTATTCGCCGTACCACATCAATATAGATTATCCCGTCAGACGACATCAATTGCAGCTCATAATTTCGTTTTGTCCGCCGCTCCACGAGAACTATTTCAATTTCCTGGCTGACGCGCGTATTGCGAGCACGCGACAACCTTACTGGCCCCCTGATTTCCATCTGAACGCGAACGCAGAGCCGGAATTCTGCGTCTCCCATCGTTCACGCGTACGTCGTTAAAGAATCCAAGATCCGTGCTAGCCAAGAAATTGCGGCGGGAAATTCGCGAGTTCTCGCAGCTTGAGTGACAAGCTTCATTTCCGCGTAGGGTCTGAGCGTTTCGCGTAAACGGCCGCCGCTCGATTCCATGGAAATTACTTGGTTCCCCAGCGGGGCGGTCGATTGACATCTGGACTATTTACAATCTCGAATCGAAAGCCACGCGGCCGTTTGGGAATAGGCGCGGAGTATAAGTTTATTACGGGTCCGACCTCCTCGTACGTTTGATTCTATGGCGCAGGTGGGTAATGCACTCTGTATTCAATGAGGCCGCCCTTCATCCGGAAAGGAAGAGCTCGGCCCTTCGTGTTGGGAACAGGCGACCGGGGCCATGCCATGACGAATGGATCGCTTTGTGCAATTGGTGTGAACGATTTTCATGAAACTGAGGCAGGTATGATATAATTCACGTGAAATTAGAAGAGGTTGTGTCGTTATTTTTCTGGTTTCGAATTCGTAAGCACGTCTATAAATGTTTCTTTTAAGATAAAGTTTCTGCTTTTTTGTTTTAATCCAGAAGGATTGATCTTTCGATTAATGAATTATTTAAATAATATATTTTTCATGGAATAGCTGCAATCAAATCCTTTCTTAAAGGAGAGGCCCACCACTTTCTGGTGGTTTCGAACAGTGACATTTTTTCACTCATTTAAACATTTTATTATCATAGAAAAAGTACATATTATTGGGTAAAAATCAACCAGAAAAGCATAGCAATTGCATAGCATGCAAATAGTATGATCAACTGCATGTAGCAGTGTTTAACAGGTCCTTGCAAAGTCAATTTTAAAGTTACCATTCCAGATAAAGGGAGTTCTTCTTTTTATATCCATGTACTAATTAAGGGTGTGCGGGTACCCGATATTTCGAGCTCGGGTCGAGTCAGAATTTTTTTCTATATGCGGATCGGGATCTCAAAAATTTGTCGACACATAAACATATTCGTGTACCAATTTGCGACTCGGGCCCTAATTTGCGATGCGGGATCCACCGCTCGATTCAAAACATAATTTTTCCGTCTAGTCATGTACTTAAACTTTTAAGCTGAGATATTTCAGTGTAATCTGGTGTTAAGTACAAAACCAGGCGGAAAAATTATATTCCGAATCGAACGTTCGATCCCGAAACGAAAAACGGTTCCCGAAATAACGGGTAGCCGAATATATGTATGTACCGATCACCACCTGATTCAACCCAAGACTCAGATACCTGTAATTTCGTGTACTCCCACACTTCTAGTATCAGAACAATGCATACAGTGCATGAGTATGAATCAATCCATACTGAAAAGTGGGGAACACTCTTTAAATTTGGGAAAAGTTTAACGAAAGTCAGAAGGAGATGCCTAAACACCAAACTCCCATTTGCACAATGTGTAAATAGAAAGAAGGACATCCTAAAGTTAGACGAAGAATTCAAAGAAACCATATTTCGATTTTGAAATCATCACCTCACGCATCTCCATAATACCGCACTCGCTACTCACCTCATGTACCGAAACTTGTACCTATACCGAAACTTCATCAAACTACAATCTCTAACGAAGGACATTGTGCCGCTTATTAAACAAAAACACAAATGTACTCTCCTTACCAATTCCATTAATCTCACTGATATCGAAGCTGCTAGGTCTAGCATCGAACTATATTCGGCTTGACGAACCGAGCTGACGCTCCGTCCTTTGGAACGGATGCTCGGGACGAATCTCTAGCGCAGAGGTTGCCGTCGACTCGCATCAACGCCCAGTAATAACGTTTATTGACGTGTAAATACGCCTCTCGGAATTTCCAATGCGTCTACACGAGATCCTTCCGTTGAGTTTCTGCGACGCGGCAACTAAACAGTCCTCCTTCGGCCGTGTACACGCATACGGTGTATCCAGACGCGCGGTGCGTACGCGATGGGAGCACGCGACGGGCCGCGGTTCGATCCATTCGGAGTGATGTCGACGGAGTGTCGAGCGAAAAGCTCTGATGTTTTACCTCCCCTGCCTCACTTTTCTCCTTTTGTTTCGTCTACTTTCGATTCCCGTCTCCTTCCCAACGGCACGCCGTGATCGCAGGGGCTCGATGCAGGATTTCATTTTGCATCCGCGCCGGAGATGCTCCGCCAAGCCACTCGAGGGGAGCACTCGAAACACGCGGGAGATCGGAAAATGTATGGAAAACAGTCGTGGATGTTGTGAAAGTGCTTTGTCTTCGTTGAAACGACGGCTGCGGCCCGGGAGCCGCGCCGGGGAAACGTTAATTGTAATGGAAAAACGCTAGGCGTATGATTAATTGCTCGTCTGGAACAGAGTGGCATGTTAAGTGTACCATTCGCCGTTTAATGTCGACGTCCATTGAATCGCTGCAGAGATTCTTATAAAGAAGCTGGTTGATCACAGTTCTATCATCGCGGGGAAAAGTAATGTAGAAGCTACATTAATTATTGCTAGCTGATGCGCTCTTTGGTTGTTGGACTCCAGCATTGAAGTTCTCTTCGAGTTTTGTCTTGTATGCTGATGTAGATAAGTAGGAATATAAGAAATTTACACGGTACCAATTTGTGATTATAAGTAGGTGTGGCCACAAAGGATTAAATATTTAATTAAAATATTATAGTTCAGTAATTAAATATCCTGAGACAAGGAACATTTCTTTTTTAACCTATGATGTAACGAAACTACCGAACGATCTATCGAAAATTCTTGTTAGTAATCAGCATTCTTGAAGTCATGCTTCAACTCATTGCAAATAGTGCTGGGACTATCCGAATAATTTAATATTCGAATATTTTACAAGTATTCGAATGCTACGAATAAACTTCGAATATTCGAGTATTCGAGTTTTATTATTCAAATACTATTCGAATACATTGGTATTCGAATACTGATGTATTTGAATACTGATGTAATCGAATACTATTCTGATGTATTATCATCACTAATACTGATGTATTCGAATAGTATGGTGCGAAGTGGGTCAAAATTAACTTGCAAGATTTGACCTTGACAATTGAACCTAAAGAACTTGATTTATATTTCACACCACACTATTCGAATACTTCAATATTCGAATAGTATTCGAATACTTGGATATTCGAATTATATTCGCCAAATAATTGAGCAACTGAAGTATTCGAATATACGAATACCGAAAAATTCGACAAATAGTGTTCCAATATTATTTTTAACCGTTCAAACGTCTAAGATGTTGTCGCATCAGCAACGGACTTCCATGGTGGCTGCCCGCGTTAATGTAATCTCATCTATCCACCCAGAGACTTAATAACAGCGTTGTCAGGCGATAAATCAAGAGATACCAGAAGAAGGGACGGAAGACAAGAGTGGCATCCGTACAAATGTATATTTTAGCCAGGTAGGAGCCTCAATAAGGAAGGAAAGAAGGGTTCGCTGAGTGGAAGGGAAGACGCGAGGCAGAGTTCGTAATCTACGGCCTCGTGGGGCCAAGGGGTAAATTCATGGTATCTCAGCGATTATCACCCCTCGACCTCTTCGTTACTTGCCAGCGACCCTTGGGCTCGCGTGACCTTTCACCAATCTTTCCGTGTGCGTCCTCGGGGGTGACACATTCTTGCAATATCGTACACTTGCTTAACGTTCTTACGCAACCACGAGATTGTGCGTGTGAAGATAGAACTGCAGTTAGGAAAGCTTCTTGCGTAGCTATTTTTATCATCCCATTACTCCTTCATATTTACAACACAGGAAGTCAGCAGGCACTGTCACGCGATTAGTTTTGACAAATTTGCGCGTGGAGTGTCGACTTCTTTAGAGGGACCTTAGAATCCAATTTCATGCTAATCCTATTAAAGTTATATCGTGCAAGTGATGGACACTTTCGAGTTTCATAGTCCGAAAGGAAGAATCCATCAGTGCAGTGCACATTTCAACGGATCAAAGGGGTCATGTAAGAAATAAAGGATCTGCTTTGGATTTCGCAGGTTGCGACTCGAAAGACCCCCCTGTTTCCCCAGCGTGCAGACGTGACAGAACTCCCTTTCGCCGCGCCTGCAGGAGATAACTCGCTCGTCATTGCCTGCTGGTAGACCTACAGATCGCGCCTACGCCGCGTTTACTTTAATTAGGCGGCAAGTTTCATTGGTAATGGACTATGTAAGACAGCTGTCCGACAGCATTTCTCCGCGCCGGCAGGAATGTCAGGTGTGTTTAACCATCAACTGGTAGCGCGGTGGCACGGCAAAGGAGCGAGCGGAGGCCGAAACTTACCTCCTAGACGACGCCGAGGGTATCTCGCTGGTCCCACTAGTGCATTTAGAATAAGTTACGGCATCATGAGATTACAAGTCTGTAGCATAAACCCTCCTTACACCGTGCGGGAAGGCCTCCGTTGGCATGCCTGCGCCATTAATTAAGAGCTTCTGAGGGCTGGAAAGGGTGCAATCTTCCGTACAGAGACACCATCATGTATTCGCCGCCGTCCACCGAAAAAAGTATTATCCGGCAACAACGTGCTCTTGGAAACGTACCAATTACCCACTTGGCGCCTAGGCGACGCCAGTGGGTGCTGGTATATTTACATAGGAGGGCAATTGAACACCCCGAAACGGGATTCGCACGGAAACGAGAGTGTGTATAGTAAATTGGCCACTGGATATGTTTCTTTTATTCCTTCTTGTGGTATTATTTTTTTCTGGTTGAGCTGATTGCGTTGCTTCTTGGGTGAATATTTGGAATAATATTTCATAGTATTTTATTATGGTCGGGGGAAGGATAATGATTGTATGTTATTTTAGAAATTTAAAAATAATAGAGAATAAGTGTGTTTGCCACAATTTAAGGCGATTCCAAAGGATTTTGGTGGACATTGGATATTTCTGTAAATTTCTAAGTAGATAGTTGTATTTTGTAAATCAGTGACCCTCTATACCCTGCACAAAGTAATTAGACACCTATTTTGTATTATAAGGACACCCAGAAGGAAAAATAAGGGAAGTGTAGGTTTACTGGTGTGGGACCACTATTGGACCTTCAATTTTTATAAATATGAAATATTTGTTATGATCTTTTAATTGTTATGAGTAGTGTCTATCAACATTGTCATTATTGCACAGTGTATATATCGTAGTTGTCAGTATTGCACTCTGTTCTGTAGAAACAATATTTAATTTTAAAGAGCAGTTAAAATATTCATTGGATTAAATTATTTGTCTGATAACCGTTGTAGGGCATTTATAATTCAGGTACGACAGTATAATTCAACTGCGTGACTACTGCATCGGTAAACGGATTTATTTCCTGTAATAAACACTGTCGCTAAATCCCACGATGTGGGCAGTAATCATGGTCCACGATATATCAGCCTAGAATGGTTAAAGTTGTGAAGCCCGACACGATTCTGCTGAAATTACCATAAAAATGACATTACATTTAGCATGACTGGGAGGGACTAAGTTAACGTTAATTTAAACGATACTTTTCAACTTTTCTAAGAAGTCAACATTAAACAATGTTAAAACACTCAGATACTAATGTTGAAGAAGACTTACTGCCCATCTAGCGTTACAAACTAAAATGCATTCTCCATTTTGCGTTTATCATTAAATCTCAGATAAACTGTACACCAGTTGTACGCAGCTCATCAATTTTACTGTTTCAAACGTACTCGTATATTTCCTATCTTTCCCTGTTTTTCCAAATCAACGCTGTCTGTAACAAATAAATACAGCCGAGTTCATCGAGTTCATAAAGTTCATTCGAGCATTATTTTTCGTATTTAAAATTATAGGCCTATAAATTCCTGTTAATTTATTTAAAGAAACCTGAGTGACTACACACCTAAAACACTAATCACCACATCGAACAATTTTTCGTCAGGGGTTTCATAACCAGCAAAGGATCAAATCCATATTCCTCAAATTCTCTTATCAACACAAAATTAAGTCCCCCCAATGAATCCCTGAACAAGCATTCCGTCCCACCAGTGGAGCGTTAAGAACGGTAATTTCGTTTCGCGGAGAAAAAAAAATCGTCCGAATCGGGTAACGTTCTCGAGCCGGCGTTACCTGAGAAGATTTCAAGGGCACGGGTGCCGTGACAGTCGTTGAGGGGGGGGAGACTTTTTCGCGTAGGTGCCTTCCGATAGTGAAGTCAGAGGGCGAGGCATCCCAGGCAGGTTCGCGGACCGGAGCTCGAAACCCTTCAGTATTCAGCACACTCGATCACACAACAGTTATCAAAGGAACTCATTTGAGCGGTTGAATGGATAGAAAGGAAGTCAATCTCGGTGCGCGGAGATAAGGCAGCCGTTTTCCCCCGGTCTCGCCAGCCCCACGTAGTCGCGCTTGCGAGCCACCCCCAACCCCTTGGAGTCTGCTTGCACGGCCCTCCGCTTGCTAGGCGCCTTAGACGCCTCCACGACGTCTTATCCCCTGGTATATAGTCATCATCTGGACTTCTCGTATTCGCATGTCAATACCTTTACCTTCTTGCCTCGCTGCAGGCATTACAAGCAAAAATCCGATCTGCGTGGCCGTACTTTTTACACCCACCCCCTCGGTCCCTCCTTAACTCGAGTCGTATTCAATTTTGAATATCCCCGGAGCTACTATTTCTCGACAATTACACCGAAGCTGGTGGTCTCAGTATTTTATTTAGGTACGGGAATGTTTGGGATTAATGGGATTTATTTAGCTTGGTTGAGAATCGTTGGCATTGTGTACTTCGCGAGGAAAAGATAGTGGATTTCAGTTTGTTGGGGAATGTAAGGAAAAGGGGAAGAAACGCGGCCTTTGGAGACGAGAAGGTATTGAAGTTAGGTAGTCTAGGTAGTTGGAATAATTAGTAGTGTTATTGATTATTGGTTTATCGAGAAATTGGGTATCGTGGGAAGATTGAATTAAAGTTTATAAGAGGAGAGGGGAATAGCGTTGGTCGTATAAAGTTAGTTGACCAGCAAATAGAAAAGTATGCTAAAAATATTACTGGGGACAAGTTGAAAATTCGACAGAACAGTGTGAATGAATTCTGTAACAAAGAGATGAAGTGTTCTAAAATTTTGGAATAGGTAGTTGAAATTTGAAAAACATTTGCAACACCTAACTCTGGAATAAAATTTTCAACGAAACCTATAACAAAGGTGTATGAAATACTAACTTCGTATATCTCATTCGCACTGTATAAATAAACAGAAGTTTTCAAGCCATCTACAATCATCCAGTCAAATTACATTTTCGGTTTTCTATATATTCATTTTTTATTCTAAGCTTCATCGAAATCCCTGGAAATTATTGAACGTAAAATTAATGTACAAATGTGGCACACGCCGCGTTCTAATATTGGAGTTAACCTTCCCCGAACGAAAATACCAGAATTAACAAATAAATAACTCCCTCTGGCGTGAGAAGTGCTCCATCCTCATAAATCATCCACAATTCATCGGCGTTACTTTTGACGAAAGTCGTAATAATTAATCGAAAGCATACATAAACATCATACCTTCGCGCCGCAGTAACCACTTGCTAAAATCTCCCACCCCCCGCCGCAATCGATCTCCACCCCCCAACGCACTCCCACGCTCAGCCATTACAACGAACTTCTTAACGCCTTCTTTTCCACGAGTGTCGCCAGGGACGTCCTCATAAATAAATTACGCGAAAGTTTATTAGTTTATTAGTTTCTGGCGACTGGGCGAGATGAGGGTGTAACGTAATTACATGTAAATAAATGTATGGGTCTGGATAGTTGGCGGTGGGAGGTGGGTAACCGAAGGTACGGAAAGTATAGGCGTAGAGTTGGATGTGGAAACCACTTTGGCCTCCCTCCATCCCTCTATGCCTCTTTTCCCTCTTTTCCCTTCTTTCATCTCCCTGTCCCCTTTCTATCTCTTCCTCCTCGCCGTTCCGTGCCTTCTTCTCGCCGTTTCTTCCTTCTCTTAGCCCGCGTCCTCCCCGACCGTCCTCGACAGAGCCGTGCTTCTCGAGACGGTATAATTTTCAGAAGCACGTCGCAGCACTGCGCAAAGTTTTTCTTTAATATATTCTTACATGCGCCCCCCAGATTAGATTAAAACGGCGAATGCATGAACCGCCGCGGCATTGCCTACCGGTCGCGCGGGTGGAAGGCGAACGCAGCCGTATTTATATGATTTATTTAAGTGGCGCCTTAGGTGGGGGGAGGGAGGATGGGGGGAGGGGCAGAGTGTAAAAGGGGAAGGAAAGCGGAATTGGGTTCGGTCGGAGGGGTGACTAGCTGGATGAAACGAACGAGCTGGCGGGAAATCAGCTGGGAAGCAAATAAAAGATTATCCCGTGGTCGGTTATGATAATGATACTGCGAAGACAGGGGGCGCGGAAAGAATTAAGACACTTTTATGTTTGGCGAGACCATCCCCGACGACGGAGTATGTCGTTCGGGCTGATTTTTATTCGTGTAAGTTTTTACTTTCGTACTTCAAGGTGGATTAAATTTTTTGAAATATTCTTGCCACTTTTGGACGAATGAGAATTACGAGAATCGGGGGAATTGAGAGTTTGAGGGATCGTTGTAGGGCGCGCGAAGATTCTGAACTGAGGTTGGTAATGATATTTGGTTACAGTCGATGGAGGATTCTGGGTTTATTATTAGATCAGGTGTTGCTACTTCCATGAACGTTGGGCGAAGAATTAAGTTTGAAAAATTGGGGTGAACGTGAAGAATAAATAATCAGATGTCTGGAATACACAGATCTCTTATTGTTAGTTTATTTAATTTATTAGCTGTACAAAGAATATTGTTTATTAGTTTGCAAGGATAGCTTCACGTAAGAAGTCTTAAATTTAATTTTCACTCGTACAAACATTATGTAAAATGGTCCATTTAGATCAGTGTTTCCCAAACTGTTTTAAGTCGCGGTCCCCTTCGATAATATTCAAATAACCTGCCCCCCCCCCTCTCACCATATAAAGTAAGGTAAATTAGTGCAGAATAAAGTGCAGAAAATACATTAAAAATAGGTATTTCAGAATATAATTCTAACTTGAGGAGAACCACCACTGTGACGCCAGAAAAGTAAACCATTTTTGAGAATTTTTTTCAGGAATAATTTACGGTTTTCGTATAAAATTTATATTACCTACCTTTAGTAGAATGTCTTGAGAGGCTACAAAAAACAAAATAGAAAAACATGCATAAATTTTAATATATTACTTAATCTTCTAAACTTCGACGCGCACTGGTCGAATGTGTAACTATGAAACAGCAGATCCGAAATCAAATTTCATTTTTTTTTTATAAAGTATATGAGTGTAGTTTCCGTTGAACGTATAGATGTTTTGATTGAATACAATTTTTTTAAATATGTTCGAAAAACTGTCCATCTTATCCGCGGATTTTCGAAACTTTTCTTCTAAAGCGCACCATTTTTACACAGATAATTTGTTTAAGAAATCGGTACGTGCAACGGAAACTAACACTCATATAATTCATAAAAAAAAATAAATTTGATTTCGGAGCTGCTGTTCTATAGTTACACATTCGACTAACGCACGTGGGGGGTTTAGAAGATTAATTAATATATTAAAATTTATGCATGTTTTTCTATTTATTTTTTTATAGTCTCCTAAGGCATCGCACTAAAGGTATGTAATAACAATTTTCTATAAAAACTGTAAATTATTGCCGAATAAAATTCTTAAAAACGGCTTACTTTTCCGGCTGTCACAGTGATGTTCCCGCTTAATAATATTTAAAAAAAAAAAGCAAAAAACTACCCACGATTTGGGAATCGTTGATTCAGATGTTCTGTAAATATAAATCATTGATACCTACATGATAAGTAAAGTTTAGTAGGCATTAAAATTCTTCATGCACGTTCGGACGTATGCAAATGTAATATATTCTTTCTTAGTATGAAAATAACAATTTTCCTTTGAACTCGTTGGAGAAAGAACATAAACATCTTTTACGATTCTTCGATTTCATACGAAAGGTGAAAGTCCTACGAAATGGACTTCCGTTAGATCCATACCTCCGGGCGACCTTATCTCTCCCGTCCCTTTTTGATTTGGAATCTTATCGGTGCTATGGAGAACCTTTGGCAAGGTGGCCATACGAAAAAAAAAAAAGAAATACTACGAATACCGATGGTTGATCGAATTTTGGAGAACCTGCTATCCTGTAATTTGCTTCCCGTAAAAGTTATCGATATTACCGTAGATACCTATCGATGGCTATGGCTATAAAACTTCACTCCGAGGGGCGCCGATCCTCTATAACTCGGGGCTATTATCTTTCCTCATGCGTAAAAGATAAAGAAGGGGAAATTTGTTTTACTTTATCAACGTTTCGCTATCCCCCGCGCCGCAGAAAGTGAGATTCGATTGCTGTCTCCTTCGAATAGAGATCAACTACTGAATCCATCTCCCTTAAAAAGTAAACTTACTCTAATCGATACTGGATTAAACCCAAATGAGCATTCGATGACTAAATAGTTTTGCAAAATAGTATAATAAACTATTACGAGATCTGTTGGAGTTCAACGATTGTCACTGTTAGGTTTTAAGCTTAAGGGGCTGTATTTCTTCTATTCTGGAAAAATAAGAGCGAAGGATCTTGACTGGGATGAAGAGTCTTGTGTGGTTAATTCCTTTTCTCGTGTGCATTTATCTTCTACCAAATTATACTGATACAACTGTGTGTTGACTTTATAATAAACCATATTTGTGTTTATAGCGTGGTATTAATTTTCAACCCTTAAGAAGTAATTCTAACAATACCTATCCTGTTCACAGAGGGCATAACTTATTTTCACAATATAAAAGAAGGTTTGCACCCTATAACATTTTCTTACTAAACCCCCAGGCTTTCCCTTATAGAATTTAATATTAAAGCTCGTTTATTTCTATGTCCTACTCGTTCGCAACACCCCTCACCGCCATTAACTCCTCGATGGATGGCTCGTGCAACAGTGCCAATCGTGGAAAGAATTGAGTGATCCCGCGGTGGGAACGCTATCGCAACCTCGAATATCCCAGTCCCCCTGATAAAGAAGCTAATTCGGGGGTTTCAAGGGCGACGCTGGTCCGCCGAAATTGGACTGGCGTCCGATTAAACGAGCTCATTGTTTCGAAACACACGGGGCAAAAAGAAGAACCAGGAATGGCGAGGGTGGAGCGGTTCCGCGTGCTCTCCTCGGCGGGCGGCGTCGCAGAGGACCATGCTCAGTCATCCTCCGTCCCGTATAACTGACATTTCATGAATTGGAAATGTAATTTTACCACACGCTCGTGGCTCGCGGCGTCATAACTGTTCGCATGATAACCCGGCCGCGGAGTAAACGAGCGCATAATTTCAGCTGTGAACGCGTTCGCGGCCTCTCACGGCCAAAGGGTCGCCAAATAATACGTTCTGCCACGCGCAAGGAGGCCGGTCGTAATCGCAAATACCTTGCAAGCACGGCAACAGCTGTTTCCCGTTGTCTCCCTTTTTACCTGAGCTGCACCTCGTCTCTGCCCGTTCCAGCTAAAAGAGACTGCATTATTTTGTGGAACAGATATAGGAGCGTCGTAAAGTAACAGGTGTCGAAGGCAGCTCTGTTGTGCATCAGACGCTGAAAACCTAGGGATGTACATATTTACTTTTTGGACGTCTGTACTTTAAGGGGAGGTTCCGGTCTAGAGCCTCCAAAAATAGGTGATCTTTAGGAATTAATTAAAGAAAAACTACTATATATAATTTAATGGAATTTATTGCATTGTATTAACGATGTCTTAAATTATAGAAATATATTTTTTGTTTTATAATTAATCATTGCAGACGGCACTGGGGAGTCGTTAAAGTCAAGGCGTCAAAAAATTCATCCAAATCGGTGGGACCTGTATCTCCAAAAGTTATTATCTGATTCGACTGAAAGTTTTTTTATTTTGAAGTATATACTTCTGACTAGGGGGGAAACTAGACAAAATTACAAAAATGACATTTTTTTGAGAAAATAACGGCACTTGAAGTTTGAAGTCACTTTTTCCCTATACCGTTCGTCCTTTCCATGCCTTTAAAAATTATAAATTTTCACTATTTTGTAATTTTGTCTAGTTTCCCCCCTAGCCAGAAGTATATTCTTCAAAATAAAAAAAGGTTCAGTCGAATCGGATAATAACTTTTCGAGATATAGGTCCCACCGTTTTGAGAACATTGTTTCGAGAAAAACGCGTTTAAAGTTTGACGTGAGTGCCGCGTGGCCGGTTATTGCGCCTATGCATTTGTCGCTACTCAAATGTCTATAACTTCGGGAATTTTACGAATTTCAACAAATCCTTTTAAACACGTATTCCTGAAAATTTGAACAATCGAAAAATGTAATAAAAAAAAATCGACTTTTAGACCGGAACCTCCAATGTTTCAAAAAAATCGACTTTTAGACCGGAACCTCCAATGTTTCACGTGAGTGTTGAGTTGCCGGGTGTTACCCATGCATTTGCCGCTACTCAAATGCCTATAACTTCGGGAATTTTACGAATTTCAACAAATCCTTTTAAACACGTATTCCTGAAAGGTTGAACAATCGAAAAATGAAATAAAAAGAAAATCGACTTTTAGACCGGAACCTCCCCTTAACGCCATGAACCCACCACGATCGATTAATCCCAATTTTATATTAATTTTGTGTTTTAACTTTCTAAGCCTATTTTAAAGTAGCCAACTTAGAGAAAGTCTTGTTTCGCAGAGAAGACAGTATTTCGACTGTCAACTTGGATGGCTTATATTTTATAAACATATCAGCCTGTTTTCACGTGAACGTCATGAAAATCCCTGGCACCAAGTGCGAAATGTGATCGATTCGACTTGGAGCGAATTTCTTACGTTGGCCACGGTGTAAGATCCGGAAAGACTAGATTCTTGCTCGTCATCAGCGGAAGATCCAGAACACCTGAATCGGAACCACGGCTGCATTCCTGGCTTATGAAGGGTCACGCAGTTCGAGACCCTGGATTCTAGAATCTCAAGGGTCCCGTTCCAAGCTTTCGCGCACAGCCACGGTCTCGTGAAGCATGGTAGTCCAAACTGCTAGGAAGTGATCTGTGGAAGGTCGTACCACTCGCGTTTCGACCGTTTCGAATTCCTCGAACGTCCGGGTTCACGATGGCTATGCCATTTTGTGGTTTCATACCTGGGAACGTCTAGAGACCGGAACCACTTATCGAAGTCCTCGGGTATTCGTATATTTCGCGCCAGAATTCTGTTAGATAATTTGATATCTCGTTCCTCGATGCAGGGATGCGTTTAATACGTATGAATTCCGACAGCATTCCCTCCGTGTCCTGCTGCGACAATTGGAGGCTGGAATGGGTCCAAATAGATTTCACTTGTTTTACACGGTCACACTTTGCGCGATTCGCAAGTAACTCCGCAATCAAGAACAATAATTCGTGCTTTGTTAGATTACCTCGCGATTAAAGGTTGAAGTAAGAATTCGAAAACAAAGCAGGTAACCAAATTGTGCGTGAAACTGGTCGCCGTAAAGTAGAAATACTTTTCCACTATACAGGCAAATTCTTAAAGCAGCTAAACAACGATCAAAGAAAAAGTCATCGTGATATTCTCTTTCATTTAAAAACAAAAGCATCGAATCGATTGTTTGGATTTTTTGTGACAATTTTGTTCAGAATTTGATTTTTCTGCAGGCACACAAGATTTCAAAAACATTAGCCTATTATTTCACTTTTAATTTTGTAGTTATATTTCTCAATATTGCGTTTTCTCATAAGAATACATATTAAATTGAAAGTTAAATAATTTAAAAACTACAGAATCAATTTTTCTAAAATTTTGCAGGAGGTTTACTATTGCATAAAGATTCATACCTCGAATTTTCAAAGATTTTTGCTTATTTCGTCTTAAGTTCATCCTTAAGAAGAAAAAAGGACTCAAAATTGTTGGCGTCGAGTACCAAAATTGAGGGAACTTAGTATTTTCAGCGTTAAAACGATGTCTTTTATATTTAGTGTCTTGTAATAATACGAAATTTATTTACGTCACTGTGTCTAGAGTGCACTTTTACAAACCTTTGCCTCCAGCGTAATCATCTAAAGGGTAATTCATCAGGCTACGTTCATCCATCTTAATCCGATGCGTCGGATATTCAGGTGATTCAAACGCAGTCTAAACACGTTGTTAACAAGAGTACAAAGGTGGGACAAGGTTTTCGAAGCGCGTTGATTGAACGAGGTGAAGCGATTGGCCGTGATGTCAGGAGGAACGTTGTCCGTCAACAATGCGTGTATCAGGACAGACCAGACAATTAACGGAAATTGATGACGGTAATTAGTCCTGACGTAACTGCAACGTACACAGGATACCACGAAGGACTTAAGTATGAAATATTACAATGTGTCATTACTCTCGGGACGATTATTCCAAACACTTTAGTAGATCATAGAAAATCATTATAAATCAATACACCTGCTGTTACAACACACAATCCGCATCGTGACTACATACTAATAACTCGCAAAGTCAGCTCGTGGTACCAAGAAGATTAACCTGTCCTAATACAATATCTTGAAGATGAACCTTCGCATCCCGAAAGCATGTTACAAACACAACCAAAAAAGACGATATATCATTGATTCTAAATATTTGACATCCACTCGTCGGTAAGCCACCTCGAGTACCCCAGGATCGCCAGTTCCCGGCTTAAGAACATGCTTCCAGAGAATAATCACCCATGGAACAAGCCCCAAGCCCTAGGGGAGTAGAGTATACACAAGAAAATCAAATGTAACGTGGTGTTCGAACGTTAAATTAAAAATCTACACGAAGGACTCTCCTCAAAGAATCCACCCCGTTCACAGAAACCAAAGAAACATAGCTGAGGATTGAATTTTCACTTTCAATGGAATGAGAGGAGTTGACGAAGAAATAGAAGGTGAGCGTGCAGCACGAAGCGGTCATGGCCTTGTAATCAGTTTCTGTGGCCCGTATACACGGATTCTGCTTATTCGCGGGATGTCCACGGTATGAAGACGTCGCCTGGCGGTGTGTCCCGTGTGACAGGCAGAAACGAGCCAAGCCACGGCGCGCGGTCTAGCTAGCGATGCAATGAAAACCACCGTAAGCGGCCGTCTCCTGCGGATCGTACCTATGCTGAACGGAAGTAATCCCCCTGGCACTATAAACGCAGGCGTACATCACCGACATGGATAACGTCCAGCCGAGAATCACCTCGCCGCTGTGCGGGAGCAAACGGCAGAGCATTATGCGGCCGTATGAGCTCTTTACGAGATTTCGCGTCGTAAAGCACGCGGAGGAAGGCAATTCCTTCTTTTTAAACTGGCTAATACTGGCTTCGAAGCCCCGGCAGGAAATTGTACCCCGTCGGGCACGCATCGCTGTGTAAATCACTCGCGACGAGGGAAAGGTGCTCGTTTCGACACGTGCCAACCTGTTCTACAGAGTATGATGGTTTCTTTTATCAGTGGCGAGTGTAGGTGGGATGAAATTGGAATATTATGTAGTCAAGGTGAAATTAGGGGGGGTTTCAGTCGTCTACTTGCCGATTTCCAATTTGTTTGAGAAACAGGAATCTTGGAAGCTTGCAATTTCTGTGGAATTAATTTCTTTTTATCGTTGGTATCAAGGGTTTTGGTAACATTGGAATATTACGTAGTTGATCTGCAATTAGGTGGGGTTTAAATCATCTCTTTGCTGGTTTCGAATTTGTTTGGAAAATACGAGCCATCAAAGTTCGCAACTTTTGGTGTATTTCATGAAAACAGAAAGTCTATAGAAGAATTTTTATCACATAAATTATCAACCGTATGGATTTCTTTTCCCTTTTATTTTCATCAAGAAGGGTTATCCTTTCTGAATGAATTTTTTGTCGACAAAAGTCGTTTGTGAGATATCTTTTTGCAGGATTTTTATCATATTTTTAACATAGCAGCAATGAAAATTCTAATTGGCATCAAGCCTTCATGGAAGAAATTACACTCGGTCAGTAGAGATTTAAATCGACGAACCGTTTTTGCGTTAAACGAAGTTAAATATGTTAATACGCAATGGGATTCCCAATTTCTGAGCGAGATCGTGTAATTAGCGATAACGAGGGCGTTTGACCATAGGATTCAAAGATAATGACAGGGAGGTTCCGACTGAATTTTAATGACGTACTTTAAGTCAGCCCGCTCCGTTCCTCGGTCGTCTTCTCCTGTCGACCGTAATGAGATCGACGGAGTTGCTCACGACAGACGGAAGATGAACCCACGGTATATGCGTCATAGAGTAATACGAACTTAATAAGCAATATTTCCTATCGCATTTCCCAAAAATGACACATTGACAACCAAAATGAGTTATTGGCGTGGATTGAATGAAAATTCCCTGTTTTATGTCGTGGCATTATAGGGTAGTAAGACTCTACTATTCGTGTATTTTTATCATGGATGTGACTGACAAGATCGGAGCAATGCTCTGGTTATTATTATTACGTGCTTTCATTTTTAATGATACGAAAAGAAAAATAAATACAATTTCATTTTACTTTAATTTATACTTCAACCACTGTGCTTGCCTTAGGATAGTTATTCATTACTTTGAAAGAATACTCCTTTAACATTTTTATATATACACATTTTTATAATAACATTTTAATTATTGTTAATAGATATTTGTGTTGTCATTATTCCATTAATTTTCTAAGTGCTATTATCGAATTGCCTTCTTTTCTCTGGCCAATTGTCGACAGATCTGAAAAATTAAGTACTGTAGAAATTTTTTATTCTTTTCTTCCTAAGTCCAATGAACAATTAATAAATTTATTATTCATTATTTGCTATAACAAAATAGGGTCCAGCTTATATATTTGAAAATCCTACTCTAACCAATTACTGTGCCTTCAATCTCGACAAACATATCCTTAATTACGAATTTTCGATAGAGAAAAATGCACGAAGCTGCAAAGAAGATAATATACACAGAAATATCAGGGTGGTAAAAAGATGTTTTAAAACGATCCATTCGTGATTTATTCACTTACAGACATAACCATGATATAAACATCAATCGACTGAATATCGTGACTGCCGCCAAAAATATTCCGTTCATCCTTCCCACTCGCCCATCCGAGTGACTCCTCCCTTAATAATTTACTTTGTTATTTACGTGATTATCTGGTATTTTTCTATATTTCGATCCACCGTCCCTTCAAGTCTCCTCCTCCTCCCAGTTCCAATCCGTCTCCTCCGACTTACTTCTCAGGCTTGTTTTGTAAACTTCGAATTGTTGGTCCTCGGTCGGCCAATTAAATGTTAAAGAGTCCTCCTCGGCATCTGACTTCGAATTGGCTTTGTTATCCTCAATACTGGCGCTTTCACTCCGTTCCGTCGACGCTGTTTCCAATTCTTCGGATTTCGAGGCTGTTCTATACTCCTCAGTGTCAGTGCTGCGAGAATACGTGATCGATTCGGATTCATCATCAGCGAACGAGCCCACGTCATCGTACTGGTCACCACCGGATGGTGGTGGGAGGGAAGATTCCCTCTTCTCATCCTGAACATCATCGTCCCTTGGCTTCCCCTCGGCTTTCGACTGCTCCTTCGACTCCTTAATGGCGTACGCTGCGGAGCCATCCTCCTCGGACCTGGACTTCTGCATCTGCCAAGCCTTCTTGAAAGGATGCTCGCGTTCTTGCTGCACCAGCTTCGGCCTCTCTGGCAGCAGGTACTCTGGGTCTTCTTCGCTAGCCTGGCTCTTCACGATCGACTCCCTCTTAAACAACCCCAGCGACGTGGACCTGGGCAATGCATCGCTGCTCTCACTTCTCACAACGTTCCATCCAGAGTCCGCCAGGTCAGAGTCCTCCTGGGACAGCTTAGACAGGTCCTGCAGCGAGACCCTCTTGCTGCCCTTCGTCAAGACGAAGTTGAAACTGGAGGCATCCTCGTCCTCTTCGACGGAGGTCACTTGGCTGCTGCTTGTGTAGGATCTCCTCCTCGACGCGTCCCAGATAACTTCCTCCTCGCTCTGCGTGTCCTCTCTAAGAGGGGGCGCTTGCTCGCGGTACTCCCTCCGTCGGAGAAACGCGTTGTCCTCCTCGGGCTCGCTGCGTTCCTGAGAGGAGCCCAGCTGAGCGACGCGAGACCCCACGCTAATCGTCCAGGAATCCATGTTATCGCCAGCTGAAGGGTCCTTCAGCAAGGCGATCTTCCCCTCCGCCGAGGACCTCCTCCTCGGGGAACTGTAATCGTCCTCCTCAGCCAGGGGGTCTCCCTGTTGCGTAGCGAGCTTCTCCATGAATTGTTTCCGCCGTATCCTCAGCTCGCCCTCCCAGTCCTCCTCGTCGCTGATCCTGGGCTCGGACGGCTGCCTTCTTTCGACCTTCTTCCGCGACGGCTCGTCCTCGCTTTCCGAGGAGAGAGGCCTCCTTGCGTCGCTGGATCTCGAGGGGGTAAGTCTTGTTTGTCTTTGCGCAGCCTCGTACTCGTCCGATTTGCTGGAGAGCCTTTTGGCGTCCGGACCCCTGGAGGACGAGCGTTCCTTACCGACGAACTCCCACGACCGATAATCGTCCGATTCCCTAATCACCGACCTCCCCCTAGACTCCGATCTCCTGTACCGTCTCTGGTCCCCATCCTCTTCCCTCCTCCGCAAATACTCGTCCTCCTCGTCGCTGTCCCGCGGTGGCACCCTCTTGCTATCCAAGTTCCTGGAGAGCGAACGTCTGCTTCGCTTGGCAGCTTCCTCCCACTCTTGTTGCGTCCTGGAAAGGTCCAACGACTCATCCTCCTCGTCACGATAATCCCTGTGATCGTTTCTGCTCCTCCTTCCCCTCTCTCTGTAGTCGTCGTCGGCCATCGACTGACGTTTGCTCGGTTCCTTGATCCAATCCCACGTTGGGAGCGGCTCACCGGAGGAACTGTGACCGATAAACGATCTCTTTCGACCGTCCGACTTCCTGAGAATGGGCATGTTCACCTGCTCTTCGTCTTCCACGTTCTCGTTGCTCAGTTTCGTGCCCCCTATGTCCTTCTGCCAATCCCAACCGGTTAAGACTACCTCGTCTTCGTCCTCCTCAAAGACTTTCTCTTTCAGTTGGTCTACTGTCGCGGGCTTCTGCGCATTGTCGGTGACTGACGTCTCTGGACTTTCTTTGCTAGCAACCTCCACGACCGACATGTCTGTACTTTCCATTATTACGTTTTTGATCTCTTGCATCGGAAGATCGAAGAGCAAGGTGAGAACGATCGATGCAGCTATGACCGCAGCTGCTTCCAGAGGATCGATCTGTGAATACATAGTGAGTGAATTCTGGCGTTGAGGACATTGATTGTTTTTTTGAACCAATTCACATGTTTCTCACTTCTTTTTTTTTCTGTTTTATACTAGTATTAGCTCTGTGGGTGAGGTGTGTGTGAAAAGGCCCTTATTGTGCATGAGAATAAAATTCTTTTAATACCATGTGGGGGGCGTTTCGTTTACTTACGGCTCTATGAAGCTGAAACTCAGTAGAGTATCTCGTGGTCCCAACGTTATAGAAAAATACTGCGAACTGCGTCAAGTATACTGCATACGATATCCTGCTGAAGATCACTAACCAGTGATTCGACAGGAATCTATTTATTATACCTACAGAAACAAGAATTGCAATTGATTTAAGTACTCACATTATTTCCTTTTCATTACAATAACAAGTAAATAAACGAATTTAAGGAATTAGTCGAACGTATTTTTATCCATTCATTCATAATTTGATGTAGGTATGCATTATCAAGTCTAGTGACATTCTCGATGAACACGCGCACAATATGCAACAGGTTTTATTGAATGTGACATACCTCCATTGTTCGTGTAGCATGCAAATATGCACCAGCACATAGACAAGGCCCACAGGACTGGACTAATCACAGCGTAATTGGTCGCCTCTTCAGCATCGTAGACGTAGTCCCTTCTGGCTAAGTGCCATGGTGAAAATAACGACCAGGATCCCAAGGCCATCGCGATCAACCATCCCAAGATCACTAACACCTGAAATTAGCACATCAACGTTTCCTCGATAGACAACGATTCTGGACATAATGTTGAGGAATACCTTGTGGATCCTGACGTTTTTTCCAGTGGAATGCAACAGCGCGCCAAGACCTATGCCGAACACATATGGCGTGGCCCTGTGTAAGGGCAGTGCGTAAGTTAAATTAGCAGTTTTGTAAAGGTGCTTCAATCTGAAATTAGAAAGTAGCATTAAAGGAAAGCAACGAAGTAGAACTGATTTAAGGTAATCTTAAAAATTAGGCTGGACTTTATCTTATTTAAATGTGAATAGAGAATAATAGTGTAATATTGAATTATTTTACACTCTGCGTTTCAAACTATACCTAATATATAGTCTTTTTAACACTAACTAGAATTCTAATGTGTGTTAAATTGACATACCTGAAGATAACACTCAGTGCTTTTTCTAAAGAGTCTTGCAGGGTAAGCATGGGGAAAATGGCCCCAACAGTAGTTTTAGTATTTATGTCTACCAAATAATTCTCTTTGCCTAAAAAACCACTGAAAGTAATTTCAGATTTCGATCCCCTCTCGAAAGAGTAATTACGGGGATAACAACTTTAAAGTTTACAATTTTGTTTTCTCAACAACTACTTAATTATGATATTTGGATTGTTATTTGGATAATTAAGATATTAAGATATTTGAATGCATATTCGTTTTATTTATTTTTTTAATGTTCATCTAATCCGACCCCTCTGCAGCTTATATACATAGATAACAGCGAAGTAGTAACGCGTTACCCTTGATTTTTTTCGTGGGGGTCATTCAAAGGGTTGTTTGCAGAAACCACTGCCCAAAAATTAGTAAAGCAAAAGTACCTACTATGTGCATTTCGATGCATTCAGATATCTTAAGTACTTGTTGAGGGAAAAGTGTAAAATTTAGTGTCATTACCCTCATATCACCCTTAGAGGATAGAGATCTGAAATTACACTCAGTGGTTTTTTAGACAAAGAGCATTACTTGCTAATCATAATGATTAACATTGGTGCTAGAACCGTTTTCCCCATGCTTACCCTGCTAGACCCATTTAAATAAATGTAAAATGTTATATGTCTGTCGATAAGTTCAATTTTTTTTTTCAAAGATTATAGCTTGGAAAATACATACAATAACTTTGTTTATGAAATATGCACTTACGACATTCCATGAAAAATGACCAGTGACAGATAGTTGCTCATCGTTGCAACGTAACGAAGTGTGGCTGATAATAAGATGAAGAAGAACACCATGATAATCCCGATGACTGGCTTGCATTCTAAGAAGAATACCAACATCGGTGTCAATACTGACAGCTGCATGTCCAACGCCAACTGATGTGTGTGAGTTGCGCACTATAAATGGAAGAAATGGAGTTTTTTCCAGTACTAAAACATAAGATCTTTAGAAGATAGTTGAAGCTGTGGAAGATACTGTTACGTCCTCAAATTTTTTATAAATCTAGCTCTAGTATTGGTCAAATAGACACAGTTATTTTTCTAAAATCTTCTATAGTTTGGACTAATACGCTTTGTAATGATTCTAGTACCATTTCTTCGAAAGGGAAGAAGTTTTGTATGTACAGCAAATTAGTCCAGGCGTTGTTCTTGCAGAGTTCAGCGTTCGGCAGTATGACGCTGTTCCACTGTGGCCCAGATCCTGTGTGTTCCATTACAAATGCGTACCAAAACACTACTGCAAGTAATGCTGGCGTAAGTCTAGAAAATAGAAGGATTAATATAATCTCCATTTTTAATTCAGTTTAAGTTATCAGATCGCGAATGCACAGTTGGAATATATAATGTGTGGAGTCCCAATTGTTTCTGTCAAAGGGTAAACTAATCAATTATATTTTATTATAAACAATGATTCATTTGCATTTCACTAAAAAGATCATTTTAAAATGAATCTTTTGAAAAGTCTATACTTTCACAGTTGATTCATTTTTATTAGGTGATTATATTACGTACTTTCGATTAAGTAAATATGGACACAAGTAAGTATAAACAGTACCTACATCGGTAATTGAACTAGCATAGTTTGATAAGAAAAAGCTATATCCCGAAATTTAAATTAGATAAACTAAGGAACTTGCCCCGAACAGACTAGTTATACTAAGATGACAGTAAAATATTGCTTTCGAAGTTATTCATACACGTATTTGGAAACATTAGTTTTTAACTTTCCTTTGATTACTCCTATATATATAGTATAATACATAGAAATACGTTATTCTTAATATTAAGTATGTGGAAGGCTAATATTTCGAAAAATAATCCAAATACGAAATTTTAGTGGCTCAGGTTTGGACTGAAAAATATAATACATATACAGTCAATTTTTTTCTAAATCCGTGTATATAGATTATAGCAAAGTCAACTTAATTTATTGATACAGTTACACATGCTTCTAAATACCTGAACTTCTTATTAAATTGTGCGAACGTCGTTTCTTACCCGCTAGCAAGGGCAAGTAGAAACGCCCCGCACATGGTCAGACATTGATGCATAGTTCTTACGGATATCGCGCCTAACGTTGCATTTCAACTTGAATAATAAATTAACCATTAGTAGATAAGTATATTATATTCCAGTATACACATATAAAATAATTTATTTTCATATTGAACATAATTTAGATATGTATTTTACTTCGACAGTTCATTACTTTCTTTCTGCAATAAGAATTGAATTTTCTTTAGTCATAATGAACTGGTTTTTTTATATCTACACGAACATAGGTATTTAGAAACGTGTGATGTTATTTAAACAAATTAAGATTATGGTAGCACGTCCAATAGACTTTACAATTCAACTTTATCACGTGATGTATCTTGTAATATTAATTCATAAGTTAATGCCACAATTTCTTCACGACCTAAACTCCCTTATTTCACCCAATACGAAAAATAATTTCTCGCAATTTTCTTAGATAATTATACGGTTTGTTTGCAATAGAAGCAAATTTGTCGTAGTATTCATTTATAAACTCTAAACTAATAAGCTGTAGCTTCACGATAAACAAGTCTAACAATAAGTAGTAGTAATATCATAAATATAAGTAGAAATTTCATGAAAAATATATACACTCCTTTAACCTTTTCGCTGCGATGGTCGACTATAGTCCATGCATTAAAACAATGTATTCTCTTGAGAAAAAGAACTTTTTTTGTATTCTAAAAAGTTGAAAATTAAAAACTGTTTTTATTGGTGTAAAATTGACGCCTTTCAAGAATCGTCCGAAAAACTAAGTACGCAGCGAAAGGGTTAATACAACGATCTTACAAATTAAGTGAAACTTGCCTGATATATCTGGCGATAAAACGACAAAACCAACGGATCTCACCGCGAATCGCGTACTCGTTCGCCATATTATAAGCAGTTAGGACGCCGCTGAGTAGCAGAAACGCGTCCGTATAAACCATCGATGCTCTTAAAACGGAGCTGATCGGATTATTCGCAACCTATATCGACAACAAACATAAAACATAACCGTAGACAACATAGTATATGTATTAAACTTATTGAACTTCCATACGAACCTCCGTAAGGTCAATTCGATTAGAAAATGGCAGTCTCGATATTGCAATGAGCTGATGAGCAAGATAAAGTGCAATCGTGACGAGTGTCCTTATTCCATGAATGCACCTAATATCGTTTTCACTCGTCCCACTTTTCAATAAGGCTTTCATGGTCCTCCGTAAAGAAAAGGACATTATTATTCTCTCCGAATAGTTCCCTAGAAGAGAGCAGAATAAATTCAGCCGAGCTCTTTGAACACCGTTCGCCGACGGAATGTTATTTGTATAAAGAAACAAATGTTCTACGTGTATTAAATTAGGTACACAGAGTACAGAATTTTATGAGAATCTACCTTTTCTCTCTGATACCACCAAATAGTCTCTCACTGTCGCTACGATGACGAGGCAGACGATCATGGCATAGAAGTATCTGTGACAGAATTCAAAATGAAGGAATACATTCAAGTTTTGGGGCAATAAAATTGGACTCCTAAATGTTTTCGAGATTTCTTAAAATTTATGCAATGGATAAACTTTCTGTGTCATCTTCTGGAAAGATATGTTATCTATTATTCAACTCAATAGTGACATAACAAAAAGCTTATTAATAACGATGAATAATTTGTCAAATATCCACGTCTTACAATTGTTTCACTATTTATCCTTTTAACTTGATCTAGAGAAAAACAAATTGAATATGCTTATAAAGAATTAAGTCAAATTTTCACAATATTATACTTTTCCTATTTTCTTTTAAATCCTAATATAAATAAATATTGAGACACATTAATCTATAAATAAAATCTAGTTAATGATTCTGATAAGACATATATTTTGAAAATATAGTATAAAATTAATATTTTCTATTAACTTACACGCAATTGGAAAAATAATTTTAATCCAAAAATGAAAACTAAATAAATTTTTTGCTTTTTAATAAGTTTTGAGAGGATTACCATTTTCTAACTTGAAGAAATATTTAAGCTTCTCGAATGTCCTATTTTATTATCGTAGTGCATGAAATCACGATGTATTACGAAATATTCTACTGTAACATAATTTTGTTGAAACGCAAGTGTCAGATACGAAAAGGAAAAGTACTTACAGAACACCAATCGTCTCTTTCGAGTAGGTCTTTGATGTCTGTTTGACGTAGCACATGTTAGGATCAACTTCCACCGTAAATTTGATTCCTGTGGTAGAATTGAAGTAGCTCAACGCTTGTTCCAATATATTCTGAGCGTCTTCGGCAGAGCACGCTGCTGGAAGGCATAATGCCCAGTTCGCCGTCGTAAATTTCGGAATAAAGTGACCAGGCTGAAAAATGCGAGTAACAGTTACATCTGCGCTATTAGAATACCCCGGTCGCTTACTAAGTATTCTATTATGAAATTTTCATATTTCTATTAATTATTCATATTTACGAACAATTAACACTCGTTCATACGTGTAGTTTACCTAGCCTAATTAATTAAAATGTTGCAAGTAGTACAAAGTTCAAGTATAATTGCAAGGTAGAAGTTACCAAAGAGGGCTAAGTGCCAAAATTAGGTAGATTGGGGCTGGATAGTTAGATACGTGCCATTATCAATAATTTTGTAAGGGAACAATACGCCAGCAACTCTCTTGCAACTGTAAAGCATTTCATATATCTTTTTCGTCCGGTTTGTGACAGCTTGAATTAAATTTTTCCTTTGTGTAATTAAATAACTCATATTTGGCACTTTACATTTGATGTAAAGCGTTGTAGTAGATTTATATATAACAAACTGTTTTAAAATTGTATGTCATTAGATAATCGATCTAGATCGTTCATAATTAATTGTTCCAATGCCACATTTTCTAGCAACCGAATATGATATTGTGAATCTGCATGGATACTAATATTCATAATTATTCATCAATGAATATGATTAGCTGTTGTTTATAAATAATTGTTAATATCACGATGATGTTATGATTTTTATACTAGTCCACCAAGCGAAATAAGAATGATTCTGCAAGAAATATATCGCGAGGAAGATAAAAGTGACGTTTTCTAATCCAAACATCGTAAGTTCATAATTATTAAGCATTCTGCTTGCTCCATAGTATCAGAACAAGTTTCATTTAGTACAGTTTTCAATTATTTATATACTAATAACTCACTGCATATTTTAGACTCTACATAAGCCTCGCAATTATTTTCTTTTGTACATATTAGTTGAAACTCATCCCCTGGAATGTACAAAGTGATTTTAGAAAATGTATGGTCCTATTTAAAAGAAAAAACCAATGCATTTACCAGCTGCAAAAGCATCAGCGTATATTTAAAAAGATTTATAAACATTGGAAGGTACAGTTTTCCTCTATCCTCACTAGACTATTGAAAACTAGCCTACCCCAATTTTTAAGATCATCCTATATTCATGCATTTTCAAAATTCCACACGTGCCCCTGATTTAGAATCGTTGGCACCGCACTTCATTGTTGCGGGCTTCGGTCACGAGCATTCACAAATGTATGCATTCACACAAGCACAGCGAGGAGTTCGACGTCGTTTTGCAAAATAGAAATAAAGATAAAATCGCTGACTTACGTCATGCATGTTTCCTCTTATGAAAGCACGAGCCTGCATCATGTTAACCGGAAGCCTCATGTCCGTGTGAGACGCGTGTAAATCTATATTGGCCAAGCAATATTTGCCCTGCACCTTTATCGTATTGTCATTCAATTTCACGTACGCCACCACGCCCAAACACTCGTCAAAATCTCCGAGCTGGTTGACGTTTCCGCGCAATAGACTCGACGGGATTTTCGCACTCGAGTCCAACACTGGAAATTCCACATGGAGAGCGATATAATAGGATCAAGCATGCATAAAAATTTTATGCAATTGACTCATTGGATAAAAGTAATCGATTCATAGATGGCCTAAAATGACAGAGTTTGAGTGATGAGTCAGTTACGTCTGTTTGATGATTACTATTATATTTGAATATTGTGGTTGTTTGGGGTGGTCCTTTGGTAGATGGTCTATAACTCTATTTTGTGTGGAGTAGTGTGGGTGTCATTTTTAATTAATTTTATATTAGTAAACTCCAGTAAGTACTTCAATTTCATACAAATGAGTCACAAGGAAATTTGTACTAAGCTGGTGATTGGTCGCATTTTTAAATAACTAGATTTTAGTGAAAAGTAAATACTTTAGTTTCATACAAATGAATTATAAGGAAATTTATAGTAGGCTGGTGATTGGTGGCATGTTTACTTAATTTTATATTAATAAATTTTAGTGGGAAATAAATACTTCAAATTCATACAGATGTATTACACTATAAGGAAATTTATAGTGGACTGTCATAAGATTCGCTATACTACTTGTTATTCCAATTTCCCGTGTATAAAAAGATTCTTTTGAAAAACAATAGTAGGTACAATCTTATTGATTGCACGACTAATAAAGTATTTCATTTAAGTAGAATCAGGTGCATATCTTTAAAGCTGTTGGAGATATTGAAAAATGTTTCAAACAAAACTTGAATGTTTTTAAGGGATGAGTGACTTGGTGTTAAAAATTTTCTACAGATGAAAGTATAAAAGAGATACAAAGGTCAACCTCGGTTTCTTAATGAAACTATATTTTTTACTATATTACTCGATCAATGCATTAAATGGTTCTATATAAAAAAAGAAAACAATATTGGCCTGCATAGCTCCTCCACAAGTCATCTTGGAAGAAAACTATTTGCTTCAGATTATACCTCTCTTTTAAACAATTTAACTTTGATTTGAAACATTTTTCGAAGGTATTCTAAGTAATTTCGAAAGTATTCTCTCAATAAGTTCAGTAATATGATCAACGTAATTTTGCATTCGTAGAAAAGTGTTTCCTAACGTTATTTTCTCTCGAGTTCATCCAAACTAAATGCTCCTCTGAAAGAAACAAAGTCAGCAAGCGTGTATCCATTAAGCCCAACGTATCAGCAGTGTCGATTAGAATTCGGGCAGGCTCGACTTACTTTGGAGAGCCCACAATTTATAGCCCCTCAACTGCCGAAGGAAGATCTTGCCGTGCTGCTGACACTCGAAATCCTCGACGGCCGTGAAATTTGGCACGAAGGTCGGCACGCGTAGTAACGCATCGTTCAGTTGAGCCAAAGTGAGAGGAGCTTCCACGTGCGCTTTCGTTTTTGCTTTCGGCTCTTCTTCTTCTACAAACAATCGCGGGCATCATTTTAATTTCGCTACAGAGCCGAAGGAAAATAATCACTGATACTTCAAACAAACGTAAGCAACGCCTTCTGTTCTCCAGATACGAGTCGTACAAACGTATCCCATGAATTTCAAACAGCAAATCACCCCTTTCAAACACGATACTCACTATTGAATCGTTTAACCTCTTTAGCCGGAGTAGCTTGCACTGTTTTCACTTTCGTATTTTCTGGCTGCTTCGGTGGTTCTGGCTTCGCTTTCGGCGCTACTTTAGACAGTTCCGGTTTCACGGACGCACTAGCCTTTTCCTCCGATTTTCGCGTGGGTTTAACCGATTCGGGTTCAGGTTTCGTTGGTTTAGCGAGTTCGGCTACCTTTGCGCTCTCAGCTGACCTCCCTGGTTTCTCGGCAGGCTTCTTTGCACTCTCGAGTGGTTTCTTCACTGCTTCCACTACTTTCTTCGCGGGTGCTTCTTGTTTCTTTGTGGTTTCAGGTGGTTTCTTCGCTTCAACCGTTGGCTTTTCGAAAACAGCTGGAGTCGGTTTAACTTCTGCAGATTTAACCTTGTCCTTATCCGCGAATCGAACTTTTTCCAGCTTCTTCGGAGGAGGAGTAGACTCCACTTCTTCTTCAGAATCTTCATCATCTTCTTCGTCTTCGTCTTCATCAGTATCCTTATCCTCTTCATCCTCCTGGTCTTCATCATCTTCTGTATCTTCATCAACATCCTCTACTTTATCATCGTCTTCCTCAGCCTTTCCTCGTTTCGTAATATCCCTAACTCTTTCTTTCGAAACTTTCTCTAAACTCGCTGGCTTCTTCACATCTGCTTTCCCTTGTCCCTCTGCTTCATCCGCAGACTTTCTTGCACCTTTACCAATCATTATTACTTTACCACGCGAGACATCTTTCTTCGCCATTAATCTAGCATCGCCCAGTTTCTTCCGCGAATCCTTTTCACTCCTTCTTTCTTCCTTTACGTCCTCGTCTTCCACAGACATCCTCTGAACTCTACGATCTCTCCCCCTTTCCTCTTTTTCGTCGTCTTCGTCACCGTTCTCCTCCTCCTCTTTTTCCTCCTCATCCTCATCCACACCAGAATCCTCCTCTATCTCTTCATCACTCACACCTCTATCGGCATACTCCTCTTCCTCCTCCTCCACCTCTACAAACGCCAGATCTTCGTCGTCATCATCGTCCTCCACCTCGACGCTCGCAGCGTCGTCCACGTCCTGGTCCTCGTGCTCCCTCGAGCGGCCGATTCTTTCTTGCCTCGCGCGCACCCCCTCTGCCCCGCTGTCGTCATCATCAGGCGACGTCACCTCGGCAGGTGGTTTCCGACCGCTGGCAAGCCGCGATGCTGTCGTCTCGTGCCACTTTCGGCCCGTCGACGTAGTCGCTCCCGTCTTCTCCTGGCATCTGCCAAAGATGGAAGCGCAGGTGCCGCGTTGCGGCTGCTCCGCCGACGTGGAGGACGTCTGCACGCCGTGCTCGCGTATACGGAAGGCATAGCAGCAGGAGTAGAGTAGGAGGATGAGCGCTAGCAGACCGATGCACTTGCCCAGAAGGGCGGCAGCCATGTCACCGCGGCGTTCACATGGAAGAACCGCGGATGGAGCACTGGTTCCTCGGCTCTCAGTCGGCCGGCCACGATCAGCAGCAGCGCCAGCAACAACAGCAACCGATCACCCGCGAGAGGACCAGGCGTGTAGGCGGGTTCCCCTTTGTCCTGAGCAGCCGCTGCTGCTGTTACCGTTCTTCCCTCGGCTTCCCTAGACTTCCCTCTCCTAGGCACGAAGAACAGGTAACCCGGAGGGCCTCGCGAGACTATCGTATCCGCCTCCGGCAACGCGGCAGAACCCGGGCCACCACGTCCACGAGCGGCCGTGCCTTCGTGAAAATTAGAACGCATGGCATCGTCCCAACCAGCTAGGAGTTTTATTTAGCATCAACATTTCAGAGACGGCCGACCACGGACCGCGGCATCGTCACGCACGCGCCGACCGACGGAACCGCGGCGCGGCGCGGAGCGTCGCTCGCGCCATGCAGTCCCCCGCGCTTCGTTGCGCAATCCGCGCCAAAAAGCTTCACCATCCTCTCGAAACCGTCTCCCAGAGACAGCTCGAAAATAATGTCCCGACTCCTACTCGCCCACGGCGCGCTGCCTCGGCGAAGGTTGCCGCGGTTCTCTTCGAATTTCTGGCCCAAGCCACGCGCTAGGCTATATGGCGCGATACCGAGTGTCTGGTATGCAGCCTTTGGAAGTTGTCCAGATGTTCGGGACCGTCTGAGCGTTCGATTCGAACTCTTTGATCGTGACGCATGACGTGGTGGTATCGAGTCGCCCCATAAATAATGCTTCTTACTGTACGTCGAGGCTGTACCAGCATAGAGTGAATCACGAAATCATTCGGTGAATACTGATTTTCGGGAGCTGATGTTTGAAAGAGTATTTAAGCTTCGGAGTATCGGTTATTGGGTATGGTTTTAGTCTTCGCGATATGAAAAATTCTTCTGTTGCGTTTAATTACGTGAAATAGCGGTTTTTTCGTCATGAGTTTAATTGGTTTAATTTGCAATGAGTTTAGGTAATTTATTTTAGTTTTTCGAACTGAGGTTACTGCTAAATCTGCGGAAAGGATTGGAAATTAATTTTATGATAATTCGAGGTAACTAATTTTGAAATACAGGTGAGATATAGAAATGACCTAACTTCCAATTTAATTTTTGCCACACAGCTCGGGGCTTTGGAACCCTCTTACCATTCTCGTGTCGCGTGCAACGTTATCGATTCAGAATAGAATACCATTGCAACTCTACCAGCGGTTAGGAATAGAATTCAATAGAGAGATTTCCAGTACTCTGTCGGTATAGGATAGATTTATCCACTGTGCATTTAGTTCGCCCACAGACGAGGTGTAGAATAGATCTTGCATTCAAACACAGACGAAGTATAGGATAGATCTGTCAACCACTACACTTTTCTGTTACCGCTTTGTTGAGTCCCACGACTCCATTACCATATTCGTGTCATATGCAATGTTACCGGTCGAGTCTCGAAACAAATTGCACAGACAAGGTCTGTGGTGTCACCACCCAAACTGTGTTACCGACCCATAATTTGAGGACTGAATTTAGCGATCTCAAGAACTACTCTGAAGTGGTTGAAATATTGAAAGATGTGTGGGTGCTTGTATACGTGTGACTTGTTTAGAGTTTGATATAGAAGGCAGGCTTTTGCTACGCTATGCTTTAGCTCGGGTTGTCAACTATTCAGGCGGATTTCTTTCCAAAAATACATTTCAGGGATCAAGACACTATGCCACTCAAAAATGGTATTTCTTCAAAGCCCGTGTAAGCTATAAATTGCAAGGTGAAATTGTTTATTAGTACTTTGCGTGTAGTAGAACACTTTCGCGTATCGTACGACGAAAAACATGGGTCTGGGATATTACGTTGTTTGTCCTTATATGAGCAGATTTTGGGCTGGCCGAGGTATCATTCGAAAGAGGAAGGTTCAATGCAGCCCGCTCTGGTCATGACTCAACGAGATTGTGTTGATATCTGATAATACGAGTGTTCAAAGTAGAGAAAAAATCGACAAAATACACACCCAGATTCCAAGTATTTGTAAGTCGCTAAAAGAGTTTTATGACTCAAACGATGACCAGAGCGGGCTGCATTGAACCTTCCTCTTTCGAATGAGACCTCGCCCAGCCCAAAATCTCCTCATATAAGGGCAAACAACGTAATATCCCAGACCCATGTTTCGGGCCAGATTGTGTCGGTATACAGCGCGCTGCATTACCCGTGTTTACCATCAATTTCAACTCCATCCTTTTACTACTTCCATAGCTATAATTTATTGAAAAAAAGTTGGCACTTACCTTCAAACAGCTGTAAAATCTACATTTTTCAAAATTTTCAAAAATCCTTCGACATATGTTTATACATCCCTAAAGACTACAACATATTCAATTTTGAGCCACATCCGAAATGTTACTCCAAAAAGTGTCCGATTTGGCGTGGAATGTCCCTATAGCGCTGCACTCTTATTTCATGCTTAGCCGTTAACGTTGGATGCGACACGGAAATGGTAATGCGGCTCTAGAGCCCCAAAATCGAGTGACACGGAAGACAAAGGAGTGAAAGGTCTATTCTATACCTGGTCTGTGGTTCTACCCGTGCTGAATTCTAATTCCTACCACGCGTAGCGTTACAATCTGTTTCGAGACTTCGCCGGTAACATTGCATGTAGTACTAAAGCATTAGCGTAACTAGTTAGGGGGCCGGGTGGGCCTGGCCCCTTTAAAATGCGGAATAGCCCCTCCCTAGAAACTATCGAAATAAGTAAAAAGCATTCACCTGTTAAATAATCAATAATTTTTTATTCAGTTTACTGTTTGTTTTAGTGTTAAATTTCCTCTACTTATAAAAAAGAGTGACAAGGGGGGAGGAAACATGGGACCTGGCCCCCGCCCCCCAGACAAAAATCCTAGTTACGCCATTGCACTAAAATGGTAATGGCCCTAGAACCTCACAAAACGGTGACAGAAAAATGCATTAGTTGATAGGTCTATCCTATACCTAGTCTGTGGTAATATTATTTTTAGGGATGTACCGAGTACGGCTAGGGTTTTAGCCGACTAGCCGATTAATCGGCCTCCAAGAAACCGACTAATCACCGGATAGTCGGCTTATGCCCGATATCTTCACCTCCGACTAAAGTCCCGGTCAGTGAACGATCAATTAGATGCTATCATGTGGCACTCGTCGACCAGTTGGATGCTATCATTTGACAGTTATGTGGAACATAACTCTAACTGATAGATTATTGAAGGTGAAGAAATCGGCTGTTAACCGACTAGTCGGCCACTAATCAGTACATCTCTAAATATTTTAGACTGAATCGATAACGAGGCTCGCAAGCCCTCCTGAGCAGGGATGCCAGGTTTTTCCCAGGCATATTTGTGTGATGACGCCGTGACACACATATACCGCTACTGCTGTAGGTGTTCCCCCTCCACTACCGTAGGGAAAAGCCTGACAACCCTGCCCGCGAGCATGTGGCAAAAGTTACATTGGGTGGTAGATTTATCCTATACTTCGTCGATGATTATGATACTGAAACTTGATATGATTATGTTTAATTGTATCCGCGGTTGCATTTCTGCATTAACTCCATCTCTGAAAGTATCATTAGGCTTATCGATTGAATGTATCTGATTCAGACTAGCCAATCGCTAAATCTTCATCGATTTTATCCTCTTGCGTGAGCGATAAGTTTGCACATATCTCGCATACCACGCGCAGTATGTGGTAACACCGTTAATTCGAATTTCTGTTTGTGACTGAAAATAACGTGCAGGTGAAATGATAATAGATCCTTTCACTTTTATTTAATCATGATAACGCGTTCTTAGAAATGTTAATAAAATTTTGTTCTTTAAGAAAAAATAGGGAATTATTACAATTTATAATTGTTCCGTCTTTACAGACTAACATATATTCTGTTTATAAAAATGTAAACACTTACACAGCAAATATAATTATAAACCGTATTTATGGCTCGCAGTGTCGTACTTTTTCAAAGCGTTAGTTTTAGGCAAATAATTTCGGGAACAGGTTGTGAAGAAAAAAAAACGACGAAGCATCCTGCCCCAGCGAGTTTTGATTCTCTATTCTTGTATTTTTTTTTTTTCTAGTCTCATAGATCATAAAGAGTAGGAAAAGGTACGCGTGAAGAAGTCGAACCAAGTCCCTCTGCTCTACCATCTGTTTCCATCTAAAAGCATACGAGAGATCAGGTTGACAGTAAAAGTAAGATCTATTTTCATTTACAGCAGATTGCCGACAGACACGCGTACAGAACGACACGTAAACCATGTTATCTATGCGCTGGACGTAGTACTATCACGTACTGGAATTCCTTACAGGAGATCTAGTTTTACTTAAAAGTTACGCGCGTTATACGATTGCACGCCGTTTGTAACGTACACCAATGTCGGCATTGAGCAATCCTTTCACTAACAAAATCGCAGCAAACAAAATATTATAATGCAATACTAAAACATTAAAACACTACAGTGTTTAAAGCCTGGGATATTGAAACACATATAGTACTACTTTATTCTGAAATATTGCTACACTAAAATATAACAATTAAAAAACACTAAAGTAGTAGAATACATATATGCTACGACAATGAGCGTGTTAAAGTACTCAAAAGTTAATACAACACGTTAAACCACTAATATATCATATTAAGGGGGCCGTCTCACCGGGCCTTGAATGGTGCGTACGCTCACACAAGCTAAGTTTTAAGCGGGTACGTATACGCGTGTAGTAAACAAACCGTAAATTACAACTTTCGTCCTGCAAGCGACCAGAAGTATCGGCCATACGTTGAAATAATAATTAATTTATGACTGAAAAAAAGAGAGAGGCAAGCGGTTGACCGGGTCTAGTGCCCCGACACATCTCCGGCTAATTATCGTGAAAAGTGGAGAGGGAAGGAGAAAGAAGCTGTTGTAGATAAACGAGCGGCTCTCAAACGAGGCACAAGAGCTCCAGCCCGGACTCGAGTAGGAGAGCAAGAGCGCAAGGCCTCTATAAATGCGTGCGTGCGTTCGTATATCTCCAGTCGGTGGGAGGTCAGCCTTTCGGCAACAGCGATACGCATTGCGTACTTACCCACGGCGCCTTTTTTTCGCCTGCTTCCTCTCTTTCCCTCCTCCTCCCGTCCCCCCTATCTTCTCTCGTTGCCCCCAAACGTGTGCAGTGCCGTCGACGTACGCTAAAGTCACCGCTGGTACTTTGCACCCGACTTCGCATAAGAATTCCCAAAGATAATCGTTCGGTATAATTGGGATTACCAGTCGTCCGCGATAAACTTCGTTTAACGTTACGTAAAATGGACAGAAATGTGGATCCCACTGTGAAGCCGATACCGCAAGGATTAAACGTTACTAAATTCAATGAGATATCGAGTGTTTGAAGAGCTCCAGCAACGTGGCACGGACTACCTTTCAGAGACACTTTATTCCATTATTACTAGTTGTAAGCGGAGGAGTATTCCAGTTCTTGAAAATGCGCCGGCGTGCTGCACGGATTCCAGACCGATAGAAAGTCGCATATTACGATATAAGTGCCGGCGTAATTTCGTTCCCGAAGCTTTCTCGGCACGATTCTCCAGCGACCGTTGAACAGTTCGATATATCATAAAGGAATGCTCTGTCGAGTCGAATCGCCGGTGTGCACGCCTAAACCAACATAACTGTACAATCTCTAAAAAGTGTGAAACCGTTGGTAAAAGGTTAAATGTTTGGAAACGAGGCGGAGGCTCACAAACGAGGCGCTCTTAAACACAACCGTTAACGCTTAGTTAGAGTACGCGTGCTGAAATCAGTGACCCGATAATCACGTGCGATCAAGACGTCAGTGGCACGCATATATAGCCGCGCGGCTCGTGCACCACTGACATTTCCCCCGCGGAGAAACAGGCGAGTGCAAACACCGGAGGGCAAGTGATTCACTCTCTACCGTGCAGGTGCACTCTCCTCTATAAACAGTTCCAAGGATTCGATTGGAACGTCGCGCTGCGTAATTCGAGCCGCGACGCTCGGTAAAAACGTCCTTTTGTTTTGCAATTAAAGTAGAAGCGCACGGCGTGTGCCATTGAACGGATATCCGGTGGCACTGTTGGCGCGCTGCTAATATAACGCTGAGACGCATTATATTGCGCATAAACATTACGATTAAACATAAAAGAATCGCGTCTTGATACACGTATCAAGTTTGAACGTGAGATTTTATTACCATTCTTGAAAATGTGGAACGTATTAAGGGAGCTCCTGGAGCAGTTCCTGTTATTAGGACTGTTCCTAGGAATTTTGTACTGCTTCTTCACCTCGACCTTCAGTTTCTGGGAGAGGCGCGGCGTGCCGTTTCGAAAACCCACCGTGGTGTTTGGGAACTATGCACCCATGCTTCTGTTCCGGAAATCCCTGCCTGAAGGGATTCAGGAGATGTACGAGTGGTTCAAGGACGAGAGGTTCTTCGGAGTGTTCCGCGTCAGAACGCCCGTGCTGATCCTGCGGGACCCAGATCTCATCAAGAATATCTGTGTCAAGAATTTCGCTTGCTTCTCGAATCGTGGCATTCCAGTAAATTCGCAGGTAATTTTTATTGCAGGTCTACCGAGCAGTGGCGAGGTCTTCAATGCGCATGCCCTGAAAGAAGACGGGAAAGCTAATGATATTTTTTATATATTCAGTAATATTTGCCGCAAAAATATGAAACAAACTGTTGAAAATTTTGGTAAACTAAATGGTGATTGGATATTGAACTTACATAAAGATTATTTCAATCATAGTACAGTTATGCAATGAACCTTGAAAATAATTTATATCTTATGGGGAGATCCTGGCTTAGCACGCTGAGAAAAGGTGACATTCGCAAATTTTTTTAACGCAGAAAAATAAAGTCGAAACTTTAGGGGTATTTTAATATATATTTATACAATACAGAAAAATTTAATTTAAAAATATCAAGTTCATTGATTTGTGAAATGACGGGGAAAATGGACATTTTAATATTTCTGCCCAAAATAAACAAATCGAATTTTTTCTTAGTATTCATGAACTTAATTGTCGGTGAATTAAATAAATAAGAGAAAAGTCTAAAATTGACAAAATTGTGGAACTTTAAAAGAAAAGTTACGGTTTTGAGGGAAAAAGTCGACGGTTTTATGCAAAAATGTATGGTTTAATTTAATTTTTTATAAATGTTTTTGTTCGTCGACAATTGTTGGGTATTACTTAACTAAAAAAACTCCGGAAAAAGTATCTGTTATCTTTAATAGTCTGGGTTTCAGTGGAAATGTATGCTATCTTTTCCGCAAACTTGATTAATGTTCTTTTGAAAAAAAAAAGTATTAAATTTCAAGTTTACGGTTTCCGGCCGGGCGCGGGTATACTGTCCGATACTTCCGAAATACTTCGAATTTCACTCCGAAACTTTAGGAACATATTCTCCAAGAGTATTGTCATCGATTAAAGAAAAAAAAATCGAAAATTTCGACCCTCTAATCTAGGTTCTCCCCTTAAAAATTGCTGGGAAAGTCAATGCTAAATAATAATAACATATATCGTAGTCGTAGTAGCCACTATAATGTTTTATTACATCACAACCAATTTGTGTGTCGAAATGAACTCGAAACTATATGAACTTTTTATACTTCGATAACTCGAAAAGTAAGTATTTCCACACGCATGATTATGACTTTTTTCATCCCCAAGATAAGTAGAATTATCTCCCAGAGGGCAATGTTAAGTCCACAAAACAATTTGTGACCACATACAAGATTACTACACACTTTTCAAAAACTCGGGTGCGGCAGTTTTTTGCTTTTGATACGATGATAAAAAAAAAAGCAAAAGCGTCTTCATCTTCAAGGACATCAATGAAGTAGCACTTCATAGTATCTCGAATGCCTCCATTCATAGTATGCAGCCACTTATTTTGTCAGCAAGCCCGAAATAACAAACATTAAATGCATTCTTGAAGATATTCCCATTTGATTTTTAAAATAAAAATCATTCAATCTTTTTTACAAAATCATTCCAGAGAAATTCAGTAATCACAGGATGTCCATCAAGCATAAATCACTCTGTAGCCTAACAATTAACGTTGCTCTTCATCCAATTACTTCTGGGTCCCTCTATTCAACTTCCCTTCCTCGCCAGGACCCACTGTCCGCTCATCTCTTCAACCTGGAGGGAAAGAAGTGGAAGAGCCTCAGGGCCAAGCTGACCCCAGCCTTCTCGTCTGGCAAGCTGAAGAGGATGTTCTACCTTCTGGTGGAGTGCAGCGAGGAATTTCAGAAATTAATCGACAGGTCCTCCGAAGCTCACCGACCGATCGAGATCCGCGAGTTGGCGGCTAAGTTTACGATAGACGTCATCGGTACCTGCGCGTTCGGCATACAAATAAACGCGCTTACCGACGAGGATTCCGAGTTCCACAGGGCTGCAAAGAAGCTCTCCAGGCCTAGTTACAAAGCCACCCTGTGGCGGATGCTTAGAACGGCAATGCCCAGGTTGTACAAGGTCCTAGGTGTCCAGGTGATAGATCCTGGGGTGACCAAATTCTTCAAGGACGTCGTGTCGCAGATGGTGAAGCAACGGGAGGAGCACGGCGTGAAGAGGCACGATTTCATGGACCTGTTGATCGAACTGAAGAATAGAGGCACGCTGGAGAACGACGCGGGAAACGGGCAGGTCAACCACGAGGAAGACGCAGAGACGGCTGAAGAGATGGGTATGTCACTTTATCGCGCGTAAAAATGGCCTGTGGGTGTTGGGTCAACGGGAAAAGCGCGATATGGCCGGTGAAAACGTAGAAATAGCAGGAACTTACATTATAAGCGATGCGTGTA
Organism: Andrena flavipes; assembly: GCA_963971345.1. NCBI lineage: Eukaryota > Metazoa > Arthropoda > Insecta > Hymenoptera > Andrenidae > Andrena > Andrena flavipes. The sequence goes on along the minus strand of OZ020482.1, from coordinate 15,094,160 downwards.
TCGTCAAGCCCCTATTCATAGATATAAATAATTACTTTATACGGAGATAAATCGCACGCTTTACAAGAGATGTCATTGGCTTCACCATGTTGCACTCGTGGTACAACTTACCGTATTTTGGAGGAAAACGGGATAGCATACCGCACCATTTTTATACAGCTGAAAATATATGAATTACAGTTAAACTGCCGCTGCAAAGTTTATATGCCTGACTAATCTAGATGAATGTGACTATATTCATAAAAAAAAATTTATAAAGTGAGAATCTAAATTCCGGGCAAAGCCGAGTACTAAAGCTAGTATGCGGTACGACCTTAGTGCATTCCCTTTGCAAATAGTATCTACAGAAGAGATATGCACATGAAATATTATTGTAATTTCTGCTTGCGTAGTAGCTCCTATCACTTTCAAGCAACTCGATTATTGTAATTGAAGAACGTTACGTAATTGATAACTCCCTTGGGTTAATATACGGGTTGCGCGTTGCACGCTCGGAGTAGGCATGATGCATGACCATAAACGATACAGTTCTGTTGCGAATTAATCAAGATAAAATTGGCAGTAAATACTTCATTCATGACCACTCTGAGAACCGCGTAGTTGCAATGAAGTTATCGTGATGTATTCGTAAAATATTTCGCGGACTTCTCACAAAGCTGGCATTCTCGACTCGCAATTAAAACATATACTGCACTTGTTGCTCGCGAGTATTACTTACCAAAGTAATTATGATGTGAACTGTATACATATATTGTTTAAAAAGTAAAAACAGGAAAGTACACTGGGGTAACTTTGGCCATTATGGAAATTTTATCCAAATACTATATTTATTTTTCTATACTATTACACTTAGTCCGTTTTTAGTAAACTATTCCTATAATTTCCCCGGAAAAAATGAGCCCCTCAGAACGTTTGCCACCTAGGCCTTTTTCCTTAAAGGGAGAAGACCGTATAAATCGAACGAAAAATAGAAACAAAAAGTTTTCCATAATTCAATTTTAAAACGGTTCAAAAATATATTCTCAAAGTTATAGGCCGAAATTCAACTCCGTATTGATAATATAGTCTGGCGAGTCAGCACGCCTCCGAGCTTCAAGCACACTTAAATCGCACTTTAAGAGGAGAACGCTTTATAAATCAAGCGAAAAATAGAAAAAAAATCCATAAACCGCTTCTAAAACGTTTCAAAAATATATTCTCAAGGTTGTAGCCAGAAATTCAACTCCGTATCGATACTATAGCCGGGTGAGTCAGCGCGCTTCCGAGCGCCGAGCATATCTACCTATAACGCATTTTAAACGCATTTTTCTCGAAACCACGTTTTCAAAACTGGCGCCGGGGATAACTCAAAAACTTTTTGACCAATCGACTTCAAATGTTACACACTTTTAGTTTATAATATTCTTGAGAATATTATAAAAAATTATTAATTTTAACCACTGTTTTTAAACAAATAAAACGCAATTTTTTGGTGAAAATCACACATAATTGTTTCAAGTTCCGCCATTTTTAAAATATGCAATTTTAACATCATTTGTGGTTCGTATTCTTACAATTGGCACATAAATTGAAAAAAAAAATTATTAGTCTGTTTTACATAACTACGAGAGATGCTACAACCGGCGCCGTTTTACATCTCGAAAAAAAAACTATTTCAGATACTGCTCTATAGCTTTTGTATTTATTATAATTTTACTATTATTAATTTTATTTTACTTGTTCTAATGTTAAGTGAAGTACCCTTAAAGTTCCAAAAGGATTAGCGTATATGTATATTTGCGAAAAATTCCTAAAAATTGATAGAAAAATAAGCCGTTTATACGGGCCCCTTAAATCAACCACTGGATTGTAACTATGTTAATTCTAAGGTAATATTCATCTATCACTGTTGATTAATCTCCGTTCAATCAGATACCACTATAATCAGCTCGTAATGATAGTAGTTGGACGATGAAATAAATATTCGAGAGCCCACATTTCCCCAAGCAAGGGAAAACAAACAGGCACATCGACTCGCTTGAATTTAAATCGTGAATGACACCGTTCCATTTAAATTGATTACGTCAAAATACGAGTTGCGTGATTTTCAAATATATAACTCTATGGCGCCAACCATTTCGATTTTAAACCCTTAAAAACCGCCGAATTATGATCGTTTTGCTGTTACCGAGATTATATGAGGCAGTCAGAGAAACAACGGACCAACCCACATTAAAAAAAAAAATTTCCCTATTTTATATGGTTAGTAGAGCCTATTGGAATACGTTATTGTTACTAATTCAATTTCGAAAAAAAATGTGGGTTAGTCCGTTGTTGCTCTGACTGCCTAATATCACGTCCGTATCCCTGAGTTTAGTCATTAGACGTGTGGACGATAAAATAAAACAGTAATCCTTTTGAAAGGCTTTATCGCATAAGCATCGTTATTTATAGAATTGGACGAGAACAGCATAGCGGCCCAAGCATTTGTGTTCTTCGCCGCTGGTTATGAAACGTCGTCGAACACCATCGCGTTCTGCCTTCACGAGCTGGCCCTGAATGCTGAGATTCAGGAGAAAACGAGACGCGACATCCACGACGCCATCGAGAACAGAAATGGCAAATTAACGTACGACGCTGTGCAGGACATGAAGTACCTCGATATGATTATTGCAGGTAAAAGTGGACGCGTTTTTCGACGCAGGCACTGAATTCCCCAATCGGATGTTATCAACCTGCAGATTAAATTAAATTGAAAGAGATCGTTATCTACTTCCTGGTTTACAATTAACGCATTCGCTGCGCATATCTCATAGAGACTTTTGTAACGAAGCACCAAATTTTTTTATCGAATCGATATTTTTTTAACGGTTCTCGTATAATTATTATAACGATGGTACATGCTTTCGATTGTTTGTAAAATTGCACGGAACGTATGAATCCACGTCCGTGGCGAAAGCATTAAAGTAGCTTCTGCAGAGAACGTATTAGTGATCTGAAGATCTACAGAACCGTGACTTGTCTTTCATCTTTCAACGTTTTTCTCTTCAATTAATTTTCTGCATGGTAAATGAGAAGAATGACTCGTTCTATATATTTTCTATCGAAAGAGTCAGAATAGTACCAGCATCGTAAGATTGTCAAAGGGAGATTCATTTTTCACAATCGCTTTCAGAAACTCTAAGGAAATACCCTCCAGCTTCGCTCCTCTCTCGAAGATGCGAGTATCCATACCAAATACCGGGTACTAAAGTCGAATTACCAACTGGCATGAGAGTGATCATTCCAATTTATGGTCTTCATCATGATCCAGATTATTATCCCAACCCTGCTACGTTCGACCCAGAGAGATTCACGGACGAGAGCAAACGAACGAGGCATCCATATACGTATCTTCCGTTTGGGGAAGGACCACGAAATTGCATAGGTGATTCATTGGCTAACGATAAGTATTCTTACTTTAATTGCGATCATTACTTCGATTTGCTGCAGCGTATAAAAAGTAGATCGTGCAATTCATTTAACGGAATTCGATAATTTTTTAAATTACAAATTCGAGGATAATAGTCAAATATAACTGGATTGGTATTGTGCCATTCCAAGCTAAACAATTGAAGAACACAATTTTCTGTTGTTGTTGTATCAATCTATTTAAAAAATTGGATTTTCTTTTTCAGGAATGCGATTCGCCCTTCTGCAAATCAAAATGGGAATAATTTCGTTCTTAAGGAACCATCAAGTGGAAATCTGTGATCGAACAATCACACCGATAAAATTCAGTACACGAAGTCTTGTAATTACGAGCGAGAAAGGATTCTGGCTTAGGATCGTGCAACCATCTTAGATCTGCGAATCGCATTTTTTTAAGGATAATTTTTAATATATGAACCTCAAAGTTACCTACAGTTTTTTTGCGTACTTAATATATCTCGAAAAATATGAAAGTTTTAACTCTTTCGATAAATTGATTTTGACATTTTTTTATTTTTATACCGCGTTGAAGAAATTCAGAACACACGTTATCTACTCAGAAATGTTAATAGAAAATTTTCACGAAGCCCAGTTCGGATTATTTTACGACCTTCTCACGTTACCACAAACACACCATTATATTATTTATAACATCATCGAAATTGGTATATTATTCTGCTAATATACATTTTGATATGATGTAGTAGTAGTTAAAGTACTTCTAAATGAAAGTACTCTATACTAGATATACTTGGGAATGTACTTTACGAATTTATTGTCCTTGCACAATATTTTGTGAAACTAATTTAAGAATATTGTTATACAAATAAAACATTTATATTTTTATAAACGTTTTATATGCTGCGTATGATGTAATAAACAAACATACAAATAAAGATTATGCTGTATTCGTTATCTGTTTGATTAAGATTGTAATTCTGTGATCTACAATTATCTTAAATGTAAAATTGTCGTTTTACAGATTTACTTCTTTTATATCTGGTTAATTAAAAAATATAAGAAATATGTGATATACCATTATTGAGTCTTTAAGAATTTGTATAAAAATCATTCATCTTGAACATAGGAATATGGAGGTATAAGTAATCTTGAATGTAACTTAGGGTAGGATGAGGCTAAAAGTTTTTCGTATAAACCTATGTAACATTTAGTACTAACATTCTAGAGATATCTGGTGTTATTTTGTATAAACTGTAACTATTATGCTTTACGTTCACGAAGTTCGTATGTTGATACTGTTATTTCCTGTTGAGTTATACCACAAAATTTTTGTCAATGCAAAATGGACTTGTTGTCCCACGCACGGGGAAAAAAGTCCTTTACACAGGGTAGAAAGTCCCTAATGTCTTTTCGTGTAATATTAAACTAAATAAGTACATAACTCTATTCAAATCAACAAATATTTATTAACCAATTCTTTTTGGTACACAATATTGAAAGGAAAGCATGACTTCTTTACCAAAAAAAAAAATAAAAATATAAGCCAGAAGCTCACTTTCAACCACAAACTAAAAAAATCGCTCAACCTCAACAAAAACACTATTTAAAGACTTTGGCATCATTTTTTTATAGTTCAGCCATCTTATTATGAAAGCAAATAGTAAAATATATATAGTTTGTACGATATATACGTTAAAAAATATTGCAAAACTCAATACATTATTTACGAATAGAGATTTTGAATTCGGGATTTTTTACCCGCCGGACTTTTAGTCCCACCGTACCGTACAGTAGGCAGATCGTGTCAAAAAATTTCCAAAACTGTTGCCAGATACTCCATAAAATATTCTTACAATAAGAGATATACAGGATGTTTATAAATATGTGGGAGATTTTTTCAGGATCGGTTCTACTCACCAAAATAAAAAAATGGTATAGGCACGCATATGTCCAATAATGCTTAGTTTTGCAGTTCTAAGCATTTTTATATTTCGTGAAACACGTGCCCGAAACGTCTATTGATGTGGCATTTAACGAAGCCCAGCTGTGTTTCCGCGGATCAATATATGGATTATCATTTCGCCTTTAATTTTTTAAAGACGTGAAGCAAAAGATATGAATGAAAATATAGTATACTAGCTTTACTACTCGGCTTCGCCCGAGATATAAGATTCCGATTTTATAAAAAAATATTCTTTTTTTATTTTTTGTGAAAATAGTCACATTCCTCTGGATTAGCTAGGCATAATAACCTGGATCACATCTCGTGACGCCAGAGTTTACCGTTCGAATGTTTTTAGGCGACAGACAAACACACAACATATAAACTTTTTGCTTGATATATTAAGGTTAGTCCAAATGACGAACGCGCCAGTTTGCCAATTGCCCTTTAATAGACATTTCGGGCCGGTGTTTCAAGGAATATAAAAATGTTTATAATTGCATTATCGGACATATGTGTATACCAACGTTTCTTATTATTTCGGCGATTAGAATCGTCCTGAAAAAATGTCCCACATTTCTATAAACACCTTGTATATGCGCAGCAAGATAAATCTTCATAAGACAATTTCAAGTAATTCAAAAATATCTTAACTCTGCATACATGTAGAGATCATTGGCTGTGTATAAGGTCCATGACGTTGTCCTGCTGATTTACAAAACTTATCTCCTCTGAGTTATATCTCTATTTGCACATTCCTACAGTTCATTGTCTATAAACTCCCCCCACTCCCAATAATAAAGACCTTTGAAACGCGGAATATAATATTTTGATTAATCAACTGCACAACAATCTCTCGCATAGCAGAGTTCTGACTAGCCATCAGCCACTATATAATAACCTTATATTTGTTTATATTCATTGTTCTCTACTCTAATCCCACCTCTTCCACTACCAATACAAACCACATGCTTTCCGATTAGATTTATTCACTGCTCTTTGCAATTTTAAAACAAATTAGAAACAACATAATTTCCCAATGATCTTAATTCATCCATAAAAAAAATATATATAACGTTCACCAGCGAAACATATTAAAATTTAAAATCTAATTCCATCTTGAACCTCCTGTTGTCAAATTACGGTAGCTTAAAAGTCCCGAATACCGTTACCACAAGCTCTCTGCTACACCTACCAGCTCGCACCGCTATACAAATATGGTGTTCCTAACTGTAAGCGATCCTACGCATTCCGTGCATTAAATCAACTGTAATCAAATAAGGCTTGCTGCTCAAGCTGAACAGATTAACCAGCTGACCAGGCGACACACTGAAAAGAGTTGAATATGTTCCTGGCCGTGTACTGTCACCACTTTCAATTACATCCGCACCAGAGCCAGTCTTTCGTTGCACATTGTATCGTCGCGTCGATGCAAGACGGTATCGTGCGTGCACACAGGCGCACCTCTAGGGTAGTGTTTCGTTGCACGTAGACGATACCTCCAGGCCTGTTATGCGTGCCTTCTGCTCGTGCATCGTCTATTGGTGGCAGCAGCTTCAAGCCAGTGCACTCTTCGTTCATAAAGCCAGTTGTATGTAGATACATAAGCCAACGTATGTAACGTGGGTCGTTTTTATACGACGGCCGATTAGAGGATTCGAAAATGTCATTTCCTTGATTAGGTGACAGTGCTTCTTCGCCATCCGTATTGTCCCTCCACTGGCCGATTTTCCGCGATACCTGACAGCGAGATATTCCGTCGAAAATAATGCTACGGTGAGCCGTAATCTGTTTATACACACTCGCGATACATCCGTCTCTTTAAACTGATAACCGAGCCCTTTAAACAACGAGCTTCGTGTCAATAGTGTATTCCTTTTCCCTTCGCTGGCGCACATGTTACGATCCACAGCCAATGTACGTTTAATTCCTCGGAACGAGTATCTTTTTTTTATTCAGTTAATTACAGACCTTAAATGTTGCCGAGGATGTACGTTAAGCACCTAGAAAATATTACTTACGAGGATATTAATTATAAGATTGTTGTGATTGTCGGTTGTTTAATTTTCTTAACAGCACGGATTAAGTACTTTTGTATACACAGTCGAAAGTGCAGGTTAGAATGAGCCCCTTCTTATCTGCTTCTCTTCCATTACATTCCTGTAGTATGGGTTTCAGATATACATCTATCGTTAGCAACGTACCAATACATTCATAAGTTTAGATCATAGTTAAGCCTCGAACGCGCGCCTATATTTATACTTCCGTCATTCTTTAACGTACTAAGTAGTTTCTAATTTAATTGTAGATGTCACACTACAATAGAGACACAGGTGCTCAAAGGTCTGCGGTGATTGATTATGAACGTCAATTCCAAGAAGATCTGGAACGTGCGCAGGCATTGAGTTTGGAGAGTCTCGCTTTGGAGAAATTTAAATTGCAGAAGCAGCGTTCGGAATTTAGTAGCATACAGCAATCGTGTGTTTCGAAGAATGGCGTGCACAAAGGACATAGTATCGTACATAGTAGTACATCGGAAACCGACAGTGCGCAACAAGTTGAAAAGTAATTTATGTTATTCGTATATATTCGTAGTCTGATTCTACGTAGAATCGCAACGAAGGGATGCGTCGTATTTAACAAATCTGTAAGAAAATGGAATTATAGATTTCAGAGTAGGAGTCGACCAAGGCCCGGGGCTTTTAATACCAATCAGTGTAAAAATGCTGTGATATTAGCGCCACCACCAGTTCCATCTAGAAGAAATTCTACGTCAGCTACCACGAGCCAAGAACAGTCTTTCGACTTGATCAATTTTACAAGTCCGGTGAAAGCGGATACTTTAACAGATTACTGTCCACCTCCGCCTGCGCAGCCGTAAGATTCCTATCGGATCATTTATGCAAGAATATTACTGACTCGAATTACCTGTTATAAATTTATTTGTGTCTTACGACAGAAATACATCAGTAGAACCAAAATGGGAAACTCATCCCTCGTTGTTAAAAAAACAGACAAGAGTATCGCGCAGTAGTAGTTCTGCGGGCTATCACTCTCGGGACTTCCGATATCAGTCGCTCTCTCCTGACCCTAGATCTTCCACAGCACCCTGCACACCTGGAACTCCAAAAATTAGTCCTATCATGTCAAGATCCAGTAGTATTAACAGTAATGTACCTGATATAGCACCACAAGTAAGCGATACATATTTTTTTCGCTTTCAACGATGTTCGATATCGTTTGAAATTGAATATATATTTTTCTTTTATTGGAATGATAATTTTTATCGATAATTCTCATTGCAGCCTGCATGGAATTTTTGTGATATAAAAGGTTTTTTTCTTGTGCAGGTATATTGCGTGTGAATTTTTTAAACTGAATGTCAGTTTAACGCGTCCCGTGTCACACGGGTCACCGAAGACTCGTGATATTCGTTGAGAGAGAAACTTTCATTCGACGGACAAGCATATTTTTCAATTCGAGATCGAAAATAGAGTATAGGGGAGTTAAAATTATGCAGAATTTAACGCAATTACCATTTTTCTGTAATTTTTTATAACACTTTTTATAGTCCTACCAAAAATCTGAATTTCCACGGTGGCACGGAACGTGTTAACAATGTTGTGTTTAATGATGTGAAGTATTAATTACAAGCTTGTTAGTGGCTTTTTGTTAATAGAATTTCGAAGCTTATATAAAATTTATAGTTCTCTTTAAAACTGAGTTTTAATAACCTTTGTTTACAGATACCTCCGTTACCTATGAATTACAGAGCAAGTATTACTCCTGCTGTTTGTGGTGGTCAAAAACCTACATTCTCTATGGATGACGAACAATTAAATGTACTGAAAGTGATAGAGAAGAAGCCAAATAATAATCTTATAGATTTGAGTTCTTTCGATCAAGTAGAAGATAGAACGAACGTTCGAGTTAGCGTATTGGAAGCATTTGATCCATTACTTGTTAAGACTGAAGATAACAATGATATTGCACAAGGGCATAAAGATGGTAATATTACAACAATCAATTTACATTTGTATAGAACTGAAGCAAAGTAATTACGTATTAAACATGCGTGAAACTGCCGTTGCCCATCGCATAGTAATACGATATGTTTAAACAGAAGCACAATCGCAAGTCAGCGGGTCAATGTATGACCCGTTTGATCCATTCGACTACATGTATAGCACAAACGAGAGCGTTAATTCGGATCCAGTATACGTTGCTGTGGAGAAGTCTGCTAAATCTCCGGCTGTATCACCAGCTGCACCACCACCGCTACCACCGAGGAATTCGTCTGCTTGGAACACTATCGAACGAAGAAGAACTTCTTTGGACAGAAGAGTAAGTAACCCAAGAATTTCAATGTAAAACTGAATGCCTAATAACTCGAATCATTAATAGCATCCATTTTTTGCAGCAAAAACGGCAGACACACTTATACGAAAATGTAACGGTGAGAAAAACTAGACCATCGCTCAGTGATTGTGATCTTAGAGCGTTTCATGAAATGATGAAGTCTGTGCGAAGTTAGTAAAGCATAAAATATTTAATTCACTATTTTCACGACGCTTCGAATTTTTATTAATACCCCAAATGCGCGCAGGTGATTTTCCATTTAACGATCCTGGTACAAATATGGGGCATGTAGTCAGTCCAATGATGCAGAACTTATACCCCGAAGGCACAAGTATAAAATTGGTTGTACATCCGCAGTTAATGGATTCTGATGAAAATACTCCGTCCATTACTTTCACTTGTGACGGTAAGTTTTTGTACGTATAAAATTGTCCTAATAATTTCAGATAACTAAGTACATTATACGTATGTGTTTCCAGTGAATTGTAGCATCGAACATGTTATTCTCAATGTCGCTTGTTCCTTGGAAGATGAAGGTACGGTAAATATAGAAAAATATTGTTTAAGAGTGTGGGGTTTGGCAGAGTATTTCGCGCCTAATACGACTTTAGCTCAATACGAATATATACACCAGTGTATTAAATTAGAAAAAGACATTGAGTTAGCTATCCAGATCAAAGCACAAATAAAACGATCTATATCGCGTACCGTAAGTATTTACTTATAAGCAAACATATCGTACTCTTTAAGCATTTGCCTTACATATCTGTGTTTTGTAATAGCTTCAAGATGATAATCGTGATCAGTGTCTTAAATTAGAAGACATTCTTCCAAACGAACCGGTACAACCAATTTCCTACGATACACTGCTCATATTACTAGGTATATTAACATTTGTTTGCTAGTTAACCCTCTAGGTACTTACTGGGGTGTTTTAAACTTGTCCGATGTGGAACGTAGAAGCCCTACTGGGACTTACGGGTAATTTTTTTCATAATGTATATATGTATTTAAATTCTTTTTAACATGGAAAATCGTTTTTAAATAGTAATAATGAAAAATAGTGTTATAATCTTAAATAGCTGTTATGTTTTTTTATGATAATCATAAAAACAATTGTTGCTTTGATTACAACAGAAATATGCAATACATTTTATGTAGAATGAAAATCATTTATTTTTAATGCATACAGTTAGAGCTGCCATCCGTCCGGGTTTCTCCGGATTTATTCTCTTTTTTTAGGTCGTCCGAGGACGTCCTAATACGGGTTTTTCGATGCTGCTCGCTCAAAAAGTCATGTTTTATTTTTGTTTCTTGATTGCGGTTGCACTCTATAATTTACAGATATTTTTATCTTGGGATATCGTACCTAATATAAGAAATAGTTAAAAGTGTCCGGAGTTCAAGTGAAAATGTTTTAATGGTATTAATACTCTCTGTCCTAGATTAATGATTTCACGGATGGCAGACCTACGTACAGTGCATGTATGTCTAGATTCGTTAAACATTCGAAAATGATCTAATGACTTCTTGTTACTATAGTAACCAAACATGAAGAATAATACAAATATTTATTCGTACCCTATTTACATACACACTATTTAATAAATAATATAGAATAGTATGAATATTTAAAGAAATAGCTATGACATATTAAGTACTTACTGAATTTTCAGAAATATGTTCTCCTGAGTCCCGTTGGAACATACACGTGCCATAAGTTCAACCCGAAAGCCCCTTATACATAACGTAAACAGACTGCAGTGCCCATTCTCTGTTTTGTCAATTAGAACTCACTTTTACCATACATGTGCTTATTTTACTATAAAAAGTACTTTTACTTACTTTTATTTATAAAACTAGTTGACAAATTGGAAGATGCTCAGATCACGATCAATGGCACCAACGAGATTCACTTGTTTATAACTATAAAAATTTGAATCTGCCTGCCTACAGTTCCTACTAAAGGCCACTATACGCACCAAATCTCGATCTTATCGATAGTGATATTAATAAAAATTTGTTACAATGTATGGGAATCCCACTAGTCCCTAGAGGGTTAAAGCATTTATACTATAACATTATTGTGCAAGCGTGTTTAAAGTCGTAAAAGAATAATTGAGAATTTTTATGACAGAGACTGTGGAAAAGGAAATGGAACGTGTGGAGACTGCTGCTATACAATTGGCAACTACTAATCATAGCTCTACTCTTTTGCCGCAACTGCAACCCCGTGGTGTCGTTCAAGCTGTAAAGGCAGTAAGCGCGTTAATGGGAAGCATAGAAACGTTTGAAATTACAGAAGCTGTTGACAACTTTGTGAATGCTTGTTGCCAATTTTTGCCTCAAGCTCATACGGCGAATATAGAATGTAAGAAGCCAGAAATCCTGCACGAGGATGGCGACTACTCTGTTGTCACGTTACGAACGAAATTCCCAGATGTGATTTCGTCTCATTGTCGCAAAATCCGCGATGCTATACAAGATCTTGTGGAAACTTTTTGTCACGCCTTTAGAGTTGATTTTGAATTAAGCAGCAGGAGTGAATTCCCAGCGAGTAAGAAAAATATATTTATAAATATCTCGTTCGGTGATTCGTTTTAAGAAAATCTAATCTTGCGTAATGTTTTATTTTATAACAGATACATTAGTGTCGTCCGAGGTGTTAGACACTGTATTAGTTCGTGTTGGGGCATTACACAGACTGCCGGGATCGTGGAAACACGATGATTATATTGTTGCAGCTCAAATATTCCATGGGACCAGACCTGTCGGGAATCCGGTTGTATCCGAACCTATGGCAGTCAGTTCTAATTTTTATTCCAGAATTTTATTTAATTCATGGTAATTATTCAGAAATTTACTCTTTAGAAATTGTATTTTATTTTCCAAATTCGAATTATTATTTTAATGCAAAAGGTTGGAGTTTCATGGAATAAGCGTATGTCAAGTACCAAGAGAAGCTAGATTAGTGTTAGTCTTGTATGGCCGTACGTTACAACCTACCGAGCACGAGTCTAATTCGTCTTCTGAGAACACCATGCAGAAAGAAGAATTAGGTTGGGGTGCTATACAATTCTTTGACTACGAGGGGTAATTATAACTGTTTATGTAACGGAGTCAAAAACATTAAACGCTTCTTCATATATTCTCTTTCCTTTGTCACAGAGTTATGAGTCAAGGAAGTTTCTTCTTATCTCTTTGGCCAGCGATTGCTGACAAAAGATTAGGTCCGGCTCCGGCACCTGGAATTCATCCCCATGGAGATACACATCCTATTATTGGTTTAGAATTGCCCGATTATGGGGGAAAGGTATTATTCCCTACAGAGTTAAGAGATTACGACGTAGAATCACTTGATTTCAATTCGCTGGACCAGAATACACAAGAATTATTAATAGACATCACTCAACAGAATACATTCTCAAAGTAAGTACATATCCCTAGGTTAACAATCATTTTCACCGTATTAATACTTATTTTTGGTATTAACAGGCCACTTATCGAAGAAAGAGAAATATTATGGGAGAAACGCCATTATTTACACGATAAACCTGAAGCTTTGCCTAAAGTACTTTTAGCTGCTCACAGTTGGGATTGGGCATGTTTGCCTGATCTTCACGCGTCTCTTAGAGTCTGGAGCCCCTTACCACCTGTTCAAGCTTTGCAATTATTGCTGCCTTGGTAATTAAAAATTCTAAATGAATTCTAAATGTTGGATGTATTTATGTGTAACCAGATACTTTGCAGTTTCCCCGACATGAAAGTAAGAGAAATGGCGGTTGAATGGATTCGAGAATTAAGTAACGACGAACTCGTAGACTATCTACCGCAATTATTGCAAGCACTGAAACACGAAACATACGAAACGTCTCCCCTGGCGAGATTTTTATTAGAACGAGCATTACTTTCGCCACGAGTAGCTCATCACATTTATTGGCTACTAACGCAAGCACTGCCAGGACAAAGCCCCCAGGTACAGGTTGGATTGTAGTTATGAGTAGTATCGAACCTATGTTGTTTACAACTTTCATCAATTTAAAAAACTAAAACGGAAAGAGTTTCCATTCACCAAATACATATGCAGTTGATTTTATAAATTTCTATATGTACCGGGTGTTCCTCTACCGGGTGTTCCTATAGTAAATACATTTGGGGGTGATTATACAGGCAAAAATAAGACGAAAGTCAAGAGTGACGAAATTATGGTAAAGGGATTGTTTTCGAGAAAATGGACTTTAAAACCAGCGGAATGCGTCAGCTGTCCATAGGATGTCCCGCCCATTTCCGCGTGCCTCCAGGCGCCAACGGTGAAAGCGTATTTAAATGAAATTCCAAGCCAATTTTCTCGAAACCGAAGCCTTTACCGCAATTTGGTCACTCCTGATTTTCGACTTATTTTTGCCTGTATAATCACCCTCTAGAGAATTTACTGCAGGTAGCGGAACACCCTGTATAGAATAACTTTCCACACCTACTGAACTAATTTAATATACATATTTACAAAATATTTTTTCATCAACATTCTCTATTTATGTAATCCGATTATTTACGCTTACTAATCCCTTTGAAATGTTTTATTTTTAGAATTCTGCTGAAAGTACACCAGAAGATGATAAAAATATTAGTTACGCGCGTTATCATAGAAGGTTACAGTTGATGTTACGAGCATTACTAGCCGTTATCGGCGATGCATTAAGGAACAGCTTCCTTACGCAGCAATTACTCGTCAAGGTATGATTTGTTTTCAGACGTTCTATCTTTTTAGAATTCTCCTAATGATAGTGGTACAATTCTTATTCTTACAGAACTTACACGAGGTTGCGGAGAATATCAAACAGACGAAAGAATCATTGCGACTGGATGGGCTTAAAGTTGGATTACAAAATATACACTGTCAGTTGATGGAAGACGATGGTACATGTTTACCGTTATCTCCGAGTAAACAAGTATTTGGGATAAATGTACAGACTTGTTCGTATTTTCCATCGTTTACTCTTCCATTGAAAATCAACTTCCTAAGTTGCGACGATGTAATTTGCCCGGCGATTTTTAAGGTATGTTATTAGACATACCTGCTGCGTAATTAGCACTAGTATCTCAATTTATACTAAATAATTTTGAAGGTTGGAGACGATTTGCAACAAGACATGTTAACTCTTCAAATGGTTCGTATTATGGACAAACTGTGGTTGAAAGAAGGCCTTGACCTTAAAATGGTAACGTTCGCCTGCGTGCCCACTGGTTACAAACGTGGGATGATAGAAATGGTTACAAATGCGGAGACGTTAAGGAAAATACAGGTTGAATTCGGCCTAACTGGATCATTTAAAGATCGACCGATCGCCGAGTGGTTGGCGAAGCATAATCCCTCAGAATTAGAATACGAAAGAGCGGTGGAAAACTTCACTGCATCTTGTGCAGGCTATAGTGTCGCTACTTATATTTTAGGCATTTGTGATAGACATAATGACAATATAATGTTAAAAACATCGGGACATCTCTTTCATATCGATTTTGGAAAATTCTTGGGTGACGCGCAAATGTTCGGGAATTTTAAAAGGTAAAGATATTGAATTTCACGTAGCGTGTAGTTCTGACAAAATATTACTATACATTCCATAATTTTAATTAGGGATAGAACACCGTTCGTATTAACATCTGATATGGCATATGTTATAAATGGTGGAGACAAACCATCGGCTAAATTTCACCACTTTGTGGATTTATGTTGTCAAGCGTTTAACGTGGTGCGAAAACATGGGAATCTTATTCTTCATCTTTTCGGATTGGTATGTTTATATTGTATTATACGCGCTAAAAATATATTAGTACTCCACGAATCGATAATTATAATATTCTTATAATTATTAGTATTATTCCTTCAATACGGAAAAATAGTTCTCTACCGTGCAACAATTATTTTATTGAAAACAGAGGAGTTTCTTTTTAACTAAATAATGTGATAATTTGGACCTTTATTCTTTTATGAACACAATAAAACCGCAACGGAAGGACTTATCCACTCGCTTTATCAGAGAGTGGTCCGCTATCAGGGCTAAACTATATGCAGTGTATTTAATTAGTGTTTATCGTCTGAGCTCTCGTAATATCATACCATGCAGCAGTCTGAATTAATTAGGAGAAGAGTCAAACTCGTTCGAATGCCGCGTTCAATGTGCTTTTGTTTGATGTACAATTTAATACAATCGATTTAGACGGATACTATATAAACAGAATTCAAAAATGGATAATCTATTATCCTCCCAAAGTAATGTGTCTGATTTATGTAAACTAAATGCCGTACAACAAAAGCTCGGCGATATTGAAATCAAGGAATTAGTGAACAAGTCGAAAATGAATAACTACACAAATTCACAGATGACTTCGTCTGGAATTCCTGGAGTGACTGTGGATGCAGTTAGTTATGTGCAGAAGGCTCTTTTGCCTGAACAAACAAACCCCGAAGCGGCGGCAACGTTCGCCCGAATGATAGAAAGTTCGCTTAAAAGCTGGTTCACGCAGTTCAACTTTTTCTTGCATAATTTAGCACAGATGAGGTTTTCGGGGGATCATAATGATGGAGCATTGTTATCTTTCATTCCGCGTACATATACGTAAGTTTATGTTAAAATATTTCATACGATTCTGTATAAGTTCGAAAGCTCGAGTATATTTATGTTATTGTTACACAGAATGCAGCAAGAAGGTCAATTAACAAGCGTTCAAGTACATGGATATCAGAAACGATATGACCCTGAAAAGTATTATATGTACATTTTGCGCATACAGCGAAAAGGCCATGTAGACCCCACTTATTTATTCAGGTCATATAAGGAATTTTGCGAATTGTATCAAAAGCTTTGCATTCACTTTCCCCTTGCAAAAGTTGCTAGGTAAGTAAAATGATATTTTTGTTCTGGTACCTTGTATTCCATCAATCTTTTCATATTTTGTCTTCTGCTTTTTATTTGCCCAAATTATACTTGGTGATTCCGTATTCTCAGTTTTTATTGTTGGAGGTTTTTTATTTTCTTCCCCTTTGTTAATTATATATTAAATTCCGCTGCATGCGTCACATTTAATTAATAGCCATTTAATACATTTATATATTGACCCAATTTATTCATAATTAATTAGTTGACAGTATTCCATCTCGTTAATCGGGCAATTCATTTAATTGTTTAACGTTAGCATTAATTGGCTTCCTTACATTATCATTTATATTTTTTTGTGATTTGGATACTGAGGAATCGGTTTGTGGTATTTTTCGGTAAAATTCTGGTGTAGTAGATAACTTGGCTAACTTCTGGTCTATTGACATTTGAGCACGGAATCGTCTGAGGCCCATTTTTAATTCTTTGATATTTTCCTTTGAATAGAAAACAGAATATGATATTATATATTTATTATATTTCATGCGAAATTATTATACACACCTGCGGAAATAGTTTCTTCTAAGATCAAAGATCCGTATCTGAACATATAAATATGTACAAATGCAACACAGTAGCACGCAATTAACACTGTCACTGTTGCAACAGTTAGATATAGAATATGAAAGTATGCAGCATCGTCTTTGTTTGCAAAGTCTTTTATATCTTAATGTCAGAATTCAGCTTCGTTATCTTTTGTCATGCTATCTAATCAGACAAACATACTTGATATACATATACAAAATACTTCCTATGCATTACAAAAGAAAGAAATCTCTATTTCTGTTTACAATGTTTACCAACTGATTAATAATGTATAAAATATTTACAAAGCAGATCCTACACAGCGCGACTAAACTGAAATACATTATTGTAATTTATGTTACAGTTTACCGAGTGGTATAAGTGTTGGAAGATCGAATATAAAGCAAGTTGCTGACAAACGTCGAGCGGATATCGAAAAATTCCTTGTAAGCTTGTTCAAGATGGCACCAGAAATTTCACAAAGCGACTTAATATACACTTTCTTTCATCCTTTACTGCGAGACCAACAAAATGCTGATATTCATTTACGCAAAGTGAAAGGTATAGTGGAACTTGGAAAGTATGCTCCTACAACGCGTAATATTGTCGTAATTACCTTACATTTTTCTTTCCTTCGATTAGTTGGAAACTGGTGGGCCGAGAAAAAAATCAGAGAGAACGTACAAAGTGGGCAAATTAAAATGTCCCTTCATTATACTCGTGGAGCATTTTATGTAATGGTTTGCCATGCAAGGGGCTTGCCTAAAGTAGCTAACGGCCAAGAACCAAATACATATGTGAAAGTTTATCTTAAACCTGACCCCACAAAGAAAACGAAGCGGAAAACGAAAGTTGTTAGGAAAAATTGTCATCCTTCGTTCATGGAAATGGTAAGGAATTTTCTACCTTCGTGTTTAAATAAGATATGTTGGACGCTGAATATATATTTTTGTATCGTAGTTGGAGTATAGAATGTCTCTAGACGTTATCAAAGAAAGGACGTTGGAAGCTACAATATGGAATCACGACACTTTACAAGAAAATGAATTTCTTGGCGGAATACGTTTGCCGCTTGGGCGACTTGATTTAACGAACGAAACGATTGAATGGTTCTCACTTGGCAGTGTTCGATGAAAGAATAACCACTTGTTTAAAAAGATGTCCACTAATGTTCACGCATAATAGATTTATAAAAAGATAAGAAGTGAGAAACTGTATCGCACAATTACACGAAGATAGCATTTCTGTAACATGCTCACAATAGTGCAGTAAGAAAATTAGTAGTGCTAATAACACTGATAAATGTTTTCATGTCGCTTCAAGCAAGTTAGTTTATTAACTAACGATATTTCGTAAAAGCCTATCATAAAACTGTATTCAACTGATAGAGTAACGAGAAAAATGGAGGCATATTTCATAAAATTATTCTGCCTTTGGAAGAATTATCAAAGTGCGTGAAAGAAATTTCTCATTTAACAAATACGGTAGTAAAAAAGAATCTGGATCTTTTGTATCGATAGCGTTTCAAAGGTATTTGGTAATAAGTGTCGATAAGCATGAATTATTTGTGAAGTATGTAAAACATTTGTGTGCAACGCTGATTCTACCTATTAGTGAAATTTTATAAAAATGTTTATACTATTTTTATCGAGAACTAATCTCTACTAATTGTACATAAATTTGAGCTGTGCTACACTATTTAACCGTAGCAGTTCTATGCAATGTTTCCTAAATAGGTGTGAGTTTGACAATATAGACTTACATATATGCTATAAATTTTACTCAAATATAAGTTATTTGCCTATTATAATAAGTATATCAAACGATAAGAAGATATTTTTTACTTTCATATCGAAACCTGGAATTATATATAAAAATAAACGAAATCTCGTGCTATATAAAGTAATGCGATCTATATACAAAAAAATGATATGTGAAACTGCATACTATGAAATTTTTAATGCTTATGCAAGAAAGGAGAATGAAATTATGTAAATATGCTTTTAAACATACTGATAATTTCGTAATCATTTTATATATATTATATATATATACTGTGAATATTTTAAATCTATTTTTTTAAGTAAGGCGGTATAAAACTATTATAACGAAAATTAAGGTACATGTTAATACATTATCGGCGGGTGATTATTAAATATCGATTTGGTTTTACAAATGACAGATCAATATTTTTATAGTCTTTACTAAACAAAGTTTTTACTTCTTGACATATCACAAGATTCAGTTACCATAGATCGAGGTATGAGCAACGATATTACAAGCCTACTCTATATAGTCTCCCGTTGTTAGTGTATTAATGTAATTAATTTGTGAACCTTAATTTTTATTATAAATACCATTCAAGTGCAGTGAAATAATTTAATAGTACAAGTTTTGCGTTCTTTCTTTTCAATCACATAGACTCTGATATTATAACTATATATACAAAAATATATCAATGCATAAGCCTTTTGCTTTTGCATCAATTTCGTAGAATAATTATCGATCACAAAGCTTCTATGCATGTGCTTTCTGTAATCTTCATGTTACAATCTAAGAGCATGGAAACCTTAATAATTTATTTATACTGTACATTGTGATTCTTCGATTTTAATACGAAGAAATATTGATCAAATAAACTGTCGTGATAACTTTACCGCATTTTGGTCACACGCTTTTCTGTGAATCAGTAGTGCACGTACGAGTACTTTTACACAAAAAGACGTGTTACTTACTTTTTAATTTATACTGAGACATTGGAAAACTGTGTAATCAATTGTTCATAATATGATACCTGAGTTTCATTCCACTCATCTTCGAATTTTAGTTATGAAACTAAGATACCTAAATCTACGTAATTGTACTTTACTCATATGTAAACGTGATTCGAAATTCTCAATTGACTGAAAATAATTTTTATTCGTTAAAGGTGCTCTGCAGAAACAGCAATCACCTAGGGTCCTAACTAGTTAGCCACAAGGGTATTCTACTCAATTATCATCCACTTATTACAAGTTCCAGCAAAATAAAACAGCGAGTCGAACGTAACGAATTCTCGAAAATAATCGCGTGGGTGTTGTTTTGTATGAAAAAATGTACTTCTGATACTAATAAAATATTTGACAATTTATTTAGATATTGACATAGCAAAATTCCAAATGGGACTCCCCAAATTCAAAAGCTTAAAGTTCAATCTAACAAATTAAAGCTTCAACAATTTCTTATACAATAAAACTATACTGTTGCAATGTATGCTTCGATTCAGACTTAAAACAAAACATGACTGCGAATTTCAATGATTAAATAAAGTGAAATTATTCTTACATATTAACAGATATTTGACTTGGAAAGTTAGTGGGACACCCTGTATATACACATCTTTTATACTTCTCTCGGTGATATGGTAAGTAGCGTCGAGCGTCAAAACCAATCACGTGATTGGTGCACGTGACTTTCAGCGTTGACGCTCGACGCTCGTTTTGAGTGTCAAAACCATTTACATGATCGGTCCATGTGACTTTCAGCATCAAGCAGAAAAGCTAAACCCAGTTTAACTTTTCCGAGCTTCTCCACTTGACGCTCCTTCACTTTGACTTGCTCGTTCGTTGGTTGAACGTCGGTCACGTGATTGGTTTTGTCGTTTAAAACGAGCGTCGACGCTGGTTGTGTTCCAATTCACGCATACTGCGCATGAAATTGGTGGCACCGTATTGGTGGCATCGTACGATTCCGTAGAATTTCTCTCACTTACCACCAATACGATGCGACTTCCGGTGCAGCGAGAGGTGCAGTGACTGTTTCTCCTTTGAATTTCTGCGATAGCTGCACCGCTCGCTACACCGGAAGTGGCATCGTATTGGTGGCAAGTGAGAGAAATTCTAGGGAATCGTACGATGCCACCAATACGGTGCCACCAATTTCATGCGCAGTATGCGTGAATTGGAACACAACCTGGATCACAGGACTTTCAGCATCAAGCTAATTCGGATGCTCGTGCATTCTGACTTGCTTTGACTCGCTCGTGCATTGGTTGAGCGAAGAGAAAAGCAAAACCGAGTTTAGGTTTTTCACTTGATGCTGAAAGTCCCGTGGACGGGTCACGTGACTGGTTTTAACGCTCAAAACGAGCGTTAGCATGAAATTGCACGTTTACCAATGTCAGTGGTATAAATACAATATGTTTCCCACACCCACCGCTCGAAAAACGTAGATGGCGATCGAAATCCAGTGTTTTTTAGGGGGTCGGTATTTCAGAACGTGATGACGCGAAATCCATAAGATGAACGCTCTATTTTATGTATATCTCGTCTGTGGTTCAGTGTTATCGATTCAGAACGGAATGATATTACAACGCTATTAGCGGTAAAAAAAGGAAGTAAATATTGCGTGATGTCGGATCGGTAATAAAAGAAACAGTGGGATCGCATCTTTTCAGCCGTATTTATTATTTATGCATTCAAGAAACGTCTAATTATATATTTAATTTTGCAGCATCTGTTTCTTTCATAGTAGAGAGCTAGTCCTTTATGTTCGTTAATTTTAGTGACTTCGATGTTAAGACACGAACGAGATACATGATCAACTATAGTCAATTGACTACATTGCAATTGAAATATTATATTTAAAACAAGAAATTAAATGCCAATAACGCGAAACTCTGAACTTAGCATATTGCATATTAAATAAAATATTCCCTATAATCGTGTTTTCTAACAATTGAAAAATGCATTTTCATTACCAGCATCGCCAGGAGATGGCGCAACATAATTCGCTACGACTTTTAAAAAAAATACTAATTATTTTATAAAAAATAATGTACTTACATTCAAATATACAGTGGGACACAAAAGTATGTGCACACATTTAAAATCTTATAACTTGTGCAAAATTGGTCCAAACAACTTGAGTTTTTTTTTTTTTTTTTGAGAAGCTAGAAGGGTTAGTTTGTTAAGTGACGTGTTTCGTCGTTTTGAAAAAAGTTGCAATTAGTCGGAATAGCAAAAAAAAATGGGAAAGATCATTTTTTCACCTTTTTTGTCTGTGCTGCTAATGAAAATTTAAAGAATGCCTTTTATACATTGAAGTAAGTTGTATACACGCCTAAAATTTTATCAAAATCGTGACCATCATATTATATGAAACATGCACATTGCACCTACCTATATTCAATTCGTAAAGTAAAAAATAAGAAATTTATAATTACAACTACTCTACGCGACTCGATGAAACGGTCCCTGCAGTTAGGTACACGTAACTTACGCAATTCAATGGATACTAAAGTCAATTTAAAAATTCCTTCGCTCATAAGTTACAATTCAAATTATAATACAATATAAACAACAATTTATTCATCTCATGGAATGATTTTCATCTAAATGGTGCCTCGACTTTCACAATCATTAATTAAATCATGATTCCCCTAAATATTCAAAACGATGTCCCACAGAAAGAAATATATTATAGCTCCTATAAAACCAAGAGAGACCGATATTCTTATTTCTTAATTTTTCATAGAATTCTACTAAGAAATTAAGAATAATGAAACCTGTCTGAAGAAAACCTTATCTACAGAAAAATATACCGTACTTGTAATCACTATTGTGTTCTCCACTATATGTTATTTTCTAACCACTACAATAAAAGTAGGTACTCTTTTTAAAAAAAATCATTCTGTTCTTTTCTCTTACCTGTCCCGGTTTGCTGGTGATGAAATAGGTACGACAACCACATCTCGCATCTCTCGTAACTTGTAATTTGCAGGAACCAGAATCCCACCATTTTGCATATTTTCCTTATTTTACACTTACACCGTTTGAACTTCAACCCTACTAAAAACAATAAAACAGTTGTCACCTCGTAAACTTATTATAAGCGTATTAAACCGTCGCCCGCTCTCGCGTCTCGCATTTATTTTCGTCGCAAGGTGTGCACCTACACCTAATTGCTTAAGATTTCCGTGTCATTGTTGAAGGGAAAGGAGAAACAGGGAGGTGGTATAGTTTCTTATTCCCCAGGCGTCAGCGGCCAGGATCACGGGAATTCTACCTGAGCCCCTCTGCGCAAAGGTAGCTAAGAAGGGATGTGCGCGCTGCCAAAGGATTTCAGATACATGCGCAGGAAGGACGTTTTATTACAGTTTTCATCCGCAGATTAGCCCCTTTGGAACCATCGATAGTCGATCCAGGTCCTTTATAGCACCCCCTCATAAAACTATCTATTCGGTGTTTTCGACTGGACCGGCTGGGCCGAGCAACTCGAACAAAAAGGGTATCCCCCGGAATTTCTCGGTATACGTGAAACGTTGTTACGTCTCGGGGTCCAATTACGTACGGGTCTGCCGACCGGACAACGTCCCTTCAGAATTCACGGGACTGCATCCCTTTCTACCCCCTTTATCTGGTTCTTCTAATCCCGATTCCCCGCGTCCACGGCGCGGCGTTCGCACGGGCCCGGCGGGCTCCTCGGTTGTACACGCATCGGGGAAAAGGGTAGCACTTTTTGATTTCTTTGTCGCTGTTTGTAGAGCGGTGGACACGCCAGGACGCCATTTTATGTTATTTCCTGGAGGAGTTCGTGCGTTCAACATCATAAATCATGGGTAAGCTGGCGAAGACGTGGCTTTCTGGGCAAAAGTTGAGTCACTGGAAGTTTCGAAATTGATAGCTACTCAGGTGATATTGTCATAGAAGTAGGAGGGACGAATTATGAGCAATAGATTCAATTCCATCGAAGACGAGGAAATAAAAGGGGCTAAAGGTACGTAAACTATTTTTCAAGAATTACCAATGAATAATTAATTCAAATGTTGCAGGTCCCTCCTATATGTTTGCTCTATCTTAATCCACCTTAATCAAGAATAAAAAGAAATGATGAGATCTTTATTAACCATTTAGTTTCTACATCACAAGTAGTCTTCTCGACCAGAAATGCCGTCTGTCTATTCAAAGACGAATGTACTTAAATATATCCAACTAGACCAGGCAAGTCACCCCAATTCTTTCACAGGGAATACTACGCACAATGTAGCAATGTAGTTACTCTTCTTAAACAACCGTAATCATTTACATTCCACCATCTCCAAACAGGAAGACCAAGCAACGTGTCACCCAAAAAGCCCCTAGGTACTTCACATTATCTTCCGCGAAAATGATGAAAACAAACCGTCCAAACTATCTTTATACCACCTGCGCGCTATCCTTGGTCTCTCAAAAATACGCGACGGTCTCGACTCCCCCGTTGCGCAACCATCTCCGTTACCTCAACCTCCTCATACAATTCCAGCGTCGCGATCACCGATCGTAATCTCGTACCCAAGCGCCGTTCGCCCGGCGCAAAACAACCATCGCGGTTTCTTTCTTCCGCCGCGGTGTTTACCACGCGACTTTTCCAGACGCCGCTGAAGTCACCGTCGCCGGAGCGCGGTGCCGCGCGTTAAACCCGCGTGCTTCCTCTCCGATAGACGCTCACCATAGGCGAACAGGGGATGGGTGAGAGGTGAGCTGGGTTGCGTGCAAGTAGCTAGGGTTGTTTTCGGGGGATGAAGAGGGACTGGGGTCGGACATCGATCTGGTAGTTAAGTTCAGGGCTCCCGCGGGACTCGTTGCCACCTTCGCAGCTTCGTCTCCTCTTGCTTTATTCGAGGCTCTGTGTGTGTGCGCGCCGAAGCGTCAGTGTGTCCCGTGGATACGGTGGCATCGGTTACCAGGCCTGGTCGCTCGCATAAACCGCATTACATGTTTTTATGCTCGTATTTATGGAGGATCTAACGAGCTCCATTCGAAGCGTCGCGGAGACACCGTCGCGGGGAACTTCTCCTAGGAATGGCAAACAAATCGCGGCAAGAGCCAGTCGTAGCAGTTACCCTTGAGTCGTTCTAACGATTTAATCGTTATTGCGCGCCGGGCGCGTCTCGACTGGCTCGTCGTCCCGATTTTATTGCTATCTAGTGCTTATCGTTTATCGACGATTCGCCACGACGACTCCTCAGGAGAGTGAAAATGAAACGGCCCGATAGTCTCCTTCTATGGTCCAGTGCTTCAGTTGGATGCAGATAGATAATTGTACTTGTACGCATAATTACAGAGAATTTACAGTGAGTAAAAAAAGTATTCGTACGCTCTTTAAAACCGCATAACTTTTTTAAAATTAATCCAAACGACTTGAGTTTTTTTGAGGAGCTAGAGGGATTAGTTTGATAATCGCGGAAATTCCCGAGATCAGCGATTTTCGACCTTATTCTGTGATCTTTAAGCGTTTATAGCTCAGAGCAACGTTAACCGATTTTGATAAAATTTTAGGCACGTATATAACTTACTTAAATCTACAAACGGGTTTTTTGAATTTTCATTAAGGGCTCACAAAAAAAAGTTTAAAAAACGACCTTTACTATTTTCTTTTTTGCAATTTCGACCAGGTGCTTTTTTTCAAAACGACGAATCACATAATTTATCAAACTAATTCCTCTAGTTCCTCAAAAAAACTCAAGTCGTTTGGATTAATTTTAAAAAAGTTATGCGAGTTTTTTTACTCGCTGTATGTCTGGAAGGCTGAAATGAGATGAGCGATGTCGTTATTAAACATAAGACCGTGTATTTTGGAATTTAAGATGCGATCACATGTCGACATAATGCTAGGTTTAACGATCGTGTAACATTCATAGTGTGTTAATAATACTCATAATTATTATAATTAATAACTTACGAATTGCGGCACTAACGTATATGTACAGTTCTCACGCGAGGTTATCAGTGTTACCTGCGATCACTCTCGCTCGCATACGCCCACAGAAAATCGTAATCGCTCGTTACGGGTTGGCGACGCTCAAGGCACACCGGCACCTAAAATCCCGGCTCGTCCTTCCTCTCCCATCCGATAGCATGCTTTTCGTACTTGTCGTTTATTGTCGTCGGATTTGGAAATATTCGAGGATCGAAATTGGACATCCGCTCGAAACGCGGTCACATGCTGAGAGCAGAGGGAAAGGAGCACGTTTTGAGAGCGACGTACCAAAACCCGATGACAAAAGTCGAAGGTTAAAATAGACATGAATAAAATTAACGGAGCATCCTCCGACTTCACTTCTCGTCGATTAAGGCATACTTCTTGCGCACATTCTCGCAACAATTCGACGTGCCTGAACGCGGGTCAGCGTTCCCCGCGTCTGGCGATTTCAATGACCGTTTAGAAAAGATACTGCGCGCACTTATTGCATATCCTACCACTGTAAAACTCTACCTATACTATATTCACGTGGTTGCTCGACGAAGCAACTGAAGAACGCGGGGCTGCGCGTCCTTCCATCGATTGCTCTGCACAGGGTGTTCTGACATACGATACAACCGACGAGGAGTGGTTCACAACTGGCAAGTTGAAGAGAATAAATTTCCATTCACCGCGCAATTAACGAGAAAGACAACTTCGAACGTGATAGTATTTTTCGATCAGTGAAACAAATTTGTGAGAATGGGAAATGGCTGTCTCTTTATACAATCTTGCGTACCTCTTGTGATACAAGGCATTGCGTTCCTTCGCTATAATTTTCCCTGATCTTTCAAAACGGCAAAGTACGGCGGGGTCTCGTGGTGGCAAACAGTTCCAGCACTTCCTGTGAACAATATTTGTTGAATCACAGCTAATATTGTTATGTTATGATGTAAAAGTCTAGTCAAGATCGAGTAAGCTTCGGTACTCTACAACACGCCACGGCAATTCCACGTTCAAAGTTCTTTTCGAAAATAACACGATAAGTAAATTCATTTTGTGTGCTCCTTCAAATTAATTCCTCGCCGATTGCATCTCCCCCGGCTATTGAGCGGTGCAGCGTGCGAATGTTAACGGAATGGCGAATTTCCGTGAAGTATATACGCCCGTTGGAAGAAACGCGAGTCGAGAAGCTCGAGACGCAGTTTCTTGTCGTGCCTACGGACTCGGGTGTTCGTAGATTCGATCGTTGGTGAACAGTTTCTATTGCATTGCGCCCGCGCAACAATAGCAATCGGACCATCGGCGATGACGGCGATTTTTCAAATGCCCGCGTGGACCGCGGTGGGGGGGGCGCAAATCGGTCGTGTTTCATGCAGAACTCGGCTCATCTGTTGATGATTTTCTTTCGATTGCCAACACGACGGACTACAATCGCGAAAGAAAGAGTAGAGAAATTTTTCATCCCCATGAAAGTCTCCTGCGCTTTGCCTCCCCTATATTTGAAAAATCGGTTCTGTCATGGCGCAGACACCACGGGGCCTATATACTTCGCGATGATTCTCGAGTCATCGTAGCACGCGTGCACCTGTTACGCGATACACCTGGATCCGCTTGTCCCTTCACTACTATCAACGCTCCACCCCGCGATATCACTATTCTCGAAATAAAGCTTGGTTCCTAACACTACGCTCCCGAAGAACTAACCGGCTAGAGAAAGATCGAACTGCTTTAGAGCGCGGCAGAAGCGGTATAAATGCAGGCGATTGAAACGAAGAGCAAAACCTGCTACGACTGTATCAGATTCTCGAGGAATCGTTGCGTCGAACGCTATCGTTACACACGTGATATGGCTGTGTTATGTTCGAACGATATAAAAAAACCGAAGAAATACAAGTGACAACTTGTGCCCTCTCACGCGTAGGTTTCTATGGTGCATATTGTTCTCTGTTTGTGTGCATTTTTTTAATTTACTGAGGAGCGTAAATACTAATGCAGTACCAAGGGGTTCCAGCGTCATAATTTTTATTCTATTTACAATTCATAACGAAAGTACCATGTTCCATCATCACTCGCATAAAACAACCTGCGAAATTGCTTGAAAAGAATACTGCAACGACACCGTAACAATATTATCAACAGCTTACGACAGCGATAAATAAACGAAACAGAAAGGAGATCTTCGCATCGTGAGCATGCGATGCATTTCAGAAGAGAGAAATGAATTAATGTTCTGTCTTTCTTTTCGTGTTCGAAATGTTCTATTGTAAGAAACTCGGTGTTGCTTATATGTATATATAAAATATACAATGTCATTTGATCCCATCCACGTCATACTTGTCGAAAAAGTCTCTGTTTGGACAACCCGTGCACGTCTATGCATTATATATATATACAATAAACTATTTAACCACCGACGCTCGTAATATCTTCGCGACTCCTCCGTGTCCATCAACAATTACCGAAACGAAAATCACACTCTCCGATAAACTCAACATCGGACACCTTAACTCTACTAATTTGTACATATTACACTTTTAAAAAATATATAAAACAGTCTACTATGGCGCCCCCTTGGAACGCACACGTGATAAAAACCTTAACCGAGGGGAACATATACGTATATATATATTCTTATATATTTCTTTTTTTGCACCTAACCTATCAACTTAACGTAACCTCAATTAATTCTCTATAACGCATTCGACGCAACCACTCGATACGAGTACAGCGGCTGGTGGTTCTAAGGCAAAAAGATTGCACGTTTCTCCATCGATTCTTTCCCCCCTTCTCAAGTGACAACGAAAGCCGGAAACCTGATAGCTAGTCGACTCGTGAGTATCTCTGAGGCGTTGTAGATCGTAACCCACGCGAGGTGACGGGCTCGCGGGCGAGGCCCGTCGCGACGCACCGCCGAAAGCGTCCGGCGAAACTGTCGCGGAATCTCCCACGGACCACTGGAAACAATTACAACACAAACCGCTCCCACGAACGAAGAACAACCACGACTGTATGTACATTGCGAAGGAAAGGAGACGATTCGCAGGCGAAACTTCGTTCTAGCGAGACTGAAAATAATACTGTATAGAACACCGTGTCGCGGCCGCCACGGGGCGCCTGGATCGCGAACACGGCCGTGCCGGCCACCGTGCCGGTTCCTACAGGCTCCCACCAACGTCGACAGCGAAACAGTTCGAACGGATGTTCGGAAAGAAGCAGAGCAATATCTCCGTGTCCACGCGTAATCACCATTGGACGGACAAGTACAGATTCCAGTCTTGTCGTAAAAGACCGTCGTTATCCGCGCGTCGGGCATCTCCGGAACAGGCCGGACCGAGAAGCGCGGATCACTCTGTTATCACGGTGCGTTGGCCACTGAGATCCTCGAACGTTTATTCATCCGCGGTGGTGCGTGGTGTTAGTGAACCGAGAACGGGAATATTTTCCATGTGACGACGCAGATCGATCGGCGATTATCGAATTCCGAGGGTGTAGCGAGTGGGTGCGCCGCACGGCGTCCGTTCAGAGGGGCAGCGGGTGGTCGAGCGTGGTCTCCGATCTTCTCGCGATCGCGGCCACGAGGGGAGGCGTGTTTGCGCGGTCAGCCGTGGCTGGACCACGCTTCTGCGGTGGTTTCCTCCGGTCACAAGCCGAGCACCGTGTGCGGGTGAGCGTGCTGATGGCCGTGCGCGTGCAGCGAAGCCGGCCCGTGGCCCAAAGTGAGCGCGTGAGACGGGTGCCCCAGGCCCAGCGGCGACGAGCCACCATTGTGCATCAATCCACCGAGCATTCCTCCCATCCCGCTGAGCGCCAACGTGGCCATTGCACCGCCGCCGAAACCGTCGGGCTTGATGTCCTTCTGCTCCAACTCCTCCCGCTTCTTCACCTGCTTCCGCTCCTTCGCCCTTCGATTTTGGAACCAAATCTTCACCTGTAACACGCGCAACGGAAATGTTCGCCTCGTTAACACTTGCTGCAGCTTCTTCGACACTCCGAGTAGTTTTATTTCCGCCACCTTAGCTGTGCTTGGGATTGTATTTCGTTTTCGGTCCGACTGATGGGGGGACGATTGCTGCAGGTTTTGGTGAGGCTACTATACGTTTCAAGGGGAATCTTATGCGCTTCTTGTGCACAGTAGTGGTCAAAGGAAAGTTTAAAATTCACATTCCTATGCCTGCGTCGCTAATTTAACCCTCCGTTGTCACACGGAGTGTATCGCGCTCCGGGCAATTCTCGAGTTCAAATGTCGCGTCTCTACAAATTCAAAATGAATTTAAAGCTTGATATTAAAATTTAAAAATTTGCTGAATTTTAACAAAAAATCCCTTTTATCCACAATACAAATTTCACCGTATCAAAATTTACATCTCTAGAAAAGACTACTAAGGTCGGTATCAGATATATTGGCCGGTGAGTTTCGAAAGGGGTATTCTCCTACCACACCATTTGCCTTTGGTGAGGATAGTGCCAAGCTTCTGGCGTGTAGGCCAAACCGAGCTGTCAGCGTAGAAATACACACATCAGAATAGGTGCGCGTTAGCTCCGAAAAAATTCAGGAGCTGTATTGGTTAGAACATTGATTCTTTCTCGATAGCTTCATCTCTTATCGGTCTACGCATAACTTCGTAACGTTGAGAATAAATAACAGCCAAACGGCTAGTTTCCCCATCATACCTTGCGAGGTCCACGCAACTCCAACTGACGAATCCACGATCGTCAGATGATGATGATTGATTTCTTCTCGACCGCTGTACGCGAAACCTAATTCACCGGCGAATATATCTGATGCCGACTATAATTGTACGAGTATTACGAATGTACAATTATGACTGAGAAGTTAAAAGATTCCAAAATATGAAAATGGTAACTCAAAAATGACGCTGGGAGCAGTGAACCCAACGTAACCAATTTGTGATTATAAGAAGGCGTGACTACGGAGGGTTAATACTACGCTTTAAGAATTGTGTTGTTGTTGTTCTATTTTAGCAATCACCCGATCAATCCCTTATCTTATTTTTCTTACCGTTCGCAGTTTGAATTTTCTTATTAACACTACTGTGATAAAGCAATGACAATGTTTAGCCGGAGGTTATGGATGACTACTCTGTATTTAAAGCTAAAGTTTGAAAGTTACTTATAGGTGTAATGAACAATAGGCGTGTGGTTAATTGCGTGTATTAAAACGACACTAACTCTGAAGGTACGTCCACACGACAACACTTTTGTGTCTATATAGATCAAGCGTATACGATATTCAAAAAAGTTTCCGGAGGATTGGAAACTGCCTAGAGCAGTCCGCGACGCTGAATTCGACCTATCGTCGCGGGAGTTGCAGCTAGAGCTAGACTGAAGACACTGCAACTAGCTCTAGCTAGACACAAAAGACACTTGATCTAGACGCAAAAGTGGTGTAGACGTACCTTAAGGAGTAGATATACTATAATTGAAGAGTGAGGGGAAAAAACAGAGAATGTCACGAAACAGCTTTATCGACAAAATTAAGTGTATTGTTTCAGTGCACCTGTTTTTAACAAGTACTTATACTAAAACTTTAACGTTATCTTACGGTGGCATTTGAACTTAATAACCCTTTGTGATTCAACAGTTCGGTGGTCCCAGTTGGCACCAACAAAATATGCTACTAATTGCAAAATCGCGAAAAATGGACATTCCTCATTTTCCCCTTGCCCTTCAATTATATACCCTAGTAACATTTATTGTTGGCAATTTGATGGCCAACTAATTCCCAACTTGGGGATACCGTGGGCCAACTAGAAATGCTACTAGGGTCCAGTGTTACTCGGAATATATTGTTTTTCAGGATCGAAGCGATTATTGAGCGTACAAAACTCAAGTAACTTAAAAATCCAATGTTCAGCGTGCAAAACCAAATGTTGGCCGTTTACCCCCGTCCCATTGCCAGTACTGAATATCTAATTTGAAGATTGGGGAACACTCACCTGCCGTTCGGAAAGCGCAAGATTGGCGGCGAGCTCGGCTTTACGGCGGATCGTGATGTAACGGTTGTAATGGAACTCTTTCTCGAGCTCCAACCTCTGATGATCCGTGTAGACCACTCTGTATTTGTCTTTTGTTCGAGTCTTTCCTGAGAAAAAAAGTGAGAAAAAGATAACGCCTCGACATTATTACACGTTTAATATCTACTTCTCTAATTCTCTTGTCAATAACGCGCTAAAGAGATAACGCTTTTGACGATCGCGCTCGCAGCCACATCTCTTGCGAGGGGTATTAATAAAGTAACTAAAGCGAGATTTAAAAAACATCCAGGCATGCCGGAGCGAGCGCCGAGGCGACACGATAAATCACGACGCGACGAAAAATAAGCGTACCGAAACCTTCCACAATCGTGCCGCGGAAACTACTTGGACATAAAAACGGAAGCAACATTCTCACCCTTGCGAACGATGCATTCAATTTAAACAAAGCATATCGGCTCTGCGAGCCTATTAGAAACAAGTAGGTACCTACGATTCGAGCGGGTCGTTCTCACCAAACCGCGAGCATTTCGGATTAAAAGCTAGAAGCAGAAAAAGAGTCACACGAATCACCTAGCTGGAGGCTGCCGCTGCGGCCAAGGGGGAGTTCGATGGCAAAAGGAGCCGCCGGTCGCGTATCGGCGGATGGTGTGAATTCAACGTGGCATTCGGAACGATTACGTGCGCACGGAATACAAAATGAGAAGCGCACGGAGCGGTGGGAAACGGCCGGGCGGGAGGTGGAAGGGGGAAACGGGACGGGACGGAACGGGAGAAAGGAAAACGATTAGATAAGGCCGGCCGGCGAGATCAAAGGCGTGCACGTTAATCCACCACTCCTCGATAAGAGTGCTGGAGGCCTTCGAGACATCACGAATAAGCTTCGACCTTAGACTTTTCGACGGTATATATAGGTGGATCCAGCATGGCTGGCACGAAATCTCCCAAGATTACCGTCACCGTCGCACAAAAGAGAAACCAATTTAAAACGAACGCCACAACGGTGAATACGAATCCTCGCCGTTCCATAAAATGACGAAACGGTATTTAGAGTGTGCGCGTAAATTGAGGCCTGAACCGTGGAGGTCGCGACGCGCCCGGTTCGCGTACAAACACCGCTGGCTTGCCCGCGTACGCGGCGCCTCTGTGTGTGTGCGCACGAGATTTGAAAATACACGTATCATGTCTGTTCAAATATTAGAACAATATATTATGCCCCGTCGAATTTCGAGTTTTCGCTCGCTCAGATTGCGGACGATCGTTATCGCCCCAGCACCTTTTGCGCCTCGCGGCCACGATAATGCCCCGGGAATCAAGCGCCCGTTGTTGCGGATATAAGGTGTACGCGTGCAGAAGGGGACACGCTCGATGCAGTTGCCACGATTCTCCCGCGTGAATTAAAAGGACTATGGGAACTGTCGTTTCCGCGTTTGCCAAAAGTGGGGCGCTCTTTGAACTTAAATTGAGGATCCAGTTAACTTGCAGCTCCCACCGAGCTTGCGCGTACGAGTTTTAATTATCGATACAATGGGAATTGTGAAGCACCATTGGGGACGCACCGTTCGGCAACGCGGAGTCTCGCGAATTGTCTGGGAAGAAAGGCAGTTTTGAGTTCGCAAATATTTGTGAATGTTAATCATAATCATCGTTCAAGCCTGATGCACGTAGGCAAACATAAAACATTATTAAATCTTATCGACAGACATTTTATCTCTCAAGATTGTCATCGAATCAAAAAATTCCAAACCCTACGCAGCATTTACTTTAATTGCGACATGATCTTCCTACCCACATAGAGACCATTAAGCCAGTGATAATTTTCGTGACTCGCGTTTCCGTCACAAATTCGGCGAATTGTTCGATGCAAAAATGCCTGGGTCTGGGTTAAGTGACGCTTTTAATTTTGAACTCTAAAGGGACACTGCGGGGTCGCCGGCGATGCGCGAAAATTTTAGTGTTCTGAACCAATGAGTCAATAAACGCTAGAATATTCTTACATTAAACCAAAACCATATGCTGTAAATACCTTCTCTAAAGTTAAGTGAATTTTGAAGCATTCCAAAAGTGTCACAGTGCCGTACAGTTAACTGGAGAAGAAGAGATTTAACACCGTGCAGCGATTAAGTCTTTTTTCTAACTATTAAAAAAGAAAAAGGATAAATTTCACGTTGAACAGCGTACAAGTGACATAGCAAAAAATCTGTGGAGCTCCGTGTCCTCCGCCTTCTCGATTTTTAGCCGTCCAAGTTCCGCCACTTGAACTTTCGGATCCGAAAAAGTCTATCGGAATCCCAGAGGAGAGCGTTGTTTGAAGGGGGCGCGAACGGTCGGTTTTTCGATTTACCAACGATGCGGCTGTGTGAGTCGGCAAGGATTACCGTCGGCCTTTTTCATCTCCCTGATATCGGAACTCGCACCTACGATTATCCGGCCGGTTCCTTGTCAACACTCGATCTACTAGTACTCTGAATAGAGTAATTGTTACGCCAGGTCAGTCAAGATAGTCTTGTCCCACGCATTGTGTTCTACTTTGTGCGAAGATGTTTGACATGCATCATGCTCGCGTGCGCATTCGTTATTGCCTGCTAATCCTTGCGAGAAAGAGACCAAGCAATTATCAAACTTGCAATCTATAGGCAATGGCGGACTGGCCAGGGTGACGTCTTAAAACTGTTAATGATCTTTTAGTAGCTTGAAAATATAATAGAAGTTTACGTTGTATTACTATGTTAATAAAAGAAATTTAATAAAATCATTTTTCGAGGATACATTTATTTCACAAAATTTTAATTTACTTCCTTGCCACGTATGCATTTTTTCAAAATTTTACTTGTTTCTTATCAAAATCAAGTGATAGGCTTATAGTTGTCGGTGGGTACCCTTTGTCCCTGGCAACCAATATCTTCAGACCCAGTCCACCACCATCTATGAGTACATCTTTCTTCGTTAAATCTTCTCTACCACATGGCAGAGGAAAAGGATGAGTTTATATTGAAATATAAGCCACGCTAAGTGGAAAAATTCGGATTTCACGGTGACTGTTTGAGGTATTTGTACAGGGATTACAAGCAAGAAGCCATCGAGTGCGTACCTACATCGTAAGATCTCGCCGCCACAGTTCAGTTGGCTATTTGTCACGTTTCCATCGACTAAGATTCACCGTGAGTCGGAATCAGTCGGTGCATTGATTACGTGTTCCCTTCTAGATGAGTAGTTACCGCAAATTGGTACTGCCCGCTATCTTCCGCAGCCACCGAAGCGGGTCATTCTCTGCGCGTTCCGCGACACGATTTCCTCGTTCCATTCGGCTATTTCTCTCGGGGTATCTACATGTTCGAGGGAGCAAAGGGGGACGAACGTTTTGCGTGCGAGGTGGGAGAAGAGAGACAAGAAGAGAACCGACCGAGGGAGCAAAGAAACAGGGCTCATGGGGCTCGTTGCCACCCCATTATAGCGTTTGCTCTTCCATTTCGTGTGGCGAAATGGTAAAAGCGCGTGCCCCGGTTTTCTGCGGGTGTGCGACGCCCTCGACTCACCCCCTCTGACGCCCCCTTAACCAGTCCACCCCACACCGACGATTTCGACTCCTCTAACCGATGCTTCTGAACCCGCGTGGGTGCCATTCGTCAGTGGCATCACAATTGCCTCTATTGTGCCGCGCAACATTTGTATATTGTATATCAAGTATCCTCTGCGCATTCCCGCGAGCAGGAATCTCGTGGACCCACCTCGCTACGGGCGTGATTTCTTCCCTGCTCTGACTGGGGAGTAATCTAAGGATGCGCATAAAAGTGGTGTTGCAGTGGTGATGTCACTGACAAGTTAATATATAAAAATTAATGATCATGCTGATTAATTGCACACACTGCCACACCGCTTTTTCCATTTCTGTGTGCATCTCGCCTGAAGATCGAAGAGGTGTGTTCGGCAGGTGCATTGATTGAGGGGGTAGGGACCGTTTTAGACGAGACACTTTTGTGATTAGTAAGTGATATTTTTGTAGAGTAGTAGTAGTAGAGTCCCTGACCAGGGGTCGAATGAAATTGTTAAAATTTTAAATTAATTAATCTTTTCTGTTCCGAGAAAAGTCTTATAAAATGCAGGGTATTGATTGAAACTTTTGCTTCACACATTTTTGTGTAAATAAGGAACTATTATTTTCTTAAAGGTAGAAAAAAGTTCTAGTTAAACAGGGATATCTTTTCTACTCTGAAAAAGTTAAAGTTATGACAAGTAGATTTCCTAAAAATGTTATGAGTAGATAGATCTGAAGTTAAAACTTTAAACCGTTCGGTGAAAATAATTCTATAACAATCACTATGTGATTTCTATTCTATATTTATCTTGCTTCCACTTTCTTCAGTAATACTAAAAAATATTCCCAACTTTTATATTTCACCCCTTAAGTATCTGTTCAAAAGTATATGATCCTCCAGAACTTTCATTAATAACTGTTAAAACTGAACTCTTACAACAGAGTTAAAGTGTGAATGTACAAAGTTAACTTAAAACAGAAAAGAAATGATTTGAAATTTAAAATTTCGATGGCTGCCAATGAATTATTAATTATGAATTAATTCTTTGTAATAAAAAATAAGAATATGATTATAATCAATTACGATTTACTAGGCATTATGCGAAAGCCTCTACGATTTTTTATCGGTATGCGCCAGCAATGCTTGGAGGGCAACAGAGTAACTTCGATTGTTACATCCCCCATATATGTAGGCGACAACAATATTTAAGCAATTATGAGTGTTCTTTATTTTCAGAAGAATTTTCATATTAAAAATGTAAAAAACCTAACTACTTACATGAAAACTTTATCGAAATTCAGGAAGAATTTAAAAAACTGATGGTCACTCTTATATCTTGAAAAAAAAATATGAAATAGTAAAAAGCAGGTGTTATTGCATTATACGCCCCCCTTGATACCATGCAACTTTTGTTTAAAATATTTTGTAACGCCAATAATTTGCGACTAATTTGAGGTCGTCACGTTAGGCGAACCACCCTGTACAGTACTTGTATATTCAGTAGAATCTTTCGTTAAAACTGTTCTGACCTAAATACACGTCAGCGAGCTGTTAAACGACGATTCGAATCTTCCGTTTGTCAGAGAACTTCAGTAATTAAGTTATCTATCTAGAATCTAGAACGTCGGCAACCTCGTCCTATTTCCCTCCAGCGTTCCAAAATAACTCCTGTCCACAAATTAACCAAATGTAGCGTACGTAGCAATAAAAACAAAGCAATAAACGTGACAGCAATCTTGCGCGAACATTAAAAACCCACCCTTGGAACTCCAAAGACCGAAGATGCCAAACAAAAACATACTTCGCGCCTTGCATTTAACACAAATCAACTCTACCAATTTGCCCCGGAAAAAATGGCCGCGAACCAACCAGAAGAATCTTCTAGCACCCATCTAAGAACACCGTTAATCGCGTTAAACAGAGACTCTGTTAGACGGCCGCACAAATCACTGAATCGCGGAAACTATTCGTTATCGTCTATCGTTGCATTTATCTTGAATTCCGTCACTTGCGCGCCCCAGATAGGTATCGATGAGGATTACTCAGAGGTTGCGTCCAACTAATCTCGACAGTGTACCTAATTAAATCGCCTACTCCAGCGCATCTTGTCGGTGCACGCGCTCTTTACAGCCGTGTTTACAGTAATCGCTGACGCGATGGAAGTGGTGGGACAGGTCGGGTCGGGCTTTTGTTGGATAGCTTACAGGAACGGTTTATTCGACGCCTGGCTGGAGACAATGCCCCGAATGCATACCTAGCCGATCGAGGTATACCGGCGGGTTTCCTTCGAATCGAGAATCGTGGCTTCCACTCTGTATACATACACTTCGGCTGGGTACCCCCGAGGAGTCCCCGATCTGCCCTTCGCCTTATTATTATATTGCCGTGCGACAGCGACTCAATAGTGGGACCTCTAGTTGCGGGCAAAACCGAGCGAAGAATGGGGCAGAAGGGTCCGAGCAGCGTCTACCCGCGCAACGAGATAGGCCTCCGGTCCCGGCTCGAGTAGACCGACATTTTCCCTGGAAAAATCCAGGGAGCAGGCCCGCAAGCTACCTACGACGAAAGGCCCCCCGTGAACTCTTGGCAGCGACCAATTTAATTATCCGTTATTGTTGGCAAAACAAACAACCCGAGTAGTTTTACGATTTAATTGTCGCGCCTATGAATGAACCCGATTCTCTTCGCGTGCACGGTCCACATTTATCGCCGGAGAATTTTCTCGGTGGACATTTATTTAGGTGAATATTGTAGGTAGGTTAATGAACAGTTTCTTCTGTTTTCGGATGTAATTTGCGCAGACTGCGAAGGCACCGCGTCGCGTAGCGGTTGGAATGGAATATTTTCAGGTTTGAATCCTTCTAGTGAGATTGCGATAGCTGTACTTATAATGTAGTGTCGATTGTGATTGGATCGCGAGGAAAATATTGATCGTTAAGCTGGGAATCCACCTAAAAGCTAAGCTATGTTATGCTATGTTTGGCGGTGCTGTAAAGCCGGGGATCCACTTGGGAGCTGAGCTAAGCTAGGCTAGGCTAAGTTTTAAAAAATTAGCTTCAATACACCCTTAAGCCGGGAATCCACCCAGAAGTTAAGCTATGCTATACGATACTATGCTATGCCATGCTGGGTTTTAAAAAAATTAGCTTCAATACATTCTTATGGAACCGTTTTCACCAAAAGCTAAGCTAAAACATAGCATAGCTTAGATTCCAGGTGGATTCCCGACTTTATGGAAGCGTTTCCACCAAATGCTGTGCTAGGTACGTATGTTCTTTTCTGAAGCTAATTGTAAGTTAGCTCGACGGGGGAATTCCTTCGCGAGCGATTTTCCGGGAACATAGCTACGTGGAGCTAACTTAGGGTAACTTTACGGTGGAGCTGCCATAGAAATTATCGGCGATCGGACGCTTCTATCGTTGGTCATATCTTAATAACTCTGCACGTTGCGTCAATGTAAAGACATCCATTATGAAACTATAGAATGTATTTTTATGCTTCGCGCTCATCGCCACTCTGATCGTTTATCGCAGCTCCTACGTAAACTTACCCTTAGCTGTCGCAAAAAACATAGCGCAGCTTAGCTTTTTGGTGGAAACGCTACCATAAGGATGTATTGAAGCTAATTTTTCAATGCTCAGTACAGCATAGCTTTCAGGTGGATTAATAGCATTAGGTGTACGGAAATTTCTTTTTTCAGTACACCTAGAAAATTGACAGAAGGTCATAGATAGACAGCCAAAGAAAATACTTTGATTTAAAAAAACATGTAAGTAATATATTTCTACTTTTAACAAAGACTTTGGTTCAATAAAGCAAACAAGCTTTTGCACTGATCTCCTTAACCACCTTAAGGGTGTATTGGACGTACAATATTAGACAAAAGTATATGAAATTTGAAATGTGAAAATGCCCTGAATCCACAATTTTCTCAAGTTCTGATTTATTTCTTTAACACGGTGTAGTGAAAATAATTGAAACTTGGCAGATATTTTCATCTATCCACATAAAAATTGAAAACGTCTTTCCATAAGAGTACCTACGTGTAAACTCAGTGAAAATTAAAATCGTTAAAACTCAGCAACGGTTTAGTGAATTCGTTTAAAATTTTTGGACTTCATTAGAAAAATTAAAAAGAACAATCGCAAAACTTTTAAGAAAAAAGGCCCAGGTGGCAAACATTCTGGAGGGACCATTTGTTCGGCAAAATGAAGAGATAACTTATTAAAAGCGAGCCAAGTGTAGAACGAAAATAAACGTAGTGTTTGGATACCTATGTATACCTAATCATTTTTCTAGGCCTTCTGGGGCCCAGGCGGCAACTGCCGCCCTGTTAAATCCGCCACCGGACTTGGTACCATTTTGAAGAAAGGTCCGATTCATCCTTAATGCCCCATTAAAATTATTCCTAAGATTCATTGCGAAGGTGGAGCAAGGTTCAGTGGAAGTAGAGCATTTTAGAGAGCAAGGAGCGTCGCCTTCTCGCGGCGCAACCAAAATGGCGTCGGCTGTAAAGCCTGGAGAAATCGCGTGCCGCCATTACGGAGAGTCGAGCGAACGCGGTCGTTCCAAGGAGCAGCGACTAATCGTGACCAGCAAAAATCGCGCACACCGACAGGGGCCGCGCGAACGCGGGAAAACTGTAATGCCCGCGTTCCGAATCACGCGAGAGCGGTCGTTATACCAGGCAGCGGCTGCCTGCAATATAACCATAAAATGCAGATAATAGCCGCTACAAGGTATTGGAGGGTCGCACAGTTGTGAAATGGTGGACGAAGGAGAAAGACGGGGTGAAACTGAACAACGCGGAGGGAAAGGGTGAGGAAATGCCGCTCGGTAACGATTCCACGTTGCCTGGAATGGTTGCCTACGTGGAACTGAGGGACGTTTGTCGTGTTCCTACGTAGGAATCGTATCTGATGATTTAAAATTGGGAGATACGATTGCGAAGATGTCAGTTGATGACACGAATTAATTTATATTCAAACAGAAAGGGTATGTTGAGTAAATTAAATGGGAGGAAAGTTTTTGTCATATAGGCTGGATATCAGGGTGTGTAGATTTTGTGGATAAGTTTGAAATTTTAAAATGACTAGGTAGTGACAAAGTAATGCTGCTTTTAATCCTGAATCTGAAACTATTCTCAGAAATTTATTTGAGTGAGGTTTAGCTACTTTAAATCACAGTTGAAAAACGTGAAAATTAAGTAATATTTAATTACAAATTACATATTCATATAGGTACTGCTTAAAGTGAGTTTCTTTTACTTAAAAGCATGAAAATGAAAATAAAAATATGTGGAAATTAGTATCTTTTACGTTCACGTGAAAATGTGTATTTGTTACAAAATGAAAATATATGCAACTTTGGCACCAGATCTAGCCATGTGTCATCTGTGTAGTAAATTTAATTCTATTTAACAAAGTCCCTCAAAGAAGCGATATCTTGTTTGCTTCTTTTACGGTTCATAAGCTCATTTATTAAACATTTTTTTAATAATTTTAGTAATTTCCATATTTTTCTATAATTTCAAATGAAATTTCAACTAGGTAAATAATGTATTACACAAAATTTAAAGGTAGTGGTTAATTTTAAACTTGAAGTTGTACCTTTTTTCCACTAGTCGTTTCTAAAATTAAAAAATTGGACAAATTGACACACCCTACTGGGAATTTGCTCTAAGTTACAAATATATGGAGTACTGAGGAGGGCCTAAAAAAATTAAAAATGGAAAGGGACGTAGAAGTTGTTTAATACCGAAACGAGTATTTTGCAAATTTTGGGGCAATATGTAACAGACACAAATTTGGAGTACTGAAGGGGGGGGGGGATACTGCATTAAAAATCGAAGGGGAGACGAGGTTAAAATGAGTATTTTGTAAATTTTCAAGGAATATGTATGTACCTACGATTGATTGTGTTTGGTATGTCATGCTTGGTAACAGAAACACATTTAAGTACATATCTAAAATTTATAGCACAATTAAACAACACACTTATTTATGCATATCGTCCACTGGAATTGCACCTTTCATGCAATATCAACATCATTAATATTCCAGTTGTTAGGTGAAATTCTGTGGGAACGTAATTGCAATTCGACGAAAACAGACATGCTCAGCATTAATGCGAAGCGATTAACTGATTGGTAAAATGTTAATAGAATATTCGCATGCTCCAACGAGAACGAACAATGACGCATGCAAGCTGCCTAGCTGTTCAAGGCCACCTATGCCTACGTACCACGATTATTAAAACAAGGGAATCACAATAATCGAATGACAGTAATTGTTATCGTACCAAGGGCGTCAAGGGTGCAGAGCTCGTGAATCGTTGAACCCGCACTTGCGTTGCAGTTTGCAGCTATGTTGCACGCTGCAACAGTAGAAAAATGACTGCTCAATTGAACGTTCTGCATCTCACGTTTTTCTTGCTTACTGGGACCAACATTATGAGATATTTTATTTTTACACAGATTTTCTTTAAGAGGCCGAAAAATGGGAAATTCTTTGTGAATTTTTTTGTATGCAAACGGTTCGACAAATTAATTTGATGTTTGGCAGGTTGTTTTATTGTATCTTGAACTATTGTTCTGGATTTTGGTGTGACAGTAAAGAAAACATAGCAAATACAAAGAGAGCGTTGAAAAATAATCAGGTGGCCCTGGCGTTTACCAAAAGTACTGTAAGGGTTATCCGAAACATAAAAAGCAAAAGAGATTCTTAATCTACATATAGGAATGGGGCTGTCGGTGGTAGTAGATGCATTAAGAAAAATAAAAAAATGTTAAAATAGCAGACTTTTGAAGAAGATGAAGCCCTGATTTGAGTCTGAGAAAGGTTTTGCCTGAAAATCGGGAAAACTTTTTTGAATAAAAAAGGAACGATAACAGATGCGGCAATAAGTACCTATTGGTTAAGAATCTGTTTTCCTTTTTGTGTTTCGGGTAACCCTTACAGTATATTTTGTCAACGCAAGGACCAGATGATTATATTTCAACGTTCGTTTTGTATCTGCCATGTTTTTTTTTTTCACTGTCACACAAAAATTCAGAATAATAGTTCAAAATACAATAAAACCGCCTGCGAGACCTTAAATTAATTTGTCAAACCGTTTTTGTACAAAAGATTCATAAAGAATTACCTTTTTGGCAGCCCAACAAGGCACCCCCCCCCCCTTAAAACTCTAAATTTTCTTTCAATAATTTGACCTCTGTTTTTTGACGAGAATCCCCTTTCCTGAAACTGCCATTTTTTTCAAATAGCCCCTATGTACAGAGTCATCCGTTAAAACTGCAACCTACGCGCGCGCGAACAGACGAAAATGGCAACAGCGCCTCACGGACGTATTCCACTACGCATACATCGTCCCGGCGTTCGGAGACCGAGCTTCAGTGATGCCCGAGCTTCGAGAATTTTAAGATGGTCTCTTTTTTCAAATTAACGTCGCAAAGAGCTATTCCGAATTTCCCGGCCCGGGTTGAAAAATTGGGGCCTTTTTCGTATAACTTTTGAACTATAAAAGATATTTGAATGCAATTTGCTCCGAAAAATGAGGAAAAATTATTCCCTCTTAATGATGGATAATTTAACATATTTTACGTTTACTTAATTTTTTTCCTATCAATTTTTTAACCATAATTGTTGTATAAAACTTTTGCAAACTGTTTATTTGATACTGTATTTAATGCTGTTTTTAAAATTCGTGGTGCTGATAAACAATAGGCTAGTTGTTTCTGTATCATTAATTCTACAGTCCTCAGAATCTATTGTTCTAGTTTTCTTTTTTTATGATTTTATCCTTAATGCAATGAATATCTAGATCAGACGTAAGGGGTAACTAATTCGACGTGTCTTTGATTGTAGCGGTGTTAGAATTTTTGTGTCTGAATGTTTTAATGTCATTTTTTGGAACGACGCGCCATTATTGTTGGCTTTTACACGCAGGTGGCGAAAAATCTCTTCGTACAAGGGTATAGCGCCGCTGTCAACCCTGTCGTAACTAAAATTATTGAAATTGATACGGGTACGAGATCGGTCGACATTATTTTCAAACCTCATTACAGTAATCTGGGATGCGAGTGGTAAACCGATCATAAAAACGGAGCGCGCGACTCGTTTACCTGGGCAGGGAAATTCCCAGTACCTAGCTGTTTGCAATTCTAATTTGAAAGAGACCATCCTAAAATTTTCGAAGCTCGGACATCACTGCTGCCCAGCTGTCGCTGGCAGTTCTCCGCTGTTGCCATTTTCGTCTGTTCGCGCGCGCGTAGGTTGCAGTTTTAACGGATGACCCTGTATATGGTACTTTACATAATATCTCGATTATCGTACCTACTCATATCTATAACGAGAATTATATATTACTTTCTTCAAAGGAATTTATCGAAAACTTTGAACAATGCCTATTTTGCAATTCTGATATGTAAAGAGTTAGCGCAATCTCACAGCACTGCAAAACTTTT
This sequence comes from Andrena flavipes, assembly GCA_963971345.1. Classification (NCBI taxonomy): domain Eukaryota; kingdom Metazoa; phylum Arthropoda; class Insecta; order Hymenoptera; family Andrenidae; genus Andrena; species Andrena flavipes. The sequence goes on along the minus strand of OZ020482.1, from coordinate 15,050,292 downwards.
AACTAATCATATCCCGTTTAATAAAACTCACCGTATCAACATCACTTAAACAATTCCCACCTAAATTAACGCTTCAGAAAATGCGAACAGTAGTTCTCCATTCGACAATTTCCAACGCGGTGGCAACAATCTCTGGTGTTACATTTTTCTACATTGTTGTTTCTTGTAGGGGGCAAATAATTAATAAAGTCCCCCGAGGAATAAAAAGTTACGTCGGAATTTCCTCAGCCATAAATCCTTCCCGACGTATGAATTGCTAATGCGAAACTCAAACGGTGAGGTGTGTTCACGACGAATTAGCATACGACGGGACGGTTTACCGAAGCAATCAGCGTCCGCGGTAAGTCAAGAAGCTTCTAATCGCCAATTTGTATGACGGCCATTAACATAATCGGGATCGCTGTTTCATGTGGAACTGAGCGGATTTCCCGCTGGTAATGGAATTTCTCTTGCCGGGTGGATTTTGAACCGCGGCTCGAGCGAGCAGCGCTCTCGACTAGGTTGGTCCGGTTGAAAATCGAGACGACAGCAAGAGGACGGAGATTATCTCACAAATATTTGAGAGCAATTAGATGTTTGCTCGTCTGTTACCGTGTTTACATTGTTCACCGTATCTAGACCGTGGAGACGTGTTTATAGCCGAGCACGCTGCGCGCCATGTCCTCCGGGATGTTTCTTAAAAACGCTTTTCCTCTACGATATTTTTCATTAAATTAAGCTACGCTCAGAACCGAGCTGATTATTCACCGCGGCTCGACTTTCCGTGCAAATTTACACGCGCCCCCGATTCCTTGCTCGCGAGCCTTTCTTGCCCTTGATAACGGTCCGATGTGAATTACGCGGAGGAGTATGTTACTCTGAAGCTACGCGATGAATGAAAATAGGTAGAATTCAGTTTGAAGGAATATTTAACCGCATAGGAAAGTTTTGACATATATTAGATCAAGAAATTCGAAGGAAAATCTGCGATAGAAGTGACTTAAGAATGGCACTTTTGAAAGAGTGGTCAAAAGTTCTTCTAGAAAATATCAAAAATTTTGTTGAATCGAGTGCCAAATCAATTGTTTAATCGAGCGTTTAACAATTAAAGAAACTTTGTATTTAATAATTATGTTAGAAGTGTGCCAATATTTTTTTAGTAGGTATAGAATTCCCGTTTTTCTTTTCTTACTTGTTTACATTACTATTCAGAGCCCTGAAGAAATACATTACTTCTATATGTCAGAAGACATTAATGGAAATATGTCGGGATATTTAAACACAAAGCTGGTGTGCCAATACTTTTTTCATGCACTGTATAAACATTGAAGTAGAACGTTAGCCTCGGTTAGTAGACAAAATGGGAGTCGTTAAATTCTTCAGTGGAGTTTCCTAATTTTTTAAATATATCTAGTTCTAATATTAGTAATCCTCGTTTCTCACTACGAATCTTGGAAAATTTTCTAATTTTTGTGACACGAAGTACATAGAGGGGAATAAATATTATGGAGAGCTGATCAACAAGTCCAAGTTAATTGGCGCAACATGGAGAAATTCAAAGGCGATTTTCTCGAAAATGGAATCTGAAATTATTCTTTGCTCTCGACTTATTTACTTGGTATTTTCGAGTAAATCGACTTTGAATTTCTTGACGCTGCGTTCAGACGCGTGTAGGAAAATATACCTTTAGAAGAAAATGGACAAAACAGTTTTCACTAGATAGATGTCTTTATCTACTAATCCCTCACGTATACCAGGAACATTAGATAGTTATATTAAAGAATCCAATGAAATAACGCTAATTAAATTCTCGCGGAAACACAGAATATTGTTAGAATAACCGAAGATATCAGAGAAACTTTCATTCTTGCCAACCATTATCTATCAAACGAACTAACTAATTTCCAAAAACCTGGCCGATTAAATTAAAATTTCAAATACCCTTCGTGGCCAAGAAAAGAAAATGATGTTACACAAAATTATTCTCCACGTTCCGTAGTGTCTGTTCCTCGAAATAGCATACCCACTACGCCACAAGGATAAATCATACCTAGCGTCGTAAATATAGTATGTTGGTATACAGAAACAAGGTGCTGGTACACCGAAATTTCGTAACAGCCTGGAAATCATTCGTTGAAGTCTTCAACGTGAATGTTCGGGAATATTTGAATCATTCCTTTGTTGCCTGCCTCATGAATGGCGGGAGGAACAACGCATTTCAACATTTCGTAGGATAATCGACACCTTATCGGTATTAGCGAGAGAACGTTTTAATTCTTCTCATCCATCACGCGTGTCGTCGATTAATTTAATGCGGGCAATTAGAGGTTCGCCTAAACAAGTGTGACAAGCCGATGGTGTCGCGCGTCAAAACATAAATTAAACGTAATTTATCACTGCTGTTTCCTGCGCGAATCGTTCCCAACGTCACTCGTCCTGCCTTCGTACAACTCGCCGAGCGCGAGATTCCTGCTTGGGGGTCGCGCAATCATCAGCAACAACGCGCCGTCGCGTAAACACACGCTCGGCGAATCCGAAATGGCATTAAGATTTTAACGAGTGGCTTTGGAAAGTCACGGGTCTCCGTTTCCCCGTACACTCGAACGCGGGTCGGTTGTTTACACAAATTTACTAATTGCTAGTCCACGAGGCGTTCGCTACCTACTGCTGAACAAAGGGGATCTTAATTACCCTGAACTGTGACATTATGCACAATGGGCTGCGACCGTTTTCGGATATTAAATTTGGGATTAACTACTCTGTCCTTCGTTGGCTACCTAGGCAGATTAATTTTATGGTACAGGGGTGGACAACTTTGGTTCTTGGTAGGTACTAGGGATACGAATTCGAAATATGGCACGGAGGAATCAATTCTCTTAGAGATACGCGTGTAAAGTATTTCGTGGGGTAAAGGCAATGATGAGAAGCATTTTCGTATCGCTAGATATTGGTATAAATATTCTTGTGAATGTCAGAATTTTGAGATTCTACGAGGAAAGTTTAGTTTAAACTTTAACGAAGCTTAGGTAATATACTTGGCCCGAGAAAATATTGATTTCGCAGCAATTTACTTCTATTTTGAAGTTTCATTTTCATTGTGAAATTTTCGTTAAAGAAGGTTGCTCAGAAGATATATTAAGTTAATATGGGGATTTTGATAACAATTCCACTATCATTTATATCCTTGTGCCGTTCCTCTGCGGAATCGCTTGCAGAGAAATGAAAGGAAGCCGAGTTTGAAACAGTAGAAACACTTTTATGTAGACAGCGAAGTGGCAATAGGACAATGGTACCAGAAGAATTAGCACTAAACGCCTCAATTTTAATTGGCTTCCCAAGTATAATTTTAAAGTGTCCCAAAAATTAACGAACCCTTGTACTTCTATTCGTTACAGTATTCATAAAACTTAGAAATACACCGAGTTACGGGAGGTAAGCTTATAAAATAGAGATTCACCTATCCCCAATAAACAAAGTAAGCAACCCAACCCAGCTGAAACCTTTCTCTTAGCAAACGAATCTTCAAACAATTAATCTACCCAAAGCCCAACACCCAACGAATGGCCGCCGTCTCCGGCAGCCACTGTGCCAAGAGGAACGTCTAGGTTAACCTTCACGCTCCTGCGGCCCATCCGATTGACAAATATTCAGTATTTGAAATTCCCCGGATCATAACAGAGGCGAAGAGGGGCAACGGAAAGTTTGACTAACCTGGATTCGGTTGGCTCTGGTACGACGTCTTCTTCATCCATTCGTACGGGCTCCTAACCTGCACGGGTCTCATAGGCGTCGTGTTGTTGGGGTTGTTGTTGTTGGCGGTGATAGTGTTATTGTTGTTGCTGGCAGGTGGAGTAGACGGTGTGCCGGGGTTGCTGATCTCGCTGCCGCTGACGGTAATCGGCGGGCTAGGTTCGCCGGCGCCAACCGCCGGGTTCGCCTCGTCGCCGCTCCAATCCCCTACGCCGTTCATCTGCTGTTGCTGCTGCTGGTGTTGCTGGTAAGCCTGGTGATGCTGGTACTGGAGATGCGTGTAGTGTGCGTGTGCGTGCGGCCAGCCCGCCAGAACCTCCGCATGGTCCAAATACTGCTGCGGGCCGCCGGGCTGAGGATGATGGGCCGCGTGCGGATGTCCGTGCGGATAGCCGTACCAGTACTGTCCCCCGGTATCTGCGGCCGTCCCGTTCGCGTGTTGCTGCGCCTGTTGCGCCTGGCCATGTTGCTGGGCTTGCTGCACCAGCGGCTGCTGGCCAGCCGCCTGCTGTTGCTGCCGGTACATCGCCAGCGGATTGTAGTACGAGACCATGCCGCCAAGGCTGCTGATGTCCGTCATGGGGCTGCACGATCCAGCGCAACCGCGTGCCACGGTCGCGCGTCTTCGTCGAGAATTGATACGCAGGCCCTGGGTGGACCGTGGACGTCGCTGAGCGCGCGCGATGCTCCGTGAGCCCTGGCCACCAGGATTCATAGACAACCACCCAGGATGAAGAGAACCTGCGACCAGACCGAACCGATCGCCGGCGTTCGACTACCAACAGACTGGTCGACGTCCCATGGCAAGCTGGACTCCCGCGAACCTAACGTTCCTGGGGTGCCTCCCTACCCGATCAACACTCCCTTCACTTGTCACCAAAAACCGAACACTGCCCCTGAGCTAACCGTAGCCGACTAACCGCGGCTCGGCACGATCGTCGCTGCCTCGTCCTTCCGAGCGGCTTTCGCGGAACCTGGACTGTCGGGTGAACGATAACTGCCGGCGTGACTTGCGGTATCTTGGGTGTTCACGATGTGGTACCGACGACTGCTTGCTCGTCTGTGATTACGAAGGGTGCGACCGCTCTTCGACGTTGCGTCCGCCTACGGCCCGGAATCACCCCCTCCACAACCCTGGTTAGGCCAATCAGAGCGTGACCTGCCGCTCGCCGAGCGTGATGGCGTCCGACGAGCTTCCCTGCCGCCAGGGATATCGCTGGCTGATAACGTACGCGCGGGAGGCGGCCCTCACGCCCCCGCGGATGCGCTCCCCTTGTAAACGACGCGAAATAGACAACATTTTTCGCACTTGTCGCGCTTTACTCCCGTTATGAAAATATATCTTCGTCGCTAACCCCTCGCGCGCACTCTTCGCGGGGGGGGGGGGGGGCAGGGGTGAGGAATATTCGAGGGACCTTGCGCTCGCTAGAATACTAGCGGTTGTTGTAAATAGTACTGAGTAGATTTATCATAATGGCGAGGGGGATATTTTTGGTTCTCTGCCACTCGATCAGGTGATATCGTGTTTGTAATCAAAATCAATGTCATCGATAGATTCTGGGGGATTTTGGTGAAAAATGTGTAGGTATTTATTTAAGTAGGAATATTTGTGTGATTTTTTACTTCTTACTGCAATTGGAGCGGATATTAATGGGGGAGGAATATTTTGAAAAATAGCTTCATCCGATCTGGGAAAAAAGTTGCGTGGAGTTTTCGAAAGATAGATACTATCGTGGTAGCTTTTGTACGGGAATAATAAGACATTCAGAAAGAGATCTATGAAACGCTGGACGAAATCAAAATTCTGTTACCCTTCGTTATTTCCATTTTTATATTTGAAGAGTTGTTGTAGAAAACACTGTAGGTATGCCACGAATCAAATTCTATGCCATAGTATTACCATTGACACGTAAAACATTTTCCGATAAATTTTTGTTTAATATTGGCATTTACAGTGTTTTCTACATGAACTCTATGTACTCTACGTGATACTTTATTTATTGACAAATACTGTATGGGTTTTGTAGGAATAATATCAGGTGTTCAGACGTTTTGTAACACTTCTCTGCAAGTGTGCAAAATTTTTATGTCGTTAAACGTAAGAATTTCATAAATATCTTTGTATATAGTTTTGGAGTTGTTAAAATACGAATAGCAAAACCTGTAAGATTATTCTACACTGAATGGACGCTTCGCTGCGTTGATCGTTGCAGTAGTAGGTATTATAAATAAACAGCTTGCATTATATAGGTATGAAGGGTAAGAGGAAAAAGCAGGGAATGTCACAAAACAGTTTTATTGAGAAAATTAAATTTTAATACTTTAGTCCACCGGTAAAGAAACTAAATAATTTCTTCTTAAATAGTTTCTTGTTTTACCTTAACGACAGAAGCTTGTGCTTGGAGAAAGAGTGGGGACATATCGTTCTTTGTTCCAGTGCAAAGTGGACATTTCCTGTTTCTAATCAGTATACCAAATCTTTAACGTTTATAACGCATTGTGATTCGATAGTTCGGTAGTCCCAGTTGCCACCAACAAAATATGCTCTAAATCGCAAAATCACGAAAAATGGACATTCCCAAAGACAGAAAATGTATAGCATATAACACACAACTATGTTTCACCTGACATATACGCAAATATTGTACAAATAATATTGCTTACTTACAAGAGAAGATCTCGAACCCGAAAATTAAAAAAATTCTGAAACTTTGCGAATACTTACATAGGGGATAAATAATTCTGAGACTTTGTAAATACCTATATAGGTTGGTTACAATGCAATTTATGTTTGCTGCCCAAATTCACTCAAAAGTGGTGAAATTAAACCTTGAAAATTCGGCTATTTTCAATTTTGTGTTATAACTCACGAACAGTAAGAGGTAGAAAAAAAGTTTCAACATAAATGTCACTTCTTTTAATCAGATCTATCATTTGGTAAAAAAATTACTTTTCAGTTCACGAGTTATAACACAAAATCGGATTCTATAATAAATTCTAGAATAAAATTCCCTACATATTCACAAAGTTTCCGAATTTTTTGAAGCTCCAGGTTCGGAATCTTCCCTTGTTAGTCACTTTATATTGTAACACGAGGGGTGTAACACTAAATAATTAAATAAAAAAAAAATGAATCGTGATTCCCAGACTATCTTGAGCAGCCTATTTAAATCCCCCACATTCGTGAGAAAACAGCAACTCAATTATTGTCGATCGATGCATTATTACCGGATTAATCGTTCGTTATCTCCCCCGATGAACCGCAACAAACGGCTGCGGAAATTCTTCGAGCACGTTGTTACAGGCAAGCGCACCGCGTTCGTTGCACCCGCAACAACAGATTGACGTGATATTTTACTGCGCGGTCGTAACAAAATCATACATAATTAAGAATGTATAACAATTATAAACTGCACCGGCAGTTCATAAATCACCTCTTGCCGCGGAAATGATTTAAGGCCAAAAACTCGGGAGTTTGCCAGCGGGTATGATTAAGATCGATCATCATCGTTTATTACGTTTGCGTAAGTGTAAAGGAGAATTAAACATTTGCGCGTAGTGATTGCACCCGACCGCGGACAGCACACAGAACTATTTCAGTATGAAGCAATAACCGGAGATATGTATATCCGTTGCTTATCAGCATTCCATATTTCTTTCGAGCTACTCGAAACACGCGCTCCCCGATCTCCTACTAAATATGCCCGTTTCTTGTGAATTTAGAAATTAGTCAACGCGTCAGTTTGCCATTGATAGGTAGCATTATTCGGGGGTTCTATGTTTACATTTATTTTAGGCACCTGCTCCATATCATCGGGTCTCAAAACTACAGTAACCTCGTAGATTAATAAAGCTACCAGATAGTAATCGGTCTTAGATAATAATCAGTCTTAACGATCAGTGCTGGATCAACCACTAAGCAAAGTAAGCACGTGCCTAGGGCATGAAGATGAAGGTGGGGACCATGGAAATTTTCTGAATTTTAAAATATAATGTTTGTTGCAAACACTTTGTAGTCGAATTGTAGGAATTAGTTAAAAGATCGTACCTAGATTGCGCTGAAATTGAAATTGAAATTATTACCCTGTATAAGGGGGCCTCAAAATATTTTAAGGGGAACCTGATTCAGGACGCTGAAAAAATTGATTTTTTATAGTAATCAATGATAGTAATATTCGTGGAGAATGTGTTCTAAAAGTTACAGAGAGAAATTCGAAGTAGCTTCATAGATACAGCTTTAAACGCGTTTTTCTCGAAACCGAGTTTTTCTCGAAATAGAGGAAAATTTATTTTTATAAATTTATTCTTATTATTAAACATTTATGCAGAAATGAAATCGAACCATTTTTTTGCATAAGAACTTTGAAATTCTTCCGTCAAAATCGTAACTTTTTCTTTAAAATCCCATAACTTCGTCAATTCTACACTTTTTCCTTATTTTTTTTAAGTCATCGGCGATATAAATTCATGTCAATTAATAAAAACTTCGGCTGTTTATTTCATCCAAAATTGGATCCGCTGGGATGTACACAATTTAAAAATTCAGGCTGCGTGGCGCGGCAAAGATATACCAATAAAACAATATTACAAAAATATTAAATTCTTGAATAAAATAAGTTTCCTTGTTGTCTGAATATACAGTAAAACACACTTAAATCTTTAGAAAGAATCTCGTGATATTTATTTAGAAAATAATTCTTAAAAATCACCGTGTTTTCAACGTCCTAAACCAGGTTCCTCCCCTAAATGCTGAGGACCTCTAAAGTTCTTAATTCAATCCTGTTAACAATATACCTGCCCCACAAACTCCAATCTACTCCACATAATACTCCACCTTACCTCTCAAAACACGTATAAAAATCTTAATCCCATTTCCCTAATTCTAATCCTTTCAATCATCCAATAAAATCTGTAACCATTATGGCAGCTATTAATCGGTTTTAAGGACCCCGTCCCCACAGCAAGAAACTGCCCGGCAGCAAGGGACCTGCTAAACTGTATCTAATCGTGAGAATTATAATGTTGTCGTAGGCGACGTGATCTCGTTTAAATTACCAGGGTTGGAGAGGTCCCTAAGTCCGGGCTCGATGCATAATCCAGTGGAAAGAATGGCGGTCGATAAATGATTCTTCAAGCTTGCATCGGACCCGGTCCGAGTGCCGGGAATCGGTAATCAATCAGCGATCCCAGCGTGCGGGGCGTGATTCGATAATGTCAATACGTATCCGTCAAATCAGGCCGGGCGATGAAGCGGTTTGTCGCAAGGTCGATTATGTAGGTAGAAGGCAAAGATAATCTGTAGGTATAATGGCAGCTGTCCTCGAGCCCACCGACGGCGACGTGTGTCACAATATTGACTCGATTGCAGCCAGCATTTGTGGTCCCTTAAGCCCCTTTCGGTCGCCTTGTAGAAATGCTCCGCCTACGGACGCCTCTGTCCTCTCTGGTTTTGTTCTCTCCTTTTGGCCTTTCCAGTTCCCCTTCGCATCCCCCCGAACCCCTGCAATCCTCCCAATTCTTGCCCTCATTTTCTGCATTCGCCCGCGACTACGGATGATATATAATTGAGGCATTGGGAACGAAAACGGACTAACCCACATTTTTTTGCGAAATTGAATTATTAGCAATAATGTAGGGTGACTGTAGCTAATATCTCCACTGTTCCTAATATCGCCACCCGTTGTATCTCGCAAAGTAAGCTATACAATTTATCGGTTATGCACATACTATAATTGTGGCGTCATATTTCTTGAGTTGGCGATATTAGGTACACTTTTTTCAGGACCCGATTTTTGCATGTCTTACATTTTTTGAGCAATAATTAAAAATTTGTAGGTTTCAACGATTCTAACTTATGCTACATGAAACATGAATAATTTCTCTTTACTTTGAAACGAACTGCATGCAAAAATATCAATTATTATTTATCTTTTGCCTGGCGATATTAGGTACTAATCATATAAAATAGGGAAACTTTATTTTTCTTTCAACGTGGGTTAGTTCGTTATTGCTCTCAATCAATGTGGCAATCATCTGTTGCCAAAACACTTATGTTAGAATAGTGTAGGTACATAGGAAGCAATGAATGAGGAGTTAGATATGCGTGCATATTAAGTAATACACTCACTGGGAAAATCAAGGTTGATTAACACTTTGCACTCCAAGGATTATTAAACCGTGTATAAGTGGAAGAATTCGTGATTCGTTGAATAAAAGTATTTTAAATTTTGAAATCAGTAGGTAGGTACATATTGCTAAGTTTATTTTCCTATTTCGGAGTTCTTTGGTTGACTGGTAAGTGAAGAAGTTGAAATGGGAAGGGTTAATAATTTATGAATTAAATCTCCAAGGGAAGATTCTCAAACCGGAATTTCAAAAATTTACGAAACTTGTGCAATTTTTTGCTGCCCAAATTTACTCGAATGTGGTGAAATTGAACCCTGAAAATCCGGTTATTTTTCAATTTTCTGTTATAACTATCGTATCACTTCTACCAAATTATAGTCCTAATTAAAAAAATTAACTTTAGTCTGAAAACTTTTTTCTATATCTTACAGTTCGCGAGTTTTAACACAAAATCGGAAAATAGTCGGATTTTCAGGGGCCAATTTCACCCCCTTAAAGTGAATTTAGGAAGCTAAAACAAATTGCATAATTCATATTTACATAGGATCCTCTACATATCCCCAAAGTTTCATAATTTTTGGAATTTCCGGGGTGGGAATCTTCCCTTGTTAGTTCATCTCAGTTTTTTAAGAACTGTAGTATACCTACAAATAAAGGGAATAATCTTTGTACGATTTAATATCCCCAATCTTCAGTATTTGCGGAAGAAAAGGCCCAAGTAGCCGAACTTATTGTTCCCCGTGGCCGGAAAGTGTCTAGCAGCGATTGACTGCCTCTATTACCTATCGGTGTGATTTACGTAACGCCACGCGATGCCGGATGATCGATGGCTTAATAACGCAACAAAAGCCGTTTGCTGCAGCCTTCAATGGCCCACGAGTTACGCACTTTGCCGAGGTGTCATCACGACGTTTCTTACGAGCGGACCCACAGTTTCCAGAAACCCTGCTGCTCGGTACTTGGGTCCACAGCAGTTGCGGTAAACGCTGCGATTACTCGGTTAGTTTACGACTTTCCAGATGCCACTGTGACAACGTCAAGCTTCCGAGGAGATACCTTAATACGGGAATAAATCTCGTACTTAAGCACTTGAACGAATATCCATAAAAAATCTACAAATTATACTAACAATGAGAAACTGAGTAGTATTTCAAATTCTATGTAACTCGACACATAATTTAGAAAAATCAGGCACCTTGTTTTATTTAGGTATATCAACGTGCATAAACTTTGTTCAATTAGCATTTAATTTTATTAAGTACCCGCTAAAGGGTAACGGAATATTTTGAATTTGTTAGCGTTAAATTAAAAATCGCATTCTACCGGATGAAAGAAATAAGCTTGGGTAGCATTAGCTTGGAGTATCAATCCGACTAATTTTTCCTTAACCGGGTGAAAGTTATAAGTTGTAATACGTGTCTATTCTGCCCGTTGCCGCGACAGACGGAAATTCCTTATTTCCAAGAAAAGGACAAACGAATCCAGGAAATTTAATGACCTTTCGCAAATGGGGGCGAGGGGTGACCCTAAAACGTTACCGTTTCAATTAAAAACGGGACGGCTACGGAACAGGGCGGGACAGTATTGCCCATACCGCCTTTTGTTTTCTACTGCCTGTCAGTCTGCCTGAGGCCTGATGATTGCTCTACATTGTAGTTACCTCTTTAAAAATTTCCGACCTAACTGTACTGGAATTGCCCCCAATAGAACAATCATAAAGACCTGTAAGGGACGGCCCTTTTCCAACGAGCGCAGCACTATCTATCCTGGACTCCGTTTCAGTACCTACTTTCTACGCGCTATGGTGTATCTCAGCTTACTTCGTCGCTTCAACACCTTTTTCCATTCCCCTTAGTTTTGTAATAATTTAGTTTATTTTGTATCTTATATTTCGACTTCAGTAATTTATTTTATTTTCGTATCTTATATTTCGTATTCTCATTTTGACTCCATTAATTTACGTGCATACATATTAATATGTTGCAAGGATTTATTGAAACATTCGGATTCTTCGGAATTTTTCACTATTTCAAGGAATTTAATTATGGATTTATGTGTTAGTATATTATGCATATTTCATATTATATTATTTTGAGGTATTTTGGTATCAAAATAAATACCTACAAATGCACCTGATTTATTTAGTCATATTTCAATACTTTTCAATATTAATTGGGTTTGTTACCGTTTCAAAAACGAAGTAGTGGAAGTACCCCTAGTTGAACTGCCCAGAATTTTTGGGTCGCGTAAATGTTTCTGGGTCTCGATTGAGGTTTCCGTGCCTTTTAAATATTGGGATCTGAGGGAATCCAAATGGTACGAGGCTACGACCGTAATGGCTGGTAAACACCGATATAATACAAAGTCCGCTACGCCTAGAAAACGGAAAACTTTCTAACTTAATCCTTAGTCCCGTTCCAACTTTTAGGATTTTTTTTACTATCCTGGGTTTCTACACTATTCCTTCCTTTTGTTCTTATCCTTCTTCCCCACACTCAACGTATTTCTGTATTACTGCAAATAGTAGTTACCTACTTTCTATTTTTAATACTATACACAGTGTTTTAAAAGTGTAGAAGTTGTGGAAAGAATATTCTGTACTTAATAAGTCTATTTAAATAATCCTCCAACTGATTTCTCACACCTGCATCAGGATATTTCAACGTAAACAATTGAAATCACACCTATCAAAGTATTTATGGTAATATTGAAGCTTTTGGTATTACATAATAGAAGTAAAATAATCATATGCAAATTAAAGAACAATTTCCTGTCAAGAACGTTATTAAACTGAAAAAGTTTCCTAAATCATAATGAAACAAATGTGTGAAAAAGTATACATATCTACCGTTTATGAAGATAAGTTCAAATAAACTGACAATGAGATATTTAATCCATTTAATCACATTTCTCCTAAAAATTTAGACACAAAATTTCTCCTCAAAGTTAACACAAAAAAAATTACAGGCCTAATAAATTCAGTTCGAACGTTCATGTAGCAATATCAATTTAATAAAGAAATATTATCAAGCTATTTAACTCTTGCATAACTCGACTTCAAAGTGAGCTTAATTTTAAAACGAAGGCTTGCTGTTTCAGAACACAGAAATCTTGAACTCCTTCGCCAAGTCTCGTGTCTCGTGAACAGTAAACAATGGTTGATTAGAGATGTGGTTTACGAACTTTGCTGAAATTAAAGGCCCACCTTGAGAATTTTAAAAGAAGGGAAACAAAATATATACGCGCACCTATGATGCAGTATCTTCAAATAGAAGTGTTTTCGAGGGCACGACACTTGCGTCAATGGTTTCTTTAAGTGGATTACGCGTAATCGTTGAGAGTACAATTACTCGGCGATATTTGCATGCTCGTCGCGGTGACTCGGCACCTTTATTGCAAACGGAATGTTAATATTAAAAATAATATTGCTCGGCGGTGGAAAGGCAAGGCAAGAAGGCGTAGGAGATAAAACACGATAGCGTCCTTTGGCCATTCTTTTGTCGTCTCCTTTCCCTCCCCCCCCCCCCTTCTTTTCTTCTCTTGCTACATTTTTTTTTTTACTTTTGGCACGTTCGAGAATCATAGTTTGGGCAAGCCGGCGGACATTAATCGACGAACATCTTCGTTTCTTCCGTCGAGTCGACTTTAATGATCGGCGCGGTAAAAATGTTTTCTATTTTTATTTTTTTATGGCGCCATAAACACGTCGCCGATGAAGGCCCGTGCGCGGTGCACTTTATTTGGACAGGCTTCGGACTCGATCCCCCGATACAGTTTCCTAAGTCGAATGAAATTGTAAAGTGCTTTATACACCGTTTAACAGTAAATCTATTTGCGAAGATATAGGAGCCCAGGATTGGGGGTCGTATTGGGTATTAATTGTATTGTTTTCATTTTGGGGTGGAATCACGCCTTTGGGGCATAAACAGGAAAGGTTTTAACAATGTAATTGCAGGCACTTCATTATGGGCGGGGTGTTTTATGTACTATTTATGGGTATATCAGTTTCTGTCATTTTATTATCGATTTCAGAGTGAATACAATTTGGAATGGGGGATGAAGTAAGATGGGGTGTTGGGAAATATTATAGTTACGATTTCCATGATGCTACGAATATAGGTTTGAAGATAGAATTTTTTGCTTGACTACACTAGTTTGCAGTCATTTGGCGACAGAAACTCCGCTATGAAATTTTTATTTAAGGTGGTCCTCTAAACTCAAAAATCGACATGAGACGTTTGAGATTTCGCCCGATGAATATTTTGGTAATTTTTTAAGAAGACTACCCAACGGTTTTGGCCATATCTCGCGTTAGAATTGACCGATTTGATCGCGTAATCTTTAGGATTTTATTTAAAAAAAAAAAAGTAAACGCCATAGTGTTGAAAAACTTTTTAGGCTGTGTTTGTACATCATTGAATATAATAACATTTTTGAGGGAATTTATATCGCCTTGTAGAATTATGTGAAATCAATAATCCTGCAACATAACGGAATTATTGCACGACGATGTGTGCGCAATATTGCATAAATATTGTTGAATCGCTGCCACTGGAATATTACACGACGATGTGTGCGTAATATTGCAGAAATATTGTAGGATCGTTGCCAACGGAACATTGCACGGCAACGAACTTGCAATATTGTACGATCGTTGCCACCGGAACATTGCACGGCAACGAACTTGCAATATTGTACGATCGTTGCCACCGGAACATTGCACGGCAACGAACTTGCAATATTGCTGCAATATTGCTGGATCGTTGCCACTCCAATAATGCAAAAAAATAATTTATGTAATATTGCAATGCAACCTGCAACAACACAATATTGCAGCAACGAAGTGTGCTGTGTGGGCAGTTCAGTCACACTCACGAACCGATAGTAGCATCAGATAAAATACGTAAAAAATCTTTTTTATCTTCAATGATATACAAATTTAGCCTACAATTTTTTTTAACCCTATGACGTTTACTTTATTTTAAATAAAATCTCAAAAATTATCTATTTTAGGGGTGATTTGTTGGGAGAGTATCTTTAATTCTACTCGATCTCGTATAACATAAGACACTCAATTAAATTTAAGAGTTCCCTCGAAATCGACAGGTGCTTTGTTACCATTTTGTATCAGAAAACGGGTTGGTACGTCGGAACGAGTTGGCTAGTCGGAATTCCTGGTAGAACATTTAGTTATACTGCAGCTCAGCGGCTCTGAATCGCAACCTCTTGATTATAGCACCTGCGGGAAGCATGATGGCACATCAGGGTGCTGCAACGTCTCGTAACTTTACATAAAATTAGTACCTAAAAGCCCTTCGTCTTCATGGAGCCCATGAAATAACCGAACCTTGGCTAGTATTATGACTGACAACGTCTCTGACGGCTAATCAAAGATAATTAATAGTAAGTCTGACCTAGGTGTGATTCAGTTTTAGATTATTTATCGAAAGATGAAACAAAAATTGCTGTCAATAGAAAATAGTGGTTTGAGTGATACAAAAACGAGATGTAATTGTTTTAAAAATTGCTATAATTAGGAGACTGGAATAATTAAGTTTTCCTCCTTCAAACACAGTTCCCTTCATTTCGATTTGCAATATAGTATTTCTTTAACGATGCCTAAAATTGAAAGAAGAAATAATGGTTTCCCAACTGAGGGCCCATTACACAAGTATAAGAAACGCACAACTGCAGGGGGTCTAATTATAACAGGAACACGAAGGTGAAACAATGAAGCCATAAAAGCATGAAACCTCAATTTGTCGCCATTCAACGCCTGTCACAACTGAAATAAATGAATCTATTGTTGTACAAGCAAATGGATTATCAATTCTAAGATAATTTATGGTTGGCGATTAGAGTGCCAGGTAAATACAGAGATTGTTAACCATAACTTACGTCACGTTAACCATACTTTACAACACATCCAATAAACTATTACCTCAGACATAGGATGTAAATACTTATTCTTGTCCCTCGAGGTTTCTTGAACTTTCCAAGCTCATCTTCAATAGTTATTAGATGTTGGTACTATCTTGTTCCTTCAACTGACGAACAAAAAGGCACCACTGTCCTCAATCAGAAAATACATATACCTACCTAATATCTAGGTGTTACAATCTTGAGTTAAAATTCTCCAACTCAAGAAAGAAAATTCTAAACCAGTCCACCAACTCCATCAGGTAAACTGAATATTAAACACTAAAAAACAAAAAATCCTAAACCCCAGTACACCATAGCAAAGAAACATCTACAAGTGCCCACTCGAATTTCCCAAATCGTGATAACGCCCACACGGCTTTTTTTCTCGCCAATAGGGAGAGACGCAGCAAGGTGCAAGAGGGTGGAAAAAAAGCATGGCGGGATTGTCGAAAGAAATTTGTGAAAGCTACGTGGCTAGGGTAAAAGATTAAGCCCGCTTATGCCGGGTTAGCTTAGCTCGCCACGTTTCGTGCATTTACGTCGGGTGCCGGTTGTGCGCGGGGAAGCTTTCAAACCGCATTTAAACAATATTAATTTTATTGCATGGTAATTCGCAACCGTCGGCTCGCCCCGACGTACCTTAGCCGCCCGTGCTCCCTGGCGGCGCGCAGGTAAGGCACGAAAAACTTTACGACCGATTTTGCCTGCATTTTGACCGGCGAAGTGGAGGAAAACGAAGGGGAGGAAAAAAGACCTCTCCGTACCTTCCTTCCTCGTCATTCGGGCGGACGTCACTCGACCGTTTTACTGTACTCTCTTAAAGGTATTAAGCTGAAAACGAAGCAGCTAAAGACACTTTATTCCTCGGACAAAGCGCCGAACGACTCGCCGATAATCCTTTGCGTGGGTGCATTGTGCGTACACTTGATTATCCTCTTTCGCCCGCGACACCCAGGCTGACTGCAACCCGTATGCAAACGGTGTAATTTTTTGAAAGAGGGGAAACGGATGTGCAAACACTGGGGACGAGTTATCGGGGGATAATCCGTTTTACACGGAAAATTGGGGAATTGTTTTAGGGAGTACTTATAAGGGGTTGGTCGTGGGGATTCTTTGAAATATGATTGCAGTTTTCTGCAATTTTTGCGAGAATGATAGGGGAGACCGGAGCTAGATGATACAGACGAATTATCTCGACACCGTATATATGTAGATCCGTTTGAACGAGATATGTGAAGTTTGTTGTTCAAGTTTTTAATACGATTCAATCTACGTCTGTGTACCTTGATGATAACAATCGCTTTTTAACCGTTTTCGGTTATATTGAGAAAAAGTAAATAGTTTTGATACATCCAAATTGATTGTTCAAATAATATTTTTTCATTCATTTTGTATGTATTTTCTCTTAAAGAGGAAGGACCAAAGTATATTTTGGCATATAAAAAATAAAAAAATTGAAAACAGAATAACGTATCAACTAGCTCCGCAGTGGGGTAAATTGACATCAAATACACAAAATTCTTAAGTTGAGGTAACAATTTGTTTCTGAGATATGGGAGGTCAAGAAAGGGAAAATTCGTTAACGCGTCAGCCCATACGCTTTGATGCACGGACTTTGACGTGAGTCCGATAATTTAAACAATTATTCTCAGGGGTTTTGCTGACTACTAACAACGAATTTAAACTTATATTTTCAAAATTCACAAAAAAAGAAAAAATATAAATATCTGTGTAGTAGGTGCGTTTTTGTAATATATCGCCCACCATACTGAATCGGCCATTGTGAATTTTGAAAATCTAAGTTCAAATTCGTTGTTAGCAGGCAGCAAAACCGCCTCCGATAATTTAATTGTTTAAATTATCGGACTGACATAAAAGTCCGTATCTCGATGCGTATTTGACCTCCGTTCTTTGACCTCCAATATCATAGAAACAAATTGTCACCTCAGCTTCAAAATCTCGTGTGATTGAGGGCTCATCATAAGGTTGGTATCGTTTAGAATAAAATTCAGTTACAAAATCGTGTAACCAAAAAGGAGGCGATTTCTTGGGTCACTCTTTCCATTCAAGAGAAGCCCCAGATGGTCCCAAAACACATTCACAAGTGAAACGCATGCACCGTTCTATATTAAAAAGAAAAACAAATTCCACGCGTTTCATCTTACCGAAGGATCCAGAATTCAAGCACTTAAATTGAAGGCTCCCATTTCTCAGGAGCAATCCACCTACAGACACGATTCTAGCCAATCCTCATTTCCACCGGCATACGCGATATATAAAAAAATTCCTAGTACAAAACGCGTAACAATGTCGAAACCCGTTTGCACCGGTTTGAACATTAGATTAAGTAGGCAACTCGAATAAAGGTATAATACTATCCCACGTGGGCTGAAGAATTACTACCCTCCGCCATTAGAGCCGCAAGAACTCGTGTTGTCCCGGTGCAACGTCCCCCTAGCTGGGTTTCATCTGTAGATCGCAATAAGACTGTCCCCCTTTGATTTATATAGGCGTTTTGTGCCTCGAATTTTGATTATAAATGTAGGGAACCAGCCACGGCATCGCTGGACCGTTTCTGAACGCCAGAGCAGAGCCGGTCATTGGAGGTTCAGCCATTTCGCCCCGCCTATGAGCGCACAGGCGTTAGAACATCTTCTGATCCTTTTTATGCTTGTATACGAATGCGACAGTACAGGAATTTCCGTGATGGGCAGGCCTAAGCTGAAAGCATACCCCGGAGCAACCGGTTCGACCACTCCGACACGAAACCCAGGTTCGCCTTTGGAACCCCGTGCTCAGGAACACCGAGGGAGATCAAAAGAGACGGATTCAAAGATGGTAGCCAGATCTTCAACAGCTATATATGTGGTCTTCTAAATTTCGCTCATCTTTTCTGGTACATGGCTAACTGAATTCCGTTTTGTCAATTTTATGAAATTTGTGCGTAAGTACCTACTATATCTGGGCGAAATGGATGCCAAAATAGGTTTGCTCTAAATGCGTTTCGTGGCGATTATAAATTTGGAATGAAAATGGGTTTTGTCTTTGTATTGAGCAGGGCGAAGTGATTTAGAGAAATGATTCCCAAACTGTGGAGCGCAAAGTGTTTTCTAGGGGGTGGTTTCAGTTATTTTTAGTGGGTGATTTTTAGCACTCGTTTATTTTAATTATTAAGTTAGAATTATATTCTGAAATACCTATTTTTAATGTGTTTTCTTTATCTTAGTAAATTTAGCTTAGCTTATACGGGGGAGCGGGTTATTTGAGTATTACAAAAGGAGATCGTTACTCAACCAATATTCAAAAAAGGTTGGGAAGCACTGATTTAGAAAATCACTGTAGATAGTGCTTATTTAAATTATGTTTGATATAAGAAGGAAGTGTTTTGTTTGTTGGCTGCGCGTCAATATGGGGATGGAGTGCTGGGTTTGCCTGAAGTACCTAATATGGTGTACGAAATTTAAGGATTAAGGGGTTTCCCTACCTTGACGGACAAAAATTATGCGAATTTTTTGAAACAAAACCATTAAATATATTTACTTCATTTGTCAATATTTAGCAAATATGAAAAAAAATTGTATGCAAAAATAGGGGTTAGATCAGGAGTTATAGTGCTTTAAGATAGAAGGATAAGTGAAATATTTCAACGAGATGCTGAATCTGAGGGAAGCACTGACGCCTGGCGGATTCAACGGGCGACTGATGAGCAGTTGCCATCTGGGCCTGCTCAGAAGGATCCCTCAGGGCCCCATCTTCAAAAAAAAATGATGATTTTATCCAAACCTCTTCATCTTTCCGAAAAAATGGGACTCTCTGAACGTTTACCACCTATATAGGCCTTTTTTCCTAAATCCGCCACTGTATGGAAGTTTGAAAATTTTCAAAGTTCCCTCTGCTTCAGCATCTTGCTGAAATATTGCTTGGTGAGATATTCCAAGATATATTTATCGTGAAGGACTAGGTCGCCACGCACCTGGGACAGTAGAATGCATTGGATGTTCCGTCTACTCTGCATCTCGTCTGTGATAAAAAGCAGAATATAGGTAAAATCCCTCCTGAAGCTATATAAGCAACGTTTGTCTGAAACATTTTTCTATCGCGTCAAGTAGACGAATATCTCAGCTTGCCTGATTTATGTGCCTCGCCAAATGATCTCTATCTCTCCTGTAATTTCACGGAACTTGGGATAGGTTAGGTTTATTTTTTCTTTGGTACAGTTTACAAAAATAACCAAAAGTGGCATTTCAAGAACTGTCTTCTTACATAGCCCAACAAACTCTAGTCCCTCTTTACGGACCATTATGTCAATCAATAGAAATACACCTTTATTACCGAGCGCAATATTTAGTTTCAATCGTTATCGCAAACAGCGCTGCAATATCATTCCATTTTCAATCGATAATGTAGGATGTTGCACGAAAATGGCGAATGGGGTCGCGTGCTCCAGAATCGTGGAATAAAAATTACATTATACATTGACCTATCCTATACCTCGTCTGCGTCGAAATAATTCATAAATTCATGATGTATTTTTAAAGTTATTACCTCTGCTTATTCAGCGAACTCTACGGCGGATCGTACCTTCGCTTAACGAAATAAACAATTGAAATTCAGGACATTTAATTGCACATAGTTGTAAGGGGGTATGCATTTTCATGGTGAACACAAATCAACAGATATCTCGTGTATTGTTAAAAATGCAAAAGGAAGTAAAGCAGATAGTTGCAAAGTCACTGCAAAAGGCTTATGATCATGACAGAACTGGAAATGTAGGAAAAGCGTACGCGTACTATACAGTCGTAGCAGAATTATGCCCAGCGAAGCGATCAGACATCGAAGAAGCATTTGTCGATGTCCTTTGTATGTTTATACCTTTTACGATGCTAGACATTCCTTAATGCGCAAAGATTTATATGTATCTGTTTCTCAGGTCAATGGGGAATGCAACTAGCGTGCGATAACAGATTCGCCGATGTTGTTTTATGTTACACACGTTCCTTACACATGTATCCGAACAATCCCCGTATGTTAAATAATTTCGCAGCTCACCTTCTGAGGTAATTCGAACTCGTTACTTGGACAAATTCGCAATTAGTTAATTTATAAATGAACTTTTTAATATGGCAGATATCATGACCGCTAAAATTCCATGTAATGAGGATAAAAAATATGTTGTTAAAGGAATAATGATCCGATAAAGGCAATGAAGTATTTAAAGAGAGCGCTGCAGGCCAATCCTAATTTTCTGCCAGCAGAAAGAAACATGCAAAACGCGCTAAGCATGGCCGTAGATAGGTGGCATTTCCCAATGCTAAACGACAAACAGCGCAACAATGCATTCGAGAATGCGATAAGAAAGAGAGTTTCTCAAGGATACGATACTGTACTAGACATAGGAACTGGTACGGGCTTGTTAAGTTTATACGCGCGAAGCGCAGGCGCCAGGAAAATTTATGCGTGCGAATGTTCGCCGGCGATGATAAAAATTGCGGAGAAAGTATTTGAAACCAATGATGCTAAGAATGTAGTGTTATTACCTAAATTATCAACGGATCTTACGATACCTACTGATATTTCAGAAAGGTCCGTCTTTTACTTATTATCTTTTACCTATTTTGTCGGAGTATGGTGCTAATAGCGGCTTTCACTACGAATATCTTAAAAAATTCATTTCTATTAAAGACACATTTCTTGCAGAGTGAAGTTAATAACGACAGAAACATTTGATGCTGGTCTTTTCGGAGAACACGTAATAGCTTCTTTAATAAATGCTCATAAGAATATCTTAGATAGGAATAGTTTAGTGATACCTATGAGTGCCACGGTTTACGTAGCTGCCGTTGAATGCGAGTATATAAGGCATAGATCGTCAGTAGTGTTTGATAAAGTTAAAGAATCTTGCCCTTTACATTTTCATAATATGTCCGTGTTGCTAGACGAGGAATATTATGACACGGACAATTTAAAAGACGCGAATGTTACTTATATCACGGAACCGAAAATTCTTTTTACCGTCGATTTTAATGACTTGCCAGACTTACAAAAGTTTAATACAGATGGGACAAAGAGTACTATAAATGTAAAATGTAAACGAGGTGGTATCATAGACGGTTTAGTGACTTGGTTTAAGTTGCACCTTGACGAAGAAATTATAATAGACACGTCAGAGAGAAAATCCTGTTGGCAAACTGTTATCTTCTCAGCGATACCAAGATTATTCAAAGAAGGGAGTACGTTAGCTGTTAAAGGGGAAATGTTGAAAGGAAAGCTGAAATGCTCTTATACATCGGACAACGCTGAATTCGAAGACTATAGCGAGGAAAAAATTTTATATCGCTTGCCAAAAGAAGTGATAACATTTTTAAACGACTTCGAGTATGTAAAGTTACTTACGGAAGTTAGCAAATCGTTAACAAACAAAGAAATAAATAGCATTTTGGACACTTCTCCTTTTCCAATTTATGGACTAATGTTACTGAAGGAGAATAAACACAGCAAAACGTTGTATTATAAAACTGAAAACTCCACGCTTCGCCTTTTCATTGAACAGATCGCGGAGCAAAATGGTTTTAAAGACAAATTGCATATTGTATCGAAGTACAGTCATATTAAAATTTCTTTGGATACTATATTTGTACACGATTTTGATATTAAAGGGGAATTGAAAGATTATGGTCAAGACCACAATTATGAATTTTTTAGGTAAAGATACTTAAAAAATATTGTTAGCGTAGAGTTGTGCTTGGTTGATGAAATTACAAGAATTGTACAATTCATTTCGCAGGTGTTTACTTAAACCAAACGGCATGTTATTACCCGAACAAATATTCCTTATAGGCCAACTGGTATTTTCAGAAGATTTGCCAAATATGGTTTATGTTAAAGACGAGAATTTACAAAGAATTTCACCGCATGTATTTAACGCGGCAAGTTCGGAAAAGGTGTGTTTATAAGAATGCGTATTAACTACAAAATTGAAAGTAGAATGAAAAATATGCACAGGTATTTTACAATATTTTTCTTGCAGAAATTCGATGAATACCCAAATGAAGAAAATACTTTTTGTAATACAAATACCTACGGAATTGCACAGCATATTAACAAATTCAAGGTAAATTTTTAAATACCTTATAAACTTCAATAGTATTTCACAAATTTCTGCGATATCATTTGTCACGTTACAGATAAATCAAGTTTTCGACTTAAATTCAAGTTTATACCTATGCGAACGTTTATCTGACGTACATTTAATAATAGAAATGAAAGAAAGCGAAATTGCTGAACGTGTAGTGAACTTTGGGAAGATAAATGCAACTAACGAGAAACCATTACCAAACGCTTTGATTTGCTGGTACAAAATCAGATTAACGTTAAACCACAGTTACGACACAAAAAGAAATGGATCGTTCATGAATCATACAGCAATATTATTGGAAGAAGAGTTAAAAAATACTATTCTACAAGGTGACGAGGTGTGTATAAAAGTTCAGCAAGCCGAAGGTGTACTACGAATAAAAGTTAAATGATGTTAACGATATATCGTGATTCGTATAATTATAGTCCATTCGAAGTGTACATTTTTCCTGTATATTTTAATTCCATTTTATACACGTACATACAAAAATAGATACAAACAATAACTTTGACCCTTAACGAAGGTTCACCATTTAATATTAAACGAATAACGGTGTATTCTGAAAAGTTATTCCTCCTTGAAATAAAGTTTTATAATTTACTCGGTAAGTTATTATTTAAAATCTTAAGTATATGCGGAGCTACCCTCTCAGGGTAGTTATTATGCGTATCATGATTTCCTTTTACATAAGTCACAGTCAATTTGTCTTTACTATCGCTAGATGTTTGTAGCGTGTGTATCGCTCGATTTATTGTTTTCGTTCTAATGGTATTAGTGAAAACAATTGCAAAAATTGGAGATGGCAATGTCTTAAAATACTCCCTCTGCTGCTGTATACTAAATATTGGACACATAACAATTCTTAATCTAGGGTCACGATTGTACTTATATAAATTACCAACTTTCGTCACCGAACGTTCGAAAGCAGCTTCCGCGGCGTCTGTTGTCAAGACTTCTTGTCTTTTGAATTGTAACGCATAGATTACTTCGTCTCTAGTATAAAGTTTTGCTGGCACTTTACTGTAAAAATCTAAATCGTATAAGGTATGAACGAAAGGAATAAGCTCCTCTATTGGTTCGGGTATAAGCCCATCTATAGCTATGACTTTCTCCAGCCTTCCAGGATATAAGACGCTAAAATGTAATCCTATCTGAGCACCTAAACTATGCCCTAAGAAGATACAAGTTTTCCATTTTAAGGCATCCAATACTAATAATATCGAATGCACGTAATCAAAGAAATTTAATGGTACATCAGGAGGAAAGTGCGATGAAAATCCATGTCCTGGCATGTCTATGCTCACGTACTGATAGCTTCGCGGAAGAAGTTCTATTAAACGATGAAACGATCCAGCATTGTCTAATACACCGTGTACCACCAGAACTTTTGAATCTTGCGCAGGCCCGTAGACTCTCCCTGCGATGTGACCCCAAGGCATAGGTAGCTTTATTTCCGTCACCTGCCTTTCCATCTCTTGAACCGTAATGTTCACGTCTAAAACTTCGGAGTCACTCGACGAACTTATCTTTCCTACAAAACATAAAATGACAGAATCGATAAATTATGCACACAATGAGATTGGTATAAAATGCGAGGTGTATTTTTTCATAATTACAGAAAAGAATTGTCATAAACGAAGCAACTGTTGTACTTTAGAGACAGTAGTGTCCAAAGTACAATAATTTTTGCCAGTCATAAGACCTGCTGATAAATAGATACATAAATTATGCAGTTTACATAATTATAATAAGTAGATATCTATATATTACCGAATAATCATTATAAGGAAATTAAAAAAAACTGTTGCATTGTTTATAAAAAAGTTAAAGGGAAGAATCACTTTCGTTCTTAATCAATTATGAAAGACAATTATTATATTTGTTATATTAAACATACATTATACAATTTCGTTTTACTTTCATAGTAACAAAATATGTAAGGGAATAGTAAAAAATTATGATTCAAATGTTCGGAATCCTTAAGTACAATGATATCACTAACTGCATGCGACAAGTCGTAAAATGGTTATTTAATCGTGGTCATACAGGAATTAACCCTAATTACATTAATACTGGGCATAAAACTGGGTGTACCAACTTTGATAGCATGTAAAGAATATATTGCATACACAGTGCACGAATAACTGAATTTTGAGACGCGTTATATACGATGAATGATATTAATCTTTAACTTTACTTGAATAAAATTCTATAAATATTTGATCAGATTTTGAAAAATCGATTCTTTATTTGTATTTTACCTACTGATAACATCACCTTCTCGAAAAAGAGGCTATATTTATAACGATGGTTCTAAATAAATTAGGAATAATAATCGATATTATTAATGCGTGCAAGGAAGCATATTTTCAAATTTCTTTCATTACAAAGTGCAGCTTTCAAAGCATCCACCATTTTGCTACATACGTCATCTCGCATGATGCCCAAATTCGTAAATACAAATTTTATGGTGTGAAAGGAACGAAAATTCATATTCTAGACAGTGTCTTTGATTTCGAGAACGCGAATATAGAAATTTCAAGATAATCCCATATATTAAATAACCTTCGAGTAACTAAAAAGTCTAGTAAAATATACCGTTGTGTATCGGAATCGTAAAGAATGTTCTAATCGTTCGTATTTCGAACGATTTAGATTTCCACATTTACTTCGAATGCGAACTGAATAAAACACAATGGATACTGGTACGATACTCATACAATATTCATCTTCGTTTCTTCGTTGTGAAACAATAATGCCTTGGAAATAAGACTTCGTATATACCGCCGGCTCGGTGTAACGATAATGGTTCAAATCAGATGGCGTAACAATTTGTACACCACTTGAATATACAAGAGTTTCCAGGTCCTGCTTTGTCATGGACATGCAAGCTTCTAATGGTTCGTACTTGTTTTCCTACGCTATGTGATATCTTCGCGCGTTAAATTACATCGTAATTTATGATCCTGCAATTGAATACCTTACACAGGATATGGTGTATCTTCAAAGAGAAACTCCTTCTCTCGAAAAATGTTTCCCAGTGGAAAAGGTTGAATAAATGTTGATTTTGGAAGCTTCGGCGTCGCTTTGAGAAATAAATCATAATGAGTTTTTTTTAGATTTCGTACGATTCAAATTGGCATTTAAATACTGTAGCGTCCTCTTTGAAAAATTACGCTCTGTATCTCGTGCTATATAGATTTAGCGAAATAAGTTTTCCTACACTAGCCAGAGATACTCTTGCCTAAATACCAAGTGTTTTAATCTTATCAGAGTTCTATTAATCGTGTAGTTTTGCTATTAATTTAAAGCAAAATGCTTCTTATAAGCATTCTGTTTTCTGCCGAGGAATAGCAATATTTCGTTGTCCGAAGCTACAAACTATCGTTACGCCTAATCTGTCTAAAAGTAATACTTGGATCGTTATGTGACTATAGGGATGGATATTTGTATGAATTCAGTGTATGCTTCCATCCCTGGATTACCGGAACTAGGGATGGTATGGATGGGAGATATGATGGTGCACGGAGAACCCACTCATGAACTTATGTTGGATCCTCGTCAAGCCGAAAGTCCATTTTTCTCTCATGGCTCGAATCCATACGAAGACATTAGGAACCATCAAATCGCACCTACAACTATGGTACGGTATCTACCACCACAGTTCGCTAACGAATGCTCGGAACCCGACGAAGCTATGGAAGCCGTCGATGCCCAAGAGATACAACAAGTCGGTTGAATATTCTAAAAAATTAACGTTACTTCTTAACCGACTTTACACGAACCGCTTATGAATTATATTCCTTGTCTTTTTCAGGAATACGATTCGCAGTCCGAAAGGCAAGAAATGACTGAATACTTAACATTAGAAGATTATATTGGCGACGAAGAGCGGGAGCAGGTTGTAAACAATGCAGCGACGCAAACTACTCAGGACAATCGTAATAGGAAGATAAAGCCTATAAAGCACCCCGGACTTGTGTTAAAGACACCGATCGCGTACCAACCGCACACAGACTTAAATTTTATTCCTATTCGTAAGGATGGTATAGGTAAGCTATAGAATTTAAAATCAGCTGAAAGTGTAATTGTAAGTCACTTATACGCTCGTAAAACTGTTTTTATTTGTCGCAGCTGTTTGCGAGAAGTGTGGCGCTATTGGTGTGAAACACGCGTTTTACACAAAGGAACGCAGATTTTGTAGTAGAGCGTGCGCACGATCCTCGGAACACACAGCTCCTACAGCAGATTCCACGTACAGTCCATCTCATTCGGTAGAGGCGCCTACGTCCGTAGATCCAGCTTCTCCGAATGAATCGAAAGTAACGAAAATCGTAAGTGTTATTCGGCAATATATCATAATAGAACGACGTGATACTCTGAGTTTTTTAGGTCCCGGTGAAGGAAGAAGTGGATGTAAGGGAACCTATTGAATTAGAGAAAGAGAAAGTTATATCTGAACCGGTGATGCCAGAGGATTTACCCGTAAGAAGAAAGAGAACAGCTGAAATGGCAGGTTCATACGATTGGACCCCGCAGCTGATCGAACCTGGATTCTGCGCTGCCCCAGTATCTTGCTTTAAACACGTCAGTTTTCTATAGAATTATAGCAACGACGCTATGTTTTCAAATATACCTTATATCACTGTCCGTAGTTCGTGTATTTTTGTAGAAATTTTAATCTCATTTTCATTCCACAGGCACCCATATCAGAGATATGGGATAATATAACAGTTGGTATGAAAGTCGAAGTGGAGAATACAGATTGCGATGAAGTATGCGAAGCTTTCCCAGATTCATTTTGGGTTGCTACTGTGCTACGTATATCTGGATACAGAGCGCTGTTAAGGTATGAAGGCTTTGGACTCAACGGTGATAAAGATTTCTGGGTGTCTTTGTGCTCCAATGATATACACCCAGTAGGCTGGTGTGCAACCATTGGGAAACCTCTCATTCCACCTAACAGTAAGTAAACATCGTAAATAAGTGATTAAAGAATCATTCTCTTAATTACGACAAATTTATTGCAGCAATTGCTAACAAGTACAAAGACTGGAAGGATTTTCTAATGAGACGATTAACGGGTGCAAGGACACTGCCAACTAATTTTTATAATAAAGTTAATGATAGTATGAAGTCGCGTTTCAGATGCGGACTTCATTTGGAAGTAGTAGATAAAAATAGAATCTCGCAGGTGAAGGTAGCAACGATACAGAAAATTGTCGGTAAACGTTTGCACGTGAGATATTATGACTCACCACCGGAAGACAATGGTTTTTGGTGCCACGAAGATTCCCCCCTTATACACCCTGTTGGCTGGGCCAAAAGGGTAGGGCAGACATTGGACGCATATCCAGAATATTTGGAACGTGTGACAAAATCAAAATTATGCGAAGACGACGCGACTGAAGATCTCTTTTATGTGCCAAAGAACCATCATTTGCACCTTAATTATACATTTCGAGAAGGAATGAAGATAGAGGCCATTGATCCGCTTAATCTTTCCGCCATATGTGCAGCGACAGTTATGCAAGTTTTGAAGGAGGATTATATAATGATCCGCATAGATAGTTACGACGAAGATACGAGTGGTGCTGATTGGTTTTGCTACAATTCATGCTCACCTTGTATTTTTCCAATCGGATTTTGTTCCCAACATGGTCTGCCACTCACACCACCAAAGGGATTCGATCCTACTACATTTACATGGGATACATATTTATCAGAGACGAACACTATACCTGCCTCTTTGCAATTATTTAATAGGGTAATTACAGAGACAGCTTCGATAATTTCTAGACTAAGATAATTCAGAAAACTATGCGAGCTAAAATCTCGTAAAGATCGAGTCTTATGTATTTTACTTTCGTCATCGGTATTCATTATTTTCCCTTTTATTCGTTACTTTAACCGAACAATAACTTACATTGTAGGAAATACCTCAACATGGGTTTATCGAGGGAATGAGACTCGAAGCCGCTGATTTAATGGATCCTAGATTAGTTTGTGTTGCCACTATTACAAGGGTGATTGGAAGGTTATTAAGAGTACATTTCGATGGCTGGGAAGATGAATATGATCAATGGCTCGATTGTCAGAGCCCTGACATATATCCAGTTGGGTGGTGCGATCTGGTTGATCATAAATTAGAAGGGCCCCGTGTACTCAATAAAAACACTAGTCCTACTGGTAAATATACTTCATAACTGTAATTAGCTGTAATTTAATGTATATTGAAATCTAATAGAGTATTTAGGATACCATTTCTAAATGTATACATACGTTACGTTTCTCAGTAAAATCACCAAGAGGCCTTAAACGTAAAGCTAAGAGAAAACTGAAAAAAAGCAGCAAAGTATCGTGCGCGAAAAATATTCTACCTCGGCACAGTGAACGTATTAGTACGGCTCGTGAACGAGAGCGAGAATTAGAGCCTGCTCAAGGAGTAAAGATCGAGAGAGAACATGACGTGGAAAGTT
This sequence comes from Andrena flavipes, assembly GCA_963971345.1. Taxonomy (NCBI): domain Eukaryota; kingdom Metazoa; phylum Arthropoda; class Insecta; order Hymenoptera; family Andrenidae; genus Andrena; species Andrena flavipes. The sequence goes on along the minus strand of OZ020482.1, from coordinate 15,020,901 downwards.
TACCAGAACAAAGAAATAGGGAACCAGAGCCGGCAGAAGAGCCAGTCGGACCTGATCAAACATTACCTAGTCCCACTACTGGACAAGGTCAAGCATTACACGATACTCAAAGTGAGACGCCAAGCCCTCCACCGCCAAAAGAAAGAACTGCGACATCATACATTAACGTAAGTGTTATTTCTTACTTTTACATTATTTTAAGTATTTAAAATCTTTTAATAAAAGCAGTATCGAAGTGTCTTATTTTCATTAGATTCTTAGATTCAAGTATCGTGTCTGAAAAAGGACACTCAATTATATGCCAGATCGAATGTTAGACATAGCATTGAAAACTAACTGCTAAGTACAATTCAGTTTGAGCTATATAATTTAATATAAAAATTTATTTTAAATCGTATTGTTGTGTAAAAAATTTTCAGTAAAGATCGATAAGATTTTGCTAAGAAAATTTTCTGATGTTAATTAATGCTGTTTTATTATGTGTCAATTTTCGATTGTACGATAAAGCATAATATTGTACAATGAAAATCGAGTGTTACACTTTTAAGGAAAATTTTTATTCTTTAGGTGATGTCTGCCTCTAATAAATACATCCCAAGGCTAGCAGATGGTGTTCAAAAAAGTTCTGAATCTGGTGATTTAGTGCCATCTGAATGGAATGTGTTTGATGTTGCACAATTTCTTCGTGTTAATGATTGTGCAACGTATTGCGATAACTTTAGTAAACGTAAAATAGATGGAAAAACTTTGTTGACACTCACTAAGGACCAAATAATAGACTTGACAGGTTTTAAAGTTGGGCCTTCTTTAAAAATATACGATCTTATTCAGCAATTGAAAATCAAAGTGAATCCAGCTCAGGAAAGGTTGAAATTAGGATTGAAAAAGTTATTATAACAAAGCTAGTACATAGTTAGTACCATGAATAAGTTCCATCATTGCATAAAAATAAACATGGATTTACAGGTAAGGCATGTAGATGCAAATAACTCGAAATTCATACTTCACCGTGGTTACATTCTTTGTTATATGCTTTATTAATATGCTAATGTGAACATACATCTATATATACACGCATATATTAAAAAAAAAAATGAGGAAGATCTTACTCTATTCTAAAAGTTACAATTTACTCTATTCTGCATCGGGAGACAATAGCATTTAATTCGAGTTAAAGGATTGCTTCGTTTTGGGAAAGATTTAAAGTCTGTTCATTATTTTAATACAGCTGTACAAAAATGTTAAATCTAGTATTCTGTGGAAAAGTCTAGTTTTAGCAATTACTAAAGTAATTACTTTTAAAGTAATACTTTTACTAAAGTATTACAACATATTTTATTATCGTAATGTATGCGGTAAACATTAACAGGTAATAAGATAGTTATTTTAGTTTATACGGTGTATTTCAGTTTATATGTCAATTTTGATGTTTTAAAATAAATGAGTATACTCCAGAACGAACTGATCCGAATTAAGTTGTAATATCACGCGCGCAATAATAACGATCCACTAAGAAAAAGATCAAAATTGATTTTATCGTAATATTTACATTTATATGTGTGCATCACTAGCAGATGCATAAAGAAAACTTTGTGTATACCCGTTACATTTATATTTTCTTATAAATATGCGAAGTTAATCTATCATTCAAGATAATTGCTTCCTTCGTCGCGCCATTATTTGTAAATCCATGCTTTCATGTTGTACTAAATTGACTGCAGATGCATGAACCACATTTGACAAATTACTAATGTATATTTAAACATTCTTTTTTTTAAGGAAACAGAAATTGAAAACATGTAATTTAAAGAGACACGTTGAACAGAGTAAATCAACAAAGATATATTAAAATAGGAAGTAAAAGTATAGTAAAATAAATGATAATGTACAAACTATTTCTTGGATATCGATTCATTACAGATCTAATCACATTTGCCTTAACGATACAATTCGCGTTACTGAAATAGTTTTACATATTTTAATAAATAGATTTGTTGATTTACTCTATACTGTAACCAACCAGTACACATCTGTACATAATTAAAGAGAATGAAACTGTCAACTTCTAATCTTGTAAATATAGCACTTAGCACATTGTTAGGTTTAACTACTTTTTTTTTTTAAAGAAAGAGAGAAAAAAATGACGAGTACGTAACCACAGTGTACAAGAAACATAACTGATAGAAAGTGGTTGATGCATTTGTATATCAGATATTGTATCTATATCTAGCTTTATAATCGTTACAGTAAATCAAACCAGTCGAGCAAAGTTTAAGACTAATTTGTCTTGGACTCTTTAATACTATTTTTAGTATGATAGAGTAATGAGATTACTCTCCTTATTTATTCAATATTTTGGAATCTCATCCAGTGCCGATTCGGATTGGTATTTAACATATTTTAGCAGTTAATTGATAAAACGATAGATACGAAATATTCAATTGGTGAGCTACATTTTATTGCGTCGATCATACCAGGATTTTTATCGCTTCTTGTATGCTAAAATATGTGTTTTCGTTAGATTGACACGCAGTTTCATATTAACAATGTAAAAATTTTATTATTTCGGGGAATATTATATATCTATATCTGCTGAGCAAAGACAAAGTAGTAACGTTTCTTTTTTAATCCACTGTCGTGTACAAATTGGGAGGCATTATGAATAGTATTACAATTATAAAGCGAAATGTTCTTAGATTTCTTTAAATACATTAATCACGTGACTGTGAGTACAAAAGGAAACCAATATCAATAACGAAACAAAAACGCAGATTATAGCAGATTTGTACGTATTATTTGAAAATGAGTTCTAGATTTAAAATGAAGTAACGTCCATTGTAAAATCCAGCACAGATAGAGCGAATTCAATATTAAAGTTTAAATTCTGTTATTACGAAGCAATGCTTGATTAAAAAAAATCTGCATATTTAAGATAATGTTTCCTGTTTAAACTGAAGTGAAAATTCAAATCAAACTGGACATACTTCATGTGCGCAACTTTCCGAGAAAAATATAATCGGCTAAATAAAATTGAGTAGGTTGCTACTTTATATAAAGTGTTAACAAAAATGATTCGTGATTTCATACTTTCACATTTCAAGTTTTTCCCGAGTCTTGTGAAATGACGTGCTAAAAATTTGGAAGGAAGATGAGATTTATATTTCCAAATTTATGAGCCTAAAGTTCAAGTTTTGAATAACAATTCCTGAATTAATGAATGAGCTGTTTTATAAGAGAAAGGAACAAAAAGAAATAATATTCATTTAGTTAACTGCATTTAAGGCGTATTCATAGTTATCCTTTTTAAACGATTTTGTAATTTCCTTATATTTTTTTTATAACAATGTAATATATTAGTTATGTAAACAGATATTACGAACAGTAACTATGAATACGGTCCGCAAATATTATTTTTAGCCTGTCATTGTATTGAATTAAAAAAGACCGCGCCGCAGATAATCAACAACAGTATTTATCGATATGTTAGGTGTGGAAGTGAGAACATTTCCATTTCCTATCTTTTTTTTTTATTTGTACGTTCGTCAATCATATATTTCTTTTATAGAAGTAAAGAGAGAATGATTAAAAATAAACGTTTTTCACATATATTGTAAAAAATTTGCAAATAATGATGGAAGTACATTGTTTATATTAAATCATCTGTGTTTGTAATTCGGTTGCCGTTCCGTTACATTTAGCGAGTACGACGGGTGGCCGCCAGATGGCACACGCTGCAAGATTTTTGCGAATTTATCGATTTAAATAAGAACACGTACAATTCCTAAAGTATTATTCGATTTAATATCGTAAACTATAATATTATTAGACTTCTATTTGAAAGATTCAATTATTATTGCACACGTTTAATTTTGTATCATTGAGATCCATTATTTTTCGAGAAAACTAACAAGGGAGTAATGGGCGTAGATTATTAACGCACGATATCGCAAATCTTCATTTCATACGCTTATATTTTAATTCCAACAAATTTCGCATACAGTTCGCGAAGCTAAAACCTCTTTAATATTAAGCGATTTCTGTTCGAAGATAAAATATTAAGATCGTTCAGAATCGCATGTCGTACAAAAGTAAGCTTTTAGTGATATTTATATAAAAATTAGTTTAAAGTATTAAGAAGCAGGTACTATTTAAGAAAGAAAATCGAAGGAGCGAAAAATTACTTCGGACACAGAGGATTGATTCTTTGTTTAGTTGTATTTCATAGACGCGTCTCTTTATCGTCCATCTCATTGCGCATCTATATAGGACTGCGCACGACAGGACACTTACGATGTGTCGTACGCGCGGGGAAGAAACAAATTTTTATTGTCAACTTTTGTATCGTGTAACATTGCGCAGAGAACTCGATGAAGGACCAGGATAGAAGATCGTGTGTGTGTGCCGCGTGTTCGCGCGCACGCTCGTGGCTATACAGATGGCTCTGAACGTGGTGTACGTGGGCTTAGCTCGCGCAGGTGGGGGAAGTGGGGGAGACTGGCGTATTCTATGGGCGGGGCCTCTGCCAGCTGGCAGATGTTTCCCGCGCGGCCGCACCATTCCTCTAGCGTAAACCTACGCGACGAGAAAGTAGTCCCATCTAACGCCTTAAATATTTCTAACAATAGCCCGCCGAGGAGACAGCTAGGTATACCAGTGATCCGTTACGAAACGACCGGATGGCTTGCGTGCAACTACCTGCGGAAAACTGTGGAAACTCGGCGTGAAACCGAAGATGAGCTGGTGTGGGATTGGTCCAAAGAGAGTCGTTGTCCAGGGCAGCATACGATGTAGCGTTCACCCTAACCGCGTCCACTGAACTTTTCGCGAGTGCCTTGAAAATGGTTTCTGAGCGTCCAACGCCGTGAATCTCTGTGCACGTCCACGCCCGTGCACCTGCAAATGATACTGTTTCTCCGTTTTCATCGGCGCCACGTAGTTTATCGTCCGTTCAACTGTATCCCCGGTTTATATTGCTGCAGTGCGCGAGTGTTATTCCCATCGTGGAGAGCGTTACGGACGATAAGCGTTTAGTATGTGCCGCCACGTGATGGTTCCGTCGACGCGAGCACGTAAAACGATTTCTCGCGTCACGACGTTCATCGGACGATTAATTTGAAATGCGTGTCTTCACGCGGCCCACGCAACGCTATCCGTGACATTCTTCCCTCGATAAGTTTTATTCTCAAAAGTCGAGAACTCTACCGCGCCCGTGGCATCCGGGAAATTTGCACAGTGAAGTTAATAATTATTTACGAAAGATCGTCTGACGGTCCGTCGGGTCTACGTGACGTATCTTGAATAGGTACGCGATAAAAAAGAAATTGTGCTACGAAGCGGACAAATTTGGCGAGAAATTGGGCAAGAGGGAAGGGTGCCGCGTGTGCCGAACGGGAAGAAAGTGGAGGGGCTCTCGGTGAACCTCGCGTAGCGACGGCCCTGAAGCCGGTGGCGGAGTGATTCGTGGTACGCTGTGGGGGCCCTCAGCTGTTTCCCGCCAAAGATCGCCATTACAAAACGCGTTCGGGCGTTGTGTGTGCGCCGCGCGGAGTGGCTGTCCCGTGGACGAATCTCGGTGCGTGCCACCGCGGCAGAGGAAAAATTTAATCACGAGTTCCGGCGAGTATCCGCGTCGCAAAGGGCGTGAGAAGTGTGCGCGTTATTGTTTTCCCGGTGGGAAGTGTGCGAGCAGAGGGCCCGTCGTCCTTTTCCCTGCCGCGACGAGCGGTTACAGGGACGTGGTGGAATCGCGCGGCGGGATTCTCGGTGTTGCGGACCAACGAGATATGTCAGTGTTTGGTGGTGAGGATCGTATTCTGCTCGAGGAAATCGTCGAAGCCACCGAGGAACAGGAAACCAACTTGTGCGGGTGAGTCTGCTTGCTTCCCTAATACCTTCCCCCCGTCGCCAGTAATTCGTCCTTCGCTCGCCGGCCGACGAATTTGAAAAGCGGCCCGGCGTAAATGCGCGACACGCAGGGGCCATGTGTCGTGTCGCGGAAAAGTCGTGGCGCGTTACATATGCATTCGGTCTCTCGCTCGCGTGCACGTCACAGCGTTCTATAACGCGTAGAGCAACGGCACGGTTTGACGCGCCACGTCATTGGCGAGTTGAACCGCACGGTGTAACGCCTCGCCCGCGATTTTTTTACGAGCGGGATGACACAAATTTATCGGCAAAGGAAGGCGTGCTTGTCCACCGCCCGTTATCGAGCCGTGCCGTTTCAGAGCGTAACCCAACGTCCATCATCGTCTCCTTCTCTTCCACCGCGGTGTCCGTGCCGTCGTCGCCCCGCGACACCGTCGTCATTGTCGTCGTCGACGGTGTCGCGGCGCCGCGCTGTGTATATTGGCAGGCCTGGCCGTAATCGTGACACAGACGTGAAACGCGTGCACGATACAAACAAAATCTTAGTATAGCCATCCTCTGTCTCTGTCACACTCGATGGCCAGCTGTCGCGAAGCGATGCCGGCCGGTGTGGCAAGCGCGAAGCCGGCCGGCCGGCACAATATCCTCTGTCTCTTTCACACGCTGCAATTACGCGAGATTCTTTCGCCTGTCTCGTGCCGAATTTCATCGATCCCCGTTCTATTATCGGCCCCTTCGCAGTGCTTCATTATCGGCGAGTCCGAGGGAAATTCATGCCGAATTCTTGCCCACCACGCGTTCACGCCCAAACAAGCATGGCGCGGGGGATCGGACTCGAGTGAAATACACCGTTGTACCGCCCAAACAGTAAATAGCGAGCAGGCTATTTTACGTCGAACTCGCGCGTTTTATCGTAGGTATTTGCAACGAAATTGTACTTTATTGCTTTGGAATTCGGTTCGAACGGAGTTTGGGTATGCTGCTTTTCTGTTTCATCGTTGTGGAAATAGAAACACGTTTTTGTTTGACGTAAACGTGGAGTGAGTAGGTTAATAGTAGAACCCAAAATATCTTAGTTATTCATGGTGTATGAAAATATTTATAGAATAGTATCTGCATTCTACAGTGGCGATTAATTTTAAAGGATATTATTTATTCACAGTTAGAGTATCTTTAGACCTTCGTGTGTTATTTCCGCTTAGTTTCAAAGGCGTTAGGTATTTCAATTATTTAATGGAATTTCGGAATTCAAAATAGAATGTTTATATTTTAATTATTGAATTGGAACTATTTGGTCATTAAGTTTTCGAATTAAATTTTATATAATATTTTATTTAGATACCCTTCGGTTCTTAAATACTTGTCCAATTTTTTTTCTATTTCTGTTGGAATTTGGTTTTGATTTTGATCATATCATTCTGTTTTTGTAGTATCGTAGGGAATATTAATACAAATCCAACGTCATCGGTAGTGTCAATTGTACACATACTTTACTTGAATTTCAAGATATTCTTTAAGGTAGCATTTTTCGAGCTGTGTTCAGCTCAAATGACTACAAGTTACTTTGTAGAATTCAAGTTTATTAAAGTCTAATCAAGAAACTAGACAGATATTTCTGTGGAGGTAGTCACTGGTATGCATTTTTTCTCAGTACTTTCTAAATCTGGAGCGTGTAATAACTTCTAGTAGCAATAAATCTTCGGATCTGTTTCCTATTCGTTTCTATTTATGAGCATAGTTACAACTCACTAACTACCAAACACCATTCCAGTTCTGCAAAAAAGAAACCGCTAACGCTATCTCTTACATTCCTTAAATTTTCCTCCATATTCTTCACAACATAAACAAAAAAACATCATAGGACCTCAATCAATAAGAACTTAAGAATTTTTCCTCCTTTAACCTTCAAATCCCATTTTGAAAACCATCCTCACTTTTATCGCCCGCACACATATATAGTTCTTAAAAATCCGCCCTTAAAAAAAAGAAAGTAAACAAAGATCCTAAACTTCGTTAGCGACGAAGATCGTTACCACGCTCCGATACATTTGGGGCGCAAAGAATTCCTACGGGCAAATTATATCGCGTCTGGGATAAATCATACCGGTTTTCTGCGACGACTCTGGCGGCGGCAAACGGCCGCTCGGGTGGGCGCGCAACCGTAGTCGCGATTAATCGTTTCTCGGAATGTTATCGCGAGTTGTCTAAACAGGTTTGGAATGCATGTACGGTACTCTGCAGCGTTTGTATCTCCCTGCTCGAACAATCGTTTCCTACGTTTCCCTCGTGACGGCCACGTCGGGCCAACGACGATGGCCTGTTGTCTCTATATACATACGTATCACGGTCACGATACGATCGAAATCGCTCGCGAAAAAGAAATATGTATCGAGCTCTCTGGTACAGCCCCGAGCAGCGAACTTACTTGCCCGTATAGTCTTCCATTTAGGAGTCGTTTCTTTTCTCCCCCCTTCGACCCCTCCCTCCTTTTTTCACCGTGCACGATTCTCAGAATCGTCTCTCGTAGCTTTTGTTTACATTCGTAGCGAACGGTGCGGAGCGAAGCGGTTTTCAGTTGCCCCGAGTTCTGCTGCCCGCTGTACGCGACGCGACGCGAGCGAGCGAACCAGCCTGGGCGAAAAAACAAAAGGACGAGGAAAGCCAGTTCCTTTGTATACGGCCGACTGACCGACAGAGACCGGGGTATATACTACGCGCGTTACGTAAAGCCACGTTTGTTGCACAATAATGGATTTCTATAAATAACTCCAAGCATGCCGCTCCGCCGCGATTTCTTGTTTACATACGCTCATCACCGTCCTGCCCCTCATTACGTTCACTCGCGTAGAGCTTCGATCTATTGTCCGTGCGCGCACGGGCGCCTTTCAACGGGAAAGAATCTATCAGGATCTGTCAAAAAATGCGCGAACCTCTCCTCTACGCTTAAGTCCTTGTATGTTGTTGCGAGTGTGTTCGAATTCCTTTCAGTTTATGTGTTGACTCTTAGAATTGGGAATAATTGTATGAAAAATGATATTGTGTTTATTATGAAGGGTGGATGTAAGGCACTATGCTAGTTTAGTTTTTGTCGCTTTGCATGGCGAAGTAGTAGAATTTCAGAATTCTTATGCGATGGAATAGAAGATTTATTCTAACCTGCGGAGATGTGATGATCAAGTTTTTTGCAATCCTGATACTGGTTTGTGAAGAGGTTTTGGAGAAGGTAGTAGGAAATTCTTAATGTGAATATTCAGAATTGATTATTTAAAAAGTGAAGTCTTATATGATACATATTTCAGTATGAATGTTCACCATTTCCAAAACATTCCAGGCTTTTTACACTTCATAATCGTTACAAAATTTTCAGCGCAAGAACTTTCAATTTCATATACTCGATTTAAGCTGTCTCTTAACAAGCTTTAAATACTACTATTAATGGTCACGTAGTCACGTCAAAGTGTACGGAAAGTCAACCGACAAGTCGAATCCAAATGAGCTGTGTCAATACCTTCATGACTCTGTGTATACGTAAAATTCTCAATTTGCATTACATTTAACGAGCCACTGCAATTGCGTATGGTGATTATCGTCGATATTACGATCGTACACACAGTTTCTACCGTTGACCCGGCTGCACGGCGCATAATACGCGATAATAAGCGAGCTAACTGAAATTACACGACCGAGTATGGTGTAAGAAACGCTGAGCAGTGTACGCCATATAAAGATAGCTTGAATGAATCGGTCGTTGCGTCTGGGAACACGAAAAGATACATGTGCCAGCGATTTTACAGACTATAAAGTTCTTATTGGAGGTATCGAGCGTAAATGATTGCGTTAATGCACGCGGTATACCTTACGTTCAATTTCACCATGCACATTTGTGCCTTTGATTTGCAAATGACACGCTAAGTGAAGCATCAAAATATCCTGGTTATTCCCTAAAAAATACAGAGGTGTGGAGAGGTCGAAATTTAATGGTCATCGACAATTCGGCAAATGAAAAATGGAATAGTTTTTTTTTTTATTCCACAGTAAACGGAATTTGGATATATGATTTTTTGGTTATCCCACGATTTTCGTTTCGCCCTATATAAATCTTTGTCGTCTTACAAAATGAAGCACATAAGAGGCCGTGATCAATTGTTTATATCGCGCTTCGCCAAAATTCGCGATAGCCTATAAGGGGAAATTAAATGAAATGAAAGATAATCTTAAGCGAAGTACGACGCCATAAGTAGGAAGTAATCTTTGTTGTCGCGTTATCTGATTTTTCTTCGACGCTTAGATTACGCGGAACACTACCCAGTTTTTTTTTTGCAAAGTGTTGCGAATTACGAGGAACAGCTTATTACGAGAAAGAACATCTGATACGTGTTTATCCGCTCATCGTGCGACCCATCGTATCAGCTGATTAAACGTCTCGTCATTACGTAATCCGCGCGATTGATACACCGCCGATCGTGATAAATTTTCTCTCGTAGCTCATTTGGGCTCTATACGAATGGAGCGATGATGTACGCTAACTGGCGTCATTTCGTGCCGTAAATTTGCAAATTGGTCATGCGACTGCAGGCAAATATTGACCATCTAATTAATTCTCTTAAACTTTGCTCTGCTCCGAGTAATTAGAGGATCGCGTCTTGAAAACCAGGCAATCGATATTTCGAGAGTTATTGGCACGGCAAAACTTAAATATTCCATGGAAAATGCGCGAAATTCAATATTCAGTATCCGATTCTTCCTACTGAATTTTCATATTTATTTGTTCCTCGAGAGAGATCTTGTACTTATTTTCAGCAGTGTGGTAACATTCCATGCGACCGTCTTTTTCCACCAATATGATCTCACAGTTCTTATCGTATATAATCACTCCAAGTCAGTGTTGTGTCTTTTCTGTACACCTCGTTTTTTTTTATAATAATCGTAAGTTCACAAGTTCACGAGTTTAGAGATTGCGGCTGGTGTCGAACTCACGTGTGCATTTCAAAGTCCGTCCTCTTTTTTTTCTCGCGACCAGCGGTAATATTTGCGAAGTTCTCATTCTACTTTAACTCGATATTTAATTAACAGAAAGAAGTTTAGATCGGGTAGGTAGTAAAATCGCCATTATACCATTATACGAAATTTAATTCTTAGTAGTTCCTATATTTACTTTTTCGACCTTCTCCTGCAGACGTTCATCAAAATGATGCGTTCGCTGATACTTCCAACCTTTTCTCATCGCGCAGATTGCCCTGGAAAAAAAAACAATTAGACGGAACGAGCACGCACGGAACACGTAGAGTGGAGTTCACCCTCCAATGACCTTGAGGGATACGAATATTTGCTCCAACTCTCCTGTTGAACAGTAAGCATCCTTGTGGAACGAGTTCATATATATACACAGGGTGGCCTCTTTTTGGCTCTACAACTGCGAACCGAGCAATTTTTCACAAAAGCCTACTGTTCAAAAAATTTTAGTTTGTCAAAACAGACTTATAAGATTTCTTAAAGAAGCATATATTTAGCCAAGAATTCACAAAACCCAAAAGTAAATATGTCGCAATTGCGCATAAAACGAATCCTAGTACAAAAATGAGGCAAAACTGTGGAATAACTTTTCCACAAACGTGCCTTTGTTCTCACCAAAATCGGCGTTAAAAAATCGCCCGTTCCGCGTGCCTCCGTAGCCAAAAACCGGGTTGCATTTTCGAGGTCGATTTTCTCGGAACAAAGCCGCGCCGAAAAAAAAAAGTCATCCCGCAATGTCGACTTGTTTTTCCATGATGAGTCAGCCGACTATCGGGTTGCGCCACCAATAACGGACCACTATGTGTAAAAATAGAAAAGGAAGCGCGTACCATCCACCCGGCATCGCGTAGGTTTTCCGCGGCGCGTTACAAGATAAAAATTACTGTCGCTCGATGCCCTATCGATTTTCCTTCGGTATTTACGTCGGACCCCCCTTTCGACCGTGTGCGTGTGCGTGCCCGGGCACCGCGCCTGTTCTCTCGCCGTGGTTATTATAATCACATCGTTTATCAAGCGTTGAGGAATGAGAGAGGCATCTCGCTCGGCCGATGGCGCTTTTTCGTTCGCTCGGTTTGCGCGACTTAATAAATCGGTCGAGCCAATCCTGACCACGGTCAACGTTGCTTGCACCGTATTATCGTACGCAGTTCACATTTTATGCACGTACACGCGCACCTATGCCTGCACACTCACGCCTGTCTGTGCTGCAGCGTCACGAGCAGGCCGGGATAGAAGCGCAGAAGAGAGAGATTCGGTGAAGCGAGAGAGGGAATCTTGGATTGCGTATGAAACTTTGCGCCAAGTTAAGGCGGAGTCACACGTATCAGTTCCGCGACGGCTGAGCGCCGTGAGTGTCGGTGGTCTCTTTGTGCCGGTGTCAGTAACTGATACGGGCAAGCGTGAACCGCTGCGCTCGGAGAGCAGGGAAACGATATTTTTCATCACCGACGCTGACGGCGTTCAACCGTCGCGGAACTGATACGTGTGAATCCGCCTTTAATCTACGTAGGTAGGTGCACTTGCACTTAACGCGACTTTACGTACGTTGCACGGCGTTACGGGTTTACCGGAGATATTCATCGTATGAATGTTATGAGTCGATCACTTGGTATTTCGTGATATTTCTAATGGTTAATGTGTTCAGTGCCGCGCTATTTTTGTGCGACTTGTCATTCAGGTCGCATGTACTACCGATGGCGCACGTTGGCGCGCTTGTTGATGAAAGCAGCGCTCAGCGTGGGCCACCGATGGTACAGAGTTGGGCAAAATGTAATACAATTACAAATTACGATTAAAATGTAATGGTGTGATTGATGACACATTATTCTTGGATATACTTCCGAATGGCCCCAATGGGGAGGGTGTGTGGACCTTAAATCTAAAATTGTAGCTTCGGGTATTTATTAGTTTCCGAAATATTAATAAATAATTATTGATAATATTTTTTACAAATTACATTTTTGAACTGCATACACGAAGCCCTAACGGGGATCCATCATGCTCCCTCCAATTTGTTTTACGGACAGCTGGATGCGTTCCCCCAACCTTCGTGTGCCCCTCAGGCGCTTAAATGGCACGCGTATTTAGCTGAAATTCGAAGCCAATTTTCTCGGAAACGAAGCGCGATATTAAAAAATTTTATTCTATCTTTTCGTCTTATTTTGGCCTGTAGCATCCCCCCCTCCCCCAGTATTGACTATTAATAGAGTAATAGCCTGTATAATGGCTTGACAAAATTGTCAACTACCTAAATTAACGATTACAGAGAATAATATGTAATCAATTACACTATTACATTTTAATCGTAATTTGTAATTTGTAATTAGATTACATTTTACCCAACTCTGCGGTGGTACACGCGTCAAGTTTAGTAATAGCAATTTTGTATGTACAGAATAATAACTCGTTTTTTATTTATTCAAGAAAATTTATTTTATTATATTTTAGACTTCTTAAATAAAGACAAGATCATAAATTCAGAATATTTTATAATAAAAGTATAATAAGAAAAATATCCTGAATT